>CM055313.2:20158994-21488578 GCA_029255685.2 Silene conica | reverse complement strand
AATAATAATAATAATAATAATAATAATAATAATAATAATAATAATAATAATAATAATAATAATAATAATAATAATAATAATAATAATAATAATAATAATAATAATAATAATAATAATAATAATAATAATAATAATAATAATAATAATAATAATAATAATAATAATAATAATAATAATAATAATAATAATAATAATAATAATAATAATAATAATAATAATAATAATAATAATAATAATAATAATAATAATAATAATAATAATAATAATAATAATAATAATAATAATAATAATAATAATAAATAATAATAATAATAATAATAATAATAATAATAATAATAATAATAATAATAATAATAATAATAATAATAATAATAATAATAATAATAATAATAATAATAATAATAATAATAATAATAATAATAATAATAATAATAATAATAATAATAATAATAATAATAATAATAATAATAATAATAATAATAATAATAATAATAATAATAATAATAATAATAATAATAATAATAATAATAATAATAATAATAATAATAATAATAATAATAATAATAATAATAATAATAATAATAATAATAATAATAATAATAATAATAATAATAATAATAATAATAATAATAATAATAATAATAATAATAATAATAATAATAATAATAATAATAATAATAATAATAATAATAATAATAATAATAATAATAATAATAATAATAATAATAATAATAATAATAATAATAATAATAATAATAATAATCGAAATCCAATGTTTATTTTGGAGGTGTATCCGAGGCCTTGAAACAACAGTTCTTAGCTAGCTCGGGGTTCATGGAAGGTTCTCTGCCATTCACGTACTTGGGCATGCCAATTCAAACAACTAGATTGAGTAAACGGGACTGTGAATGTCTCACTGAGAAGATTTGTGCTCGTATCCATTCCTATGGGGCTAGAAAGTTTTTCTTATGCGGGGAGACTTGTCTTAGTCAAAGCTGTTTTAACGTCGCTTCACTCCTTTTGGGCCACCTTATTCATTTTGCCCAAAGGAGTCATTACCAAAATTGAAAATACTTGCAGGAATTTTTTGTGGGATAGTAGTACGGAGTATTGCAGGGCGGCCTCTTGTTGCTTGGGAAAAGATTTGTGCTCCTAAGAGTGAAGGTGGTTTGGGCATTCGGAATTTGGGAGATGGTGAATATTGCTATGGTGGGACGACTTGTGAACTGGATTTTTACCAACAAGGAATCCCTTTGGGTTACGTGGGTGCGTACAAAATTACATCAAGACTCAAGATTGGCTGCACTATAAACCCTCTGCCTATTCAAGTTGGTCATGGAGGAGAATTTGCAAGGTGAAGGACTTGTTGGCTACTGGTTTATACTAATGGGGAGTGGTCTGGTAGTCCCCATGGATTCTCGACTGCAGGCTGCTATGAGTGGTTGCGGGAACGCAGGGCCTGCTGTTTCATGGTCCTCTGTGGTTTGGAATAGGTTGGTGGTGCCTAAGCACCAATTTTTTGGATGGATTTTCATGAATGGAGCTGTACGTACCAATGACATTCTCCTGGGATTTGGCATTGAGGTTCCCTTGACTTGTTATTTGTGTGGGCAGGAAGGTGAATCTGTGGCTCATATTTTTTTTGAGTGCGTGTTCAGTAGCCGTGTACTCGCTGCTCTGGAAGCGCTGATCAGCATTCATATGCCTGTGCAACACGTTATTCAGTGGTGTGAACTGTGGAATGGAAATCAGATGCAATCTGGGACCGTAGCTGCAATTGCTCTAAGTGCACTCTACCATATTTGGCAACAACGGAATAAGAGTAAACATGATCACCTCGTTCATGTTCCTCATAAGGTCGCTGTGGCTATCAGGGAGGATGTACGCATCCGTCTCAGACGGATTGATTTATCTAGTAATTCATAGATTGGATATAGAATGGCTTAAGGAGCGCAATCTTTTGTAATCTTGTACTCGCCTTTGCGTGTTTTGTTCTTGATATATTAATATACTTACTTTTTTACCAAAAAAAAAAAAAAATAATAATAATAATAATAATAATAATAATAATAATAATAATAATAATAATAATAATAATAATAATAATATAATAATAATAATAATAATAATAATAATAATAATAATAATAATAATAATAATAATAATAATAATAATAATAATAATAATAATAATAATAATAATAATAATAATAATAATAATAATAATAATAATAATAATAATAATAATAATAATAATAATAATAATAATAATAATAATAATAATAATAATAATAATAATAATATAATAATAATAATAATAATAATAATAATAATAATAATAATAATAATAATAATAATAATAATAATAATAATAATAATAATAATAATAATAATAATAATAATAATAATAATAATAATAATAAATAATAATAATAATAATAATAATAATATAATAATAATAATAATAATAATAATAATAATAATAATAATAATAATAATAATAATAATAATAATAATAATAATAATAATAATAATTATAATAATAATAATAATAATAATAATAATAATAATAATAATAATAATAATAATAATAATAATAATAAATAATAATAATAATAATAATAATAATAATAATAATAATAATAATAATAATAATAATAATAATAATAATAATAATAATAATAATAATAATAATAATAATAATAAATAATAATAATAATAATAATAATAATAATAATAATAATAATAATAATAATAATAATAATAATAATAATAATAATAATAATAATAATAATAATATAATAATAATAATAATAATAATAATAATAATAATAATAATAATAATAATAATAATAATAATAATAATAATAATATAATAATAATAATAATAATAATAATAATAATAATAATAATAATAATAATAATAATAATAATAATAATAATAATAATAATAATAATAATAATAATAATAATAATAATAATAATAATAATAATAATAATAATAATAATAATAATAATAATAATATAATAATAATAATAATAATAATAATAATAATAATAATAATAATAATAATAATAATAATAATAATAATAATAATAATAATAATAATAATAATAATAATAATAATAATAATAATAATAATAATAATAATAATAATAATAATAATAATAATAATAATAATAATAATAATAATAATAATAATAATAATAATAATAATAATAATAATAATAATAATAATAATAATAATAATAATAATAATAATAATAATAATAATAATAATAATAATAATAATAATAATAATAATAATAATAATAATAATAATAATAATAATATAATAATAATAATAATAATAATAATAATAATAATAATAATAATAATAATAATAATAATAATAATAATAATAATAATAATAATAATAATAATAATAATAATAATAATAATAATAATAATAATAATAATAATAATAATAATAATAATAATAATAATAATAATAATAATAATAATAATAATAATAATAATAATAATAATAATAATAATAATAATAATAATAATAATAATAATAATAATAATAATAATAATAATAATAATAATAATAATAATAATAATAATAATAATAATAATAATAATAATAATAATAATAATAATAATAATTAATAATAATAATAATAATAATAATAATAATAATAATAATAATAATAATAATAATAATAATAATAATAATAATAATAATAATAATAATAATAATAAATAATAATAATAATAATAATAATAATAATAATAATAATAATAATAATAATAATAATAATAATAATAATAATAATAATAATAATAATAATAATAATAATAATAATAATAATAATAATAATAATAATAATAATAATAATAATAATAATAATAATAATAATAATAATAATAATAATAGCACGTGCAACCATAAACCACAAACAATTCACTAACTTGATTCCCACGTCTACACAACAGGAAAACACGGACAATAGGTCTGTTACAGCCCTTTTTCCCGACACCGCCACCACTAGCCCGATCCCCGACAACTGCCACCATTGGACCCAACCCTTAACTACATACTGCCCACTACAACTTCCACCCATTAGCCACTACCAGAGGCCACCATAACCGCTCTAAACAGGCCGTCGAAATAGCCTTCACACAACCTGTATACTCCGTTCCGTCATCCAACCATCCTCTTTTCTCACGCCACTCTCGCTAACCACTAGTCTCACACCACCTATGGCCACCACCTTTATCCCACTGACATACGGTGGTTCTGGGGTGGCCCACTCATGCCATCGTGCTCTCATGAAACAACCACGGCAGCCTCTAAACCCGACTCAACCCCCTGCACTATACCCCTACACAAACAGTTATAATCACTACAAAAACCCAACTCCAGCCGCTACTTGCCACCACTCTAACCAACACCTGACACCACCCTCGCCTTCTCTCACCTCCCATGACTCCCTGGTGGGAACCACCAGGCTTCGACACCACCCTAACCACCTGCAAAACACCTACAAAACACGCTCCTATCGCCTGTTTTTCCCCTGTTCCTGTACGAAACCATGACCCCTCTATGGTGGTGCTCCGGCCACCACGCGACACCCTAGCACCACCAATCATAAACTATAAACACCCTACTACAGTTACCCATAAACTTGTATTAATTATTATCCCAAACAACTAATGAAAGCAACATAGACTTACTACGATGATGATGACGATGATGATGGTTGTATGTCGTTCTTCCTCAGTCTCACGCTCATCTATGCGAAGTAGGGTTTTTTAGGTTGTTTAGTCGATGAATGAAAAGGGTTGGTTTAAGTTTGTCGATGGTAAGGATTAGGGTTTGTATGTTTGGATGGAAAGGGAGTTGTATAACACGCCTCTTACTATCACAACCCGAGCCCAACTCTTTCTACTCAGTCATACCCGAGTCCACACTCCTCTTATTCGGTCCATCACGCATCCCAAGACACTTACATGTATATATTCCGCTTCTAATTCGTAACTTAAAATAGACGAGTACATATGTTTAATTATAATAATTAAATTACGTAAAGTATATTAATTAAATTAATATAAAATTATTAGCGCTTACATAAGAATATATAAAATTTTAGGATTTAAATACAATTCCGACTTAAATAAACCAGAATAGAAATTATGTATATATGAGAAATAAATATAAAATAGGAAATATATTTAATTATAAATATATTATTAAAATTAAAGAACTACGAATGAAACGCCATTTTATGAAATAATGATCAAATATCAAATGATTATCAAATACGAACTAATCGTAGAAATACGATTTATAAAATAATAACAGTTTACGTAAAATACTTTATAAACATTCTATTTAAAATACTTGTATAAAACATGGTTATACTGTCGTTGACCGAGTCTAATATACGGGGTATTACAAAAATAGTAATAACTATATGAAACCTACATATCATGAAACTTTTCATTTTTCATGGCTCTTTATATACCTTGACCCATCATTTTCCTCATTTTGGCTCATATGTTCTTTATCTCCCTTTTATGTAACTTATTTTACAATACCTTATATATAACTCATTTTTTTTAATATAATGAAAATCAATGCGTTGAAAAACCAATTTTTCTTTCTAAGCTTACATCTCATGTGCTAATAATTGACAACATGACACCATATATAGTATTTACAATTTTTTATCGCTTAAGTTATTTTCTTGTATAATTTTCATTTTTATCTTTTTTTATTTATTTATCAAATGGTGATTTGCTTAGTCTCGATACCATGGTACAATGTTTTTAGACTAATTAATTTGGATTTTAGAAGGATAACATATATTAATTTATTTATCTAATGGTTATTTTTTTTTGCTTAGTACGTGTACATACATCCATGTATAAAAAATGGTAACGGACACCTATACTATTTTTTCATAGAAGTTGATTTTTATTATTTCTTTATTTCTTGAATATTTAGCAAGGAATTAGCTTAATGAATTATTTTTAGCAATAAGAGTGGTACGAAGAAGTTCCTAAAAATCAAGATATAAGACTATGACTTTGGTGGAGTTTGACAAGAAGTTTTTTTTTTGCCTTCTTTTGTATGTACAATATTGTATAGTAACTGACTAATGATTTATAGCTCAACGATCGTTAATATAAGTTTCTGAATTTCACAACTACATTGCTTAAAATGTTGACCACTGGTAAACATCGAATGCATCAAGCTACAAAGCCCCTTTTAGATATGTATTATCCACAATATTAACTAGCTAGGGTGATCGAATAAATATGTAAGTAGTGCTGGAAAATAAGAAATACGCTAATCGGTTTTTCAATTTTCACCTACTTAACAAATTTCGACCCGAGTTTGTCAATAGTTGAGATATTGTTGAAATTGGTTTTGTCTTATTATTGCATTTTCCCCTCCATTTTAGAAAAAAAAATCTCTTAGGTTTGGGTTTTCTATTTTTGTGGGATCGAAAATCAATTTTTTTTTTCTTGTGACTACAGTACTTAAAAAAAATGTACACATTACTAAGAGCACCATAACATTTATAAAATACAAAAAAGAAGTAAGGCAAAATATCTATTTACAACTTAATAATACACAACAAAATTATGTACGAATGAAAATGTAATAAAAAACCGTTACAAATACCACTAAACAAAAGCGCCTGTGAATTTCACGGGAAACCGAACTAGTTTGTTATAAAAGGAGCACTTAGTGCTCTCACTTAATACCTAGGTAGCACGGACACTTCTCGTAATGAGTCGTACCGTGTCCGGCACCGACACTCCACGGACACACGCCGAAACGTGTCAGACACCTATAAACCGTGTCTAACTTTTTACATTTATATGGGCACGTTTCCGACGTGTGTCCATGGTATTTGAGCCGTGTCAATCGCGTGTCCAAAGTATATGGTCATCATTTGGGGTGAATGAAGGTCTTGAGACGAGAAATGCGCTATCGAAGGAGATTAATAAGTACTTATAACGAAAATGTGTTATTATTAAGGGTAAGTTTTGCCGTCGCTTATTTAAAATTAATATCAAATACTTTTGCAAAAATAAAACCAAACATTTATAACTATAAAATGTATATTTTATTAAATTTAACTAACGTGTCCTGTGTCCTAAATTTCATACATGCCGTGTCACATGTCCGTGTCGTGTGCGTGTCCATTTTGGTGCTACCTAGCTTGAGACTAATAACCCTAAACACAAAAATCAAAATCTCCCTACAAAACCTCTCTACAAAAATCTCTGCCAAGAGAAACCGGAGAAAAAAAATACGTTACGTCATCTAGATTTGAATACAAAACTACTCTGTGATCCGACAACAAGCGTCCGCCCGAAGATTTAGGCTTCAAATCAAGACCCTCTTTCGTCATCCAAGTGTAGAAATCGAATCCGTAGAATAAATAGTATATTGTATCCGAAATCTTTTTAAATTAATAAAATTATTACTCAGTATTTTATTATTTTGTTTGTGTTTTCTCTATTTATTTGCAAGTAACGCAAATTTATCGCTACAAATTTAAAATTAGAAGATTGTACATGTCTCGGTAAATATGCTTGCCAAAACTGGAATTGTCAAGGGGATTTCTTGGCTACTCACCTGCAACGACGAGAGGTTGAAGATGCTTGCGCGTATATTCCCCAAGAAACGCACATGGATGATGAACATATAAATTAAACCTGCAAAAGATATTTAAAAGCCAGTAGTTATTTAGGTATGTATGCCGTTTTTCTGTGTCAGGAATCTCGAAGTTGTGAAAGAAAACACAAGTGATGTCGTCGCACAGGTAGAGTGGCAGGGTCCCTACATTTAGGAGTCGTTTGGTTACATACGGTAACTTCTAATTCCTATGAAGTTTCATATCACATGATTTTACAATTCATGTGAATTAGAAAAATGTTGTTTGGTTACATGTAGGCATTGTAGTTCATGTAGGCATTCTCACTTACCTAGGGAGACCTAAGTAAGCAACTTCCTCCATTATGGAGGAATTTGGAATTTATGGGAAGTTCCAATTCATGTGGATTTGAGTAACCAAACAATTTAGCCATTTTGCAACTTACATGAATTAAAGTTTCTGTGTAATTTAGTGGGTAACCAAACAACCCCTTAAATGAAACATATTGTATGGTCTTCAAAACAAGAAACTACCATGTGCACTGTATGTGCAGGTGTTCTTTAGAAATTAAAAGGCACTATTCAATATGCATCATGTTCTAATAATGACCTGTGATCATGATCACGATCATGATGATGTAGGTTTTTTTTTCGGGATGTAGGTTTGTTTAAATGTATCTTAATGCTTTTATTTTAATGTAATACGGTTGAGAGGCGCGGCAGAGGTAGGATTTATAAATTTTACTGTAAATTATTCGGTTTAGTAATTTAGTATGTACTAGTTTGTACGCCCGTACCTTGCACGGATACTAAAATAAATAGCATTTATACTATATTGTATTACTTACTAGTGTAACACCCGTGAAAAATCATGGGGTTGTGTATTTTTTTTAAAAGAAGACGACAAATTATAGTTATTATATAATCAAAATTGTTCATAAGTACACCTTGAAGTTTTCGTTTTATCAGGATCGTTTAATATTTTGTAAGTGTCTTAAAGTCGTTGTTAAACTTATTGAAAAAATAATGGTGAGTTAATGTCGGTGTTGATATTTAAAATTCTGTAAAATGGCGGGCACTAAAATACGTTCTTACAACCAACACAGTCCTGACATAATAAAGGTCTCTCATTCATAATGAAGATCTGTCTTCAACATTTTATTTTCTAGTGTAACACCCGTGAAAAATCACGGGGTTATGTACTTTTATTTTAAAAGAAGACGACAAATTATATTTATTATATATATAACCAGAAATTTTATTTATTGAACATGTATACTTAAAATAAAAAAGAAAAAAAATTAATATATATATATATATATATATATATATATATATATATATATATATATATATATATATATATATATATATATATAAGGACATTTGAAAAAAATTGTTGATAATATATAATAACACATGATAATATTAATATGAGTAATAATTGTGAGGCGGTATAAAAATGGAACTATTAAGACATAGTTAAAAAAGAAAACTTTAAAATTCAGATTTGAGAACTTTAAGATATATCTAAATTCTCTGTCAAAAAAATAGATATATGTAAATTAATTAAAGAAACAAAATTAAGATAATTATATTCGATATATTGTAGAAAATGGAAACAATGTAAAAATCGGTTAATGGAAGGTGACATGGCTACTATTGTTCACGTTATTGGCTGAAAAAAACTAAAATTCTGAGATTGAATGTGAGAGCTCCATTAGACTAATCTAAAACCACATTGCGCCACATAAGCGCTTTTACAAGATTCGTTAATATATATAATGATTTTAGTTGTAAAATACTTATTGTGCATTTAGTGTTTGATATATTATTCTTTTAGACTTTAGTAATTATCAAGACCTTGTTGGGTTGGAAAATGAGTGAGGAATAAAAGCATAGAAAATTGATTGTATTGTTTAGTGAGTAAATGAGGTATAAGATAAATAGTGAAAGAATGAAGGGTTTCAAACGGTACACCCTAAACGATATAATGTAATTAGGTATGTTCCAGTCATTTTCATCATGAAAAAAACAACTTAATTAATTAAAAGTTACTGATGTAATAGTGACATAACCTATATTCCTTTCATTATTATACAATGTTCTCATATTTCATTTTCGTACAATCTAATCTAATGATTTCCTTCTATACTTGGTGAAATAGTTGACATAATTTCCCTTTTCTATTTCTTATATTTAAAATGATACAATTACAACTAAATTCTACATTATGTCATCTTTTTATATACACCCCTAAATAGTTCAAAGAATACCGCCACAAAAAACATTATAAAGTCATTCTACATTGAAATTTATGCCCGACCCAAGATTACATTCGATTGGATTGAAGGAAGTATAATATTTGATTGTTTAATTTTGTGTTTAACAAAGACACAAAATTGAGTTTATAAATATGTTATTTTAAAGGTATTTCGCCTATATTTATATTATTTTTTAAGACAACACCTTATATAATTCTGATTTCTGAATATTTGTAAAAAAAATATATAATCTACCAAAGTACATTAAAGTATCATTTATTTTACGTTACATATTATACGGTCCATGAGATTGTAAAACTTCTATATATTTCACTCAATATTTATTTGTAGGCTCTTAACAATAGATTTAGAATTTAATTACTATATATTAATTTCCTTATATATCACAATCTAAAAATGGGTGCAATCACGCAATTTACACTAGTTATATATCTATTTAAGACTTAGGGCTAGTCTTGGTAGATCAGTCATAAAACCTGGGGTAAACGTATGGGCTTAAAAAAAGTTACCGGGTAATATAATTTTTTTTTTGTTTAGAGGAGGGGCAAAGCCCCGAAAATTAACTAATAACTAGTCTAGGGAAAGAAACACCTAAAACGTCTTCTCTAATGATGAATCTCAGAGCCATGGGAGGAGCATTGAACACAGTCAAGTTTGCAGGTGAGTGAATACCGGTTGTTGCTAACTAGTCCGCAGCTCGATTGGCCTCACGATAAACGTGTTGGATCGTAACCGTCCAATCATTCAATAGTACCAAATCCTTACAACTTTTGACCAGAGAACGAAGATTGTTGTGTATCGATACCTCATCGCGAATAAACTTCACACAATGCTCGTTGTCCATATGCACTAACAGCTTTTGAATGTGAACTGATCTAGCGTACTCCAGGCCGGCCAATAATGCTCTCAATTCTGCTCGCATTGACGTACATATCCCACTGGAAAACATGTATGCTGAGATGAAGTTACCTAATGAGTCTCGAAAGATACCTCGGCATCGGGCAATACCCGGATTACCACGAGAGGCTCCGTCCGTATTAAAAAGGGTCCAATGATGAGGGGGAGGATGCCAACGGATGTACCGTTCCGCCCGAGACGTACCAGGTTCCGGAATGAATACGGAAAAAGGATCAAAGGCCTATTTTGATAACTCAAATTGCTGGTGAAGGAAACTAATAGGATCAATGGGATGCTCCATAGCTCTCCCAAATGTGATATTATTCCTCCAACGCTATAGCCACCAGCATGTTATTGCGAATTTCATAGCCCAATTCGCCGAAGCAAGAGCAGAGCTGCAAAGCCATTACTTGCATTCTTTGTAAGCCACGAATGGAGCGGATCAGTAAGAAAATTATCGGAATTGGCGAAATCCCCTAACTGCGACCATATATCTGCTGAAATAGGGCATTTACGAAGGAGATGGCCTGTAGGTTCATCTTCTTCGAGACAGCGTGGGCAGAGACTATCATCTGATATCCCTCGTCTGACCATATTGTAGTTTGTCAGCAGTTTGTCGTGAGCAGTGAGCCATATAAACATACGTATCCGTTGTTGAACTGGTAATTTCCAGATGAGTTGCCAGGCAGTTTGATTGCTTGAGGTCAATGTTTCAGCGCCTTTGATAATACTAAGAGCGGATTTGATTGAGAATTTGCCACAAGACATACCGTTCCAATAAAGTTCGTCTTCTAGATATGGGTCTGTAGATAAGGAATAGGCTGAATTTTTTTGTAAATCTTCCTGAGTAAGGTAGTTAGCAAAGACATCCCACTTCCATCCCGAATTTTCGTCCCACATATCGCTTAAAGTTGCTCCAAGAGTTGTTACGGTATGGAAGAAATAGCCCTATCTGATAAGCATCCCGTATCTATCCAAGAATGGTCCCAGAATGATGTCCTTCTTCCGTTTCCTATAGCTATTGATGTACCCTTTTGTATACTATCAGCTTGAGAAATTATCTCATCCCAAGTATTGGACATATTAGCTTTCGGGTGGAACATGTCGACATCGCATCTCCCATTACAGTATTTAGCTATGAGAACTCGAGCCTATAAGTTTGATGGCTCAGTGAGAACTCGCCATCCAAGCTTAATAAGGAAGGCTGCATTTGATTAACGGGAGGAGCGGATCCTAAGGCCTCCTAAAGATTTCGTTTTTGGGTCGTCTCCCTGATATTAAATGTACTTTTTTGTTTTCCTCATTACCGCCCCACAAAAATCTCTTGGTTTTCTTATCTATCGAATCACAATAGACCTCGGCAGCTTAGCAGTTTGCATATTGTAAATCGCTAGGGTAGACATCGTTGTTTGTATAAGAGTATTTCACCCGGCTAGAGAAAAATGCTTGCTTTGCCAGCCTGCTAATCTCTTATTGAATTATTTTTCTAGATGTGCAAAGGTTGCCTTAGTTACCCTCCCATTTATGGTAGGCATACCTAAGTAGATACCCAAATCCGAACTCTGCTCAAACCCGGCCATGAATCTGGGTTATATCATCACGAATAGCTGGTGGAGTATTATTTGAAAAGAAGACTTTGGATTTAGCTATACTAACTTTCTCTCCTGAGGCTAGGCAAAAGTTGTCGAGGACATAATTAATGACATGGGTTTGATCAGCTTCTGCTTCAGCAAAAAGAACCATATCGTCCGCGAAAAAAAGTCAGAAATTTTCGGCCCATTTTTGCAAATCGAGATGGGTAGCCAATTTGATCCACAAATTTTCTCGTCTATAGCTTGCTGAACCGGGTAATATAATGACGTCGTGAAAACCGAAATAAAAAAACATAATTAACAAGTATGATATGTTTAAAGCTAAACAAAAATGATAGAAGGTGACGTAGGGGTGGTCAATGGTGCGGGTCGGCCGGGTCCGGGACGGGTCGAGTGGCAGTGCGGGTTCAAAATATGGGACTCGGACACGGCCCGGGGTCAAGGTGGGTTTTGGGACGGGTTGGGCCCGGTTCTTGGGAAGTGTAACCCGGACCCGGCCCGGGGCGGGTTGCGGGCGAGTGGGGGGTGGGTTGGAGGCGGGTCTGGGGCGGGTTGGGACGGGTTTAGGGGCGGGTCTGGGCGGGTCTGGGCGGGTCTCAGGCGGGTCTGGACACATACGGGTCACCTTTCGGGCCGGGATCCAGAAATTGGACCCCGACCCGGTTAATTCACACACGGGCCGACCCGGGTTTGGACCCGGGTGAGGCGGGGCGGGTTAGATCCGGGTTCGGTGGCGGGTCGGGTCGGGTCCGGGTTGCCAATGCCGACCCGCACTCTCGACCAGGCCAGGTGGTACACTCTTGATAAAGATTTAAGAAACTTTTTACAAATTAACATTCCATTCAGTAAGTCGGTTTTACGACGGATATCATCCGTCGTAAGCTTCTAACAACTCAAATTCTCCTACTTGACTATATAAGACAAGTATAGGAAATTGCAAATGATTTGTCTTTCCTATCAAGTGGTCATACTTGATCCGTCACAAGTTTGCGACGGATATGTCCGTCACAAATGAGAATTTGTGCATCCTGTTATTCCTACTCGTAGATCCGACTGGTAGCGTCTGGCATTGATATGTGAGACTGATTAAGCGTAGACTCAATCAAGTGTAATAGTTTCAACTTAAGTTGAACCAACTGTATACTCATGTACAATAATGTTAATTATATTTCCGGCATGTATACACGAAGCAATATAATAACTTGTCTGATCTATACAGTCCTTTTCTTACTTAGTCGGCAATATCATGGATATCAATCAATCTATGGCTATATTCTCTAATTGTCTAATTGACTGATTTAATTTGAATCATGCGGAGATTCTACAGCTCTTAACAACCAGGCTTAATACCAGATTTCCAAGTCTTTAACAGCGACAGGAGCCTATCAGACTTATTTACGTGTCTCCGACAATGGCTTCATAATTCGATTTTCAAACAATAATTCCATAGCAGTAGTCCAGCCTAGGACTGTTAATGAGACGAGACAGCTCGCGAGCAACTCGAGATTGGCTCGGTCAAAGCTCGACTCGAGCTCGGACTCGGCTCGAGAGCTTAACGAGGCAAACCGAGTAAAGGCTGACTCGACTCGAAAAGCTCGCGAGCGGCTCGAACATTTGAGATTACATAAGATATTAATCATATTTTATAAAAATATGCTCATATTTTAAAAAAATATTTTATCATTATTATATCTTTATATCATATATATCAAATATCTTGTTCATTTGCTAAATATTTTTACATAAAATTTTCGAACCTTGTTATTGAAAATATGGAAGAAAAAATAAAAAAAAATAAACAACTTTATATAGGCTCGATTTGGCTCGAGTTTGGCTCGAACTTGTGTTAAAGCTCGCAAGCTTTGTAAGGAGCGCATTTTTTTCAAGCTCGGGTAACATCGGCTCGAGTTCGAGCTCGAGTTTTAGTAATCGAGCACAAGCCGAGCAAGACCAAGCTCGGGCTCGGCTCGTTAACACCCCTAGTCCAGCCTATGCAATGTGACTATTTCTTCCATATATGCAATGTGACTATTTCTTCCATCGTATATATGTTATTATGTAAGGTGTGTGTATATATACCTCCTAAACGTGTTACAATATTCACAACAAACATCAATTATTTAACTACTTGAAAATTACCAACGTAACAATATATAATAATGGCAAATGTTTTTAACAATCAAACATCCCTAATATTTAAGGTGACCAGGCAACCACCCGAGTTGATAACTCCGGCTCAGCCTACCCCAAACGAGATCAATGAGTTATCAGACATCGACGACCAACAAGGGTTACGGATCCACGTACCAGGGATCCAATTTTATAGGTCTGCCCCGAGTATGCTTGGGACGGACCCTGCTAAGGTGATAAAAGAGGCCGTGAGTAGAGCATTGGTGTTGTTCTACCCATTGGCAGGGCGGCTAAGGGAAAAGGCAGGGAAGAAGTTAGTGGTGGACTGTACCGGAGAAGGAGTCTTGTTTACCGAGGCTGACGCCGATGTTAGCCTTGACGAATTTAGCGAGGCACAACTTTACCCACCCGTACCTTGTATGGAGGAGCTTCTTCATAATTATCCTGGCTCCGATACCATTCTCAACTCCCCTTTGGTTCTCCTACAGGTATATAACTCATCTTCTTTTCGCTTACACGTTCCATTAACTACTCAAAACAATATTATTCGTGTCTAAATAGATATTACAGAGTAAAATTAATCATTTTTTTGTGCAAAATTAGGTAACGAGACTCAAGTGTGGGGGTTTCATATTGGCGCATAGAACAATCCATGTAATGGCGGATGGAACGGGTATAACACAATTTCTAAATGCTGTAGGAGAGTTAGCCCGTGGAGCTCAATCTCTATCGGTTGATCCTGTCTGGAAACGTGAACTTGTTAGTGCTCGGAATCCACCTCAGGTCACTTGTGTGCACCGGGAGTATGAACAAATCCCTTATACCCCATTCGGTGATAACTTAGTTCACAAGCGCTTCTTTTTTGGTAAGTGTTTTATCTATACAGTCGCGTAAAATTTCAAATTGCGTGTTGGATTTTCGAAAGGAAAGGACTGGAAAGAAAGGGAGCGGACAAATTTATTTGTTTTAGGAGCGAGATGAAGTTATTGGATTCGTTAAGCGGTGTTGCTATGTTCGCCCTTGTTGTGCAGAAGCGTGAATACCTCGTGTTTGGCCCCTGTTGTGTCGATGTCCACTGTCCATAATAGTACGATATTGTCCGCTTTGGGCCAAGCCCTCACGGATTTACTCTTGGGCTCCTTCCTAAAAGGCCTCGTACTATTATATTTTCAGGACACTTATAAAGATATATTTCACCTTTAAACTATCGATGTGGGATATGAGTTTGCACCTAACAGCCCTCATCCTCCATTCCTTCACATTATTTCCTTACGTTGCGACCTTGACGACATTGATTCAGCGGACATGTCAATTGTCGTCACACACATTAGCGTTGGTGCCGTGGGTCGATGATGATGGTACAATAAAAATTAAAAAACGGGGTGAGTAGTTGACAAAATCAAAGCTTCTCATAGTTCCATTTATTAATGGAAAAATTTGAAAACTTAAAGCCTTGTTTGGAGATCAAAATAGGAGGGAAGGGGCGGGACAAGGGAAAAGGGAAGGATTTAAATTTTCTTCTAAATCTTTTTTATGGTGGAAGGAAGATTTTGATTAAGCTTGTAGACGTGTAGGGGTGAAAATGAATTAGGCCGTGTTCTTTTCGGCTGAAACGAGCTGAATTGAATTAATTGGAGTAGAGTTTAATTGAACTAAATTAAGTGGAACCGAGGTGAAGTGAATTTAGTTGAATTAAAAGTTAATTTTGTGAAGAGATTAATTGAACATAATCCATTGAACGTAAGTAAAACTTAACGTAATACAACGAAGAAAAACTAAAAGGAGTTGAAATTATGCCAAAAAGAAGAAAGAAAAGAGCCATAATTTTAACGGACCATTTTTAATAAAAGCGATAACACCAGTACAAATAGAAAATCAGACTTCTTCCAAACAATAATTTAATTGGGGTCATGTAGCTAGTATGAGGCGATGCCTTCAACACATTGAGTCTGTTACTTTCGAGTGGTTACCCAGATTATGTGATTTGCATGCTATCACGTATATCCGATGGTTTAGCCGGTGCTTATCAAAGATAGTGGTCACGGTTTCCCTCGTCACTAAAGAAGATGGAAGATATTTCAGTTCAGCATGTATACTTGTAATAACGTATAAATTCATTGTTCATACAGGTCCAGCTGAGATAGATGCCCTACGAAGCTTTCTTCCAGTACACCTAAAATCGTCTTCAACATTCGAACTCCTCACTGCTGTTATATGGCGGAGCCGCACCATTGCGTTGAAAATCCACCCAGATGAAGAGGTTCGTGCTCGAATCTATGTCAATGCTCGCCACAAATATAAGAACACTCCAATCCCGGCTGGCTACTACGGAAATGTGATTGCCACTCCACACGCCATTTCCACTGCCATGAAACTCGTGACTAATGACGTCGCGTACGCATTAGAACTCATCAAAGCCGTAAAAAATAATGTTAACGAGGAGTTCATGAGGTCCTTGGCTGACTATTTGGTTGTCAACGATAGGCCGTGTTACACTAGGGCCCACACATTCTCCGTTTCAGATGTCAGTCGGCTTAATTTTGACCGGCTAGATTTCGGTTGGGGATCCCCTGTTCAAGGAGGACCAGCAAGAGATTGGCTAGGAGGGCCGACGCCAGGGTATGGGAGTTTCTACTTAGCTTCGAAAAATGATAAGGGCGAGAGAGGGATTCTGGTACCAATGTACTTGCCTTCTTTAGCAATGGAGGTGTTCGTGGAGGAGATTAATGGATATTTGAACAATGACGTTTCGAAGCACTTGATTTCTAGTCGAAGATCAAACTCTATAAAAAGGTTGTGTTGTTTTGTTTGATACAAGTCATGTCCGTAAATACACGAACTAAGAAAATTTAAACCTATAACCATAACAATTTATTCTTCCTTTCCCACCGACACTATTCTTTTGTACCATTTTCTTTGTATTTTGTGACATATTTTCATTGATTGTACCATACTAGTTTTGTACATATTTACATAATAAATGTACTCATTTTATTTTAAATCATGATTTACATATTTACATAATAAATGTACTTATTTTATTTTAAATCATGATTTGTACCCATTTTATTATTAGATCACTCCTTCTCAAATTATTTTATATATATATTATATATATATATATATATATATATATATATATATATATATATATATAGATATAGGATCGGGTGAGAACGATTATACGGTGCATACGGTGAGAACGAGTCATGTCCCTTGGATTAAAACACAATCAACGGTTAAAAAATACCCACAACCCACATTCTAGATAGATTTTTTGACGGAGTAGATAATTTTTTTTTTACCTTTTTACATAAAATTAGATACATTTTTTTACGGAGTAAATACTTTTTTTTTTTTTTTTACCTTTTTACGTAAACCTATATACATTTTTTTGACGGAGTAGATACATTTTTTTTTTACTTTTTTACGTAAACCTAGATACATTTTTTGACGGGGTAGATACATTTTTTTTTAAATTTTTTTTACATAAGCCTAGATACATTTTTTGAAAGAGTAGATACATTTTTTTTACCTTTTTTACATAAACCTAGATACATTTTTTGAAGTAGTAGATACATTTTTTTTTTAACTTTTTTACGTAAACCTAGATACATTTTTTGACGAGGTAGATACATTTTTTTTTACTTTTTTTACATAAACCTAGATACATTTTTTGAATGAGTAGATACATTTTTTTTTACTTTTTTTACATAAACCTAGATACATTTTTTGAAGGAGTAAATACATTTTTTTTACTTTTTTACTTAAACCTAGATACATTTTTTTACGAAGTAGATACATTTTTTTTACTTTTTTTACATAAATCTAGATACATTTTTTGAAGGGGTAGATTTTTTGACAGAGTAGATACATTTTTTTTTTTACTTTTTTACGTAAACCTAGATACATTGTTTGACGGAGTAGATACATTTTTTTTTTTTACCTTTTTTACATAAATCTTATCTTAAGCTTGGTTAGTTGGTTGAACAATTATATTATATTATATCGCGTGCATGTATGATTTGGCTTCATGCTTTTACGTTTCTAATTTAATGCACTCTTTTCCGACTTCTCTTCTTCTTCCTCCTCTACTTAATTAATAATTACTTCTATATTAAGTTTTTTCTTGTTTTTTCCTTTTTAATCAAAATAATAATCCTAGATACATTTTTTGACGGAGTAGATACAATTTTTTTTACGTTTTACGTAAACTTAGTTTTTACGGAGTAAATACATTTTTTAAATTTTTTTTTCATAAACGTAGATACATTTCTTGACGGAATAGATAATTTTTTTAAATTAAACCTAGATACATTTTTGGACGGAGTAGATACATTTTTTTTTTACATTTTTTACATAAACCTATATATATTTTTTACCTAAACAAGTGTATCTACTCCGTCAAAAAATGTATCTACTCCGTCAAAAAATGTATCTAGATTTATGTAAAAAAATGTATCTACCCGTCAAAAAATATATTTAGGTTTATGTAAAAAAATTCATTTTTTGACGGAGTAGATAAATTTTTTTAAACTTTTTTATATAAACCTAGATACAATTTTTAACGGAGTAGATACATTTTCTTACTTAATCCTAGATACATTTTTTTATGGAATAAATACATTTTTTAAATTTTTTTTTACATAAACCTAGATACATTTTTTGACGGAATAGATACAACTTTTTTTTTACTTAAACCTAGATATACTTTTGACGGGATAGATACATTTTTTTTACTTTTTTACATCAACCTAGTTACATTTTTTTAGGGAGTAATTTTTTTACTTCAACATTTTACATCAAGGGTTAAGCCCTTTACATGAATCAATGAAATAGTGAAGTAGAAAATGTTAGTGGTCTAATTATTACAGTGACAATTTACACTTCTCAATATTTCACTTCCGTTTCTACGATTTTCAAAAATTCATTGGTTTAGTTATTGTAATTGGTAATTGGTAATTAGATTGTTCTGGAATCAATAAAATAATGTAATTCAATTTCAAATTTCTGAAAAATTGGTTGAATAGTGGATACGTATGATCAAAAGAGAGGATGAAGATGGGATATGTGGAGATATATACTTATAGGTGATCTCAGCCTTCTATCTAATTTCAATCTAATGGTAGATATGCGTTCTCACCGTATGCACCGAATGTCCGTTCTCACCGGATCTTGCCTCTATATAGACTTGAGATCCGGTGAGAACCACCTTACAATGAGAACTTTGTGAGAACTCTACCTTACGGACTTTTTTAAAAAAAATTAATAACATAATTGGATTCGGCATGACATTTTATAGCTAGAGAACATATTTTTTGGTCTAGAAAATAAATACTAGTGACGGAAATCAAGGTGAGATACGTTTTATTTATTTGCATGCACCTACTATCTATTTTTTCGTATCTATCATTTTTTCCGCCACTAGTATTTATTTTCTAGACCAAGAAGTATGTTCTCTGGCCATAAAATTCTATGCCGAATCCAATTATGTCATTAATTTTTTAAAAAAAACTCCGTAAGGAAGAGTTCTCACCGGTTTTCATTGTAAGGTGGTTCTCACCGGATCCCGACCCTATATATATATATATATAGGGTCGGGATCCGGTGAGAACCACCCTTATAATGAGAACCATGAGAACCCTCACTAAATCTCCACCATATCTCGTTTCGAAAGTTTCGATGGATCATTTACCATTAGTTTAACTTATTCAAATACACATTTTAATATTATTAAACAAAAAAATTGATTTTATTAACAAAATATAAATACAATTAAACATACTAAAACGGCTATAAATGCACGAAAACAACCACTACGTGCATGAAATTTTTTACATGCATGAAAATGATTACTAGATGCATGAAATAATAGGCTCTACGTGCATTAAAACGAGTTCTAGGTGCATGAAAAATGATAGATACGTCAAAATCGGTAGTAGGTGCATGAAAATTAATAATACGTATCTCGCTTCGATTTCCGTCACTAGTATATATATTTTCTAGACCAAGAAATATGTTTTCTAGCCATAAAATTCCATGCCGAATCCAAATATGTCATTAATTTTTTTAAAAAAAGTCCTTATGGTAGAGTTCTCACGGTTCTCATTATATTGGTGGTTCTCATAGGATCCCAATTCTATATATATATATATAAAGACTTGAGATCCGGTGAGAACCACCTTACAATGAGAACTTTGTGAGAACTCTACCTTACGGACTTTTAAAAAAAAAATTAATAACATAATTGGATTCGGCATGACATTTTATAGCTAGAGAACATATTTCATGGTCTAGAAAATAAATACTAGTGACGAAAATCAAGGTGAGATACGTTTTATTTATTTGCATGCACCTACTATCGATTTTTTCGTATCTATCATTTTTCCGCCACTAGTGTTTATTTTCTAGACCAAAAAATATGTTCTCTGGCCATAAAATTTCATGCCGAATCCAATTATGTCATTAATTTTTTAAAAAAAACTCCGTAAGGAAGAGTTCTCACCGGTTTTCATTGTAAGGTGGTTCTCACCGGATCCCAACCCTATATATATATATATATATATATATATATAGGGTCGGGATCCGGTGAGAACCACCCTTATAATGAGAACCATGAGAACCCTTACTAAATCTCCACCATATTTCGCTTCGAAAGTTTCGATGGATCATTTACCATTAGTTTAACGTATTCAAATACACATTTTAGTATCATTAAACAAAAATTTTTGATTTTATTAACAAAATATATACTTAGTATACTAAAATACAATTAGACATATTAAAACGGCTATAAATGCACTAAAACGACCACTACGTGCATGAAATTTTTTACATGCATTAATATGATTACTAGGTGCATGAAATAAGAGGTTATACGTGCATTAAAACGAGTTCTAGGTGCATGAAAAATGATAGATACGTAAAAATCGGTAGTAGGTGCATGAAAATTAATAATACGTATCTCACCTTCATTTTCGTCACTAATATATATTTTTTAGACCAAGAAATATTTTCCCTAACCTTAAAATTCCATGCCGAATCTAAATATGTCATTAATTTTTTTTTAAAAAGGTCCGTAAGGTAGAGTTCTCACGGTTTTCATTATATTGGTGGTTCTCATAGGATCCCACTTCTATATATATATATATATATAGTAATGCGACTCGCCTATAGAGTGAGGATCCTGTGAGGTCTACATCTTAAATGAGGATTGAGGTCTACTTGTAGACTTAGCAAAAATCAAAACTGCATAAAATATGAGGATTGAGGTCTACTTGTAGACTTAGCAAAAATCAAAACTGCATAAAATAGGCATCGATCCCACAACCTCGCGCATCAAAGTCCAGCAGCTTAACCAACAGGCCACAGTGTCTTTGTTGATTAGTATAAAATTGTAAAATATGTATGATGCGACGATTGTTTACAAAGCAAAAATGAAAAATTTGCCGCTACTGAGACTCGAACACTGGACTGCACGTATTAGAAACCAACACCTAAACCAACTGGCCACTAAGACTTTGTTGATTTGTATCATATAGTAAAATATTTATAAACTTTTATACAATTTATTTGTTTATAATTAACTTAACAAGAAGACCGTATCGCATTAATTTCTTATTTGTTCTTTGACATCTTGTTTGGTTACCTTGTTAATGGTTTATTCTCGAGTTTTTTTTTTCGATATTTTTTTCCACTTTTTTATCCGAATTTTTTTTTCATTTTTTTCGAAATATTATTTTGAAGAATCCGTGATATTGTATTGAGTAACTTGTTCTATTCTAATGAAAAAAATTTCGAGGTTCGAAATTTCTTTTTTATTTTTTTTTATCGATAAAAATAACTTCGAGATGTGTACCTATACATTCAAAGTTGTGTATCTAAGCATTTAGAGATATGTATCTACGCATTTAAAGGTGTGTATCTAAGCATTTAGAGGTGTGTATCTATGCATTTACAGATGTGTATCTACGCATTTAGAGATGTGTATCTACGTATTTAAAGGTGTGTATCTACGCATTTAGCCATGTGTATCTACGCATTTAGAGATGTGTATCTACGCATTTAACCATGTATATCTAAGCATTTAATGGTGTGTATCTACGCATTTAGCCATGTGTATCTACGTATTTAAAGGTGTGTATCTATACATTTAGACACGTGTATCTACGCATTTCGCCATGTGTATCTACGCATTTAGAGGTGTATATTTACTACGCAATTAGACATGTGTATCTACGCATTAAGAGATGTGTATCTACGCATTTAGCCATGTGTATCTACGTATTTAAAGGTGTGTATCTACACATTTAGACATGTGTATCTACGCATTTCGGCATGTGTATCTACGCATTTAGAGGTGTGTATCTACTACGCATTTAGAGGTGTGTATCTATGCATTAAAAGATGTGTATCTACGCATTTAGCCATGTGTATCTACGTATTTAAAGATGTGTATCTACTAGACATGTGTATCTACGCATTTAAAGGTGTGTCTCTACGCATTAAGCCATGTGTATCTACGCATTTAGACATGTGTATCTACGCATTTAGAGGTGTGTATCTACGCATTTAGAGGTGTGTATCTACGCATTTAGACATGTGTATCTACGCATTTCGCCATGTGTATCTACGCATTTAAACGTGTATCTACGCATTTAGGCATGTGTATTTACGCATTTCGACATGTGTATCTACGCATTTAACCATGTGTATCTACACATTTAGAAATGTCTATCTACACATTTAGAAATGTCTATCTACACATTTAACCATGTGTATCTACGCATTTAACCATGTGTATCTACACATATAAAGGTGTGTATCTACGCATTTAGAGATGTATATCTACACATTTAGCCATGTGTATCTACACATTTAATGGTGTGTATCTACGCATTTAGAGATGTATATCTACGCTTCCGCGGATCCGCCTAATCCAACCCTAAACCCTTCCCTTTCTATATTCGTTCAAACGGGATAAAAAATCAAAAGACACCCTAGAGGGGAAGTGTTAACCCTTTTTTGGAGACGGGTATCCTAAAATGGGACCGGAAATGGTTTAGGGTTGGATTAGGCAGACCGCTACCGCCGATCCTCCTAATCCAACCCTAAACCCTTTCTTTTCATATTGTAATTCAAACGGCATAAAAAATCAAAAGACACCCTAGAGGGGAATAGTAAACCTTTTTTTTCTCGATTTTTTTTATTACAATAGCACAAGTTACTTAATAAGATATCACGAATGCTTCAAAACAATATTACGAAAAAAATGAAAAAAAAAAGTAAAGAAAAAATAATTCTCGAAAAAACATTTCGAAAAAAAAAATGACGAGAACAAAAAAATTTCGAAAAAACAACATTTCGAGAAAAAAAATATTTCGAGAAGAATCAATAATTAACAAGGTAACCAAAGAAGAAGACGGAAGAATAAAAAGGAAATTGATGCGAAACACGGAAACAGGCATACTTGTTAAGTTAATTCCAATTAAAAACCTCGTATAAAATCGTATAAATCTTTTATAGTATGAAATTGATCAACAAAGTGTATATGGAACAATGAATAAGCCTTTGGTACATGAAACTGGAGGTTTCGTGCTCGATCCCCATTGGTGGTTCTTATGTTTTTTGCTTAAATCTGACATAAAACTATAATTCAAAAATCATGTGTTTAATATGGTACAATATTACATAAATCAACAAGGACGCTGGGGCAGAGTTGGTAAAGTTCTGGTCTTCGTCGCTCAGGTTGCGGGATCTACTCCTACTGAAGTAATTTTTGCGTTTTTGCTGTAATTGTATTATCCACGTGGCATCATCTCATGGTTCTTCTTGTTGATCCAATGATTCTTATTTGGATCTACAAGTAGACCTTAATCCTCATTTAAGATCATAGACCTCACAAGATGCAATCTATATATATATCTATATATATATATATATATGTATGTATATAGAGTTGGGATCACATGAGTCCACCCTAAATATTTGAGTCAATGAGTCTAACAATGATATCATAAGTAAGTTGTATAAAAAAGTATCACGTGTTTTCAATATCAAATTTTTTTCCTTTTTTTGTTTTTTTCTTTTTCAATATTACTTTTTTTTTTTCTTTTTTTTTTGCCTTTTCTTTTAAAATGACATTTTCTTTATTAAAAAAATTCCCTTTTTCAGTATGCACTTTTTTTAAAACAAACACGTTTTTTTTAATAAAATGGCGTTTTTTCTCGAATTTTTTTTTCATTACAATATCACAAGTTACTCAATACAATATCACCGGTTCTTTAAAATAATATCACAAAAAAAAATTCGAGGAAAAAATATTTCGGAAAAAAAATTCGAGAGAAAAAATTGAAAAAAAAATTGAAAAAAATATTTCCGGCCTTGAAAAAAATTTGTGATATTGTTTAATATTGTGTGTGATATTGTTTAACAAAGGCGTTTTTTCTCGAAAAAATTTTTCGATTTTTTTCCATTTCAATATCACAAGTTACTCAATACAATATCACCGGTTCTTTAAAATAATATCACAAAAAAAAATTCGAGAAAAAAATATTTCAGAAAAAAAATTCGAGAGAAAAAATTGAAAAAAACAATTGAAAAAAATATTTCCGGGCAAAAAAATTCGTGATATTGTTTAATATTGTGTGTGATATTGTTTAACAAAAGGCGTTTTTTCTCGAAATTTTTTTTCGATTTTTTTTCATTACAATACCACAAGTTACTTAATACAATATCACCGGTTCTTCAAAATAATATCACAAAAAAAAATTCGAGAAAAAAATATTTCGGAAAAAAAATCCGGGAGAAAAAATTGAAAAAAATATTTGAAAAAATATTTCCGGGAAAAGAATTTCGTGATATTGTTTAATATAGTGCGCGATATTGTTTAACAAAAGGCGTTTTTTTCGATTTTTTTTCATTACAATTTCACAAATTATTCAATACAATATCACCGGTTCTTCAAAATAATATGACAAAAAAAAATTTTGAAAAAAAAATTTGAGAAAAAAAATTGAAAAAAAAAATTTTGAAAAAAAAAATTTCAGGAAAGAAAGTATTGGAAAAAATTTCATGATATTGTTTTATATAGTGTGATATTGTTTCCTTTGATATTGTATTGAAAAAGTTGTGACATTGTGATATTGTAGTGTAAAAAAAACGTGATATTTTTTAATACAACTTGTGATACTCTAAATGGACTCATGGACTCAAATATTTAGGTGGACTCACCGGATCCCGCCTATATATATATATATATATATATATATATATATATATATATATATATATAATTTAAATCATGTAAAGACAATTACATCAATAAAATAATCTCATTCTAAGTTTTATCATGGTGTCCATGTCCATGGTGAACGATTAAATAATGTTTTTCCAAAGCCAAAACCTTAATCTTGTTGTGAAATAAAGATAAGAGAGAATTATAGAGAGAAAGTAAGAGAGACAAAACTATGCTCTTATTCCATTATGAGGGGTATATATACATATACAATGAGGTAGAGTTTCCAAAAGATAAAACACTATAAGATATTATAAGATATGGACATCCATATAATATTATACTATAATATTTCATAACACTCCCCCTTGGATGTCCATCACTGAAGAAGATGCCTCGTCAAAAACCTTCCTAGAAAAACCTCGTGGGAAAACACTAGTAAAGGAAAAGAGTACACTAATCTTCAAACACGCATAGCAAAACTGCCTCGTTAAAACCTTTTCATGGAAAACCCAGTGGGACAAAACCATAGCTAAGGAAAAAGAGTACAGCGCGTGTTACTCCCCCTGATGATGACATAACTTAATAAATCTTCAAATGATCCATGCTTGCTTTGACATAATTTCTCGATCGTTGAAGTAATACCCAATGTAGTTAATAGACTTGAATCTTCGGTCAATAGAAATCCATGGCAGTTTCGATATCACATTTCTTTCATAACTCACACTCTGGATATAATCATTTCATAACAAATCTTGGATCTTCATTTCAATTAATACTTCCACAAAAATGATTCTTCTCCACAAAAACGACATGACATTATATGTCGAAAATAACTGTCTTCTCAACAATAATGACGATCATGACTATAGCGTAATAATGCGCTTATATTGCTACCTCGTTAAAAACCTTGCCAGGAAAAACCCGTTGGGACAAAAAACCTAGTCGAAGGGAAAAAGAGTGTAACCATCATTCCTTAATTCCTTGTATTAAGGAGAATCAATGCGATAATTATTGAATAAATCATCCAATACCTTTGAGCTATTTTCTTTGCTAAAACATATATTTATTGATTGACATCTTCATTGTAGATTTTGACTATAATATTTTCCAACTGTTATGGTACTTCTGAACCATAAACTAATTTCAAATGTTTAGCATGAAGCTCATTTAAATTATTATTCTCATATGCTCAAACTTCAGTTTGACATAATAATAATTTCCTTGAATTAACTCTGCATGAGTTTGAAGTTTTCCATTTTGGAAATAATCACGATAACCTTTCAATCGTGTCGTAGAGGTTCATATATAATCCTGAGTTCCCAAAACTCAATTAATAAAACATCACCATTTGATGATCATTTATAAGAGGCACCTATAAGGAGTTGTCCTCGTTGGAGTATCTCATAAGCTAATATTTCTTCTTTTTAAACATTTATCAAATAATAACAATATAATAAATCACGTGCATGCATATGATATGTAACCGATTCTATTCAACATTCTAAAACAAATAATAATAATGTAAATATTAAAAACTAAATGCAATGATGAACTAAATCTCGAAATGCACATGATGATGACTCGATAATGCAAACTGTACAATTTTGTTTTCCAAAATTCATAACTTAAATTGACTTCCGGTAAATAAATGGACTTCCGGTCCATGAGCTCATTCATAATCATTGATTATGTGTCGACAATAAAATTGGACTTATTTATAAAATCCCCATTATCTAGTCCATTAAACTCCGCGCGCAATTGCATATCGGTTCCTTAACCATATCGATATAATTTCAATATCTCGTGATATTCAGTACTGAATCAGTGATATCTGAATATATACTGAAGAGTCTATTGATATAATATACTCAAGAAGGGGGGGTTGAATTGAGTATGCCTTCTTTTTAAAATCTTCTTCGATGTGTGAGTAGTTGTATGATGATCGTTGAGTAGAGCAATAATAAAGTAGAGACACGATATTTTTGAAGTGGTTCAGTCTCACACTCTGAGACCTACGTCCACTATTCTCGATTAATAAAATTAGTACCAACTCTGGATTACAATTTTATCAACCCTACTCGTGCGACTTTGATGTTAGTCACAACTCAATCTAGATACCGCTAAATATCTAGTTACGACAAATACCGTTAAATATTTGTCTTACAACGAGTACCGCTAAATACTCAAACTATCTTACGTAAATAAGATAAAGTCTTCAATGTTTTCTTGGTGTCACAATCTTGAATGAATAAGATCAATGCTTGAGCACTTGAATCTTGAATCGGATATGACAATGAAAAGCTCGAATATGAAGAACAAAGATCGGCGGTTTCTCTCTTTCGATTTGCGTGAATATGTGTGTTGTATTTCGTGTGGTTTAATGTATCATAGGTAGTCTATTTATATAGAATATGTATCTAGGTATTTTAAACCCTAGATGATTTAGGAATATTACTTAAAACTAGAATACTAGTCTTTTAGTAATACTACCATAAATCTAATCTTAATATATTTAGGAAAGATTTAATAATATACTATATGTATTATATAAGGAAACAATTTCCTAATTCATATTTAGGAAAGATCTTTATATAATAAACAATTAGTATCCATATTAAATCAACTTCCTAAACCATGTCAAAGATAATAAAATATATTACCATAATATAATCTTAGTTTATTTAGGACATTAAATAAATACATGATATTTATTTAAGCAAGTCCTACACGATTTGGTAATGTGGCATATCACACAATTTCCAAAATCGAAACAAACTATATTTAGATTATATATTTTTGACAATTAAAATCATATAAAAATCTTTAGTTTATTTTAGTAATAAATAATTATCTCATAAGATATTTATTTATTTCTTATTTAACCAAAAGATATTTTATATAATTCTATTAAGATTAATAATTCCATATTTAAATAGAATACTATTTAAACATTAATTCACACGACACAAATAAGGAAACCAATGTTTCAACTTAACCACATATATTTCGATCATTTCTTCATAATGTAGAGGTATAGCTACGAGCTATAACTTGAATTAAACTTGTACTAAAGTTATAGTTGATAATTATAACTTTACTTCTTTATGCGCGCTTGAGATCTTCTATCAATCTACGATATAGTCAACTCATTGACTAATATGCTTGAATCTTTCACACTTGAGTGATTAGATCTTGTTACTAAATTTCTGTACACTTAGCACACGATTATACATACGAGTATATAATATATAAATAGCTAGACTTGTCATTATCAAAACATAAACATATATACTATATATATATATTTGAATATATGGTTCAACAAATTCCCCCTTTTTGATGATGGCAAGTCTCTCTTAGATTTCGTGTCTAAGTGTATGTTCCCCCTCAATATAATAAGGGTCATTCATAGCAAAGAGTCACTTAGGGTTTTTATCTTCTATCTATCCCATATCCTTTAAGGACCCTAAGAGACAATGAATTACGACAAGGAGCAAGCTTAGGCAAATTCTAATCTAAGTCGCATTTTTTCCCCCTCTTGACATCATCGAAAAGATGAGAACAAAGACATGAAACGACTAGAATAATACACTACGAAACATAAGCAAGCATATAAACGAGTCGAAATAATATGAGCATAGAAAATATCACATAACCACATACGGAATGTTAAAAATATACACAATCAATCCGAAATATTAAGCCAATGGGCCGAATGAGGAAGTAACAATGTTTAAAGAAAATTGGGCCGGCTAGGTAGTGCATACTGGGCCTGCAAAAGTTAACTAGTAAGTTGGGCCAAGTCAAAAGGTATTAAAGGTAGGGCCTGTTTAGGATTAAGAAATCCGAGAGAGGCAAAAGGAGATAGGGCCTCGGATTCCTTAGTGGGCTAGGTTAGGTATTGGGCCACAAGCAAAATAATAGTCTTATAAGTCCACCACCGGACTTATCCAAAAACAACAATAATACGATTTCTGAAAATAAAGACGGAGGAAGAGGATCAAGAACGAGAGCTTGAACCCGGAGTTTTGGCATATGGGTTCACATAATCGGGTCGGGTGCGATACTCAAGCGACTCCAGCCTATCCAAACAACTTGCTACGTTTCTTCCCTGAGCATTTAACGCGATTTCAAAGTTGAGCACTTTGAGAGATAGTGCTTTGACGGCCTCGAGAGCTTGAGATGCGTCTTCCCTTAATAACCCATGATCCCTTACCATCGCTCCTCCCTGAGTCGTAATGAACGAGAGTCGATCACTAATGCTAAGCATCTCTGAACACACGACTGACACTTCCGAGCTAATTTTAACCAGATGCTTATCAACTTTGGCCATCCATTCGTGAATGTTATCCTCAAAATCACGACTTCTCTTCTTGCCACTACCTCCTGCCTCGCCATTGCACTTCTGCCCTTCACACAATCCAATGAGCTTATCCATTTTTGCCTCAAGATTAGCAAGCAATGGAGATGAATTCGAAACAGGCTCCTGACCAACATTCTTACCAAACGAAAGATCATCCCCTTCAAAACATATCCCCATTAATTTCAATACCCGATCATTCATCTTGTCACGAGGCTTGATTCCAAAACTCGAGTCATCAACAACTCCCTTCTTAAACAGAAGCTCAGACACCCACATCCCATAAGGAATGTCGAGTGTAGAGCATGGTTTCTCCTTCACAAGAACACTCAAAATTTGCAATATTTTGTGATAAACAAGCGAAGCCAAATCAATCTTTACACCTTCTAACCAATTGTACAACACCACTGCCTCAATACTCGAAAGTTTATCCCTTCCCCCTCTTCGTGGTAAGACTGTGTTCCACAAGTAATTGACAAACAGTTTCAGTTTTGGGGAGAAGGTTACGGTTAACAGGGGACTAGTCTCCGTTGCAGACTCATCAAAATACCTCTTAATATCCATCTTTTGTATTTTTGAAACCCCATTCCACTCCTTCCTAGGGTCAACAACCAAACCTCTGTGATCAATCTTAAAAATATCACGAAAATCAGATACAGAGACCACGACATCTTTACCATTAACGATAGCATGTAACCCTTCATCACAACCTTTTACTGACGCAAAGAATTGAACAAGTTCGATTGGAAATATCAACCCAGAGAAATTACTAACGAATTCCCAACCCTGAAACTTCAAGAAGTCTTTAAAGAACGACAAAGATTTCGTATTTTCAACCCAAGACTCGGGATAATATCGACCCCCATGAATAGCATAAGGTAAAATACGCTCAATTAACATACCTTCTTGCTTAGTCATGCGCACCTTCTCAAGACCCTCCCTAGTTGCTTCAACTGAATACTCGGAAAACAGAGGACGCGGGTTTTGAGAGTGAGAACCCATTTCATGCATGTTATCAGGAATGAACGGAGATTGTCGGTTGAGTTTCCTTCGTTTGCCTTTGTCAGATGGTGGTTCAGAGGTGGCTAAGGGTGTTGGTGAAGGTGGGGGTGACGGAGTGGGAGAAGGAGGTGAAGGTTTCTTTTGTTGTGATCGGGTGGCGCGTGATGGAGGCATGGTGGTGATAAAAATGGTATTTTGAGTTGGGGTGTTTGTCGGAGATTTTGGTAGATTTTAATGGCGATGGAGGTTTTGGAGGTTTAGGAGTTTGGGGGTGGTAAAAGAAAGTGAATAAGGAAGTAAATGGTGGTAAGTTTGAGGGAGATAGGTTGGTTGGGTTAATTATTGAAGTGGGGTTGAAAGTCAAAAGCTAGGTAAATAGGTTGGGGTACGTGGCAGTGGGGAGTGTAGAGTGAGATGTGGCATGGTGGGGCTAATTCACACGGTTTGTGTGACTATAAGAGGTAAGTTTTGTTTATTTTGTAATATTTGTGTATTATAATTTGTATAATATGTTAAAACGTATATGTAGGTAAATTATAATATGTGACGTAATATTATTTTGAGATCGATTGTGTACACATTCATATGTAAATCGTATAATATAACTATAAACACAAAATTTATCATCGAATATATACATACACATGCAGCGGAGTATACGGACACAGTCATATAATCTCATCTAAACCGTAGTCAATCATTGGGTTATTTTTGCTTTTAAGATTTGATTAGGTGCCACCGATTAAACCAATTTCCAATCGCAAAGTCTCAAAGCGTTCTCTAGCCAATGGTTTAGTGAAGATATCTGCCCACTGTTTTTCCGTACTACAAAATTCCAATTTTATATTTTTCTTTTCAACATGGTCTCTTAGAAAGTGGTGTCTAATTTCAATATGTTTGGTCCTCGAGTGCTGGGCTGGGTTTTTAGATATAATAATGGCACTCGTATTATCACATAATATAGGCACACATCCAACATCAACACCATAATCATGTAACTGTTGCTTTAACCATAAAAGTTGAGAACATACCAGAGCGGCTGCAATATATTCTGCTTCAGCAGTTGAGAGAGCGACAGAATTTTGTTTCTTGGATCCCCAAGATATAATACAAGGACCTACAAAGGTAGCAAGTCCGGAGGTACTTTTTCTGTCTAAAGAACATCCTGCATAATCCGCATCTGAATATCCTATTAAGTTAAAGTTACAGTCCATGGGATACCATAGATATAATTTTGAGGTTCCGATTAGGTATCTTAAAATTCTCTTAACTGCAATCATGTGTGATTCTTTTGGTGCAGATTGGAATCTCGCACAAACACAGACACTAAACATTATATCTGGACGACTTGCTGTAAGATAAAGAAGTGAGCCAATCATACCTCTGTAAGTTGTTTCATCTACAGACTTACCATCTTCGTCTTTGGTTAACTTCTTATCTGTGACCATTGGAGTAGGCATTGCATGAGAGGTTTCCATTCCAAATTTCTTTAATAACTCCTTGACGTATTTTTGTTGATGAACTTTGATTCCTTCTTCAGTTTGTTGTATTTGAAGTCCAAGGAAGAACTTTAGTTCTCCCATCATACTCATCTCGAACTCAGAAGTCATCAACTCAGAGAAGTACTTGCACAACTTTTTATTAGTTGAGCCAAAAATAATATCGTCAACATAGATCTGAACGACTAGTAGATCTGAGTTTTCGCTTTTAATAAATAGGGTTTTATCTACAGACCCTCTCTTGAATCCACTTTCCAATAGGAACTTTGATAATCTGTCGTACCATGCCCTAGGTGCTTGTTTCAGACCATATAGTGCTTTGTCCAATTTGAATACATGATTCTTGAGTTTGCTGTCAGGAAATCCAGGAGGTTGTTCAACAAATACTTCCTCTTGGAGATAGCCATTAAGAAAGGCAGTCTTAACGTCCATCTGAAAAAGTTTCATTCCCTTGTGTGCTGCAAAAGCAATGAGTAGTCTTATTGCCTCAAGACGAGCAACAGGAGCAAAGGTTTCGTCATAATCGATCCCTTCCTGTTGGTTGTATCCTTGAACTACTAGTCTGGCCTTGTTTCGCACAATGACTCCAGTGTCATCCAATTTGTTTCTAAATACCCATCTAGTTCCAATGACAGTTCTGTCCTTAGGTCGAGGAACAAGATGCCAAACTTTGTTTCTTTCAAATTGCTGGAGTTCTTCTTGCATGGCAACTATCCAGTCTGGTTCTGTGAGAGCTTCCTTGATATTTGAAGGTTCAATGGTGGAGAGAAAGGAGTAGAATGAGCAAAAGTTATTTAAGCTCCTTCGAGTTTGAACTCCATCTGTCAGGCTTCCTATGACATTGTCCAAAGGATGAGAGCCTTTGTATCTCCAGTTCCTTGATTGATCATTTGTATTCCCTGAACTTGATTCGGGATTTTGACTTGTTCTCCCTGAATCCAAACCTGGGTTTATAGTAGGGTCAGGTATAACTCTGGCCTCTTCCCTTTGGTTTTGATTCAAAGTTACAGCTTCATTAGCTGTAACTCTGGGTTCCAAGTCATTGGTTTGAGAGTTATCTACAGTATCATCAATTGTAGCTTCATCTCTCGCACCATTTTTTCCCAAGTTGAGTTCATCAAGAATTCCTTGAGGTTCTCCTTCTTCAATTTCCATTTCAGGAGGATCTTCTCTTGATAACCTGAAATCAGGTTCGTCTAGGTTTTCCTCTATATCCTGTAATGGCTTGTCGAAGGTATTATTCTCATCAAAGATAACATGAATACTTTCCTCTATGCATAGAGTACGTTTGTTAAAAACTTTGTAGGCTTTACTATGATCTGAATATCCTATAAAGATTGCTTCATCACTTCTAGGGTCGAATTTGCTTAATCTGTTTTTACCATTGTTGTGAACAAAGCATTTACTACCAAAGCATCTTAAATGAGATATGTTTGGTTTACGACCTCGAAGAAGTTCATAAGGAGTCTTTTTAAGGATAGGTCTAATCATAGCACGGTTATGAATATAGCAAGCTGTACTAATAGCCTCAGCCCAAAAGTTTCTAGGTAGGCCACTGCAAAGAAGCATTGTTCGAGCCATGTCTTCTAGGGTTCTGTTCATTCGTTCTACGACTCCATTTTGTTGTGGGGTTCTAGGGGCCGAGAAGTTGTGACCAACACCATTGGTTTTACAGAACTCAATAAAAGCATGATTGTCGAACTCAGTTCCATGATCAGTACGGATTGTTACTAGGTTTGATTTATATTTGTTTTGGACAAGTTTCATGAGACTAACAAATTCATCGACTGTTTCGTCTTTAGAGTGAAGAAAGATTGGCCAAACAAATCTAGAGTAATCATCAACTAGAACGAAAACGTACCTGGAGCCACCTCTGCTTCTTACCTTCATAGGGCCACATAGATCCATGTGTACTAGTTCAAGAGCTTGTTCTGTGCTTACCACTCTTTTTGGCTTAAAGGATGATCTGACGTGTTTGCATCGTGCACATGTGTCACACATCTTTTCTTGATCAAATTTGATCTTTGGAAGACCTTCGACCAAGTCCCATCTTTTCAGCTTACTTAGAATAGGTGAGCTTATATGACCAAATCTCTTGTGCCATAGACATGGATCATCTAACGTAACTTTCATGCATGATAGAGAATTAGTAGGTACAGCATTTAAATCAATCATATAAACATTTTTCATCCTGTGACCTTCAAGTATCACTTTACTGGTGCCTTCTAAGATTATACGACATATATCTGAATGAAAGACCACTTTATTTCCTTTGTCACATAATTGAGATATACTGATAAGATTGTGTTTGAGACCACTTACAAGATATACATCATTTATAGTATGAGAGGATGAAATACCTATCTTACCAATTCCGATGATCTTTCCCTTTTTGTTATCACCGAATGTGACTTTACCTCCGTCAAAAGGTTTTAGGGTTTGAAATAGGTTTACGTCGCCTGTCATATGTCTTGAGCATCCACTGTCGAGATACCATAGGTTATTTTCCTTGGCGACAAACTGCACAAATAATTTTAAAGACAGGATTTAGGTACCCAAGCATACTTGGGTCCTTTGTTGTTAGTAATCATAAATACATCTTCCTTTTTAACCCAAACTTGTCTTACGTAGGTCTTTCTAGATTGGTAATAGTTGGGTTTTGATGTTCTTGGGTAAGTTTTAGTTTGGACTCTTGGTGACCATTTTTTGTGTGATGTTTGAGGAGTCTGTTTGGTTCTATTTTTCTTTTCTTCGTAGTCAAATGTCATGTCATAGAACCATCTGTGGTCAATGTTTCTTTCCTCAGTTTTGTCACCATCACTATCAGAGATAGAATTAGTGTCACTTGGGATTCCTAAGGATTTAACAAACTTAACTCCGGTTTTAAAATCTTGTGCGTGTTTCACACAGTTTTCTCGGAGGTGTCCAGTATGGCCACAATAAGTGCATATTAAATACTCAGGAAGGTCGGCATATTTTCTTCTTCTAAAGTCTCTGTCTGTTGGACTTTGTTTACACTTTGAGTGATCCCTCCTTCCATAGCATTCGTGACCTAAACCCATCTTCATGTTGTTGTCGGATTGTTCAGTTAGGAAGTTTAGAACGGTAGTGCTTCCTTCCCACTTATCGTGAACTTTCCGAGCATGAAGAAGGAGTTCTTTTAAGGAGTCTATTTCTTTCTTACATTCACTATGGTCAGTGTTGCTAGACTCTTTTAGGTTTTGAATGTCTTTATGGAAGTCAGACACAATTTTGGCATGTTCTTTCTTGATTTTAGATATACTGAATTCTAGATCCATGATTTTGCTTTCGAGAATCTCAACTTCTTCTTGATGAGTCTCATCTTCGACCATAGTCGAAGATTCTGACTTAAGCCGTTCATTAACCTTTCTTAATTCTGAAGTTATAGCTTCATTAGCTATAACTTTAGATTGAAGCTCTTTAATGTTGAGTTTTAGTTTTGAGGTTATAGCTTCATTAGCTATAACTTTAGACTCAAGAACCTTTTTCTCAGACATAACTGTTTCCAACTTAGCATTTGCTTCAATGCTTATTTTGGATTTCAGTTTCTTAGCTTTGGCTTTCAGAAGTTGATTTTCCTCAGCAATATCGAGGATCTGCTCTTTCAAGTCATCTAACTCAAGATTTTGTTCATGACATTGGTCTAGGGTTTTCTCAAAATATTTAATTAGCATAGCCTTAGATAAGTTTTTAACTTGACTTTTGAGTTGAAGGAAATTTACCTCTTCGTCGTCGTCGTCTGAGTCTGATTCTCCAAGGAGACACATATTCGATGCGTCATTTTCATCATTATCGCTTGAGATTAGATCTAGGCTGACGTTGCTTAGGCATAGGTTTGCTACCTCTTCTTCTTCAGAGTCTTCGTCATCTTCAGATTCTAATTCTCCCCAGCATGACGCAAGCATTACTTTCTTAAACTCTGTTTTGGTCTTTTCTCTTTTTGACTTGTCTTTGATTTTGTCCCAACTTGGACAATCTTTGATCATATGGTCTTGTTGTCCACACTTGAAACATCCTCTTTTGAAGAATGTTTGTTTGGAGTCAGTTTTCTTTTTGTCGAATGTTTTGTTGTTCGAGTTTTTGTATCTACCTTTGAAAACTGCTTTCTTAAATCGTCTAGCGAATAGAACTGTTTCATCCTCAAGTTCTTCTTCGCTTACTTCGTTTGTGGAGGCTTGTAAAGCGACTCCCTTTCCCTTTGGATCATCATCGTTTTTATTTAGTATGATCTCGTGAGCCATTAAGGATCCAATCAGTTCTTGGTAAGTGATTTTAGATAAATCACGTGCTTCCTCTATGGCCGTGACTTTAGGTTGCCACTTTTTGGTGAGACTCCTGAGAATCTTACGAATGATATCCTCAGAATCGATCTTTTTGCCAAGGTTCCGCAGTTCATTAATAATACAAGAAAATCGTGCAGACATGCTATCAATAGATTCATTCTTTTCCATATTGAAAAGTTCATATCTTTGAACAAGCAAGTCTATACGATGTTTCCTGACTGCGGATGTTCCTTCATAAGCAAGTTCGAGACTGTCCCATATTTCCTTAGCGGAACTACAGGATGAGAATCTATCGAATTCTGAGGTTATCATACCGTTCTGTAGGAGGCTCATGGCCTTAGAGTTTTTCTCTGCAATTTTGTAGTCACTTTCCACATAATCGCTTTCCATCTTTTCATAGGTTGTTCCATTGGCGGCGGCGACCAAGATCTTCTTTGGTCCAGTTTGGATGATCTTCCAACATTCCCAATCACAACCCTTGATGTAATGAGTCATCATATTTTTCCATAAACTATAGTTTTTGCCATCGAAGATAGGGCACTTGAGATGCTTGGAATCCATTGATAAAAGAGTATATAATATAGAATCAATAGAAGGATCAAAACTCACGCGGCTAGGCGATCAAGAGCACGAGGCTCTGATACCAATTGAAGAGTCTATTGATATAATATACTCAAGAAGGGGGGGTTGAATTGAGTATGCCTTCTTTTTAAAATCTTCTTCGATGTGTGAGTAGTTGTATGATGATCGTTGAGTAGAGCAATAATAAAGTAGAGACACGATATTTTTGAAGTGGTTCAGTCTCACACTCTGAGACCTACGTCCACTATTCTCGATTAATAAAATTAGTACCAACTCTGGATTACAATTTTATCAACCCTACTCGTGCGACTTTGATGTTAGTCACAACTCAATCTAGATACCGCTAAATATCTAGTTACGACAAATACCGTTAAATATTTGTCTTACAACGAGTACCGCTAAATACTCAAACTATCTTACGTAAATAAGATAAAGTCTTCAATGTTTTCTTGGTGTCACAATCTTGAATGAATAAGATCAATGCTTGAGCACTTGAATCTTGAATCGGATATGACAATGAAAAGCTCGAATATGAAGAACAAAGATCGGCGGTTTCTCTCTTTCGATTTGCGTGAATATGTGTGTTGTATTTCGTGTGGTTTAATGTATCATAGGTAGTCTATTTATATAGAATATGTATCTAGGTATTTTAAACCCTAGATGATTTAGGAATATTACTTAAAACTAGAATACTAGTCTTTTAGTAATACTACCATAAATCTAATCTTAATATATTTAGGAAAGATTTAATAATATACTATATGTATTATATAAGGAAACAATTTCCTAATTCATATTTAGGAAAGATCTTTATATAATAAACAATTAGTATCCATATTAAATCAACTTCCTAAACCATGTCAAAGATAATAAAATATATTACCATAATATAATCTTAGTTTATTTAGGACATTAAATAAATACATGATATTTATTTAAGCAAGTCCTACACGATTTGGTAATGTGGCATATCACACAATTTCCAAAATCGAAACAAACTATATTTAGATTATATATTTTTGACAATTAAAATCATATAAAAATCTTTAGTTTATTTTAGTAATAAATAATTATCTCATAAGATATTTATTTATTTCTTATTTAACCAAAAGATATTTTATATAATTCTATTAAGATTAATAATTCCATATTTAAATAGAATACTATTTAAACATTAATTCACACGACACAAATAAGGAAACCAATGTTTCAACTTAACCACATATATTTCGATCATTTCTTCATAATGTAGAGGTATAGCTACGAGCTATAACTTGAATTAAACTTGTACTAAAGTTATAGTTGATAATTATAACTTTACTTCTTTATGCGCGCTTGAGATCTTCTATCAATCTACGATATAGTCAACTCATTGACTAATATGCTTGAATCTTTCACACTTGATTGATTAGATCTTGTTACTAAATTTCTGTACACTTAGCACACGATTATACATACGAGTATATAATATATAAATAGCTAGACTTGTCATTATCAAAACATAAACATATATACTATATATATATATTTGAATATATGGTTCAACATATACGGTACCACTTCTTTTTCTATATAGGCCATCTATTATCATTCAGATATCTATGTCACTTCCGGGACATCCAAACTTCTTTACTCTGTAAGAGTACCAACTGCTCATGCTTGCCATTTTCTTATTACTTAAAATATGTGTACCGATATGACTTTCACACTACCTTTTTTGTGTGTTTGTTGTTCAAATTGGCAATAATCTAATTTTCGTTACACCAACTTTTTATGATTAATTTATAGCTCGCTATACCACACATAGGGCTATCTGTCTACAATTAAATCATAGATTTCATTGTATGAACATATCACATTTTTGATAAGATGATCAAACTGGTATTATTAATACATCTTCAATATTAAATGAATAACATCATTTTTAATTCCATGCACCTCTATGTGATGTATTTCATATTGAACATCATGTCCAGTTGGGGATAATATACTTGTTTGTTTTTACCAGCTTTTCCTTAGCATTCTCCCCCTAAGGTGGTAAAAACCATAACCACTTTAGACCTTAATTTCTCATATCACCGATGAGAATTTATATTGGCATTTTTTGTATAATAACCATATAATGCAGTTGGATTTTAAATGTGCTGAATCACAATGCCCAATTTGGAGATTAACGATTTCATATAATAAGCTGTGATTACCACATAATAACTACTTAGAAAAAAAATAATTATGTGGCTACAAGCTCCTTTATATAATGGCAATCCATAAATGAACACTTACGTTCTTTATTACACTCCAAGTAGTTTTTCCGTGTAACGTCTTGCTTTTAATAAATTTACACGAAAGAGTTTCAGCACTTATATTTTCCTTAGAATAAACTTCAGGTTTATCGAAACGGGTAAAATAAGAACCCGGATGGCCTTAATATGTCACATCTGAATTATTTCATGTCAACTTTCTAACTTGCCCATAATTAATTCATTGCAAACTTTAATAAGAATCGGCCGTGTCTCAATAATTTCACTTATTGAACGCCACTCCAAGTTGACTATATTTCTCATGCTATATTTGTAGTCAACAATACTTTATTCAACCTAATAATTGATGTGACAAATGACACAATAAGTGTCCCATATATGTAGGCAAGACTCATCAATATTCTAATAAGAAATATATTCCTCTTTGAATTTTCTCAAATGACCAATAATTATAATCGTCAACATATACAATGATGACATACTCATGTTTATCACATCCTTTTAATGTGTCGTATAACATGATAATTATATATGTAAATTGATCATAATTAACTTACATATCAATTATTCTCTTAACCACAAAGGTTCCAACAACTTAAAAATTAGTTGTAATTTTCCGACAATTTACCTCATAATACCTTATGAGCGTCACATTATTTCTTTCAAGAGTATAGTAAATATCCACTTTTGATAAGAATATAAGTGTTTCAAGATAAACACATCACGTCCTTATATATAAGGAATATCGTTGACATAATTATACTCCCAATAAAATAATAATTTCACTCAAAACATTTTTTTTCACGATATTGTGTCTTCAAGACTACATTATATGAGTGAAATGAAAAGTATATTGCATCATTGCAAAATCCCATATGCCATAATTTATGAATAAATCCCGACTTTATTTTTGTTAAAATGTATCACCGTATACAAAAATAAATTGCAAACACTGTGAACTTCAGGCCACAGCTTTAATATTTGTAAACATTATGAACTTCCGGTCATAATTCTATATACGTAAATACTTATGAAATTCGAGCCATAATTTCGTTATTTTCAAACACTATGAACTTCAGGCCATAGTGTGAATGTCAAAATTTCCAACCCATACATAATTTATCCTTTCTCGTATCAAATTTCGAGCATATATGAGTCTCGCCTGACTTTTATAAGATATTCACTTTCATGAGATACTGTCATGTCATGTTCATTATGCTTATCATTATGCCATGTTCTCGATCTCTGTCACCGGAAGAGTCTTTTATGAGATGTCACATTCACTTCCAGGAATGGATCTAATTTCAAATCTCATTATACTGTTCAACTTCAGGTGAACAAAAGCAATTCAGAAATAATTTCCCTTGAATAAAAACTGTGTTTATTCATTTAAAACTCAAATGCGTATAAAAAAATCGCAGCTGTGAACTTCTGGCCACTAGCTTTTACATGTGCACTTATAGCCACTTCCCTTATACAATTTAAACTTATTGTATTCATGAGATTTTGTTAAATTCACACCCCTTTAAAACTTTGAACTTCGGGTCAAAGTCGTAATATAAACACATCTGCCTGTTTTATGAAACAAATTCAACTTTAGACCCAAAATAATATGATATGTCCTTTTACTACAATATATTGTATTGATGTGACGGTGTGAAATTTACACCCCTTAAACTTTGAACTTCATGTCAGAGTCATAATATAAACATATCTCCCTTATGAGACGATGTGAAATTTACATCCTTAAACTTTTTCATAATATAAACATATCTCCTTATGAAACAGTGTTAAATTTACACCCCTTAAACTTTGAACTTTAGGTCAAAGTCATAATATAAACATATCTCCCTTATGAGACGGTGTTAAATTTACACCCTTAAAACATTGAACTCAGGTCAAAGTCATAATATAATATAAAGATGTCTCCCTTATGAGACGGTGTTAAATTTATACCCCTTAAAACTCAGGTCAAAGTCATAATATAAACATATCTCCCTTATGAGACAGTGTTAAATTTACACCCCTTAAACTTTGAACTTTAGGTCAAAGTCATAATATAAAAATATCTCCCTTATGAGACAGTGTTAAATTTACACCCCTTAAACTTTGAATTTTAGGTCAAAGTCATAATATAAACATATCTCCCTTATGAGACGGTGTTAAATTTACACCCTTAAAACTTTGAACTCAGGTCAAAGTCATAATATAATATAAAGATGTCTCCCTTATGAGACGTGTTAAATTTATACCCCTTAAAACTCAGGTCAAAGTCATAATATAAACATATCTCCCTTATGAGACAGTGTTAAATTTAACACCCTTAAAACTTTGAACTTCAGGTCAAAGTCATAATATAAACATATCTCCCTTATGAGAATATACGGGGTGAAATCTACACCCCTTTAAAACTTTGAACTTGAAGTCAAAGTGCTAATATATGGACATATCCCTCATCATTGTAAAATAAATATTTTGGAATTTCCAAATCCAAAGTTTTATCATGGTGTCCATGTCCATGGTGAACGATTAAATAATGTTTTTCCAAAGCCAAAACCTTAATCTGTTTTTTATCTCTACAACTTGCTCACGCAAGTTTTTCTACTCTGTAATAACTAACCGCAACGACAAAGGAAATGGAAGCGATAATTTAGGTAACGCCAAAACGGACACGGACGGAACACGATACGGATACGGGACACGGCATGCCATAAAATTTAGGACACGGGACACGACATTTAAATTTAATAAAATGTACATTTTATAGTTATAAGTTTTTTATTTTATTTTTGTAAAAGTATTTGATATTAATTTTAAATAAGTGAATGTAAATCTTGCCCTTGATAATAAATTTATTTTCATTCCTCATCCGAATTAATATTCTATTTGATCTCTTTCGATAACGCACTTCTCATCTCAAGAACATCATTCACCGCAAATGATAACCAAATATCGAAGAGACGCGACGGACATGGCTCAAATACCATCGACACGCGTCGGACACGTGCCCAAATAAATGTAGAAAGTTAGACACGACTGCTTAGGTGTTGGACACGTTTCGCCGTGTGTCCGTGGAGTGTCGGTGTCGGACACTAGGCGACAATGGTAAGAAGCTCCAACTTATTCATGATGCTCCTACTATTTATTATTTAAAACCTTTCGAAGGACCGGATGATTCATTAACCAAAAATAAAAATCGAAGATAAGTAAGAAATTTGGACTGTAACACCCTCATAACCCAAAGCCTATAAGAAGGGCCCTCAAACTATGAGTGCCACCCGAGGTACAATACCAAAATAAAAGTGCAAGCAAATTATTAAAGAAATAAATAAAATGAAATACAACCGTCTCAAAAGAATAATGAAATAACAATGTCTGCGTCCCAATCCTCCCAGTCACAACATCAACAAGCTCAACATAATACCTGATAATCTGCTCATCATACCCGTGGATCATCACACTGATCTACAAGTGTCAGTCACTACAACGAAAACACATGCGGGCGACAAATATTGGCGACTGAAATCTGTCGCAAAACACCTATTGGCGACGGACAACAGTCGCCAAACAGTTGTCGCTGACTTTTGTCGCCAAAAAAATTCGGGCGACTGAAATCCGTCGCCAAATTTGGCGACAGACAGGGTAGTCGCCTAAGACACAATTTGGCGACAGACAGGGCAGTCGCCAAATTGGCGACAGACATGAAGCAGTCGCCAAATTGGCGACGGACTTCAGTCGCCAATTCCCCTGTTCAGTCGCCAATGCTCCTGACTTTCCAGGGGCTTTGGTTTCTTGTGCTCTGTTTTGGCGACTGATTTCAGTCGCCATTACTTCATTTCAGTCGCCAAAATTCCTGAGCATTTTTCATGAAAATCATTATTTCGTTTTTGCCAAATCCAATACGAAATACTATCAGTACACCTGCAACCAGAAAGTAACCAGCAATTGGTGACGAACACCTTTTGAATCAACAACCAAATCTCCTTTTATAAAAAAAGAGAACTGTTATCAAATTACATGAACACGTTAACTAAACTAATAAATCTCCACGTTCGACAATTTTTCCTAGGTTACTAAACTAATTAACTGCTTGAAATCCCATGCTAGCTCCACTACCGTCTCCTCCCTTTCCTCTTGGATCATTAGGATCTTCATTAAATGGCTGGGAACCGGGGTTGCAAGAGTAGAAATACGTCTCCATGGCCTTAAGACGTTCTTTCATCAACCGCATTTCCTCATCTCTTTCCGCTCTTTCTCGGTCAAGTTGTGATTGCAATTTACTTACAAGAGACGGCTCGTAGGTTTCGCGCGGCTCATATGAGGACCTTCTAGCCGGTTCCTTGTAAAACACCCCATGAGCTTGTCCGGCCCCATATACCATACCCTTCTTGTAACCATCCACCAATTTGAACCAAATTTCATTATCATCCCGCTCAGGGTGGGCCTCTTTCTCTGCCTCATATTTCCCCTATAACATTAAGAAAAGTATTATTAGTTAAGCAAAAACAATCATTGACGAAGGTAACAAAAAAACATCATTAGTTGAGAGAAACTATCCTAGAGGCGGCTTGTAATAATGACATTCTGCTCCCTTCGTATAAAGGTTGTTCCGCAGCTTTTAACATGTCAAAAAAAGCCTTTGCTTGGGGATTTGGAGGTTGCTCTTCATTCAAGGCTACACGGTCATCGTCATTATTGACTACATTAAACTCCAACGCATCAACAACCATATCTCTATATGGGTTTTCGTCAACATGTTCGATGTGAGGTTGTTCGTGGATTGGGGAATAGGCTTCTCCATGAGAAATCCAATTATAATAATTTGGACGAAACCCATTTGTATAGAGATGTTCTTGTACCTCAATGACATATAGGTATTTCATATTTCGACATTTGCTACAAGGACACCTAAGTTTATTTTCTAACGAGTCATACTCCTCTTGTTGCTTAGCAAACTCAATAAACTCGGCAACACCCTCTATAAACCTAGCATTAGAACGTCTCTTCTTATTATCTAATAACCCTCCATCATACATCCATGAACGTTCCAATCTCTTCATTTTAATCTAAACAAAAAAACCCAAAAAACAATTTTCAACACTAAAATTACATATATCTAAATTAAAATTACACTCACTTAATTAAAGAACAACCTCAATCACATAATAATAACAATTTATTAACAACAATTTCCAATTATACAATTAACCACAACCTAATAAGCTAATTTAAGACGGTCTTAATAAGCTAATATAATCTAACTAACATCCTAATAAGCTATTAAACATCCTAATCGACTACTTTAATCTAATTAACCAACATCAATAAGGCTAACAACATCGTCTTATACAAACTTCTTATAAACCCTAACCCACAATAATCTAATTAATATGCTAATTGGCTTCTAATACCTAATTAATCACAACCTAATAAGCTAAGACGGTCTTAATAACCTACTACAATCACTAAATGTACAAAACAAACCAACAATCAATCAAAAAATTGAAATTGAAATTGAACTAAAAGAGAGTATACAAACCTTAAATGGGTTGAATGAAGGTAAGAACAAGTATGGTGGTGGTGGTGGTGGCCGGAATCCGGTGACAGTGGCGTTGAGGGTGGCCGGAACACGTAGGGTAGGGTGGTGGTGGTGGTGGTTTTCGCCGTTTGTGTGTTTGAGTGTTTGTGTGTTGTGTGTTTGCGAATAATGAAAGGGGAACGAATTGCTGCTGCTTGTATGCGGTAATTTGGCGACGGACTCAACAAATTGGCGACTGAAAGTTTCTGTCGCCAAATTTGGCGACTACTTTTCTGTCGCCAAATTCACCATTCAGTCGCCCGATTGTGTCGGTGGTTGGAAGTTTGGGGAAAGGGTTCAGTCGCCAAATTGGCGACTGATTTCCGTCGCCCGAATTTTTGTCCTGTCGCCAAATTGGCGACTGCCCTATGCAGTCGCCAAAAAATGTCGCCCGATCAAGTTTTTCTTGTAGTGAGTTAAAGTAAAATAAGACGGTCACTGCCAAAAGTAATACTTATACCAAATACGCAACAACCAAACTCATATCATATAACATCAACTCACAAATGGCGACCTCTAGTCTAACATCCAACCCACACTTGCTCACAGCAAGGGTACCTAGACCATTAATGTGCGCATCCCCTCCGCGGCGGGAACCATAAAGAGCGATCATAAGATTGAAAGCCTTAGTGATATCAGTTATACAAATAGCAAAAAATCGTCACAACCAGAATTAACAATGAGTAGGAAAACGAAGTTTTTGCTTATTTGGGGTTCAAAACCAAACTATTTAACAAAATAGCGTCGGTTTCAAACTATTTACCAAAAATGGTTCCACGTCACCATTTCCGAATTTTTTATTTTTTTTTTATAAATTTAAGACTAGTCGCTGTCCCGGACAGCGACTAGTTACGGTACCAAATTTCAGACAAAGTAGAAAGGTGGGAATTTGTGGCTTCATCTTCTCGCTGCGTGGGACAGCGAGAAGTAGTATGTTTCTTTTTTTTTTTTATACTTTCATGTCTCTTGCCATATTAATCTACTCGTCATGTTACTTTCGTCTTCTCCGTTCTCTTTACTCCGACCACCAAATAACGAAATACTGCTACCACTCTCTTCTTCTCACTACCGTTAACATATTCACAACTCTTTTTGAGTTATTAGCTTCATGGTTTTGCGCAAAAAATAAACCGTAATATTGCCGTTCATTTAACGATTTCATTTTCGCATAATAGAGTACAGTGGGTTGGGTCGAATGTATGAATCCTTAACGATGAAATCCTTATTTGCGCAAGTTAAGGATTCATACATTCGACCCAACCCACTGTACTCTATTATGCAAAAATGAAATCGTTAAATGAACGGCGATATTGCGGTTTATTTTTTGCGCAAAACCATGAAGCTAATAACTCAAAAAGAGTTGTGAATATGTTAACGGTAGTGAGAAGAAGAGAGTGGTAGCAGTATTTCGTTATTTGGTGGTCGGAGTAAAGAGAACGGAGAAGACGAAAGTAACATGACGAGTAGATTAATATGGCAAGAGACATGAAAGTATAAAAAAAAAAAAAAACATACTACTTCTCGCTGTCCCACGCAGCGAGAAGATGAAGCCACAAATTCCCACCTTTCTACTTTGTCTGAAATTTGGTACCGTAACTAGTCGCTGTCCGGGACAGCGACTAGTCTTAAATTTATTAAAAAAAAAAAAATTCGGAAACGGTGACGTGGAACCATTTTTGGTAAATAGTTTGAAACCGACGCTATTTTGTTAAATAGTTTGGTTTTGAACCCCAAATAAGCAAAAATTTCTAGGAAAACCCTGTTTCATGGCAAATCACATAAGGCTAAGATCCAAATATGTTTTAAGATGAAAATATAACCATATTTGAATAAAAAATTACCAGAACAATTTACTAAGTTATAACAGTTGGTTATTAAGGTCACATTTATCGTTAATACGACAACGTTTAACCCGTTTTCAACTTGTGACAAAAAACACCCGTCTTGAGCGAGAGTTTGTGAAATAATAAACGTCCTTTTCTAACTTAACCAGCAGCATCGTGGATATCAATCTGTGCCTATATTCTATAGCAGATCTGAAATTAAATCATGCGCAGATTCTATAACTCATAACAGAGAGGCTTAACAGCAGATTTCCAACAAATTTACAACTCTTGATATAGCGATAGGAGCGTATGAGAATTATTTACGTGTCTTGGACAATAGCTTTATATTAATTTTCAATTTCTATGCCTACGCAATAGTCCAGCCCATGCAAATGTGACTATTTCTTTGATCTTTAGTATATATACTTCCCAAATTAAACGTGTTACCATATTCACACAGCTTACCAAATTAATAATATTAAAATGGCAAACATTTTCAACAACAATCAAACGTCCCTAGTGTTTAAGGTGACTAGGCAACCGCCGGAGTTCATAACTCCAGCGGAGCCTACCCCATACGAGGTTAGGGAGTTATCAGACATCGACGACCAAGAAGGGTTACGAATCCACGTGCCAGGGTTCCAATTCTATAAGTCCGCCCCAAGTATGCTTGGGATGGACCCTGCTAAGGTGATAAAAGAGGCAGTGAGTCGAGCATTGGTGCCGTTCTACCCATTGGCAGGGCGGCTAAGGGAAATGGCGGGTAAGAAGTTAGTGGTGGACTGTACAGGGGAAGGTATCATGTTTACCGAGGCTGACGCCGATGTTAGCCTTGACGAATTTAGTGAGGAACAACTTCAGCCACCAATTCCCTGCATGGAGGAGCTTCTTTATGATTATCCTGGATATGATGCCATTCTTAACTCTCCTTTGCTTATCATTCAGGTAGTATATATATAATCTTGTCATGTTTTAGTTTTGACATTCCATTAACTGAATTTTTTAGTTAATTAACGTTAATTAGCAAAATAACTAGATAATTAACGTTCATTTGAAACTATTTGGGTATATGGTGTCCACGTTATCACTTTTTGTTTTTGTCCGATTTTTACATGAAACCGCTAAGAATCTTAGCGGCTTACCGTAACAGTACTGTAATATTGTAGTGTACCATGCAAATTTGTTAGAAAATTTTGGAAATTGTTGGAGAAGTCACTAAGTGGCTTTCTTCTCTCTCTTTTTTATTTAAAACAGACACAAATATTTGAACGATGACATTTTGATAAAGCCGTTAGGTTTCTTAGCAGTTTCATATAAAAAACGGACAAAAATAAAAAGGGATGATGTGGTTACCATAGACCAAAATATTTTCAAATGAACACTAATTACCTAATTATTTCGCTATTTAAAGCTAATTAACGTTCTCATTAACTACACAAAACAATAGTTCCCGATTGTTGTGAAATTATATCATTTATTTGTGGTTGTTTAGGTTACGAGATTCAGATGCGGAGGGTTCATATTGACACATAGAATAAATCATGCAATGGCGGATGGAACTGGTTTAGTCCAATTCCTAAATGCAGTCGGAGAGTTGGCGCGTGGAGCTCAATCGGTATCGGTTTATCCAATTTGGAAACGCGAACTTGTTAGTGCTCGAAATCCACCACGGGTCACTTGTGTCCACCGGGAGTACGAACAAATTCCTGATATTTCACTCGGTGATAACCTAATTTACAAGCCCTTCTTCTTTGGTAAGTTAACGAATAACAAATTAAACACTAAAACTTGAGAGAGATTGTTTTCAATAAATTATTGAGAAATTATTATTTGTATCGTTTTATTTGTATTTCGTGACCATTTTGTCATTAATTATACCATAGTAATTTCATACCTATTTACCTAATAAATGTCATGATTTGTAGCTATTTTATTATCTTTAATACCAATTTTTCTTCAATTTGTATAATAATCTCTCAATAAGCTTATTAAGAGGCAGTTTCTCGAGAGACCTACTGCAAATTAAACTACTAAGGTATTTCATTTCATCATCTATACATCTAAATATCTAATAACGTACGTACGTTCATTGTCCATACAGGTCCAACTGAGATAACCGCCCTACGACGCTTCCTCCCATCACACCTAAAATCATCTTCAACATTTGAGCTCCTCACTGCTGTCATATGGCGGAGCCGCACCATTGCGTTGCGACTCCACCCAGATGACGAGGTTCGTGCTAGAATCTATGTTAACGCTCGCCACAAATATAAGAACCCTCCCCTGCCAGCCGGCTACTACGGCAATGTGATTGCCACTCCGCACGCTATCTCCACTGCTAGCAACCTTATAGCCAACGATGTCAGCTATGCCTTGGAACTCGTCAAAGCGGTAAAAGATAATGTTAATGAGGAGTACATGAGGTCTTTGGCTGATTATATGGTTGTCAACAATAGGCCGCGTTACACTAGAGCCAACACATTCTCCGTGTCAGATGTCAGTCGGCTTAACTTTGACCTCCTCGATTTTGGGTGGGGATCCCCTATTCATGGAGGACCGGCGAGAGCGTGGCTGGGTGGGCCCACACCAGGGTATGGGAGCTTTTACCTTGCTTCTAAAAATAGTAAGGGTGAAAGAGGAATTTTGGTGCCAATGTACTTGCCTCCTTTGGCAATGCAGATGTTTGTTGAAGAGATTAACAGATATATGGACGACAATATCATTTTTGGATCTACAAAAGGGTTGTCGAACTGTGCTCCATACAAGTCATGTCCGCAAATACACAAAAAAAGAAAACTTGGACCCATCTAAAACTACAACATACAACCCATTTCTCCCTTTCCTCTAAGGGGCGTGTGTACTTGAATTGAATTTATGCGTGTACTTAGGATACACGTTAGAAAAATCGAATTAACTATTACCTAGTAGTTCTATCTCAATTGTATCCTAATATAATTGTATAGGCCATATTATACTCTTAGCATTGTAAAAAGAAATTATAAGTAATTGACTATGGATTTTAGGGTTTCACTTTGAAGGTTTTGTCAAAATTGTGCTCTAAACGGAACTATTTAACGAAATGGTGCTTATTTGAAACTAATTACCAAAAATGGTTTCACGTCATTATTTTTGGGTTTTCTTCTCTTTTATTTCGCAAACATGTCGTTGTCCCAGACAGTGACCAGTTACTAAGCAAAATAGGCAGAATCAGACAAAACTCTCAAAAAATTGCCCTTGTATCATGTCGCTATCTGGGACAACGACTAATTGAAGAAACTTTTTTTGGCCAAAACTGCCTGGTACTGAAAATTTCCCCCTTCATGGTCGTTGATTGTGATTTAAAGTGTTTTGTTAGTTTCAAACTATAAAAAAAATTCGAAAATCCCACATGTGAGTGAGGTTATCCCACATTAATAAAATAGAGAAAAATTATCTCTTTATAAGGTAAGGGTGTAGGCCCGTTGTTGAATTTAACAGGGTATTAGAACTCATGGCCGTTGGGGAGTGTGAAGAAACCCGAAAGTCTCACATGTGACTTTATTTATAAGGCAAGCGAAAGCCTCACATGTGTCTTTATTTATAAGGCAATGAATTACTCTCTCTATTGTCAATCTTATCTATATTAATACAAGACCATTCCGTGCGTACACATCAAGTCCATTTTTTTTTTTTAAATATATGTAGGAGCCACCAAAAAATATAGAATTAATTTAAGAAAAATCAACTTTGTTAATAGAATTTCATCGAATAATCAATACAAAATTTTAATGAACCATGATCCTCAATTCCATTTATGCTGCATAAATAACACAATATGAAAATGCAGAATTCTCAATAGTCCACATAGTCTATCAATAAAAAAAATGAAGAAAAAACATTATTAGATAATGAAAATATAAATGATAAAAAAAAAATGGTAAAACAAATAACGTTGTTATATTATTTTACAAGCTATTAACTCTAACATTTTGACTATCATGATAGCAAATTTTCGAGATATTACTAAATTTGAGTAATTTTTTAAAATAAGAGATAGTTTTCAACAAAAAAAAAAATATTAATACATAGTACTATTTTAATTTTGAATTTAAAAAATGAGATCAACAAAAAGTTATTAACCAAATAAATGAACTATAAAACTATGTTAAGTAGATTTTAGAACATTCCGTTAAAATAATACTCTAAAGAATTTCGTTATAGATATCGAACTTATCCACTAAAATAGTAGATCCAAAAAATTTGTTATCATGTTTTAACGAAATTTGTGCATTTTTTCACGAATTTAAAACATGTTTAAAACATGTGCAAATAGAGTATAAAATATACTTGCATTTTGGTTTAACATTTTTAAATAGTAATTATTATATCAATGTTCTTAAAACTATATCGCGCAATAAAAACTAGTTGGTTTTAGAGTGGAACCCTTTTGGGTTTATATTTTGGTCTCTTTCTCTTCCGTACGGGTGTGACTCTGGCCCGTTGTTGAATTTAACATGGTGTTGGTAGATGCAAGTTTCGGGTCGGAATGGAGCGAGTTTGGTGATGCGAAACTGAACTGTACATGTTGGGCTGCTTTGTGTTGACCGGTTTTTGAGATGGGTTTTGGTTGGTTTTGCATGGGAAATCGAGTTGAAGGTGAAGGAAAGGATCGGGTTTAAATCGGGTTAAAAGTCGTCTTTTGAAATCGCTTTGAAAAAATTATTTTGAAACAAATAAAATAAAGATAAATAACCAAAACAAAAACTTGGAGATATGAAATCTATACAATATTATTAAAAGGGTAACATAAAATACCACATAGACAATGTCACTTAACATTAACAAAAAGTCACGTCACTTATTACACATGACATGGAGCCACATCACTATTTCTTATTTTAAATAGAAAAAGAAAAAAAAAATTAAACATTAAATGTAAATAAGTTATCAGACATTAACCTTTGGTCTTTTTAATTTCTACATAAATCAAATAACAATTAAAAATCCAAATTCCTAATAAATTTAAAATATCGATATTTATTGTTATAATATTTTAAGCAACAAATAAATACCATATAATTCTAATTTTTACGCCGTTTATAAAAAAAATAAAAATTTGAAAATATTAAAGGAATTAACCTTTTAATTTTTAGAACTATAATATGAAACTTTAAATCAAAATTTATAGTCACTCATTTTATAACTTACTAATAATAAAAAATAATATTGAAAAATATTAAAACTATACTACATATTTATGTATATTAAAGCAAACCTTTCACATTTCATCCATATTTATGAATAAATTAAATTTGATAATAAAGAAAAATTATGCTCAAAAGTCACAAAATTTTATTACATATTTATGTATATATTAAATTTGTCATAAAACACATTATCAATTGGCTATAAATGTTTGATGGAAGGCAACATTTGTGAGTGAAAATTAAAGTCAATATATTTTTTACTCCCATCGTCAACAGAATTATTTGTGTCAATAATTTTTCTTATCATGTATCAACATCTAGGTAATAGTATATTAAGGTAAGGTAGTTTTATTATGGTTTTAAATTAATTAATTATTATTTTTTTAAAATTTTCATTGTTTATGAAGTGCTCATTCTCCCTATTTTTAAGTGTTGTTTTGTTCTTATTTAGGTGCTATCAAGATTTGTGTGTTGTCATACTCAAAGGTAAATATACTTACATCTTTATGACTCAATGCACTTTTTCTTTCATTATTTTAGGGAAAACTTAAATAAATAACGAAAAGGTTTTTAATCACATATATCAAATTCTACCATTTGGTGCGTTATTAATACTCAATGATTATTTTGTAGGGATGGTTCATGAGAGAAACAAGACTATACGAAGAAGGAAAATACTTGAATTGCTTAAAAAAAATTCTCCATCCACTCCACTCAATAATATATCATAACAAAAAAAATAGTATTTCATAAGCTTTCAAATGTATGTTTTATTTTGGAATGTGTTGTTTTCTTATTTATCATTTTCCTTTGGAAAATCACCCATAAAATAAAATTGGATTTGCGTGAATATCAATCTTTTCAACAAGTTGGACAAAAAAAAATTATTGACATATATAATGGCAAAAAGTACATTATTATCTAATATTTATACGTTCATGTCATATTATCTAATGTACATATCTTATAAAATGTAATGAAAATTGAATGAGATATGTAGTATGCAACTATTTTTCTTGAATTTATCATTTATGAAAAAAAATTACATTTTAGAATTATTGGCAAATTCATATAGATGTTATATTAAGACTGACATTGATTAAACTTCATAAATATACTACTATAAAAAATATGATTTATGAGACTATCGAGAGGAAAAGGCCCCCAATCATATATGTTTTAAGTTCTTTCCATTAGAGTATTTATCATTCTCAAAAAAAGAAAGAACAAAAGAAAAACAATCCAATTCGATGCATTTAATTTGTTTTTTCATTTTCATTTTCATATATTATTGCTAAAAACATTTAGTTTTATTACATGTCGTTTTCAATAATTATCACTAAACTTAATTAATTTAACCTATTCACTTTTTAAAATTGTTAGTATACCTTAATTAATATGGCACAATAAATATTTTAATAGGAGTACCTTTTTAACACCTGAAATATAAGAACCGTGAGTATAAAAAGGTATTGACAAATAAAACAAGTAGGCAATGTCATGAGCTCATGGTATACAGAGAGACATAAATTATTCTTATATAAAATTAAATTTTCTATATACATCCTTGTAAGTGTCATATTTTTTACTCATTTGGAAAAATATTTTTGTATCATAATTATTTTTTGTCTCTAATTTATACTTAATTAATATCGTGTATTAAAGTTGTAAGATTATTATTATATCATAATTAAGATAGCACAATAAATATCTTAATGACTTTTTTAACACCTAAGAATACAAGGGATAAACATAAGAAATGATTAATAAATAAAACAAATAGACATGAACTCATGGTAAAAGGAGAGTATAGATTAGCATTATATATAAGACTAAATTTATGTACGTACATCCTTGCAATGCAAGTTTTTTTTTTATTTTTTATTTTTTATTTTTGTAATCCTTCTATTTTTTTAATATCGCAAAATAGTTTTATACTCCCTCGGTCCATTAAAGTTTTACCACCCAATTACCTGAATACATATGAGAAGTATTATATTGAAGTGAGCTGATAAAAGTTGAATGATGGGAGTATTATAATTATCTTTTGTCTTCAATTTTATTATTTGGTGTATTAGCTCTGCTCAAATTATCTTAACCGATTTATTTTGTGAACAATATTCGATATGCTTTTTAGGACCATGGACAATCTCAATGAAGATAGATTATTCAACCGATTATTCGTAGTCCGTGGCGCCACGATTATAAACTTTTTACATTACTTACAAGCGAGATTTATATCTGTGGTATGATACACACATGTAAGAATAAATGTTTGTTTAGATATATATCTATTAATTTCTAATATGACGTAGTATGAGTAAGCCCAAATAGTTGGATTTTCCGTATCATATCTGCAATATGACCTTTATATATGTAGTTCTCAAAGAGGTTTCAATTACTGAATATAGATCTATTATTTCAATTGTTATGCTAACTGTGGAAAACTCCAAATTATACAAATATAAATACTCATGCACTACAAGAAAAAACGAAACAGGCAACGGACTATTGGCGACTGAGCCTTGCAGTCGCCAAATTGGCGACTGAAGGTGAAAAATGGCGACTGGAAACAGTCGCCAATTTGGCGACTGTAAGTTTTCCCAAACTTTTTCACCACCGACAGAAAAAAGCGACTGAAGGTATTGATTGGCGACTGTAATCAGTCGCCAAAATTGGCGCCAAAAAATGGCTACTGAAACGTCAGTCCCCAAATATGTTAATTGCAGTCGTCAATTTGGCGACTGTGTTTGTTCAGTCGCCAAATTTAAGTATCGGTCGCCAAATTTTTTCACAAGTAAATCAGAACAGCCTCCTCCTTCATTACGCGACCTGTTTACAAAAAAAACAAAAAAAACCAAAAAACCTCCGCTTCTCCTTCCGTGACCACCGACTACCTCCGGCGACCCCATCACCCACCACCACCACCTCCGGCGACCCAATCACCCACCACCACCGGCCACCACAGCAGCCGCCACCAACATCTACCCAAAACCTTTAATCAATTGAAGGTTTGCATTTTTCTTAGTTTAATTTCGAATTTTAGTTTGATTTTTATATTGTTTTGTAGATTTAGTGATGTTGTAGCCAATTAAGATCATGTTAGCTTATTAGGTTGTAGTTAATTAAGTTACAGAGCCAATTAGGATGATAATTGGTGAAATTGGGAGTTAGGGTTCATATGAAATTGGGGGTTAGGGTTGATATGATTAATGTTGGTTGCCTTATTATTGATTTTATGTTTGTAATTTTACTTAATTATGTTAAATTATGGGTTAGGGTTTATAAAAATTGAAAATTGGGGATTTTTGATTAATGTTGTTATGATTGTATTGTTGTATTATGTTGATTAATGTTGTTAATTAATTGGGGTTTTTTGATTAATGTTGTAAATTAATTGGGGTTTTTTTTATTAATGTTGTAAACTAATTGGGGAATTTTTATTAATGTTGTAAATTTATTGGGGAATTTTTATTAATGTTGTATTATGTTGATTAAGACGATGTTGTTATAACTTTGTTTTATTTATGTCGTTATGCTTGTAATTGTTATGATTTATAAAAAATGGGGATTTTTGATACATAAGTTGTTATTATCTTACGATTGAGCGAGGTTGTTGAAAGATTTTTTGTTTATGAATTTATGTTTAGATTAAAATGAAGAGATTGGAACGTTCATGGATGTATGATGGAAGGGTTGGTATTAAGAAAAAACGTCCTAATGCTAGGTTTATAGAGGGTGTTGCTGAGTTTATCGAATTTGCTAAGCAACAAGATGAATATAACTCGGTAGAAAATCAAGTTAGGTGTCCTTGTAACAAATGTAAAAACATGAAATACGCAATTGTCCTTAAGGTACAAGAACATCTCTATACAAACGGGTTTTGTCCAAATTATTATAATTGGATGTTACAAACTTGTGGAAGTGAATAGTACCCGAACATACTCTAAGTATGATCCATTTATACTAGCACATCAGGCTCAACAAGTGTATTTCGCTTCCTATCCAAGCACGACAAATGATAGAAATAGTAAGGCATGGTGGGCAGTCATTAAGACAAAGGCACGATCAAGAGTTGATACCACATTTTTTCAAGAAGAAATAGTATCAAATGGGACAATTTTGCCTCCAACAGACGGAGTCATTGACCAAAATGAGAATGAACAGTTTGAAGACTTGGAAGAGGGGGAGGATGTTGAGATTAATAATTTTGATGAGTTGGTTGAAGGATGGGAGGAATTAGATGAAGTTAGAGCTGAGGATGAGGATGAGGATGAGGATGAGGATGAGGACGAGGACGAGGATGAGGAGGATGAGGAGGATGTTGATCATGAGGATGATGAAGATGATGATTAATTTGGTATAGTTGATCATGTTATTATATATTGTTCATATTTTTATTAATCATTTATTTTATGCATGTTTATTTTGTAAGTATTAATACTTTTATTTATATGATTGTAGATGGCAGGAGGTAGAGGAAGACAGCGAGGCGGGCACAGTCGTCAGCAGAGTCAGCACGCTGTGCAGCAGGAGGAGGAGGAGTTGGTTCAGAGCGAACCTGAGGAGGACACACGTGTACAGATTCAGTACACAGAGGATCGCAGGAAGATACTTGATCCAGCAGAATTTTGGTAAGTTTTATTAAATTGTAATTATTCATTTTATTAGTAATAAATGGCTAGTTATTAAAAGTTACAATTTATATATGTTTCAGGTTTAATCATCAGACCGCTGTTCGAGGTGTAACCAACAGCACAAAGTCATCTTTGTTAGGTCCTGTGCCCCTAAATTGGACAGAAGCTAGTGAAGCTCAAAAAGAAGTCTGGTTTAATAACTTCCGGGTAACCAAAATCTTTTTTATTAATTACTTATTTTACTCACTGTTATAGTTTTTCAACTAATACTTAATGTTATATTTCTGCAGCTACATTTTTACTGGCCGCCTGAATTAGAGTCTACTGTCAATAAGAGGTGGCGCGATGTTGGAGCATCTAGATACAAAGACATTATCCATAAGATTGGTAAAAGGGGAAAGGCCTCACATCTTAAAGGTATATCTATACAATTACCTTTATTTGTCAATTGTATTGATTAAAGGATGAAAATTCCACTAATAACGACATAATTTATCATTGTTGTAGGTGAGGCGCTTGAGGGGCTTCTGAATCGGCGTGATACCCCAGAGTTTCGAGCCAGATCGGCACAGAAGGCCATGAACAAAAGGGGAGGCAAGAAAGAAGGAATGGCTGAGCCTACCCATCATGCTGGTTCACGGTCATTTCTGGACATACTTTTTGGTGTAAGTTTTTATATTAACACTTATTTATTTAGCTCGTTTATTTGGATATTGGTAATAATAATGTCCCTAAGCAAACATTGAATTTTGTTCGTGTATGTAGCTGAACAAGAAGAAGAATAAAAAGAAGAAGTCAGCTGAGCAGTCAGCTGATCAGAGTGCTGATGATCAGTCAGCTGATCAACCAGATGATATGTTGGCTGATGATCCTCAGGCGACGGTCCCGGAACTGTTCCTTGCCACACATTCAAGGGTGAACGCTAAGAATGAGAGAATTTGGATTAAGCCAAAAGACAAAGCTTTATATGTAAGATTTTTTACTTAAGATACTTTTGAATTGTTACCTAATGAAATTAATGTTAACTAATGATGGTAATTTTTTGTCAACTAATGTAGGAAGCATTCGAGGCTGAAAAAGAAGAACATCCCGAAGTACCAGATAATGAGATTTGGTTTAATTTGGTCAAGGGATATAAGAAGGGTAATGTGTACGGCACCGAAAGGCCCATGGTGTCTTCTTCAAACAACCGGCCAGAAGATCCTCATATGAGCCTCGCCAAACATATGAGTCGGCTCTTGTGAGTCAACTACAGACTCAACTCGCTCAAGAAAGAAGAGTGAATGCTGAAAGAGATGAACAGTATCGGTTGATGAAGGAGCGCATGGAGGCCATGGAGAACTTCTTCACACAATGCAACCCCGGTCCACAATATCGGTATGACCCCAACGATCCGCATGGTAAGGGCGGTGGTAGTGGAGCCGGCATGGGATTTGCAACTTAGGTTGTTGGATAAGTTTTAGTTAGTTTAGCTTGAACTTGGATAATGTAGTTGGTTTAGCTTAAGGTTGGATAATGAACTTGGATAATGTAGTCAGTTTAGCTTGTAGTTGGATAATGTTCTCATTTTTTAATAAATGAGAATTTCGTGTTACAAAAGTTGCGGTTCGCGCAAATTGGTTGCAATTTTCTGTTTGCAGGTTTTCATTGGATATTGGGGTGAATAAATACGAGATTTGGCTAGATCAAAAACGAAAATGACATGAAAAGTTCCAGCCAATTCGGCGACTGACATGGGGGTTTTGGCGACTGCAGTCAGTCGCCAAAACTGGAAAAGCTACTGGAAAAAAAACACGTTGGCGACTGTACAAACCATTTTGGCGACTGCCCTTCAGTCGCCAAAATGGTGACTCCCATATTGTTTCAGTCGCCAAATTGGCGACTACCTATCCCCTCAGTCGCCAATTTGGCTACTGCACTTTCAGTCGCCATTTTCCCTGCTATAGCGACTACTTCTTCAGTCGCCAAATTTGGCGACTGACAACAGTCGCCAATTTTTTTTAGGCGACTAGGACTTGCGATAGAACTTTGGCGACTGAAGACAGTCGCCAAATGTAATTTGGCGACTGTCTTCAGTCGCCAATTTCCGTCGCCTGTTTTATGTATTCTTGTAGTGATGTATAGTACATTTTTCTAACTAGATAATATAAATTACTTATGATCATTAATTGTTACAAAAATTGTAAAGACTAATTTTAAATATTAAAACATTAGTTGAAATAGCGACCTTAATAACCTTAAGATTTAAAACAACTCGTGCTTTCTGCACGGGTACAAAACTAGTTATTTGATTAAAAATCAATTAGTCAAAAATGCATTTCATTTAAAATTAATTTGTTAAAAAGTTAATTTCTCAAATAAACTTTTACATTAATTTCAAATAAATAAAACATTAAAAACCTTTAAAAATTAATTAAAATAAAGGCACTTTTATTCGATTAATATCGTTAATCTAACTTCACTAGTTTAACGATGATAATCCAACTCCACTAGTTTAATAACCAAAGTAAAAGCGTTATTAACCATGATAATTCGTAATTTATTAAAGGTGAACCGTGATAATAACGATTCATTAAATGTTGATTAGTTATGTTATCGATGATAATTATTTCCATATAATGTCTACACTTAAGTTATGACCGTTTAAAGTTGACAATTACTCAATATCGACTCATTTGACATTGATTTTGTTTTAAGTCGATTAGTTACAGTGTCATATTAGTAATTTGACGTTTGATTTTTTTATTAAAATCATTTTATATGCATTAGTTTAACGTTGTTTCATTTTGCAATTTTCATTTTGATTTTAGAAAAAAATTATTCGTTTTTTGTTAATGAGTTTAACGATTTTCGATTTGTGTTAAATCTATGGTTCGTCAATTACTAGTTTTATGCCCGTACAAAAAATGTACGGGTCTATTTCTAAAAATTTCGTAAATATATTAAAAAAGTAGTACAAATATAATTTAATATGAACTTAAATGAGAAATATATAAATTATGAATTCGGGGATGATTTTGACTCCAAATAATTGATTTACTGGCATAATTAAATTTTTTTTAATGATTATATAAATTGAAATAAATAATCATGACATTATAAAATAAATTTGAACCATATAAAATAGATAAAGAAATTGTATTGTATTTCTATATCTTACCCTTTAAATAACTTACTCTCTAAATGAAAGTAAAATGATAGAAATATTTTTAATAGCAGTCTCTTAATATTTGTGATGATTTTATAAAGAAAATAATAATGTATTGTTATTAAGACCATCTTTTTACTCGATGTTAACGTAGTTTTAATTGACTAATTCTCGAAGGTTGTTATATTTTCTTAAAAATCGTAAATTTATATTTTTTTTGTTAATTTAATGGGTTGGGTTTATTTGATCTTATTCAAAAAAAATTGATATACGTTTCTTTCATTTTTTAATCTACGTTTTTTGTTAATTTTTATCTCCTCGTGTATTTTTTTCATTTTTTTAATTTTATGGGTTGGGTTTATTTGATCTTATTCAAAAATCTTTGCTCTACGTTTCTTTCATTTTTTAATTTACGTTTTTTTTGTTAATTTTTATCTCCTCGTGTATTTTTTTTCATTTTTTTAGATATACGTATGTTTGTTAATTTTTAACGCTTTGTATAATTTTTTTCGTTTTAGTGACCACTTTTGATTAAATAGTGACCATTTTTTTTTTCATATTTTCGGAAATATAGATATTTTTAGGATTTATTTTTCATCAAAATCTTAAAATTTGGACCTCGTGTTAAATTTAATGTATATGTTTATATAGTATAGAAATTTGCTTTTATACATTTTAATTGTCACAAATTAATACGGTCTCATATAAAAAGTTGTTCCTTCAGTGCTAATAAACGATTTTTCTTTTTATATATGTTGATCGTCTTATGGTATGAGAGTATGAGAACGTTCATACAAAAATTCTAATTTAATTTTAATTGTCAAGGTATCCAAGAGGTTAATTTTCCGAAATTGTAAATTTTTTTTTATTAAAATTTGTTGTCCCCTATATAGATTTCCGATTTTTTTAAAATTTTCTTTTATTGTAAGGTTGAATGTGATTAATTTTTTTATCATAAGCTTTTTAACATATGAATATGTATATGAAAAATAATAAGAAATGAGGAGAGAGGGTAATTAATTGGAGAGAAAGTAAGTGGGGAGAGTGGGGTTGGTTAATGTGTAAAAAAAAAAAAGTAAAAAGTAAAAATTCCGGCCAATCACAAGCCTAGAAATAAGCTTTCTTTTATAGATAGGGATTTGTTATTCGATATTAATTGTTACTTTCAATCTGTCTATTAAATTTTTCGTTTATAGTTTAATTGAAATATTTGAATTAAGAGTGACAAAAAAAATTCATTACATATTATCAACATGATTAATAATTTATCGACGTTAAATAGCAACCTAATTCGGAAAAAGCCACATTCAAAAGTGGACATAGTTAACCAACCATGTGTATGGGCCAATTAATTTGTATCAGCCCATCAAACACGTTGATAGACAAACATTGTGGGTCCCATGGAAGGAATGCGGCTGCACGTTGACAACAACATACAATGATCAATCATATGCTAATCAACTTATTCACATGTTAATGTTGTTCATTCTTCAACACAAAATCACTTAATTATTGACTTGTTATGTTATGTTATGTTATGTTCGCCTGCAAAAACTCCTAATCTGACAATTTCACGATTCTGTTTTCTGAGTCCGACTTCACTCCAGCATCACACATTCTCCCTCGTCTAATCTTGTTTATGCACTAATTTACTAAAGATTTAATAGCTCTCTATTAAAATGGACATATCTAATTCATTAAAGCAACAACCACAGAGCTGAGGTGTCGCTATGTGGTTTAAAGTACATTATGTTTTTTACTTTTCTTAGTGGACCCACAATGTTTCCCACTAACTCTCCCATATTTTTTTGTTTTTATATAGAGAATTCTTGATACGACAATTAACTTGAACCGTCGTGTGGTCGTGTTAGATATTTAAAAACAACGAACTAACTTTGTTGATATCATATAAACGAAATAAATTGATAAAATTAAACTTTAGGATTACATACTTATTTAAGTAAATACAAAATGATAATTATGTATGACATGATACGTTCATTCAGCCAACAACGCGGTCTAATTTAAAATAAGACAAATATTTTTTTTCTAAATTACTCGCATAATCAGAAATGTGTGAATCAAAATAGAATATACAATTTCAATGAATTACGTGATATTATTAAATCACAGTACAATAATACCAGAACTAACATCATATATAAGCTAATCATGAAATTAAATTGCGTTATAATATTAACAGTGATGTATATCAAGAGTTGAAAAATATAATCAAAAATAGAAAAAACTAAAAAATTAAATTAATTCGATAGTGTCAAAATCTTAAAAAAATTACGGATCAATATTAATGTTGTAAAAATAATCAAAACTATACTACACCAAAAAAATAATTGAAAATTTTAAATAAAAGAACATATTGTTCTATAAAAACAATAGTTTATAAAATATATAAATTCATAGATCGGCTTTTTTTCATTTGAATGAAACACATTACTTACATGAAAAGTAATTAACTGACTTAGGTCATAATTAATGGGCAACAATATGAAAAAAGCACATAAAAATATTTGAAAATAAATTGAAATACGCAAAAATTGAAATAAAAAACGCAACACTTTTTAACTAATACAAAATAAGCGAAAAAATGAAGACTAAAAAAATTATTTAAACTGATAAAATAATAATTAAAAAACCCATATATGTGATGAGTATCATATTCCAGGGTAATTATTAGTCATGAAGTATAATACGCGAAAGAGTGATAGGCATTGATAGCTGATTGGTAGTTTAGAGACTTGAAAGAGAGTAAATATAGCGGCTGTGTTTGTTTACAAGATTTTATATATATGCACATAAGGGTATATGACGAATTAATTGTAGTTAGTTTTACGATAAAATGTTGACATTTTTTGATAAAATATTACCATCATTTTTAGGGTAAAAAGTGACGAATTTGCGATAAAACATTTTGTTATTAAATGATTATATTCTAATAAAAAGATGGTGATATTTGATCCGTCTTATTTTGGTCCGTCTGAAGCAAAAAATTCTGAAAGGTATAATATGACTTATTTGAAGGTGGGTCATGTAGTTTATGGAGTAATATTGAATTCGTTTTAACTCATTGTTGGAAACAAATTTACCCGCGTACTACTCGATATTTACAAGTTCTTATTTAACACGCGTGTATCTGTCTTAAGTTTAGGACGCGTTAGTTATTGTGTATAAGATAAAAACATAATGTATTGGGCTAAACAACCACTTTGTTATGCTTAAAGGGATTATATTTGACCGATTTTGACGTTAAGATGAATACCTTCGTCTTAAGAGAGACTAACCTATTATTTTTTTGCATGTGTTATTATTTTCCACAAGTACAAGTTTGGGTCAGAGATAGTATTTGATAATTATTTTATAGAGTAATTGTTTCTTCAAATATTGGTAAATATGAATTATTATTTACAATCTTTTTAACAATAATTATTCATGTAATTTTTTTAACACATGAAAACAGATGGTATTTCTTATGTAGTACATGTTAACGAGATTTATGAAGTATTCTAATTTTGTTCCATTTAGACCATCCCCAAGCAAGGTCGCCAACCGGGTCGCGACCTAGTTGGGTCGCCTTAATTACCTAATTAACACGACCTTAGACGATAATTAGCTCGACCTTGAATAAGTCGGGGTCAATTGGTGACCCTGAACAAGAAGAGGTCACCATTTGGTGACCTTCCACATGGCAACACATGATTGGTTTACAATATAACTTGTATTTAATATTTTGTAAATAATAATAATTAAAAGAGTAAGAGAGATGTTTTGTGGGGTAGAGAGTGTAGAAAATGATTGAAAATGTTAGAAAGTGGAAAATTGATTGGGTTGGTGACCTAGGTCATGACCTTCTGCTTGGGAGGGTATAACTGGGTCAAGATAAATAAAGTGAGATTAAAGGTTAGTATGTTGGTGACCCGATTAAGGCGACCTTCTGCTTGGGGATGGTCTTACTAAATAACAATTTGTACAAGTTTATTCTAATTTTGTTCCATTTACTAAGGAACAATTTGTACTAAATGAAAATTTAGTTAGAATTTGTATTTTAAGATAACTACGGGTTAAAAGTTTCATTTTGCCATGTGCACGGGTGTAATTATATCAAAAAATAGGTTAACAATTTGTAATTTCACTAATTCAATGATAATTTCCGCATGAATAATTTTGTTTTATTTTGTTTTATCTATATAAGTCAGCCTTTTTTAGGCCGCCGCCTGAGTAACAACGTCTAATTAAAAATTCAAATTGTATCTTACTATAATAATTACTCCACCAATTAACACTATTGTTTCATTTTATACTAATTGCATGTGAAATTTTCAAATGAAATTCATAATCTTTTTCATTAACCAATTATTACATTGGCCAATTAAATTATCAAAATAACAAGTAGGGGAAATTTTATTACTTTACTTTAAAACTTAATTTGCGCTTACTACTTTTTAAAATAACTTCTTAAACAACATACCCGTGCAATTTGCACGGATTTAAAACTAGTTTATTTTAAAGTTTAAACCGTAATGACAGATTTAGGGGATTAACATTCTACTACTGCAGTACTGCGCGTTATCAATTTGCCCTCATTGAGAATTTTTGCTTCCCTAACGGAGAATCTTGGCTCTGCCATCGCTCACACGCGTCAAATAACGACCAATTTAGCAGTAAAGACAGTTATTTTTACTAATTCTTAGGAAGTTTGCTTTTGCATTATCTATCATATTTGACCCGTTAAACAAAAACTTGTGAAATATCTATATTAAAAAAATTGTATGAAAATTATTGATTACCTTTGTTTAAATAATAACTAGTTTTACGCCCGTGCAAAAAATGCACGGGTTTAATTTTGTTACACTAAAAAAAATCGATAATAGGGTTAATAAATATAATAAAAATATGTTTTATTATTGCAATTATATTGATATAAAAAGTAAAGAGAATTTATACGCTTAACTTAGACGTAAATAAAACAACGCATCTGCTTTACATTATAAATGTATATAAATTATTATTTAGGACGAGACCATAGGTCTAAGTTTAAGATGTATCAAATATACATAAGTAGGATGTATTAGTTAACAAAAACATTATGCATGTCTAAAATAAAATATTTGTCTTATAACTCATGAGAGTGATACACTGATACTGACTCGTTTTAAACTTAAAACGGATAGTAACCGATAGAAATATGTATAGATTTTAAGCTTATACATACGATTTAAATCCTAAATTTCTAACCATCGTAATGAACCCGACCAAATTATTATTAGTCTGACCCTCTAACCACCCAAAAAAACTCCGATCATGCATGTAATATAAACTTTATCTGTTTTATGTACATTTAAGACGGAGTTACATATTTTCATGGATTACCAACTCTTAACAATTTTAATTTGTTGATTTTCAGTATTTGAATGCTAATAATTTTCGCTAATTTATATATTATTATATTTGGTATTCACTTTTTATTCCTGTTTTATACTCATTGTCACTCAATTTAATCATTTTAGTTGCTGCATGTTTTTTGCAGGAAAGCAAAGGATCTTTATATCATAAAAATAGGAGTTTGAATACAAGACCCTAAACCAAACTACAAAGGAGGCCGGAGTAGCCCCCTATAAAAAACCTTTAAAAAGGAAAAAAAAGACCAGAAAAACACCACATATAAATATGAGGTGTTGAAAAAACTGGTTCAGTACTAATTAGAATGGTACCAGTGTGATAGCATTCTAATGAGTACCAGACTGAATTACAACTCAAAGACACTAATACATGTTGCCAAAAGAATTGTGGAACATTCTTTGATTGACAATGTTCTTTAACTGAGCCAAAAGAGAATGGACAGGTCTGCAGTTGTTCCTGAAAATGCGATGATTCCTCTCTTGCCAGATTAAGTAGACCATACTCATCAGAATGCACCTGCGCCTTTTCTTCACCCAGCTAAGACCACGGTTGTAGGTAGCATACCAGGCCAAGATTGTATCAAGATCAGTGGAGTAGGTACTGAATGAATAGCATTCCTGAACATCTGTCCACAGGGCAGTAGAATAAGTGAATGAAAAAAGAGATGGGTATGAGACTCAACATCCTATTTACAGAGCACACACCAATTAACCCACTGAAAACCTCGAGATGAATAAAGGTCCACAGTAGGTAACTTATGCTGAATAGCGAGAGATCCAATTATGCCATGTTTTGGGACAACATCATTGTCATGAGCTGTTTTAGTCCAAGTCACAGTAGGGGAGGAAGGCCTGAGCAAATCATAGATCAGTGTAGTATCAAACCTATCCCCTGAAAGCAGCTGCTGGGCATCAGAGAGGTTACTCAGAGTAAGTAGATCATCTCTAACCTTCAGCAAATTGTTCCAATACCACTATGTGGTTGTGGTCTTCTGGACAGACCAGATGTCTGCACCCCTCATATTATATGCAGCAACCCAATCTGCCCAGATAGAGGTGGTACCTTGATGCAATTTCCAAATCCATTTCACAAGCATCGTTTTGTTCCAGCTAAGAATTTCTCGAATGTCAAAGCCCCCCTCCCTTCTAGGCTTACATATGGAAGCCCAGCTCTCAAAGGTGAGCTTTCTACCTTCATTTTCAACGCCCCAGAAGAAGTCCTTACAAATTTTGTTAACTTTCTTGACCACATTCTTGGGTAGAAGAATGCTAGCAGTCCAAAAGGTATTAACACCAAAAAGGACAGCATTGATTAACTGAATACGACCAGCATAAGTGTGAGGATGAGTGGACCAACTATCAATTTAGTTGCTGCATGTTGAAGTAATATTAAAAACTTTTTTAATCTTGGAATATACTTCATCAATAAATTAAAGTCCAGTCGTTTCAATCATATTATTATATTTAATTTATGTAAAATTAGTTAATTTATATCATCAAATATTTGATTTTTATACCTGAAATTGAAGTTAGTACTTTCGAAAATTTCATATTTTATTTTGGGATTATAGATTGGAATTTATTTAATTAATGAAAGTGGTGAAGAAATTAAATTAATGAAAGATTGAAGGAATAATTAAGAAGCAAGAACATGGCGGACCCTACTTTAGTTTATTTTTTTTTCTCTTTTTAATTTTCATCAACCAATGAAAACCCTTTAAATGACCTTCCTTTTATAAAAAAGGGATAATCACTAACTATTGTCAAGGGTTAGACTTACACTTAACTATAGTCACGCTAGGTACTATTTACAAAATAAACTATTAATTTATTATTTTTAATATAACATAATGAATAGTTATTATAATAATTTGTCATTTTATAAACAGTTAAATTCAAAAAAAATAGTAATATAAAGAGTTTACAAATTTGGTTACAATTACAACAATGTGTTAAAAAGCACAAATTCTTATTTGCAACGGCACTATCCGTCGCAAGCTTGTGACAGATACCGTTTTCTCTAACAAAATACCCACTTTTTCTTTCTCTCCAACACTCTTCTTGTGGTCCCCTTTATCCACTAACTCATTTTGTATCAATTTTATCTCACAAAATATCCGTCACAAATGGTGACCCGTCGCAAGCAAGACTTACTAAAAATGATCATATTAACAAAAAAAAAACTTAAAGGTAATGATTAATGTTCAATAAACACTAGTGTTAAACTCGTACAAATTACGATTTATTATTTCAAATATCGTAACTATAAAAAAATGTACATAAATAATGAATTAGTTTTGGCTAAGACTTTTTTAAAATATTCGATTTGTATTATAAATTCATGTGCAGTTAGCAAATTTTTATACGAGGGGAAACTAAAAATATGGTACTTCGTAATATTTATTGAGCGGTTGCTATTTTAAATCTACTCCAAGGGAATGGTAATTACTCTAATCTCTCCATCTCGGCCGTTTGTCTCTCTGTTTTATTTATGGATGTTTCATTCATTTGTTTATCTTTCTTCGTAATATAACACGACTTGACATGTGACCAGTATACCTTAACTGGCATATGACCCGATTCATATAACCCTAACCTAAACTGTGAAACGTCCTTTATTTGACCCGACCCATTTAACCCCGACCCACCCAACCCGTTTGACACATCAACCAACATAAATAAGTAATCCAAAATGGACTTAACATATCTAACAAATTTGTAACACCCTCATAATCCAAGGCCTTTAGGTAGGACCATCAGACTATGAAAGAATCACCATCTCAGTTTCCTAAGACATAATATCAAGATAAACAATATTGTAACCTTTATTAAAAGTGAGAACAAAGTTGAAGTATAACAACGTCTAATACAACAACCATAAAAGAAATGTCCGCGGAAGCTAAAAAACTATGACGCTACTACTAAACTGAGTGAAATCTCATCCTTCCCGAGCTATTAGACATCAACCCCGTGTTACCTGTTAAGAATCTGCTCACCATACCAATGGATCATCCCAGTGCATAAACCACAAGCGTTAGTTACAGTATACACAATATCATCACTACCAAATGTGGGGAATAAAGCATGTATTCGCCCTAAACTTGCAAGATTATAATGAAAATTACAGTTGTGATTATGGTCATAAGATAAATAAAAACATGAAAAGAATACAACCTTGGGTCCTTGCTTGAATAGGCCTAAGAACAGGAATTAAAGTAAATTCCCTCCTATAACTTGCACCCAAAACTTTGTTTGAGATGATGCCGCGTGTGCTAGAAAATACTCTAAAATTGCCTTGCAATATGGGGAGAGTTATTCAGGTTTTAGATGTGAGATCTGAGTTTTGGGAGAAGAATACTCTCAAAACCCTAATTGTGAGAATTATGATTCAACAGTTAACCAAGAGCACTTGACATAAGGAGAAGGACTCTCCTTATGTAGCCCTAGGTCGGCCGGCCGAATGGGTATGGGGTAAGAGTGGGCTTTTTCCACTCTTACCTTATTCCTTTGCATGATTCGACCCGATTAGCTAAATATTATTCGCGGGATTTTAATTATAAATCGCATACATGTTATCAGATATTAATGCAGTCGATGTATTAATAATGGTCTGATAAAATTACGATATTGTATAATTACCCAAATTAATATAACTGTTTATATTAATACGCGAAATTAATATTTAATCAAATATAACCGTTTATATTTAATTTTACGAATTAATCATGTAATCCGTATTAGCTAAATTTATTTAATCCGTATTAAATAATAATCTCAACATCTTATTGACTAATTTAATAGTCAATACCTCTAACTAACTGTTTAGTCATATCCGGCATAAATGTGATTGTATTTTCATACCTTCACATCTCTCAAACGTGTCCTATAGGTGTGACGTATAGGGACCAGTTGATCACCGCCATCCGTATGACAATAACGTCAAACTTATCTAGCAAGCCAACCGTTATTGATAAACGTGGATCAACTGGTAATAATACAGAAGTATGCCCTTGTGATCCTTAAAGAGATTTAATAAGTCATTGTACTAACTGTCAAGGACACCAGCCCCAACAATCTCCCACTTGTCCGTACAAGGGTATGTGCAATGACGTTATCACACTACATGTGGAGGACACAAGTCTCCAACAAACTCCCACTTGTCCGTACAAGTGTAGGTGCGATAACCGAATCTCATATCCTTTTAAAATTTCTCCCACTCAATGTAAGACAATTTGCAAATCCGCATTCGCAAAGGTCGTATCTCACAAGCGATCTGTATCAAGAGTGGTTTCCCCGACTAGAGAGTAACTTAACTGATAAAACGAATCTGTATTCGAGCATGGCCATGCATTTCAGTTACTACTCCTCGAGTGGCCCTGAGAAATGATAAAATCCTGATAAGGGTTTGGATATTTCCCTCAACTCGAATCCTGCCGATATCGCGCAGCATGAAATAACCCAGAAAAAATCTTCTTGGCCCCTGTTACGGTGACCGTGGGAAAGAAACCAAAGTTACCCAAAATCTGCCTTAATCTCAAGAGACAGTTGAAAGTCAAAAGACTCGACTCTAAGGAACACTATGGAGGTTCTATCCACGACCCGGCACCCAATGTTATAAAACATTTAGGACTCCATAACGTTGTCACGGGGTGTCCTACGAGATATCCGTATAACTCGCCTTTGTGATTGGTCAGTCATCCACGTGACTTATGGCTCGTTGAACCCACCATCAACCAACGTCACAAAATTATTACCTGAGTTATCAGCTCAAGTGGGTAATCAAGGACCAAAACGATGTAATGTTAATCAGTTCACTTTGTGGTGTTCAAAATTGGCGTACAATTCCACATGAAAAACAAAACATTTTATATCATAACAATAAGGTTGAATAGAGTACACGAGAAAATGAATTATTACATGAATTCATAAAAGAGTACTACAACTTAGGAACACATCTAATTCCCATGGAATGAATGTGTCCTTCATGCTTATCACGTGGTAATGCTTTAGTGAGAGGATCAGCTATGTTGTCATCCGTAGCGATCTTATCAATGAAAATCTCCTTTTGCTCCACGTAATCTCTGATTAGATGAGCTTTCCGTTGTACATGCCTAGCCTTGTTGCTAGACTTATGCTCCTTAGCTTGGAAGATGACACCTTTATTATCACAATAAACGGTGATTGGGTCATTCGAACTAGGCACTACTAATAGTCCTTGTAAGAATTGACGCATCCATATTGTTTCCTTAGCTGCTTCTGAGGCGGCATAGTACTCGGACTCAGTCGTAGAATCTGCTGTAACACTCTGTTTAGAACTTTTCCAGCTGACAGCAGCGCCATTAAGAGTAAAAACGAATCCAGACTGAGATTTCGAGTCATCTCGATCCGTTTGGAAGCTAGCATCTGCGTAACCCGTGGCGCAGAGCTTTGAGTCGCCTCCATAAGTCAATCCCCAATCTTTAGTCCTCCGTAGGTACTTAAGAATGTTTTTCACGGCCATCCAGTGTTGTTCACCTGGATGAGCTTGGAATCGACTGGTCATACTCAATGCATATGCAACGTCTGGACGTGTGCATATCATGGCATACATGATCGATCCTATAGCCGAAGCATAAGGAATCCGACTCATGCGCTCTTTCTCTTCCAATGACTTAGCTTCTTGAGTCTTGCTCAAGTGAAGCCCAGGAGTCATAGGGAGGAACCCCTTCTTGGAGTTCGTCATGCTGAATCTCTCTAGAATCTTATCTATATAAGACTCCTGACTGAGAGACAACATCCGTCGTGATCTATCCCTGTAGATACGGATGCCCAAAATTCTTTGTGCCTCTCCCAGATCTTTCATCTGGAAATGGTTTTTCAACCATGCTTTAACCGAAGAAAAGAGAGGTATGTCATTCCCAATCAAGAGTATGTCGTCGACATATAGTACTAGGAAGACAATCTTGCTCCCACTCGACTTGATATAGAGACATGGTTCCTCGACTGATCGAACGAATCCATTCTCTTTTATCACTTGGTCGAAGCGATGATTCCAACTCCGCGATGCTTGCTTAAGTCCATAGATGGAACGCTTAAGCTTGCAAACCTTCTTAGGATGTTCTGGATCAATAAAACCCTCGGGTTGTACCATGTACAACTCTTCCTCCAAATAACCGTTTAAGAAGGCGATTTTAACGTCCATTTGCCATATTTCATAGTCATGAAATGCGGTTATCGCTAAGATAATCCGAATGGAACGTAGCATGACTACGGGTGCAAAGATCTCATCGTAGTGCAAGTCTGGCACTTGGGTGAAACCTTTAGCAACTAGTCGTGCCTTGTGGATATCTTGTTTTCCTTCCACGGCATGCTTTATCTTGTAAAGCCATTTGCATTGAAGGGGGCGTACCTTTGCAGGTAGGTCCATAAGATCCCACACGTTGTTCTCATACATGGAGTCCATCGGGATTGCATGGCTTCTAACCATAGCTTTGAGTCAGAACTGGTCATGGCACCTTTATAGGTTGAGGGTTCATTACCCTCTAGGAGTAAGACGTCATCCATATCATGTTCCTCGACCATACCAATGTATCTGTCCGGAGGAATGGAGACTCTTCCCGACCTCCTAGGTTCCTCAGGAATATCTACCGCAGCCTCGGTTGAAGGAACTGTTTCCTCCAATGGTTGCTCAGTAGTTGGTTCTTGAACCTCCGATAAATCGAAGGTTATATTACTCGACTTGTTCTTGAGAAATTCTTTCTCTAAGAACGTCGCACTAGCCGCAACAAAAACACGTTGTTCGGTTGGCGAGTAGAAGTAATGACCAAAAGTTCCCTTTGGATAGCCTATAAAGTATGTCTTGACCGATCGCGGGCCGAGCTTATCCTCGTGTCTCCACTTGACATAAGCCTCGCAGCCCCAAACCCGAATAAAGGACAAGTTAGGGACCGTTCCCTTCCATAATTCGTATGGAGACTTGTCAACAACTTTAGACGGACTTCGGTTATGTATTAGAGCGGCCGACAAAAGAGCATAGCCTCACAATGAATCAGGCACAACGGTGTGACTCATCATGGATCGAACCATATCAAGTAAAGTCCGATTTCTCCGTTCGAACACACCATTTAATTGTGGTGTTCCAGGTGGAGTTAACTGTAGCACGATGCCACAGTCTTTAAGGTGTTGATCAAACTCGTGTGAAAGATACTCACCACCACGATCAGAACGTAGTGCTTTAATCTTTCTACCCAGCTGGTTCTGTACCCGATTCTGGTATTCTTTGAACTTGTCAAAGAATTCACTTTTGTGCTTCATTAAGTAGACATAGCCATATCTACTCAAATCATCCGTGAAAGTGATGAAATACCTATAGCCTTCTCGTGCGTTGATCGACATAGGGCCACATACGTCCGTATGTATGAGTCCTAATGGGTCGGCAGCGCGCATTCCAACACCTTTGAAGGAAATACGAGTCATCTTACCGATGAGACATGATTCACACGTGCCATATGATTCGAAATCAAAGGGCGAGATAGCTCCATTCTGTATGAGCTGTTTCACGCGTTTCTCATTTATGTGTCCCATACGACAATGCCATAGGTAAGTTAGATCTTTGTCACCTACCTTTAATCTCTTGTTATTCACATGTAATATCACGGTGGTTTGATCTAAAACATAAATTCCATTCATGGAAACTGCCTTGCCATAAATCATATTGTGTAACGAGAAAATACAGCTATTATTCTCTATTACAAATGAAAAACCGAGTTTGTCAAGCGCAGAAACTGAAATAATGTTTTTGGACAAACAAGGAACATAGTAACAGTTATATAAAGATAACTCGGATCCACTTGGAAGCTGGATCACGTATGTTCCCCTCGAGATTGCAGCAACACGTGCTCCATTCCCGACACGCAGGTCAACCTCACCCTTGATTAGGGGTTCTTGGTTTCGGAGGCCCTGCACATGATTACATAGATGAGAACCACAACCAGTATCTAGTACCCAAGTTCCGTAACTTGCATGGTTAATCTCAATCATGTGAATAAAAGAAGAAGAAGACATACCAACAGGAGTAACGCGGCCTGCCTTAATGTCCTCACGATACACGGGGCATGAGCGCCTCCAATGCCCAGTCTTGTGGCAATGGTGACATTCCATTCTAGTATCCTTGCTCTTTGTTTTGCCCTGTGAGTTGCTCGACTCACCTGGCCCACTCTTAGTGAATCCTGACTTCTTAAACTTGGGCTTGCCTACTGTTAGGTCGCCCTGAGCTTTAGCTTTACCCTTACCCTTACCCTTACTGGAGATCATGAGAACATCTTGCTTCACGCTCCCACTTAATTTCAGATCCTTTTCAGTCTGTACGAGAAGGGAGTGGAGCTCATGAGGAGTCTTCTTCATGTCATTCATGTAATAGTTGGCCCTAAAGAGGGCGAACCCATCATGAAGTGAATGAAGCATTCGATCAACGATTATGTTCTCACTGATCTTGCAGTTTAGGGCCTCCAGTTTCTCAATATTCTCAATCATGTGAAGAATATGTGGGCTAACAGCTTGGCCCTTCTGGAGTTTCGCCTCAAAGAAGCGACAGGTATGCTCATAAGAAACGATTCTCGGAGCTTTTGAGAATTCGTTAGTGAGCGTGGTGAAAATCTTGTTTGCACCATGGGCTATGAAGCGTCTTTGCAAATTGGATTCCATTGCATAGATGAGTACGTTCTTTATCGCACCCGCTTCCATGACGAAGTCGCTATGAGCGCGAACTTCGTTAGCTCTAGCTCCAGTTCTTGGGTGTGCCGGAATTGGCTCAGTTAAGTACTTAAGCTTTCCGTCAGCAATGGCAGCATTCCGTAGTGCTGCCTCCCAGTCAGAGAAGTTTGACCCATCATTCCTCAGTCTAGTAGACTGATTCATGGAGTCCATGAAGGCTTTTAGCCAGGATTCACGTGCTAGCTTGGCACTTGGCATTGGGTCTTCACCAGCCATTTAGTTATACAGCAGTTTAATTGAACGTGTTCTACACTGAAAAGAAGATAAAACAGAACCATATAAGCAACTCATTGTTGTGATTTAAGTCTATATTAAATTGAAATTTAAACTCGTAGACTCAAGCATTTATATAATTGATCTCCCTCAAGAATTATATAAACGATCCCAAGACTCAATTTCCGTATATTGATAAGCCCACAGCTTGGCTAATTCCACCATTGGAACTCTTGGTCGATAGATTTTCGTAAATCCTATCTATTAGTCCAGCTCAGTCGCTAGACATTATCGAGTGACCATGATGTTGAGATAAAATAAATCATCTGTTCCCACTTACCCGACGTAGAAGGGGTCATATTATGCCTACCGACGAAGAAGGGATTCATGGGAGGCTGATTTATAAAAACTATTCTCAATTTTTTTTGTTATACGAGGAAGACCCCATCGACTTATATTTATTCATATTAAGTGAACTAAAATCTAGCATATGCGTGAATAAATTAAATTAAGTGATGGCTTTGCAATTGACATGTGACATCTGTATTGTCACAGAAAACTAACGCGTAACCTCTACATGAGTCAGTTTTCAGGCATGTTATAGGTGGTTTGGTTTTAGGCGGAATATGATGCAAGCTATTATCGATGAAAGCATAAGATAAATGCGATAAACGTAAATAAAAGTCCTAGTGTGGCCTATCCTACCAAAATAAACATAAAACAACTTGGAATCCACCGTTGGACCCTAGAAGCTTGTCTTGATGTTCCATCTTGGTCCTTGCAGCGGGAGTGAGCATCCGGTCTCCGTCTTCGGTCTTCACAAAATTACTAATTTAAATTACAAATATAATCCTATTTACATTCTAATTTAAATACAAAAGCAATTACATGGCAAAAACCCAAAACGGAGATTCAAGATCTCAAAATTACAAGCAAGACTGTGTTCCATCATTACGGTAACACAATCTACTAAGGCCACACTAAGTTACAACCGTTTACAAAAATTAAATACGTTATAGAAAGGATTCATAAGGCGTTCAACAAGACGATAAATAAAAAGCATCAACTAAATTAAAATTCATACATGACATAATACTGTTATTATGATTAACAAATTTTACCAAACCACCTTACGGGATTAAAATTATGTGATTATACCGTTTTAATCACCCAATTTTAATAAGTTTATAATCCTATTATCTTAAACCGTTTTAAAATAATATGTATCAAACGAGGGTGAACCGTTTCACAAAAATAATAATATACTATTTCCGCATATAGTATATTACTAAAGGCCATGGTAAAATAAAAACAAGTTATTTTCGGGAAAAAATAACACGACTGTTACAGGAAAGAGGTCTACCGACCCAATATACAGGTCGACCGACCACCTGACGAAAAAAAAAATTTTTTTTTTTTTTTGTAACAGCAGAATGGTCGACCGACCCGAAAAACAGGTCGACCGACCACAAAACACGAAACCGAGTTTCTGAAAACGATTTCTCACAAAAGATAAACTGTCGAAACAGAAAATTACGCAGGAGGCGGTCGACCGACCGCAACAGGGGGTCGATCGACCGACTTAGCGGTAGAACACGATTTTTCAGATTTTAAAACTTTATGAAAAACACAAAAGTAAAATTTCATGGCCTGGCTCTGATACCACTTGTGGGGAATAAAGCATGTATTCGCCCTAAACTTGCATGATTATAATGAAAATTACAGTTGTGATTATGGTCATAAGATAAATAAAAACATGAAAAGAATACAACCTTGGGTCCTTGCTTGAATAGGCCTAAGAACAGGAATTAAAGTAAATTCCCTCCTATAACTTGCAGCCAAGACTTTGTTTGAGATGATGCCGCTGTTGGGGCTGGTGTCCTTGACAATTAAGTACAATGACTTAATAAATCTCTTTAAGGATCACAAGGGCATACTTCTGTATTATTACCAGTTGATCCACGTTTATCAATAACGGTTGGCTTGCTAGATAAGTTTGACGTTATTGTCATACGGATGGCGGTGATCAACTGGTCCCTATACGTCACACCTATAGGACACGTTTGAGAGATGTGAAGGTATGAAAATACAGTCACATTTTGCCGGATATGACTAAACGGTTAGTCAGAGGTATTGACTATTAAATTAGTCAATAAGATGTTGAGATTATTATTTAATACGGATTAAATAATTTTAGCTAATACGGATTACATGATTAATTCGTAAATTAAATATAAACGGTTATATTTAATTAAATATTGTATTCGCGTATTAATATAAACAGTTATATTAATTTGGGCAATTATACAATATCGTATTTTGTCAGACCATTATTAATATATCGACTGTATTAATATCTGATAACATGTTACGATTTATAATTATAAACCCGCGAATTATATTTAAGCAATTGGGTCGAATCACGAATTAGAATAAGGTAAGAGTGGAAAGCCCACTCCTACCCTATCTCCAATTCGGCCATATGTAGTATATAAGGAGAGTCCTTCTCCTTATATCAACAACTCTTGTTGCACTGTAAAATAATCTCAGGGTAAAATTAGGGTTTGAGAGCATTCTTCTCCCAAAACCTCAGATCTCACATCTAAAACCTCAAGGGCTCTCCCTATATTGCAAGGCAATTGGAGAGGATTTCTAGCACACGCGGCCACGTCTCAAACTAAGTCTTGGGTGCAAGTTATAGGAGGGAATTTACTTTAATTCCTGTTCTTAGGCCTTAAGCACAAAGGACCAAAGGTTGAATTCTTTTTCTTATCCTTTTAATCTTATGACTATAAACACAACTGTATTTTTCATTATAATCCTGCAAGTTTAGGGTGAATACATGCTTTATTCCCCACAAGTGGTATCAGAGCCTTAGGCCATGAAAATTTTACTTTTGTGTTTTTCATAAGTTTTTTTTTAAAAAAGATTTTGAAAAATCTCGTTTCTGCCGCTGCGTCGGTCGGTCGACCAGTTTTAGCGGTCGGTCGACCGCCCCTGTGTGAGTTTTCTGTTTTTTTTTAAAAAACAGTTTCTTTTGTGAGAAATCGTGTTCAGAAACTCGGTTTCGTGTCAGGTGGTCGGTCGACCTGTTTTTCGGGTCGGTCGACCATTCTGCAAAAAAAAAAAAAAAAAAAAAAAAAAAAAAAAAAAAAAAAAAAAAAAAAAAAAAAAAAATTTTTTTCGTCAGGTGGTCGGTAGACCTGTTTTTCCGGTCGGTAGACCACCCCTGTAACAGACTCGTTTTTTTTTTATTTTCGAAAATAACATGTTTTATTTTCACATGGCTTAAAATAATATACTATATACGGAAATAGTGTATTATTTAGTGAAACGGTTCACCCTCGTTTGATACATATTGTTTTAAAACAGTTTAAAATAATGGATTATATGTTTGTTAAAATTGGTGATTAAAACGGTATAGTCACTTAATTTTAATCTTAAAAGGTGGTTTGGTATAAATTTATTAATCATAATAACAGTATTATGTCATGTATGAATTGTTTTTAGTTGATGCATTTTATTTATCGTCTTGTGAATGCCTTGAATGCTTTCAATAACGTATTTAATTTTTGCAAACGGTTGTAACTTAGTGTGGCCTTAGAAGATTGTGTCACCGTAATGATGGGACACGATCTTGCTTGTAATTTTGAGATCTTGAATCTCCGTTTTGGGTTTTTGCCATGTAATTACTTTTGTATTTAAATTAGAATGTATCTAGGACTACTTTTGTAATTTAAATTAGTAATTTTGTGAAGACCAAAGACAAACGGAGACCGGATGCTCACTCCCGCTGCAAGAACCAAGATGGAACATCAAGACAAGCTTCTAGGGTCCAACGGTGGATTCCAAGTTGTTTTATGTTTATTTTGGTAGGATAGGCCACACTAGGACTTTTATTTACGTTTATTGCATTTATCCTTATGCTTTCATCGATAATAGCTTGCATCATATTCCGCCTAAAAACCAAACCACCTATATCATGCCTGAAAACTGACTCATGTAGAGGTCTCGCGTTAGTTTTCTGTGACAATACAGATGTCACATGTCATTATAAAGCCATCACTTTATTTAATTCATTCACGCATTTGCTAGATATTAGTTCACTTAATATGAATAAATAAAAGTTGATGGGGTCTTCCTCGTATAACCAAAAATTGAGACTAGTCTTTATAAATCAGCCTCCCATGAATCCCTTCTTCGTCGGTAGGCATAATATGACCCCTTCTACGTCGGGTAAGTGGGAACAGATGATTTATTTTATCTCAACATCATGGTCACTCGATAATATTCCAGTGACTGAGATGGACTAATAGATAGGATATACGGAAATCTATCGACCAAGAGTTCCAACGATTGGAATTAGCCAAACTGTGGGCTTATCAATATACGGAAATTGAGTCTTGGGATCGTTTATATAATTCTTGAGGGAGATCAATTATATAAATGCATGAGTCTACGAGTTTAAATTCAATTTAATATAGACTTAAAATCACAACAATAAGTTGCTTATATGGTTCTGTTTTATCTTCTTTTCAGTGTAGAACACGTTCATTAAAACTGCTGTAAAACTAAAATGGCTGGTGAAGACCCAATGCCAAGTGCCAAGCTAGCACGTGAATCCTGGCTAAAAGCCTTCATGGACTCCATGAATCAGTCAACTAGACTGAGGAATGATGGGTCAAACTTCTCTGACTGGGAGGCAGCACTACGGAATGCTGCCATTGCTGACGGAAAGCTCAAGTTCTTAACTGAGCCCATTCCGCCACACCCAGGAACTGGAGCTAGAGCCAACGAAATTCGTGCTCATAGCGATTTCGTTATGGAAGCAGGTGCGATAAAGAACGTACTCATCTATGCAATGGAATCCAATTTGCAAAGACGCTTCATAACCCATGGTGCAAACAAGATTTTCACCACGCTCACTAACGAATTCTCCAAGGCTCCGAGAATCGTTTCTTATGAGCATACCTGTCGCTTCTTTGAGGCGAAACTCCAGAAGGGCCAAGCTGTTAGCCCACATATTCTCAACATGATTGAGAATATCGAGAAACTGGAGTCCCTAAACTGCAAGATCAGTGAGAACATCATCGTTGATCGCATGCTTCATTCGCTTCATGATGGGTTCGCCCTCTTTAGGGCCAATTACTACATGAACGACATGAAGAAGACTCCTCATGAGCTCCACTCCCTTCTCGTACAGACTGAGAAGGATCTAAAGTTGAGTGGGAGTCTGAAGCAGGATGTTCTCATGATCTCAAGTAAGGGAAAAGGTAAAGGGAAGGCTAAAGCTCAGGGCGACCTAGCAGTAGGTAAGCCCAGGTTCAAGAAACCAGGATTTGCTAAGAGTGGGCCAGGTGAGTCGAGCAACTCACAGGGCAAGACAAAGAGCAAGGATACAAGCATGGAATGTCACCATTGCCACAAGACTGGGCATTGGAGGCGCTCATGCCCCGTGTATCGTGAGGACATTAAGGCAGGCCGTGTTACTCCTGTTGGTATGTCTTCTTCTTCTTTTATTCACATGATTGAGATTAACCATGCAAGTTGCGGAACTTGGGTACTTGATACTGGTTGTGGTTCTCATCTATGTAATCATGTGCAGGGCCTCCGAAACCAAGAACCCCTAACCAAGGGTGAGGTGGACCTGCGTGTCGGGAATGGAGCACGTGTGGCTGCAGTCTCGAAGGGAACATACGTAATCCAGCTTCCAAGTGGATTCGAGTTATTTTTATATAACTGTTATTATGTTCCTAGTTTATCCAAAAACATTATTTCAGTTTCTGTACTTGACAAACTCGGATTTTCATTTGTAATAGAGAATAATAGCTGTATTTTCTCTTTGCACAATATGATTTATGGCAAGGCAGTTTCCATGAATGGAATTTATGTTTTAGATCAAACTACCGAGATATTACATGTGAATAATAAAAGAATAAAGGTAGGTGACAAAGATCAAACTTACTTATGGCATTGTCGTATGGGACACATAAATGAGAAACGCGTTAAACAACTCATACAGAATGGAGCTATTTCGCCCTTTGATTTCGAATCATATGGCACGTGTGAATCATGTCTCATCGGCAAAATGACTCGTATTTCCTTCAAAGGTGTTGGAATGCGCGCTGCCGACCTATTAGGACTCATACATACGGACGTATGTGGCCCTATGTCGATCAACGCACGAGAAGGCTATAGGTATTTCATCACTTTCACGGATGATTTGAGTAGATATGGCTATGTCTACTTGATGAAACATAAAAGTGAATCCTTTGACAAGTTCAAAGAATACCAGAATCGGGTACAGAACCAGCTGGGTAGAAAGATTAAAGCACTACGTTCGGATCGTGGTGGTGAGTATCTTTCACACGAGTTTGACCAACACCTAAAAGACTGTGGGATCGTGCTACAGTTGACTCCACCTGGAACACCACAATTAAATGGTGTGTCCGAACGGAGAAATCGAACTTTACTTGATATGGTTCGATCCATGATGAGTCACACCGTTGTGCCTGATTCATTGTGGGGCTATGCTCTTTTGTCAGCCGCTCTAATACTTAACCGAAGTCCGTCTAAAGCTGTAGACAAGACTCCATTCGAGTTATGGAAGGGAACGGTCCCTAACTTGTCCTTTATTCGGGTTTGGGGCTGCGAGGCTTATGTCAAGTGGAGACACGAGGATAAGCTCGGCCCGCGATCGGTCAAGACATACTTTATAGGCTATCCAAAGGGAACGTTTGGTCATTACTTCTACTCGCCTACCGAACAACGTGTTTTTGTTGCGGCTAGTGCGACGTTCTTAGAGAAAGAATTTCTCGAGAACAAGTCGAGTAATAGAACCTTCGAGTTATCGGAGATTCAAGAACCAACTATCGAGCAACCATTGGAGGAAACAGTTCCTTCAACCGAGGCTGCGATAGATATTCCTGAGGAACCTAGGAGGTCGGGAAGAGTCTCTATTCCACCGGACAGATACATTGGTATGGTCGAGGAACACGATACAGATGACGTCTTACTCCTAGAGGGTAATGAACCCACAACCTATAAAGGTGCCCTGACCAGTTCTGACTCAAAGCTATGGCTAGAAGCCATGCAATCCGAGATGGACTCCATGTATGAGAACAACGTATGGGATCTTGTGGATCTACCTACAAAGGTACGTCCCCTTCAATGCAAATGGCTTTACAAGATAAAGCATGCCGTGGAAGGAAAACAAGATATCCACAAGGCTAGACTAGTTGCTAAAGGTTTCATTCAAGTGCCAGGCTTGCACTATGATGAGATCTTTGCACCCGTAGTCATGCTACGTTCCATTCGGATTATCTTAGCGATCGCCGCATTTCATGACTATGAAATATGGCAAATGGACGTTAAAACCGCCTTCTTAAACGGTTATTTGGAGGAAGAGTTGTACATGGTACAACCCGAGGGTTTTATCGATCCAGCACATCCTAAGAAAGTTTGCAAGCTTAAGCGTTCCATCTATGGACTTAAGCAAGCATCGCGGAGTTGGAATCATCGCTTCGACCAAGTGATAAAAGAGAATAGGTTCATTCGATCAGTCGAGGAACCATGTCTCTATATCAAGTCGAGTGGGAGTAAGATTGTATTCCTAGTACTGTATGTCGATGACATACTCTTGATTGGGAATGACATACCTCTCTTATCTTCGGTTAAAGCATGGTTGAAAAACCATTTCCAGATGAAAGATCTGGGAGAGGCACAAAGAATTTTGGGCATCCGTATCTACAGGGATAGATCACGACGGATGTTGTCTCTCAGTCAGGAGTCTTATATAGAGAAGATTCTGGAGAGATTCAGCATGACGAACTCCAAGAAGGGGTTCCTTCCTATGACTCCTGGGCTTCACTTGAGCAAGTCTCAAGAAGCTAAGTCAGTGGAAGAGAAAGAGCGCATGAGTCGGATTCCTTATGCTTCGGCAATAGGATCGATCATGTATGCCATGATATGCACACGTCCTGACGTTGCATATGCATTGAGTATGACAAGTCGATTCCAAGCTCATCCAGGTGAATAACACTGGATGGCCGTGAAAAACATTCTTAAGTACCTACGGAGGACTAAAGATTGGGGATTGACCTACGGAGGCGACTCGACGCTCTGCGCCACGGGTTACGCAGATGCTAGCTTCCAAACGGATCGAGATGACTCGAAATCTCAGTCTGGATTCGTTTTTACTCTTAATGGCGCTGCTGTCAGCTGGAAAAGTTCTAAACAAAATGTTACAGCAGATTCTACGACTGAGTCCGCGTAAAAGAAGATATTCATTGATAAGATCGCTACGGATGACAACATAGCTGATCCTCTCACTAAAGCATTACCACGTGATAAGCATGAAGGACACATTCATTCCATGGGAATTAGATGTGTTCCTAAGTTGTAGTACTCTTTTATGAATTCATGTAATAATTCATTTTCTCGTGTACTCTATTCAACCTTATTGTTATGATATAAAATGTTTTGTTTCTCATGTGGAATTGTACGCCAATTTTGAACACCACAAAGTGAACTGATTAACATTACATCGTTTTGGTCCTTGATTACCCACTTGAGCTGATAACTCAGGTAATCATTTTGTGACGTTGGTTGATGGTGGGTTCAACGAGCCATAAGTCACGTGGATGACTGACCAATCACAAAGGCGAGTTATACGGATATCTCGTAGGACACCCCGTGACAACGTTATGGAGTCCTAAATGTTTTATAACATTGGGTGCCAGGTCGTGGATAGGACCTCCATAGTGTTCCTTAGAGTCGAGTCTTTTGACTTTCAACTGCTTCTTGAGATTAAGACAGATTTTGGGTAACTTTGGTTTCTTTCCCACGGTCACCGTAACAGGGGCCAAGAGGATTTTTTCTGGGTTATTTCATGCTGGGCGATATCGGCAGGATTCGAGTTGAGGGAAATATCCAAACCCTTATCAGGATTTTATCATTTCTCAGGGCCACTCGAGGAGTAGTAACTGAAATGCATGGCCATGCTCGAATACAGATTCGTTTTATCAGTTAAGTTACTCTCTAGTCGGGGAAACCACTCTTGATACAGATCGCTTGTGAGATACGACCTTTGCGAATGCGGATTTGCAAATTGTCTTACATTGAGTGGGAGAAATTTTAAAAGGATATGAGATTCGGTTATCGCACCTACACTTGTACGGACAAGTGGGAGTTTGTTGGAGATTGTGTCCTCCACATGTAGTGTGATAACGTCATTGGACATACCCTTGTACGGACAAGTGGGAGATTGTTGGGGCTGGTGTCCTTGACAATTAAGTACAATGACTTAATAAATCTCTTTAAGGATCACAAGGGCATACTTCTGTATTATTACCAGTTGATCCACGTTTATCAATAACGGTTGGCTTGCTAGATAAGTTTGACGTTATTGTCATACGGATGGCGGTGATCAACTGGTCCCTATACGTCACACCTATAGGACACGTTTGAGAGATGTGAAGGTATGAAAATACAGTCACATTTTGCCGGATATGACTAAACGGTTAGTCAGAGGTATTGACTATTAAATTAGTCAATAAGATGTTGAGATTATTATTTAATACGGATTAAATAATTTTAGCTAATACGGATTACATGATTAATTCGTAAATTAAATATAAACGGTTATATTTAATTAAATATTGTATTCGCGTATTAATATAAACAGTTATATTAATTTGGGCAATTATACAATATCGTATTTTGTCAGACCATTATTAATATATCGACTGTATTAATATCTGATAACATGTTACGATTTATAATTATAAACCCGCGAATTATATTTAAGCAATTGGGTCGAATCACGAATTAGAATAAGGTAAGAGTGGAAAGCCCACTCCTACCCTATCTCCAATTCGGCCATATGTAGTATATAAGGAGAGTCCTTCTCCTTATATCAACAACTCTTGTTGCACTGTAAAATAATCTCAGGGTAAAATTAGGGTTTGAGAGCATTCTTCTCCCAAAACCTCAGATCTCACATCTAAAACCTCAAGGGCTCTCCCTATATTGCAAGGCAATTGGAGAGGATTTCTAGCACACGCGGCCACGTCTCAAACTAAGTCTTGGGTGCAAGTTATAGGAGGGAATTTACTTTAATTCCTGTTCTTAGGCCTTAAGCACAAAGGACCAAAGGTTGAATTCTTTTTCTTATCCTTTTAATCTTATGACTATAAACACAACTGTATTTTTCATTATAATCCTGCAAGTTTAGGGTGAATACATGCTTTATTCCCCACAGCCGCGTGTGCTAGAAAATACTCTCCAATTGCCTTGCAATATGGGGAGAGATATTGAGGTTTTAGATGTGAGATCTGAGTTTTGGGAGAAGAATGCTCTCAAAACCCTAATTGTGAGAATTATGATTCAACAGTTAACCAAGAGCACCTGACATAAGGAGAAGGACTCTCCTTATGTAGCCCTAGGTCGGCCGGCCGAATGGGTATGGGGTAAGAGTGGGCTTTTTCCACTCTTACCTTCTTCCTTTGCATGATTCGACCCGATTAGCTAAATATTATTCGCGGGATTTTAATTATAAATCGCATACATGTTATCAGATATTAATGCAGTCGATGTATTAATAATGGTCTGATAAAATTACGATATTGTATAATTACCCAAATTAATATAACTGTTTATATTAATACGCGAAATTAATATTTAATCAAATATAACCGTTTATATTTAATTTTACGAATTAATCATGTAATCCGTATTAGCTAAAATTATTTAATCCGTACTAAATAATAATCTCAACATCTTATTGACTAATTTAATAGTCAATACCTCTAACTAATTGTTTAGTCATATCCGGCATAAATGTGATTGTATTTTCATACCTTCACATCTCTCAAACGTGTCCTATAGGTGTGACGTATAGGGACCAGTTGATCACCGCCATCCGTATGACAATAACGTCAAACTTATCTAGCAAGCCAACCGTTATTGATAAACGTGGATCAACTGGTAATAATACAGAAGTATGCCCTTGTGATCCTTAAAGAGATTTAATAAGTCATTGTACTAACTGTCAAGGACACCAGCCCCAACACCAAAATCAAGAATTGTATAACAATCTCAAGGCACCGCATGCTGATATCACTAATCATTGATGTACTATCACATAAACCAAGTGGCGGCCTTTAGCCCCACACCAATTCCCCACTTACCGCAACAAGGGGTATCTAGACCATTATGGCATTAATGTGCACATCCTCTCTGTAGCGGGTCCCACGAAGAGCGATCATAGGAATGAGATTCGTTTCCCGCAACCGTCCCACACATTACCTTTCTAAATCTCATCTCGTAACCACAATGATATTAGTCTTACAGCACAACAATAACTTCGTCACAATATATCAGGATTACCGTCACAATCACATAACAGATAACTAAGTAGGGAGAACCCTACCTCAAGGCAATCAATCACGGAATGCTAATCCAAGCTTTCTACCAATACTATTCTACAAAATCTCCTCCTAAGAATATATACATGGATTACTAACCATAGGTATAACTATTATCTAGACGACATACAACAGAAGGACGATACTTACTTGATGATACGATACTAGGCTAGAAGATCGGCGCGTTAAATTCTTGTTAAGGAACTCTTAGAAGTTTTTGGTAAAGAAGTTTGAGAGGAAACTAGGTTACTGTGTGTTTGATTTAGGGTAAAAGTGATTTTAACTCACGATTTATCTTTTATAAGAATCTAACTTGAACACGGACCCGACTAACTCGGCCGAGTAGGCTATACTCGGTCGAGTAGGACATACTCGGTCGAGTGCCCCACACTCGGCCGAGTTTGACTTACTCGGTCGAGTACCTCGCAGTTCTCAACACTAACCAGTTTTCGTAAAACAGTCAACTCCCTCAATACTTGGTCATCTTGGGCGTGTGACATATCGTTAGAATCGCAAAAGAATAAGCTATCACCTCCAATTGAAATCACATCAATATCATATGTACATCTCAAGTTATAACAGTTTTAAGACAACCTATGTATAACCGGGCAACATAACTATACCATATTCTTTCTCCAATAACTTATATATCAACACTGCGACCGAGTCCAACCAATTTCATCGAGTAACTCATACAATAAATAGAGGGGTGTTACAAAATTGGTTTACAAATTAGGCCCGTATGGCTGGGGCTAAGCAAAATTGGATATCTGGTCCAAATTTTGAAACCGAAGCGGATACCGCCCAATTTTAAAATTATGAATTTTGGGGATTCGTATCCGATCCAAATAATTCAAATATCCATAAATCCGGAATTCAAAGATCTGGATACCCAGATTTCGGAAACCGGGTCTGATCCGGTTGCTATCTCATCTATTCACAGTTTTTTGGTAATTCTCCATTTTAGGGGTGATACAATTCCCTTTATTTTGGGTTCTTTTTCCGTCTTTCAAACTATTTTCCAGTTTTTTTTACATCACAAATATTGTCACTTCCTCAAAAATATATCACCATAAAAAAAAATTCAGACTTGTAAGTTGTAACCCTCAGTTGGTCCTACATAAACATATAAAACAAAACAAATTACAAACACAACAAATCTATATGACGACAACATGTTACTGAGATTTCCAAGATTGTGTATTGTCAGGTCATAAAAAGCTTTTGGACTCGAAAACTGTTTATGATGTTTGTTCTTTATCATATTCTTCACAACAACATGATACTCCATTTTCAAATGGATGAAAGAGATTGGTATTGTTGAAGAAAAGCGAAGATGAAAATGATACTATAAAAGTGTGTTGTAACTTGTAAGAAACAAATTGTTGGACTTAATTGTTGATGATGACAAGTCCTCTTTCTTTCCGTCCCCTTTTATTAATGTTTTTGCGATACATGTTTTTAACAGGTTAATGAAGACTGTTAAGCTCACTCGGATATTGGATTTAGCTTGAGTCCTTGCCTCGGTCCGTGTCTAGTAAAGTTGTAAGAATATAAGACTCGGAGTCACTCTAATTGTTGATCTCATAAATCACAACTTAATATTTTATAGAGTACAAGCGTGCTATGATGGCTGCAATTTGGGGTGAGTCTGATTCAGAAGACGATGAACCCTCTAATGACGGAAAAAAATGAGAAGTTGTGTCTGAGATCAGTGTACAAACCAAGATCTCAACGAAAAAGGGATGAGGATACAACCAGATGTCTTATGGCTCACTCAGACGGCTCAAATACTGAATCAGATAATGAATCAAAAGATGAGGTAAGTCTTTACTCAAAACTAAAATGCGGAAGATTTTAATAAGAGAGAGAGGGTGGACGTAGACCTTTAGAGAGTAGCTCTAGCTAAATAAATGTTTTCATAAATAGCGTTTTAATAAATTATTTAGTGTTGCTGATTTAAGATACACAAATTCAACACTATTTCATCTAGTATATAGTCATAATCTCATAACGAGTTGAAGAATAGTCAATTAATAAAATTCATTTTGTTTTAGTGAAGAACTAGTGTAACACCCGTGAAAAATCACGGGGTTGTGTACACTTATTTTTAAATACGCCGTCGGTATATTTATTTGAATATATAGCAATTATGTTTATTCGGACGAATTATTTTTTACCGGGATGTTTGAATATAAGATATATTCGGCCCAAAGATGAATTTTCTGGTGCACTAATCTTCGAATAGCTATTAGTAACGATGATAATATTTTGATTACTTATGATAACATTAATAAATAAGGTATATGAGAAAAAACAATAGACGACTAAAAAAAGATTAAATAACTAATAATGAGTAGTTTGGAAAGTTATTGTCCTTTGATGAATTACTTACGGAACATATTTTGACGGACTAATACGATGAACAAAATAACTAATAAGGTAAAATTAAATTAAATGGGTGTATTAAAATTCGATAACCCAACACGAAAATTACAGTTTCTCGAAAACCTCTTTGTAAACAACATTTGTTGTTGTATTAGTCATCCCTCCTTCTTCATCAAGAAGTAGCACTTTTAGCCCTTTCTTACTCGTGACCCTAGATATAGCAACGTACAGTTGGTCATGGGTAAAGACTGGTCTTGGAAGATAAAGTCCAACACGGGATAGAGACTGACCCTGACTTTTGTTGATAGTCATAGCAAAACAAACTGCTAAAGGAAACTGTCTTCTTTCAAACTTAATTGGGAACCTAGTTTGATCGGAAGGAGTCAATGTGATGCGGGGAATATAGACATTGCTTCCGATATGACTGCCAGAAATAACTGTCTGGACATGGTTGTAAAGGTTGCGAAAAATCAATCACTGCATAATAAATTCGTACAGAGTAAAACAGTGTGTATATGAGGAAAATACTTAAGCTATTTAAATAAATAGCATCCACGTACCGATTTATGTTGATACAACCGTTATTTTAACTTATATATATTAAAAAAATAGTTAAAAAAGGACATTTCAACATATAAATTTAAGAAATTTAGGATATTTAAATTTAAAAAATAAAATCAAAAATAAATTAAGTTTAATATATTACAACAACTTAAAATAATATAAAAATCGAGTGTATGAAAATGAGTTGACAAATTCCACCGACATGATTATACCGACCCATTTCAATTTATATACCTTACCCAAGCCCAATATACCTAACCCACATAAAAATGAGATCATAACCCAAAATCCAAACCACACAGGCCCAAAATCCGTGACCCATTGACTGAATTGATCAACCTATATCAAAATTCTGTACAGCCCATTTCAAAATCCGTGACCCATTAACTTATTTGATCAAACTATATCAAAATTCCACCGACATTATTCTACCAACCCATTTCTTCTTCTCAAATGTATTTTAGCATAAGAAACTCCTTCAGAAACCTTCCATGAAACCGCTTAATCATATAGATGCGATCAAAAAAATTTTCATAATCCAAATCAAAATCCCCCTATGGATTTAGTGTAAATGGATTTATATGATGTTCAACACAATTGATCTTGAACTTGTTGAACTCATTTAAGGTATACGAATGCTCAAAATCGAAAACAAAACCAAATCAAATGAAGGTAATTACTTAAACTTGCTTAATTCATTTACGCTATATTCATTATCTATTCCGAAATATTGATTATAGTTGATTTAATTAGTGAATTGTTGATTGTGATTAATATTGGGTGAAAATATTACATTGCATGTAATTGGTAAGAAAAATGATTGTGATTAATATTGGGTGAAAATATTACATTGCATGTAATTGGTAAGAAAAATACAGGTCGATAAACGTAATTGCAGATGATAAAATTGACAGAAACCCTAGTTTTTTCTCAGCAGATTATGTTAGTTTTTTAGTTAAATCTTGTTTACCTTGCTAAATGATTGGTTGTTTGTTGGTTATAATGCATGTTTATTTCTTGATTTTTTTGTGGATTTTTGTTGATTTCATCGAGGTTTGCATGTGGTTAATGTTCATGATTTTTTAGTTTGTATTATCTTCACATTCTGTTTGATTTTTTGAAGAAATCCTTAAAATCGGTTGGATTTTCTGGTGTTTTGTTGATTTCTTTTAAGTTTGCATTTTGTTTTGTAATTTTTGATTTTTTGGTGATTTTTTAGTTTTTTTTTAAATTTGTAATGCATGTGTATATGATGATCTTTTCTGGGTTTTTGTAGATTTCATCATAGTTTTTATATTCTGGTATTTTTTTTGTTTAATTTCAATTTTTAGATGGTTATTTAGTGTTTATTTTCTCTGCATGCTCGTTCTTTGCGGTAGTCGGTCTACATTCATTTGGTATTAATATTGGTTGCTTAGGGCGATGTTTTCTTGTCCAGGTCGTATATATATATCAGCGAGAGTACTTAGAGGTGAAATGAGGTGAAATTATACGTCGTTCGTATGCAAGCTGATCGCTGGCTGTTATCATTTTTAGCGCACTCTTGATGCTTAGCAGGTAGTATCATTCTAAATTTTTTCAATTCAATTTTACGACCTTTACTGTATTTTGTTTCAGGTTGTGTTGCACGGTGTTGTGAATATGCAGCTTCCAAATCAGTGGCTTTGGGATATGGTTGATGAGTTTGTTTATCAATTTCAGATTTTTTGTCAGTTTATGGGCTAAGATGAAGATTAGAACTGTCCCTGAGATTGCCTTGTTGAGGCAGTTTTATCTTTTTCAATTTTACTTCTGTTCTTATGGCTTGGGTCGATTCTCGGTTTTGTTGTGTTTGATTTGATTGATTGATATGTTAATTAATTATGCGACTTTGTTAATTTATTGTTCTGTGTTTATTTCAAGTTAAATTCGCTTAATTTAACGGTATTTGTTAATTTATTGTTTGGTGAACGATTGATCACTGTGAAATTTGTGTTATTTATTCTGATTTGGTTTACTTAAGTGTAAGGTAATAAAATCAATATGGAAAAGAATAGAAAAGGAATGAGAATATTACTTTTTATCGCCTTTCTGAAAAGATTTGTTATATTCCTGTCTGCGTGCTGTGGGGTAAGTAGCAATCTAAGATGTATAGCCATGTTAGGGCATCTGTTTTTGCTATGAATTTCTGTTGCTTATTTTAGTTTTTATGTTTTAGAATAGGAATTTGGGTCCAGTTAGCAATTTCTATACTGAGAACATTGCACACCATATCTATGCCTCATATGCTACACCCATTATCCTTTTTGTGAATTTTGGTTGCGTTTTCTTATTGATCATTATGTGATGGTTAAATTCTATGATTTTAGTCTATTACAGATTTATAGTTTTTGACATCCTATTGGAAAGATGTTCTAACTTATTGTTAAGCTAATCCTGTAGTTCATTTGCTTCCTTAACATGTTTCAGAGATGTATTTGTTTTCAAATGTAAGTGATTTTGTAGCTAAAATTTATCATGCGGATAAGGCTGATTTTTCTGCATTCTATTTTTACCCTACTAAACTTGTCCTATGTATTTACCTCAGGGAGCAACAATCAGGATGTGGATCTCGCTTACAGGAGCCTATGAGTAGCGAGGGTAGGTATGCTTTTGTTTCATTTCTCATTATTTGGTGATGTTTCGTAGTTTACTTGTAGATATAGACATGAGACACTTTCAGAAAATATAGGAGTCCTGAAGCAACACTGTGTGCAACACTGTGTGCAACGCATTTCTTATGGAATATATTTTTATTATCTCTAAAACCGTGATATAATATCTTTTTATTATATTTTATATGCCTCATTAATATTTTATATGCTTGATTTTATGGCATAGAATATAATATCTTCTAGTCTTATTTTATTATTTTAGTTCTTGTTTATGGAATATTAATATTTATGGAATATTAATATTTAATATTTTATATGCTAAAGAATATAATTATGGAAAGATCTATATTAAGTATGTGAATCATCTATGGTTTATGTCAGACCCAAATCATCTACTAAGTACGTTTTTGTGATCTATATTTTATATGCTAAATAATATAATTATGGAAAGATTTTCACAGTTTGAATCATCTATATTTAATATTAAGTATGTGAAATATTAAATATTGATATTATATTTGCTAAAGAATATAATTATGGAAAGATTTTATTAAGTATGTGAATCATCTCCTTTATGGCATAGAATATGGTTTATGTCAAATTAATAATAGAATATAATTATGGAAAGATTTTATGGCATAGAATATGGTGTATGTAGACGGAGGAGGTGGGGCAGGGGTGATGACATGATGCGGTGGCGGCGGGGGTGGTGACTGGGCGATGGCTGCAATGAGGAGATAAAGTTGAAAAGAGATTAAAAATGAGAATAACCGTTAAAATGAGAGGAGTAAAAATATAAAATATGTACATGAATAAATAAAATGTGTCCACAAATAAACATAATCCTATAAAAATAGATTTTAAATATCTCTCACCCAATTTTTGTGAATTAAATAAGTAAATTAACAAAAAATCTCAACACTTGATATTACTGATCTATTGTTTCATATACACAAGAAAATACGACGCAAGTCCAATTAAGAGTTCAATTCCTAAGCGTCACACAGTTGATTTCAAACTTAACGGCTAAACAACGTAATATGGAGTAAAAAGTAATTAATCAACCGAAACGACTAATTAATCAAGCAAATCAACGAAAATCTCCGACGATAAGCGCTATCGTTTCATTCATATACACGAAAAATACGACGAAGAATTTGAACGTCATTGTTGAGATATATAAAATTCAATTCCTAAGCGCACACAATTTATTTATTTCAAACCAAACAACAATTATAAAAAGTAAATAATCACGGCACAGACTAATTATTAAGTAATTAATCAACGAAAATATTCGACAATTACCATTACTGTTTTCATATACACACGAAAATCAGACGAAGATTTTGGAAATCATCGAGGTTTCAATTAAGAGTTGTATTAAATTCAATTCCTACGCGTCTCACCATTGTTTATTTCAAACTAAGCAACTAAGCAACAATTATAGAAGTATAGAACGTAAATCATCGCAAACGACTAATTAAGTAACTAATCAAGTAAATCAAGCAAAATCCTCAAGAATTAGCATTATCGTTTCATATACACACCAAAATAAGACGAAGGATTCGAAAATCATCGAGGTTTCAATTAAGAGTTATATTAATTTCAATTCCTACGCGTCTCACAATTGATTTGATTCAAACTAAACAACTAAACAACAATTAAAACCGTAATTAACAACGTAATTAATCCTCTGAAATGACTAATTAAGTAATTAATCAAGTAAATCAAAGAAAATCTCCGACAAATTAGCATTACCGTTTCATATACACTCAAAATACTCGGAAAAAATCACGAATCATCGTCGAACAATTAGGTCCTCAATCCGTTAGCCATCATCTTCTTAAACTCCTCGAAATCAACATGACCATCACCATCAGCATCAACAGATTTGATCATCTTAGAACAATCCTTCAACAAACACTTTTCTCCTAAACTCTTCAACACCGCGTGCAACTCACTTGCCGAGATCCTTCCATTACCGTCCTTATCAAACATACTGAAAGCTTCTCGAAGTTCAGTAGTGGAACCAGCGTTCCCACCTGATGCGGCATAGAATATGGTGTATGTAAAATTTTAAATATATCGCTTCCATTGAAGGTGATTTCTGTCAGTAATTTTATGCAGTAGACGATTTAGAAGGATTTAGAATGATTGTATTAGAATAATTGAATTGAGAATGATTATGATTATATTCTGCCAAAATGTGAATGAGTCAAATATAGAAGGATTTTATTATAGTTAAATTTTTGTATTTAATAATAAATAAATAAATAAATTATTATTAAATTATTAAATTAATATGAGGTGGCATAGATAAGTAAATCTGATTGGTCTAAAAAAATTGAAAATGCTGAGGATGAATGTGAGAGCTCGAAATACCCAACGCTGCGACATGATTGCGCCACGTAGGCTGAAATCCATCCTTCTTTTATAGTAATAATGACTAATTTTTATACTATTTTTAAACTATAAATTCACAGATAAGATAAAATAGTAACTTGAAGCTAGATAAATTAGTTCTATAACAATTAAGTTAGAAACTAACTAAAAAATAGTTGCAATTCAACATCTAACTTAACAACTAAATATGGCAGAATGGTTGCTAAATGGCGACCAATTTAGCAACCATGAAAATTTTGTTGTTAAATAACAACTAACAGGAGAATAGTCGCTAATTAGCGTCTAAAATAAAAATTGGTTGCAACTTAATAACTAATCACCCTGGTTGGTCGTTAAGAGCTGTTTTCTTGTAGTGAACTAGCACTTACTTTAACGACATGCAATTCAGTTAAACTCATCTCTTCACAAATGAACTATTAGTTCAACTACATTTAGTACAGATCAACTTCATTTAGTTCACTTTAGTTCATAAAGACTCTACCAAATGGCACGAGCATTAAATCTAGTACTAACAATAAAAGAAAGTAATGAATTTGTCTGATAATTTATTTCTTCATAATTTTAATATATGACGTACTTCCTTCACACATTAATGTTTCTATCATTTTTTTTATTATATGTGAGTAATATTTTAATGAAATGGGGAGAACATCTATCTATATAAAAGGAGTAGATTTTAAGCTCTTCCTATTGGTTCCTTAAAATAAGGAATGTATGGGCCCACCAATTTTACTTTGATTTAATTTGCCTCTCCTACATTCACAATTAATTCCGACTTTAACTCATCACAAATTACGTATTCTAATCTTTGCTCCTTCCTAATTACGTAATCGATTGCAACAATATTACATTTCGTCATTGTCATAATAAAATACAATATGTTCAAATTATTGTTAATCGAATATTTAAATAACAATATACAATGGTCAAATAAAATACAATATCGGTCCAAAAATTAAATCTGAGAAACAAAAAATTACAAACAGGCAAACAGCAAAAATAATATCGGTCCAAAAATTAAATATGAAAAACAAAAAAATTACAAACATCAAAAAATAATTACAGTCCAAGAACTAAATTATATTATATTTTCTAATCAAATCAATACAAATTAAGATACCAAACAAGATAAAATACGTATACAACAGTCCGTTATATATCAAAATGATCAAATTTCGCCAAAGTCTTCATAAAAATCCCATATTGGAAAAAAAAACAAAAATCATGTGTATCAGCACAATGGGAATCACCTTGATCCTTTCGTCTTCAAGGTTTTCAATCCAACCATACGATACAAAGTTGACACGAAAAGGAAACAACTAATTAGCATTAAAATATTGTTTGCACGATAAATAGTCTTTTTGTTAAATTTAAATCTTATAGTTGAATTCCAATACTATAAAAGCGATGGAATTTCTTGGCTTCCTATTGGATATAGAAATTTAGGATTGAAAAAAACATTAATTTATGTGGGATCCCCCACTTTGTGTATATATTTAATTATTTTCTCTTATTCAATTAATTAATTGATCTCTTTTCCGACAAGAATTCAGGAAATTTATGAAAACACATAAAATTAATTGATTTATTAGTTTATACAGTATGACATAAAATTAATAAGATTTATAAATATATTTTTATGATTTGTGAGCAATGTATATTTTTACGCTACAATTCAGTTAAATTTCCTCACTTCAGTGTCGTATCAATTAATATATCTTAATCCGTGCATTTTTTTGCACGGGTATAAAACTAGTAGGTGTGTGAAAGGAGTAGAAAAGTATATTAATGATAAATTTAGAAGTTATCCAATTTTAAAGTAGTTTTATGTAATTGAAAATACATTTTGATGTTAAATAAAAGTAGCCAAGTAAGACCAAACACCAATATTAATACGTAATAAAACCGTTCATAAAAGAACTAAGCAACTACAAATAAATGGATTAGAGTTTGCAAATGCATTTGCTTGTACATATGAGTCATGAGAAATCATTTGGTTAACGTAATCGAATTGTGTGTCATAGTGAGTAGAAGATCTCTTAAAAAGTAGAGAGAATTGATTAGATTAAATTAAATATAATGGGATTACGACCTTGATTGGGTTCATGGTTCATACGTGACAGACTACGTGATTATTATTATTATATGCGATCGGATTATCATGTAATAAGTCAACATATGGTGATTATTAGACACGTATCACGTGTCCTTATTAATAAAATACAACCACCACAACAACGTCGAGGAACGCCATGACTATAAGTCTACAAAACTCTCAATAATCTTTTATCTTACATGACCACAATCCACCGGCCATATCATAAAACATAAACTTATTTGTATAAAATCGTCTCAGTTATTCAAATTAAATTTATCGAGTATTATCTATAATTCAGTTCAATTTTATAGGTTTGCCTTATATAAGACAATTTTTTTATAGTTTGCATATAATGAATTTATATTTATATTAGCTAAGGAACTCATTGGAATAATGAAGAAGAGTCGAAAATCCCTCGCTTGCAACTAAGTTTTAACGGTTTTTTGTTATTCTTAATTGCATTACGAAATAAATTACTTATTTGTTCTTCTAGTTGATTTAGATTACAGTTTTAAGTTCGCGGTTAAATGAATTCTATTACATAGCTTTAGAGAAAACTTTTTAAATATCCTTAGGGACTTAGAGTACAATTTATTTAATTCCTGTATCGTGTTATAAAGTAAACTATTACAAAATTGTTCTAGAAAGGGCCAAATCCTTTCTATTGTACAATTTTGGACATATATATGTAATTTAGGTTGACATTTAGAACATTATCCGAATGATTTTAGAATAGGTAGGTGGAGTGATCTTATTTATACAGTAAATATGGAACTATATCAAAGAGGATGTTAAACCATGAATAACATTTATATATTTTTAAGTTATTGGTCTCTATTAAGACATTTTAAAACATACTATATATATCGATCGTATATCCAATATAAAAATACCGATTAGCTCATACGTTCTGTATTACATTGACGTCTCGGGTCGATTTTATGACATTAATTATATACCGAGGATAGAATTCGACATGATTTAGTGGATGATTTAAAAGAGGTTGAACAAAATCAAAATGCTCCCGAAAAATTAATTATTTGTCTTTTTCTGCTTGCTCGATTAATTACGTTCCTCTTTAATAAATCTTATATAAGCAACATTACACGTAGATTACCGCTTCACCAGGGTTTTTTCTAAAAATCGGTGACACAACCTTTCTCGACTAAATTCATGTATATAACAACATTAGAAAACCCGTCTTGGGAAAAGGTAACGACTAGCCTATGATTACCTCGTTATCCAAAAATAAAACCTACACGACGGTACATCTCACATTCTTATTTAAAACAAGCGTATTTGTTCTAAGCTTGGTCTTAAACTTAAGACAGATCAAATAACATAAATAGTAAAAAATAACAAATTTATCTTATATATACAATTAATATATATTTGACCCGTTTTATAATTAAGAGAGTCAGGAGTAATTGGGGTATATATAGATTTAGTGACACCTCTATTTCTTTGACATTATTTTTAGAGAGATAAAGTTGAGGTAACCAAAAAAATGCAAACAGTGTGGAAAATGATACAGACATAGAGAGAAAGCTTGCTCCTTTCTTCTTCCCTCCTCTTCCGCCTCAAATTACGCCCTCTCCTGTCGGCTCAAGTTAGCATTTATCCACTCTCTTTTGCTAATTTCCGCTGTTGGTGCATTATGCTTTTGCCCTTTTGATTCTGTTGCTTTTTTTTTTTCTGCTAGGTGTTATTTCAATTTTCAAACTTTATTTCAGTTTAGCTAGCACTTTAAATTCTTTATTCATGAAAAAAGTTTGAATTTTTAATGTTGGTTCATCTGTTTATTGCTTCTTCATCATGATTTGGTTATTGGGTATATAGTTAACACTCAGATTTTGAGTGAATAACTACAACTCCAGAGCGGAAAATGATTTGGGGTCGACTGACATGAATATCGTTTTAGACGGTCGCAATTTCGAATAAGGCTCGATAATATAAGGAGATTTAGAAAACTCTTAAAAATGTATCTGGTTTTGTTTTGTCATAATTGTGAATGATTAACTGAAATTTATTTGGTTTTGTTGTGTTTGTGTTTATGATTGTTTAGGTAAATTGTTGATATATATAAGTAAAGCTAAGAACTTTCTGGGTTTTGGTTTAATTATCTGGTGAAGGGTTTTGTAACTTGAAAAAACCCGAAAAATGGGGAATTCTGAGAGGGGAAATATTGATATGATGCATAGATTACAAAACCCTTTTGTTGGTTCAAGACAACAACTTTTATCAAACAATCAAGTTGATGTATCTCAGTTGAACATGTCCCAAATCAAGCCTAATTTACCTAAAAATACCCAAAACATGCCCAATTTGCAAAACCCTATTCTTGATAATAATGCTAGTAAGAAGACTAGCTTACCTCCGTCACACCCTCCTATTTCGCCGTATTCAGTAGTTCCGGCGTCTAGACCAGGATCTCAGAATGTCCCTCGTGGGCCTTCACATTCGCGGTCTTTGTCTCAGACGTCATTCTTCTTGAATGACTCGCGTCCTCCTTTGAGCCCGTCTTTATATCAGAACTCAGTTTCTTCGCCTACTGATGGTGAGAATTTGAATCCTCTGAATGGTGGGCCACTGTCTCCTTGTGGTAGGGGGAATTCAGTACATATAACTGAGGGCCTTCCACCTCGGAAAATCCATAGGCGTTCTGTTAGTGATATACCGTTTGGGTTTGATAGTTTAAGTCAATTATCGCCACCAAGTGTGCCTATGGGTTCTACAAGAGGCTCTGGTGGTTTAGGGAGGAGTTTGTCTGGTGGAGAGCATCCGGTGTCAATTAAGCGGGAAACGAGTAATTTAGAGGGTGTAGTTGTGGATGACTTGATCTCGACTTATATAAATATGGACTCGATTGATGCCATGAACTCTTCTGGAACTGATGACAAGACTGGAACTGAGAATCGTGATGAGATTGATAGTCGTGCTAGTGGGTCGAAGACAAATGGGTGTGAGAGTAGTGAGAATGAAGCCGAAAGCAGTATGAATGAGATTGCTGTGCGCAAGAGGAGTGCTCCCGGTGAGGCTAATCCAACCACTAGGCACTACAGATCTATTTCAATGGATAGTTTTGTAGGGAATATGAGTTTCAATGATGAATATCCAAAGCTACCACCTTCACCGAGTACTGGTGTAGGCCAAATGGTCTTGAATAACCCAAATGGGTTCGACATGCAGTTCGGTAATGGACGATTTACAGCTGCTGAGATGAAAAAGATAATGGCCAATGAGAAGTTATCGGAGATTGCATTAACTGATCCCAAACGTGCAAAAAGGTATGCTCATTAATGTCGGTTGTGACTATTGTTCATGATACTCGTTATGGTAATTAGTAACAAAAATCCGTTGCCATTTTCAGTATGGAACTCTTTTTGAACCGAGTCTTAAAGGAGACCGTATAAGACTAACCCATAAACTTGCGTATTCGTTGCTATATGGTTAATCCATCTTATATAAGTTTTTGTCTCCTCGTATGGCAATGTTAGGATTTTGGCCAATCGACAGTCGGCTGCACGCTCAAAGGAAAGAAAGACAAAATACATAACTGAATTGGAACACAAAGTTCAGACTTTACAAAGTGAGGCCACAAATTTATCTGCGCAGCTCACATTGCTTCAGGTGAGTGATTCGCTGATCACTGGTGGTGCAAAGGTGAAGTTTCATGTTGCTTTTTCGCATGATTTCTTACCAAAGTCATGTATTGTATAAAACAGAGAGATTCTTCTGGACTAACAAGCCAAAACAATGAATTGAAGTTTCGTCTGCAAGCCATGCAGCAGCAATCCCAGCTCCAAAATGGTAAGCTTTTCACGTTTTAATCTTTCACTGTATTTGTTAAAACTATCTGTGAAAAATATTGACTTTTATATTGTGAGAGTTGGTTCCTAATGAAGTAATAAAGGTCAAAGCAGAAAAATGAACAGACGGACCGACTAGTAAATCTCGTAGATTATCCTTTCAGGTTATAGTTGATCTGATACGAAGCATTGTGTTTGCTATTACAGCTCTTAGCGAGGCGTTAACAGCAGAAGTTCAACGCTTGAAGATAGCGACAGGAGATTTGAATCCGGAGTCCATGTCTAATTGCTTTCAACAACAGCTTTATATCAATTCTCAACTGTTCCAGAACCAAAAACAACAGCAGTCGATCCCGAAAAATGGCACTCAGGAGCAACAAAACAAGCAGGATTCGAACAATGGGTCGCAAGCAACGAACAAATCATACAAACCAAAGCCATAATGATATCTGTAAGCATGTGAACTAGTCTCCTATGAGCTCCTTATTTGAATCTCTTTGCTAAACACTCAGTATTCGTCTGTACTTTTGTAGCTTTTCGTTTATTTATACCGAGAATTAGTTTCTCATCATCCACAGGAAAACAAACTTATGGTTAGTAGATGTAGACTCATTTTGCATAGAGTTACCGAATCACAGAATTTAATTTACCGTGTTTATGAGAGTTGTACCGGAAAGGCTACTCATGTAGAATAGTTGATTATGAATGTACTGAGATTTTTGTCGAAATGGAGACCGTGAATTGCTGTCAAAGCAATGTTTTAGATTGTGTTTTCAGTGAACCTTGTATGAGGCAATTTTATGTCTCGGATCAACATATATGATGGACGATTTCAAGGGAGCGGGCGAGCGGTTAGTCTAAACTCGGTTGGGTTGCGGAGATTGTGGATGTTAAAAGACATTTGGAGCATTATTAATAGGGTTGTTGATGTAGAGTAGGGGAGAGAGCCTTTAATTGAAATAGAAATATAGTCTGTCACAAGCAAGACCTGCTACATGCATAAAGTCATTGTCACATTTGGAGGACCGCTTCAGAATAAACAAATAAGAATGGATAAGGATTAAGGATCAAGTAAAGTCGAATTTGGAGCCAAAATGTGAGGTTGAAATGTTTGTTTTCATGTGTTCTCTATTATTAATTAGCTACGGTTTCCCTCAGACATGCTCTCTAGTCTCTACAATAACATCACAAGATACAACGTTACAACATGCACGGGATGTCTTATTGTGTCCTTCCATATATGATATATCCACGTCGCTTCCTTCTTCAGTTCTTCCTCCTTCAACCACAGGACACAACAAATCATACACACTTGGCATTCCCATCGTCGCGCCTACAACTCTGCTAACCCAACAACCAACCCTATTAACCACACCTTGTCCCCCTTACTCGTCCTAAACGTTTCTTTTGCCCTATTAACCACACTTTAATCACGACTTTTGTAACAGCTCATAACCCAAGACTTTTAGGAACGACCATAACACTATGAAAATACTACCATCTCAGTTTCTGAGGTATAATATCAAAGTAAACAAACCAAACACAACCTTTATTATGGTAAGGATAAAGTATACAAATGTCTGAAAAAGATTAAGTATAAGTATCAAAATTCGCGGAAGCTAAGTAAAACTATGGCGACGCTACGAAAGATGTGACGACCCTTCCTCCCCAAGCCAGCAGTCATCAACAACGTCGAACCCGAGACATTACTCACCATTACATGGATCATCACAGTAAAATACAATAAGCGTCAAAATCTGATAAATAAGACAGTTACAACACAAATAAGAATAACACCACAATCTGATATACCACTGTAACACTTCGCATCTTAGAGCTTATATATAGGTACTACTTGTGTTGTCTTATGCTTGTGGGGTGTTTTGTTATCGTTGCGGGTAGCGAACTTCGGGACGAAGTTCATTTTAAGGAGGGAAGATTGTAATACCCCGTATTTTTAGCCTCGTTCAACAACTGTTAAACCATGTTTTTGTTTGTATTTCAAACGGAGGTTTATTAATTATTTACGTAAACTGTTATTATTTTATAAATCGTATTTCTACGATTATTTCGTATTTTATAATCGGTTTCATATTTGATGTTTATTTCATAAAATGGCATTTCGCTCGTATTTGTTTAAATTTAAAATTTCATTTGTAATTTAATATATTTTCTATTTTATATTCATTTCTCATTTATACTTAATTTATATTCTTTTTATTTAAGTTGTAATTTTATTTAAATCCTATTTGTGTCATATTTGTGAGTAGATTCTAATATTTTCTAATCTTCAAACAACTCAAATTATATGGACCAAAATATTACCTTAATAATAATAATTATATTTTACAACTAATTAATTAGTATTTACTAAAATTAAAGTTACGTGTAATACCCGTGTTTTATTTATGAATAATTGGACCGAGTAAGAAGAGTTAATTCGTTTCAAATCCGTCTCTAAACAATGGTACTCTCTAATCTATTCTCCCAATTTCATCAATCTCCAACCCGTACCCATATACATCGACATACAACACAACTCCAACCCGTACCCATATACATCGACCTACAACACAAACCTAACCCTACCCATTCTAATCCATCGACAACCACTTCCCTTACCCCATACAATCTCAAAACCCTAATTCCACTTCAACCACCACCAAGGCGTTGAGGAACGATGAGAGGGTTGCAGCCACTATAGCATCATCATCTTCTTCGCTCGTCAGCATCGTTGTAAGACAGACTTAATTCACGTTTCAATTTAAATTAGTACTCTGTTTTGTGTTGTGAATTTCTTTTTTTCCGAACGATTTCTGTTGTTGTTTTGATACGGGTTATGGGTAGTAGTAGTAGTAGGGTGTTCATGGGTTTTTGGTGGTTGTAGGGTGGCCGTAGGTGAGGACTAGTGGCGGTGATGGTTGAGAGATACAGAAAGTGAGGCACGGATTTAGAACAAGGGAGGTAGAGGGCGTGTGAGCAGACCTTGGGAAGCTGTCGTAGGGTGTAAGGGGAGGACGGAGCATCGAGTGGACCACCCCTGGAACCACTGTGGGTCATTGGTGACAACGATGGTGGCCGGAGGTGGTATGGGTCATGGTGGTGGTCGTGGTGAGGAGGACAACGGGGCGGGTCTGACCAATTAATAAGCGTGGTATATATACTCTATTAGTCGTGTTGTGCAGGCTGTTGAGAGGGTTGTGGTGGCGACAGTGGTGGTCCTAGGCGGTAGCCTAGGGGTGTAATTGGTGGTCTGTAGTACAGGTAAGAGGTTAGAGCCGCTAGTGGTGGATGTGGGTGGCTAGAAACGGGGTGGTGGTGTTGCGAAGTTGGGTGTGCGAGTGACGGATACGGAGTTGCTGCTGCTGTTGTCGTTATGCTTCTGATTGTTGCTGATGTCGTGCTTTTGTTGTTATTATTATTATTTCTATTATTATTATTACTAGTTTTTTTTGCCCGTGCGATGCACGGATACTAAAGTATTTGTATGTTCATAAAACTGGTCACTGTGTAAATAAACAATACTAAAGTACTTTTTTTCTTGCTAAAAATAGTATTACTTTGTTTTATAAATGGGATATGTTGTTAATAAAATTACCTCGTGTATATTCATTTATGTCATTAATGCTACATCATCTATACACATATCATGCGTTCATCGTATTAAATCACAGATACATCTAACCACCCAAGTCGCCGCAATCATCTTCAATACCACACGAAAGAATCCTTTAAACGACTACTCTCCTTCGAACAACACATGAAACAGTCACTACAACAAAATGGCACTTGCGCCACGATTTATGTCACGGGAATGCATAATTCGTGACCTAAATTTGCTTAGTCACGGGAAAAAAGTCCCCTTCCTTCAAAATTAATTGGTAAAAAAATTTATGTCACGGGAAAATATATACGTGACAAATAATTGTTTTTAGTCACGAATTAAGCCATGATCGTGGCTAACAAATGCATTTAGTCACACATCAAGTCACAAACGTGGCTAATAATTATTTTTAGCCACAATGTCGTGGCTAATTATGATTTATTGTCACATGTAAGTTAACCGTGACTAATTAGTGTGCTTAGCCACACTGAATTCTTAACGTGGCTAATTATGATTTGTTGTCACAGCTAAATTATCCGTGAGTATATTGCTCTTAGCCACACACTGAATTCTTACCGTGGCTAATTGTGATTTATTGTCACAAGTAAATTACCCGTGACTAATTATTGCTCTTAGCTACGCACTGAATTTTTACCGTGACTAATATTTTTGATATGATAACAAATAATAGTACAAATTTTTAGTGCAACATGGTGTGTACTGTGACATTAAGATGATTGCGCCGTATTATTGCGAGATGTGAACAATATTCGTACTTAATGTTCTTCACTATTGACGTAAATGATCTTATTATGATTATTCTTATTATTGGATTTAGTCTGTCACAAGTGAGAATTTGTGCAATTTATTATGATTATTCTTATTAACACTACTGACTTGAAAATGAATATAATTATATGAATAAATGATTATTGTTTAACAATTTATTTTGCTTTATTTTCGTTGAATGCTGCTTTACTTTAAGTATACGTTTAATTATGTAATGACAATTTTGTAATTTCAAAGCTACTTACCCAGTTACTCAATTTATTAAATTGCGCAACAAGCCCGACAAAAAACACTACAACAAATTGACACTTGCGCCACGATTTATGCCACGGGAATTTATAATTCGTGGCTAAATTTTGTTTAGCCACGGGAAAATTTTTCCCGTGGCAAAAAGTCAATTGCGCCACAATTTAGGTTACAGTTGTGGCTAATAATCATTTTTGCCACGAACAATGTCACACCCATGGCAAATATATATTTATAATTATTTTTTTGTTAAATTTATAATATTGAATAACATTATTTAGAGACCGCATCACATTTAAAGAGAAAGTATGTCCAATTAAATAATTAACTTATTAACACCTATCATATTGAGAAGTCTGAAACTAATATATTGTTAAATAAGCTTTTCATTAGAAAATTGATTTACAACTTTATTTGTAAAATATTTCTACAAGAACTTGAATTCGAGATGTTAAATTGGAAAAAAAATTGGGAAGTTCTTAAGGAGAAAAAAAAAGAAAAGACAATTAGATTTAAAATATGATTAAATAAAAAAAAAAGTTGCCTAAAAAATTAAATTGAAAATGATTTCCAACAAATCATTGAATAAAATGGAAAAAAAACATATTGATAAATTAACCGATATAAAAAAAATCAATATAGAAAAACATTTTAATTATTGAAAATGAGCGTATCACCGAAAAGTAAAATGGAAATTTAAATAATAAATTTACATGTGTAAATAATGTGAAATTTTGTTGACAAAAAGAAATATCAAGAATAATGAAAAGAAATCAATTTAGAGAAAACAAAAATTTATACGATATTTTCTGTGTTTTTTTGGCAAAAACTGATTATTTTCGAGTTAATAATGTCTTGGTAATTTATTTTAGTAATAAAACTCGGTCATTGATACCCATATGTAATCATTATTCAAAAGTGATCATTATTTAGTAAAAAGTGATTAAACTTTTTTCGTTACAAATACGACGATCTTACAAATAATATTTGTGTGGAAAAATATATGAAAAAATGGATAAAATAAAAATGCCGACAAATGAAAAAAAAATAAAAAAAAAATGTATTAGGGAAAAAAATATAAGGAAAATGTGATTAAATAGTTTGGAGAAAATGGTTTTGTTGACTCGGGCAAAAAATGACCTGAGCATCATTAGTGGGGAGGTCAACTAGAAAACTCGAGTAATTTGAGAAAAATAATATTTTTTTCGCAAAAATATGTAAATCATTTAATATTTTTTCGCAAAAATAATAGTGAAGGTAATTTAGGAAAAAAGGAAAATAATTTAAAAAGGTTTCAAAGTGTTAACTATATCAACAAGTTTAAGTTTCATTTTCGGTAGCTCATCATAAGAACTCCGCAGTTAAGCGTGCTCAGGTGAGAGTAGTCTTGGGATGAGTGACCTCCTGGGGAGGATATACGATTCGCAAAAGTGAATGACTTGTGATTGTAAGTAACGAGTTGAGATAACTAACTAAGCAAGGATTAAAGCTTGACAAAATTCCATATGTAACCAAATGTGTTTGGCAGTGTGGTGGTTGCTCACCTCATCCTTTAACCCTGAGGTCAGGGATTTGATTCCTACCCATGGGAATAGAGCAACTCTTTGGCAAGTCGTTTACCTAGTCCAGAATCCAAAGTCACGTCTACTAACCTATCATGAAATTAACCACCAAATGCGATGGAGTCGTCTTTATTCCTACCTCAAACAACCATCCAATTCATCATCGACACCCATCTTTTAGTTTCCAATACACACCTAAAATATTCAAGTCCCCTCATTCACGAAACACCCAGACTTATCCCTCAAAATTAACTCTCCTTTTGAAAAGTTTATCCATCTAACAGAAACTTAACTTTTACCTCCAAAATCGACCTTGTTGAATGAAAAGTGCTTGACGGGGAAAACAAAGACATGCAATTTTGTGTTTAGTTAACAAATGGGTAGGAGAGAAGTGGCAAGGAATGAATAAGGGATGCAACACCCGAGATGTTATATTGGAGTTTGGTGTAAAATTTAAATCATGACATTTTTTTTAATCGATCACCAAGACAAAAAAAATAGCCTAGTTAAAAGTTAATAATATTTTATTGACATGACATTTATTAACATTTTATTAGGTATTTTTATGTTTTACAAAGAAAAACAAAATTGAGTTTATAAACATGATGTTTTAGAGATTTTTAACCTATTTTTATTGCATGTATGCCTATGTCATTTACACATAATACAACCTTGAAATAATATTTATCTATTTCCTCAGTTTTCTTACTACAAACCCCTCATTTTTCACACCATTCAAACATTTATCATACCCTTTTCACCCAACTAACCAATTTGACCATTAGAATCGACCGTATGCGTCACTGGACAACCTCATCGTAGATACATTTATAATTACTTGTACTACTCAATTCACACTCTTAAATGTCGGAAAGTAACTCTATCCTAAAAACACTTACCTCGACCTCAACACATATCTAACTCTACCTCTAAAAAATACACATCCATTGTCAAGTTAACTCCCATCATATAAGACAATCAAAATTGAGAATATTTACATGATATTAAGAGATTTTTGACCTTTTTTTAGCATATGTGCATATGTCTTTTCCGCATTATTATATAATCCTGAATGAAATTCTTATAATTATTTTCTCAATTTTTATAATCATTGTCTTACTACCCTTTTCCACACCATTTAGGCATTCATCATATCTACTGACCCAACTAACCAACTTAAATCAACTAATTGTATGCCTGAATAATATTAACTTATCGGCATTTGAGTGCACTACTCAAACACACTATTAAAAGTCATAGAGTAACCCTACTCCTAAGACATTTCTACCCTTAATAATTTATTGTTTTCTAATTATAACATGAAGGTGGTAAATAACTTATTTTTTTTATAATCAACTATATTCTAGTTCTAATAGAAAAATAGTAAATACTTTATTATTTTCTTATTTTCTATATTAATAGCACAAAAAACATTATGAAATCATTCAACATTTAAATGAGTATAACATTTGATTGTTTAGTTTTATTTTTAACAAAGAAACAAAATTGAGTTTATACACATGATATTTTAAAGGCTTTTAGCCAATATTTATAATATTTATCAATTCTTATTTTGATATAATACACTTTCAAATTTTTTTTTATCTATTTATCTATTTACCTTCTCCAATTAATATCTCACGTTACCCACCATTATTTTCCATATCCAACCATTTCCACCCGACTAACAAACCAAACCCTTCAGAATCAACCATAACCATAACCTTATCATTGAACAACCTCAGCCCCCACATAAGAATATATTTTTCTATCTCTTAAATTACACTCGTAAACGTCGGAGAACAATCCTACCCGTCGAGTACCCTTCTCCCACACCTAACCAACTTACCCACCAAAATCAGTTGTAAAATATATCCCTGGAAACCTCAGCTTACCGACATTTACTTGTACTACTCAAATCACATTATTCAACGTCGGAGAGTAACCTTACCCCATAAGACACGTATCTTCTCCCTCGAGACCTATCTAACCCCCACCCCTAAAAAACATAGACACATCTAATATAAAATAAACCCTCACCATATAACAATCAAAATTGAGTATATATACATGTTAACTTCAAATATTTCTAACCTAATTTTACAATATTTATGGCTCTATTATTTTCAAAAAATAGAACTTTGAAATAAAATTTATCTACTTACTTTTGCAGTTGTTCTAATCATAACCTTAGTACACACGTACGTACCATTTTCCCATACCATTCAGGTATTCTTCGTACATTTCTCACCCCTAACTAACCAACTTGATCAACAGAATCAAATGTATCCCTGGACAACCACAACCTATAGACATTTTTTTGTACGACTCAAATTACACTTAAACGTCGGAGAATAACCTTGCTCCCAAGACACTTACTTCATCCCTTGAGACCTATTTACCCCCATTCCTAAAAACAAAAATCGACAGATCTAATGTAAACTTAACCGCTACCCTATAAGACAATATCTTATTGGAAGAAATAAGTTGAAAATTTGGAGGAACAAAAGGAATACGGGCTACAATAAACTATAATTTAATACTATGATAAAACATAATTTTGATTTTTTTTTACTGATTACTCTATCCATCTCGTAAACACCTTTTATTTCACATTACTTTGTTGTTTATGAAATACATTCTAATACACAATTAAATTTCATCTCACCACACAGTTATTCCGCTTGACTCACGTACGTCGTTGTATTCTTTGTTATTTATGCTCATTAAATCGAAACTTCACAATCCAACTAACCAACTTGATCATCAAAATCATCAACTGTATCCCTGAATTACCCCAGCCTATCGACATTATGTTGTACTACTCAAATTATACTCTTAAACGTTGGAGTCTAACCCTATCCCTTAAGACACTTACCTCCTCCCTCAAAAGCTATCTAACCCCACTCTCGTACAAAATACGTCACTATATAAAACAATGTCTTATCTATAAAGAATAAAGTGAAAATATGTAGGAAAAAATATTTTGTTGTTTATAAAATACCCTTCAATACTCATTTAAAATAAATGTCATCCACACAATTATTCCAGTTGATCTATATATCTAAATCATCATTGTGGTCTTTAATATTTATATTTATACTCCTAAAGTATAGTATATTTGACATTTGTCTTATTTCTGTTGTTACTTAATTAAAGAAATTATCTCATTTCTTTCGCATTCCTAAGTACGAAAGTGTATAATTTGAAATACTTAATTAAGCCCTTACAGTTATTAGTTCCACAAATTTTTAATTAAGATGGGGTATTCATTTTAAATTTAAGAAGATTCAAGTAATATGAAAAAGATAAAAACATAATGCATAAGACAAAGTAACAAATTTGTCTAATATCTCCAAGTATGACTATTTTTGACCCATTATAATATTAAGACGAAGACAAACTGAGTTAAAGGTTGAATAAAGTTAATAAACTTAAATAGTAAATATATAAATATTAAAGAATAATGTTCGTAGTCTAATAGAAAATTTGTAAATAAACAATTATATTCTAACTCATTTGCCATTTTCATATTTAATAAAAATATTGAATAAAGTTAATAACCATTTTCATATTTTACAGCTGCCAAAAAAAATAATCTTAAATAATAATATTATTCTTAATCTAATAGAAAATTTATAAATAATCACCCATTTTCTAATTCTAATAGAAAAATTGTAATCAATTAATTATTTTCTTATTTTCTAATTCTAATAGGAAAATTATAAATAAATTATTATTTAAACAACTATTTTTTAATTTTCTAATTTTAATAGAATAATTGTAATTAATTTATTATTTTATTATTTTCTAATTCTAATAGAAAACTTACAAATAAATTATTATTTATAAAAATAGAGTTTTGTAATAGTTGGAGACTACCATGTAGCTCGAAAAAAGCCTCCTTTAATTATATATATTGATTATTATTATTATTATTATTATTATTATTGGTGTTATGATTAGTATATTACTACTATTCTTGTAAGTATATATGACAAATTGTTGTTGTTTTCATTGCCATGTACTAATACTATTATCATTACTAATACTATTTTACTGTTATTATTATTTTGCTAGTATTGTTAGTATTAGTATTATTAGTAATATTGATATTCATAATATGAAAATGTTATTTTATTAAATTGAGTAATAATTATTTAGTAGTTTGAATGCTATTACCAATATGTTATAATTATTAGTATGTTTTTATATGTTTTTATAATTTGGTAATATAATTGATATATAGTTGGTAATAAGTAAATTGTGATATTGTTTGGTGATAATTATTTATATGTCGTCATGATTAATAAATGGGACATGACAATAGAATTAATTAGTAATGTTTGGTTGTATGACTAGAATTTAATATTAAGTAATATTTATAGGAACGAGATTCGAAGTGGAGTATTTCTAGACGGTGTTTGCTTTTCAGACGTGCTATCCAGGTAGGACTCACCGGCACTATACTCTATGATGTGTTGTGAATGGGTGTTAAATTGTGTGTTATCGATGCTGAGCATGATTGATATAATAATGATATTAGTTGGATTGAGTGTTGATTATAATTAGTGGCATGAGCATTGCATTATTTAATAGCATGATTGATTAAGAGTATTGTTGCATTCATGAGCATGGCATATGCATCGGTTACTGAGAAAGATGTGATTCAGATATTGTTCTGATATAAAGCCCAGGGTGGTTCTGCAGACCAGGCCTGGTGTCTTATCAGCTATTGAGCTGGTGTTCGGTGACGACCGATTATAGTCTGCCGGGAGGTTCGGTATGGCTTGGTGTTTCGGCTTATGATTGGTGTTTCGGGTTTGAGATTGAGATTGTGATTGAGCTTGAGCATATCATGGCATTTGCATATCATATTTGTTGCATTATTTATTATTGTGTTATCCTACTCAACCGCGAGGTTGACAGTGTATTCGTGTACACCTACGATGATCCGGAATGGGGAGTAGATTCTACAGGTCAGAGACAGATGGACTAGGAGCTCGGGCAAGGAGTGAGACATGGCTTGGACCTACTTAGAATTAGATCACATACTTAGAAGTTATCAGTTGTACTTTTATTCTTTGCGTAATTGATGTAATATCAGTAGTTTAAATTTAATCAGTTTTTATATAAAGTACTTTGGTTTGTTTACTTTGTTATTCACTACCTCAGATCTTCCGAGATGGTAACCACTCTATTTACTTGAGAATGTCTTGCTAAAGGCTCTTAATAAATGGGGGTGTTACAACCACAATCACTAATATCACTGTCTCATCAACACAGGTGGCGGCCTCAAGCCCTACATCAAATCCCCACTTGCTCGCGGCAAAGGGGTAACGAGATCCTTAATGTTCACATCCTCTCCGTGGTGGGTCCCACGAAGAGCGATCGTAGGAGTGAGAGCCGTTTCCCGCAACAGTCCCACACATATGTTCCCAACTCAATTCACAGTAGTATAGTGATATCAGATAAACAATAACAGTATCGTCACAATCATATTCAATCAAATCTGAGTAGGAAAACTCTACCTCAAGGCAAATAATCAAGAATGCAATTCCAAGCCTTTCCCTACCAGCGTTCTTCTATGATGTCTCCTCCTATGAATTATATATAGGGTTTCTTACTACGGCATACCAAAATCTAACGACATAGACAAGATAAGAACGATACTTGTTGACAACAATATAGGCTAGATGATCGGCGCGTCTAAACCTTTGCTAAAGACTCTTGAAGGATTTGAGAGCGAGAGAAATCAAAAGGGAATTAGGATTTTGTCTTTTTTTATTTAGGTAAATGAGCTTTTTAACCTCGGTTTAACTTATATAATTAACCACGACGCTGAACCCGGAAAAGTCAACTCGACCGAATTGGAACAACTCGGTCGAGTTACACTAGCTCGGCCGAGTTACACCTACTCGACCGAGTTACACCAACTCGACCGAGTTGACCTAACTCGGCCGAGTTAAGTCACAACTCAGCTACGAAATGGAGGGGGTTACAATTTTCCTCATTTATATATTGTTTTTCACTGTCGAATTTATATTTTTATGATACCTTTTGTAAGTAAAACAAAAGTAAATATGTCAATTTTATAGGAAATTTGATTAAATATAATCAAGATCAATATTTTGCAAATTTGATTTTAAAAAGTGAATTGGTTATTTAGTGTGGATTGGAGGTAGTATTTTTCCTAAATCCCTTTTTCACTCCCGCATAAAGCATTTTGCTTTAACTTCTCACTTTACTCGTGTACAAGTTCGGAAATGTCATCTTCGAGTTCAACACAATAGCTTCTAATTATCGACTCGTTAGTGCTTTTATAAAGACTTGTCTTGAGGTAGTTCCGATTATGCAAGAGTGATCTCATCCCTAGACCATCCATTTTATGGGATTGGATAATATTTTGATCTGTTAGTTTGTTTCTTCATTTAGTTACCACCACCTAGGCAACACATACACTCTTCTTACCGGCGTTCTCATGTCCAATATCATGTAGGTCAATAACACTCGTGGGACACCCACCGAAACATATCGGACACTTATAAAGTTGTGCCTAACTTTTTCATTTATTTGGGCACGTATCCCACATGTGTTCATGGTATTTAGTCACGTCTCAGACTAATGTTCATTGTATTTGGACACACTTTCAAACATAATCAAGTTGAATTTAAGGTGAATGGTGTGTGTTATTTAATGGTGACACTTAGTAGGGAAGTGAGTTGTTGAATGATATGTTGAGAATAATTAGGAGCTAATTATTTCTTAATTATTCATTCTTAACTAACCTGATATCTTTTAATTACTCTCCCTAATTTAGCTCCTCACAATTAACTTATTCTTAGATAGAATATCCCTTGTAGTTAGGCAACTAATCACCCACCTTATACTTGGTTATTAAATGTTCATTTATAATTATCGAATAGTGGGAGATTTCAACCAAGTTGAATTTGATTGGGAGAAGTGTAGTAGTAGGAAAAGGGGGATAATGGGAGATACTTTTTTCTCGGAATGGAAAATTAGAAACGAGCTTATTGATATTCCGTTTAAGGGCCCGACTTTTACGTGGTGTAATAATAGGAAAGGAGATGCTAGGGTGTATGAAAGGTTAGATAAGGCGCTTGGTTCTTGGGATTGGATGAATTTGTTTCCGGACACGGGATTGCAACACTACCCAATACAACTTTCTGATCATGCTCCGGTGGAACTTAATGTGGCTCTAACTAATGACATAATTAAGCGGCCTTATAAGGTGGATGTTTGGGCTTTGGACCATAGGGAGTGTGTTGACTTGTTGAAAGATAAATGGTCTACTTTCATAAATGGATCTCCTTCTTTTAGGTTACTCCATAAAATGGGAGTTGTGCGGCAGGAGATTAGGAGATGGAGTTTAGATAAGAAGGACGGTTGGTCGAAGAGGTGGGATGAATTTGATAAAAGGCTTGAAGAAGGTCAAGAGGAGGCGATTTTGGAGGGACGAGAGGAAAAGTATGAAACAGTCCACAAGGAGTTGAGGGAGTTTGCGTCAGCGTCTGCTTTGTACTGGAAGCAGAGGGCTAAAGTTAAATGGGTTGCGGAGGGGGATATGGGTACAAAAATTTTCTTCAACTGGGCGAAAGGTAGAGCGGGTCGAAATTTCATCATTGGGATTAAGGATGAAAATGATAGGTGGGAGTATGAAAGAGTGAAGGTTGGTGAGGAATTTCAAAATTTTTTTATGAATATTTTTGAGGCAAATAATAATGGAGTGAGGGATGGAAGTGTGATTTCTTCTAATCAGGACAGGCCTTGCTTACGTGAATTTCTTTCGGCAATGGATGTTAAGGTGAGTGAAGACGATTATGTAAGATTGAATAAGCCTTTCACGGGAAAGGAGGTTCGGATGGCGGTTTTTCAAATGGGGCCTCTCAAATCGCCTGGGCCTGATGGTATTCCAGCTAGGGTTATCCAAAAGTGTTGGTTCTTTATGAAAAAGGACTTCACAAAGGCGGCGTTAGCTACCCTGAAATCGGGATATGTGCTAAGGGATATAAATCGGACTTTTATAGCTCTGATTCCGAAATGTCAAAATCCGGAGAAGGTTAGTGATTTTCGGCCCATAAGTCTGTGTAATGTTTTTATGCGTATTATTTCAAAATGCATCACCAATCGGTTACATAAGGTTATGGGTTACTTAGTTGGGCGGTTTCAGGGGGCCTTTGTTCCGGGAAGGAATATTAGTGATAATATTCTTCTGGCTAATGAGGCTATTTTTCGTGTTAATGATAACAAAAATCGGAAAAGCAGGGAAGATAGCTTTTAAAATTGATATGAGTAAGGCCTATGATCGGATGAACTGGGATTTTGTGGAAGCTATTCTCAGGAGGGTGGGTCTTCCGGATAGACTCATTGCCTTGATTATGCAATGTATTTCATCTGTTTCGTATGAAGTTCTTTTAAATGGGGCGCCCCTTAGGCAATTCAAACCGAGGTGTGGTTTAAGACATGGGGATCCGTTGTCACCCTTCTTATTCGTTCTGTGTATGAAGGCTTTGTCCAGAAATGTTTGTAGGGCGCAAGAGTTGGGTATGTAGGATCCATGGTATTTTGTTGGCTCCTGGAGTGGAAAGAATAATACATCTCTTCATCGCGGATGACACGGTTTTCTTTCTGGATGATAAGAAGGATAGTTCTTTGCACTTAATGCAGATTATTGATGGTTTTTGTCAGTTATCTGGCCAACGACTTAATGAGGATAAGTCAGGCCTCCTTTTTAGTCCAAATATGACTTTAGGGAGAATTCAGTCAACCCTTAGAATTTTTCGGGTTAGGAGGAATCAGGGCTTCGGGAAGTATTTAGGGATTCCGACTGAGTTACAAGGGTCCAAGAGAAATTTATATAAGGGTCTCGTTGAGAATGTTCAAAGGAAGGTTTCATCTTGGAATGAAGTTCTTCTGGCGCCATCGGGTAGATTGACCTTGATTAACTCTATCCTGTCTACCATTTCAAATTACTTTCTATCGGTATTTAGAGTACCGGTAAGTGTGACACGTAAGATTAACTCTCTTCTGTCGCAGTTCTGGTGGGTTGGTAATAAATCAAGGAAGGCTATTCATTGGTGTAGTATGAACTTCCTGGGGCTTCCCAAAAGTAGGGGAGGGGTGGGGATTAGAAATATTGAGGTCCTAAATAAAGCACTTTTGGCTAAACAAGCATGAAGGATTATTACGGAAGAAAAGTCGTTTTTTGGGGATGTTTTTCATAGTCTCTTAAAAGTGGGGGTAAATGGTGACCTTGGGATTCAGATGAAGGAGCAGGGAAACATGTCTTGGGGCAGACGAAGCATTGCCTATGGGTTGAGGGTGATTAAGGAGTTTCTGGCTTGGAAGTCGGGTATTAACTCTAAGTTAAATGTGTGGACGAATAGATGGGTAGGTGAGGACAGGCCGGAACCTAACTTGGCCATTCTGGGAGATGATCATGTTTTTATGAAAAATTTGGTTATTGGAGATTTTATCAATAGTGCGGGCGAATGGGAAGAGGATAAGTTATTGTCTACTTTTGATAAAGTGTATGTGGATAGGATTATGGCCATTCCTTTGTCCAAATTTCGACATCAGGATAGGATTTGCTGGCCCTATACTACAAGTGGATTGTATACGGTCAAAAATGGATAGGTTTACTCTTTCAAGAGCATTTTGAGTCAAGATCATCTCGGGCTGATACGAATAGGGTTACCTTGAAGGGCAGAGGCTTTTGTAAGTCGAAACTGTGGGCTTTAAAGATCCCACAGTCATGGAAAGTGTTGATATGGAAAATTATTACTAACACTATGCCTTTGGGGGGGGGGGGGGAATTGAAAAAACGAAGTGTGGGGGGGGGGGGGGGGAGGATGACTGGCAGTGTAGTTTCTGTAAACAATGGCCGACCTGTAGTACTGAAACTTTGGAACACCTTTTTCGGGATTGTCCGCTCGTTGAAAGATTCTGGGGGGCTTCGAACTTGGGAATAAGATCGAGGCAGATGTATAATATTAGTATGGGGGATTGGCTGGTGGAATGGATACACTACTTTTCTAAGCTGCAGGATCCTAAAACCCTTGTAATTCAATTTGTGGCTATGATTTGGAATATCTGGATTGTGCGGAACAGGTTGATTTCCCAAAAGGAACAGGTTCAGATTGAAGGCTTTTATCGGTTTTATTTTTCCTTGGTAAATAAGATTGGCTTTGGAGATGAAGGAAATTAAGGAAAAGGGGGGGGGGGGGGGGATGATGATCCTTTTTGTGGAGAAGTGAAAGATGATTATAGAAGAATTAGAGATTCTAAACCCTTTTTCCTGGTGGGTAAGAGGAGGACTTGTTCCTGTAAACGGGTCAAAGTTGATGCAAGCTGGGATGCGGTTAAAGGTTCGGGAGTGGGCTGGGTGGTCTTTGATGAGACTGGAAAGATATGTAACAGAGGAAGCAGTAAAGTCGTTGCATCTACTCCTCTTCAGGCTGAGATGTTGGGGATCAAGATTGCACTGCAATGGGCAGTTCGAAATAAGGAATGACGTATTGAGGTTTTCTCTGACCGTCTTAGTGGAATCTTGCAGATTGCGAATTTGGAACAACGACACCATCTGGTCGAAGACACGCTGGAAGAAGTTTTTTCTCTCTATAGTTTCTTTCACTGTTTAAATATTAGCTTTGTTAATAGATCGTTAAATAGGTTGGCGCATAATTTGGCTTGTCAAATTATGCGCACGTAGACCTTTCCTTTTCGAGTTCCAAAAAAAAAAAAAAAAAATTATCGAACAATGTATCGCATATAATTTATCACTTAATCAATACAATTTACATTTTCTGCATGATATCAGGAGAAAGGTTCAACCCTCTACCGAAAACCGAAACAAACTTCATCCATATTCTACTCTCACATCGAGCACAACACTACCCAATCTGGACGAGCCAAACAAACCACTCGTTCTCTTTAACGTACTCTCCATTGCTAAATTCGATGGTTCGAACTACCGCCAACAACGTATTCAACTTGAGTTGCTCTTTCATGGTTACAAACGATCATCACCCCCTAAAAACAATTACTAAAAACGACGAACCACCCACTCTGCATACGGCCTATAACACATGGATTCGGCAAGACAAGTTGTTATTTAGTGTCGTGGCTAGCACTTTAAACACTACCGTTAGCCCCCTTCTCAACTGTACAACCACCATCCGCGAAGCCTGGGATATCCATGCATCCTCAAGTGCTTGCCCTCATGTGGTCACATTAAACAACACCAACACAAATTGAAACACATTACCAAATTTGTAACACCCTAGAATTTTATGTCTCGTAATTTTACAGGTATTTCAGCTTTCATTCCAAAAGCGACAAATTTAAGTATTTTCGTAAAATATTAGCTAGTGTATGTATTTTTAATTCCATCTTGAATCATAATAATCTTAAGATGCATTTTCGACCTTTCTAGTCAAACCCGAGTCATTTCTAACTCATAAAGCTTTACTACCAAGTGTTGTGTTATTCTTCCTCTAACATTGTTCTTCTCCTTCTTCCTTCACAATCCACCATAAACCCATCTTATTGTTGACATAATTCTAGAACACAAAACTCCTCATATCTCCTTCATTCTCAACCAAATTTTATACCAATCTTCTCCCCTCCTTCTCTTCCTTTTCATGTAATAAAAGTCTCAATTTGGTGAGTTTTCGGAAAATTCATCTTTCTAGAATTTCGTTTTTGTTCTCTTTGATGAAGACTTAGGGAAAGGAAGCATACTTGGGCATCTTCGACATTATTCGTGGAAGATTTGAAGAGTTATAAGATAACTTTAAAAGATTTCTCGACTTAATGTTAAAGACTTGGTTTTTTTTGTTAATTCTTAATCTTTAGTATGTTGATAATGTGATTCTTGAATGAATTTCATAGTTTGTACTTATAATTCATATGCTTGGTTGAATTCTACACATATTGGTTACTTTGATTGGAGTACCTTAAAGTACTTTGCATGAGAATCAACACAAGCTAAAGCTGATCATCTACAAAGTCTCCACCTATAATTTTACATAACATCCATCACAAAATTGCTGATAAAACTACACCAAACCCAGGATTCAAACAGATTAAAAAAGCAAGATCTACATACCAACGAAAGATCGTAGCACGAACAATATACGATCAACACGAATGATTCCTTGAATTGCGAGATATCAATTAGAGTGATTAGGGTTGAGATTATGAGAGAAAAACTGATTTTGAGAAGTTTTGACGGACTAAAAATATGATTAATACTAATCCCGTACATCCAAATTAATATCTCGCGGAACCATTTTCGGACCGGGTACTCGACCGAGTACCTTATACTCGACCGAATACTACCTGTACTCAACCAAATACTACATGTCTACATGTACTCGACCGAGTACGATGTACTCGACCGAACACATTTATTAAGCAGACTCTGACAGAAACCTCGAGACACGAGTACTCAATCGAGTACGACCTACTCGACTGGATACCCAACAACTGAACATGAGGAGTATTACAATATATTTATTCTCTAGTCTTTTATATTATTGTTATTTTATTTATATTTTTATACTACTATATTGATGTAATATTCAGAGGCGTCCAATGATTTTAGGAGGCCCGGTTCGATCAAATTGCCAATTTAGCGCCCTAAATAGTACTTGTAAGCAAATAATATATTTTTTATAAATAATAAAACAAAAAAGTTGATTTTTTTTAGATGACACAAAAGCTATTTTTGTTGTTGTTGTAATTAAGTTTATTAAAAATATAGATCTAATTTTGTTTGGATAAAAAAAATAAAAAATAGAAAAAACATTTTAACAAAGGCAAATATAAAATTGAGATTTTGCTACCTAGAGGAATCGAACCCTGGACATCAAGTTAAAAAGTAAGACTCAAACCACTATACCCAAGCATATAATACTCATTTAGTACAACAAAAAATTAATATACTCTAAACATACTGAATTTTGACATACTGAGTTTTGGGCCCCGGTTGAACGTGCTCATCGACGCCCCTGGTAATATTATTTACGGTAATATTCGCTCCACTTTTTCTATCAAATATTATAAACTATTGTTACACCAACGAACTAGTTGTAGTAACTGATACTCCTATACAACAACATCAAAGAGTGTTCAAACATTGAAAAAGTCAAAAAACTAAACCAAGGCCTCATTATGATATACGAAGTATAAGTTAATTTAAGCGGTCAATTACGAATTTGGGTTAATAACCCAACTTTTTCCGGCCAATTCATATAGTGTGTTAGGATGCCGAAATAAACCCCTATCCTTCCTCGAAAATTTATATTAAATCAATATTTAAAAAATTATGAGAGGACAAAGAAGAAAGTGGATATCAAAAACACATTCTTCATCTACCTACACTTTGTTTCCTCTCAAGTCTCAATGGCTAATAATATGGCTAATAATACATATCAATAACAATACAATAAATACAAATATTCGTAAGAAACAAACAAGATGTCAGGATGGCCGAGTGGTCTAAGGCGCCAGACTCAAGTTCTGGTCCTCTAACGAGGGCGTGGGTTCAAATCCCACTTCTGACATTTTTTTCTTTTTATTCCTCCAAATCTATTTACTAAAACGCAGCGTTTTTCTAGATTCCCGCGCATCACACAAAACCCTACCTCCTCCAACAAAATCCCTCTCCCACTTCAACAACTTCCATTTCCCTCCGCTCACTCTTCACCTCATCCACCGAGTCAACTCGGTCCGCCATGGCCGACTCCGCCACCGAGTCAAACGTCCTAAATTCGACCCCTGAGACACCTAACGAGCCGCCGGTAACCGAGTCATGTCTGTCCGCATTGGCCGAGTCCGTGACCGAGGCAAACGTCCTTAACTCGGCTACCGAAACACCTAACGAACCGCTGTTAGCCAATACAACTCAGTCTGCCATGGACGAGTCTGCTACCGAGCCAAGCGCGCTTAACTCGGTTTGTACATTAACGACGGAAGAGCTGGTGGCGAAGTCAATAGCTCCGGTGAGAAAGGATTTCCTACGGCCACCTCCGAGTAGCAGGTCGTCCGCCGCTGAAGTTAACAAGGAGACTGCTAATGGCGACGATCGCCGCGAAAAGAAGAGTACCGTCAAGGATAAGAAGTCTAAGCGCCAGCTGAAGCGAGAACGCCAGAATGTCTGTTCTTCGTTTTCTACTTTAATTTTTATTCTCTCCATTTTTAGTTTTCTTGAGCTTTGATTGATTTTCTTCGTTTGAGTATGTGATATAGTATGAAACGATCGTCCTTAAGACTTTAGAAGTGTATGAGAAACATTTATGGTGTTTTGTAGAGTTTTACTCCCCCTATCCCAATCATTTGTCTACATTTGATTAAAATACCCGCACAAAGAATGAAAAAGCCAACCAAATGATTGGGACAAAGGCAGTATGTGAAAAGACAATTCTATTGTAGGGAGAATCGCCGCGTTTTGAACTGATTTTTGATTCATCAGAGTATGTGATGTTGCATGAAATGAGCTTCATTTAGCACATCTGGAGGAACGTTTATGCTGTGTCGTAGTAATTCGATTGAGAAAGCAATTTTATTGTGAGGATAATAGTCGCTTTTTGAGTTGATTTTGTTTCGTTTGAGTTTGTGATGGAGTATGAATTGAGGTTAAGTTAACGCTGTAGGGGGAGATTTATGCCGTGTTGTAGAATTTTAATTGGAAAAACTGTTCTACTGTAGTCTGTAGGATGAGAGATCGACATTTGTGGCTGTTACAGGAAAGTAGGGTTTATGTTCATGTTTGGTGGTTAATAGACTAGTGCGTTAATGGCTCTGCGTATGTCCGGTGAGGGGTCCAGTTGTTACAAGTCACAATATTTTACACAAAGATTAGATTTTTTTTACAATTCATTATGCCCAGAAACGAAAAATATTAAATCTCTGGTTGGAATTGATCTGGATTAATCTACCATGCAACGATGACGAGTATGTGCAAGGCTTTAGTCTTTTGGTTTGTTGAACTTGCCTCGTTCGTCAGTGCATTGAATCAGTAAAAGCTGGGTATTAAGTGAAATTAAGGTGAAGACTTTGTAGTGTATATATTTCCATGGTCTTTGTTTGGATGGTTGAGGAGACGGTCTATAAGATGTAAGGTGTCAATGGTCGATCGCATACATGTGCTGGGGATGCTGCCCTGTAGTTGCAATATTAAGCTGGTTTATTGGTGCATCAATGCTCCTATGATCATATTTCCTGCACTGTACGGCAGTTATTTAGGAATGATCAAGCGCTTGTAAATGTGATTGGGCATTGCATTCTGCCAAGATTTTCAATATGTTTAAATTTTCACTTATATTAACTGCTTTGCAGAATTTATTGCTGATTTTTCTACATCTTCACAGGAAAGAAAGTCTGCTCTACACCTTTGTGCAGAGGTTGCTAAGACTGAAGATGTTAGTGCATGTCGATATGGTGACAAGTGTCGTTTTAGCCATGATGTGGAAGCTTATAAATCGCAGGTAGTGCAGAGTTTTTGTTGTTTGCATATTTGGCCATGTTCACATACTTCTTTTACTGATGTATCTGATTACCCATTCGGGGCAGAGGCCAGCTGATCTCGAGGGAGAATGCCCATTTGTGACAGCAAAGAAACGCTGTCCTTATGGAATGACTTGCAGATATACTGGTACTCATGTAGCTGTCTCTGATGAGATTTTGGATGATTTGAGGAAGGGCCCTGAAGTGAATTTGTTGAAGAAAGACGTTCAAAAGCTTTTATGGAAGAACAAAATGAAATTCCCAAAGTCGAATACTGCTCTCAAACAGCTTGGGCTTGCGGTACACATTCCTTGATTCTATCTTTATAATTTCCATCGGAACTGCATTTTTTTTACGTTTCTATCTTTATAGTTACATGGAACACAGAATAGATTTTAAAAACCGGATTTAGGTTTTTAGGGCTTACAAGGGACCTAGGTTTTTAGGACCTTATAACCGAAATGGCTTTCATGAACTCATGACTTCATGGACTCTTGAATCATCAGTCATTTGAGCACATTGTTTTCGATTTGTTTTAGCTATCTCACACTTGTTGCTTGTACTTCTATTCTGAGTAGGGAATGGGCTTCACAAAAGTAACAGATACTGAAGATAAAGAAGAGGTTGATCCTGCTGCTTCTAATGGCTCTCATATTTCAGATGAAAATGGTTGTGAGAAGGGTGATACTGTTGGTAAACCCGCAGAGTCTTCTGTGCTTCCAGAAAAGGGATCTCTTGATGGTGTTTCTGGAACAGATGACATCAGACCCTTGAAGAAGGCAAAACCCGAGAATGAAGAGAAACCTTGTTCCGATGACACAAATAATGGTTATTTCCCATATTAGATAGGAGTGTTTTTTTTCCTTTCTATTTTGTGTATTTTGCATCTTCACATGGTTACTGGTTTTCTTTCTTACGAATTTGGGTCTGGCAGGAGATGCCATAATGAAGGACTCCATTGATGATGAGCCATGTAGTGCAAGTGACAATACGTCAACGGAAACGGATGCTAGCTTAAAATTGCAGCCGCGTGAGAGAAAACTGATAGACTTCAGAGGGAAGATGTATCTTGCACCCCTGACTACTGTTGGCAATCTTCCTTTTCGTAGAGTTTGCAAGGTTTTAGGAGCTGATGTCACATGTGGTGAAATGGCTATGTGCACAAATCTTCTTCAGGTCAGTGTTTTTTGCTATGGTATTTCCATTAAATTATATTGCCAGATTTTAGGAAAGATATTTGTACATGATCATCTGGTCATTGCTACTTAGTTTGTGGTAATCCTTGAGAAGTTGTGGTGGACTCTACTATTAGGACTGTAGGAGAGCAGTGGGATTGAGGGGAGGGAAAGGGTAGGGAGTGGAATAGGAGAGAATGCAGCAATTGCGCTTTCCTTCTAAATCTTTTCAGTGTTGAAAGGGTTTTAATTGACTTTTAAGTTTGAAAACGGTCCCTCCTTGTCCCTCCAAACCCATCTTACTTTCAGGACAACTTTAGACATTTTTTCATCACCTGTCTTCTCCAAATTGCTTCACCTAAACGGAAGGGAAGTACAAGTTGCTGGTTTCTTGCTAATCATGTACTTGACTTTTTTTCTATGTAAAGGGACAAGCTTCAGAATGGGCATTGCTGAGACGACATGAATCCGAGGATCTGTTCGGCGTACAAATTTGTGGTGCTTATCCTGATACTGTAGCGCGTGCTGTTGAGCTTATTGACCAAGAATGCTCAGTTGATTTCATTGATATTAATATGGGGTGCCCAATTGACCTTGTTGTGAACAAAGGGGCTGGATCAGCTCTTCTTACTAAGCCTATGCGTATGAAAAATGTTATACAAGCAGCTTGTGCTTCTGCAGAGAAGCCTATAACTGTCAAGGTACTCTCTATCTTAATCGCTTTTGTGTTCTTGCATGCTGTTGTGAGCAACTGTAAATTTTGTACTAAATAGCTAACATCGTGGCATCGTGTGTGACAGTGATTCTTGTATTATACGGTCTCAGATAGTCAGATGTGAGACCAATTGAAATCCTTCTGTAGTGCTCATAAAGTCATAATTACATGGTTCACTGGTTGGTGTCACATACTCACATGTATGCCATCACATATGAGTTTTGGTGCTTTGCAATCGGTCTCTTGTTGTACTACCCCTTGTCTTGTTGTATCAGGTGAACAGAGTCCGTTTGCTTTATGTTTCTGACATAATATTCACCTCACTAGCTCTTGTATTATCAATAGTTGTGATCTTCGTTTGTTTCTTTCAATGTTTCGCGCTACTAGGTTTTGTGACTTTTTCAGGGCTTCCCTGTACTAATCTGGTATTTTCATAAACCATTATTCAGGTGAGAACTGGCTACATTGAAGGTAGAAATCGTGTTGACTCGTTAATATCTGACATATATGACTGGGGAGCTTCTGCTCTAACAATACATGGTAGGTCCCGTCAGCAACGATATAGCAAACTTGCGGATTGGGAGTACGTATACAAATGTGTACAAAAGGCTCCCAGCTCATTACCAGTGCTGGGAAATGGAGATGTCTTTTCCTATCTAGACTGGAACAAGCACTTGTCTGACTCCCCTGAGCTTTCTTCATGCATGATAGCCCGAGGAGCCTTGATAAAGGTGGTTGATTTTTCTGTTTTTGATGTTCCATGGAACTGATGTATGAATATAGATAAGGAATCCGCAATTTTTTAATTTGCTGATAAACTTTTTTTTCACATTTGCAGCCATGGCTATTCACTGAAATCAAGGAACAAAGGCATTGGGACATTAGCTCTGGTGAACGACTGGAAATACTGAAAAACTATGTACGTTTTGGCCTTGAGCACTGGGGTTCCGATACCAAAGGTTGGTATTACTTATCAAGATTTTGTCGACGCATAAATGCTAAATGTAGTTACATTGTTTGCAACTTGCAAGTGGTATAGCAGATATTTCTGGTGTATGCTTTAAGGGAGGTGATCTAGTTCCAGTGACCATACCGAGAACTGGTGGGAGTGTGAGAACATGACACAAATTATGAACCATCTTTTTATCTCTACTTCATCAATTAGCTAAACAGTCCAAAAAACCAGAGAACTGAAAGTCATATTGATGGTCTATCTACTCTAACTCTTCACATATTTTTACGCAACCACGTGCGATGCTCGAGGCACTTGGTTTTAGGCGAAGACTTTTTTTTCACAAGTAGACAAGTCCAATGCATAGATAGACATCTGTGTCAGATGCTTTGAACAGGGTCTGTGTAGCGTAGGTTATAATTAAAGATGGCGGCCTTTCAGTTAGGACCGATGATAACTCGTCAGTTTGTTGCAAATTGGTCATGAGTTTAAAATATGCCGAGTATTGATGTCTGATGAACAGATTTTAATGAATTATTGTGAATGCAGGAGTGGAGACAACAAGGCACTTTTTGTTGGAATGGCTTAGCTATATGTTCAGATACGTACCTGTTGGCCTAATGGAAGTTGTTCCACAAAGACTTAACTGGCGTCCGCCCTCATACTTTGGTCGCAATGACCTTGAAACTATGATGGCCTCTGAATCTGCAGCTGACTGGGTAAGTAACATAACTAATTGTCAAAATATACGGTCCATGTAGTGTTTTTTTAGTGAGAGGGCTCTATTTAGCAACTGAATATACTTTATTCACAAACATATTGAATCGGATCCTTATTGATGTACCTGTCGCATTTTACATGTGATGGTGTTTCAGGAGATTAAAAGGTAGCAACATTTTGCTATTTCTTGCTCAATTTTGACTATTTTTCTCATTTTAATTTGCAGATTCGGATATCTGAGATGTTGCTTGGCAAGGTTCCTGACGGCTTCAATTTTGCACCGAAACATAAATCAAATGCTTACGATAGTGCAGAGAACGGCTGATAGTGTGGCAGGCAACTTAAAACCTTGCAAATTATGCTCACAGGTTGGCCAGCTTCAGCTGTACATCTTTATACCTATTGCTTCCGAGTCCTGCTAATTAGTACGTTCGAGGTTTGAACCTAATTATCTCTGTTGCAAGAGTTTTATTATTTCAATGAGTAAAAAAAACAACTCCTAAATGAGTACCTTTGAGATATATTATCTTTTCTGTTTTGCTTTTTGAAAATTTCCAATTTGGTTGTTCGTTCAGGTTTGGGCGACCAAACCGGTCTTTTCTTGTACTGAGAACTAGTACAGCCCGTTGAAAGTCCAAAGAGGTAAAATAACAAAATAACCAGATTCCGATGGAAATGGTGATTTCTTTATTAAACAAATTTCAATTTTCTTACAAACGAAATCTCAGCTCTTTGGTCGGATGCCTCTCAAAATGCAACTGTAAATCTATATGTGAATGCTTTATCTCTACAATTACTCGTCTCTTTCAACAAGTTTTTATATATTTTTTGAATCGTGTTTTTAAGAGACAATGGGTCGGTTATTTTAAATTGACCTCTTCTTTTTGTCCATCCTTATGACTTGTCTCCTCCCCTCTCCCCTCTAGTCAACCATCTTGACCACCCTGCCACACCGTCCTAAACCGTCAAAACCCTCTAGTCATCCCTCCACCTTAGCAGTCTGCACCCAAAGTCTGAATCAGTAGGGCTCTCACCAACCATCAAAATTGTCTCCCTTGGTAGATCAAACAAACACGACCATTATGACTCGACTTGAAATGACCTAACTCATTCCTGTTTTACACCCAAACCAGCAGTCTTGATTTTGATCACAATCTGAACTGACTCCACCGAATACAATTTGACCCGAATGCTTGCAAATCCAAAATGAGCCAAGCCTAAACTGACTTGCACGGCCGTATGCACCTAACTCGATTGCAGGTGTATCCTCCTTTACCCACTCACCTCTTAAGCCCCATAGAACACCTCCCTATCCCCAAAATCCGAGCCTCGCCCCTTGGGATATACTATCGAAATACCACCCGTTGCTTGTTTGATCATCGGTTGAGCTCTGATGTAAAAAAAGGATGAATATAAATTGGAAGAAAGGATTATGTATTACACGACCTTACTAATTTTGTGGTTATCAAGTGCTCCATGGTAAATACGGTAACGATCTTTGAATAAAAACAAAGATTACGCGCAAGTCAGGTGATAAGTTTCCAATACGAACATGGTTTAACATACTAATTATCGGATAAGAGTCGTTTCTAAAAAGTCTAAAGTCGAATCTTGCACTCTATTTTAAGAGTCGGAATATCGGTTTTACATCATGTTGACAAATCAATGAATGTGCCAAGTGCCAAAACAGGTAATCCAGAAAGAATACATTGAATTTGATTATACAAAAAATCTGAATACCAAACATGGCAACTAATCAAAGGTTTAGAAAAGGAGACAATATGACATTCATTTAATAAAATCAGACATTATCCTCTTTCAGTAGGAGATTCATATACTCTTATGGACCGAGTTTAAACACTTGGGATTTTTATTTTTATTATTATTTTATGTAACAACTGTCTTTGTCACAATTGTTCCTTGTCATCAAGACAAATAATAATTTATTTGTGGTTGAACGTGAAAAAGGGAAAATCTAATAAAAGCTTGAAACTAGGGGCCAACTAATCACCAGTCACAACCATTTTTTGCATTTATTTTCTAAGTCTCCCTTATGACGGGTATATGTGTTACAAGTCTACGACAGGTTAAATATTATACAAGTTGCTAAAAAGACAAAACAATTTGATGCTACTAAGATATTCGACTTTTGTCTCATCTATTTATATGAGTATTACTTTACCCGTTGCAAGTTTGCGTCGGATATGTCCGTCGCAAATGAGAATTTCTGTTCTTTATTGGTCCTCCACAATGATTAATCTTACTACTCTTAAAATGCCAAAATTTAAAGCTATATTTTTTATACAGTATATGGGGACGTGTATAAATTCCGTATACCGAAAATAATTTAGGGTCGACATACGTGATGTTGATTTGAGATACAATAAGTTTTAAAATGGGTTCATCGGAAAAGTCTAGGTACTAATTGTTTTCAATTTTTTGGTCTAATATGAAATATAGTCGTGTTGGAATATCATGTCGTGTCAAAGACACAACACGAACAGAGTTGGAGTATCATAAGTATCATGCCCGTAAAGACTGGCAGTGTTGCAACATAAAAACTTTAGAGAGACGGTCTTTCAATAGCGTTATTGAGAGACCTCTCACATGATGGGGTGAGGGACCTACTGAAGTTTTTGTTTTCCTATTATACCTTTTACTAAATTAATGAGAGACGATCTCTCACGAGACTTACTGGTGTTGCAATGTGTTAAGAAAGCCAACTAAATTTGGTCATGATTCATGAATGTGAAGTTCATACCATTCCATATTACACATTAGCAGACTTGCAGTCATTCATTATCAGTTTGAATTCTTAACTTCTATTTTCAACTCATTCTACCACTATTTACTCGACGTCTTTTCGTAGATGTCAGATAGCTTAGCTGATAAATCATTTAGTAGTCATAATGGCGACATATAAAACAATTAATCAATTATGCATCCTACAGTCTTAGGCCAGAAATCAACAGAAATGCAGGAGGATAAAACAAATAATGGAAATTAGATAACAATGAGAAAATAAGACTGAGATTTCATAATCATTATTGTCCCTATACAATTATAGATGAAAGCCACAATTCAGTTCAAACACATACATGATGAGTTATTAGTAGAATAGTAGGGATAGCTATTAGTGATACTAGCTAATTCCGTCTTATCATCGTCCCTCCTCGCATAAGACTGATACTCCGTATTGTAGAGCCTCGATTTCTGCAATGTCTGGATTGAAACCCTCCCTAGTGAAGCGGGGTTTAATTCAGACGTTCCAAGTCGAGATTTGCATAAGCTGAGAATGTAATCACTACTCTGTAAATCGTTATGTTTGCGAGTATTCAGATTCAACAATCTCTTGTTCTCTTGGTTGAGGATACAAACTTGATATATTCAAGTATACATTCATTAATTCATACAGGACTACAGGAGGTACAAGTATTAAAATACAGGGACTATCAGTAACGCTAAAATTCTTCCTTTTTTTCCAACTTGAATGCTTAATAATTAATCTAAAAATTTCATTAATCTTTGTTTTTGAACTTCTGATAAAATATGAAACTTTACAGAGTTTATGACTTTTTTTTTCTTTACATTTGGTTCGATTTGGTATGGAACTTTTATATTACGTCAACTGATGAACACTATCTCTCGGTATTTGATGAGATAAATGATTTGAGGAGTCCATGAAATCTACATATTCAAGAGATCTTACAGAATTTAAAAATTGATTTAATGTTATTATAACAGTAGGTCTTCGAGACCGCTTCTCAATAAGCTTATTGAGAGATTATTTTACAAATTTAAGAAAAAGTGGTATTAAAGCTAATATAATAGGTAAAAATCATTATTAAAAATAAAATGTGTACATTTATTAGGTAAATAAGTACGAAAATACCATGATACCATCAATAACAAAATGGTCACGAAATACAAATAAAATGGTACAGAAGGATGATCTTTCAATAATTTATTGAAAGAACGTCTCTCGAGTCACAGTGTTGGTTCCTTTGCACTTTTACAAAAAATAAGAAAATGATTCTAAACCACACAAAACACCCTATCAATACTGAATTGATTTTAGATCACAAAAAAGTTACTAAAAGGCAAATGAGAAACCATCACTAAATTTGCTTCAAAATGAAAACAAGAACTAACACTGTGATTCAGAGGGACTATTTTTTTGTATATAAAGAACAACATTAAGTATTTTTATACTACATGATTGAAATAAAACCGTCTTACAGTATAAGACGATTTTACCAAATGGTTTCTGTTAAATCTAATATGAATACAATTAGGAATACTACTACTATAATTCCACTAGCATTATACTATTATATTATATCTCAAAAGCTGAAACCTTTTTTGGTCCTTGGATCACCCAAAGTTTATGTTATAAACCGTACTATGTCGAATGTCCTATGAGGGATTAGGCTAACCATATGCCCAGATAGCTAAAGGTTTGTCCATCTATGTATCGACAAAGAGGACTATTCCCTACTCACATTATTTATTTTATTTCTATTCTTTATAAACTAATTGTCCTTTTATTTTTATAGATCAATCATCTAATTTCATCTCTTTTTCCATTTACTCCGTAATTTCTTTTTAATGAGTAAAAGTCTAATTATACTTATTTTATTAATACACACAAAATATACTCTTTTTGTATCACACCAATGATAATGTAGGGAAAAATCTAAGTATTTATGAAAATGTGGAAAAAGCGAGGGTAAAGAAGGAAAAAAATTGCGAGTTGATAGACGAGGTATATAATAACATTTTGTGTAAATATCGCGTGCTTATAAAAATAACTTGGTAATATCGTGGGCCAAATAAAAAATGTTAAGTTTTATATGGTATGTCCGTTTATAGTAAGTGCTACTTTTGATGTGGTATAGAGGGAGACCAATGAGTATTACGGAGTGATACTGAATGAAACTAAGCTAAATTGAATGGAACTGAATTGAATGAGGCTGGACTCTGGAGTAAGAATTTTGTCAAGTGCTAAACTGAACTTAATAAAATGAACTGAATAGAGTTGAGCTAAAATGAAATACGCTGAAATTAAGCGAAAAGAATAGGTCTAAGACTCTAGAATAGCCAACTATTACTAAAAAGGAATTATGTGTCTCGTAACTAGCCGTTCCGTGTCCGACGCATTGCCGGACATCCGGACACCCAACACTTGTCGGACACAAGCATAAACATGTTGTAATTTAGACGAAGAATAAAATGTGAAAAGAAATTGATTAGAAGATGAGTTTGGGTAGGGTTGAGCAAAAAAATCCGATCCAAATTCTTTTCCGATTCCGAAAAAAATCCGAATAGATGGATACCATTTGAATTGAATATCCGATCCGATTTTTTCCGAATAAATTGGGTCAGACGATGTGGATTGTGATTTTTTGAAAACGGATATTCAAATCTTATTCGGATTTTAATAAACTAAAAAAATTAAATTAAATAAGGAAAACGTAGAAAAGTAAAAAGACACTAGAGACAACAAATTAGATATCACACTAAAAAACAAATCGACACGAACCCTAATCTATCTCATCTCGCTTCCTTCTACCATTTTTCATCACATACAAATTTTAAATTGTCAATTGTCATTGCTTATCAACCATCGTCAATCCTCCTTCATCGCTTCTATTTATTTCTCTTGTTTTATAATCTTTGTTTGTTTTCAATTGATTTTATAATTTCCTTGCCAAAAAAATAGTTGATTAATAAATGAATATATGGTTTGTAATTTTTTTATGACTTTCTTTCTTACAACGACACTCCTTTATAGTATCATTTTCATCTTTGGTTTTCTTCAACAATACCAATCTCCTTCATCCGTTTAAAAAGGGAGCATCGTGTTGTTGTGAAGCTAGAAAATGATGAAGAACAACCATCACAAACAATTTTCGAGTCAAAAAAACTTTTTATAACTTGTCAATACCCAATCTTGGAAATCTGAGTAACATGTTATTGCAATAGATTTTATGTGTTTATAATTTGTTTCTTTGATATATTATTCATGTAGAATTAACTGAGCATTAGCAGGTTTGATAAATTTTTAGGATGCTATTTTTTTAGGAAGTGAAATATTTATTAAGTAAAAACAATTGGGAAAAACAGTTTAAATGGTGTTAAAGGAGCCAAAAACAAAGAAAGATGGATAAATGGAATTATATATCACCCTTCAAATAGAGATTTTCCAACAAATGAATTAAGATGTAAATCGGATCGGATCGGGTTTCCGAAATCTGGATATCCAGATTTTTGAATTCTGGATTTATGGATATCAGAATTATTCGGGATCCCCAAAATGCAAAATTTTAAAACTAAATATTCGATCCGGTTTTGAAATCTATATTGAATATCCACTTTTGCTCGGCCTTAGTTTGGGTGAGAAATAAGAATTAATTATAATGAAGGTCAAATTTTAGTTCCACTAATTTAAATTTAATGTCAAATACATTACAAAAATAAAATCATACATTATTAATAATCATAAAATATATATTTTATTAAATTTAAATAGGGTGTCCGGTGTGCTAAATCTCATGGAACGTCATATCATGTGTCCGTGTCCGTTTTGGTGTTACATAACAAATCATTTAGAAAATTAATTGGGTGTAGTACAATAATTTTTGAATATAAAACCGTTTCACGCATGCGTTGTTATAAAATCAAATGATATTGTACCTAAATAACGTCACTGAAGTAAATTCCGTTAACGGTTGTGTATTTCCATAATAAGCAAATTAAAATCTTTTGCGTATGAGTTTACAATATTATTATAAAACCATTTTATATAGGACTTACCCATTATATTTCCAATTAAAGTTTGTTAAGTTTGACCTTGACGTCTGACTTTGTGTCCACAAAGCGGGCCTTTTTCTTTCTCTTCGCTGGGGAGTTTGAGACGATTGTTATTGTAGTGCTCAAACGGATTCAGAAATTTTCTATATCTCAGTATGTCAGGGCACGTGCTACTACTTTTATTTTTATTAGACCTAGCTTTGCTATTGCTAGGAGGTTGAGAGCTATAGTATCTCAGCTGTCTACCAATTCTTTATTAAAATCGTTTTGATCTCTCAATAAAAATTGCGTTTTTATATAAAAAACAAGATGATAATAATAATAATAATAAATAATTGAATATAGTCGAACTAAATTTAATTGAATTGAACCTTACATAATAATACTCCATTATGTTTCGAGTAATTGAATTAAAAGCTGATGAACAAGGAAATGCATGAAGACAATCGAATATTCAGAGAACAACTTTGATTACTCACTCACAGGGCGAAGATCTCACCTCTGTAAGGAAAAACATCATTCTTTTTACATAATTCATGAGCCATTAATTAGGTCATTAGTACTTAATTACTTATCAAGCAACAACAAAAACCCCCCCAAAAAATAAAAATATTAAAATGGGTGTCAAAGAATTCTAGAGTTTCATCACTGGCAGCTTCATTCAAACAATGAAGAAAAGATGTTAAAAAAAGAGAAGCAAGCAAGCATGTCAAGGAGGAAGTGAAGAAGGTGAGATGAAGAGAAGAGGAGACAAAGAAGGGCATGTGGGGATGTAAGGTTAAAGGATGCATAAGACATGAGCTAAGGCCATTTTCAAAGGTGTTAGTTTTTGTGCTAAGGACAATGTGGGTGTCCACGCCATTTGGTTTAAGCTCCCCTTTTGTTGCACCTCCTAATACTATTGTGCTAATGTGGTTCCCTTCTACATTTCTAACTTACCTAATACTTTCTGAATTGACTAAATTTAATAAAGAACTGAATTGAATAAAACTAAACTAAAACTGAAATAAGCTCAAGTTGAGTTCAAAAGAACAAGGTTTTAGTAACTTTGAAAAGTAACTCACCGTTTACAAAGACACTAAACTTAGTTATTAACCCGCCTCTCTAACTTTGTTAAAGAACTAAGTAACTTTATCTATCTTGCTGTAGCTATAACCGGTTATAAAACTATTTTTTTTCATTTTGTTTTGCTTTTTATATTTAGTGAAATGACGTATATAGATGAAAAAACCCTGTCATTTGCTTACGCTCAATTGCTTGCAAAACATATGAGGTTAAAAACCGTTTGTCCTCCCCTGGCCGGGCTTGGATTGTGATATGGGTAGCTTGCCTCCTTTGGCTCGCTTGACCCACATAACGGTCACTTAATCACCGGTTCAGCATGTCGTGGCTAGCCTCCCCTTGTTCAGTGGTGTGGGCTCGAGCCAACCACAAAATATCCCGACCCGGCCTCAAGGATGTACACATCTTAGGCTAGTATAAAAAGAGATGACTTATTTTGTAATTTCGAGATGTAATAACCCGATAGTCCCTTACTCATGCTAGGAGAGTTGAAGTATACTTGAGGTAAGATTATTCGTCAAACTCATCAAAGTCTTAAGACTCTACCAGATCATCTATCCACAAAGTTTTATTATTTCTTTATTATTCAGAGTTCGTACTCACCTAGCTCATACTATATACATTATCCCTAAGACTTATCTCACACTCTACTTTTCCACTACACTTTAACACATGATAGTCATTTATTGGTTGTTACAAAAGGTGGGGTCAAGACTCTACGAAAGTCCTAAGGCGAGTCTTGGATTTTCAAGACTCAACTTAAAATTTTGTTAAAATTTGGGTAGATTATTGGTAGTCTTGTATGAGTTTTATCTTAAAACTTACCAAAGTTTTGTCTCAAAATTACCAATAGTCTTAACCTTAGCGGAGTCTCTGTGAAAAGTCAAAATTCCTAAAATAAAAGTAACATTATCAGTAAGACTCACCAAAGTCTTAAGACTTTGTTACAACCACTTTTCACTAACTTTTATTATTATTCTATTGTTCAGACCCACTTCAAATTCACTTCAAACTTTATACATCATCCTTCATACTCTACCTTTTCACTACACTTTTCTTATCAGATTTTAGATAAAAAGGAAAAAAATAATAATACTTTAACCCATGGCAGCCATGTAGAAAGTTAGACACGGCTGTTTAGGTGTCGGACACGTTTTGGCGTGTGTCCGTGGAGTGTCATGTCGGACACGGTACGACTCATTACGAGAAGTGTTCGTGCTACCTAGCCTATAAGTCCAGTTCAGTTCAGTTCCTATAAGTTCAGTTTAATTCATATAAGTTCAGTTCAGTTCTTATAAGTTCAATTAAGTTCAGTTCCTATAAGTTCAGTTAAGTTCATTTCATATAAGTTAAGTTTAGATCCTATAAGTTCAGTTCAGTTCAGTTCAGATCCTATAAGTTCAGTTCAGTTCAGTTCAATTTCAGTCCAAAAGAAGATGATCTAAATTGAGTTTTAGATTTCCAAGACTCTACCTAAACTTTTTGTCAAGACTTAAGTAGATTATTAGAGGTCATAAGTGAATCTATCTCAAGACTCACCAATAATCAGAGTATGGTTTACATTTTAAATTGATAAAAGATTTTCCTCACTTGCTATTTGCTAACATTAGACAAGACAATTCAAGTGAAATGTGAGGTTGAGAGAAGAAACGAGGAAAATTAAGAAAACAAACAAAAGTGAAGTTGAGAGCATGTGGTTAACATTGTTCACAAATCACACTCAATAATAATAATAATAATAATAATTATTATTAAGTTGATGCATGGTATTGTATGATCAAAGTGGATTAGGTTCAATATATCTTCTTGGCTTGAAACTCTGCACCGAATTATTAGGCATTATTGTTCAACCAAATCTTGATTACTAGACAACTAAGTCTTTAACATAATCCTTTAATCACGGACTTTCCTATTTCTTTCATAATCACCAAACTATACATCTTCATAGATTGGGCAGATGGAGTATCAACAAACACGCTAATCACAGATGTATGGCTAGTATCAACAAGCCGAGTCTGAGAAACATAGACCACTATCATCAACTCATCGATAATACGCTTTTCCGTCACACCATGATACAAACCATGATACAAGTACTAATTAACTGAAACTCCCACGTCCTAACTAACAATCTCTTAAACAAACATAATCACATGCAAATTTAAGTACATTTCCTCAACTTTGTTCTATACCCACCATGATTACATCACTAATTAATGTTCAATTACCCTACTAATACTGCATTATCCTTTGCTTAAGATTCTTTTCTTTTCGACCAGCTCTTTCGTTTGAAATTAAGATGGAAAAAATGTGACCATTTTTTGATTATATGTTGTCAGAACTGGGGTTGTGCATCGGCCCGAAATCGGAATCTAAAAAACACGGACTAGAGATCGGACTAGATCAAAATTTGTATTCACGTACCCACTTTTTTCAGATTCCTATTCAACTGATCAGATCGGACCGGAATAAGTAGACTCATGATGGTTTTCTAGATAATATTTTAAGAAAAATATCAAGAAACAATAATAGTTCCGTCTTTCCGGTTCATACCTAATAAATCGGCCCCGAAATGTCCGGGAACCGGAATCTTAAAAAATGTTGGTCAAAAGCCAGTCCAATTTTTCGGTCAGAACATGATTTTGTAAACTGATAACTAAAACAATTTTCTAATAAAATGTGAAAAATGTTAAGTGAAACTTTAACTATAACATTTTTTCACTAAATAATTACTTTTATTATAAATTAACGACATTTATGAGATGAGTATTTGCAGGGTATATGTAAGTTGTTTTAATTAAAATCACGGACGCAATGGTATTGTACTGCAAAAGTACAATTAGAAAAAAACCAAGTTAGTTGAATTTGGTATTTAGTGATTGTATAGACTTGTGATTCTATAGAACACATTGTCAGTAAGTAATAAGTGGACATGTGTAACATTCCACATGTATTCTTCAAAACTATATTACTTTCTTCACTAAATACACTTACACTTTCGAAAACAATGAGACTACATATTGACCAACTCATCACTAACTAGTCAACAAACACTCGAATTATTTAGTTTATCATAAAACTAGGGAACATAAAACTGGGGGCATACGAGGTGAGGCTGGTCAAGAATACAGGCCGGCATTGATAATTCGGACCCGACCCGCTACTAAACCCAGATCTAACCCATCTCGCCTCACCTGAGTCTAAACCTGGCCCGGCCCATGTGTATGAAGTAACCGGGTCTGGGTCCAATTTCTGGACCCGGGCCCGGAAGGTGACCCTTATGCGTCCAGACCCGCCCCCAACCGTCCCCGGGCCCAACCCGTCTCTGACCTGCCCTGACCTCGGGCCATGTTCGGGTCCCATACCTTGAACCCGCACCCCCCCCTCGACCCAGACCCGACCGACTCGCACCATTGACCACCCTTAATAGGAGGTAGTATTAAATAGAGTATTAATGTAATATTATTGTACACAAATTTCTTATTTAAGACGGGTATTATTTATTATAATATCAAATTACATAGCAAGTTACTTATAAAATGTCAATTTTTTTGTTTTTATTATATCATGCGATAGTATTTGACCTATTCTAAATTTAAGACAGATTTTTCGCATGACTTACTGATTGTCGTATTAGTATGGTACTTAGCAAGATCTCCATGATCTTTTTAGGAGGACTACAACGATACTTTATTCACAAACTATGCTTAAGCCTTAAGCATCACTTACTTATGTAATGTACATTGTATTCTAGGGTTGCTTTTGTTTTCTCCTTATTTATTTTTATTTTTGAATTATAAGAAAAGAAAATGGTACCAATCTCAAGATATAACCAAGTTGAAGTAGAACCATTGACTTTCAAACTAATTTGTAGGATTTAGACATGAATATCCAAATTTGTCTAATAAAAACAATTAGATGTTAATAGGATTTTGAATCAAGGTTATGAGTATTATATCTCATGACTTACGCTTACATCAAACCACTTCACAATCACAGAATATGGTTTAGATATTTGGGGAAACAATAGTTTTAACAGTAATACAGAACATCTTGTATCAAATTACATAATTTTAGCACAAATTATATTTAGGTAAACCCTCATCCATATGAATGATATGATATCCCACCTTAAATTTCTTCGTAACAATATACCCTAAATTCTAAAACAAAGTCATCACCATATCCTTTACATACAATTTAGAATGTAAGGATATCGACAATAATAAGGGTGAGACCGTCATCCGTAATCTCAACTCTCAACTCGCAACTTTAAGAACTTAAACCGGCCAAATTGTTGAACCAAGAAAGCAAAAACGTAGCCACCTGACGAATTTAACAAGAATAGCAACCGGATGTAAAACAAATAATTAGGCAGTTAGTACTATTCATTTCAGCCGAAAAAGGACCAAGCATAAATCACATTAACCACCATGGTTTATATCCATTTAAAGATTTTGAACAGTGTGGACCATAAAACAATGATTTAAGGCCTTCATAATATGCAACAATACTCAAATTTATATGCATGAAAAAGAAGGAAGAGCTAACAACAATAGCAAACATTGAAATCTACTATAATAAGTATAATTCTCGTTTAAAACGGACATATTCATCTTAAACTTAAGACGGGTCGGGGTGAACAAGACAAAAACACAATGCATAGGAAAAAACAAAACATTTTTCCAACATACCCACCTGGTATGATACTTGACCCATCTTCAGCTTACAACGGAGACCTCCGTTTAAATTAAGACTAATTGTTAAATCTATCTTGTTTAATGCTTCAACCAACTTAGATCTACCAAATCTTGACAATTTTATTTGCCATAAAAAGGGGTAAACCTGTAGTAATAAGGACTCTCTCCGTGGTCCTAATGGTTAATACAACACTGTCAAAATGGGGAATGCAAATGCATTAGTAAACTACTTGAAATGCACGCCATTAGTTTCATGTATGTATCTATCTATCTATATTAATTTGTGGGGCAAAGTTCGTACGTCAGAGTTATAAGCCTTAAAACCCCAAATCTCCAAAGGGACTACGGATCGAGCTACTTTTGTACTGGTAGGGGACTCTATAGCAATTAGCGGTACCACATAAACAATGGTCGACGATATACAAATCACTATTCATCAACATCGACCTTATTGGCCTATGCTCCTACGCTATCACCACAAAATAGCATCGAAATCAGAATGATTAGGATCACACGAAAATTGTTTTATAATCACTTGTGACCCAAAATTGTAGTAAAAGCAGTCTGTCAAAACAACAGTGTGGCCATGGGTAAAGTAAATTCTAACACATTCTCCTTTGAACTCAGATAATAGGTTAAGGTGAAAACGCAATGACATGAACCATTTTTAACTATTAGGAGCCATGGACAATAATTTTGGAGCACTTTCAATTTAGCATAAATCAACAATCATCCCAAGGCTAACAAACCCAAAATAATCGAGAAATTTATGATAAAGTCGATAAATAGATGCAAGCATCCAAATTTCCTTCTCATAATCGATAAATTTCTTGTTTTGATGGGTTGCTAGTTGGCAGTTGCTACTGTAAGAACATGCAAATGGGCAAGAGCTTTACTCGAACGGAGGAGAGACGAGACGGAGCACTTGACAACACACAAGAGAGGTTCTATTCTAAAACAAATTATTTTATGCTACGTATTATTTTTAATATTCCTACCACATTATTTAGCGACTCATTTAGCATTTTGGTGTTATGTTGGCACAGTATAACACAAGGAATATCCCAAATTGACATGTTCTGTGGTCATCATCTACAAGAGTGTGTAGAAACTTGGAAGAAATCGGTGCAAAAATGTGAAATATGTTCCAATCAAGCTCAACAAAGCAGCCATGCATGACCCACACCAGCAAACATCAAAAGGATTTTTTCGATAATATTTAATCGTGGCCATAGCTCTCACTTATGCACATGTAACCCATGTTACTCTTGCCCTCATACATTTCTCTATGTGGATATGAGAGACTAATAGCCGTACTCATTCCTGGCTCATCACTGTTCCAAAGCTACTGCATTTGGCAGACTATGTTACACCCAGTTTTATTTATTATTTGGCGTACTTTGTTCGACACTTGACACTTGGACATAATATATAGAATCTAGACGGAAGAGTAAAGTGAAACCTTTTACATTTTCTACCACAAGCAGTGATTTTTTTAAGGAAACTCCTCACTGTTTTTTCATGATGCCATATGCCCATATTCGATTCCAAAGAAACAAACGTTAATTATTACTATGAGTAATGAAAGCATTTTTTTCTTGTTCTTTTTTTTCCATGTCAAAGAAACCATAAGGGCAATACAAATTTACAATGCCACGGAGGTTGGCGGGATTCAAGCATGTGACCTATCGTCAACTGTTCCTCAACCTTAATGACGAGGCTAACACCTACTGAATAGCAGTAAGAGGATCTAATCAAACATAAAAATCTGGTGTGCTACATAAGTGGCTCTTTAGGTTCAATTAGGTGCATAATCAACTCTGACTGAGGCAGTAGAACATCATCATCCAAATGAACATGGAACCCAGATGATGACGCATCAATTAGAATGACAAAATAAAGCTACTTTCTCGACCCACTTCAGGAAAAAGCTAAGATCGTGAAAGATGAGAAATCATCATACCTGTTATTAGTCATTTGATGGATAGCATTCACAAGAGCTAGGCTATAAGCACATGGAATCCTGCTGAAATTGGAGGCAGACTTCTTTAATTCTCAACCTGTATCAAACATTGACGAGGACCGACTATCAGTATAGGATGTTGATTGAAGTCTCCCACAAATGACCCTACTTCATCACATGCAGTTACAAACTTAGAGATATTTGAGCAAACAATGGTTCTTCATACACGACACATGTATGTAATGTAGCTCAAATTGACAATTTTACTCTTGATTGCATTTCACACGAACTATGAACCATCACTTCAGATTTCCATTTTCAATGGAGCCGAAGAGTCTGTATTCTTTGGTTCTGGATTATCATGGAACAAAGCAAAATGGAACACGTAGTAGTCATTCAATGCAATTCTCAACGCAATTTTCATTAAAAGTCATCCGTAAACAGTCTTACAAGTTACTACCCCATCATTCAAGAGTCCTTGAGTCACTGCTAAAGTTTGTTATCAAGGACCCACTTCGAGTAAAGTTTCACTCATATTACTAATATGATGAACAGAGTATAAGCTCACAGAATGATTTCAAGGAACTTACAACATTTACTAAACGTCAGCAGTCCAGCACCCATGTCAAAAGCATATAAGACATTTATTCTACCAGCTGTAGCCACCAGCCCACCACACATGCAGTATGAACATAGCATTGATCCATCAATCAGCTGATTCTCTAGTCTCTAATCTTTGATTATAACCCTTGATTATACGCATTACCAACTTAATGATATTAAGCAAATTCAATGCAATCACATTATCGATGGCCCCCTCGTATGCTTTTTTAAAAAATATCACACAATAGTGGAGCAAGTCAATTGCATAGCTGATTATTTGGAGTACATTTCAAAACAGAAGACAACGAAGACAAATTACTAATCTTTATTTTAAGCATGGCCTTTGCAGACTATGAGACCGCAACATAAACCTACAAAGTGAAATATTGGGAGGACGAGCCCTACGGAAAATGATTTTTCATCGGCTTACAGTTAAGGTGTCCGCATGCCAAAATGGCTCTAGACGTCCAATAAGCATGAGTTTCTATGGACATGGAAAAAAATCTGGTAACATATTTCAAAATTGGCAACTACGCGTAATCCCATATATGACATGTCCTCATAAGAAGTTTTTGTGAGACTGCGTCTGGAAAAATAGTAAACAATTCAGCTTATAACCCTCACTTTAGGTTTAGCTAACAGCATTTAGTACTTAAAGGCTTTGATTGGATATTGGAATTTGGAGGGGATAAAAAATAGATCTCTCCATTTCCGTCTTACAAGGCAAATTATTTTCCCTTCTACAAAGGAAACACTTCGAGGGGAAACTTTCTCCCTCCATTCCCCACCCCACCCCTTCTCTCCCTTTCCCTTCCCTTTTCCCCCTCCCCTCCCTTTCCGTCCATTTTTTTTGTATCCAAACCATGGGTAAATCTTGGATTCCACAAGGAATGAGGAAACATGATACTATAAATGTCTGACGCAATTTCTAAAGTAAGTACCAAAGTTATTATGTCTTCCTAACTTTTAAAATGTGAGCATTTAGAATAGAGCATGCATACTCAGATATTCAAAAAGCATTATTAAGGAGGCATTTAATTGTTCAGCATAAGTAGTATGCAGTCTGAAAGATGCTGACCTGATACATAAGCCGCTGACCGCTGCAAGTTTTCATGTTTGCTGCCAATAAAACTTGTGAAATTCACATGTACATACAGATTAATCTTACTGTATAGTTTACAATGCACCTCCTGGTAGCATCATGTAATAATATGGGCTAAAAGCATAATCTACATCAGCAATCGTCTGCCAAAGTTTTACCCAAAAACTGTGCAACCATGTTCGTTCTTAATTCAAATTATTACCTATACCCAGCTACACCCAGCATCTTTCTTCATCCCTTGTTCTTTCATCAGAATCGTCAAGGCCTCAGACTCATCCCACATGCCAAGCTTAGCATATGTGTTTGACAGTAAAGCCATAACTCCTGCATTTTGAGGATCCAATTCAAGCGCCTTCTTAACAACCATCTTCGCCAATGTAACATTGCCTCGCTCTTTGCAGGCATTAAGCAATGCTCCCCATAATGAGACACATGTGCCATGTCCTTTGCGGGGCATCGCACTGACAACTTCTAATGCTCTCTCCAACTCACCAGCCCTAGAAAGCAAATCAACTAAACAACTATAGTGCTCTTGTCCAGGTTCAAGCTTGAAGTCATTTTTCATGGATTTAAAATACGAGAGACCAAGGTCAACTTGACCAGTGTGAGCACAAGCTGATATTACAGTAACAAAGGCTACCTTATCAGGCCTCACACCTTCCCTTAACATGTCATGATAGAGCCTAATCACTTCTGGATAATTCCCATTTCTGCCATATAACCCTAGCATTGAGGTCCATAAAACAACATCCCTCTTCTGTTTTAAACCAAATTCAAGTCCAGATAAATTAAAAACTTGCAGAGCTTTATCTATCAAGCAACACCTACCATACATTTCGATCAATGAGCTCAGGAGGACTATATCAGTTTCTAAGCCAGAAGTTGTGCGGAGCACATAGCCATGAACCTGTTTACCTAAGCTAGTTGCAGAGAGCCTGGCACAGGCACATAAAGCTGCTGTTAAAGTGAAGTAATCATAGTTCAGATTGAGCTGAGGCATCAATCTAATCATTTCGATCCCTCTGGCCCACAACTTGGCTTCACCATAGCCAGCTAGAAGTGCATTGACGCAAAATGAGTTCTTCATCGGAATTTCAATAAATGCCTTCTCTGCATCGTCAATAAGCAGTGACCTAGAGTAAAGACCTACAACAGCGCTCCCTACAAATACACTAGATGACCAACCTGACTTCCCTAAATGGGCATGAACTTGCTTACCAAAACTTACTGCTTTAACACTTGATGCAGCAGTTAAAGAACTACATAGTGCGTAAGTATCCAATGGAATGCCATGAATGTGCATTAAAGAACACGTCCGAATAGCCAAAGCAGGGAGCCCATTTTGACAAAAACCAGCTAGTAACATGTTAAAGGGTAATGGATTACAAAATTTCATGGAAGAGAAGAAGCGTGTAAGGAGTTGGTTACTTGAGTGAGACTGTATAGAAGTGCATGAAAATATAAGTTTAGTGAAGATGGTAAATGAGCTAAAAAACAACCCCGTTCGAAGCAAGTGGCCATGGAGTTTGTTAACCTCTCTGAGATTATTGGTTGAAGTAAAATGGTGAAGTGAACGAATGAGAAACCCTTCACCGTAGCAATACATACTGTGGTGCCACTGAATTTGCAATTAATCCATTCACAACATGTTGATGAAGAAAGCCACTAATCAATGGCTTTTTATATCTTAGAAGCTGCAACTCCAAAAATAACTGCAACCAAAGATGGAGATCAGAAAACCGCAGAAGTGTATAAGAATCAAACAGGTAGTGCATGAGCTACGACACAGTAGTCAGTTACGTTCGTAAAATGCGAGACTAACTTTTGTAATCGTGAGAATTCATAGAGGCATATTATCAAACAGGTAGCATGCACACTGAAACGGCGATGTCACAATGTAACATTACTATCGCATAATAACACTTCGTCATAAAACAGGCACAGGGATAAATCAGGTGAAAAGCTCAACCAAATGAATGGGTTACGCACCTATGGCAAATTGGGAACGGAGTATGAATGGTGAATGATGATAGTGTATGCAAATGCTGTATTTTCATGGCACAAATACGGTTAGGCTTATTTCATTATGCACTAATGGATCAAACAACCTATAGGCTATAGCCCAATCTATGAATAATTGAATACGGTCTCTCAATTCTCAACCCAGTAAGCCTCACAGTGAGATCATGTTCTTCCCCATTTAGGGGTCGTTTGGTTCATGTGGGAATTAAGTTCATGTGGGAAGTAGTAAATCCCATGAATTAAGTTCCCACATGTAATTCATGTGATTTACAAAAAAGTTGTTTGGTTACTATGTAGGAATTGACACTTCCTATGTATTAAATGGAACAAATCGTCGACGTTTTTCATAAAAATTACATTGTTTGCCCTTACTCCCCATCTCTCTAACTTATCTCTCCTCTAAACTCTCCCAAACAAAACAAACAACACTTCAAAAAACTCAATTTTCTCACAACGATTCAATGAAATTTTCGCTGTTCGACATCTGCATTTACGAGATTAGAACGTTACATAAATAAAATTAAACAACTTTTCATACAAAAAATAATAAACTACCCATTTAAATACAAAATTAACATTTTATAAAAAAAAAAAATATAAGTTTAACTTTTAAAATTGAAAATATACGGTTTAAAGAAAAAAAAAAAGTCTGAAACATGGACGGACTTTGAATTTGGAGGGACGTCGAAATCACACGTCTTCCCCATGGAGGGACCTCCAATTCCCAAACAACATGCATGAATTTAATACCCAATTGCGAAACGTCGTCGACGTTTTATAACAAATCGTCGACGAAATTCAAAAAAAAGACCAAACTACCCTTATTCATTCACTCATCCTCCCAAACTCTCCCTCTCCCCTACTCCCCTTACTCTTCCCTGCCACCCCACCACCAAAACACCACCACACGAGCCGCACTGCCGCAACACCTTCACGACCACCGCAGGACCACCGCCACGAGGCAAGTATTTGTTTTTTTTAATTAATTCGAATTGTAGTTGTTGATTTTGTTTATGTTAATTTTTTTCAATTTGTTTTTCAATTTGTGATAAATTCGAATTGTTATTGTTAGTGTTGTTTGTTGTTGTTATTGTTGTATGTTGTCGATTTAATTGTAGTTGTAGTTGTTTTTGATTGATTTGGGTATGTAAAGGAAGAGACTCCGTCGATTTTTCAAGTCTGTAGTGGTAGAGGACGGTGATTTTTCACGTCCACGGATGGGTAGGGCGTGAAAATCACACGTCCATGGGTGGGAAGGACGTTGGAATTCAACGTCCATGGGTGAGGAGAACGTTGGATTTCAACGTCCATGGGTGGGGGTGACAAAAAAATTTAGCGTCATGGGTTGGACGTGAAAAATGGACGTCCTTCCATGGGGAAGATGTGAGAAATGGACGTCCCTCCATGGGGAGGACGTGAGAATTGGAGGTCCCTCCATGGAGAGGACATGAGAATTAAAGGTCCCTCCATGGGGAGGACGTGAGAATTGGAGGTCCCTCCATGGAGAGGACATGAGAATTGGAGGTCCCTCCATGGGGAGGATGTGAGAATTGGAGGTCCCTCCATGGAGAGGACATGAGAATTGGAGGTCCCTCCATGGGGAGGACGTGAGAATTGGAAGTCCCTCCATGGGGAGGACGTGGGAATTGGAGGTCCCTCCATGGGGAAGACGTGTGATTTCGACGTCCCTCCAAATTCAAAGTCCGTCCATGTTTCAGACTTTTTTTTTTCTTTAAACCGTATATTTTCAATTTTAAAAGTTAAACTTATATTTTTTTTTTTTATAAAATGTTAATTTTGTATTTAAATGGGTAGTTTATTATTTTTTGTATGAAAAGTTGTTTAATTTTATTTATGTAACGTTCTAATCTCGTAAATGCAGATGTCGAACAGCGAAAATTTCATTGAATCGTTGTGAGAAAATTGAGTTTTTTGAAGTGTTGTTTATTTTGTTTGGGAGAGTTTAGAGGAGAGATAAGTTAGAGAGATGGGGAGTAAGGGCAAACAATGTAATTTTTATGAAAAACGTCGACGATTTGTTCCATTTAATACATAGGAAGTGTCAATTCCTACATAGTAACCAAACAACTTTTTTGTAAATCACATGAATTACATGTGGGAACTTAATTCATGGGATTTACTACTTCCCACATGAACTTAATTCCCACATGAACCAAACGACCCCTAAATGGGGAAGAACATGATCTCACTGTGAGGCTTACTGGGTTGAGAATTGAGAGACCGTATTCAATTATTCATAGATTGGGCTATAGCCTATAGGTTGTTTGATCCATTAGTGCATAATGAAATAAGCCTAACCGTATTTGTGCCATGAAAATACAGCATTTGCATACACTATCATCATTCACCATTCATACTCCGTTCCCAATTTGCCATAGGTGCGTAACCCATTCATTTGGTTGAGCTTTTCACCTGATTTATCCCTGTGCCTGTTTTATGACGAAGTGTTATTATGCGATAGTAATGTTACATTGTGACATCGCCGTTTCAGTGTGCATGCTACCTGTTTGATAATATGCCTCTATGAATTCTCACGATTACAAAAGTTAGTCTCGCATTTTACGAACGTAACTGACTACTGTGTCGTAGCTCATGCACTACCTGTTTGATTCTTATACACTTCTGCGGTTTTCTGATCTCCATCTTTGGTTGCAGTTATTTTTGGAGTTGCAGCTTCTAAGATATAAAAAGCCATTGATTAGTGGCTTTCTTCATCAACATGTTGTGAATGGATTAATTGCAAATTCAGTGGCACCACAGTATGTATTGCTACGGTGAAGGGTTTCTCATTCGTTCACTTCACCATTTTACTTCAACCAATAATCTCAGAGAGGTTAACAAACTCCATGGCCACTTGCTTCGAACGGGGTTGTTTTTTAGCTCATTTACCATCTTCACTAAACTTATATTTTCATGCACTTCTATACAGTCTCACTCAAGTAACCAACTCCTTACACGCTTCTTCTCTTCCATGAAATTTTGTAATCCATTACCCTTTAACATGTTACTAGCTGGTTTTTGTCAAAATGGGCTCCCTGCTTTGGCTATTCGGACGTGTTCTTTAATGCACATTCATGGCATTCCATTGGATACTTACGCACTATGTAGTTCTTTAACTGCTGCATCAAGTGTTAAAGCAGTAAGTTTTGGTAAGCAAGTTCATGCCCATTTAGGGAAGTCAGGTTGGTCATCTAGTGTATTTGTAGGGAGCGCTGTTGTAGGTCTTTACTCTAGGTCACTGCTTATTGACGATGCAGAGAAGGCATTTATTGAAACTCCGATGAAGAACTCATTTTGCGTCAATGCACTTCTAGCTGGCTATGGTGAAGCCAAGTTGTGGGCCAGAGGGATCGAAATGATTAGATTGATGCCTCAGCTCAATCTGAACTATGATTACTTCACTTTAACAGCAGCTTTATGTGCCTGTGCCAGGCTCTCTGCAACTAGCTTAGGTAAACAGGTTCATGGCTATGTGCTCCGCACAACTTCTGGCTTAGAAACTGATATAGTCCTCCTGAGCTCATTGATCGAAATGTATGGTAGGTGTTGCTTGATAGATAAAGCTCTGCAAGTTTTTAATTTATCTGGACTTGAATTTGGTTTAAAACAGAAGAGGGATGTTGTTTTATGGACCTCAATGCTAGGGTTATATGGCAGAAATGGGAATTATCCAGAAGTGATTAGGCTCTATCATGACATGTTAAGGGAAGGTGTGAGGCCTGATAAGGTAGCCTTTGTTACTGTAATATCAGCTTGTGCTCACACTGGTCAAGTTGACCTTGGTCTCTCGTATTTTAAATCCATGAAAAATGACTTCAAGCTTGAACCTGGACAAGAGCACTATAGTTGTTTAGTTGATTTGCTTTCTAGGGCTGGTGAGTTGGAGAGAGCATTAGAAGTTGTCAGTGCGATGCCCCGCAAAGGACATGGCACATGTGTCTCATTATGGGGAGCATTGCTTAATGCCTGCAAAGAGCGAGGCAATGTTACATTGGCGAAGATGGTTGTTAAGAAGGCGCTTGAATTGGATCCTCAAAATGCAGGAGTTATGGCTTTACTGTCAAACACATATGCTAAGCTTGGCATGTGGGATGAGTCTGAGGCCTTGACGATTCTGATGAAAGAACAAGGGATGAAGAAAGATGCTGGGTGTAGCTGGGTATAGGTAATAATTTGAATTAAGAACGAACATGGTTGCACAGTTTTTGGGTAAAACTTTGGCAGACGATTGCTGATGTAGATTATGCTTTTAGCCCATATTATTACATGATGCTACCAGGAGGTGCATTGTAAACTATACAGTAAGATTAATCTGTATGTACATGTGAATTTCACAAGTTTTATTGGCAGCAAACATGAAAACTTGCAGCGGTCAGCGGCTTATGTATCAGGTCAGCATCTTTCAGACTGCATACTACTTATGCTGAACAATTAAATGCCTCCTTAATAATGCTTTTTGAATATCTGAGTATGCATGCTCTATTCTAAATGCTCACATTTTAAAAGTTAGGAAGACATAATAACTTTGGTACTTACTTTAGAAATTGCGTCAGACATTTATAGTATCATGTTTCCTCATTCCTTGTGGAATCCAAGATTTACCCATGGTTTGGATACAAAAAAAATGGACGGAAAGGGAGGGGAGGGGGAAAAGGGAAGGGAAAGGGAGAGAAGGGGTGGGGTGGGGAATGGAGGGAGAAAGTTTCCCCTCGAAGTGTTTCCTTTGTAGAAGGGAAAATAATTTGCCTTGTAAGACGGAAATGGAGAGATCTATTTTTTATCCCCTCCAAATTCCAATATCCAATCAAAGCCTTTAAGTACTAAATGCTGTTAGCTAAACCTAAAGTGAGGGTTATAAGCTGAATTGTTTACTATTTTTCCAGACGCAGTCTCACAAAAACTTCTTATGAGGACATGTCATATATGGGATTACGCGTAGTTGCCAATTTTGAAATATGTTACCAGATTTTTTTCCATGTCCATAGAAACTCATGCTTATTGGACGTCTAGAGCCATTTTGGCATGCGGACACCTTAACTGTAAGCCGATGAAAAATCATTTTCCGTAGGGCTCGTCCTCCCAATATTTCACTTTGTAGGTTTATGTTGCGGTCTCATAGTCTGCAAAGGCCATGCTTAAAATAAAGATTAGTAATTTGTCTTCGTTGTCTTCTGTTTTGAAATGTACTCCAAATAATCAGCTATGCAATTGACTTGCTCCACTATTGTGTGATATTTTTTAAAAAAGCATACGAGGGGGCCATCGATAATGTGATTGCATTGAATTTGCTTAATATCATTAAGTTGGTAATGCGTATAATCAAGGGTTATAATCAAAGATTAGAGACTAGAGAATCAGCTGATTGATGGATCAATGCTATGTTCATACTGCATGTGTGGTGGGCTGGTGGCTACAGCTGGTAGAATAAATGTCTTATATGCTTTTGACATGGGTGCTGGACTGCTGACGTTTAGTAAATGTTGTAAGTTCCTTGAAATCATTCTGTGAGCTTATACTCTGTTCATCATATTAGTAATATGAGTGAAACTTTACTCGAAGTGGGTCCTTGATAACAAACTTTAGCAGTGACTCAAGGACTCTTGAATGATGGGGTAGTAACTTGTAAGACTGTTTACGGATGACTTTTAATGAAAATTGCGTTGAGAATTGCATTGAATGACTACTACGTGTTCCATTTTGCTTTGTTCCATGATAATCCAGAACCAAAGAATACAGACTCTTCGGCTCCATTGAAAATGGAAATCTGAAGTGATGGTTCATAGTTCGTGTGAAATGCAATCAAGAGTAAAATTGTCAATTTGAGCTACATTACATACATGTGTCGTGTATGAAGAACCATTGTTTGCTCAAATATCTCTAAGTTTGTAACTGCATGTGATGAAGTAGGGTCATTTGTGGGAGACTTCAATCAACATCCTATACTGATAGTCGGTCCTCGTCAATACTAGAATCTTTCTTTCTCGTTTATGAGTTCTGATCTCAAATAGAAGAGTAGAGCTGACTTTTACTCTGTAAACAAGAAAGAGGGGAAAACTAGTCCTCTCTGATAAAAAAGGATCAACAGGCGTAAGCTTACACGGGTAACAACAAAAGAGAGTTTATATAAAACCAAAAGGAGCAGCAAACATGGCTCTCTAGATACTACATTTGGTTTATATAGAAACGAAGCCAGAAGTTGTGAAGCTCATTCAAGGGGCTATGTTGCCTCGAGTCCAAGCTCGTATTTCGAAACTTAAGCATAGAATAGATTCGAAACTTAAGCATAGAATAGATAAGCTATGTGAAAGACCATGACAAGAGAGCCATATACCTCCCAAACTTTACAATATTCAAACAAAAGACAGAGAAATAGAACCATCAATGGCCAGGTAAATCCAAACTGATGAACATATAACATGTGAAGAGTGAAGACATTAAAGTATCTGAAAGTTGGTAAATCCAAACTGATGAACATATATATGAGACAGAAATAGAGCAGGGAAGGAGAGAATGGGGATGTTGGTCTGTATAACATGTTAGTATCCATGAATCAAATTAACTAACTAAGTAAACAAATGAGGAACAAAGGTATGTGATTCTATCTCCTTCACATCCACACTGTCCTACAAACCCGCCTGCAATTAAATGTAACACGCCTAGGAAAATCAAGAGAGACACCCGTTCTCTTCTCTTCTCTCCTGATCTGTTCTGTTCTATAACAAGCTTACAATACCCATTATTAATCAGCCAACACTTAGCAGTTTCAATTCAATAACAAACATATCAACTTCTTCAGTTCAAACAACACTTCACTAATACTAACAATTTAATATAAAGTTTGATTCTTTGTTTGAACACTACAAATGCGAAATGAATACCTGTAGCTGTTGGCAAACCAAAATTATGGATGATGTCAAATCTAAGAAATCAATGGTAATTCACTAAATTGTGTTAATACGGAGTAATGTTTGAGGCTGAACTTCTACCCCACCAAAAAATAAGTACAATTATCGTTTCCTTTCCCAGTGTAACACTAATTCAAAGTTCAAACTATTCTGACAAACCAAACAACAAAAGAAATTGACTAAACGAAGGAGAATACTTACAATATGTCGGTTTTAATGAATGATGAGGACAGATCTGATGATTAATGATGAGAAAACAAACGAAAACGATGATGAAATATGATGAATTGGTTATCAGAGATTGAAAGAGACTAAGAGAGGGAGGCGAGAACCGAGAACTGACGTTTGAGGCTAGGGTTTGAGATTGAAAGAAATTAAAATTGGAAAATGACGGCTGAAGTGAATAATGAGATTATTAGGTTTGAGGCTTTGAGAGTTTTAGATTTTTAGTGAGATTATTAGTTTAGGCCCATTTGGGTTGAGTTTGGAGTTTGGAGTTTGGAGTTTGGAGTTTGGATGAGACCAATTGAAATCCTTCTGTAGTGCCATCACATATTCCCGACATTACCATTTCACCGGCTAAAAATGGAGAAGAATGAAATGTAGCAATCAAATGAAGCGTTTATTTCTGAAAATGGGGAAGAATGAATTGAATCGAATCATCAATCAAGGCAAGTGGTGGTAGTTCACGTGTTCAGCAGGTGTCCATTCTTTATTCTATTTTGTTTTTATTTTTATTTTTATTTTATTTTTATTTTTTTGTTGCATTAGTGTCCATTACTTAATTTTTTAGGTGCATTGGTGATCTAATTAAACAATTTTAGATTTAGCTAAACTCGTTTCTAGACAAATATATTTTTATTAAATTTAAAACGGATATTACCCACTTAGATTTACGACTAAATAAAATAAGTTTCTCTCTACAACCAAGGTATTGTGCTTTTTAAAATACCCCACTGCTTAACGTCTTGATCCATTTTTAGCTAAAATGGACGTGTCCGTCTTAAACGATAATTTGTGATAACGTTATCACCTTCTTGTGCTTCTGCAGAGAAGCCTATAACTGTCAAGGTACTCTCTATCTTAATCGCTTTTGTGTTCTTGCATGCTGTTGTGAGCAACTGTAAATTTTGTACTAAATAGCTAACATCGTGGCATCGTGTGTGACAGTGATTCTTGTATTATACGGTCTCAGATAGTCAGATGTGAGACCAATTGAAATCCTTCTGTAGTGCTCATAAAGTCATAATTACATGGTTCACTGGTTGGTGTCACATACTCACATGTATGCCATCACATATGAGTTTTGGTGCTTTGCAATCGGTCTCTTGTTGTACTACCCCTTGTCTTGTTGTATCAGGTGAACAGAGTCCGTTTGCTTTATGTTTCTGACATAATATTCACCTCACTAGCTCTTGTATTATCAATAGTTGTGATCTTCGTTTGTTTCTTTCAATGTTTCGCGCTACTAGGTTTTGTGACTTTTTCAGGGCTTCCCTGTACTAATCTGGTATTTTCATAAACCATTATTCAGGTGAGAACTGGCTACATTGAAGGTAGAAATCGTGTTGACTCGTTAATATCTGACATATATGACTGGGGAGCTTCTGCTCTAACAATACATGGTAGGTCCCGTCAGCAACGATATAGCAAACTTGCGGATTGGGAGTACGTATACAAATGTGTACAAAAGGCTCCCAGCTCATTACCAGTGCTGGGAAATGGAGATGTCTTTTCCTATCTAGACTGGAACAAGCACTTGTCTGACTCCCCTGAGCTTTCTTCATGCATGATAGCCCGAGGAGCCTTGATAAAGGTGGTTGATTTTTCTGTTTTTGATGTTCCATGGAACTGATGTATGAATATAGATAAGGAATCCGCAATTTTTTAATTTGCTGATAAACTTTTTTTTCACATTTGCAGCCATGGCTATTCACTGAAATCAAGGAACAAAGGCATTGGGACATTAGCTCTGGTGAACGACTGGAAATACTGAAAAACTATGTACGTTTTGGCCTTGAGCACTGGGGTTCCGATACCAAAGGTTGGTATTACTTATCAAGATTTTGTCGACGCATAAATGCTAAATGTAGTTACATTGTTTGCAACTTGCAAGTGGTATAGCAGATATTTCTGGTGTATGCTTTAAGGGAGGTGATCTAGTTCCAGTGACCATACCGAGAACTGGTGGGAGTGTGAGAACATGACACAAATTATGAACCATCTTTTTATCTCTACTTCATCAATTAGCTAAACAGTCCAAAAAACCAGAGAACTGAAAGTCATATTGATGGTCTATCTACTCTAACTCTTCACATATTTTTACGCAACCACGTGCGATGCTCGAGGCACTTGGTTTTAGGCGAAGACTTTTTTTTCACAAGTAGACAAGTCCAATGCATAGATAGACATCTGTGTCAGATGCTTTGAACAGGGTCTGTGTAGCGTAGGTTATAATTAAAGATGGCGGCCTTTCAGTTAGGACCGATGATAACTCGTCAGTTTGTTGCAAATTGGTCATGAGTTTAAAATATGCCGAGTATTGATGTCTGATGAACAGATTTTAATGAATTATTGTGAATGCAGGAGTGGAGACAACAAGGCACTTTTTGTTGGAATGGCTTAGCTATATGTTCAGATACGTACCTGTTGGCCTAATGGAAGTTGTTCCACAAAGACTTAACTGGCGTCCGCCCTCATACTTTGGTCGCAATGACCTTGAAACTATGATGGCCTCTGAATCTGCAGCTGACTGGGTAAGTAACATAACTAATTGTCAAAATATACGGTCCATGTAGTGTTTTTTTAGTGAGAGGGCTCTATTTAGCAACTGAATATACTTTATTCACAAACATATTGAATCGGATCCTTATTGATGTACCTGTCGCATTTTACATGTGATGGTGTTTCAGGAGATTAAAAGGTAGCAACATTTTGCTATTTCTTGCTCAATTTTGACTATTTTTCTCATTTTAATTTGCAGATTCGGATATCTGAGATGTTGCTTGGCAAGGTTCCTGACGGCTTCAATTTTGCACCGAAACATAAATCAAATGCTTACGATAGTGCAGAGAACGGCTGATAGTGTGGCAGGCAACTTAAAACCTTGCAAATTATGCTCACAGGTTGGCCAGCTTCAGCTGTACATCTTTATACCTATTGCTTCCGAGTCCTGCTAATTAGTACGTTCGAGGTTTGAACCTAATTATCTCTGTTGCAAGAGTTTTATTATTTCAATGAGTAAAAAAAACAACTCCTAAATGAGTACCTTTGAGATATATTATCTTTTCTGTTTTGCTTTTTGAAAATTTCCAATTTGGTTGTTCGTTCAGGTTTGGGCGACCAAACCGGTCTTTTCTTGTACTGAGAACTAGTACAGCCCGTTGAAAGTCCAAAGAGGTAAAATAACAAAATAACCAGATTCCGATGGAAATGGTGATTTCTTTATTAAACAAATTTCAATTTTCTTACAAACGAAATCTCAGCTCTTTGGTCGGATGCCTCTCAAAATGCAACTGTAAATCTATATGTGAATGCTTTATCTCTACAATTACTCGTCTCTTTCAACAAGTTTTTATATATTTTTTGAATCGTGTTTTTAAGAGACAATGGGTCGGTTATTTTAAATTGACCTCTTCTTTTTGTCCATCCTTATGACTTGTCTCCTCCCCTCTCCCCTCTAGTCAACCATCTTGACCACCCTGCCACACCGTCCTAAACCGTCAAAACCCTCTAGTCATCCCTCCACCTTAGCAGTCTGCACCCAAAGTCTGAATCAGTAGGGCTCTCACCAACCATCAAAATTGTCTCCCTTGGTAGATCAAACAAACACGACCATTATGACTCGACTTGAAATGACCTAACTCATTCCTGTTTTACACCCAAACCAGCAGTCTTGATTTTGATCACAATCTGAACTGACTCCACCGAATACAATTTGACCCGAATGCTTGCAAATCCAAAATGAGCCAAGCCTAAACTGACTTGCACGGCCGTATGCACCTAACTCGATTGCAGGTGTATCCTCCTTTACCCACTCACCTCTTAAGCCCCATAGAACACCTCCCTATCCCCAAAATCCGAGCCTCGCCCCTTGGGATATACTATCGAAATACCACCCGTTGCTTGTTTGATCATCGGTTGAGCTCTGATGTAAAAAAAGGATGAATATAAATTGGAAGAAAGGATTATGTATTACACGACCTTACTAATTTTGTGGTTATCAAGTGCTCCATGGTAAATACGGTAACGATCTTTGAATAAAAACAAAGATTACGCGCAAGTCAGGTGATAAGTTTCCAATACGAACATGGTTTAACATACTAATTATCGGATAAGAGTCGTTTCTAAAAAGTCTAAAGTCGAATCTTGCACTCTATTTTAAGAGTCGGAATATCGGTTTTACATCATGTTGACAAATCAATGAATGTGCCAAGTGCCAAAACAGGTAATCCAGAAAGAATACATTGAATTTGATTATACAAAAAATCTGAATACCAAACATGGCAACTAATCAAAGGTTTAGAAAAGGAGACAATATGACATTCATTTAATAAAATCAGACATTATCCTCTTTCAGTAGGAGATTCATATACTCTTATGGACCGAGTTTAAACACTTGGGATTTTTATTTTTATTATTATTTTATGTAACAACTGTCTTTGTCACAATTGTTCCTTGTCATCAAGACAAATAATAATTTATTTGTGGTTGAACGTGAAAAAGGGAAAATCTAATAAAAGCTTGAAACTAGGGGCCAACTAATCACCAGTCACAACCATTTTTTGCATTTATTTTCTAAGTCTCCCTTATGACGGGTATATGTGTTACAAGTCTACGACAGGTCAAATATTATACAAGTTGCTAAAAAGACAAAACAATTTGATGCTACTAAGATATTCGACTTTTGTCTCATCTATTTATATGAGTATTACTTTACCCGTTGCAAGTTTGCGTCGGATATGTCCGTCGCAAATGAGAATTTCTGTTCTTTATTGGTCCTCCACAATGATTAATCTTACTACTCTTAAAATGCCAAAATTTAAAGCTATATTTTTTATACAGTATATGGGGACGTGTATAAATTCCGTATACCGAAAATAATTTAGGGTCGACATACGTGATGTTGATTTGAGATACAATAAGTTTTAAAATGGGTTCATCGGAAAAGTCTAGGTACTAATTGTTTTCAATTTTTTGGTCTAATATGAAATATAGTCGTGTTGGAATATCATGTCGTGTCAAAGACACAACACGAACAGAGTTGGAGTATCATAAGTATCATGCCCGTAAAGACTGGCAGTGTTGCAACATAAAAACTTTAGAGAGACGGTCTTTCAATAGCGTTATTGAGAGACCTCTCACATGATGGGGTGAGGGACCTACTGAAGTTTTTGTTTTCCTATTATACCTTTTACTAAATTAATGAGAGACGATCTCTCACGAGACTTACTGGTGTTGCAATGTGTTAAGAAAGCCAACTAAATTTGGTCATGATTCATGAATGTGAAGTTCATACCATTCCATATTACACATTAGCAGACTTGCAGTCATTCATTATCAGTTTGAATTCTTAACTTCTATTTTCAACTCATTCTACCACTATTTACTCGACGTCTTTTCGTAGATGTCAGATAGCTTAGCTGATAAATCATTTAGTAGTCATAATGGCGACATATAAAACAATTAATCAATTATGCATCCTACAGTCTTAGGCCAGAAATCAACAGAAATGCAGGAGGATAAAACAAATAATGGAAATTAGATAACAATGAGAAAATAAGACTGAGATTTCATAATCATTATTGTCCCTATACAATTATAGATGAAAGCCACAATTCAGTTCAAACACATACATGATGAGTTATTAGTAGAATAGTAGGGATAGCTATTAGTGATACTAGCTAATTCCGTCTTATCATCGTCCCTCCTCGCATAAGACTGATACTCCGTATTGTAGAGCCTCGATTTCTGCAATGTCTGGATTGAAACCCTCCCTAGTGAAGCGGGGTTTAATTCAGACGTTCCAAGTCGAGATTTGCATAAGCTGAGAATGTAATCACTACTCTGTAAATCGTTATGTTTGCGAGTATTCAGATTCAACAATCTCTTGTTCTCTTGGTTGAGGATACAAACTTGATATATTCAAGTATACATTCATTAATTCATACAGGACTACAGGAGGTACAAGTATTAAAATACAGGGACTATCAGTAACGCTAAAATTCTTCCTTTTTTTCCAACTTGAATGCTTAATAATTAATCTAAAAATTTCATTAATCTTTGTTTTTGAACTTCTGATAAAATATGAAACTTTACAGAGTTTATGACTTTTTTTTTCTTTACATTTGGTTCGATTTGGTATGGAACTTTTATATTACGTCAACTGATGAACACTATCTCTCGGTATTTGATGAGATAAATGATTTGAGGAGTCCATGAAATCTACATATTCAAGAGATCTTACAGAATTTAAAAATTGATTTAATGTTATTATAACAGTAGGTCTTCGAGACCGCTTCTCAATAAGCTTATTGAGAGATTATTTTACAAATTTAAGAAAAAGTGGTATTAAAGCTAATATAATAGGTAAAAATCATTATTAAAAATAAAATGTGTACATTTATTAGGTAAATAAGTACGAAAATACCATGATACCATCAATAACAAAATGGTCACGAAATACAAATAAAATGGTACAGAAGGATGATCTTTCAATAATTTATTGAAAGAACGTCTCTCGAGTCACAGTGTTGGTTCCTTTGCACTTTTACAAAAAATAAGAAAATGATTCTAAACCACACAAAACACCCTATCAATACTGAATTGATTTTAGATCACAAAAAAGTTACTAAAAGGCAAATGAGAAACCATCACTAAATTTGCTTCAAAATGAAAACAAGAACTAACACTGTGATTCAGAGGGACTATTTTTTTGTATATAAAGAACAACATTAAGTATTTTTATACTACATGATTGAAATAAAACCGTCTTACAGTATAAGACGATTTTACCAAATGGTTTCTGTTAAATCTAATATGAATACAATTAGGAATACTACTACTATAATTCCACTAGCATTATACTATTATATTATATCTCAAAAGCTGAAACCTTTTTTGGTCCTTGGATCACCCAAAGTTTATGTTATAAACCGTACTATGTCGAATGTCCTATGAGGGATTAGGCTAACCATATGCCCAGATAGCTAAAGGTTTGTCCATCTATGTATCGACAAAGAGGACTATTCCCTACTCACATTATTTATTTTATTTCTATTCTTTATAAACTAATTGTCCTTTTATTTTTATAGATCAATCATCTAATTTCATCTCTTTTTCCATTTACTCGGTAATTTCTTTTTAATGAGTAAAAGTCTAATTATACTTATTTTATTAATACACACAAAATATACTCTTTTTGTATCACACCAATGATAATGTAGGGAAAAATCTAAGTATTTATGAAAATGTGGAAAAAGTGAGGGTAAAGAAGGAAAAAAATTGCGAGTTGATAGACGAGGTATATAATAACATTTTGTGTAAATATCGCGTGCTTATAAAAATAACTTGGTAATATCGTGGGCCAAATAAGAAATGTTAAGTTTTATATGGTATGTCCGTTTATAGTAAGTGCTACTTTTGATGTGGTATAGAGGGAGACCAATGAGTATTACGGAGTGATACTGAATGAAACTAAGCTAAATTGAATGGAACTGAATTGAATGAGGCTGGACTCTGAAGTAAGAATTTTGTCAAGTGCTAAACTGAACTTAATAAAATGAACTGAATAGAGTTGAGCTAAAATGAAATACGCTGAAATTAAGCGAAAAGAATAGGTCTAAGACTCTAGAATAGCCAACTATTACTAAAAAGGAATTATGTGTCTCGTAACTAGCCGTTCCGTGTCCGACGCATTGCCGGACATCCGGACACCCAACACTTGTCGGACACAAGCATAAACATGTTGTAATTTAGACGAAGAATAAAATGTGAAAAGAAATTGATTAGAAGATGAGTTTGGGTAGGGTTGAGCAAAAAAATCCGATCCAAATTCTTTTTCCGAATCCGAAAAAAATCCGAATAGATGGATACCATTTGAATTGAATATCCGATCCGATTTTTTCCGAATAAACTGGGTCAGACGATGTGGATTGTGATTTTTTGAAAACGGATATTCAAATCTTATTCGGATTTTAATAAACTAAAAAAATTAAATTAAATAAGGAAAACGTAGAAAAGTAAAAAGACACTAGAGACAACAAATCAGATATCACACTAAAAAACAAATCGACACGAACCCTAATCTATCTCATCTCGCTTCCCTCTACCATTTTTCATCACATACAAATTTTAAATTGTCAATTGTCATTGCTTATCAACCATCGTCAATCCTCCTTCATCACTTCTATTTATTTCTCTTGTTTTATAATCTTTGTTTGTTTTCAATTGATTTTATAATTTCCTTGCCAAAAAAATAGTTGATTAATAAATGAATATATGGTTTGTAATTTTTTTATGACTTTCTTTCTTACAACGACACTCCTTTATAGTATCATTTTCATCTTTGGTTTTCTTCAACAATACCAATCTCCTTCATCCGTTTAAAAAGGGGAGCATCGTGTTGTTGTGAAGCTAGAAAATGATGAAGAACAACCATCACAAACAATTTTCGAGTCAAAAAAACTTTTTATAACTTGTCAATACCCAATCTTGGAAATCTGAGTAACATGTTATTGCAATAGATTTTATGTGTTTATAATTTGTTTCTTTGATATATTATTCATGTAGAATTAACTGAGCATTAGCAGGTTTGATAAATTTTTAGGATGCTATTTTTTTAGGAAGTGAAATATTTATTAAGTAAAAACAATTGGGAAAAACAGTTTAAATGGTGTTAAAGGAGCCAAAAACAAAGAAAGATGGATAAATGGAATTATATATCACCCTTCAAATAGAGATTTTCCAACAAATGAATTAAGATGTAAATCGGATCGGATCGGGTTTCCGAAAGCTGGATATCCAGATTTTTGAATTCTGGATTTATGGATATCAGAATTATTCGGGATCCCCAAAATGCAAAATTTTAAAACTAAATATTCGATCCGGTTTTGAAATCTATATTGAATATCCACTTTTGCTCGGCCTTAGTTTGGGTGAGAAATAAGAATTAATTATAATGAAGGTCAAATTTTAGTTCCACTAATTTAAATTTAATGTCAAATACATTACAAAAATAAAATCATACATTATTAATAATCATAAAATATATATTTTATTAAATTTAAATAGGGTGTCCGGTGTGCTAAATCTCATGGAACGTCATATCATGTGTCCGTGTCCGTTTTGGTGTTACATAACAAATCATTTAGAAAATTAATTGGGTGTAGTACAATAATTTTTGAATATAAAACCGTTTCACGCATGCGTTGTTATAAAATCAAATGATATTGTACCTAAATAACGTCACTAAAGTAAATTCCGTTAACGGTTGTGTATTTCCATAATAAGCAAATTAAAATCTTTTGCGTATGAGTTTACAATATTATTATAAAACCATTTTATATAGGACTTACCCATTATATTTCCAATTAAAGTTTGTTAAGTTTGACCTTGACGTCTGACTTTGTGTCCACAAAGCGGGCCTTTTTCTTTCTCTTCGCTGGGGAGTTTGAGACGATTGTTATTGTAGTGCTCAAACGGATTCAGAAATTTTCTATATCTCAATATGTCAGGGCACGTGCTACTACTTTTATTTTTATTAGACCTAGCTTTGCTATTGCTAGGAGGTTGAGAGCTATAGTATCTCAGCTGTCTACCAATTCTTTATTAAAATCGTTTTGATCTCTCAATAAAAATTGCGTTTTTATATAAAAAACAAGATGATAATAATAATAATAATAAATAATTGAATATAGTCGAACTAAATTTAATTGAATTGAACCTTACATAATAATACTCCATTATGTTTCGAGTAATTGAATTAAAAGCTGATGAACAAGGAAATGCATGAAGACAATCGAATATTCAGAGAACAACTTTGATTACTCACTCACAGGGCGAAGATCTCACCTCTGTAAGGAAAAACATCATTCTTTTTACATAATTCATGAGCCATTAATTAGGTCATTAGTACTTAATTACTTATCAAGCAACAACAAAAACCCCCCCAAAAAATAAAAATATTAAAATGGGTGTCAAAGAATTCTAGAGTTTCATCACTGGCAGCTTCATTCAAACAATGAAGAAAAGATGTTAAAAAAAGAGAAGCAAGCAAGCATGTCAATGCATTTGCTTCATCTTATGGGCCATCTTTCCTCAGTAAAACTCGACTCCATTGTCGTTGTCGTCTTCAATATCATCGTCTTAGCTTCATCATCATCGTCGTCATTGTGTTTTATCTAAGCATGGAAGTAAGAGAGCGAAAAACAACTTCTTCACAAGGGATCCTAAGACCCATATAATGATTGAAACCAAACTCTTCCTCGGCGCGTTGAAGCAAGCATTGGAATTCAGGGTGAGATAGGAATGAGATTGGAACAATGTATCTACTCATGTTTTCCCCTACATAAACAGGGAAATGTCCTTTTGGGACGTCGAGTGGAAGACCATCTTCGTCGTAACCATGTTTCTTTCCTAAGCTAGAGCATCTCTTAAGGATTTGCTTAAGCAATGCGGTTTGAGGAAGCTTGTTTGATTTTCTCTGAGCCATTATATATATGTTTCGATAAAAGGATAGAAGAAGAAGAGTTAGAGTGATGATTGAATGAAAGTGGAGTGATGTGAAGAATGAGAAAGGTGAGAAGAAGAGTATTTAAGGAGGAAGTGAAGAAGGTGAGATGAAGAGAAGAGGAGACAAAGAAGGGCATGTGGGGATGTAAGGTTAAAGGATGCATAAGACATGAGCTAAGGCCATTTTCAAAGGTGTTAGTTTTTGTGCTAAGGACAATGTGGGTGTCCACGCCATTTGGTTTAAGCTCCCCTTTTGTTGCACCTCCTAATACTATTGTGCTAATGTGGTTCCCTTCTACATTTCTAACTTACCTAATACTTTCTGAATTGACTAAATTTAATAAAGAACTGAATTGAATAAAACTAAACTAAAACTGAAATAAGCTCAAGTTGAGTTCAAAAGAACAAGGTTTTAGTAACTTTGAAAAGTAACTCACCGTTTATAAAGACACTAAACTTAGTTATTAACCCGCCTCTCTAACTTTGTTAAAGAACTAAGTAACTTTATCTATCTTGCTGTAGCTATAACCGGTTATAAAACTATTTTTTTTCATTTTGTTTTGCTTTTTATATTTAGTGAAATGACGTATATAGATGAAAAAACCCTGTCATTTGCTTACGCTCAATTGCTTGCAAAACATATGAGGTTAAAAACCGTTTGTCCTCCCCTGGCCGGGCTCGGATTGTGATATGGGTAGCTTGCCTCCTTTGGCTCGCTTGACCCACATAACGGTCACTTAATCACCGGTTCAGCATGTCGTGGCTAGCCTCCCCTTGTTCAGTGGTGTGGGCTCGAGCCAACCACAAAATATCCCGACCCGGCCTCAAGGATGTACACATCTTAGGCTAGTATAAAAAGAGATGACTTATTTTGTAATTTCGAGATGTAATAACCCGATAGTCCCTTACTCATGCTAGGAGAGTTGAAGTATACTTGAGGTAAGATTATTCGTCAAAATCATCAAAGTCTTAAGACTCTACCAGATCATCTATCCACAAAGTTTTATTATTTCTTTATTATTCAGAGTTCGTACTCACCTAGCTCATACTATATACATTATCCCTAAGACTTATCTCACACTCTACTTTTCCACTACACTTTAACACATGATAGTCATTTATTGGTTGTTACAAAAGGTGGGGTCAAGACTCTACGAAAGTCCTAAGGCGAGTCTTGGATTTTCAAGACTCAACTTAAAATTTTGTTAAAATTTGGGTAGATTATTGGTAGTCTTGTATGAGTTTTATCTTAAAACTTACCAAAGTTTTGTCTCAAAATTACCAATAGTCTTAACCTTAGCGGAGTCTCTGTGAAAAGTCAAAATTCCTAAAATAAAAGTAACATTATCAGTAAGACTCACCAAAGTCTTAAGACTTTGTTACAACCACTTTTCACTAACTTTTATTATTATTCTATTGTTCAGACCCACTTCAAATTCACTTCAAACTTTATACATCATCCTTCATACTCTACCTTTTCACTACACTTTTCTTATCAGATTTTAGATAAAAAGGAAAAAATAATAATACTTTAACCCATGGCAGCCATGTAGAAAGTTAGACACGGCTGTTTAGGTGTCGGACACGTTTTGGCGTGTGTCCGTGGAGTGTCATGTCGGACACGGTACGACTCATTACGAGAAGTGTTCGTGCTACCTAGCCTATAAGTCCAGTTCAGTTCAGTTCCTATAAGTTCAGTTTAATTCATATAAGTTCAGTTCAGTTCTTATAAGTTCAGTTAAGTTCAGTTCCTATAAGTTCAGTTAAGTTCAGTTCATATAAGTTAAGTTTAGATCCTATAAGTTCAGTTCAGTTCAGTTCAGATCCTATAAGTTCAGTTCAGTTCAGTTCAGTTCAATTTCAGTCCAAAAGAACATGATCTAAATTGAGTTTTAGATTTCCAAAACTCTACCTAAACTTTTTGTCAAGACTTAAGTAGATTATTAGAGGTCATAAGTGAATCTATCTCAAGACTAACCAATAATCAGAGTATGGTTTACATTTTAAATTGATAAAAGATTTTCCTCACTTGCTATTTGCTAACATTAGACAAGACAATTCAAGTGAAATGTGAGGTTGAGAGAAGAAACGAGGAAAATTAAGAAAACAAACAAAAGTGAAGTTGAGAGCATGTGGTTAACATTGTTCACAAATCACACTCAATAATAATAATAATAATAATAATTATTATTAAGTTGATGCATGGTATTGTATGATCAAAGTGGATTAGGTTCAATATATCTTCTTGGCTTGAAACTCTGCACCGAATTATTAGGCATTATTGTTCAACCAAATCTTGATTACTAGACAACTAAGTCTTTAACATAATCCTTTAATCACGGACTTTCCTATTTCTTTCATAATCACCAAACTATACATCTTCGTAGATTGGGCAGATGGAGTATCAACAAACACGCTAATCACAGATGTATGGCTAGTATCAACAAGCCGAGTCTGAGAAACATAGACCACTATCATCAACTCATCGATAATACACTTTTCCGTCACACCATGATACAAACCATGATACAAGTACTAATTAACTGAAACTCCCACGTCCTAACTAACAATCTCTTAAACAAACATAATCACATGCAAATTTAAGTACATTTCCTCAACTTTGTTCTATACCCACCATGATTACATCACTAATTAATGTTCAATTACCCTACTAATACTGCATTATCCTTTGCTTAAGATTCTTTTCTTTTCGACCAGCTCTTTCGTTTGAAATTAAGATGGAAAAAATGTGACCATTTTTTGATTATATGTTGTCAGAACTGGGGTTGTGCATCGGCCCGAAATCGGAATCTAAAAAACACGGACTAGAGATCGGACTAGATCAAAATTTGTATTCACGTACCCACTTTTTTCAGATTCCTATTCAACTGATCAGATCGGACCGGAATAAGTAGACTCATGATGGTTTTCTAGATAATATTTTAAGAAAAATATCAAGAAACAATAATAGTTCCGTCTTTCCGGTTCATACCTAATAAATCGGCCCCGAAATGTCCGGGAACCGGAATCTTAAAAAATGTTGGTCAAAAGTCAGTCCAATTTTTCGGTCAGAACATGATTTTGTAAACTGATAACTAAAACAATTTTCTAATAAAATGTGAAAAATGTTAAGTGAAACTTTAACTATAACATTTTTTCACTAAATAATTACTTTTATTATAAATTAACGACATTTATGAGATGAGTATTTGCAGGGTATATGTAAGTTGTTTTAATTAAAATCACGGACGCAATGGTATTGTACTGCAAAAGTACAATTAGAAAAAAACCAAGTTAGTTGAATTTGGTATTTAGTGATTGTATAGACTTGTGATTCTATAGAACACATTGTCAGTAAGTAATAAGTGGACATGTGTAACATTCCACATGTATTCTTCAAAACTATATTACTTTCTTCACTAAATACACTTACACTTTCGAAAACAATGAGACTACATATTGACCAACTCATCACTAACTAGTCAACAAACACTCGAATTATTTAGTATGTGTTTGGCCCTGCTTTTAAACTGTTTTTTCAACTAAAGAAATAGAAGTTAGGTCAAACACCACTTTTTAAAAAACTAAAAACTAATTTTATTAAACAGAAATTTTAAAATTGACTCCTAGAAACAGCTAGAAACAGAAGTAGCAAATTGCTACTTCTGTTTCTCTTTTCACGTTGCTCTTAAGTTATTTGAGCGCCAAAACCCAAAAAAATACCGTCAAATAACAATTTTCAGATTTTCATGTCGGAATTCTCGCTAGTTAATCCCGCTCTTTTGTATATCTATATATAATATATTTTAACAAAATAAAAAAATTATAGAAACTAGTTAGGCCAAACACGATAAAACTGATAAAAATAGTTTTTGAAAATTTTTGGCCAAACAGGGCCAATTTTATCAAGAACTAGTTTTATAAAAACTCCTTTACAAAAGTAAAAATTATTTTTCGTAAGCAGGGCCAAACATGCTCTTAGTTTATCATAAAACTAGGGATCATAAAACTGGGGGCATACGAGGTGGGGCTGGTCAAGAATACAGGCCGGCATTGATAATTTTGGACCCGACCCGCTACTAAACCCAGATCTAACCCACCTCGCCTCACCTGAGTCTAAACCTGGCCCGGCCCATGTGTATGAAGTAACCGGGTCCGGGTCCAATTTCTGGACCCGGGCCCGGAAGGTGACCCTTATGCGTCCAGACCCGCCCCCAACCGTCCCTGGGCCCAACCCGTCTCGGACCTGCCCTGACCTCGGGCCATGTTCGGGTCCCATACCTTGAACCCGCACCCCCCCGACCCAGACCCGACCGACTCGCACCATTGACCACCCTTAATAGGAGGTAATATTAAATAGAGTATTAATGTAATATTATTGTACACAAATTTCTTATTTAAGACGGGTATTATTTATTATAATATCAAATTACATAGCAAGTTACTTATAAAATGTCAATTTTTTTGTTTTTATTATAAAATGTCAATTTTTTTGTTTTTATTATATCATGCGATAGTATTTGACCTATTCTAAATTTAAGACAGATTTTTCGCATGACTTACTGATTGTCGTATTAGTATGGTACTTAGCAAGATCTCCATGATCTTTTTAGGAGGACTACAACGATACTTTATTCACAAACTATGCTTAAGCCTTAAGCATCACTTACTTATGTAATGTACATTGTATTCTAGGGTTGCTTTTGTTTTCTCCTTATTTATTTTTATTTTTGAATTATAAGAAAAGAAAATGGTACCAATCTCAAGATATAACCAAGTTGAAGTAGAACCATTGACTTTCAAACTAATTTGTAGGATTTAGACATGAATATCCAAATTTGTCTAATAAAAACAATTAGATGTTAATAGGATTTTGAATCAAGGTTATGAGTATTATATCTCATGACTTACGCTTACATCAAACCACTTCACAATCACAGAATATGGTTTAGATATTTGGGGAAACAATAGTTTAACAGTAATACAGAACATCTTGTATCAAATTACATAATTTTAGCACAAATTATATTTAGGTAAACCCTCATCCATATGAATGATATGATATCCCACCTTAAATTTCTTCGTAACAATATACCCTAAATTCTAAAACAAAGTCATCACCATATCCTTTACATACAATTTAGAATGTAAGGATATCGACAATAATAAGGGTGAGACCGTCATCCGTAATCTCAACTCTCAACTCGCAACTTTAAGAACTTAAACCGGCCAAATTGTTGAACCAAGAAAGCAAAAACGTAGCCACCTGACGAATTTAACAAGAATAGCAACCGGATGTAAAACAAATAATTAGGCAGTTAGTACTATTCATTTCAGCCGAAAAAGGACCAAGCATAAATCACATTAACCACCATGGTTTATATCCATTTAAAGATTTTGAACAGTGTGGACCATAAAACAATGATTTAAGGCCTTCATAATATGCAACAATACTCAAATTTATATGCATGAAAAAGAAGGAAGAGCTAACAACAATAGCAAACATTGAAATCTACTATAATAAGTATAATTCTCGTTTAAAACGGACATATTCATCTTAAACTTAAGACGGGTCGGGGTGAACAAGACAAAAACACAATGCATAGGAAAAAACAAAACATTTTTCCAACATACCCACCTGGTATGATACTTGACCCATCTTCAGCTTACAACGGAGACCTCCGTTTAAATTAAGACTAATTGTTAAATCTATCTTGTTTAATGCTTCAACCAACTTAGATCTACCAAATCTTGACAATTTTATTTGCCATAAAAAGGGGTAAACCTGTAGTAATAAGGACTCTCTCCGTGGTCCTAATGGTTAATACAACACTGTCAAAATGGGGAATGCAAATGCATTAGTAAACTACTTGAAATGCACGCCATTAGTTTCATGTATGTATCTATCTATCTATATTAATTTGTGGGGCAAAGTTCGTACGTCAGAGTTATAAGCCTTAAAACCCCAAATCTCCAAAGGGACTACGGATCGAGCTACTTTTGTACTGGTAGGGGACTCTATAGCAATTAGCGGTACCACATAAACAATGGTCGACGATATACAAATCACTATTCATCAACATCGACCTTATTGGCCTATGCTCCTACGCTATCACCACAAAATAGCATCGAAATCAGAATGATTAGGATCACACGAAAATTGTTTTATAATCACTTGTGACCCAAAATTGTAGTAAAAGCAGTCTGTCAAAACAACAGTGTGGCCATGGGTAAAGTAAATTCTAACACATTCTCCTTTGAACTCAGATAATAGGTTAAGGTGAAAACGCAATGACATGAACCATTTTTAACTATTAGGAGCCATGGACAATAATTTTGGAGCACTTTCAATTTAGCATAAATCAACAATCATCCCAAGGCTAACAAACCCAAAATAATCGAGAAATTTATGATAAAGTCGATAAATAGATGCAAGCATCCAAATTTCCTTCTCATAATCGATAAATTTCTTGTTTTGATGGGTTGCTAGTTGGCAGTTGCTACTGTAAGAACATGCAAATGGGCAAGAGCTTTACTCGAACGGAGGAGAGACGAGACGGAGCACTTGACAACACACAAGAGAGGTTCTATTCTAAAACAAATTATTTTATGCTACGTATTATTTTTAATATTCCTACCACATTATTTAGCGACTCATTTAGCATTTTGGTGTTATGTTGGCACAGTATAACACAAGGAATATCCCAAATTGACATGTTCTGTGGTCATCATCTACAAGAGTGTGTAGAAACTTGGAAGAAATCGGTGCAAAAATGTGAAATATGTTCCAATCAAGCTCAACAAAGCAGCCATGCATGACCCACACCAGCAAACATCAAAAGGATTTTTTCGATAATATTTAATCGTGGCCATAGCTCTCACTTATGCACATGTAACCCATGTTACTCTTGCCCTCATACATTTCTCTATGTGGATATGAGAGACTAATAGCCGTACTCATTCCTGGCTCATCACTGTTCCAAAGCTACTGCATTTGGCAGACTATGTTACACCCAGTTTTATTTATTATTTGGCGTACTTTGTTCGACACTTGACACTTGGACATAATATATAGAATCTAGACGGAAGAGTAAAGTGAAACCTTTTACATTTTCTACCACAAGCAGTGATTTTTTTAAGGAAACTCCTCACTGTTTTTTCATGATGCCATATGCCCATATTCGATTCCAAAGAAACAAACGTTAATTATTACTATGAGTAATGAAAGCATTTTTTTCTTGTTCTTTTTTTTCCATGTCAAAGAAACCATAAGGGCAATACAAATTTACAATGCCACGGAGGTTGGCGGGATTCAAGCATGTGACCTATCGTCAACTGTTCCTCAACCTTAATGACGAGGCTAACACCTACTGAATAGCAGTAAGAGGATCTAATCAAACATAAAAATCTGGTGTGCTACATAAGTGGCTCTTTAGGTTCAATTAGGTGCATAATCAACTCTGACTGAGGCAGTAGAACATCATCATCCAAATGAACATGGAACCCAGATGATGACGCATCAATTAGAATGACAAAATAAAGCTACTTTCTCGACCCACTTCAGGAAAAAGCTAAGATCGTGAAAGATGAGAAATCATCATACCTGTTATTAGTCATTTGATGGATAGCATTCACAAGAGCTAGGCTATAAGCACATGGAATCCTGCTGAAATTGGAGGCAGACTTCTTTAATTCTCAACCTGTATCAAACATTGACGAGGACCGACTATCAGTATAGGATGTTGATTGAAGTCTCCCACAAATGACCCTACTTCATCACATGCAGTTACAAACTTAGAGATATTTGAGCAAACAATGGTTCTTCATACACGACACATGTATGTAATGTAGCTCAAATTGACAATTTTACTCTTGATTGCATTTCACACGAACTATGAACCATCACTTCAGATTTCCATTTTCAATGGAGCCGAAGAGTCTGTATTCTTTGGTTCTGGATTATCATGGAACAAAGCAAAATGGAACACGTAGTAGTCATTCAATGCAATTCTCAACGCAATTTTCATTAAAAGTCATCCGTAAACAGTCTTACAAGTTACTACCCCATCATTCAAGAGTCCTTGAGTCACTGCTAAAGTTTGTTATCAAGGACCCACTTCGAGTAAAGTTTCACTCATATTACTAATATGATGAACAGAGTATAAGCTCACAGAATGATTTCAAGGAACTTACAACATTTACTAAACGTCAGCAGTCCAGCACCCATGTCAAAAGCATATAAGACATTTATTCTACCAGCTGTAGCCACCAGCCCACCACACATGCAGTATGAACATAGCATTGATCCATCAATCAGCTGATTCTCTAGTCTCTAATCTTTGATTATAACCCTTGATTATACGCATTACCAACTTAATGATATTAAGCAAATTCAATGCAATCACATTATCGATGGCCCCCTCGTATGCTTTTTTAAAAAATATCACACAATAGTGGAGCAAGTCAATTGCATAGCTGATTATTTGGAGTACATTTCAAAACAGAAGACAACGAAGACAAATTACTAATCTTTATTTTAAGCATGGCCTTTGCAGACTATGAGACCGCAACATAAACCTACAAAGTGAAATATTGGGAGGACGAGCCCTACGGAAAATGATTTTTCATCGGCTTACAGTTAAGGTGTCCGCATGCCAAAATGGCTCTAGACGTCCAATAAGCATGAGTTTCTATGGACATGGAAAAAAATCTGGTAACATATTTCAAAATTGGCAACTACGCGTAATCCCATATATGACATGTCCTCATAAGAAGTTTTTGTGAGACTGCGTCTGGAAAAATAGTAAACAATTCAGCTTATAACCCTCACTTTAGGTTTAGCTAACAGCATTTAGTACTTAAAGGCTTTGATTGGATATTGGAATTTGGAGGGGATAAAAAATAGATCTCTCCATTTCCGTCTTACAAGGCAAATTATTTTCCCTTCTACAAAGGAAACACTTCGAGGGGAAACTTTCTCCCTCCATTCCCCACCCCACCCCTTCTCTCCCTTTCCCTTCCCTTTTCCCCCTCCCCTCCCTTTCCGTCCATTTTTTTTGTATCCAAACCATGGGTAAATCTTGGATTCCACAAGGAATGAGGAAACATGATACTATAAATGTCTGACGCAATTTCTAAAGTAAGTACCAAAGTTATTATGTCTTCCTAACTTTTAAAATGTGAGCATTTAGAATAGAGCATGCATACTCAGATATTCAAAAAGCATTATTAAGGAGGCATTTAATTGTTCAGCATAAGTAGTATGCAGTCTGAAAGATGCTGACCTGATACATAAGCCGCTGACCGCTGCAAGTTTTCATGTTTGCTGCCAATAAAACTAGTGAAATTCACATGTACATACAGATTAATCTTACTGTATAGTTTACAATGCACCTCCTGGTAGCATCATGTAATAATATGGGCTAAAAGCATAATCTACATCAGCAATCGTCTGCCAAAGTTTTACCCAAAAACTGTGCAACCATGTTCGTTCTTAATTCAAATTATTACCTATACCCAGCTACACCCAACATCTTTCTTCATCCCTTGTTCTTTCATCAGAATCGTCAAGGCCTCAGACTCATCCCACATGCCAAGCTTAGCATATGTGTTTGACAGTAAAGCCATAACTCCTGCATTTTGAGGATCCAATTCAAGCGCCTTCTTAACAACCATCTTCGCCAATGTAACATTGCCTCGCTCTTTGCAGGCATTAAGCAATGCTCCCCATAATGAGACACATGTGCCATGTCCTTTGCGGGGCATCGCACTGACAACTTCTAATGCTCTCTCCAACTCACCAGCCCTAGAAAGCAAATCAACTAAACAACTATAGTGCTCTTGTCCAGGTTCAAGCTTGAAGTCATTTTTCATGGATTTAAAATACGAGAGACCAAGGTCAACTTGACCAGTGTGAGCACAAGCTGATATTACAGTAACAAAGGCTACCTTATCAGGCCTCACACCTTCCCTTAACATGTCATGATAGAGCCTAATCACTTCTGGATAATTCCCATTTCTGCCATATAACCCTAGCATTGAGGTCCATAAAACAACATCCCTCTTCTGTTTTAAACCAAATTCAAGTCCAGATAAATTAAAAACTTGCAGAGCTTTATCTATCAAGCAACACCTACCATACATTTCGATCAATGAGCTCAGGAGGACTATATCAGTTTCTAAGCCAGAAGTTGTGCGGAGCACATAGCCATGAACCTGTTTACCTAAGCTAGTTGCAGAGAGCCTGGCACAGGCACATAAAGCTGCTGTTAAAGTGAAGTAATCATAGTTCAGATTGAGCTGAGGCATCAATCTAATCATTTCGATCCCTCTGGCCCACAACTTGGCTTCACCATAGCCAGCTAGAAGTGCATTGACGCAAAATGAGTTCTTCATCGGAATTTCAATAAATGCCTTCTCTGCATCGTCAATAAGCAGTGACCTAGAGTAAAGACCTACAACAGCGCTCCCTACAAATACACTAGATGACCAACCTGACTTCCCTAAATGGGCATGAACTTGCTTACCAAAACTTACTGCTTTAACACTTGATGCAGCAGTTAAAGAACTACATAGTGCGTAAGTATCCAATGGAATGCCATGAATGTGCATTAAAGAACACGTCCGAATAGCCAAAGCAGGGAGCCCATTTTGACAAAAACCAGCTAGTAACATGTTAAAGGGTAATGGATTACAAAATTTCATGGAAGAGAAGAAGCGTGTAAGGAGTTGGTTACTTGAGTGAGACTGTATAGAAGTGCATGAAAATATAAGTTTAGTGAAGATGGTAAATGAGCTAAAAAACAACCCCGTTCGAAGCAAGTGGCCATGGAGTTTGTTAACCTCTCTGAGATTATTGGTTGAAGTAAAATGGTGAAGTGAACGAATGAGAAACCCTTCACTGTAGCAATACATACTGTGGTGCCACTGAATTTGCAATTAATCCATTCACAACATGTTGATGAAGAAAGCCACTAATCAATGGCTTTTTATATCTTAGAAGTTGCAACTCCAAAAATAACTGCAACCAAAGATGGAGATCAGAAAACCGCAGAAGTGTATAAGAATCAAACAGGTAGTGCATGAGCTACGACACAGTAGTCAGTTACGTTCGTAAAATGCGAGACTAATTTTTGTAATCGTGAGAATTCATAGAGGCATATAATCAAACAGGTAGCATGCACGCTGAAACGGCGATGTCACAATGTAACATTACTATCGCATAATAACACTTCGTCATAAAACAGGCACAGGGATAAATCAGGTGAAAAGCTCAACCAAATGAATGGGTTACGCACCTATGGCAAATTGGGAACGGAGTATGAATGGTGAATGATGATAGTGTATGCAAATGCTGTATTTTCATGGCACAAATACGGTTAGGCTTATTTCATTATGCACTAATGGATCAAACAACCTATAGGCTATAGCCCAATCTATCTATATATTATATAAAAGAAACTTGTATCAATGCTGAGGTGGCACAATGTGGGAGTAGAATTTGGTGTTTTAAGCCCTCATATTGCATCTCACGAAAGCCACTTTCTTTTGACCAATGACGTTTTAATGTCTCTGCCACATCAGCCAAAAAAAAAAAATTAAAATCAATATATTAGAAAAATACACGCATCTTCTTATTAATTGAAAAGGTTGGTTAATATGCACTTTAATGGGGCTCCGCAATTCTCGAGGTATGGTACAAGGCACACAACTTTCACGTTATTCTTTGGAAGTATAATTCCAAGACTCATATTAAATAAACAGTATAATTGGGGCTCTGCAATTCTTCTTATTAATTGAAAAGGTTGGTTAATATGCACTTTATTGTGGCTCTGCAATTCTCGAGGTATGGTACAAGGCACACAACTTTCACGTTATTCTTTGGAAGTATAATTCCAAGACTCATATTAAATAAACAGTATAATTGGGGCTTTGCAATTCTCGAGGTATGGTATAATTCAATTATTTCAATTTCAAAAAACTAAAAATTAAATGACTCATTTCGCTTATCTATAATTCTATAATAAACAGTAAACGACTCAGATTTCGTTTATCTATAATAAACAGTAAATGACGTTTTGAGTTCTTCATAGTAAACCGTAAATGACGTTTAGATTTCGTTTATCTATAATAATCAGTAAATGACTCATAGAGACATGAAATAATTAAGTGACTTTTCGAATTCTATTTATTGTTACCCCTTTAAATATCAGCATACAATCCCTTCAAAAAAAAATTATCAGCATACAACCTCAATTTTTTTTGTGTTTCGTTATTTAAAAATTTTGTTTCATCAAAACTACCTTGCAAATATGGCTATGACAAATTATCTTACCATTAGCGATCTCAAATACGGAGTTAGAGCCACTCAGATGAATGTAAGGGTTGCTCACATGTGGTCAAGACCTGAATTTAACAAAAACAATTTAGCCAACAAATACAATAACGATGATAAGAAGAAAGTCGTTGATGCAATTGAAGCAATTGAAGTTTTATTTCTAGATTCAAAAGTAAGTATTATTTGTAAATAATATATGAATATTTTAATTATATTGCATAAAGACTAGGATTACATGTAGGTTAATATATATATATATATATATATATATATATATATACACAAATTACACACGTTAAGTTAGGATAGTAAATATTCATACTAATTACACCATAATTAGTGGTGCTAATTTAGGTAGTAATATGAGTAAATCACGGTTGATATACATACACAAATTACATACGTAAATTAGGATAGTAAATATTCATACTAATTACACCATAATTAGTGGTGCTAATTTAGGTAGTAATATGAGTAAATCACGGTTGATATACATACACAGATTACATACGTAAATTAGGATAGTAAATATTCATACAAATTTCACCATAATTAGCAGTGTTAATTTAGGTAGTAATGTGAGTAATAATGACAAAATAATATTTAATCCAGTTGAGTGAGAATCTACACATAATGAGAATCTACACGTAAATTAGGATAGTAAATATTATACTCCATTCACATAATTACTTTCACCTTTATTTTAAATTTCTTTATTAGTTCCTGAAAAATAAATTTTTTGTTCTACCATGTTTATTTTTAGTATCATGTTTATTTATATTATTATTTTTCCTTTTCACCAGAATGAATGTATCCAAGCAACAATACGTAAGCGATTAATGTCTCACTTTGGACCAAAGCTTACCGTTGGTGAAGTTTATACTATTCGCAATTTAACCGTAGACAATAATACGGGCCTGGATAAGGCAACTCCTCACCCTTTCCGTTTAAAATTTGAGTTTTCAACGAGAGTCCAACCCACTCAGGATCCAACAATACCTACTAGCATATATCGTTTTGCACGATTCAATGATATCTTGGATGGTATAATTCCTGGGACGCAATATATAGGTATCAATCTTCAATTCGTTGATATTATTACTTTATTTAGATTTGTTTGAAAAAACTACTTATATATATATATTCCAATTTTGCAATTTACAGATGTAATAGGGAAACTATATGAAATTGGTCCCATTACAGAAACTCCAAATAAGCATCTCTTTCGCACAATTAAGCTAGAAGACTATGGGTAAGTTCATCAGTATTGTATCTTTTGGAAAAAATGAGTTCCTCATAAAGTATTTATTTTAACTAAATTATTTTGGTTTTTACTTTAGGGGAACCAAGCTTTCCTGCACATTGTGGGGAACATTCACCGATCAAGTACCGGCACTCATTTCCAAGCTTCCAAACCCAGAGCAATCAAAAGTGATTGTCATCCAATGTGCACAAACAAAAAAATATGAAGGTAATATATCATAGGTCATATAATTTGATGCCCAAAGTTTTTACATCAGGGCAAAGCACTGGCCTTTTTCTTCCCGTTATTAAGTACGAGCTCGATCTTATGCTGTCTTTAGTGACTTACGTCCTCTTTCCCTCTTAAATGCAAAAATGCCAGATAAGGGCACCATAATAATAAGCGGGATCCGTATTAATAATATATAAATTATTAATCAAGACTCTCCATTTGACATTTTTTTAAAAATATTGTAGGTACATGGCGGATCCAGACCACTTTTAATGCAACGGTTTTCAACGTCAACCCCGATATTCCTGAACTGGCAGAATTTCAGCCAACGTATAATTTCTTCCACTTATTGTTCAAATTTTAATATCTATATCTTTTATAACATTATGTCTCGCTATTCTATACAGTACTGTCAAGTACTAATTCGCCCTACTATCTTAGTATAGTTGAGACATTTCAGCACTACGTTGGTGTTATAAAAATTCTTATCATCCCTACTTCTAAGAGTTAGCCTAGCCATATAAACAGAAGTACGTTTTTTGATAAAGATGTTATGACGATTCTATTGACTAACTTATTTATTTCATCAGACTTACAACTCCTTCAGCAAGTAACTCTCTTCAAATAATTGAGATTCCTGACGACGATGCCGACAAAGATGATATGACGATGGAAAGTATCAAATCCATAAGTGACATTAAGGAAAACCAGAAGGTATACTATTGATAAGTGCTTTATTTGCTAAGAATTTCTTATTGAAGTATAAATAAATTGTTATATTTGTACAACTATTAATTTATCTATATGTAATTAATTTTTAATTGCAGGAAGGTTACTATTACACATTCGCAAAAATAGTAGATCTTGACTGCACATACGGCTGGTATTACGACAGCTGTAAGTTGTGTTGGTCTAGGGCTACGAAGAACGAGAATGGGAGATGGATTTGTGGAAGAGATAAATGTGACGGTCATATTAAGGGATTTACATCTAGAGTGCCCAGGTCGTACTTTCAAAACTTTTGTATCTCACTTTATTAATTGATGCATTCTTTCCATTTGCATATGTGAACTAAACTATATCTATATTTTTTTATTCAGATTCCAGGTAAAGTTTCAGGTCTCAGACCCTTCAAATGATATGGTGGACTTTGTGGCATTCGATAATCAAGTGTGTCAATTCGTCACCAAATCTGCTTCTGAACTACTCTCAAAAAATGAAAAGGTAAACATTTTATTGGGCTTAACTTTTGAATTATATACTATCTACCAAAATGTTTGTTTTACTAATTGGTTTGTCATGTTTTTCATAGGACGGTTGTGATCCAAATGACATTCCGAGGGACCTTGAAGTTTTTCTCGACAGGTCCTTTTTGTTCAAAGTACACATAGATCACAAGTACAATGTGATCAAAGGTCTTACGAACTATACTGTTGTTACTATGACCGACAACGCTGAAATGGCTGACAAATGGCTTCAGAGATATACACAAATTTTCAAGGTATTTTTACATTTACAATTAAGTTTAACCTCTTTTTTTCGTACGATAAAATATTTTATTATTAAGCGTTTTTTTATTTTGTGTTACTGTTAGGCGGATTTGAATGAATTTAAATCAAGGCATACACCCATGATCCAAGGCCAAAGCTCGAAAGTAAGAATTTACAAATTTTCTAATTCACAAATGTAAAGTTACTTTTGAGTAATAACACCGGAAAATTTTGGCAGGAATGCGAGGAGGACGAGTCCCATGCAGAGGATAACAGCCCAAGAACAATAACTCCTCTGAAAAGGATTCTCCCATTTAATGACGACCCTCAAACAATTGATGCAAGCTCTACAACTAAGAAGGCGTGTATTGTGAAGATGGAAAAGTGAATTTGAGGAACAATTTTATTTAAATTTTAAAACTATTTTGAAAGACTGTTATTTTGTTATATTACTTCATTTTGGTTTGATATGTGTGGGTACGAACCTGAACATGGAAGTTGAATATTGCTACATTTTGGTAACATTTCCTGTTGACTGATTTTGGGTGATGACTTTTGATTTTAACGTCTTAGTAATTTAAGTTGATTGAGAAATTGGTCCTTTTGTCTTTTTAATGTCTGTTTTGAAATACGTAAGACCCGTGTTATATATTGTTGATATATGTTGTTTATTTGGAGGGATACTTTTGTAAATTAAAAAGTCTAATAGAAAACGGAAAACATAATTTTAGGTACCACTTTTAAAATTTTAAAACTAATTCCTCTACAAAAATTAAAACTAATTCCAGACAGAAGGCGTAATAGTCAAAACCACATATAAAATGACAAGGGTAAGATTACCTTTGACCTATCATTAAGCAGAGGCCTTAGATTCATTACGTGAGGAACAATGACTTGAATTAATGGTAACCGCACAGAAGCATCCGACGAACTGCCGGCTAGAATTAACGGTAACTGCAAAGATACTATAATATCAACGCAAAATTCCAATTTTTTTATCACCTTTATATAATACCCGCAATATCCGTAATAATTTTTTTTAACGGATAATTTTTATTTAAGCTCGAGTACTAATTAAATCCGGGTATGGTTTAATTAAAACCGAGAATTACGTACGTAAAACCGTCGCATGCATCTTTTCCGTCACGTAATCGTTAATCGTACACTCTAGACAAACGGACCAAAGCATGCTAAAAGATTTGGCCAATGCATGAGCAAGATTCCCTTCCCCTTTGTCCCCCATTTGTGTCGCCACTCCCTTCCCCATAACCCCTCTTTTCCAATTTTCAACACCAACTAAAATACACCTTCTTCATCCTCCTATAAGCAATATTCAGATTTTAAACACACACAAACACAACAAAAAAAAAATAATAAGAAAGAAGGAGGAGAGGGAGACGTGAGGGAGAAGAAGAAAGAACAAGAGGAGGAACTTGCATAACACTTGATTTCTACACTAAGTAAGCTTACATTTCTCTTCAAATCTGATTTTATAACCTTTTCACATGCATTCACATATCACTTAACATCTAAACATGAACTTAAGAATCTACAACCATGCATGCAAAGGATTGAACATAGTAAAAACCGTTATTTTGTCAAAAACGTAACATGCATGTAGTAGATCTGAAAACACATGTTAAAATGAGTATTTTCAGAAAACAAAAATTTGGGACTTTCCTTAAGTTGTTATAAAATCACTCACCAAAAATTAGGATGTTTGCATGAACCGTTTAGAAATGAAAAATCATATACTACAGCCTGTTTTCTGCTTAACCGAATCACTAGAACTCACTTAAAGAGTCGTCAAACCATATTTACAAAAGGAATCAGTGTCTCATCTCTTAATATGTTAAACTACATTGAGTCTAGATGATAATAGGCTTTTGAATCAACTCGTTTCGTTTTGTTAAGAGGGGTTTATGATGTAAAACTTTTCATGACTCCTTTTCTGACCACTGTTTTTAAAACGTGTTTTTAGATCTGAAAAACCCATTTTTGAGACAACATTCATGGCTAACAATATGTTTTAGACACATAAAGGAATCCAATAAAACCGACCATGCATGAAAATATGATGTTTTGTATTTTATATGATTTTTACAAGTTTCGGTTGTGTTCTGGAAAAATGTTCTGTTTAGTCATACTTGTTAAAAGCTTGCATTTCCATAAAAGGGTAATTTAGTCATACATATAAATATAATCAGTGACCCATCTCTTCACATGTTAAATTTTAATGAATGTAGAGTGTATTAGGCTTTCGTTTCGACGAGTTTCGACATGTTAAGAGTGTTTACCACCCCGTAACTTTTTAAGACTCACTTTTTGACCAACTTTGGTAGACTGTAACTTTGGACCCCTTAAACACGTTTTTAGTCTCTGACCACAGAGACATTAAAGATGGAAGACTCACTAAGGAACCAAACCCCACTGGTCTCGTCTCAAAATATTTAGTAACGAAGGAGATATGACGGTTTAAAGTTTCTGTTTTGAATCTGTAAAAAAACCGAGAAAGTATAGTTATCGCGTAATTTGCTACAAGTAGCTTAGTAATGGTCTTTCATATAAGTGACTATTATTTTAAATATTATGTAGAGTCGGGATTCGTAGAAGAGGCTCTCTAACCTTTAACCGCTTGCAAGGTAAGGGAAAACACCTTTTTCGTACCTTGTTGATAACCCGTTTGAATTATTGTCTATCTTGTATATTGATATCTTTTGTTATATTAAATATCTATATTGTTTGAGCTTACCTTACAAATGTTTATGGATAAGGATTTATTTGTTTTAATCTCTGGAAAGGATATTGTATTTGATAAGAAATAAGTATTTATGATTTTTCGGAAATCCAAAACCGTTTTGCTTTCTACAAGTTTATAAGGACTTATCAAATGATTGAGGAAATGGTTTTGTTTTGGAAATGGAATTTCATATTGGTTGAAACGGTTTTGGTAGAGGGGTAGGTTGTCCCTAGTGAAAGGGATTTCCTATACAGAGCTTTTGATGGGGGTTAGTTGATCGAGACCCCGTCCTCTTATCTTCCTCTTTGGGGTTGGCCCTTAGAGGGGTGTGCACACTCGGGATGTTAGGACAGTTTTAGTACATGATTTGGTGACTCTCGTCTTATCCGGTTTGGGGCGAGTGTATCCACTTCATACGGCCTCTATCCAAAGTTATGCCGATGTTGAAATGGTTGGAAAAGAAAGGTTTTCTTGAAATAGAACTATCTTGAAGGATTGGTTTGAGTTTGAATACTTTGGAATACTTATGTTAATCTTACCGTTTAAATTATTGTTTCCTTTGATTTAATGTTGGCAAGCTTTATATTATGTTCTTCAATTATTCGAAGTATTTTGATATGTATTATTATTTTATAAAATACCTTCCAAGCTATTCTTTCTTAATTCATTTATATTGCTTTCAAATCGTTTACCTTACTCAACAATATTGTTGACCCCTTTTATTTGTTTTGTCCTTGCTTGGACCTGCGGTGATCACAAAATGTGTGAGCAGATCGTGTGACAGGTACCCGTGGGAATTAGTCGTGGGATGCACTCGAGAGCGCGCTTAATGTTTCAATCAAAGACAAATGCTTTGACTCTTTATCTTCTTTTGGATCAATGAACTTTAATTTCGCTTCCGCAAACTTTAAAATTTGGTTGTATCGTATTTTATCATTTGGATTTTAAATTGCTTTAGACAATTACCTATTTTATTTCATGGTTAGGTACTACTACCACATTTGGTTTAATTGTGACACACCCATTATCCGAATTACACTGGAAAACCCTATTTATTAATGAATAGGATGATGGGGGTGTTACAAAGTGGTATCAGAGCGGGTTTCCTTCTTGGAATAGGTGACTAGATCTTCATATCTCTTCACCACCCGTAAATTGACCGACCTTGTTAAATGTTTTCAAAAAAAAAAAAAAAAAAAAAATCTTTATTTAATTCGTGGTGAGATTGTGTGAGGGGATACTTGGGACGGACCTTAATGCGTTGTTCTTATTTTAATAGCAATTATCTGATTAAGTATACCTTGATATATACGTATTATTAGGATGGATTTTCCTCGTGTTCACCCGTCCGATATCAAAATGCATCCGGATAGCTGTATTATGGAGCATTGTAGGTGTTATAAAGCGTACATGCAGTTTTACGCAGAGCTAGATAGTTATACTTTCAGTGATTGTACCTTCCTTCAAGGGAGGACTCTCATTGAGTCCCTTCCAACTAGTGGAGTTTACGCGGAGCTCAGGCAGGAGTTGTTAGATGAAGTAGAGTTCCATAATGAAGAGAGGGTTTTAGACCCCACGTTACCTGAGTACCCACTCCTTCACGACCTCGATTCAGTGATCCAGAGGTGCTATGAGGAGGTGCGCTATGAGGAGTTAGAATATGAAACCGATGTGTCAATGGAGGAAGTCGTTAACCCTCCTAGTCCTAGTGGTGATAATTAGTTTCCTCAACTTCTATCGGAGGAGCCTAGATTTTTTTTCTATGGTGCTTTGAACTCTAGAATTTCTTTTCATGATGTAGTGAACGTTTTCTTTCAAGTATTGAATCTGTTTTGTTGCGCTATGTTTATATGCCTAATCAGTTTCTTATTTTCATATCATAGCACGCTTTAGGATAAACGTAATATGATCGGATGTAGGATAGATGCCAATCACGTACGTATATTTATACAAAGAGCCTGAGTATGTTTATTTCGTTGCGTAGTAACGATGGCCCGTTCAAGCAACAACCACAACCGCGATGACGACAACAACCAGAACAACCAAGGAATGAATGAGGTTGTTCAACAATTAGTCCAGATCAACACCCGATTAGCTGAATCAATGGAACGAATGACTCAGGGCAATGTTACAAACCCCGCGGCCAGCCTGACTAAGGCCGTAGGTCAGCAACGCCCTCCGCAATATGATGGCAAGGACGGAGACCCAGTAAAGCTTGAAAACTGGATCCGTGAGTTTGAGAAAATATTTCAAACCTTGCGATGTCCTGAGGAGTACATGGTGGATCAAGCCACCTACTACCTCACTGAAACTGCTGATATTTGGTGGGGCAATAACAAGCACCGGTTCTTAGAACCCGTGTATTATCTTAATGATGAAGGAGAAGAAGTTGCTGAACCTTTTTCGTGGGAGGCTTTTAAGAAAGCGTTGAGAGCTGAGTTCTTTCCCGAACACCTTCGAAGGGCAAAGAGGAGAGAATTTGACAACCTCAAGCAAGGATCAATGACTGTTCAGGAATACTATCAAAAGTTTCAAGAGCTGTCTCGATTCGCGTCAAACTTAGTTCCCGACGAAGCTTCCAAAGCAGATAAGTTCGAGCGAAACCTCGAGCTCGGCATTAGAGACCGTCTAGGAGGACAAGAGTTCGCCACTTTAGCCGCAGTCTACTGTCGAGCCAGCAACATTGAGAAAGTCTTGGAGGAAAAGAAAGCTGCCGCCGGAGAGAAACGAAAGGGCACACAATCTGATGTGGGCCAAGGGTCCCACAAGAAAGGAAACTTTGCCAATCTGCCGCCCAGACCGAAATCTTTTGGGAACCCTGGAAAAAGCCTAGTCACGAATTTTCAAGGGAAGCAGTTCGTGAGGCATTACTTCTGTAAACAATGTCGTCAAGATCACCCTGGAAAAGATTGCAATGGCAACCCTGTTCGCTGTAACTCCTGCAACAAAATGGGGCACCGGGCTTATGAGTGCTATTCCAAGGAGCGACAGTCTCAGCAAGGGAACCAAGCTCGCCAAGGAGGAATGCCTGTTAGGACTACTGGGAGCTATGCTAATTCTAATCGTGCTCAACCTGCCACTCGACCCCAAGGGAACCCCAATAACCAAGGCACCAGCAGAGCGCCAACCAATGGAGGCAATACCCAAGCTGCTTCAACCAGCACCGTTCAAGGAGGAAATGGAAATCGAACTGGGAGACTCTTTGCCATTGGCCGAGATGAAGCTGAAAAGACTGAGAACGTCGTGACCGGTACTTTCCTAATCAATTCTAAACTCTCTTATGTTCTATTTGATTCAGGAGCATCTCATTCTTTCATAGCCAGTTCTTTTGCACCCAATCTCGACCTTAGGCAATATGAAGTTATAGAAAGCAATTTTGTGCAACCATCGGGAGAGGTGGTGAGATGCACACGAATCTATAAGGATGTGTCTATAACCATCATGGGGACCGATTTTCTTGCTGACCTCATCGAGTTTCCTCTAGGAAATTTTGATGTAATACTAGGGATGGATTGGTTAAATAGACATAAGGCTAAGATTGATTGTTGGCAACAAAAAGTTTCGATGAGAGGACCCAAAGGAGTCCGAGTATCATACAAAGGTGTCATAGTCAAACCCAAAGTAAAACTTATTTCTGTCCTTACCTTAAAATCATACCTAAGGAAAGGGTGTCCATTCATCTTGTGTCATGTCCATGACGTGTCCATTGAGGGCCCGAAAGTTGAAGATGTGGAGATAGTTCGGGAATTTGCGGATGTCTTTCCTGACGAAATTCCCGGCATGCCTCCGCAAAGGGAAGTTGAATTTCGAATTGACCTAGTTCCGGGATCAGGCCCAATCTCGAAAGCACCCTATAGGATGGCACCGAAGGAATTAGCTGAGTTAAAGACTCAATTAGAAGAGCTACTTGAAAAGGGTTATATCCGCCCAAGTGTGTCGCCATGGGGAGCACCCGTCTTGTTTGTGAGAAAGAAAGATGGAAGTTTAAGGTTGTGCATAGACTATCGTGAGCTGAACAATGTGACGGTGAAGAACCGATATCCGTTACCCCGAATCGACGACCTCTTCGACCAATTGCGCGGAGCAGGAGTATTCTCAAAGATAGACCTCAGATCTGGATATCATCAATTAAGAATAGCTGGAGAAGATATACCAAAGACTGCCTTCCGAACCAGATATGGCCACTATGAGTTCACCGTAATGCCATTTGGTCTTACAAATGCACCTGCTGTGTTCATGGACCTAATGAACCGAGTATTCCGACCATTCTTGGATAAGTTCGTAGTCGTCTTCATCGATGATATCTTGGTATACTCAAAGAACCAACAAGATCACAAGGAACACCTGAGACTAATTCTCCAAACACTGAGAGACAATCAACTATATGCTAAGATGTCGAAATGCGAGTTTTGGCTAGAAAAAGTATCATTTCTGGGTCATGTTATCTCGAGAGAGGGAGTTTCAGTCGACCCCAGCAAAGTAGAAGCCGTCTCAAATTGGTCAACTCCGAAGAATGTGACCGAGATCCGTAGCTTTCTAGGCTTGGCCGGTTACTATAGGCGCTTTGTAAAGGATTTCTCCAAGATTGCCCGACCGATGACTTCGCTTATGAAAAAGGCTAACAAGTTCCAATGGGATGACAACTGTGAGAAAGCATTCCAAACTCTCAAGGAGCGATTAACAACCGCCCCAGTCCTAGCGTTACCAAGTGGGAATGAAAATTTTGAGGTGTTTACGGACGCATCGAAAAATGGCCTAGGATGCGTACTGATGCAGAATCGTCGAGTAATCGCTTATGCATCCAGACAACTGAAGACACATGAAGTCAACTACCCAACCCATGATTTGGAATTAGCTGCCGTTGTCTTTGCCCTCAAGATATGGCGTCATTACCTTTACGGTATAACCTTCAAGATCTTTTCCGATCACAAGAGCCTAAAGTACATTTTCACTCAAAAGGAGCTGAACATGAGACAAAGGAGATGGTTAGAGTTAATTAAAGACTATGACATGGAGATCCAATACCACGAAGGAAAAGCAAATGTGGTGGCCGACGCACTCAGTCGGAAATGTGTGCATTCACTATGTGGAGCTATCTCACAAAGAAAGCTAAGGGAGGAGATACAGAACATGGGTATCAACGTAATCTCTCATGGTGGGAGCATGAACGATTTCACCCTGTCCCCCGACCTATATGAGGAGATCCGAAAGGAACAAGCTGAAGATGAAATGATTAAGACAAAGAAAGCAAAGATTGGAACCCCGAGTGGAGAAGGTTTCGCTATCGGGAATGATGGGAGCCTTCACTACAAGGAAAGATGGTGTGTACCCCAAAATTCCGAGCTGAAAAGGAGAATCATGGAGGAAGCACACAATACACCCTATTCAGTACATCCAGGAGGAGACAAACTATATAAGGACTTGAAAAAGACCTTCTGGTGGCCAAACATGAAGAGAGAAGTAGCAGAATTATAATCACGATGCCTAACCTGTCAAAAGGTAAAGATTGAACATAGAAGACCGCAAGGGCTACTACAACCCTTGGACATTCCAGAATGGAAATGGGATTCAATTTCTATGGATTTCATTACTGCCTTACCAAGGACCAAAATGGGAAATAACATGATTTGGGTAATTGTGGACCGTTTGACAAAGGCTGCACACTTCATACCAATGAAGGATACTTGGAACAAGAGAGAACTCGCCATAGCTTATAGGAAGCATGTGCTGAGATTACACGGTGTTCCGAAGAGCATCATTTCGGATAGAGACTCAAGATTCATTTCCCGATTTTGGCAAGAATTGCAAGAGTCCTTAGGAACCAAGTTGAAGATGAGTACCGCTTTCCATCCTGCAACCGATGGTCAAACCGAGAGAACAATCCAGACTTTAGAAGACATGCTTAGAGCTTGCGCTCTGGAATTCAAAGGTTCATGGGAGGACATGCTTGATCTCATCGAATTCTCATATAACAACAGTTATCACGCTAGCATCAAGATGGCACCTTTCGAAGCCCTTTACGGAAGAAAATGTAGAAGCCCTGTCTGTTGGGACGATCTCACAGATAGCGTTGTACTTGGACCACAGATGATTCAAGAAATGATCCAACAAATCCATGTGATCCGGCAAAAGATGAAAGCAGCCCAAGATAGACAAAAGAGCTATGCCGACCTTCACAGAAGAAGTGTTGAATTCGAAGTTGGGGATAAAGTCTTGTTGCGAGTGTCACCAATGAGAGGAGTAATGCGATTCGGTAAGAAAGGGAAGTTAAGTCCCAAGTACATAGGCCCGTATGAGATTTTAGAACGTGTTGGAGAGGTAGCCTACCGCCTAGCGTTACCGCCATCCTTGGATCGCGTCCATAACGTTTTCCATGTTTCTCAACTCCGCAAGTATTTGAGTGACCCGTCGCACATCATAGAACCCGAGGTGCTAGAACTCGATGAATCACTATCTTATGAGGAGCAACCCGTTAAGATCTTGGATAGTAAAATTCGAAGGACTCGGAATAAAGAGACTCGTATTATCAAAGTGTTATGGTCAAACCACGACACCGAGGAGGCCACTTGGGAAGCCGAGGAGGCCATGAGACTTAAATATCCACAACTTTTCGAGGTAATTACCTAGTTACGAGGACGTAACAATCCTTAAGCGAGGTAGGATGTAATACCTACATATTTTGCATTTCCTTATTCTTTTATTTGCTTGATTTGGGATCGTTTTAATAATGGTGTTAGCTTGCGCGTAGAGGGTAGTTTTAAACTTCGAGGACGAAGTTCGTTTTAAGGTGGGTAGATTATAATACCCGCAATATCCGTAATAATTTTTTTTAACGGATAATTTTTATTTAAGCTCGAGTACTAATTAAATCCGGGTATGGTTTAATTAAAACCGAGAATTACGTACGTAAAACCGTCGCATGCATCTTTTCCGTCACGTAATCGTTAATCGTACACTCTAGACAAACGGACCAAAGCATGCTAAAAGATTTGGCCAATGCATGAGCAAGATTCCCTTCCCCTTTGTCCCCCATTTGTGTCGCCACTCCCTTCCCCATAACCCCTCTTTTCCAATTTTCAACACCAACTAAAATACACCTTCTTCATCCTCCTATAAGCAATATTCAGATTTTAAACACACACAAACACAACAAAAAAAAATAATAAGAAAGAAGGAGGAGAGGGAGACGTGAGGGAGAAGAAGAAAGAACAAGAGGAGGAACTTGCATAACACTTGATTTCTACACTAAGTAAGCTTACATTTCTCTTCAAATCTGATTTTATAACCTTTTCACATGCATTCACATATCACTTAACATCTAAACATGAACTTAAGAATCTACAACCATGCATGCAAAGGATTGAACATAGTAAAAACCGTTATTTTGTCAAAAACGTAACATGCATGTAGTAGATCTGAAAACACATGTTAAAATGAGTATTTTCAGAAAACAAAAATTTGGGACTTTCCTTAAGTTGTTATAAAATCACTCACCAAAAATTAGGATGTTTGCATGAACCGTTTAGAAATGAAAAATCATATACTACAGCCTGTTTTCTGCTTAACCGAATCACTAGAACTCACTTAAAGAGTCGTCAAACCATATTTACAAAAGGAATCAGTGTCTCATCTCTTAATATGTTAAACTACATTGAGTCTAGATGATAATAGGCTTTTGAATCAACTCGTTTCGTTTTGTTAAGAGGGGTTTATGATGTAAAACTTTTCATGACTCCTTTTCTGACCACTGTTTTTAAAACGTGTTTTTAGATCTGAAAAACCCATTTTTGAGACAACATTCATGGCTAACAATATGTTTTAGACACATAAAGGAATCCAATAAAACCGACCATGCATGAAAATATGATGTTTTGTATTTTATATGATTTTTACAAGTTTCGGTTGTGTTCTGGAAAAATGTTCTGTTTAGTCATACTTGTTAAAAGCTTGCATTTCCATAAAAGGGTAATTTAGTCATACATATAAATATAATCAGTGACCCATCTCTTCACATGTTAAATTTTAATGAATGTAGAGTGTATTAGGCTTTCGTTTCGACGAGTTTCGACATGTTAAGAGTGTTTACCACCCCGTAACTTTTTAAGACTCACTTTTTGACCAACTTTGGTAGACTGTAACTTTGGACCCCTTAAACACGTTTTTAGTCTCTGACCACAGAGACATTAAAGATGGAAGACTCACTAAGGAACCAAACCCCACTGGTCTCGTCTCAAAATATTTAGTAACGAAGGAGATATGACGGTTTAAAGTTTCTGTTTTGAATCTGTAAAAAAACCGAGAAAGTATAGTTATCGCGTAATTTGCTACAAGTAGCTTAGTAATGGTCTTTCATATAAGTGACTATTATTTTAAATATTATGTAGAGTCGGGATTCGTAGAAGAGGCTCTCTAACCTTTAACCGCTTGCAAGGTAAGGGAAAACACCTTTTTCGTACCTTGTTGATAACCCGTTTGAATTATTGTCTATCTTGTATATTGATATCTTTTGTTATATTAAATATCTATATTGTTTGAGCTTACCTTACAAATGTTTATGGATAAGGATTTATTTGTTTTAATCTCTGGAAAGGATATTGTATTTGATAAGAAATAAGTATTTATGATTTTTCGGAAATCCAAAACCGTTTTGCTTTCTACAAGTTTATAAGGACTTATCAAATGATTGAGGAAATGGTTTTGTTTTGGAAATGGAATTTCATATTGGTTGAAACGGTTTTGGTAGAGGGGTAGGTTGTCCCTAGTGAAAGGGATTTCCTATACAGAGCTTTTGATGGGGGTTAGTTGATCGAGACCCCGTCCTCTTATCTTCCTCTTTGGGGTTGGCCCTTAGAGGGGTGTGCACACTCGGGATGTTAGGACAGTTTTAGTACATGATTTGGTGACTCTCGTCTTATCCGGTTTGGGGCGAGTGTATCCACTTCATACGGCCTCTATCCAAAGTTATGCCGATGTTGAAATGGTTGGAAAAGAAAGGTTTTCTTGAAATAGAACTATCTTGAAGGATTGGTTTGAGTTTGAATACTTTGGAATACTTATGTTAATCTTACCGTTTAAATTATTGTTTCCTTTGATTTAATGTTGGCAAGCTTTATATTATGTTCTTCAATTATTCGAAGTATTTTGATATGTATTATTATTTTATAAAATACCTTCCAAGCTATTCTTTCTTAATTCATTTATATTGCTTTCAAATCGTTTACCTTACTCAACAATATTGTTGACCCCTTTTATTTGTTTTGTCCTTGCTTGGACCTGCGGTGATCACAAAATGTGTGAGCAGATCGTGTGACAGGTACCCGTGGGAATTAGTCGTGGGATGCACTCGAGAGCGCGCTTAATGTTTCAATCAAAGACAAATGCTTTGACTCTTTATCTTCTTTTGGATCAATGAACTTTAATTTCGCTTCCGCAAACTTTAAAATTTGGTTGTATCGTATTTTATCATTTGGATTTTAAATTGCTTTAGACAATTACCTATTTTATTTCATGGTTAGGTACTACTACCACATTTGGTTTAATTGTGACACACCCATTATCCGAATTACACTGGAAAACCCTATTTATTAATGAATAGGATGATGGGGGTGTTACATTTATGACAAACATGTGGGACAATGTAGAGAATGAAGGTCACAATACAGTTTGAAACAAAGATTGATTATTTCACTTCGTATTTCCAATGTAAGTGATGGAAAATGTAGAGACTGAAGGTCAGAATAATAAGCTACGCCTGAGAAATGACATAAAATGATAGACTCTACGCATAAGCAATGTTTGCAGTTATCTATTTTTAACCTTTTTTTATTTTCACGGTATATTAATGACAACTTTTAGCAAGATTTAATGAGAGAACTATTTTTGAGTCGGGTTTAACCACGTTATTATGGTACAGGGCACATAACACCAAGCCCATATTAAATAAACAGCGAATGACTCATAGATTTCCTTATAGTTCCAAGACTTGGCTCTTAAAATTCAATTATTTCAATTTCAAAAAACTATAAATTAAATGACTCATTTCGTTTATCTATAATTAACAGTAAATGACTCATAGATTTCATTTATCTATATTATTTGTCTTTAGTATAACAAATTAATTTAATAATTAACTGGCTTTTCGAATTCTATTTATTGTTACCCCTTTAAATATCAGCATACAATCCCTTCAAAAAAAAAAAATTATCACATACAACCTCAACTTTTTCTGTCTTTCGTTATTTAAAAATTTTGTTTCACCAAAAACGTTACTTTCATGCATGGCATCATCTAATTCTCATCAGCAAGTATCAAAGAAAAGTAAGAAGAATGACAATGAAGCTACAAAAGGTTAGAACTATTTCATAGAAATTTTAATTTTATATTAACGGTTTTTCTAATAGTCAATGTATCACGTCTTTAAGAAATTTTCTAAGAGCTCTTGCAAGAGTGTACATGGCGGGGTAAGGGGGGCTCAGTGTGGGTTGTGGATGCCTCCTAACAAAATTTACAAGATGGGGAATAGTAACAGAGAATTAGAGTGGATCCTCAATCAGACTATTTGTATTTATTGTCGGCTGATTATATCCACCAACAAATATTCAGAAAACTTAGCCAAAGATTCCAAGAATGAGTTTGGTAGGATCAACGTTTCTGAGCTTTAAATTTAATTTACAAAGAATTTTATGCCTAAGTTAATTATGTAATTAAACAGCATCAAAGAACCAAAACAAGGATGTACATTTAAGCAGATGCATACAGCATATACGTATAATGTAATAGGAATTAGCTATTATTAAAATTAAACTAGCCGGCAGACCTGTCACAATTTTTAATTGTGATTAAAAGGGAAAGTTGTGCTTAAAGTTGAGGCTCAACTCCACGAGCTTCATGAATCAACATAGGCAATTTAGGGTCGGGTGTTTTCAACTCTTTCTCTCCACAAATCCCCTAATTCAATTCAAAAATATTTATCAAATTTACCAATAACACAACCGAAAATGCAGTATCCAGCAATCAAGATCATAACTTTCGCAATTTATGAACAACGCACCATCAATAATCATACGAATTCCTCTACAAAAATTAAAACTAATTCCAAACAGAAGGTGTAACAGTCAAAACCACATATAAAATGACAAGGGTAAGATTACCTTTGAACTATCATTAAGCAGAGGCCTTAGATTCATTACGTGAGGATCAATGACTTCAATTAACGGTAACTGCACAGAAGCATCCGAGGAACTGTCGGGTGCGGAGCAATGGATCAACTCGGAAACAGCTACAAAATCAAAGAAAAATTCCAAGCAAGAAATTTAAATAATAAGGAAACACAACAGCTATGGCATGTTGGCCTCCAAGAGTACAAGTAATAGAAACCCAAATACTCAGTCCAAAATATTAGAAATTTACCATGTCATTAATCAGTCACCCATAAATCTGTAGCAAATTTACCCAGGGTTACCTAATTCATAATACGCATAATTTGAATTCACAATTCGAATTCACAATTCAAATTCACCAATAACTCATGTAATCTACAGACAAATTTATACATTGGGGAACAAAACCCATTAATCAAAATCAATCAAATTCACCAATAACACAATACAAAATGCAGAAACCAGTAATTAAGATCATAACTTACGTAATCTAAAGACAAATTTATAGATAGGTGATCAAAACCCATTAATCAAAATCAATCAAATTATTTACTTAATCATATACATATATTCGCTTTATTCCGAATTTACCTTCCCATTTTTCATTCCACTAAAATACAGACAAATCAAAAACCAAAATAATAAAAAAGTTCCCTAAAAATACCTGATAGACAGTCGAATTCTGACCAACGGCGCAAAAAGGGATAGGGGATGTCAGCGCCTGAAGGTTTGCGACGATGATGATTGAGGGGAACGGGGTGTTCAGGAAGGGAGAAGGGGGAAGGGGAATGGGTGGTAGGCGGAAATGAATTGATGAATAATGATGCCCCAATACTTATCTCAACGTACGGTTAAAGACGGAAATGGGTCAGAATTTACCTTTCGATACTCTTAAACTAGTTCTAAAGCCCGTGAAATTCACGTAACTGGATATATTGTTACGCTGGTGGTATTGTGCAAGTTCGGATTTCTATCCGCATTTAGCTCTGATGACAAAAGGAACTCGTAAGAAAAAAAAATATTAATCAAAACCGTATATTGCCATAATATATAGTCAAAATATATTTACCAAAGTTTTGTCACACATTATTAGCATTTTGCCACGAATATTGTTACGTTTATTAGTGTTTTGCCACAATTATTGTTATTATTATTGTTTTTTTCATTTTTTTTGTAATTAATTCAATCTATGAGAAATTTGTTAAATTTAAAATTTCTAAACTTTTATTTGTAATTATAATTGAAAGTAGATTGAATGATTAAATAATTTGTAATTATATTTGTAACATTGTTTTAAATAATTATGGTGAAAATTCTAATTTGTGTTTAATACTATTGGATATATAAGTTTTTTACTTTTAAGTTTAATTTCCAAACACATAAAAAACAAATTTTAGTATTTATTGTGCTTTAATTTCTGTTTAATGTTATGATTTTTTCATTATTTTTCTTAAAAAATAATAATAATAATAATAATGTGGCATCCGCTAATAGTCTTATGAGGTAAATGGTTAAAGATACTGTTTAGTCTTACCTTTTTATATTATACTACTTTAGTTTCCCGTGAATCACGTGATTTTTCAAACTTTTCATTAATAAATTTTCGTTAGCATAATTGTTTTCTACTGCATTTTGTAGTAGTTTGATACTTACATAATTTTTTAATAGTGTTTTTTTATTATAACATATGATTTTGTTGTTCTCATTCTCATTACTATTCTAACCAAAACATATCATTTTTGCTCAACGTCAAAATGATATTTTTGTTAATTGAACTTTACCAAAACGATGATACTCTGTATTAGCAACAAAAATAATATATAATAGTAATCATAGTTTGGATACCTCAATATTTTTCTAGTTTGGAAATAATGATGATATTTGAACACAGAATATTCTTTACTCATTTTCTCTAAACTCTTGTGATGTTTAATCAAATAAAAATAAAATAAATGAGTTAAGTAAATAGATAAAACAACATAGATTCTCGCATTGAAAATTCAAAAAACAGATATTACTCATTAGTGTCTGTTTTTTGGGATAGAATATGAGTAAATATTAAGAGAACTAATATAAACAGATTATCAAAAATCGATGGGTATATATAATGTATTTTTGCATGTTATCATCAAAGCATCAATAAGAGAACAAAATCAAATGCATCATATCTCATTAGTACTCAAATCACATGAAAAATATAAATTTACCATTTTAAACAACATAATTAAATATATAGATAATACTATATTTATAGTAAACTTGCGTTAGTCATATTTGTAATTTGTTGTTAATATCAATATTAATAAATTCACTACACATTAACAATGATGAATATATTAAAATGATCCACAAAACAAACTATCACTAAATGTGAAATTAAAAAAATAAAGTTACAATTTAGTCAAGCTAGAATTTCTTTCACAAAAATTTCACCATAATTCACTGATATTATATCCAATGATTGACGATTTAAAGTGTCTTCATAAGTATTTGACAATGCCTAAAACGAACTATATAATACAAATGCTTGTCAAATTCCCCATCTCTCGTCTATTTCTCTCTTAATTTCTCATTTCTTCTCAATTCAATTTGATTTATGCTCGCCTCAAAGTAAAGATATAAAAGGTGTTGAAAAATAAATCAAATGAAATATTTTGGTCAAATTAAACAATTTTTTTCATTAATTTGTTTTTGCTAGGAATGTGCTAGAATTTGTATCAATTTATTTTCTTTTATAGGTGAAATGTTTTAATAACAGTAGAATATAAAAAGTTTAGCACTAAATTATGCAAATTAAATGAAATATAAATGAAAGTTTAAATAAGATTAGTAATTGGTCTATTAAATACTACTTTGCCTATTTATTTTTTATTTTTACTTGTTTTAAAATAATAATAAAAAATTGGTCAAACATTTAAATGTAGAGTGTACACATGTTATTAGAAACTACTCAATCTAGGTTTTTTATGTACTTAATAAATCAAATGGAATAATTTGGTGAAAATAAACAAAGTTTTTCATTAATTTTGTTTTAGCTAGAAATGTGTTAGAATTTTTATCAATTCATTTTCTTTTATATGAGAAATGTTTTCGTAACATTAGAATATAAAAAGTTTAACACAAAGTTACGATTATTAAATGGAATATAAATGAAAGTTTCAATAAGATGACTAATTAGTCTATTGAATACTACTTTGCTTATTCATTTTCCGACTTTTACTTTTTTTAAAAAAATAATAATAATAAATTGGTCAAATATTTAAATGTAGTGGACACCTGTTATTAAGTAACTACCCAATCTATGTTTTTTTTCTACTTTGTCTTTTCATTTTCTATTTTTATATTTTTTTTGATAAAAAAATTGATCTAGCATTTCAATGTAGTGCGCCACGTGTCATTCTAGCATGTCAATGTAATGCGCCACGTGTCATTCTAATATTACTCGATCTAGCCTTTTTATGTTATTATATAGACTTTCTAAGGAATTCATAATCATCAATTATTTAATTTAATAATTATGTTGTAACTATTCTGTTTTTGTAGGATTTGTTCTATTTTTGATAACCCTAATCGTAAAAATTTTTTAGAAAATAATTATTCGGTTCATTACAAGACGATTGTATTCATGAAATTGTTGATGAAACGACTAAATTATTTTTAATATGTGAGAATTAGATCCATAATTATTGAATAATTAATGAATTATTAGGTTTTGAGAAGAAACGATTGAATTTTTTAAAAAAATTTGTTTTCTTTGGGTGAAGGATAGAGTTGGAATAATAGAGATAATTGTGTGGGATTTACTAATATAGTGTGCGGGATTTAGTAAGTACGGACGTTTAATGGTGCAATTGTTTATGTATCTTAAATATAAGTATTTTCTGTGGCTAAATTGTATTTTATTTTTTTTACCTTTTCTCTTATCTCTTACCATAATTGTGAAGATTGTTTTTTTTATTTCTGATTTATTTTAAATATCTTTTAGGTAGACAATTTTTAGAGTTACGTGACATAACAAACACGCATGCCCAAGTTTCTAATACCAGACAACCAAAATATGGTAAACACGCATTTTTTCGTCCTACACCAGGTATTTTTTTTTCAATTCTGTAATTTATTACTTTTTATTCTGTTTGCATATTCGGAAAAAAAATTAATGTATTAGCTACGCACTAACTTATTAACTTTTTTGTCTTATCTTCTAGGTGACTATGAGAAAATGGGATCCACACATAATAGAACGTCAATGTCCACAATTACTAATTCACAATCAAATAATGAATTTAATCTGAACTTTTTCGGATCTCCAATTTACCAAGGTATATCTTTTAAACTTATATTTATTGTGTTATATATTATAGTGTATTACTAATTAGATTTGTGCCGAATATAATAAATTTACAAATACAATCAGGTACGTATATGATGCCGCTACGTGACTTAACAAACCCACAAGGACAGTGTCAAGCATCAACTCAAATATCCTATGGTAAAACGTCTTTGGTTCAATCACCGAATGGTAAGTCTTTAAATTTAAATTTTACTTATAAAAACACAGATACGTCCAACACGAAAGTTGATTACCTTTTTTTTTTCCTCACAATTTGATGTTAAAGTGACTATTAACCTGCAAGAATTACAACCAAGTCCAGAAAATCAAATTCACGCTTCATTTCAACAATGTAAGGGTAAAGCACCTATTTTTCAATCACATAATGGTATGTTACTCTATTTCGTGATTTTTATTTCATAATACAGCTATGTTTACATTTTCAAAATAACAACTACAGCATAATACTCCTTCATATAAAGATGTTGTTATCATAAGAAAGTTGGAAAGTTTATCACACAAATATTCTTATCAGTAATAAAATATACATCCTTATTGCTCAATAACAAAATTACAGCAATAATCTTTGTTCATCAAAAATTAAGTATATTTTCCCACAAAACATGATGTTATAGTGTCCTATTTTTCGCCAGTATTGCAAACACCTCCACAAATTCAAAGGAAATTATCAAATCATCAAAATAAGGGTAAAGCACCAATGTACATATCTGAAAATGGTACGCCTCTCAGATTACAAAACTTTTATATATATATATATATATATTTACCATTCACAAACTTCCGACTTTAAATTTACTAAATTTTTTTTCCTCATTATATACATATTCGTTTTTACTCAAGCCTTTCAACCACTTCCAAATATTCAAAGTCGGTCATCATTTCAGCTATCTAAGGATACATCATCATTTTCTAACTCACCAACTGGTATGTCTCTCAATTAAAGTGTTTCTGTATTTACTTAAATAGTTTTTGTCTCTCATGATGTGCTCTATATCGATTTTATGCAACCTGTAAAAACTGTTCAGATAGGACTAAAAAGAAACTAATGGCAGCCTCCATAAGCAATTTGTGGAATGGTAATCGACCTACTACCTGTTTTTTAAACTCAAATCTACTGTTAACTACTCTATTTCTTTATAATTCATTGTTTAATATAATTGTTTTGTCATAGATTATGAGTTGGCAAAAGGTGTAAACAACTACCTACTTGCACAAACTTCGAGGAAACAAAGGAAACAAAAATTGTCCCTAAAGAGATCCAAAGGAAATTTCGAAGCTTTTACGTGTCTAAACAGTAATTTAACCCAACAACAACTGGCTGCAAAACTATCAAGGGAAAAGAGGAAGCTTCTCTTACGTCAGTCACGGTTGGCAAGTAATTCAGCCACTTCAACACCCACCACTCCTAACAGCACCATCACGAATGGTAAATATGTGATAAAAGCCTGTTTTATTGTAGAAAAAAAATGTTAATCATTTATTGCCCTTTAACATATTTTCTTAAAAACATACACCATACGTCTATATCACATATACTAATTCTATTTGTGCAGTAGATGGAGAACAGCAACTCTCGGGCAATCAAACGTTTGATACAGATAATACTTCAATGCAAAGTCATATTGAAAGACAAAATTTGATCCGAGAATTAGCAAGAGATCTTTCATCAGCCTATGAAACTTATGAAGCAAATAACCGTATACGAATTGCTGCTGATAACCTTCAAGGTCATAATACTAACAAATTTCAATTACATTTTTAAATCGAATTATAGTTTTTATATTGACATTTATCTTTCTTAACAGCCCTTCACGGATACGACGATATCGGGGACCCTATTTACTGTTGCACAAAATGTGGAGCTCAGATGTGGTACGGTGAAAGGGATCGTATGGATACCAAGCCTATAGTGCCCTCTTTTACTATGTGTTGCAAAAATGGAAAAGTTGAACTTCCGTTTATAAAAAAACCTCCGAAATTGTTATGTGACCTTTTAATGCGAAAACATCCTAAGAGTAATCATTTCATGGATAACATACGTCATTACAATAATATGTATTCATTTACATCTATGGGTGGAAAAGTTGATCATACAGTGAACCGAGGTAGAGGTCCTTACACTTTTAGAATCGGTGGTGAGAATACACATTTAATTGGAAGCTTATTACCTAATGAAGACGCACCACCCAAATTTTGTCAACTTTACATCTACGACACGGAAGAGGAGTTGAAACATAGGAAGAATGCAGTGAGGTTTGTTTGTTTGTTTTTTTTTTTTTTTTTTTTACCTATATGTATTAATTTTTAAAAATTGTAGTTCACTATTTTTCGGAAAATAAAAAATTAACCATTTCCAATTATATATGCAGTTATAATAACGATATTCAATTCGACGACGGTCTAATGACGGAATTAAAACAAATGCTTGATCGTCACAACGTTTTGGTCAAATCATTTAGAATGGCTAGAGATCGACTACACCAAGGTGCTGATGGTCAGGTCAAGTTAAGGCTTATTAGTGCACGTCATACAGATGGGAGAACATATAACTTACCTACCGTCTCAGAGGTGGCTGCCTTAATTGTGGGAGATATGGAAAACACAATTGATAGTAGGGACATTGTTGTCGAGGAACGCTCGGGTAGACTACAACGCATATCAGAGCTACATGCTTCTTATTTAGCTTTGCAGTACCCTATTCTTTTTCCGCGTGGAGAGGATGGTCATAGACTTGGTATCCCTCATAGGCAGCAGTCGACATCATCCTCCAGTAACAGTAACAGCGCTCGGGATAAGTTAACGTTGAGGGAGTGGTTTGCTTTTCGCATTCAAAATAGATCAATAGAGCGTGAATATCCGACTATTTTGATGGCAGGTATATTATTTCATATTTTATTAAAATTTTACTTTTATTTTAATATCCCCTTTTAAATTTAATTTTTTATTATTTTTAAATTTAATTAAATTTATGTAACTTATGTGGTCACATATTTTATAAACATCTGTTGATTTCATATTTATTGTCCAGGTAAAGCATTTCAACAATTCCTTGCTGACGGTTGCACAATGATAGAATCTGACCGTTTAAAGTATATCCGTTTTAACCAACCAAAATTGAGGTCCGAAAACTTCAAGAATCTAGCCAACGCTGCCGCTGTAGGACAAACCACCCCTTCCTCTGCTGGTGTTCGTTTCATTGTCCCATCATCTTTCGTAGGGGGCAAGGGTTACATGAGGGAAACATATCAAGACACAATGACCATTTGCAAGTGGTGTGGGTATCCTGATTTGTTTATTACCTTCACATGCAACCCAAAATGGCCGGAAATTACTAGGTTTGTTCAACAGAGAGGCCTACGGCCAGAGGATAGACCTGATATAGTTTCTCGCGTCTTTAAATTGAAACTCGATGAGCTTATGCGGGACTTTAAAGAACTACACATGTTTGGGCGAACAAGAGCAGGTGATTTTATCTTTTACTTTAATTAACATTTTAAAATGTGATTTATATTCTTTATCACTTCTAATTTTGATACTTAACTCCATCTAATTAAATATCGTTTTATTTTATAGTTGTTTATACAATTGAATTCCAGAAGCGTGGTTTGCCTCATGCCCATATTTTGCTCTTTTTACAAAGGGATGACAAGTTCCCAGAAGCCGCGGATGTTGACCGCATTATAAGTGCTGAAATTCCAGACCCTTTAGAGAACCCAGCACTTTATACAGCAGTTAAGGATTGTATGATTCATGGCCCATGTGGAGAACTTAACCCAGATTCGCCATGCATGATTGATGGACTTTGCTCGAAAAAATTTCCAAAGAAGTTTAATGAGAGAACTACTGTAGACGGCGATGGTTATCCAGTTTATAAGAGAAGGGACAATGGAAATACAATTGAGAAAAATGGTAAAACGGTCGATAACAGATATGTTGTTCCATACAATGCAGATTTGTTGTTGAAATATCGTGCTCACATTAATGTGGAATGGTGCAACCAAGCAAGATCAATTAAGTACTTATTCAAGTACATTAATAAAGGATACGACCGTGTCACTGTTAGTGCGACCCGCAGTAATACTGGTAATCACTTATATCTATTTATTTCTTCGTCATGTTTTTTCACTGAACTTTTTAAAATTAAATGTCTTATGAAAAAAAAAATCTTTCTTTTCAAGTAGGCAGTAAAGACTCAAATGAGGACGATCAAATACAACAATACTACGACTGCCGTTATATTTCACCATGTGAAGCTGTTTGGAGAATCTTTTCATTTCCTATTCAATATAGGACCCCCCCTGTGTTAAGGTTAGATTATCACCTACCTAATGAGCAAAACGTTATTTTCCATGATGATGATCCAATCGACGAAGTGGTCGAAAGGTCTTCCGGAGGTAGAACAAAATTCACTGCTTGGCTGGAATATAATAATTTGAATTCTGATGGTAGAGATCTAACATATAGTGAGTTTCCCCAAAAATTTGTGTGGAAAAAAAAAGAAAGGAAATGGACTCCAAGGGAAAAAGGATTTACTCTTGGCCGAATGTATCATATGTCTCCAAATGGGGGTGAGAGGTACTATCTGAGAACTCTACTGAACTTTGTTAAAGGACCCAAATCATATGAAGATATTAGAACTGTAAATAATTTCCCTCACCCAACTTTCAAAGAGGCTTGCTACGCTTTAGGCTTACTTGGTGATGATAAAGAGTATATTGATGCCATTGAGGAAGCGAGTTTTTGGGGGACTGGATTCTATCTTAGAAACCTCTCGCAACTCTTTTGCTCACTAATAGCTTAGTGAAGCCTGAATTAGTTTGGGAAAGAACATGGAAGTTATTATCGGATGATATCTTATACAGAAGACGAACGGAACTACGTAACCCAGGTACTTTGTCAACTATGCTTTAAAAATAAATTAATATTATTATTTTATTTTTTGATAAGGTAACTTTCTCTTTGATCTATTGAAATACAACCATATTTTTCTTCGTGTATGCAGAACTCCAGCTAACAGACGAGCAGTTGCAAAATTATACTCTTTCCGAAATTGAGTCATGGTTGCAGCGAAATGGTAGTTCATTGCGTAAGTTTGACACCATGCCATATCCAGACATTGACATTCTTGCAACGTGCTCGAATAGGCTCCTGGCGGATGAGTTATCTTACGATAAGGATGCTTTGAAGACGGAACATGAAATGCTCACTTCTTCAATGACAGATGAACAAAAATCAATTTATAGAAAAATCATGTATTCTGTTCAAAATGGTCAAGGTGGTGTATACTTTGTTTATGGGTATGGGGGAACCGGTAAGACATTCCTATGGAAGACATTATGCGCTGCTTTAAGGTCTAAAGGTGAGATCGTTATTGCTGTGGCTTCAAGTGGCATTGCATCTATCCTTCTTCCCGGAGGGCGAACAGCGCACGCACGACTAAGCATACCCATTAATGTTGATGAACACTCAACCTGTCATGGAATACGACCAGGAACTGATTTGGCAGAGCTATTAATAAGAGCAAAGCTTATCATCTGGGACGAGGCCCCTATGGTTAACCGTTATTGTTTTGAAGCTCTTGATAGAAGCATGAGAGATATCATGCGAACTTCGTCGCAAGGGGACCCTGAAAAACCCTTTGGAGGAAAAGTTGTAGTCTTTGGCGGTGACTTTCGACAAGTCTTGCCTGTTGTACCCAAAGGAAGCAGGCAAGATATTGTAGGTGCTGCTATCAGTTCTTCTCCTTTATGGAGATATTGTAAGGTTATACTCTTTTTTTATAATATCCATCTTAGACTTCTCCTATTACTTAATCACTAATCACTTTTACTTAGTAATTCAATTATGAGTTATTTCATGATAAAAAATACAGGTTTTGAAGCTCACAAAAAACATGAGACTTCAGGTCGGAAGTGCACAGTCAGATGTTGATGAGATTAGAGAATTTTCGAAGTGGATTCTAGAAGTTGGCGATGGTTTAGCTGGTGGGCCGAATGATGGTGTTGCTACCATCGAATTACCTGATGATCTACTTTTACACCCTGGTGCAGATCCAATAGCTACCATTGCAGACAGCACGTACCCATCGTTTGAAGATCACCTAGGTGACCCTCAGTACTTCACTGAAAGAGCTGTACTAGCACCTACTCACGATGTTGTCGAATCGGTAAACGACTACGTCTTGGCTAAAATTCAAGAGGAAGAAATAGTTTATTTAAGCTCTGATGAAATTAGCAAGGAAGAGACAAATTGCAGGGTAAGAGAACTCTACTCTACGGAATTTCTTAACTCTATCAGATGTTCTGGTTTACCCAATCACGTCTTGAAACTAAAGGTCGGAGCTATAGTCATGCTTCTTAGAAACATCGACCAAGCAAATGGGTTGTGCAATGGTACCCGCCTGGAGGTAAATCATCTAGGAAAACGGGTTATAAGTTCAACTGTTATTTCTGGCAGTCACATTGGTAGCAAGGTCTACATTCCCCGAATCACCTTGACACCTTCCGACACTACTAGGTTTCCAATACAGTTTGAAAGAAGACAATTTCCTTTAGCAGTTTGCTTTGCAATGACTATTAACAAAAGTCAAGGGCAATCACTATCCCGTGTTGGACTTTATCTACCTAGACCGGTCTTTACCCACGGCCAATTTTACGTTGCTATATCTAGGGTTACAAGTAAAAAAGGTTTAAAAGTCCTTATTCTGGATGAAGAAGGAGGGATGTCTAATACAACAAATAATGTTGTTTACAAGGAGATTTTCGATAAATTTTAATTTCTGTATTATATTTTCCTAAGGTGAATCAGAAAACAATTGTAGTTAATGTAGCTGAATATTATTTTATATTAACTTAACGTTTATTAGATGTTTTGTCATTGCTAAGAAATCCTCTTACATATTCATTTAGTCTTTTAACTTTGGAAATTAACATTTTCAAAAAAATGAACGTGTTAAAAAAAAAAGCAATTACTTATCCTCTTACAAAATAAATAAACACAACCCGTGAATTTTCACGGGTCTAACACTAGTGAATAATTGAATACGGTCTCTCAATTCTCAACCCAGTAAGCCTCACAGTGAGATCATGTTCTTCCCCATTTAAAGTAATTTTCTTGAACTGAATTTAATTTTATTGAATTTCTTTGAGCTTAATTGTACTAACTTAACTTATTTTTGAACGATTTTTTTGAAATGACGCTCAAAAATAAAATAATTGTTGTTTGGGGTTGGGTTTTAAAAATAACTAGTGTTAAACCCGTGCAAATTGCACGGGCATATTTTTAGAAAAAAATATGGTGGATAATTAATATTACCGAATAGTGTCAATAATACGTGAATATTATGCATTCAATTTCTATTATATTGATAATACGTTAAAATACACATGATTATAATAATGGTATTTATATATCCATTCTTTTATTGTTTTTTTTAAATAGATAAGATGTTATTTCAAGGTTTATTTTGTACCGTTATGTTTATGATTTGATTTCGCAAAATATATAAATTTGTAAACTATTATTGGTTGTTATATTAATATTATGTTATTTTTATTGTTTTTTAATTTAGTATTGTCACTTTTTTTTCGATTGCAAAAATGCACGGGTATATTTAACCGGTATACTTTTAAGAACATCGATATAATATATCGATATATTGTTTATTCTAATTGTTTATTGGAATTTTTTAACTTTACTCAATTTTGTTTTTAAATTTAGTATTGTCGCTTTTTTTCGATTGCAAAAATGCACCGGTATATTTAACGGGTATACTCTTGCCAGAAATTAAAATTTCATGTTTATGAAATTATATAAAAAAATGTTACGTAAAATTTCTTAAACTACGTTATCAGGTATTTATTTAGAATTTCAGACGGTTATTTCTCAGGAAATTCATAAATGAAATTGTGGTTTATTCTAAAATTTTAATACCATAAACCGTTTTAATGTTAAAACAGTTGTGCAAATTATTAACTATCCACAATTATATTCAATCCCGCTATTAATCATTACGTAAAATTTACGGTTTATTTTTGTAAAATCAAAATAGTTGTGCAAATGGATTACGCACTTTTACACGAGTTTTTCGTAAAATTTCATGTTTACGAATTTATATAAAAATGTTACGTAATGTATTTCTTAAACTACGATATCAGGTATATATTTAGAATTTCAGGCGGTTATTTCCTAGGAAATTCATAAAAGAAATTGCGGGACCCACTTGAGAGAATTAAAAAAAAAAATATCACAATTGCATAGATGACGTGGCGCTTCGAGGGCTCCTGAAATGATTCAGTAATTATATAGATAAGATTGTTAAAATGGTGTCCAAGTAAGCTCGATTTTTCCAAACCTTAAACACGCCATTACAAATGACGGGTTTTACAAATGACGTGTTTATAGTGAATATCTACAGAGGAAAAAGTTTGAACAAAATGAAAATAATTAAACACGCCAATATGAAAGAAAACCGCAATTGCTAATGGCGTGTTTCAACAACAACTTTTTTGATTTTGATTCCAATAACTAATAGAAAATAGGAGTTGAACCCGCCATACGTAATGACGTGTTATGGGCTAGAAACACGCCATTCGTATTGGCGTGTCTAGGCTATTTTTTTCAAAACACGCAATCCCCTTCACTTTCACCCAAACTCTAAACTTATTGCCCTTGATCTCTCTCACAAACACCCTAAAATCCGACTGAAATCACCTATCTCTCTCCTCTTACCTCACATTCATGCCCTCGACGGCCTGATACTCGCTGCTTGACTGAAGCGAGAGATATGTTACGTCCTGGTCTTCCAGCATTATCCCAACATGTAAGGCAAGTCCTTTCAGATATTCAGTCAGTTATTGCAAAATATGATGAGAATAACCCAGAAGTTATCAGTCAACCAGAGTGGCGTGGTTTGTGCCAGTTTGAGAAGATTTTTTTTACGCATAACGGGATTTTTCCTATTTATTTTACGTCTGATTTCCCATAAATGCTGCAATGTATAAGGTTTATATATCTTCATTCTCTTGCGCATCAACTGGGCTTGCATTTCCATTATTCCTAGAATTTCCCACGAATGTTGTAATGTATAAGGTTTATCATTAATATTAAATGTAGAAGATTTATTAATATTGTAATGGACATGGGTCGTAAAAAACAACCGATGTACATATATATATAAGCACATCGGATTTTTGAAAAAACCCGATGTGCATAATTATGAGTACATTTTTTTTTGAAAAAATTCGATGTGCATTAACTGATGTTGCGCGTTTAGAGGTTTTGTAGTAGTGTGCCCTCTTTGTAGGTGTAGGATAGGTATGGAGACACTTGCACATCTCTTTAGGGATTATGAGATTTTTAAACGTCTTTGGGCTTCTTCGGACTTGGGTATTTGGTCACGGTTTGTTGATTCCCTATCAATAGACGACTGGATCATTAACTGGATCGTGTTCTTTTCTACGTCGGAGGATGCGATGGTTATGACTATCTCTTTTGTTGCTTTGTTATGGGGTATATGATGTCTTGCTTGGTAATAATATTATTTTTCGAGATCACTTGTTGTTTGCGGAGGCTTTCTTTACTTTATATAGGAATTTGGTTAGGTCTTCAATTGATGCAGAATCTCCCAAGACGTGTGTTCCCTCGAATGTTTCTTCTGATCTTCATGATGAGGACTTGAGTATTTTGGGTGAGTTAAGAAACAATCTTCCTATCTATGTTATTGGTAATGGGGTGGCCTGTCATGTGGTGAGAGTCGAGGTGGATGCGGGTTGGCTGCCTTCACTGAACGCTGCGGCTGGTTGGATTATTTTTTCTCCAGACGGTGTTGAGTTATATAAGGGTTTGAGTTGTTTTTTAGCCGAGTCCGCTTGTCAAGCAGAATCACGAGCTATTGTGGAAGTTTTTCTTTGGGCTTCGAAACGGGGAATTTTCCATGCGCAAATTTCGACGGATTGTCCTCAACTCCTACTCCAAGTCTTTGATTTGGCTCAACATCATCATTTCAACAGAGACCTATTGGGGGATTTGAGTTCTTTATTTTCTTACTTTCATTATTTATGTTTTGTGTTCATTTTGCGTAGACTTAACAAGGTCGCTCATGATCTTCCTAAGACGACTTTGGATGGTTAATCTATGTTAGAAATTGAGTATGCATGAAACAAGAATTGACAATAAAGATCCACACCGAATCGACTTCGCTTTCCTAATAGAACAATTCGACCCTATATTAGTGCCAGGGTTATACCGAATTTCCTATTGAGATAAGACGGTGTCCTTTGTTTTCAGGCACAAGAATCAGAGACGATGTAATTCAGAAGTATTTTATGTAGTTTGTTATATTGTTCAATGATGCAAAAGACAAAAACTTTTTCTCTATATTCAAAATCTTCACTCCATATCTATTTATATCTATCTCTATAAAAGGGGTAGAATTTAATTCATTGTGATTGGTTCATTGAAATAAGAAAAAAAACTACCCACTAACTTTAGTTTGGTTTAATTTCCCTCTCTCCTAAATTCAGAATTCTCATTCCTAATTACGTAATCGATTGCAGTATTACATTTCGTCATTGTCATAATAAAATACGATGCGATCAAATTATTGTTCATCGAAAATATAAATAACAGTATACAACATTTCAATCAAATACGATATAGAACTCCAAATATAAAAATCAAATCCGAAAAACAAAAAATTACAAACACGAAAAATAATTACAGTCCAAAAATTAAATTACATTATATTCTCCAATTTTCAAATCAAATAGAATATAAATTGATATACCAAACAAAATAAATACGGTAAAATACGATATACAACGGTTCAATATATATCAAAATTATTACGTTTTTGCTACTGTCGTAATAAAAATCCTGTATAATAGAAAAAAAAACTGAAAATCAGCAAAAAAAAAAAAATAAACAAAACGGAAATTCCAACCTAAATAACTCAAAGTCAACTAAAAATTATTCAGGTGGGGATATTACGTTTATTAATCAGTTTGCATATTAATGATTAATGATAATATTAATTATAATATTAATACTAATAAAATACTGGAATAAAATACTTAAAATAAACTAAAAATTTGAAAATTATAATTTTATTATGCTAAAAAAAACTGCAAATTAATCTTATTCATGTAGATCTACTCCTAAGAGATTGAGACGATATTGATAATAATCAAATAATTGACAGTTATAAAGAACACACAAGTAGGTAATAAAAAAACACGGGATCAATATTTCTAATAAAAAATTCGTTAATTCTGAAATCATAACTAATAAAATTTACCTTTTACATTAATAATGAAATAGGTCGGATTTTATAGCAAAAAATGGTTTATTTTAGTAATTCATGATTTATAATAATTTATATATTATCTACTTAATTTTTATTTTGAATTATATTTGTATTAATTAGTCACATATTTATGAGTAACCAATATTTAAAAATAGAACCGTACATTTGTTGTACGGGTATAAAACTAGTAGATATGAAAAGGGATAGGGGAATGTATTTGTGAAGAGTTATAACTTTTCACAAATTCTGACCTATTCAATTTCTATTGCGAAAATTAAATCCCATCAAAGTTTTCCCGGGCATTGCCTCGGATCCCTCATCATAGTTGTTCAAATGAAACTATACTGTAAATTCATAAATAATTATGCAAGTGTACACTCCGTACTACCCAAACTTACATTATATTATAACGAACTTACCCATCTACGAACCAAACCCGAGTACGCTAAATGAACCGATAAATACACATAGATTACCAACAATCTATGATTGTTATATTTTACAGCTGCCAATAAAAAGCCAACAACAATTAGAAACACAGACTATACTATGCTTAAAGCTTTCCATCTATTACAACAAAACTTTTGAATTTAGGGTGTGACTATATCTGGTGCCTTTAATAGTCACAGTTGTCGATTTTGGTGTTGGCTCGTGGCAGAAAGCATCATTTCGGCGTACCTATTCCCCTAACCAGGGTGCGCAATTTCTTACGAAAATAATATGTAACTCGGACCAAAGTTGCAGATTTTCAAAAGTTGGCAAGTAAAAGAATAAATGTATCGGGTACTGAATTAAATTGATATTGACCCGCTTCAAATCACACCATGAATAGCACAAAGTGACAAAACGACAGACCAAAATGAACCTGATAGTAATCTTACATAAACCGTAATTAAGTTCAACTTAATTTATATTGAACTGGTTTAACTCAATTCGAAACTTAACCAAATGACCCATCTGTCAGGTCTGGTCCTCATTAGTATGTATTCTCTATTCTCTAAGAAAGTTTCACAAAACTCATAAAATCACTATCGAATTCAAGAGCCTTCATCGTTTCAGGTTTAAGGCAAATTTCTATATCTATGCTTCCACCTCCTTCACGTGCTGGACTTGCAGTAATCTTTCCGTCTTCCTTACGACAATAGCCCGCTAATACCGCTTCCGCCTTATGATAGTGTCAAATAGTGACGGGTTAATAGGTAATTTTTATCAAATCAACCATGCTTGATACCGGGTCATAGCGAGACTTTCATGTAATATGCCGGTTTACTCTTGTGATTGTAATTTCGAGTTTTTGTATGTTTTGTTGGGAGCTTGAAACAACTCTTCTCTACCAAGGAGGAGAAGGATAACCAAGGGTACAAGTTCAAGGTAAAAAAGAAGCAAACTTGGGAAGACTTGAAGTATTGATGCAAATTGAAGAAATGAAGCAAAGGAAAGCAAGTTGCGAGGCACTGCGCAGCCTGCGCAAAAGACGTGCGCAGCTGCGCTCTAGTGCGCAGGCAAGAAGGTTGTTGCGCAGCCTGCGCCCCCTGCGCATCTCTGTTTTACACGGATTTTCTAATCCGTGTTTGGGCTTTTAAAATGAAATTATCCTAGGGTTTTGTGCAGGGGTATAAATACTCAACTTCAGAATGTTTTAAGACATCATCTTATCTTTAGAACAAGAACATTTTACTCTCAAATTAATTGTAATCTTTCCCTATTTTCAAGCTTGTAATTATGCAAATGAGAAGCTAATCTTCTCATTCTTGGTGTAATCCTAATCAAAGTATCCAACTTTGATATTGTAAGACACTTTCATCCCTCTAGTTTATCTAATGTTCTCTCTTTGTTTTAATGTTTTATTTTGAGTAATTAGTTGTTTGGTTTGATCATCCTTGCTTCTAGTTGTTCAATCTTTGCATGTTCTAAGGAAATGGCTTAGTTTTTACTTAGGATTTGTAGTAGCAAACTCAAATTGTGTGGAATTGGTTTAAAGGAAATACCTTTTGAGTAGAGTTTACATGACTAACTCTACTAGCATGGTTTAATGTGTGTAGATTAGTTTCCTTGTTCATCCTTTGGCTTAATCTTTAATCGCTTGGTTTTAGTCCTCTTGTTACGGTTTAGTGGCTTAGGCTAGAATCGAAGGAACCCTATGTACGGTTTAGTCATGGGATTCACTATCTTAGGATGTTCGTAGTGGGTAGATAAATAGGAGGGGTGATAGAGTCGACTTTGTCTTTGTTGAGATATTTTGAGAAGGTTACACCAAGATTTTCTCTCTTATTGAATTTGTGCACATTTATTGTTTGTGGTATTGCCTAGCCCAAAATCATTTCTCATTTATTGCTCTTTTATTGTCTTTGTGAATGCTTTTCCAATCATTGATCTTTGCATTTATGTTATCTCCTTGTTGTTCATTTATGTTAATATCCATGGTTTGTTGATAAGTCATTTATCTTTAGTCTCTAATCATCACTAAGTTTTCATCTAATCTTTGTTTAGTTGTGTGTAAGCAAGTTTTTAGTTATTTCCCTTCTCTTGGGTTCGACCCTTAACTTGCACTTTACTACTTTTATTTCGAGTCTAGTCGAGTCTAGTTTAGGATTTATAAATTGTTTGGCGAGATAATTAGTGTAATAACGACCACTAGTTTTTCCGTATCAAATTTTGGCGCCGTTGCCGGGGAAGGGCAACATAGCTAAAGCTTGTTTGTGTTTTGTTTTTGTGTTGTTTTTATTTCTATTTTCCTTAGTTGTGTCATTTCGAGGGGTAACTCTAACTTGAAACCCCTCGTAACGAGTCATTTCGGATTTCTTCAAGCTCTTGTAACTCTAACTTCCGATTCTCACCTACTCCGACCAAACTCGTATTGAAACTCTTCACCGCCCAATAAGCTCGATGCTCGAGCTCCACTGGCAAATGACACGGCTTTCCAAACACTAACCGGTACGGAGACATACCTATAGGTGTCTTATAAGTAGTACGGTATGCCCATAACTAGACCTGTCAAACAGGTCGAACGGGCGGGTTGCGGGTCGGGTAGATAAGGGTTCGGGTAAAATACGGGTCGGGTGTATTTCGGGTCGGGTAAAATACGGGTCAAGTCTATGCGGGTTTCGGGTCGGGTTCGGGTTAAAATACGGGTCAATCAACATCTTTTCCACGCATTTTTTAAAATTTCTTTTATATCGTAAGTCCTACCTTTTATACGTTTTTTTTATCCTCTTACTCGTCTTAGTTAAAATAATTGTCACCATTTTTGCCCTCACCACCAACATCACCATCGTTACCATCATCATCATCCTTACTAACTCGCTAAGTACGATAATGAGACTCAAATAAGATAACAATGATGACGTGACATGTGATCTGAGGTGATGAGGTGGAAGTGTTGACGCGAAGTGCGGTTCAGTTCCACGTAAGACGGTGAAAGTGGCGGTATGACTAGAGCTGGCAAAAGCTGACCCGACCCGATGAACCCGACCAGACCCGCCCGAAACCCGACCCTATACAACCCGAGAATTGGGCTACCCGAAACCGAACTGACCCAACCCGAACCGATCCGCTAACCGATAGCATCATTATTTTGTCCAACCCGAACCCGACCCGACCCGAACCAACCCAGTCTGTGACCCGATATTTCTCAACCCGATAGATGACGTTATAATGAACTGGCTTAATAATGGTTTAAATGACACCAAATTGATCTTAATTATTTTAACTTAAATTTCAATTAATACATCTATCCATTAATTAAACATAAAATTATCATCTAAAACTAAATATATAAGATAAAACTAGTTTTGTGGCCCGTGCAATGCACGGGATAATTTTATGTTTTTTTAGATTTTTGACGTATATTTTTATTCACAAAATTGAACGCCAATGTTTAAAGATAAATGTATAACAAATTTTTACATTAATTAAAATCTATAATACAAGACAATTACAACCTATGGTACAAGAGAATTACATATTTTTTAAAACAATTAATAACTTAAATTACGAGAATAAATATTTTTTTTGTTAGTTGCAAAAACAAATATATATGAACAAAATAATTATCCTAAATTTGCACCGTAAACTTTTCGACTCATTAACTTAAAATATGCGCTATTTTATTCGAGTATATCTTTTAATACATCCCTAACTTATAAGTTTTTACCTTGCTTTTTTAAACTTTTATTTTACCTTCGTTCCGTGTCTTTTATATTTCTTCTCTCTTCAAATATACCTGTGATGCTTTGCTTTGCTTTATCTGCATTTACATACATTTCATGATACTTTAAAACTTATATAAAAAATATTTTGAGCAAAAGTTAAAACGTTAACCTGACAAAAACTTGACAAATGAATCAAACCATTGTCACATGTAAATCATTTAAAGTATACCAAATAGAAAACATGAATTCAAATATATAAAAAACGATTATAAAACCAACAACGTAACAAACTAAAATATATTTTGTTGCATACCAATCATCGTACCATAACAACAACAACACTCAATAATAATTCTCAATATACCCAGTATCATCAAATAATTAAATTAAACCGTAGAATATAATCCATTACATAAAAAACTCATGGACAATAGATATTAAATAAATAGAATGAATAGAAACTATTATAGGAATGATAGTTTGTATATATAGACATTACATAACCATAAATTCTCATATTTATTTTTAAATTTAATTTATTTTGTGATATTATTAAATTAAATAATTGATTGTGGAGAACCTAAAGAGGCGAATTAGATAGCAAAAAAGGTTGATGAAACATTATGGATGTTAAGTAATATATATAAAGAGTTTTAATTAATTTATTAACGTATTATATTACAAAAATTAATTAAACAGGAATAACTTTCTAATTAATTTGATGGTGTTAAGTATTATGAAAAGTTTTAATTAATTTATTACCATGTTTAATTAAAAAAATGAATTAAATAGGGACAAATGTTAATAAAGATGTGGGTGCTAAAGAAATATGAAAAGCTTTAATTAATTATTAACATATATATATTTTAAATGGTTGATGTTTTAGATTTCCGACTCTTGGTTATCTTTGATTCAATTAACACATAAACATTGTAATAATATATCTCTTAATTATAATTATACTTTACCACAATTGTCTTTTTTATTATACATCAAATAAATGGTTCTAATCATCTAGCGCTGCCACGTGTCGCGATATTATGCTCAATCCAGCCTTTTTATATTATTATATAGATATATGTCAATAACCTGACCCGCTAATGATCCGACCCGAATTGTCACCCGCGATGTCCCGACCCGAAAATGACCCGACATGAACCGAACCGACCCGAACCCGTCCTAACCCGACATAACCTGAACCCGATATGACCCGACCTGCTTTGACCCGACCCGTAACCGACCCGAGTGACCTCTAGGTATGACACATATTTTGAGGTGATGATATGGCATGTGGTCCTAGGCAGTTATGTGGAATGAGGTGTAAGTGATAGTGTGGCACACATTTCGATGTAATGACGTGACATGTAGTTCGTCGAAATAATGAGGTGACAGTGCTAACGTGGAATGTAACTTGACGTACTACACTAAAAGTGACGACGTGACACACACTTCGATGTGATGACGTGGCATGTGGTTCGAGGTGATGAGTTGGCGCTGCTGACGTGGAATGCAATTCGACGTACTACGGTGAAAGTGACGGTGTCACACACTTTGAGGTGATGATGTGGCATGTTGTTTGAGGTGATGACGTGACATGTTGTGTGAGGTGATGACGTTGTGGGGAATAAAACGCGTATTCACCCTAAATTTGCAGGATTATAATGAAATATGCAATTGTGAATATCGTCATAAGATTAAAAACATGAGAAAAGAAGTACAACCTTTAGTCCTCGCGCAAAAGGCCTAAGAACAGGAATTAATGCAAATTCCCTCCTATAACTTGCACCCAAGACTTAGTTTGAGACGAGGCCGCGTGTGCTAGAAATCCTCTCCAATTGCCTTGCAATATAGGGAGAGCTATTTGAGTTTAGATGTGAGATCTGAGGTTTTGGGAGAAGAATGCTCTCAAAACCCTAATTTTACCCTGAGAGATTATGTTACAGTGCAACAAGAGTAGTTGACAAAAGGAGAAGTCTCCTCCTTTTGTAACTGAGGCCGGCCGAAATAGGGTTTGGGTAGGAGTGGGCTTTCCACTCTTACCTCATCCCAATGCGTGATTCGACCCATTTAGCTTTAAGTTGTTCGCGGGTTTTATTTATTTATAAATCGTAACATGTTATCAGATATTAATACAGTCGATATATTAATAATGGTCTGATAAAATACGATATTGTATAATTACCTAAATTAATATAACTGTTTATATTAATACGCGAATACAACATTTAATTAAATATAACCGTTTATATTTAATTTACGAATTAATCATGTAATCCGTTTTAGCTAAAATTATTTAATCCGTATTAAATAATAATCTCAACATCTTATTGGCTAATTTAATAGTCAATACCTCTGACTAACCGTTTAGTCATATCCGGCAAAATGTGACTGTATTTTCATACCTTCACATCTCTCAAACGTGTCCTATAGGTGTGACGTATAGGGACCAGTTGATCACCGCCATCCGTATGACAATAACGTCAAACTTATCTAGCAAGCCAACCGTTATTGATAAACGTGGATCAACTGGTAATAATACAAAAGTATGCCCTTGTGATCCTTAAAGAGATTTAATAAGTCATTGTACTTAATTGTCAAGGACACCAGCCCCAACAATCTCCCACTTGTCCGTACAAGGGTATGTTCAATGACGTTATCACACTACATGTGGAGGACACAATCTCCAACAAACTCCCACTTGTCCGTACAAGTGTAGGTGCGATAACCGAATCTCATATCCTTTTAAAATTTCTCCCACTCAATGTAAGACAATTTGCAAATCCGCATTCGCAAAGGTCGTATCTCACAAGCGATCTGTATCAAGAGTGGTTTCCCCGACTAGAGAGTAACTTAACTGATAAAACGAATCTGTATTCGAGCATGGCCATGCATTTCAGTTACTACTCCTCGAGTGACCCTGAGAAATGATAAAATCCTGATAAGGGTTTGGATATTTCCCTCAACTCGAATCCTGCCGATATCGCCCAGCATGAAATAACCCAGAAAAAATCCTCTTGGCCCCTGTTACGGTGACCGTGGGAAAGAAACCAAAGTTACCCAAAATCTGTCTTAATCTCAAGAAACAGTTGAAAGTCAAAAGACTCGACTCTAAGGAACACTATGGAGGTCCTATCCACGACCTGGCACCCAATGTTATAAAACATTTAGGACTCCATAACGATGTCACGGGGTGTCCTACGAGATATCCGTATAACTCGCCTTTGTGATTGGTCAGTCATCCACGTGACTTATGGCTCGTTGAACCCACCATCAACCAACGTCACAAAATGATTACCTGAGTTATCAGCTCAAGTGGGTAATCAAGGACCAAAACGATGTAATGTTAATCAGTTCACTTTGTGGTGTTCAAAATTGGCGTACAATTCCACATGAGAAACAAAACATTTTATATCATAACAATAAGGTTGAATAGAGTACACGAGAAAATGAATTATTACATGAATTCATAAAAGAGTACTACAACTAAGGAACACATCCAATTCCCATGGAATGAATGTGCCCTTCATGCTTATCACGTGGTAATGCTTTTGTGAGAGGATCAGCTATGTTGTCATCCGTAACGATCTTTTCAATAAAAATCTCCTTTTGCTCCACGTAATCTCTGATTAGATGAGCTTTCCGTTGTACATGCCTAGCCTTGCTGCTAGACTTATGCTCCTTAGCTTGGAAGATGGCACCGCTATTGTCACAATAGACGGTGATTGGGTCATTCGAACTAGGCACTACTGATAGTCCTTGTAAGAATTGACGCATCCATATTGCTTCCTTAGCTGCTTCTGAGGCGGCATAGTACTCGGACTCAGTCGTAGAATCTGCTGTAACACTCTGTTTAGAACTTTTCCAGCTGACAGCAGCACCATTAAGAGTAAAAACGAATCCAGACTGAGATTTCGAGTCATCTCGATCTGTTTGGAAGCTAGCATCTGCGTAACCCGTGGCGCAGAGCGTCGAGTCGCCTCCAAAAGTCAATCCCCAATCTTTAGTCCTCCGTAGGTACTTAAGAATGTTTTTCACGGCCATCCAGTGTTGTTCACCTGGATGAGCTTGGAATCGACTAGTCATACTCAATGCATATGCAACGTCTGGACGTGTGCATATCATGGCATACATGATCGATCCTATTGCCGAAGCATAAGGAATCCGACTCATGCGCTCTTTCTCTTCCACTGACTTAGCTTCTTGAGACTTGCTCAAGTGAAGCCCAGGAGTCATGGGAAGGAACCCCTTCTTGGAGTTCGTCATACTGAATCTCTCCAGAATCTTCTCTATATAAGACTCATGACTGAGAGACAACATCCGTCGTGATCTATCCCTGTAGATATGGATGCCCAAAATTCTTTGTGCCTCTCCCAGATCTTTCATCTGGAAATGGTTTTTCAACCATGCTTTAACCGAAGATAAGAGAGGTATGTCATTCCCAATCAAGAGTATGTCATCGACATACAGTACTAGGAATACAATCTTGCTCCCACTCGACTTGATAGAGAGACATGGTTCCTCGACTGATCGAATGAACCCATTCTCTTTTATCACTTGGTCGAAGCGATGATTCCAACTCCGCGATGCTTGCTTAAGTCCATAGATGGAACGCTTAAGCTTGCAAACTTTCTTAGGATGTGCTGGATCGATAAAACCCTCGGGTTGTACCATGTACAACTCTTCCTCCAAATAACCGTTTAAGAAGGCGGTTTTAACGTCCATTTGCCATATTTCATAGTCATGAAATGCGGCGATCGCTAAGATAATCCGAATGGAACGTAGCATGACTACGGGTGCAAAGATCTCATCGTAGTGCAAGCCTGGCACTTGGGTGAAACCTTTAGCAACTAGTCTAGCCTTATGGATATCTTGTTGTCCTTCCACGGCATGCTTTATCTTGTAAAGCCATTTGCATTGAAGGGGACGTACCTTTGCAGGTAGGTCCACAAGATCCCACACGTTGTTCTCATACATGGAGTCCATCTCGGATTGCATGGCTTCTAGCCATAGCTTTGAGTCAGAACTGGTCATGGCACCTTTATAGGTTGTGGGTTCATTACCCTCTAGGAGTAAGACGTCATCTGTATCGTGTTCCTCGACCATACCAATGTATCTGTCCGGTGGAATAGAGACTCTTCCTGACCTCCTAGGTTCCTCAGGGATATCTACCGCAGCCTCGGTTGAAGGTACTGTTTCCTCCAATGGTTGCTCGGTAGTTGGTTCTTGAACCTCCGATAACTCGAAGGTTCTATTACTCGACTTGTTCTCGAGAAATTCTTTCTCTAAGAACGTCGCACTAGCCGCAACAAAAACACGTTGTTCGGTAGGCGAGTAGAAGTAATGACCAAACGTTCCCTTTGGATAGCCTATAAAGTATGTCTTGACCGATCGCGGGCCGAGCTTATCCTCGTGTCTCCACTTGACATAAGCCTCGCAGCCCCAAACCCGAATAAAGGACAAGTTAGGGACCGTTCCCTTCCATAACTCGAATGGAGTCTTGTCAACAGCTTTAGACGGACTTCGGTTAAGAATTAGAGCTGCCGACAAAAGAGCATAGCCCCACAATGAATCAGGCACAACGGTGTGACTCATCATGGATCGAACCATATCAAGTAAAGTTCGATTTCTCCGTTCGGACACACCATTTAATTGTGGTGTTCCAGGTGGAGTCAACTGTAGCACGATCCACAGTCTTTTAGGTGTTGATCAAACTCACGTGAAAGATACTCACCACCACGATCCGAGCGTAGTGCTTTAATCTTTCTACCCAGCTGGTTCTGTACCCGATTCTGGTATTCTTTGAACTTGTCAAAGGATTCACTTTTATGTTTCATCAAGTAGACATAGCCATATCTACTCAAATCATCCGTGAAAGTGATGAAATACCTATAGCCATCTCGTGCGTTGATCGACATAGGGCCACATACGCCCGTATGTATGAGTCCTAATAGGTCGGCAGCGCGCATTCCAACACCTTTGAAGGAAATACGAGTCATTTTGCCGATAAGACATGATTCACACGTGCCATATGATTCGAAATCAAAGGGCGAAATAGCTCCATTCTGTATGAGCTGTTTTACGCGTTTCTCATTTATGTGTCCCATACGACAATGCCATAGGTAAGTTTGATCTTTGTCACCTACCTTTATTCTTTTATTATTCACATGTAATATCTCGGTGGTTTGATCCAAAACATAAATTCCATTCATGGAAACTGCCTTGCCATAAATCATATTGTGTAAGGAGAAAATACAGCTATTATTCTCTATTACAAATGAAAATCCGAGTTTGTCAAGTGCAGAAACTGAAATAATGTTTTTGGACAAACTAGGAACATAATAACAGTTATATAAAAATAACTCGAATCCACTTGGAAGCTGGATTACGTATGTTCCCTTCGAGACTGCAGCCACACGTGCTCCATTCCCGACACGCAGGTCCACCTCACCCTTGATTAGGGGTTCTTGGTTTCGGAGGCCCTGCACATGATTACATAGATGAGAACCACAACCAGTATCAAGTACCCAAGTTCCGCAACTTGCGTGGTTAATCTCAATCATGTGAATAAAAGAAGAAGAAGACATACCAACAGGAGTAACACGGCCTGCCTTAATGTCCTCGCGATACACGGGGCAGGAGCGCCTCCAATGCCCAGTCTTGTGGCAATGGTGACATTCCATGCTTGTATCCTTGCTCTTAGTCTTGCCCTGTGAGTTACTCGACTCACCTGGCCCACTCTTTGCAAATCCTGGTTTCTTGAACCTGGGCTTACCTACTGCTAGGTCGCCCTGAGCTTTAGCCTTCCCTTTACCTCTCCCCTTACTGGAGATCATGAGAACATCCTGCTTAAGACTCCCACTCAACTTAAGATCCTTCTCAGTCTGTACGAGAAGGGAGTGGAGCTCATGGGGAGTCTTCTTCATGTCGTTCATGTAGTAGTTGGCCCTAAAGAGGGCGAACCCATCATGAAGCGAATGAAGCATGCGATCAACGATGATGTTCTCACTGATCTTGCAGTTTAGGGACTCCAGTTTCTCGATATTCTCAATCATGTTGAGAATATGTGGGCTAACAGCTTGGCCCTTCTGGAGTTTCGCCTCAAAGAAGCGACAGGTATGCTCATAAGAAACGATTCTCGGAGCCTTGGAGAATTCGTTAGTGAGCGTGGTGAAAATCTTGTTTGCACCATGGGTTATGAAGCGTCTTTGCAAATTGGATTCCATTGCATAGATGAGTACGTTCTTTATTGCACCCGCTTCCATAACGAAATCGCTATGAGCGCGAATTTCGTTGGCTCTAGCTCCAGTTCCTGGGTGTGGCGGAATGGGCTCAGTTAAGAACTTGAGCTTTCCGTCAGCAATGGCAGCATTCCGTAGTGCTGCCTCCCAGTCAGAAAAGTTTGACCCATCATTCCTCAGTCTAGTTGACTGATTCATGGAGTCCATGAAGGCTTTTAGCCAGGATTCACGTGCTAGCTTGGCACTTGGCATTGGGTCTTCACCAGCCATTTTAGTTTTACAGCAGTTTTAATGAACGTGTTCTACACTGAAAAGAAGATAAAACAAAACCATATAAGCAACTTATTGTTGTGATTTAAGTCTATATTAAATTGAATTTAAGCTCGTAGACTCATGCATTTATATAATTGATCTCCCTCAAGAAATATATAAACGATCCCAAGACTCAATTTCCGTATATTGATAAGCCCACAGTTTGGCTAATTCCAATCGTTGGAACTCTTGGTCGATAGATTTCCGTAAATCCTATCTATTAGTCCATCTCAGTCACTGGAATATTATCGAGTGACCATGATGTTGAGATAAAATAAATCATCTGTTCCCACTTACCCGACGTAGAAGGGGTCATATTATGCCTACCGACGAAGAAGGGATTCATGGGAGGCTGATTTATAAAGACTAATCTCAATTTTTGGTTATACGAGGAAGACCCCATCAACTCTTATTTATCCATATTTAAGTGAACTAAAAACTAGCATTTGCGTGAATGAATTAAATAAAGTGATGGCTTTTAAATTGACATGTGACATCTGTATTGTCACAGAAAACTAACACGTGACCTCTACATGAGTCAGTTTTCAGGCATGATATAGGTGGTTTGGTTTTTAGGCGGAATATGATGCAAGCTATTATCGATGAAAGCGTAAAGATAAATGCAATAAACGTAAATAAAAGTCCTAGTGTGGCCTATCCTACCAAAATAAACATAAAACAACTTGGAATCCACCATTGGACCCTAGAAGCTTGTCTTGATGTTCTATCTTGGTCCTTGTAGCGGGAGTGAGCATCCGGTCTCCGTCTTGTCTTTGGTCTTCACAAAATTACTAATTTAAATTACAAAAGTAATCCTAGATACATTCTAATTTAAATACAAAAGTAATTACATCGCAAAAACCCAAAACGGAGATTCAAGATCTCAAAATTACAAGCAAGATCGTGTCCCATCATTACGGTGACACAATCTTCTAAGGCCACACTAAGTTACAACCGTTTGCAAAAATTAAATACGTTATTGAAAGCATTCAAGGCATTCACAAGACGATAAATAAAATGCATCAACTAAAAACAATTTATACATGACATAATACCGTTATTATGATTAATAAATTTATACCAAACCACCTTTTAAAATTAAAATTAAGTGACTATACCGTTTTAATCACCAATTTTAATAAACATATAATCCATTGTTTTAAACTGTTTTAAAAACAATATGTATCAAACGAGGGTGAACCGTTTCACTAAATAATATACTATTTCCGTATACAGTATATTATTTTAAGCCATGTGAAAATAAGAAAACAAGTTATTTTCGAAAAGGGAGCCTGAAACATGAGCACTCGACCGAGCAGCAGAGGCACTCGATCGAGTGCCAGTGTCACTCGATCGAGTGCAGCAGGGGCTCGATCGAGTGACTCTTTAAAACGCAATCGCTGCACTTTTAAATCAAAACGGGTTTATAACATGGATTTAAAACTTGTAAATCATATATAAACAACAACAAAAGATTCACATATTGCTAAAAATATCGATTAATTAACAATATGCAAATTATAATCGAAAACAAGATCGATTTCTCACTAAAAACTCACGCACGGCAGCTTGGTACGATGGCACTCGATCGAGTGTCACAGGGACTCGATCGAGTGCCTTCGACAGAAGGTACGGTTTTCAAAATTTTAAAACTTATGAAAGACACAATTGTAAAATTTTCATGGCCTAAGGCTCTGATACCACTTATGGGGAATAAAACGCGTATTCACCCTAAATTTGCAGGATTATAATGAAATATGCAATTGTGAATATCGTCATAAGATTAAAAACATGAGAAAAGAAGTACAACCTTTAGTCCTCGCGCAAAAGGCCTAAGAACAGGAACTAATGCAAATTCCCTCCTATAACTTGCACCCAAGACTTAGTTTGAGACGAGGCCGCGTGTGCTAGAAATCCTCTCCAATTGCCTTGCAATATAGGGAGAGCTATTTGAGTTTAGATGTGAGATCTGAGGTTTTGGGAGAAGAATGCTCTCAAAACCCTAATTTTACCCTGAGAGATTATGTTACAGTGCAACAAGAGTAGTTGACAAAAGGAGAAGTCTCCTCCTTTTGTAACTGAGGCCGGCCGAAATAGGGTTTGGGTAGGAGTGGGCTTTCCACTCTTACCTCATCCCAATGTGTGATTCGACCCATTTAGCTTTAAGTTGTTCGCGGGTTTTATTTATTTATAAATCGTAACATGTTATCAGATATTAATACAGTCGATATATTAATAATGGTCTGATAAAATACGATATTGTATAATTACCTAAATTAATATAACTGTTTATATTAATACGCGAATACAACATTTAATTAAATATAACCGTTTATATTTAATTTACGAATTAATCATGTAATCCGTTTTAGCTAAAATTATTTAATCCGTATTAAATAATAATCTCAACATCTTATTGGCTAATTTAATAGTCAATACCTCTGACTAACCGTTTAGTCATATCCGGCAAAATGTGACTGTATTTTCATACCTTCACATCTCTCAAACGTGTCCTATAGGTGTGACGTATAGGGACCAGTTGATCACCGCCATCCGTATGACAATAACGTCAAACTTATCTAGCAAGCCAACCGTTATTGATAAACGTGGATCAACTGGTAATAATACAAAAGTATGCCCTTGTGATCCTTAAAGAGATTTAATAAGTCATTGTACTTAATTGTCAAGGACACCAGCCCCAACAGACGTGACATACCACATATATATACGTATTTCTCCTCAAAAATTTATAAGTCATCAATACTTATATGACATTGTATATTTTAAAAATGATATATTGTCTTGACCCAACGGTCAACCCGCTGCGGGTCGGGTTTTGACCCGCTGTTTACGGGTCAAAACGGGTTCGGGTATCTTTCGGGTTCGGGTTGAAAAAACCAGGTCATTTACGGGTTATTTACGGGTCGGGTTACGGTCGGTTTTCGGGTTGGGTCAGGTTTTGACAGGTCTACCCATAACGCATCTTCTAAGCGTTGACTCCAATCCTTACGATTGGGATTTACCGTTTTCTCCAAAATAGATTTCACCTCCCTATTCGACACCTCGGCTTGCCCATTGGTCTGTGGGTGATTTGCAGTTGAGACTTTGTGAGTGACATGGTACTTCTTCAGTAAAGCACCAACTATTCTATTGCAAAAATGCGTCCCACGATCACTGATTATGGCTTTTGGAAATCCAAACCTAACAAAGATGAACGACTTGATAAAATCTGCAACCACTTTAGAATCATCAGTTTTAGTGGGTATTGCTTCTACCCACTTCGAGACATAATCGACAGCAAGTAGTATGTAACTAAATCCAGAAGAATTAGGGAACGTTCCCATGAAATCAATCCCCCACACATCGAAAATTTCACAATATATAATGGGGTTTAGAGGCATTTCATTGCGTTGGGATATGTTCCCCACTCTTTGACAGTTGTCACAAGACTTAAAAAATCCATGGGCATCTCGAAACAGGTGTGGCCAGTAAAAACCACAATCGAGCACCTTCCTTGCTGTTCTCTTGGACCCAAAGTGACCACCACATGCATGAGAATGACAGAAAGTGAGAATAGAAGTCATCTCACTCTCAGAAACACACCGCCTAATAATCTAATCAAAGCAATGCTTCCATAAATATGGATCATCCCACACATAGTATTTCGCGTCACTGCGAATCTTATCTTTTTGCGCTTTAGAAAACCTAGTAGGAAACTTGTTAGAGACCAAATAGTTGACAATATTAGCATACCAAGGTTCCAGAGTGAGTAAAGAAAATAAAGTTTCATCAGGAAAAACTTTCTTTACCATCTCTAAACCTTGGTCATGGTCATCATTCCTCACCAACCGACTCAAGTGATCTGCAACCACGTTCTCTGCACCTTTTTTGTCTCTCACCCCAATGTCGAACTCACTTAGGAGGAGAATCCAACGGATTAACCTAGGCTTGGCTTCCTTCTTTATCATCAAGTGACGAAGGACAACATGATCTGTATAAATAACAACTTTAGTACCAAGCAGGTAAGAACGAAATTTTTCTAAAGCAAACACAACAGCCAACATCTCTTTCTCAGTAGTAGAGTAGTTGCATTGTGCATTATTAAGGGTCATAGAGGCATAATGAATGACATGAGAAGCTCTTCCATCTTTTTGACCCAAGACCGCTCCAAGAGCATAGTCGCTCGCATCACACATGATCTCAAACGGAAGAGACCAATCAGGAGCCTGAATAATTGGAGCAGTGGTAAGACGAGTTTTCAGCTGATCAAATGCCGCCTTGCAATCCTCATCAAACACAAAGTCAACCTCCTTTTGCAGGAATTTGCACAATGGTTGTGCAATCTTGGAAAAATCCTTAATGAACCTTCTGTAAAAACCTGCATGTCCAAGAAAGGAGCGAACTTCGCGCACATTAGTAGGATAGGGTAAAGTCTGAATTGTATCAATTTTTTCTTTATCTACCTCTATCCCCTTACCCGACACAACATGCCCCAAAACTATACCCTGTTCAACCATGAAATGACATTTCTCAGAATTAAGTACAAGGTTAGTTTCAACACAACGCTTCAAAACAAGTGATAAGTGATTCAGACATGCATCAAAAGAGTCACCGTGGACAGTAAAATCATCCATAAATACCTCAATGAAATTCTCCACATACTCAGAGAAAATACTAACCATACAACGCTGAAATGTTGCGGGAGCATTACACAACCCAAATGGCATGCGTCGATACGCGAAGGTGCCAAAAGGACATGTAAAAGTGGTCTTCTCCTGATCTTCAGGAGCAATGGCTATTTGAAAATAACCTGAATATCCATCCAAAAAGCAGTAATATGCCTTCCCAGCAAGTCTCTCTAACATTTGGTCAATGAAAGGTAGGGGAAAATGATCTTTCCGAGTTACCGTGTACAGTCTACGGTAATCTATGCACACCCTCCACCCATTCTGGACTCTAGTAGGCACTAAATCCCCATCCTTATTCTCTACAACAGTGACTCCACTCTTCTTAGGGACAACCTGAGTGGGGCTAACCCACTTGCTATCAGAAATAGGATAGATCATACCTACTTGGAGAAGTTTCAATACCTCATTCTTCACGACATCCATCATAGGAGGGTTCAACTGCCGCTGCGGTTGCCTTACCGGTCGTGCCTCGTCTTCCAGTAGAATCCGATGCATACAAGTCGATGGACTTATGCCCTTGATGTCGGCAGTAGTCCAACCTATAGCTTGTTTATGCTCCTTCAACACCTCCACCAACCTCTTTTCTTGTTCCTGGGTGAGCTTACTGGAAATAATTGCAGGCAATGTATCTCCCTCACCAAGGAACACATACTTCAGGTGATCTGGAAGTGGTTTCAACTCTACAACTGGTGCCTGCAAAATAGATGGTAACAAGGTTTCACTAGGCATAGTTAGTGGTAAAGGGGGTGGTTCTGTGTGCACGAAGGACACTCCGGTCAACTCTACAGCTCTCTCCTGCAAGTTAGTAGGCAATGAAGCATCAAAGTCATCTTCTACTATACCGTTCTCAATCACAACCTGGTACTCATCTGGATTAGCAACATCAAAGGTATCCTGAACTAATGGCTCAAACACATCAATAAGACATAAAGAATGGTCATCTCTGGGGAATTTCATAGAATCGAAAATATTAAATTCCACCACTTGACCATCAAATGCCATAGTGAGAGAACCGCTAAAAACATCAATGTTAGTTTTTGCAGTTTTCATAAATGGTCGCCCTAACAAAATAGGGGAAGCATGTCTATCGTGCTCCATTTCAAGCACATAAAAGTCCGCAGGAAAAATCAATTTATCAACCATAACTAAGACATCTTCAACCATTCCCTTAGGATAAACATTAGACCGATCCGCTAGTTGAATGACAACATTTGTTTTACTCATTGGTCCAAGTTTCAGAGACTGGTAGACAGAATAAGGGGAATATTTACCTCACATTTACGAAAGGTTTCGTAAACATCATTGTCATGCTCCTTCCTGCGAGTATCCTTCAATGCTTCAGGGAAAGGTGGAGTGGGCTCATAAATCTGGACCGGTGAGTCCGTGACAGTTGAACTAGGCACCGCTTCATTCCCTTTAATCACTTGTGAACTCCCATCATCAATCACTATCTCTTCTTCCTCTTGAATGACAGCTTGTTTGGATTTAGCTTTGGGCTTCTCCACTTCCTCTAACTGCCTTCCATTTCTCAAGGATACTGCACTCACATTCTTTCTCGGATTTTCTACCGTTTGAGATGGTAGGGCTCCTGATTGTTTAGCTTCCAACCGATTGACTGCGGTAGCCAATTGACTCACTTGATTCTCAAGATTCTTAAACTTTTGCTTGTTGTCTGCCCTATCTTGAGTGACACTAAGAGTAAGAGCACGAATCATATCCTCCGTGGACATTGATGAACTCGGTGGTGCTTGTTGAGCTGCTTGTTGTGGCACTTGTTGAGTAAATTATTGCCCTTGTGGTCGCTGAAGAAACTGGCCTCTAGGAGGGGCAGATGATGGACCAGCTTGGGAATTTCCCCAACGAAAGTTAGGATGAGCTTTTCATCCTTCATTGTAGGTCTTGGAATAAGGATCCCATTTCCTATTATTGGTAGTACTCTCCCAAACACCGTTCACCTCTTCAACAACACCTTCTTGCATTTGAGGGCATAATTCGCTAGGATGACCCTCAATAGCGCATATGCCACAAACAGTAGCCATTTGTCTCCCAGATAACATATCACGGAGAGTGGAAACAATATTATCAACTTTTTCCTCCAATCCAAGACTAACACCCATAGCACTCACTCCTCTTCGTGATGGTTTCCTCTCAAATTGTCTAGAGGTCTCAGCTAGCTCTGTGATAACCTCCCAAGCCTCATCCGGATTCTTGTTGGCAATATTTCCCCCACAAGCAGAGTGAATCATACGACGATCATCTAGATTTAGACCTCCACAAAAATACATGATGAGATCCTGGTCGGAGTATCCATGGTAAGGACAACTAACACAAAGCTTCTTAAATTTCTCAAGAAACTCATACATAGTTTCTCCATCTTGTTGTTCAACATTACTGATGGCTCTTTTCAGGTGAGAGGATCGAGAAGGAGGAAAGTATTTCTCAAAGAATGCCTTCTTCATACCTACCCAAGTAGTGATACTCCCCGTGTAAAACCCCTCGCGAAAGCGGAAGTGTAAAACATACAAAGTACCAAAAATGCAGCGGAATTAAAACTTTTCAACATAAATAAACATGTGAGGTGTTTTAACAAACTAATCATCCGGAAGATAAAAACATAGATAAGTATATAAGTACCATACAAAAGCAGCCCGGGATAGCATATCCCTACAGGCACCAAAGTACGGAAAACATAAAGCTAAGGTCTAGCTAACGAATGGGTAAAATCATCGATGAAGGATCATCGCTCGCTAGCCTCAACGTAACCCCCTGAAGAACAGCATCAAGTACCTACACACATACAACATGTGCGCCACAGTCAGTGGGGAGTGACTAGAGTTCTCATAGCCACCTAATGTCATACAACACAGAACATGTAATTACAAGTATTATACTCCAACATAAATAATCATGTGAAGCATATATCTCAACTTCTCAAACTCTTATCATCATGCAAATACTATGCAAGGCTCTCAACCAACTTCGGAAACTATTTGGAAGGAGAGCCGGTTTCCCTTCCGGTTACCCGGCCGGGGGGTCTTTCAATCCAAACCATTTACGAAACCAATTAAAGAGTCATCCAATGCCTTGGATGAACAACACTATAATCAAAGTAATATACTCGTCACGATCAACATACATATCTGACACTGTACCAACTCTAGGCAAACAGATATACAACAGTAAGTATATAACACCGTACCCCTACTCAGGCAAGTATATACCATATTCAGCAATATCAAACCATGACCCCAATCCTAGGTATGGAAAGGATACAAATACACATTACAAGAGAAAACTCATAAGACGAATCCAATATACGACAACGACATGAATACAAAGCCTCAGCAAATACAATCCACATGCATAAACACACCCCAAAATACAAGGGCAAGCAAAACTGTGTCCTAATCCAAATCACAGCTCTACGAAAATACACCTCAAAATACAAAGGCAACACAAAGACTGTGACCTAATCCCAATCACAGCCCCATTACAATACACCTCAAAATACAAAGGCAAGCAAAACTGTAACCTAATCCAAATTACAGTTCTACGAAAATACACCACAAAATACAAAGGCAAGCGAAGACTGTGACCTAATCCCAATCACAGCCCCATTACAATACACCTCAAAATACAAAGGCAAGCAAAACTGTAACCTAATCCAAATTACAGTTCCACCATAATATACCCCAAAATACAAAGGCAACACAAACTATGACCTAATCCAAATCATAGTCTAACCACAATACACCTCAAAATACAAAGGCAACACAAACTATGACCTAATCCAAATCATAGTCTTACAACAATACACCTCAAAATACAAAGGCAACATAAACTATGACCTAATCCCAAATCATAGTTCTACAACTTCAATTCTGAACTTAATCAATTCATATCTAAATAAGCAACAACGTATACTCCAACCAACACTTAATTGACCCCGGGAATTAAGCCGAGGGAGAGCCGGTTTCCCTTTCGGTTGCCCGACCGGGGGGTCTCTATCCTCACTCTATTCCCGAACCCAATATAGTGCCGCCCGAACCTCGGGGACTTCAAACATGCATACGAAGCATACGGAAAAAGAATCAATGCAATCCGACATGTGAATCAAGAGTTGTAAGCAATTTATTATGCATCAGGGGCTCTCAGCCGGTTGGCCACAGGCGGCCGGTCAACCGGCTGAGAGTCCTTTACTCTTCAGCCGACAATACTCAAAAACAACATAAAAGGCCTCCCAGTCGGCCGGCCGGCTGCCGGTCCACCGGCTGGGGACCCCTTCTTCCTTTCTCGCATAAACAACACACAACACACAATAGGGACTCCCAGTCGGCCGGCCGGCTGCCGGTCCACCGGCTGGGGACCCTTTTTCCCAAAATTCTCGGAAATAAAACAATGCAATGAGGGACTCTGAGCCGGCTGGTCGGCCGCCGTTCGGTCGACCGGCTCAGAGCCTCTGATCGCGCATTTCTTAAATCTCGCCATTTCCAATTCATTCAATACTTTACTAATCCGTCTTAAACATGTTTTTATGCTACAACATAACATTTCCCACATGTATACAACATCAATTACACATAAGAACATGTATACAAACATCCAATTTAAGAGTTAACAAGAAAATCTCAAATAAACCGGTCTTAACATGTATACTCCTAAATTCATTTCCTCATCCAATTATTCCTCAAATATTCACCAAAATCAGTTTATAAGACATTATAAGAACATTAAAGAACTTAAGATTAAACTAACATTCATTAAACACAACCAAAATCACATAAAGTGCTAATTTAGACAAAAGGCCGAGTTTCTCATTATCGTCACCTTTACTCCGCGAATGCACCGGTTTACTCTTCAAGGATCACAAGTTCTTCCTCCGGGTTGTTACAAGCACCACCTTCAAGCACAAAAACACGGATTAAAGGGTAATTTCGTGATTAGGGAAAAACAGCCCCGAAATGAAGTTTCACGAAATTGAAAACGAAAGTGATAGAAAGATCATAAATCTCGCAAGGATTCCGAATATGTAACTTTTACCTTGATGCGAGTTCGGGAAGGCCTTGAGATGATGATTCTAAGCTTGAAAAGTGAGATGAAAATGGTGTTTGGAGTTTACAGTGGAAAAGAAATGAAGGAGGAGGGTTTGTCGATGGATGGGGTCTCATGTGGGGTTTTGGTTGTCCTTTTAAAACTTGAGACGGGTTTACTTAATTCAAGCGGAACGGGAACGTGAAACGGGTTTATATTAAATAAACGAGGCATCTTGAGATTAAATGATTTTTAAGGCGAACTTAACGGAAATCTCAAAAGTATAAATTACGATAACTACTAAATTATTATTAAATTCCGGAAATTACTTTATTTCAATAAAATATTCCTTTACGAAAATACGGGATGTTACACCCCGGTGGTAGATAGTTTAACCAATCTCTGGCATTGTCCTTCAAGGAGAAAGGAAATGCCCTCAATTTCAATTGTTCTTCCGTGACATTGGCTGGCTTCATACCGGTGCAAACAATATGAAAATCCGAAAGATGCTTGTTCGGATCCTCAATACTCATACCACTGAAACTGGGTAATTGATGTATCAAACCCGATTTCAGTTCAAAAGTGACTCCATCATTCAATGCTGGAAAAGTGATGCACAATGGTTAAACGTCAAGGTTTGGAGCGGTAAGCTCCCTTAAGGTTCCAGTCTCTCTAGCCATATTCTCAGTAGTAGTAGAGATTTCCGAACTGTCTGAATTAGAGTGTATATCCTTCTCAGAATCTGGGTGCTCAAAAGCAACTAACAAACCTTCTCCGACTTGTCTTAACCTGAAAAAGGTACGTTTAATCTCTGAGTCGTAAGGCTCGAGTGGTTGGTCAGAAGAACGAGTATTAGGCATAAACTAAAACAATAAAATAAAAGTCTACACTAAAGAAACACAAAAATTAATTATTGTCTTCCCCGGCAACGGCGCCAAAATTTGGTGAGCCGAAGTCGTATGCTCCCAAAAATAAGTAATAAAGTCCTAATACCTTAACTATATAGTAGAGGTAAGTCGGGTGTCGAATCCGCAGGGAAGACGATGCAACTTATGTGTAAACAAATGCAGACAAAAGGTAACCAAGGGGGGGTTTTGAATGATTAAGCAACAAGAATAACAATTAAATAAAAGGGTGAAAGACTAAAAGTAACAAAGATTTCAGATGATTTAGAAACCCGAGTCAAGGTTTATCCACTACTAGTTAACAATTGATCGTCGACCATTAATCCCTATTTGTCCCTTGAGTATCCCGTTGTAAGACAAGAGTCTTATATGTTCCGCAGATAATATTACTCAGTTCGAAACGCGAGACTAAGCAACCTAATCAATGAATAATCTAATCCACGCGTCTAGATTTAATTCATAAACAGCATGAATGAACAGAACATACAACAAGAATAACGACCTTTAACACACGCGGTTATCGGTTCGAATTATATATTTATTCCCCCTTTTACCCAACTACTATGAAACGCATACAATTAATTGGATTAAAGGTTGCAACTTTATCTAACGAATTGAACAATTACGGATTCAAACATATAAAATTGCACTAGATCGAAGGATGAAATAATCAATTGGCCAAATCAATTAAACATACAACAATCATAAATTATGAACGGAGAATAAATAGTACTCAAGCATAAAATAGAGGATTAAGACGGTCTCACAATTGATAAACTTGTAGCTTCAAAATACCTTGAATCGAGAAGGGAGAATTAGTTCTTCATAGTTTGCATAAGGAAAACCAAATAAAAGTTCTTTTCTTCCAAAAAGAAAACGTAACTGCCAAAATAATGTCTCCCTCCTACTTGACCTAATACCAAAAATCCTAAAAAAAATAAAAAATAAAAATAAAAATCTCAAAATCCCGCTGAAAGTTGGAAACAAAGAAATTAGAAAACGACACTAGCCGAGACACGGGCGACCCGCGGCCATATCCGCGACCCGCGGGAAATTCTGACGCTTTTCTTCCTTCTTCGTCTTTCCTTGCTTGAACAACGGGCTTGACCAATGGTTCGCTTCTTCACCTGATGGGCCAAAAAGGGCAAAATCGTATGCACCCTATCCATGATTAACGAATACTCAAAGCCAAAAGATATCTACACTTTATTGATCCACAATCTCTTCTAAAACTCCCAAAATAGTGTCAACAACTCAATATGGATCTTAATGCAAGCAATTATCCTTCTAACAACCCATTTATATCATGTTTATCCAACTAACTCACGCCTCTTAAACCCGTACTAAATACGGCATATCAGTCTACTTAATGGTTTGATATCACTATCGTATATACCTACTCTTGATCAGCCCGCAGACCTCCTCACAAAGCCTCTTCATGGACCTCAGTATTATGGTCTCCTTCACAAGTTGGGATTGTTCAATACTTCGATCCTTTACCCCAACTTGAGGGGATGTTGGAATACTTAATGAATCTGGTTAACAAATCTTGGCGAGATTCATTCCGTTGGAGTTTAGTAAAAGTTATTACATAATTTGTTACACTATTCCATATAACTACGGTTAAGGCATGTAGCTTATTCACACCATCATTTTCATTCTTACATCAATACAATATCCCATTTATTTACCCTGTTTTCTCCTCAATCATTTTCTCTCAAATAATATTACTACCTTGCTCATCGATGACGTTCAAGCTTTTCAGAAGCTTTCAATTTATTTATTGTTATATGATTCTTGGCTGTTAGATGATTCTAGCATATGTATTTACACAAAACAAACAAAAAATAATTTGTTATTTTTTTTAGTGATGAGTTTTAATTTGATATTAAACAGGTTAGAAACGCATGTAAATTGACGATTTACAAGGAAATGACTAGTACACATGTTTCGAACGTCGGGGAGCTAGCTATTAACAATGGGCGACAACAAAAATAATTAAAAATTGATAACAAGATCAGTTTGGAATAATTGGAGAAAGTATTAAATAAATATTGCATGAACATTGATGTCAAAATGCAATAGGTAAATTTCGTAATTGAAATATTTAAAGTATTTGAAAACCACTAGAATTAAAATTGGAATTGACTCAATTTAACATTAAATTCAAGCTAGTTAAAATTTAGGGCTTTTAAATACCTGTCCTATAGTAATCATTTTAATTCCATCCCGTCTTAAATTATTTTTTAATGCAAATTTCATCGTAATATTTTTATTTATGATATTTATTCCGAGCGCAAATATTTTCCGTGACAATATTTATTTTTTCAAATATATAAAACCAAGGACCTCGACCCATATCCGTCTCGCCCAAGTATAATTCCAATTCCAATTCCAATTGCAATTCCATGGGTTTCCCAAACCCAATTTTGGAATTGGATTTGGAATTGAATTCAAACATTTGGATTTCTAGAATTGAAATCATGAAAATAAAATCAATTCCGTATTTCCAAACACTACCTAATGTCAGTTGGGACTAACTTGGGAGTATAATATTTCAGAGTAAATTCAAAATTATTCCTTTTAAAAGTTCAATTTCATTTTAATTAAAATTTGCTTTTAGGTTAGGTGACTTATTCGGTCAGTTTTTAAACTCTCCCTCCATTTGTTTAGATAGTTATATCTTTGGAAGTATAAATTGCTTAAACATACGATAAACAAAACAAGTTAAAGAACAGACGAAATAAGTCGATGGATTTTGGAAACAACTTTGAATCAAATCGTATCTTAATTTTAAGAAATAGTTTTTTTTTTTATAAAAGAGCAACTTTAGAAAACTGGATTATAAAAGAGACTAATTTCGAATGGAAAATGATAAGGCACCACGATATCGCCGCTCTCCCACACATACGTTATCTGAAATTCTCACTTATTACATATGAGAGAGATGTCAAGCTTGAATGTCACCCGGGTAGTGAATGTCACTCAAAATTATAGGATAGTATAGGGTAGTCATTTTCCATTTCTAATCTACCCCATTTGGTAACACTTAATCAAAAAGGTGTCACAAATTTCATGAAGTTATGATCATCTACTAGGGAAGCCATGTTGTGAGGTGAAAGGGATATTTCCAATTCCACATTTCCAATCCCTTCACAACCTTGGTTTACAGTCACCTTTCCATCTTCTTTGTTTCCATATCCCATGCGTACTGCCACTGCCTTACCCAACCCGAATTCCGTCTCATACAAATCGAACCTTGTAGATCCTCCTATCACCACATTGTTCCTCCCATGAATATCAGCATCAAGACTTGGAAATCCCACAGTTGTACTTACATTAACAAGTTTATTCCAAACACCGCGAATGGATGCATTATTTTTGGCCTTAATTGCATCATTCAAAAGCATCGCGGCCCTGCCCAAGTCATAGCTCAACAATTCACTTACCTTGCAAGTCACCTTTACTTGGCTAACATAATCTCCAAAGTTATCATCGGATAAAGATGGCTCAAGTCGAGTTCGTGCATTCGTCACCAAGCAACAAGATGTTTCTTCATCTGCTGATAGGTTGCGAGCCTTGGTTACTGATTTCCATATCAGTGAGGCTAAAGCTTGGAACGAAGATATGTTCTTAGTACCACAACCTTGGTTAGCCTCGATTTTAAGGGCCGCCAAAGATCCATATGAGAAGTAGAAGATACGGTCCATCAAGGGGCCGTTATCACGCCAAATCATGATCTCATCAATCCCACAGTATGGCAGTCTGATAGTATAGAAATGTTTGTTTTATTATATGACAGAATGAATACATTGAGCAGGCTGTTTGTGCCTTTTATACAAAGAAAGCTATACTAGTTTGAATGTACGTAGAACTCTATTCAATTGTATTTACATTAAGATAAGATCTTGAAGTTGTTGATGCTCCTTGGACTGCCGTGTGGGAGGAGGTAGTTGATGAGGAGTGGGAGTCTTGTGTTTGATGTGGGCTGATAGGATGTGGGCTAATACGCCCCCTCAAGATGGACGGAGGTAGGAGGAGACCAATCTTGGTTCGTAGGTCGTGGAAGCGAAGCTTGTGGAGAGGCTTTGTTAGAACATCGGCAAGTTGATCGTTGCCTGCGATGTGTTGAATACGGATGTGGCCGTGTTGCAGTTGTTCACGAACGAAATGAAAGGATAGTGCCATATGCTTCATACGAGAATGAAAGACCGGGTTCTTGGCGTAAAGAGTGGCGGACATGTTATCACAATAGATAGCCGGTGGTTTAGTGATGGTGAGACCGAGTTCGAGAAGTAGGTTTTTGAGCCAAAGAGTTTCGGTTGTGACAGAAGCTACAGCTCGAAATTCAGCTTCAGTGGTGGATAGAGCTAGACCTCGTTGCTTTTTAGAGGACCATGAGATTGGGTTGCGGCCAAGGTAAATGAGATAGCCCGTGGTGGAGACGTAAGATTGTTTATCACCTGCAAAGTCAGCATCGCAGAAGGCATGAAGACAGAGAGGTGAATTGTGATGTAGTTGAATGCCAAAGTTCTGAGTGCCTTGAAGATAGCGAAGGAGTCGCTTGAGGGCAACCCAATGGGTTGAGGTGGGGTGGTGTAGGAATTGAGCGAGGCGGTTAACGGTAAATGCAATATCAGGTCTAGTGAGGGAGAGATATTGGAGACTCCCTACTATGGTTCGATAGTCCGAGTGGTCGTGTATAGGGTTGTGATCTTCACGAATTAGAGAGGTATCAGTCGCAATAGGCGTGTTGATGGGTTTTGCGTTAGCCATATTGTGTTTGGTCAGAAGGTCATGAATATATTTAGATTGGTTGAGGTGTAAGCCGAGTTTGTTGGGTGTGACCTCAACACCTAGGAAGTAGGAAAGAGGACCGAGGTCCTTTATGGAAAACCGAGTGGCAAGAGTGTTGATGAAGTGTTGCGTGTGAGTTGCATTGGGTCCTGTAATGATAATGTCGTCTACATAGACGAGCATATATAGGCACGTGGTGGAGGTTTTGAGGAGGAAGAGGGAGGAGTCGGAAATGGATTGCTTGAAGCCATAGGTAACAAGGTAGGTTTTGAGTTCGGTGTACCATGCTCGAGGAGCTTGTTTGAGGCCGTAGATAGCTTTGTGGAGCTGGCACACGTGGGTGGGTTGAGTGCTATCAACAAATCCTTGTGGTTGAGCCATAAAGACACTGTCAGTGAGTGTGCCTTGTAAGAAGGCATTATTGACATCAAGTTGTCTTAGGGTCCATTGTTGAGTGACTGCGAGTGATAGAATTAGGCGAACGGTAGTAGGTTTAATGACAGGGCTGAATGTTTCAGTGTAGTCGATGCCAGGGCGTTGGTGGAAGCCTTTGGCAACGAGTCTGGCTTTGTATTGCTTGAGGGTGCCATCGGGGTTGTATTTAACGCGATAGACCCATTTGCAGCCAATAATATTGTGGGATGGGTGATGAGGGACAAGGGTCCAGGTTTTGTTGCGTACCAAGGCATCGAATTCTTCTTGCATAACGTGGCGCCATTGTGGAACGATGAGGGCACTTTTGACGGTTGTGGGAAGAGCGTGGTCAGAGGTTGTGGTGAGAGCGAGATTAGCATACCTAGGGTTGGGTTTTCTGATGTTATTGGTGAGTCTGGTTATGGCGTGAGGTGGAGGGGGTGGTGGGGGAGGTGGGGGAGGCGAGGATGGAGGAGAAGCTGGGGTACCAGGGGCAGCGGGTGGAGTGGAAGGGGAGGGTGCAGGGTCAGGGAGTATAGGGGTTGCAGAGGCAGGGGGTTCAGGGGTGGTTGGGGTAGGGTTGCTGTTCGTGGGTGGAGGGGAAGAGGGTGGGGAGTCAGGTGGTGTAGGAGGTGCTGTTTGATGCAGGGATTGGGGTCTGCGGTGGTAGACTCGAAGAGGGGTGTTGAGAGGAATTGTTCGTGGTGGGGATTGGGGCTCGGGTTCAGGTATGGCAGAGGGGGGCTCGGGTTCAGGCTGGTGGGAGAGGATGGGAATGGTAAGAGGGCACCATTCATCCAGGGAGATAGGAGAGGACGGGTTAGTGTTGAGGAGTTGGTGATAGGCAAATTCATCTTCGATAAACTTGACATGGCGCGAGGTGTAGATACGATTCGTTTTGGGTTCAAGACAGTGAAAAGCACTTTGAGTGGACGAGTATCCAACAAAGATACACGGAGCGGACCGATAGTCAAGTTTGTTTTTGGTATATGGCCTTAGCCAGGGATAGCATAGACAACCAAAATTGTGTAGTTTGGAATAGTTAGGTTCCACATTGTGGAGTTTGAAATATGGTGTTTGATTATTTAATGTTTTAGTTGGGAGGCGGTTAATTAGATAGGTGGCGGTACTGAAAGCAAAAGGCCATAGAGAGGTGGGTAGGTTGGCGTGAGAGAGTAGGGCTAGGCCGGTTTCGACAATGTGTCGATGACGTCTTTCTGCGTAGCCATTGTGTTCGGGAGTGTGAGGTGGCGAGGTGGAATGGCTTATGCCATTGTCGAGTAAGATGGGGTTGAGGGCTTGGAATTCGCCTCCGTTGTCGGAAAAGAAATGTTTGACGGGTTTATTGAAGTATTTTTCGACTAAAGCTTTAAAACGAAGAAAAACTTGAGTCGTTTCAGATTTATGTTTTAGCGGAAATAACCAAACATATTTGCTAAAGTGGTCAACGAATATAGCGTAATATTTATATTTTTCGCGTGAGTAGATGGGACTTGTCCATAGATCGGAGTATATTAGTTCGAGAGGCGCACTTGTTGTAAACGACGAGTTCGAGAAAGGTAACTTGGTACTTTTACTAATTTGACAGGAATTGCAAAAATTAAAATCTGATAAAGGAAAAGGAACACTTTTATTGATAACTTGCATAATATTAAAAGTAGGATGGCCAAATTTGTGATGCCATGATAGAGGAGTTGAGTTTGTCTTGGTGAAGTGGACTCGTGGTGGTGATGGACTCAACTCGTAGACACCATCTTTAGTTTGGCCCTGGAGTAGTGTCGCTCCCGTCGAGATTGCCTTTACAATAAATGAGTTAGATGAGAAAACAACATACGCATTATTATCGCGACATAATTGAGATATGGATAGTATGTTACGCGAGATTCGTGGAACATGTAATACATTAGGGAATTGAAGCGTAGAGTGTTGGAGAGTTAACGTACCTATATTGGCAATGTCGAGAGAGGAACCGTCACCAATGAAGAGGTTGTCCGGGCCAAGATAAGGAGAGTGCATTGCAAGGGTGTCGAGGTCATTCGTCACGTGATGCGAAACACCACTATCCAAGAGATAAGAAGTGGGGCCGGGGTCATTGGAGGCGGCAGTGGCGAGGTGCGCCTGTGGTGGTGCAGTATTATTGCGGTTTGGAGGTGGGAAGGTGATGTTAGGGAAGAGTTTGCGAAAGTAGGGACAATTAGCTATGACATGGCCAACTTGGCGACACCATTGGCAACGTCCCTTAAAGGGACGAGGGGTGTAAGGGGCTGTGTGGTTTGGGGCCTGATTTGGCGTGGTTTGGGAAGGTTGTTGTTGGCGATTGTTGGAGCGATAATTGTTGCGTTGAGCATAGTTTGCGGAGGGTTGGAATAAATCCGTGGAAGGTTGTTGTTGGAGTAGGATTTCGTGGTGAATGAGCTTTTCGTGTAGGAGTTCAAAGGTTATGGGGTTGTCACAAGCACGGACGGTGTCGATGACGAGTTTGTAAAGATTATAGTCAAGGCCTTTGAGAACCTTGGATACTATGTCTTCGGGATCAACGGTTTTGCCAAGGAGAGCGAGTTGGTCTATGCATGCCTTAAAGGCATTCATATATTCGCTAATAGATTGGTTAGAGGTTTTGACAATGGAATCGAGTCGATCTTTGAGTTGAAGAACATGTGCTCGAGACGGGTTAGCATAGGTACTAGCAAGGATGTCCCATGCTTGTTTTGCGGTGGTGGCACTAACGATGAGTGCTTGGACCGTGGAGGTGAAAGTGCCCATGAGGGCTCCAAGTATGAGACCGTCTTGCTTAAGCCATGTGAGGTAGGCGGGGTTGGGTTTGGTTTCATTATTTTCAGCGGGTAGGGTGGCGGGTGGTTGAATGGTGGTTCCATCGATATAGCCGAACAGGCTATATCCGAAGAGAATGTTCAGCAGCTGAAAACGCCATGAGACGTAATTCAGAGGGGTGAGTTTCACGCAGTTCGTGAAGTTGAGTGAAACGAGGGGTTTGGTTGGGTCGTGGGGGTTGGGAATGGTGTTTTCAGAAGGTGCCATGGCTGGAACAGGGCTGTTGAAGTGGGTGGCAGCGGATTTTTTGAAGAGTGTTTCTTGTCGAGGTGAAAGGGAGTGGTTGTTGGATCTTTTGTGACTTCTTGATACCATATAGAAATGTTTGTTTTATTATATGACAGAATGAATACATTGAGCAGGCTGTTTGTGCCTTTTATACAAAGAAAGCTATACTAGTTTGAATGTACGTAGAACTCTATTCAATTGTATTTACATTAAGATAAGATCTTGAAGTTGTTGATGCTCCTTGGACTGCCGTGTGGGAGGAGGTAGTTGATGAGGAGTGGGAGTCTTGTGTTTGATGTGGGCTGATAGGATGTGGGCTAATAGATAGCACCGGTATGATCATAGACGGGTACACGGGAAATATTATTATTTTCAATGGTAAAAAATATTTCGGATAACATTTTCACAAAATGCATAAAAGACGTGCCATCTACTACGCTATGATTCATCGAAAACCCAAGAAAAATGCCATCTACAAGCTCTGTTACTTGGATAGATAACAAAGGTCTAGTATGACCATCGTAATTCACGTACCTTTCACCCAAATCGAAAAAATTCTGAACAATCGCTGGCACATTAACTGGTAAAGCAATATCCGATACAGTAACATTTGGAGCGACAGCGTGGATTAAACGAGCCCCTTCGCCCTTGTTACAATCAATGAACACAGCGCATGCACCTTCATCGAGGAGCGTCTCCGTTGCAAATTGACCGGCTAGGGGATAGAAGTGTACGAGGACGGTGGAAAGAGAGGATTTGAGGTTGTTTAGGAGATCAAAGAAATTATTATGGGTTGGTTGATTGAGGGTGAAAAGGAGACCCTTTTGTACAGGATGAATGGCTAACATGCATATCTCAAGGGCCTTTAAGTAAATACGATTGTTTGAAACTTCAGTTTTATGCTTTGGTTTCACGAACCATTCCGATACGAGTTCGAGGTTTTGTTCCTCCAACATTGCTAACCAAATACTCTGTAATTGAAAGATGAGTTTGTATTCGGTCTCCAAGATTGTGGGTATTTCTCATTGTATAATAACAATGGTTTCGAGTACAAAACAATGGGTGGACAAGATAATGTAAAACATTCACCGTTAAATTACAGATGATTATTATATATTTAATGAAATAACATTTACTTATTTACTATTCAACAATATTCAAGCTAAGAAAAATCGGTCTCCTAAATCAATTTTGTTAAAATTTGGGTAGCAGTGGGGTATACTGATTTGAAAACGTTTTAATTAAAATGCATTTATTAAATAGTACTCCGTACATTAGTACTCCGTCTAGAAGTACTGGATTTGAATCAGTTAATGAATTGCACGATTTCTTGCATCTCTATAAATACTAGTGTTAAACCCGTGCAAAAAATGCACGGGTCAAAATAACAATTGCTATTATTAGATGCAGAAAAATATAATTGAACATGGTTAATTTGCAATGCCGAAATAATTCAATAAGTTCGTATTCAACGTACAAATTAATTAAAGTACTAATCACTACCATACGATGCAAATAAAAACAAACGATGCAAATTATCTTACAATGTTATAAGTAATATTAACTTTACAAATACTGAAAAATTTCACAGTAAACTATGTTGGTTGTAGTACTCGATGTACTCTTGTTGTTGGCGCAAATCAATAGCTTCATACCTTGTTTGTTAGTAACCCTAGAGATCTCTACATAAAGTTGTCCATGACTGAAGACCGGCCTTGGAAGATAAATGCTCACTTGAGATAAGGATTGACCCTGACTTTTGTTTATTGTCATTGCAAAACAAACAGCAATGGAAAATTATTTTCTATTGAACCGAACTGGAAATAATTTGTATATCGTTTGACGCCGTCTTTTATTTTTCTTCGTTACCCTAATATTTTATATGGTTTGATAATAATTTGTATAAATTAAAAAAATTACGAAAATTTTGTGAACCAATTATTTTCAATCTACACGCTTTTTATAATCAGATATATATCCTCAATCCAATACAAAATCTCTATATTAAAATACAGTACATAAACCCAACCAAATTAGTTAAAATCGAAAAATAAAATTTCATTAGCTTAGACGTCATCTTTTATTTTTCTTAGTTACCCTTATATTTTATATGGTTTGATAATAATTTGTAGAAATTAAAAAATTACGAAAATTATGTGAATCAGTTATTTTCAATCTACACACTTTTTATAATCAGATATATATCATCAATCAAAATTTACAAAATCTCTATATTAAAATCTCTATATTAAAATACAGTACATAAACCCAACCAAATTAGTTAAAATCGAAAAATAAAATTTCATTAGCTTAGACGTCATCTTTTATTTTTCTTTGTTACCCTTATATTTTATATGGTTTGATAATAATTTGTATAAATTAAAAATTACGAAAATTATGTGAACCAATTATTTTCAATCTACACGCTTTTTAGAATCAGATATATATCGTCAATCAAAATTTACGAAATCTCTATATTAAAATACAGTACATAAACCCAACCAAATTAGTTAAAATCGAAAAAAAAAATTCATTAGCTTAGACGTCATCTTTTATTTTTCTTATTTACCCTTATATTTTTTATGGTTTGATAATAATTTGTATAAATTAAAAAATTACGAAAATTATGTGAACCAATTATTTACATCTACACGCTTTTTATAATTAGATATATATATCCTCAATCAAAATGTACGAAATCTCTAAATTATAATCTCCATATTAAAATACAGTACATAAACCCAACCAAATTAGTTAAAATCGAAAAATAAAATTTCATTAGCTTAGACGTCATCTTTTATTTTTCTTATTTACCTTTATATTTTATATGGTTTGATAATAATTTGTATAAATTAAAAAATTACGAAAATTATGTGAACCAAATATTTTCAATCTACACGCTTTTTATAATCAGATATATATCCTCAATCAAAATTTACGAAATCTCTATATTAATATATAATACTCCCTCCATTCTTTTTTTATGTCCTCATTTTCCTTTTGGACACTATTCACAATCGAGTATTCAAAGTCAGTTTTCTCTCAATCCGTTCACGGAAATATATTCATGTGAGATCTTTTTTGGATTGTCTTGATAAGAGGATTAAGAATATCAAATTATTATAATTTTTAGTAGTATGTAGCTAAAGATATAATCAAAACAAAATGAATATCGGCAAACGTGTATAAAGAAATGGGGTGATATAAAAAGAATGGAGGAAGTAATTGTTTTGTGTGTCTTTGATGCTGGTACAAAGAAATCGAAATTTTTAATATTATCTCGACGATGAAGGGATATAGCATCGATCTTAGAGATTACATTTTATCAACTAAAATTGAAATGTGTATGTTTAGTTGTAATTAAATTGTTTGACACGTAATTATTTGTAATTTTTAATTTGTAATTTTTAATTATATAATACAATATGGTATAATAATTATACATTCGACCTTATAATTAGACATTAAATAACTAAATTACATAACTAAAATTAAAATAAGTTGGAGAAAATGTGGAGAGAGAGTAATTAATTGTTTGGAGGAGAGATAGTAATTAATTCAACATGAAACGTGAGGTTGCTTTTTGAGTAAAAAAAAGGAAAAATTTCAGCAAATCACAATGCTTCAAATGTCCTTCCTTTTATAGATAGTGGATATGCAGAGCACATAATTCATGAAGAGGAAGTTTATTAAAGTCTATTAGGATATTGGGCCTATACTAGGCAAGCTCATCTATCATTAGGGTTTCATTCGAGGATTTGACGATGTATTATAAATGCATCGTCACATATCAATGTAACCACCACAAATCAATAATATTCTATCATTTATGTTATTCTCTCTTTATATTTCTAACATGGTATCAGAGCATTACGCTCTTGTGGCCTAAAAACGATATTCCGCTGCCCTGCCGGAGGGACTAATTAACTATGGTGCCCTCCGACTGGATTTTAGGATGATATTTATTTTATTTTTCAAAAAAAAAAAATTACTCTATTGTTCAATTCAATGACAGATCTAAGAAATCTTATTCTTTAATCAAGGTGGTATTAAATCTATTGGCGAGTTACGCACTGAAAAAAAACTGGCGAGTTACGCAGAAAAAATTGGCGAGTTACGCATTGAAAACAAAAAAATGGCGAGTTACGCACTGAAAAAACTTGTGAGTTACGCATTGAAAAAAAAAACTGGCGAGTTACGCACTGAAAAAAAAACTGGCTATTTACGCACTGAAAAAAAAAACCGGCGAGTTACGCATTGAAAAAAAAACTGGCGAGTTACGCACTGAAAAAACTGGAGAGTTACGTACTGAAAAACTGGCGAGTTACGCACCAAAATTTGTCTGGCGAGTCCTATACGCACCCTTACCAACCACCAACTTGTGAAAAGGAAGAACATTTATGATAAATGTCTTGAAAAAGATCAAGATGAATAGACGAAGACGTTTTTTTTAAAATTAATTATGTTTTTTTGTTTTTCTTTTGTATTTCTCCAATCGTAAAGTTCGCACTATGTACTGCCTTTACGATTGCGGTAGGGTATTAGGATATTGGGCATATACTAGGCAAGCCCATCTATCATTAGAGTTTCATTCTAGGGTTTGACGATGTATTATAAATACATCGTCACATATCAATGTAACCACCACAAATCAATAATATTCTATCATTTATGTTATTCTCTCTTTATATTTCTATCAAAGTCAATGACAGAGATGCGGCAAAACAATCATTAAAGTCAATGACAGAGATGGGGCAAAACCACAAATAGCGTGAACAAGAGAACAAACGGGTCCACCGCCTGCCGCCTGCCGGTAACCGATCCGGTGCCTATTCCTGGCAGTAAGTCACCTAGCGACGGATATATTCGTAACGGGTCAGTTTCTATCACCTAGGTATATAAGACAAAACATAAAAAGTCCTAAATGCCTTATATTTTCCTAACAAGTGGATAATATTTGATCCGTTGCAAATTTGCGACGTATATCTCCGTCATTTAAATTTGGGCGTTCCCGTATATATAGTGACCTGCTTGGGGACTCGTGAAGGTCTGAGACCGAGGTCGTCCTTTTTAGGCCAGCCTTACATGTTTTATATATGCTTGGATATCCAAGATTATTATACAATTCGTCAATGAAATGTTGATCAAGTTTCAATGAGTACGGTCCAAATGAGGCAGGTGTGGGTGTTAGCTACAGCCGGCCATCAGCATGGGCTGACCCAGTCTGACCCGGCATTTCCGCTTCTCAACAGACAGCCCGACCCGCTCCAGTCCGTCTCCCCTGCTTGGCCTGGCCGGATCAGAAAACTTAAACCCTGCCCACCTACTTAGTATTTAAAAAATAAATTTACATGCCCCACCAGCCCAACCCATTCCCAACTCGCCCAATGACTTGCCCTGCTCAAATATTCTCATATCCTAACACGATCCAACCAATTCCACCCCTCCCCGGGCTTAGCCCGAGCATAGTCAAATGAGCTCGACCCACCCCTATCAGCCCGAGCCCGACCCAAAGACAACTCTAGTGTTAGTTTGTGCGAAACCGAAATTATTTGTGAACGGCAATATTAGGGGCCGGGTTTTGCGCAACCATGGAGCAAATAGCTCAAACAATAATCCAAATACGATAAGGAAAGTGAGGAGATGAGAATGGTGGTCGTATTTCATTATTTGGTGGTTGGACTAAGGAGAACGAACATGACGAAGGTAGCTCGTCAAATCTCGAAATATGCAAGCAACATGTCGCTGGACAGCGACAAGTCTTCCATTTCAGGAAAAAAAAATTTAAAAATCGGAATTGATGATGTAGACCCATTTTCGGTAAATAGTTTCAAATCCATGCTATTTAAGTAAATAGTTTTGTTTACGACCCCGTTTTAACGAAAACTTCTCAGAATAAACATGGATATAGGTGATTGAGAGCAATAATATGAATGTTTTGGAAATTAGTGAGTGTATAAGGAGGAAGAAGGTTCTGTGGAGTGAACGAATTCATTCATGTTATCCATTTATAGACCGGTGAGAAGATAAAAGGTATCCGCCAACGACATCGTCCTTCTCTTTTTTTCCTCCATAAATCATCCGCATGTCTACCCATAATAACAAACATATAACAAATTTTAAAACAATTAGATACCTAAAATGGAAGAGAAAAAGATGAAATGAACTACTCTTTAGGGTGTGTTGAGATACAATTTTAAGAGGGAAAAGGAGGGGGGAAGGAAAATGTGGTTGTTTGGATAATGAAATTGTTCAGAGGGAAATGGAAGGGATGAAAGAGAGACATGATATATTGGATGAAAGATGTTATGAAATATGATGAGGTATATCCAACATAAAATAATTGTTCCCAATTGTGGGTGTGTTACATTTTTAAATAAGGGTTATTTCATAGGAATAATCTAACCTATACCTCATCTTCTCATATTAATCCCTACTAACGATTAACTGAGAAAAATTCAACCTATGACCTCAATTATCTTTCATTGAACTTTGTCTATTTTTGATCTCTTACTTTCGATAAGGAAGCACGTCACCTTGACTTACTTTTTGTTTTTCCTTCTTCCTGGACAAAAAGTAAGTGAAGGTGACGTGCTAACCTACCGTAATAAGAGTTTAAAAGTAGTCAAAGTTCAATGAAAGATAAATGAGGTTATAGGTTGGATTTTTCTTAGTTAATCGTTAGTATATGGATTAATATGAGAAGATCTGACATAGGTTAGATTATTCCCATGAAATAACCTTTAAATAAGGGCAAAATATCTTTTTATAATTTAAATGAGAATATGATGAGTTTTCCTTCCAAATCTTATCTTCCCAGGAAAGAATTTAATTTGGTCTAAAGGAGAGAAAATACATCCTTTCAATTCTTTTCCCCTCATTTCCCTCCCGCCAAATATTCTATCCAAGCAAGGGAAAACTGATCCCTTCATTTCCCTTCCCTTCGTTTCCCTCCAAATCCCCTTATCCAAACAAAGTCTTAGGTCCTGTTCTTTTGGACTGAAACTGAACTGAACTGAACTTATAGGATCTGAACTGAACTGAACTGAACTTATAGGATCTGAACTGAACTTATAGGAACTGAACTTAACTGAACTTATAGGAACTGAACTGAACCGAACTTATAGGAACTGAACTGAACTTATAGGAACTGAACTGAACTGAACTTAACTTATAGGATCTGAACTGAACTGAACTTAACTTATAAAATGCGAACTTAATTAACTTTATTTTAATTTAAGTTAACTATTATTATTATTGTTATTATTGTTATTATTATTATTATTGTTATTATTATTATTGTTATTATTGTTGTTTATTATTATTGTTATTATTGTTGTTGTTGTTGTTGTTGTTGATTGTTATTATTGTTGTTGTTGTTATTATTATTATTATTATTTTTTTTTTTTAAACCGGAAACTTTTATTAAAAATAACCGATAAATTACATGAAATTTGTGGGCACCCTTGAAACTAGCTGGGCGCCCACTCCCTTAGCAATAGCAAAACTAAGGCGAGAAAAAATAAAAGCAGCGCTCCGCGATCCGGCATCCTGGGACACAGAAAACTTTTGAATCCGCTTGAGCAAGGAAACAACATCTTCCCTAATTCCCCCAAAGAAGAGAAGGAGAAGGGTAATAAACCATAACCATGCGCCGCGCACAAGTCCCTGTACTTGGCACATTTCCTCCGAGCAGCATCAACCACCACCCCTCCTGGCACAAAATCAGTCATGCCCGACTGAGTCATAGGAGAGGACCCAACCAAATCCACACATACATCACGCCCCCTGTCCCAAGTATAGAGCAGCAAATCAGCAGGCCGCAAAGCCCCACCCGCACCATCGAGTAACCCAATATCGACCTCGCGACCAGTAGAGATCCCCGACCGGTAGCAGATATCCAAAAGAGTATAAAGAACAAGGTTATGCCGATGTTTGACACCAACAGCACTAACGCAAGAGATAGCGTGATCCCCGAAGATATCGCCATCAAAAACCCGGGAGCAAGCTGAATAAGGTTATTATTATTATTATTATTATAATCCAATAGATGACATTGATAAAACATAGTCTAAAATACAAGTTAATTTAAAATACTTTCAACTTTATATATAATGGTTTTTTCATAGTTTATACATTATACTACGATTACATCAAGATAAAAAATTCACTATTACAATTTTCTTTAAATATTTATTTTCTCTAACAATGGTGATGAAGAAGCTGATTAATAGGAGAGTGACAATTGGTGATGGTGAGTGTGTCGTATAATGAGTTGTTTTTTGGCATTAATGAGGATGATAGTTTGACATTAATTAAAGAGTAAAAGACGGGTAAATTATTAATGAGTTGTTTTTTTTATAGATGACGTGTATCGAATAATTAAAGCAAAATGTTTGTCGGTTGTTAAAAATAATATTCCGTATATAATTTTTCTTAATTGAGTTTATATAAACTGAACTTATAGGAACTGAACTGAACTGAACTTATAGGAACTGAACTGAACTTATAGGAACTGAACTGAACTGAACTGAACTGAACTTATAGGAACTGAACTAAACTTATAGTAACTGAATTGAACTGAACTTATAGGAACTGAACTGAACTGAACTTATAGGAACTGAACTGAACTTATAGGAACTGAACTGAACTGAACTGAACTTATAGGATCTGAAGTGAACTTAAATTAAGTGACTTGAAGTCCAAAAGAACAGGGCCTTAGTCTTTACTTGGTTTGGTTATTGAGTGTCATGATTTGAAGACATTGAAATTACAATTGGTAACATATATAGTTATAATAAAAGTAAAGTTCGAATGAAATTGGTGAAAGTAATTAAACATTTCATGTTAAGAAAGTTTAGTCAGATTGATGGTTACAAATTTTTTAGTCAAAACAACTTTATTCATGTCAATGTTTTAGAAAATTTGGATACGGGATACCCTATTGTGAAAAGCTGTAGGAGGCGATATGTTAGAGGGTGTGCAGAAGCGTCACATGAGCCCATCATGTTTAGAAATTTTTTGTTGATCGAGAATGTAGTTTATTTGATTTTAATCGTTTTGTGTCCGGTCGTTTTTGACCTATGTTATAATTACCATGAGACTTTTGATTAATAATACGATCTTTTCCCTTCAAAAAAAGAAAGCCTAGTCAAAAAACCGTTCTTAAAGTATATGTGAAGAACTATTCGCTGGAATATCATTTCAAATTATTTTGTGCGAGCATTTAAGGAAATCAATTTAAACCGATTCTATTGACCAACCGTCATTCTTAAATATATTTTTGACAACGGTTTTAATAAAAAAAAAACGTTCAAAAATAATTGCCTCGACTTTGAAATCAATCAATGACTTTATTAGTGTACGATATACCACAAAACTGTTGTTGTACATTTATCTATAACGATCCCTGGGGCGAGCTCAGGGGTGTCCAACATGTGCGGTCGCACATGACCTCAAATTTTAGAGGGCCCAGTTACATAGTAACTCGAATATATTTTTGTTAGCGCCATTATAACATCTGTTTGTAGTGTTAAAGTGCTAGAAGTGTCACCTTACAATTCGAAAAACTTCTGTTCAACTCCACTAAGCATCATTTTGAAGTTTAATTTTTTATGTAAAAATCATACAGGGTGGTGTTAATGGGGATTGAAACCGTGTGCCACCAAAGGTTGTGTTAACGGGGATTGAAACCGCGCCACAAAATGGAGGTATGAACAGTTATCAACATGTCAATGAAGCACACTTGGCATATTATAAAAACACAATTTAATTTATAACATACCTATTGAGCCTCATTTGCTTTTTTTTGGGTCAAAATTTTGATATTTTTTAAAAAATGTTACCTTATATTTATATATTAACATAGGTGTGTAAATATATATCAAGGCCTATTTTTTCAATTTTGCACAGGGCCTCAAAATATCAGGGACGGCTCTGACAATCCCCCTTAAACCAGAACAAAAATACCTCTCTAATATAGATGTTTTATAACCCACAATTGTAGTAATGTGAACTGCTAAGATGAATCGGGTCAGAATATGAGTTAGTGATATACGCTTATATGTGTCGTGTTATACAGGCTACAAGTCAGGCTAGAGCCACAATACTGGCCTGGTCAAAATTAATTTATGCATTATTTTTAACATTTCTTAAGGCCAAAATGCATATTTAAAAAAAAATCATATTCAATGTTAATGTTATAATTATATGTTAAAGTTATTGTAGATATTTTAAAAAATTTATAAAATTAGATTGTTATGCTAATTATTTTTTTTATTAAATGTAACAAAATTTATATAACATTGATTTTTTAATTATAAAATTAGATTGTTATGCTATAAGTTCAGTTCAGTTTCTATAAGTTCAGTTTAGATCCTATAAGTTCAGTTCGGTTCAGTTCCTATAAGTTCAGTTCAGTTAAGTTCGGTTTCTATAAGTTTAGTTCAGTTCTGTTCAGCTCATATAAACTCAATTCAAAAAAACTATATACGAAGTACTATTTTTAACAACCGATAAAAAACGTTTCGCTTTAACTATTCGATACACGTTATTTCTTATTTTTTTTAAAAAAACAGCAAATTATTAATAATTGTACCCGTTTTTACTATCTCATTAATAACAAACGATCTTACATACTCTCACCATAATGCCATATGCCTGATTACAAGCATAGACCGCCTGAAGAAGGAATGGTAGAATACTTCAACTATCGACATTCATCATCGAGAATGAAAGTTGAAATTTCGTTTGGTCAATCAAAGAAAAGGTGGAAGATGTTAAAAATCATGCCTCAAATATCATATAAGTATCAAATATCGATCATTGTTTCTACCTTCACCTTCCATAATTTTATAAGAATGCACGCTCTTGAAATTATACAACATGATGTGAACATTTAAGGAATATTAGATTCAGACATGTTTGATAAAAGCGGAAGACGGCCGTGTATAAAGTACGAAGCAACATAGTCAAAAATATTTGGCGAGGCTATGGATTGTTTGTCGACAGTGATATTGATAATGAAGATGGAGTAAATGATAATTATATTAGCTTGTGTTTTAGACTATTTTTTTTTATCAATGTCTTCTCTTGGATAATAATAATAATAATAATAATAATAATAATAATAATAATAATAATAGTTAACTTAAATTAAATTAAGTTAATAAAGTTCGGATCCTATAAATTTAGTTCAGTTCATATCTTATAAGTTCAGTTCAGTTCAGATCCTATACGTTCAATTCAGTTCAGATCCTATAAGTTCAGTTCAGTTCATATAAGTTCAGTTCAGTTCTTATAAGTTCAGTTCAATTCAGATCCTATAAGTTAAGTTAAGTTCAGTTCAGTTCATATAAGTTCAGTTCAGTTCCTATAAGTTCAGTTCAGTTCAGTTCCTATAAGTTCAGTTCAGTTCCTATAAGTTCAGTTCAGATCCTATAAGTTCAGTTCAGTTCACTTCAGATTCTATAAATTCAGTTCAGTTCAGTTTCAGTCCAAAATAACAGGGCCTAACTGGTCTAAAATATAACAATAGGTCTCTCTTGTGAAGCTTATATTCGTCACAAGTTTGCGACGGGTTAAGTACGCCCACTTATTTATATAAAACAAAAATAAAAATGCATAAAACCACAAATAGTTTATCTTTATCTTTCCAAATGAGTTTTACTTGACCCGTCACAAACTTACGATGAATATTGCCATCACAAATGAAAATTTTCGAAAATATAATCATGGCACTAAGAAAATTCAAACAACACATCTCAGCAGTCATTTTCTTTGTTTTGTTCTCTTGATTCCGAAAACCATGCTTTGGTTCATGTATATTCGTAAGGAGTGACGTATGTAAGTGTGCAGCTAAGCATTATTCATAGACAGACGACCGATATTGGCAGTATTATTGATCACCAAAATCCGTATATAACGTATTGTCCCGCTTCTACGTCTTACATATTAACCCAAAAAAGACGAAAATACTTTTTAAAAACCTAAACCAAAGGTCAAAAGCATTAACAAATGGGAAATTATCGTGAAAAAAACCATAAACTCAAGGTCATATCCGAATGCTTTGTTAAACCCACAAACGAAACCGCAAATGAAGCATCAAAAACACCAATTTACTTGGGTATTACTGATCTATTCATGTTAACAATGGATACGATGCAGAAGGGTCTCCTTTTCGATACCAAGTTACAACCTAATACCCTCCAAAACCTCCAAAAATCGTTGTACATCTCCCTCGTGCATTTCTACCCTTTAGCTGGTCGACTCGCGACTCAAAAATTCCATGATGAGCATGCTTGTTCCTTTTATGTGGACTGCGAGGCTGGCCCTGGTGCCAGCCTCGTACATGCCTCCGTAGAGTACACGGTGTCTGACATCCTTTCCTCGATTGACGTACATCCTATTGTAGAATCATTTTTTGACCTTGGAGAGAAATCGGTCAATCATGACGGTCATACTAGACCGCTTTTGTCGGTCCAAGTGACTGAGCTTGTCGATGGGGTCTTTATCGGGTTCACCATGAACCATTGCATAGCCGATGGTACCTCTTTATGGCATTTTATATCAACCCTATCCGAAATATTTGTTCAAATTAACGACAAAAATGAAAATGACAACGCTTTGACCCTCGAAGCGGTCCGAAAGATTTCCATTTCTAAGAAACCGATAATTGAGACGTTATTTCCTCAGAAAGGAAACGTTCCAATCTTTAAAATGCCTTACTTGGAACCCGAAGAATTCATAAGCCGGTACGATCCAGGCCCGTTAAGAGTTCGGATATTTCGCTTTTCACCAGAGTCGATATCAATACTAAAGGTCAAGGCGAATGAAGAATGTGGTGAGACTCATAAAAACTTATCCTCGTTCCAGGCGTTATGCGCGTTTATGTGGCGGTCCATTACGCGAGCTAGAAATTTACAGCCCGGTGACGAGGTACATTGTGCTGTCGTCATTAACGCTCGAGCACTATTTAATCCAGCGTTGCCAGCCGAATATTTTCGGTGTTTTCTTACAGGAACCGAAAGTAGTTGTAAAGTGAGCGATTTATTAAATAACGGTTTGGGCCGATCAGCAGTATTGATTAACCAAAGTATCAAAAGTCATGATGAAAAAGTCTTCCGTGGATTTTTCAAGATATTTGAGGAACATCCCATGGTTATCAAAGCCGGTCCGGGTACGATCTATTACAAGCCTAATAGCATAAAGATTGGTGGGTCTTCACGGTTTGACATGTATGGGCCTGAATTTGGACTTGGTAAAGCGGTAGCTGTTCTAGCGGGTTATGCTAGTAAGGAAGACGGGAAGGTGACCGCTAATCCCGGGCGTGAAGGTGGTGGAAGTGTGGATTTAGAGGTTTGCTTAAAGCCGGAAACCATGAACATTCTTGAACTAGATGAAGAATTTATGAGTTTTGTGTCATCTATTTAAATGACAACCCCAAATTGTTTGGTAGTGAACATCATGCATGTCGTGTAATTCAGTGTGCAATGTCGTTTCATTTCCCCACCTGGCCACTTTGTTCTTTGTGATTTGCTTGGACATAGTAGTGAGGGTTAGTGTTTGATGATCCATTCTTATGGTCGTCAAAGTTTCAACATTGCGTCTACTTTTAGACCCTACCGAGTGAAGAGACCCAAAAGTTTCACATATGAGGCTTATTCTATATCAAAAATTCTAAGGTTCACCGGATGTATAAGAATATCGTACACCCTAACCAATGAGATGTTTTAGTTTTTATTTTTAAAAGATTATATTCTATTATTAATGGATAATTTATTCAATTCTAATATTTTCATTGGGTAGGGTGTACGATGACAGGGTACAACAGGTGTACGCAAGTATTGTTCACTTTATAAGGTAAGGGTTACTCCGTCTATTGTCAATTAATTTTAGAGTGAAACCGACTCTTTCTCATCCGTTCGGGTGTGACCTATACCTATGGTTGAATAAAAGACTTGAATTTCATGGGTCAGAGTTTGCAGTCAGACGAGCAAAAAAAATTGTCCAGTTCAATTTATCCGGGCTGAGTTGATACTGGGTCAAGTTTTATATTCTTGACTCTTCTCCTCCGTTCGGGTAGCCCAAAGCCGTTATTAAATTTAACACTACTATTAACAAAATTGCTGCGAAGTGGAAATAATAAGGATATCTAGTTATATGAAGATATGGGATCGCTTCAACACTCTGGAAATTCTAAGGGCTTGTTTGGTTGACATAGGGGAATTAAAGTTCCCGGGAACTTCAAGATCACATGAATTTCCAATTCATGTGAATTCGCAAAAAGTGTTTGGTTCGCATATGGGAAGTTAATTCATGCGGGAAGTTCTATTGACCAAGGGGGGACTTGGTGAGTAACTTCCCATATAATGGAGGAAGTAAATTCATGTGGGAAGTTCTACTTCCCATGATATTGGCAACCAAACAACAACATAATTTTACACTTCCCGGGAAGTTCAACATCCCATGATTTTAATGGGTAACCAAACAAGCCCTAAGTATTTAGGATAATTGTATAATATGTAAATATGCATTGGTTGATTGATTAATGAGCAAACTAACCTTTCCCAAATTCTAATCCCTTATCTGGTATCAAGATTAGGCTAAGGTTTCGTTTGGCAAGTCATTTCAGTTACATGATTTGCCTGAAATAACTTTTTTGCCAAAATAATCAGGTAGTTTAATATTTTTATAGTGTTTGACAATTACTTTTTTTAGTGAAAAAGCTACCTTATGTAGCATTTGACAAATCAGGTACCTGATTCATTTTTATGTACCTATTCTACCTCGGATTTTATAACATTAATTAACAAATTTTATATCAATAGTAGATTTTTAAGGATATATTGATTGAATTTTGTTTTTCCCTAATCGTTATATATTAATTTGTGAAATTATTTGGGCATGAATCATGTGTATATAAAAGTTAGTAGTTGATGTTATTCCTATAACTTGATTTTAATGGCTAATTCATTCGAAACAGTGTGGCATGAAAAAATCATGGAACTAGCAATGCATGCATTTTCCAGTACCATTTTAAGTGCACAATTCTATTCAGAAGTTACTACTATATTTGTTTCGGTCATTTGTTTACAACAACACAAGAATAATAGTAAATACGTAAAAGATATCAATAATTAACTATGTCCTTTTACGTCATCTTGTCAAATATCAGCTATCTTTTCAGTTAGTTTCCAAACAGTTTTAACAAAAATCAGCTACTTTGTCAGGTCTTAGTTTTCAGCTACTTTTTCAGGTTTCAGGTTCCTTTTCACCTAACAAAAATCAGCTACTTCGGGTATCTGATTTGCCTGAATTTTTTTTTGCCAAAAGAATCAGCTAACTTATTTTTGAGGAGTGTTTGGCAAATAGCTTATTTGGTCAAATAATCTACCTGAAATGAAATGCTACATAAGATAGCATTTTAGATTTCAGGTACCTGGTTCTATGTTATATTACATTTTTATCTTTCAATCTATAATATAATAAATAATTATTATATCATTTTATGTCATTTTACCAAAATAAGCTACATTTTCAGTTAGTTTGTCAAACAATTTTTATATAATCAGTCAAATTATCAGTTCATAATTTTCAGCTACCTTATTAGCTACATTTTTCAGGTTTCAGCTACATTTTCAATTTCCAGGTACCTTTTAAGGTTTCAAATAACTTTTCAGCTTGTTCTACCAAACAGTCTAACACAAAACCCCAAAATCTCTCTCGTCCAATATGTTATTGCACAAAATTGTTCACTACAAGGATTGACCTATGACCTCTAACAAAGAATAGCATGTTTAGCCTAACTTGTTTAAAAAAAGTTTTTGTTTGTAAAGCTTAGTTTTTAAAAGTGTTTTTCAAAATCAGAAGCATCAAATTGTTGTTTCTATTTTTAGGGATAAAAAGATGGTTTTTGAGTTTTAAAAAAATTACTTTTAGCTTTTTAGAAAATGATGTGTTTGGCCAATTTGTATTCTTTAACCCAAAAACACTTTCAAAAGTTAGGCCAAACACACACAAAATAATTTATAAAAAATAGTTTATCCGCTTCTTTACTTAATAAAATATTGGGTTATTTAATGAGATTACTCCAAACTATTTGAGTACTTCTCAAAATACTCTATACTTTAATTTAACTACCAATATATCAAACTATTACATAAATTATCTTGTACTAAAATATACGGAAGGGCTACCTGCTAATCCGGTTTTTTTCTCTTTTTAACCTTTTTTATTTTGTCTCCTCTCTTTATCCTTATTTTTGTACTTTCTGAGTTTTTTTCTCTTATTCATAGTTCCATACTTATTTCACTGGTAATTAAAAAGTTACCAATCTCTTCAACAGTTCAACCTTCACTATTTAAAAACCTTAATCTTATTTTACTATCTAGCTCTACGGTAAACTCACCTCAAATCTCCCATGGCGGCATCCAAAGCACAAAACTAAGTAAGGGTACCTATTTTCAAAGACATCTGTTGATATTACTGCTAATTTTGCGGTGTTTGCAGTTCCAGAAAAAACAAATTATCACATATCTTCTTTCTGAACATCATGTATTTTTTCTTAATTTTCCTAGTTTTGTTATTATTAATTTATGTTTTTAGCTAATTTGATTATGTGGGTTTTATTGATTTTGTTAAATACTTAATGGGTAGTTGTTGGATTTAGATTTCAATGAATTTTGATTTTGATTCTTACCGAGTCCTGGGATGATATGCTGGAAAACGGCTTGTAGAGGAACGTTGTTATTTAATTCGTTTACTAATTTGTCTTTAATTTGTGTTTTTAATTATTTTGATTTCATGGATTTTGTTTGATTTTACTAAATATCTAATGAGTAGTGTTTGGATTTGAGTTTTATTGATTACTTCAATGAGAAAAGGAAACATGAATACAAATATTTCCCTACTTTTTTACTTTATTTTCTGAATTTGTGTTTTTAGCTGTTTTGATTACATGGGTTTTGTTTATTTTTTGTTAAATATTAATGGGTATTTGTTGGATCTGGATTTGAATGATTATAGGAGGAGACAAAGAAGATGGAAAAATAGAGTTTTTTTAAGTTGTAGATTACTAATAACAAGGGAGATTGAAGATGAAGATATTGTAAAAAGTGGGACCCACGTTAGTTTTACCTGCTATTATAGGTCAATAAAGAGTCTATTCTGTTAAATGAGAACATATGTAATAGTTCAGTAAAGAGTATATTCATAGTTAAATTAAAGTTTGGAGTATTTTGAGAAGTAACCCAATAGTTTGGAGTATTCTCGTTAAATAACCCTAAAATATTATCTATATTAATACAAGAACATTTCATGTAATTTTGTGCATCTACATCAGAACTTTTCGACGAAATAATGTTATTTTCCAAACTATTTATCGGTTTTGGGGCCCATTTGAAACTATTTCTTCCAAATGGGTTCACGTTATCAGTTTATTTATTTTTTCAAATTTTACACTAAGCAGTTGGGTAAGTCATCGGTTTTTCTAGTTTTCACATAAAAAAAAATGTAAAGTAGCAGCATGAATAAACATTCAGACCAAAAAAAAAAATAAGAGTAAGGAAGAAAGCCGCTAGTTTCACCCGCGGTTTAAAGTATGAGCTATTTGAGAGTAATTTTTTAAACAATGAAACCTAAGAGAGCAATTTTAAGAAAAAATTTCAAAAAAAAGTAATTTAAAAATTTTAATTTCAGAATGGAGTAAAATCTAATTTACTCTATTTGTAATACAAAAACTACAACCTAAAATAATTAAGTAGTTTATACTTTATCAGCAGGTCTTGCTTGGGGTAAAGGTGGAGCACCATTTGCTTTTCCACCCACCTCTCATAAATATTTTGTGAGAGAAAACGGTATCCGTCACAAACGAGAATTAGAGCGTCTTGATGCAAGTGGACACATGAGATCGTGCTCAGTCGTGCTTCCTTTGTTTTTTTTATAATATTTCCCACGCATTGATTGCTCAGATCGGAACTTTGTTACAAATACTTAAACCCACAAATCCATTTTTAAACACCAACCTAATCCACAAGCTTCTCAACAAATCCATGGCCGACTGTAATGACCAAATTAGCACCCAAATCAAAGTCGTTTCACAATGTTTTGTGAAACCCAAATACAAAAATGAAGCCTCAAAACAACCTTACTTATTAGGCTCCTGTGATCTCGCATTCTTGCCTTTCGAACAAATTCAAAAGGGTCTCCTCTTCTCAACTAAACCAAATAATATACAATCTGATCTATTAGAGACTCTAAAGGAAGCTATAGCACTCTCCCTCGTCCACTTTTACCCTTTAGCCGGTCGATTCTCGACTCAAGATTTCCCCGATGAGAACGCGAAATGGGTCTACGTTGATTGCAGCAAGGGTCCTGGCGCTGGCCTCGTCCACGCGGCTGTGGACGAGACCGTGTCAAATATACTTTCTTGGGTCGATGTCCATCCTATTGTTAGATCGTTTTTTGATCTAGGTGAAAAATCAGCCAACTACGATGGACATACTAAACCTTTATTGTCGGTTCAAGTAACTGAACTCATCGACGGGATTTTCATTGGGTTTACGATGAATCACTCTATAGTGGACGGTACTTCTCAATGGCATTTCATCAACTCATTGTCCGAAATATTCATTCAATTGAGTAAAAGTCAAGAAAGTGATAGCATTCGCGTTCCGAAGATCTCTCAAAATCCCGTATTCAAGCCTTACTTCCCTGATGGACGAGGTCCAATAATCAAGCTGCCTAAGACCCATAAGGTCTATGTATCCATAACAGGATCCAAGGACGAGTTACGAGAGCAAATATTCCATTTCTCGTTTGAATCAATATCTAAGCTCAAAGCGATGGCTAATGAAGAAGCTGGGGTTCATAACATCTCGTCCTTTCAAGCATTGTCCGGGTTCATGTGGAGGTCCATAACGCGTTCTAGAAATCTTGAGCCCCAACTCGAGACATGTTGTGGGTTAGCTATGAATGCGCGACCAAGGTTTAGCCCACCGCTCTCTGACGACTACTTTGCGAACTTGATCATGAGACAACAAAGTATATGTAAAGTGGGTGAGCTTTTGGATAAGGGTTTTGGATGGGCTGCTATGTTAGTTCATGAAATTGTGGTTAATGTGGATGATAAAAAAGTTCGCGAATACTATGAAACGAGGGCTAAGGTGTTATGTGACGGTCCAAGTGTTTCGGGTACAAGACCTCCATTTTATAGTCCGAACTTGGTGTCGATAGCTGGGTCGGCAAGGTTCAATATGTATGGGCCTCAATTTGGGCTAGGTAAGGCGGAAGCGGTATTAGCTGGGTATTCTAGTAAACAAGATGGAAAGATTACTGTGAGTCCAGGCCGCGAGGGAGGTGGAAGCGTAGATCTAGAAATTTGTCTAAAGGCTGAAACAATGAAGGCTCTTGAATTAGATCGAGACTTTAGGAGTTTTGTCACACACTGTCACACTGATACTGGGTTCGACAATACCTCATAGGCCATGTTCTTTTGGACTTTAAGTCACTTAACTTAAGTTCACTCTAGATCCTATAAATTCAGTTCAGTTTCTATAAGTTTAGTTCAGTTCCTATAAGTTCAGCTCAGTTCAGTTCAGTTCAGATCCTATAAGTTCAGTTCAGTTCAGTTCAGATCCTATAACTTAAGTTAAGTTAAGTTAAGTTTCAGTCCAAAAGAACATGGTCATAGTCCCTCAACTCACATATTTTTAAAATAAAATCGGAAACAATTAAGTAAGATACCAGAATGAGATAAGTTAACTAAAACAATGCGGAGTAAAAGAGAGAAGAGAGTACATTTATTTTTTCCTTTTACATGACAGAATTTAAATTGTTTGTTTTTTTTTAATTTTTTTTATCTGCTTCATCTTGTTTTGGATATCTTAATCATTTATATATGTTCATTTATGTTTGAAAATTGTTTGTAATATGTAAACCAATCATTCAGTTGTATTCAATTCCCAGTTATTCTACTAATCATTTCTTTAACTTTGTTCCTTTAATAGTTGCACGGAATGCTTATAAAATATAAGCAAATTATATAGATTTTTGTAAAATAAATTTAACTTTGATAGATAGAGATCGAATAGTTAACCACGCGATTGTTTGTTTTTGAAGTTCACCTAAATTTTAATCACTTGCGTTTATTAATGTGAGAATGGTTTAAAAAATAACATTTATTTTTTGACCATATACTCCGTACTAGAATGCTTTTTAGAATTTAGTAGTTTAATAACATTATTTATGACTAATTACACACATTAGTTTTGATTATTAACTACATGAGACGGTCTGACAAGAATATTTTAAAACTAGGTAAACCTCGCAAAACTAACCCGAACCAATTGACCCGATCCAAAAATAGCTGACCCGAGACCTAAAATTGTACCTAAATACCCTCCAATGTGACTCACCCTGAATCGACCTAACCCAACTCGAATATGACTCAAAACTGACCTGATTAGAAACAACATGACCTAAACCCCACAAGACATTACTCAAATTTAGAGTTGTTCGAAAATCCGGCCCATCTGGCCCAAATTTTTACCGGACTTGGGCATCATTTTTTTTAAAAATGGGCCAGAGGCTAACCCGACCCAGTCCATTTTAGTAAATGGGTCGGGAACGGACAAGAGAAATGTAAAACGGGCTGACCCGTCCGACCCGCTAAAGTAATATGAGCTAATTGTATATAATTAATAATGAGTTTAGAAATTAGAACCGGTGAATGAATATCTTGAAAAGTAAAAACGATTGAAAGCGTTATTTATCTATATAATTATATAAAAAGGCTTCTTGAGCCTCTATTGAAGTGACACATAAGCTCGTGCAAGGCTTGCCACGTGTCACTAGCCATCCTACCTAACATTTTATCTATACACTAGAAAAAAGGAAAATGGTGCTAATAAACGAAAGGAAAATTTACATTGAATTACAGTTTTCTGTATGAGGAGAAGAGTTGAAGAGGCAAAACTGTTCACCTCCTTATATTTCGTCCACCCTTCATTGCCCCATTTCATCACTCCTGATTTTACCGTTAACACTAATTTATTTGACAGTTTCAGACTCAAATTCAAGTTTTATTAAGTGCAAGCGATTAAAAAGGAGTAGACAAATATTATACAAATAATAGTAGTTATTTTGTGTGACGGGCCCATACCGTATTTTTTTGCAAAATATGATAATTTTTAACCAAAAAAAGTGGTCACTATTTGATTAAAAGTGATAACTATTTATAAAAAAAGTTGTCACTTTTTTGTTGGTTGCACATGAGATTGTCGTAGGGTAGAATTTGTACATAAAGAAATATTAAATTGCAAATGCTACTTGGCTGACCGAAAACATTGTACAAAATGTGTCAAAAAAATTGTACAGAATGTGTCTTCATTTTTTTCTTCCCTATAACTAAATTTAGGTAAAACATACTCCCTCCGTCCCGGTCATTTGTTATTTATTGTGTTCTACACAAAGACCAATGAAAGGTTGAAAGATACACAAAAGTAACATTAAATAAAGAACAAAAGACCCACTTGCACAATAATTAAATAAAGAACACTTGACCAACCTGCCCCAACTTACCCTATTTAGAAATAGATAACAATTCATTGATATACCCATTTAAAGAAATAGATAACAAATGACCGGGACGGAGGGAGTATATAATAAGGGCTTAAATGAACAATTTTATTAAATACGTATTTTGTTAAACCGATCATAGTTTAAAATGTACAGTATATTTCAACCGTTAAACTAACTACTAGGTTAAAATATATAATAGCTTAATTTAACAATATTATTTTAATACGTATTATGTTAAAACCGATCACAATTTAAAATATATATATCATGCGTTAAACTAACTATTAGGTTAAAACATATAATAACATAAGTGAACAATTTCATTTAAATACGTATTCTGTTAAAACTGATCAAAGTTTAAAAACGTATATTTCATGCATTAAAGTAACTATTAATTTAAAACATATAATAGCCTAATTGAACAATTTCATTTAAATACGTATTATATTAAACCGATCATAATTTAAAATGTATATTTCATGCGTTAAACTAACTATTAGGTACAAAAAAACTAAACATGCTACGAGATATATTTTAAATGTATTTTTGAAAGAATCGTCATAAACGTCCCGTGATTTTTACGGGCAACTGAACTAGTTGATACTAAGAACTCAGAACTTAATTCAATATCGGCATTGCAAGTTTATCGTGTTGTTAATTACTTAATTATGAAACTCGCTCGTTAAATAAAAGTTCGAAATACATTGGTGGTTGGAAGGACGAGTTCTGCGGTTGCTGCAATCGTAATGGCCCCAGTTGGTTGGGTTGGACTTGGCGCTGCTTGACTGGTTAGAGAACTCTGTCTACTTCCAGACATGATTGCAGGCGGTTGAGTTACGCGAGACTTTGGCTACAAAAAATGATCACGATGCCCCACGGTGGGTGCCAAATTGTTTTGGTAAAGAATTACCAAGCGTCGAATATGAGATTGTGGGTTAAGGTGATCTATCCGTGACCTAGGAATGCATAATGAACAGGAAATAACAACGGAGAAAAAGGATTGACACGAGGAGTTTTGGTGACTCGGAAAACCCGTTTGAGGGAAACAATCGAGAGGAAGACGAAATTCCACCAAGTTTCTACTATGACACTTGCGAAAAGGTACAAACGAGATGCAATACAGAAACATTTACAAAAGTGACAATTCTTTGTCTTTATTACCCCACTTGGCGGTATTTGACCCATTTTAAGCTTAAAACGGATAATACCCGTCTTAAACAAGACTTACTGTTTCCGCAAAACACTCCACAATTTCTCAAATTTCTGAATTAACTATAACCTGTTTTCAGAAATATTTACAAAAGTATTTCTCATTTTACATCATTTATTTTTGTGCAATACCGTATACAAAAACAAAAAGTCTTGATCCGTCAAAAGCTGAAAACGAATAATATCCCTCTCACAAGAAGGTAAATGAGAGGATAAGTGGGACAATATCATTTACATTTTGTGAAAAAAGATACTATACGTCATCGACTTTTCACGAATAGTGTCCGTTTTCAATGAGAATTTGTGAAACAAAAATTCACCGATAATAAAGAAGCCCATGAAACACGAGACAAAAGAACTTTGTTACAAAACTAGTTTTATTCTCGTGCAAAAAATGCACGGGTCGTAATAAAAGACGCTTAAAAGATGAAAAATGCGAGATTAAATCTACACAAATATCGTGATATAGTTATTGTCTTATTGGTAGGGATACCAAATTCACTCACCTCCTCTGAATTCCGAATTCATTCAAGCGAACAAATTCACAATTCGCTTTTGTATCAATTCGTTATAATTCTTCAGTATTTGCTCAGATAAGCAAATTACAGGATTTCCCTAAAACCAAAAAATATTCAGAAAAAGTTGGAAATATATGTAAGAGATGTAACATTACTTGATCAATTTTATGTTATTTTAGTACTTCAAGACTTTTTCACATAAATTTTATCAATAATAATAATTCTGCTAAAAATATTTTTTGTATTTTGTTCATTTTATACGATAGGCAAGTCAATACTGAATTAACGAATTATAATATGAAGGTTAATTGTTATTTTATTTTTATTTTTTATTTTTAAAATCTCCGAAATAGTATTTTTCTATACGAATTCATGTAAAGTTAATTATTATTCCTCCTTTTTATTTTTAAAAAAGAATGTAGTATCTTTCCGTTTGTTAAAAAATGTACTCGTATATAGACTTGGTGTTATTATTATTGTTAACTTTTTATTCTATTTATGATAAATAATTGAAATCGTGATTTTTTTAATTTCTATTTTTGTTTTGATGACTATTAAATTTTTGGGTTATTTAATGCCAATACTCTAAACTATAGGGGTCCTTCTCAAAATACTCTGAACTATGTTTTAACTCAAATTACTATGCACTAATACACCCCCTATCCTTGAACAGAATTACCAAATTTTTTACCTGTTGGAGCAGGTAACTATTATAAAATGACGAATTCACCCTTTCCCCACCCCTTCCCTTCTTTGTTTTCAGTCACAACGACCACTTTCCTCCATTGTCGTATTCAGATCCCAGTGCAATCTAAAATTTCTAGGAGCCTCAACCGTCTCTGTTGTATTTCTGGTGATTTCGTCTACCTTATTTGGCAAATCGAATGGGATATTTTCTGCACATAAAACAACATTGTTTGCGGTGACAGCCAATTCACAACACTCAATAGTTTTTACCCTGCTGACTTCAGATACAATGTTAAAATATTTTCTTGACATACAATCAGTTCATTTGGCTCCGATCCTGAAAGCTCCATTATTTGACTCAGACCATCATCAACAGTGGTATTTGATTCATCTTCTGTCACGTTGGCCATAGAATCAAGAGTCTCATTATCATCACTTTTCCGCAAGTCACCCAGCTTAGTCCTATCAACATCAACCACAGTAACATCTAATCCACCAACAGAGGGAGCGGTAGAAACTATTGCAGTGTCTGTCAAATCCTCGTTGGAAATGGGTACTTCAGAGCTCGTTGGAAATGGGTAATCAATCAAACATAAGGAAAAAAGGTAAACTTACCTGATTCATCGTGCAATCAATTTGGGGCAAAACTGATTAAGCTTCGTCTTCAATGTGGTAATCAATCACTGCATATAAATGAACTTGAAGAGGAGAAGATGTTAATTGAAGAACAGCAATGGAGGAGAAGAGGTTAATTGAAGTAAAAATGAAGAAATTACTTTGACAGTGAAAAGGGGAAGAGAGAATGAAAAATTGAAGTCAAAATTGAAATTAGGGTAATTGTAAAGTTTAAGTCAAAGGCAACCGGTTGAACAGGTTACCCTTCCACCTGTTTCATTACGAGATAAATTATACATTAGTACATAGTAATTTGAGTTAAAACATAGTTTATAGTATTTTGAGAAGGACCCCTATATTTCAGAGTATTGGCATTAAATAACCCTAAATTTTTTTGCAGATAAAATTATGAATTTGAATATTTAGACTTTACAACTTGTTCTCGCATGTTTCTCAAACAAATTTTTTCGCAAAGTAATTAGTCTATTTTTTTCATTCTTAATAGTTTATTTTCATTATAGTAAAATATGATGATGCGTTTTGTGTATTATATATTATACTATTTTAGGTCTATAACAGTTTTCCGCTTTAACTTTCTAGATCCACTACAATATTATTATCACAATCATTTAATTTCACTATTTTTTCATTAATTAAATTTGTTACAAATTATTTTGATGTTCTTAATTACTTTCTCATATTTTTGACTTATGAAATTTTAAGCCTATTTTAAATGTTGCATGTTGTATATTTCCAGTATGTTAGCATTTTTTTAGTTTGAAGTATTATGACTTTTCAATTATTATGTTATAAATATGATTGCTCATGCACTCTTTTAAAATTATTTCTTAGTATTTTTTTTACTTATTACGAAATGATTGACACTTTTAATGTTTTTCTAATACTAAATTCTCATTATTTTATGCATAGACTATAGTATTGAAAAATAATTTTCAATTTTTTTAATGGTTGAAATCATTATTTTATTTATTTATTTATTAATAATATTGAACGTTTTTTTCATTAATTCGAGATTTATACACATGCTAGTATGCTACTGCCTTGTGCCTTTATCTTCTTTAAAAAAAAGTGTCGGATTTGATTTTATGAAATTTTATTTTATATATGTCGTATAAATGTATTATACGTAGAATCAAATGAGAGTAAATATTAAAAGTAGGTAAGAGAGTAAATAGTGAAAGTAGGAAAGAGAGTAAATAATTCTTGGTGGCAACGTGGGGGGTTTGGTAGAGTGTTTTTTTTTTGGATTTTTTTTCAACTTCCTAAATTTTAGGAGCCAATCAACATCTCTTAAATATCCTTCCTTTTATATATAGGGATTTCGCATCCTGTTTTCTATAGAGCACAAATTCTCATTTAAGTCGGAAATATCCGTATTAATCTTAAAAAAAGGTCAAATAATAACTCATTAGTAGATAAGACAAACATTTTGTTTTTCCCTAGATTTTTTTTTTGTCCTATTCATACACGTGGATATTAATTAACCCGTTTTAAGTTAAGACGAATATATCCGTATTAGGAAAGACTTATTGTCGGTAAGAGACATAAGATCGTTCTCGGTTTTACTTCCTCTATTTATATTATAATATTTATAACGCATTGATTGCTCAGGTCGGTGAAGAAACTTTCAAACTCAAACAGTACTCCATTAAGCGACAAAAAATCTGGAATATTCTAGAGAATCCTAAATAGAGAAGAAAAGTTAAATAAAAATGAATTATTATTTTACAATTATTATGTTACCCATTGGGATTTGCTTATATACAGACAACACCAAAATAGTATCTCAACATTCCCAACTACCAATATACTCGTAGTTTAATGTGGGTCGTGCTCTTTCACATACGAATTTTACTCTTTTACATACGAATTTTACAATACTACCTGGTCATTTTTCAATTCCCTCAATTGATTTTTCTCTCCTTTCCTTCTCTCTTTTCACCATCTCCGAACCGTTCACTCATCGACAAACCTCCTTCGAATTGATCTCCCTGCCCTTTCCAGCACTTATCTCGTTCTCACTCCCAATCACCTTCCCCCACTCTGCAATAATCGACCACCATACTTGGCTGCTACAAACCACGATACACGATAACCTGCTTCGACCACCACAAACTCATATCACCCTCCGCGTTATCCAACAGGAAATCATAAAAAAACACAAAATTATTATTTGTAACATCAATAGTTCAATACATCTGGAGTAATAATGCAATAGGATGTTATACAAACAATTTAATTCTTTGAGCATGAGAGATACATATGAACACATAAATGCTCTAAAAAGTTGCTTGTCGGCAATGGTAAATTAGGATTAACTTTCTAACTTACATTTCTAACTTGAAAAATTGATAAAACTAAGATTAAGACTTGAAACATGTATATGCTTATTAGATAATCTTATGTCCACGAACAAATGAAGGACATAATTACAAAATTCAAAATATTTTTTAGGTTTAAGTCATTAGGTCTCAAGGGTATTAGATGAAAATTTAATGAAAAAATGTATGTAAAAGAGTAATGTTCGTATGTAAAAAAATAATTCCGTTTATTATAGTCAAGATGCGTTTGTTGCAGTCAATGCTTAGTTGTGTTGGCGTAGAACACCAAAATATCTTAATTGTCAAAAAAAAAAAAAAAATATCTCAACATTCCCTCCTCAAGTTTGACTTGGGGAAGAAGACACATGTCCCAATTACTTGAACATAAACCGATGGTGATGTGCTTTAGAAAGAGCTTTAGTGAATACATGAGCCTGTAGAGCTAGCAACATAAGCAAGATTTATACGTGAAAAACCCGTGAATCGGAAAAAATCACGTGCACCAGTGTTTGTGGTTTGCAGGATATTACATATACCTGAGGATCCAGTGTGTAAAGACGAAGCTATTCCCGGGCCAAATGAGCCATAGCCTGAGTAGCTTTTCAGGGTTAATCACTAAACAAAGTAGTGAATTTGTAACACCCCGATTTATAAAGGAGCCTTTAGCAAGACATCCTCAGTAAATTGAGCTGTTACCATCTCGAAATATTCGAGGTAGTGAATAACAAAGTAAATCAAACCAAAGTACTTTATATAAAAACTGGTAAAATTTAAACTTTGGAGTTACAGATATTACACAGCGGAATAAAAACTACAACTGATAGCTACAAGGTAGGTGATCTACATCTAAGTCGGTCCATCCAAGTGCTCACGCCATCCCATGCTCCCACAGCACCATCTTTCCTGTCAAAACTGCTCCCCATTACGGATCATCACAGGTGTCACACGAATACACAGGGTCAACCACGAGGTTGAGTAGAGGAAAAAGAAATAAATATATCAACAGTATAATAAACTCCGCACCGATCCAACGCCAAATAAACTCCGCACCGATCCAACACCATATAAACTCCGCACCGATCCAACACCATATAAACTCCGCACCGATCCAACACCATATAAACTCCGCACCGATCCAACACCATATAAACTCCGCACCGTATCACAAGACCCAATGTTCACCGCACAGTGTCATATCACAGAAATATACAGACAATTATTACAGCTTATTCCATTCAATAAAAGATATATACTTCACAACAGTTAAATAATCATGCTTCACATCGTAAACGAGTGTACAGTTATTCCCCTACCTTGACTTGCGGAATAGAATGTCAACCACGCAGCAGCTAGAAATGTTCCACGCGGAACCCGTCACCTAAACATATATTAGGTAACGATTAATAAATCTTCCCAAACCCCCATATCACAATGTACGCCTACTATAAATAGTAGCCTCCTAAAAGTGGAAAGTTTCCTAAAATGGAAACTTTCCCAAAATAGTAACTTCTCTTAAAAATGGAAACTCCCCGACTCGTAAAGTCCCTTAAATAGAAACAACATTAGGAATTGCAAACATTACTAATTACTAATAATAATAGATAAACATAAATAATAATAGGATTATTACAAAATAATAATAATACTAATATGACTTTGCATCACCACTAACTTAGCAAAATAATTATAATATTTTAATATGCAATAATAATAATAATAATAATAACACGCACCACAGCCACACAAACACAAACCCCGACATTAAAACAAAACACGAACAGACCCGACCCTAACGTCGCGACACCACCGACACTACATTGGTCCCTCACCACCGACACCACTGGCCCCAACCTAAACCTTGAACTCCCCACTACAACTTCCACCCTTGAGTCACTACCTAGGGACACCACCGCGACCGCCACATCGCCTCAAAACAGCACGTACACCCACGTCTTGTTTCTGTTTTTTTTTTTCCAGCAACTGAACCCTCTCGCACACCCCCTTCTTTTGACACTCGTTTCTCTCACCACGGTGCCCTACACCACCTCTGGCCACCACCGTTGTCACCACTAACGCACGGTGGTTCCAGGGGTGGTACCATCTCCATCTCGTCTCACCTGAAACGACTGCAAAACCCGCCACCAGACCCCCTGCCCCAACACGCCTCACTCAGCTCTGTTTCTGCACTATTTTAAACGCCTCACTCAGCCTCTTAACGGTTTTGATACGGCCACCACGAGCCACCCTACAACCACCCATAAATTCAACCAACACCCTATTACTACCAACCAAAGACTCGTGCTCAAAACAACCCAAAACAGTAGACAAAATAAGCAAGAGAACGGGTCATAAAACGCCTCAGGAAACACAAAACGCTGCTCCTATCGACTTTACTGGTGGTTTTCGTGACATCCACAGTGGTTCTAGGCTGATCTCTGGTGGTAAGCACGCTAAGGGTTATACAAGGATTATCCACAAACATATACTCTAAGTCAAAGGTCTGATTAAGCGCGAGAAAAACGTGAGGAACTTACAGTTGAACAAGCGGTGAGGAGGACGATGGTACAGGCTGTTCTCGCTCTGTTTGCTTTCTTGTTTGATCTCTAACCCACGGATGTAACGAGTGATTAAGGCCTTCTGTTTGGTTGGTGTAGGGAAGACGAGATGTAGGGTTTTTGGTTAGTCCATGGAGGGAGGCAGGCAACATGAAGAAAGGCAACATGAATAGGGTTTATGTTTAAAAATTGGGTTTTTAATTATGTTTAAGAATTGGGTTTTGGTTACGTTTCAGAATTGGCAGGCTGAAATTGTTTAACATGTTATGTTTGTATTGATGTGGGTCTATGTTGTCGAGATGGGCTCAAGTTGGTGGCACGCAAAACGAGACCCAGTTCCGTCACTTAAGTATGATCTACTACCAAGAATAAACTCAACCCTTCACCAACAACATATATAGTCTAAAACACTTACTCGATAATTTACTTATCGAATATAAACATTCAAACACTAATAACATGTCAATATAAATAATATATTGAGATAAAATAACAACCTATTAACACCAAAATACGAGGTATTACAGAATTAGTCATTGTTCTGCTATTGGCATAGTGGTAACATGCTAATAATCGGGGAATTATTGTTGGATGTCGTGCGTGCGAACCTCACAAGTACTCTTTTGTGACTTTTTCAAAAAAAATCATTTCGTGCTGAAGCTTATTTATTCTAAAAGTTTTCGTGCTAAAGCTTATTTGTTCTAAAAGTTTTTTCATCGATAAATTACTGTTATAATGTTTTATAAATTATACACGAAGTGGAATTGCTGGAAAAAACAATGTAACCCCGTTTAGCTCTAAAGTAATTCTTGCAAAAACTATAAAATATAAATTAATAATTAAAAACGACGGACCAAGGAAGTAATAAATAATGATAGTGCTAAATATATAATGGTCCGAGGTCATCTATGATTAGTGAATATAGACATCGATGATATAGATAAAATCGGCCCTAGTCATTATACTGACCTAACTTCGTCCCTACCAGTGCGTATCGAAGGTGGTGGCTGACTGGCTGCGAATTCCCTCGTCACGAAGGGAAAAAAAAAACAAAAAAAACAATGACAAACACAATTTCGGAGCAATAACAAATCGGTAGAGCTGCAAATTCTTTAAAAGGACCCACGGAGAAGAATGATGTGCTTCGTTAATGAGGTTGATCCCAGATTCCCAGCAATTTTACTTATGTCGGCACAGCAAACGGATAAATTACGACTCTGTCTACGTGACATGACACTTTGTTTTCTACTTAAATAACTTCATTTAGAGAAATTTTTGCTAACATGGGTCAAAATCCAAACTATTAAATAAAAATGGATTCACATTGTTAATTCCGATTATTTTATTTTATTTTTCTTAAATTTAGCATTTGTCGTGTCTCACAAGTTGCTTTCATATTTAGGTGTTTGACAAGATAACTTCGTCGTGTCCGTTTACCTTACTCCGACCATCAACTAATGAAATACGACCACCATTCTCATCTTCTCACTTCCCTTATCGTATTCACATTTAAGCAAAAACTTCTCATTTAGATCTCATAAACATTGAAATAATATATACGTACATCTATGATAAGGATAGATAATAAATATATGAATGATGATTTACATATTCAAAACGATTTCAAATATAAATGAAAATAAGTGAATATATATGTAAGAAAGCAGTATGTATACAGTAAAATATTCCACATGAAATTGATTTTGCACCACACAAAGTTGTCCGAAAAAGCGAAACGGGAACATCAATGTAACTAAACCAAAATGGAAAGAGGAACCTCATAGAAAAATCGGAGGTAGTAGTAAATTCTAAACCAGTTTCACAAAACTCATAAAATCTGCATCTAATTCAAGAGCCTTCATCGTTTCAGGTTTAAGACAAATTTCTAAATCTACGCTTCCACCTCCCTCGCGGCCTGGACTTGCAGTAATCTTCCCGTCTTCTTTACTACAATACCCAGCTAAAACCGCTTCCGCTTTTCCCATCCCAAATTCAGGCCCATACATATTAAACCTTGCCGAACCACCTATCATTACCAGGTTCGGAGTATAAAACAGAGATTCCGTTCCTGCATCACTTGGACCATCACATAAGAGCTTCGTCATCATTTCATACAATTCGCGAACTTTTTTATCATCTAGGTTAACCACAATTTCATGAACTAAAATAGCAGCCCATCCAAGACCCTTTTGCAAAAGCTCACCCACTTTGCATATACTTTGTTGTCTTATGATAAAATTTCCAAAGTAGTCGTTAGAGAGCGGTGGGCTAAACCTTGGACGTGAACTCATGGCTAATCCACAACATGTCTCGAGTTCAGGGTCAAGATCTCTAGCTCGCGTTATGGACCTCCACATTAACGCGGACAACGCTTGGAAGGAGGAAATGTTATGAACTCCGGCTTCTTCATTAGCCAACGCTTTGAGCTTAGAGATTGACTCGGATGAAAAATGGAATATTCGCTCTCGTAACTCATCCTATGACGATCCTGTTATGGATAAATTGACATTATGGATGATAGGTAACTTGAGGATTGGACCCCGTCCGTCAGGAAAGTAAGGTTTGAATACAGGATATTGAGATATTTTAGGAATGTTAATACTTTCTTGACTTTTACTCAATTGAATGAATATTTCGGACAATGAGTTGATGAAATGCCATTGAGAAGTACCGTCCACTATAGAGTGATTCATCGTAAACCCAATGAAAATCCCATCGATGAGTTCAGTTACTTGAACCGACAATAAAGGTTTAGTATGTCCACCGTAGTTGGCTGATTTTTCACCTAGATCAAAAAACGATCTAACAATAGGATGGACATCGACCCAAGAAAGTATATTTGACACAGTCTCCGCCACAGTCGCATGGACTAGGCTAGCACCGGGACCGTTGTTGCAATCAAGGTAGACCCATTTTGCATTGTGATCATCGGGTAGGTTTTGAGTCGAGAATCGGCCGGCTAAAGGGTAGTAATATAAGAGGGAGATGGCTATAGCTTCCTTTAGAGTCTGTAATAGATCAGATTGTATATTGTTTGGTTTAGTTGAGAAGAGGAGACCCTTTTGAATTTGATCGAAAGGCAAGAATGCGAGATCACAAGTGGCTAAGTAGTAAGGTTGTTTTGAGGCTTCATTTTTGTATTTGGGTTTCACAAAACATTGCGAAATGACTTTGATTTGGGTGCTAATTTGGTCATCACTACCGTTGGCCGCCATCTATTGAGATTAATTATAAATCAGGGATTATATATTTTAGTTGACAAGTTTATGATACAAGTTTGTGTTTGAATTAGGGTTTCTACATTTAACTATTTATCACCAGGTTTCTATGTGTATCCAATCCGATGGGTGGATTATAATACCATTAAGGGAAAAAAAAAGTTCCAAGAGAAAGGAGGACGACGTCGCCACTTACGTAATCATTCCCGAAGAAAAATAAATTAAACTAATGACATTTTGGATTTACCAAATTCTCATTTCTGACGGCGATATCCGTCACAAGTTTGGGACGGATACTGTTTCTCTTATAAAATACCCACTTTTTCTCTCTCTTTCTAACACTATTCGTATGGTCCTCTTTTTCCACTAACTCATTTTGTATCAATTTTATGTAACAAAATATACGTTACAAATGGTGACCCGTAACAAGCAGAACTTACTATTTTGGATTCATGGAGATTTCAATTATGAGATGTGGGGCTAATAAATAACTCATTAACCTTTAGAATATTCATCTCAATGAACAGCACATTAATCTCTAGAATATTCATCTGAATAAACAACACATTAACATTGCAATATTCACGACTAAGTAGAATATTCATCTGTAAATAATGGCCTCATATTCAAGCTAAATAAAGAAAAATATTTAAGCAGTATAAGGATGATAATGGGTTGAATTTGTCTCGAGTCTTTCCAAATGCCTAATACCTAAAGGTGATAATCGGAATAATCGGATTGGGTTTAAATCATGTCCAGGTCGTTATAGAGGGTCAATTAATCATTTTGGGTGGATTGGGTCATTTCAGATCAAATGACGTGCCAGGTCGGGTAATTATCAGGTCCGGTTAGTTTATCACATTACTTTAAATCTTTTTACGTACCATCATTTAGTTTTTAACCTTTATTTGGTTAATTACTTAATTATTAGGTCAAACATATCAATCTAAACACAAAATCACATATATTTTGATCAATATTAACCTTCATAATCTAATAGTGTAGGGTCATCAATTTAATGGGGTTATATCGGGTCGGTCTGGATGGGTTCGGGATACTAGTCATCAGGTCATATCGAGTTATGGGTCGTCATCAGACCAGGCCAAGTCAGTTTTGGGTTGCAATATTCTCGGACTCGGTTGAAGTTAAACTTCCCAGCTTTACTAATACCCACCTTGGGACTCAAATGTGCAAATGTCTAAATATGCTGAGGTACTCGGACACAATACGTCTAGCTCAAGTCCCAATCTATCCCAGCCTGATAATGGTTCCCATCAAATCTTATCTATATAATTACTGAATCATTTCAGAAGCCCTCGACGCGCCACGTCATCAATGCAATTGTGATTTTTTTTTAAAATTCTCTCAGGTGGGTCCCGCAATTTCTTTTATGAATTTCCTAGGAAATAACCGCCTGAAAATCTAAATATATACCTGATATCGTAGTTTAAGAAATATTACGTAACATTTTTTATATAAATTCGTAAACATGAAATTTTACGAAAAACTCGTGTAAAATTGTGTAATTCATTTGCACAACTATTTTGATTTTACAAAAATAAAGCGTAAATTTTACGTAATGATTAATAGCGGGATTGAATATACCTGTGGATAATTAATAATTTGCACAATTTTTTTAACATTAAAACGGTTTATGGTATTAAAATTTTAGAATAAACCGCAATTTCATTTATGAATTTCCTGAGAAATAACCGTCTAAAATTCTAAATAAATACCTGATAACGTAGTTTAAGAAATATTACGTAACATTTTTTATATAAATTCATAAACATGAAATTTTAATTTCTGGCAAGTGTATACCCGTTAAATATACCGGTACATTTTTGTAATCGAAAAAAAGTGACAATACTAAATTTAAAAACAAAATTGAGTAAAGTTAAAAAATTTCAATAAATAATTACAATACACAATATATCGATATATTATATCGATGTTCTTAAAATATACCGGTTAACTATACCCGTGTATTTTTGCAATCGAAAAAAAAAGCGACAATACTAAATTAAAAAAAACAATAAAAAAAACATAATATTAATATAACAACCAATAATAGTGTACAAATTTATATATTTTGCGAAATCAAATCATAAACATAACGGTACAAAATAAACCTTGAAATAACATCTATATCGATTTTAAAAAAAACAATAAAAGAATGGATATATAAATACCATTATTATTATCATGTCCATTTTAACGTATTATCAATATAATAGAAATTGAATGCACAATATTCACGTATTATTGACACTATTCGGTAATATGAATTATCCACCATATTTTTTCTAAAAATATACTCGTGCAATTTTGCACGGGTTTAACACTAGTAGAAGTTCTACTAGCGAATACAGAGTAGGTAATTCATTATCCGTAGAGTTGGAAATGGGTCAGCTCAACTTGGCCGGGTCAAGCCTGCACTTTTAGGCCCAAATTTTCCAACCCACCTACTCCTTACGAAGGATGCGATAGGACCAAAGATCACTAAGCATACTGAGTTTTTTGTGAGAAACTATCTTATATTTATGTCCATTTGTGAACAACTACCTTACCTTTTATTTTTTGTTAAACACTACCTTACATTTTACTTTTTTTTGTTAAAACCTACCAACAATATGACTCAAGCCAATTTTCGACGATACCTTGTATTTTTTTTGTTAAAATATTTTATATTATTGTTCCTCCGCATCCCCATAACTCATTTTAATGTCTTTTCCTTAGCATAATATGCCTTGTAATAACTCACCTCAATCCCCAACTCTTTTAACAACTTGTTCTAAAAAGTGTTTACCTTGGTCTCAAGTTGAAACCTCCAATAATCTATGTACTTCTCTACCAAATAGAGGGAAGTACACTTGTTGTGGTCAATCCAATCACAATGGTCTCTTCCCAAAATGTATAACACGGTTATCACTTGTAATACCTCGTATTTTTTATCGATAATTAATTTATATGGTTATGAAGGTGTTGATAATATTTGATCAATTATATTCGATAATTAAATTATCGAATGCGTGTTATATTTTATATATTATTGGTGTAATACTTCATTATGATATCTATTGTGTATATTGACGTATTGGTCGTATTTGAACGTTAGTATTATATTCAATAATTAGGTTATCACATAACGAATATAATTGTTGATATTTTATATGTTGTTGGTGGGGGTTGAACTCGGGATCTTTGGGCACACACCTGTTTTGGGCCTTGAAATGTGTGTTATCTTTGAAGCAGCCCACATCTCGTCTCTAACACAAACACAAACACAAACACACAGCCCCCACCCTACCGTGACATTTCATCCCCCACCCCTAACCTAATTTTAACCTAATCAACATTCTACCACCACACACTTGCTGCCGACACATCAGGGATTCCAGGGGAGGCTCACACGGTGGGTTTATAGTGGCCTAGGGTGGTTCGATTTGGCCGTGACTTAAGGTATGTTCACTGAGTTTCGAGTTTTCTGTTTGTCCCTCCGTTCTTACTCGTTGTTTATCATCTTGTGTGTATACCCATGACTTCTGATCTTCGTATATTATAGATCTAGGGTGTTAGTAGTCGTGTTTCAACCATAATTGGTGGCGTCGTTGACCGCCTAGGGCCTCCCTCGAAGGCAGTTTACCACCGTACCAGAGTCGTCCTTTTTACCGTTACAGAATAGAGCGTTTGAGCGCGCGGTGTTCGTGGTTGTTTTTGGGGAGTTCCTGTTCATGTTTTTTCTGGGTAATGCGGGTCTTAGGTTGGTGGTAGTGTGGGTGTTGAGGGGTAGTTACCACGGTGGGATTAGGTGGTCTATGTCGTGTCTGCGTTGGTTTTCGTTCAGGTGTCCGTCACATAGTAAAAACAGAGGTTGTGGGGGTGCTGGGTTTGTTACTGACGAGCGGTGGTGGTGGCCGATATCGATGGCCGTTGATCCTCCCTCTGGAACCACCGTGACTCAGGGGCGAGCCTGGTGGTGCCAGCAGGGATGTCGGTGGTCGCAGTTGGTGCGGGGGCTAGCGTCTAGGGTGGCTGTCAGCCATGTTCGATTTGTAAGGGTTGTTGTTGGTCACCGTTGAGCGTAATAAGCGTAAGTAGTATGTATGTTTGGTGTTGGTGGGTCACGTTTGTGTGATTGATTATTATTATTATTATTATTATTATTATTATTATTATTGTTAACATTATTATGTCTTATTATTATTATTAGTAAGGTTATTAGTATATGGTTATTAGTATTACTAATATTGTTTTATTACTTTATCTTTTATTTGTGTTGGCCTTGTTCGTATTAATTAAAGTTACGAGTCGGGAAATTAGTAAGTAATGGAGGTTTATATTTTGGGAAGTTTCTATTTATGGAAACTTTCCATTTATGGAAGGTTTCTATTTTTCGTAAGTGTGGTTTGTTATGGGGTTCGGGAAGTTTATTGATTCGTTATAAATACGTGTTTAGGTAGCAATTTTCGCGTGGAATGTTTCTGTAACATCCCGTATTTTTATAAAAGTGATTTTAATAATTTAACAGTAGTTTACGGAATTTAATAATATTTTAATAATAAATCGTAAATTTATTTTAAGTTTCTCCGTTAAGATCCGTCTTAAGAATGTTTTAGTTCTTAAGATGTTAACTTGGCAAAATCAAACCCCGACTTGAACCCGTTTCACAAAACAAGTAACCCGACTCAAAATATGGAAAGGACAATATAAACCCCACCAAAACCCTATTCCATCGACATCCATCTTCATTTCCACTGCTTCTTCATTTCCACCATTGTTCTTCATTCTTAAGAGCTTAAAATCAACATTTCAACCTCTTCCCGAACTCGAATCGCGGTAAGTCTTACATTTTCGGAATCCTTGCGAGATTTGCAAGCTTTCTATCTCTTTCAATTTCAATTTTATCAAACTCGAAAAAGACGCTGTTTTGGGTAAATCCCGTTTTAAGCTTCTAAAACCCGTTTCTTTTGTTGTAAGAGTTGGATTAGAGGACCCGGAGGGTGATAGCTTCGTTATTGAAGAAGAATTCGGAGCTTAACCCGCTTTTAAGGTGACGATAATGAGAAACTCGGCCTTTTGTCTAATATTAGCACTTTACATGATTTTTAGTATGTTTAGTTACTAGAAACATGTTTAGGTTATGTGGATTATGGTTGTGATGCTGTAAATTAGTTAGTATCATGTTAGGGTTTGATGATTATATGCTTCTCATATGATTTATGGAGTATTAATGATGGGTAATAAGTTTATGTGGAGAAATGGAGGTTTTGTTAATTTAGTATGAATGTTTATGTTTGATCTTTGATTATGAATTTAAGATGTTGTATGAGTGTAGTATATGCCGTAGTTTATGATTTTAGAAGTAGATGCAAAGTATGGGAACGAATTCTTGAAGTTTGATTGAAGTTTAAAGATGTCGAAATGCGTTATTCTGGGACAGAGGACTCCCAGCCGGTCTGAGGCCGGCGGCCGGTGGACCGGCTGAGAGCCCCATTTGGTATTTGTTGTTGTCGTTATTGTTTTTGCAAAATTTGAGAAAAAGGGTCCCCAGCCGGTGGACCGGCGGCCGGCCGGCCGGCTGGGAGACCATTTTGTTGTGTCTTTGTTGTTTGTAAGAATTTGGGAAAAAGGGTTCCCAGCCGGTGGACCGGCAGCCGGCCGACCGGCTGGGAGTACCTCTTGGTTATTTTTGTTGGTTTTGAGCATGAGGGATTGGGACTCTCAGCCGGCCAACCGGCAGCCTGTGGCTGACCGGCTGAGAGCCCCTGATCGAATTGTTTTGCTCATAACTTATGTTTCGCATGTCGGATTTGATTGATTCTTTTTCCGTATGTTTCGTATGCTTGTTTGAAGTCCCAAGAAATTGGGCGACGCTCATGTCGGGTTCGGTAATGGATTTGAGGATGAAAGACCCCCCGGCCGGGCAACCGGAAGGGAGACCGGCTCTCGCCTCAAATTAGTTCCCGAAGTTGGCTAAGTGTTTCATGGATGTTTATTGATGAGTTATTTAAGAAATGATCGTCATTCGAATTTGAGTTGCTGTACATCTTAGAGATGACATTTGTGATTTGTGTAAACCTGCTGTGCGCTGCTATAGTACTCGAGTTCTCACCTGATTGCATCGTGTAACTGGTTGGCCGTAGTGACTTGGTTCTCACGGTCAGGTCTTAGATTGTCTGCCCGCCTTCGGGCGTATCTCGTTCCTAGCTAGTTCGGGTCTTGGGGGTGCCTCGTGCACTTGTCGAATCGGGGATCGTGATTCGTTCCGCTCCGAGAGTCTGGCCAGGTTTAGACTAGGACAGTCTTTTGATGTCGTCCTACCAGGGGGTTGTATAGTCTGAGATTGGGAATGTCGTGGTATATAGACGAGTCGATTGTCGGCCTGCTCATAGTAGTCTAGTAGAGTCACTTGGCTGATCAATCTAGTAAGAGTCGAGTCGCTTGGATGACCTATCTCTTGTTTGTAGAGTCACTTGGATGACCTATTTGTTGTAGGAGTCGAGTCACTTGGATGACCTATCTCTTGTTTGTAGAGTCACTTGGTTGGCCTATTGTTGTTAGAGTCGAGTCACTTGGATGGCCTATCTCTTATCGATTTAATTGGACGTTGAGCATGCTTTAGTTGTGATTGCGATTGTATGATACTTGGTTATCTTAGTATTGTTCGTCCAAGGCATTGGACGACTCTTAGTTCGGTTTCGTAAATGATTTGGATTGAAAGACCCCCTGGCCGGGCAACCGGAAGGGAAACCGGCTCTCCTTCCAAATAGTTTCCGAAGTTGGTTGAGAGTCTTTGCATAGTATTGCATGATGATATGAGATTGAGATATTGAGATTTGTATGCTTCACATGTTTTATATATGATGGAGTATATTGTATGCTTATGTGTTATGTGTCATTGACAATAGGTGGCTAGGAGCACTCTAGTCACTCCCCACTGACTGTGGCGCACATGTTGTATGTGTGTAGGTTCATGAGGCTGTTTTGCAGGGGGTTACGTTGAGGCTAGCGAGCGATGATCCTTCATCGTTGACTTTTACCTTTATCGTGTAGCTAGACCTTAGAATTTTGTTTCAGTACTTTGTGCCTGTAGGGATATGCTATCCCGGGCTGCTTTGTATCGTACTTATATACTTATTTATGTTTTATCTTTCGCATGTTTAGATTTCTAAAGCACCTCGCATGTTTAGTTTTGTTAAAAAGTTTTAATTCCGCTGCAATTTTGGTACTTTGTATGTTTTACTTTTCCGCTTTCGCGAGGGGTTTTACAGTTGGTATCAGAGCGTTATCGCTCCCGACGCACTCATGTAATCCCCAAACTTAACTTGACCTATAACTTGAATAATGAATGAGAGATTTGGGTAGACTTAAGGACAAGTGGTAGTCTGTAATGTGATTGGTTTTACTAGGTCTAACGTGTTTGTTGATTGTCATTTATCTCACTTTTACATCTTCAAATCGACGAACCGTGAGCTCATCCATTTGACGATCAAGACCGGTGTTTTCTACCGAAGATGGACGATTCGTGCTACCGTTGGAGAATGCTTCTGAGCCTGGATACTCCTCTTTCTTTGTGCATCGTCTTCTTTGATCCGGATGCACATCCTTTCTTATTGAATAATTGACCATCTTACTTGAAATCTATCTTCATCCCCTTTCGACTTATCCTTGTTACTTGCTTTTCGAAGTACCTTGCAAGTAAACTTCCCCCCTTGATTGAGTTTTGAGGAAGATCTCTGTTGCCTCCGCCTCCTTGATCTTAAGTTGTTGTCTCCGTACTTCTGTAACCGTTCTGAATTGTTTCCTTTCTGAGGATTTTAAACTTTCGTTACTTTTGCAACTTTACTCTTTTTGAGAAATTCGAAATAAAAGTTTACTTTTGGGAGGTTTAGTTTGAAGAAAGTTGAAAGTTTTACAACTTTGATGGATTTCAGCGTTGATTTTCCATTGGAACTCGTTATTGGAGACGTCTGATAACCTGTACTATGCCTATCAACATCGGATCGATCTAAATTTTGAAATTTTTCCTTGATTTTCACCTTGGTTTGCCTTCGGATTAGAATGTCAGGTTCTTGAATGCGCAACGAGAACCCAAACGTTCCTTGATGGAGGCTAGACTATGGTTTTTACTTCTGAAATTTTTGGAAAGAAATCTAAGTTTTTGTATATCAAGTTTTTGTGAAAGTTTTAATCGTTAATGTTGTCCTTGTAACTGCTTTCAAGTTTCGAGGACGAAACTTTTTAAAAGATGGGGTGATTGTAACATCCCGTATTTTTATAAAAGTGATTTTAATAATTTAACAGTAGTTTACGGAATTTAATAATATTTTAATAATAAATCGTAAATTTATTTTAAGTTTCTCCGTTAAGATCCGTCTTAAGAATGTTTTAGTTCTTAAGATGTTAACTTGGCAAAATCAAACCCCGACTTGAACCCGTTTCACAAAACAAGTAACCCGACTCAAAATATGGAAAGGACAATATAAACCCCACCAAAACCCTATTCCATCGACATCCATCTTCATTTCCACTGCTTCTTCATTTCCACCATTGTTCTTCATTCTTAAGAGCTTAAAATCAACATTTCAACCTCTTCCCGAACTCGAATCGCGGTAAGTCTTACATTTTCGGAATCCTTGCGAGATTTGCAAGCTTTCTATCTCTTTCAATTTCAATTTTATCAAACTCGAAAAAGACGCTGTTTTGGGTAAATCCCGTTTTAAGCTTCTAAAACCCGTTTCTTTTGTTGTAAGAGTTGGATTAGAGGACCCGGAGGGTGATAGCTTCGTTATTGAAGAAGAATTCGGAGCTTAACCCGCTTTTAAGGTGACGATAATGAGAAACTCGGCCTTTTGTCTAATATTAGCACTTTACATGATTTTTAGTATGTTTAGTTACTAGAAACATGTTTAGGTTATGTGGATTGTGGTTGTGATGCTGTAAATTAGTTAGTATCATGTTAGGGTTTGATGATTATATGCTTCTCATATGATTTATGGAGTATTAATGATGGGTAATAGGTTTATGTGGAGAAATGAAGGTTTTGTTAATTTAGTATGAATGTTTATGTTTGATCTTTGATTATGAATTTAAGATGTTGTATGAGTGTAGTATATGCCGTAGTTTATGATTTTAGAAGTAGATGCAAAGTATGGGAACGAATTCTTGAAGTTTGATTGAAGTTTAAAGATGTCGAAATGCGTTATTCTGGGACAGAGGACTCCCAGCCGGTCTGAGGCCGGCGGCCGGTGGACCGGCTGAGAGCCCCATTTGGTATTTGTTGTTGTCGTTCTTGTTTTTGCAAAATTTGAGAAAAAGGGTCCCCAGCCGGTGGACCGGCGGCCGGCCGGCCGGCTGGGAGACCATTTTGTTGTGTCTTTGTTGTTTGTAAGAATTTGGGAAAAAGGGTTCCCAGCCGGTGGACCGGCAGCCGGCCGACCGGCTGGGAGTACCTCTTGGTTATTTTTGTTGGTTTTGAGCATGAGGGATTGGGACTCTCAGCCGGCCAACCGGCAGCCTGTGGCTGACCGGCTGAGAGCCCCTGATCGAATTGTTTTGCTCATAACTTATGTTTCGCATGTCGGATTTGATTGATTCTTTTTCCGTATGTTTCGTATGCTTGTTTGAAGTCCCAAGAAATTGGGCGACGCTCATGTCGGGTTCGGTAATGGATTTGAGGATGAAAGACCCCCCGGCCGGGCAACCGGAAGGGAGACCGGCTCTCGCCTCAAATTAGTTCCCGAAGTTGGCTAAGTGTTTCATGGATGTTTATTGATGAGTTATTTAAGAAATGATCGTCATTCGAATTTGAGTTGCTGTACATCTTAGAGATGACATTTGTGATTTGTGTAAACCTGCTGTGCGCTGCTATAGTACTCGAGTTTTCACCTGATTGCATCGTGTAACTGGTTGGCCGTAGTGACTTGGTTCTCACGGTCAGGTCTTAGATTGTCTGCCCGCCTTCGGGCGTATCTCGTTCCTAGCTAGTTCGGGTCTTGGGGGTGCCTCGTGCACTTGTCGAATCGGGGATCGTGATTCGTTCCGCTCCGAGAGTCTGGCCAGGTTTAGACTAGGACAGTCTTTTGATGTCGTCCTACCAGGGGGTTGTATAGTCTGAGATTGGGAATGTCGTGGTATATAGACGAGTCGATTGTCGGCCTGCTCATAGTAGTCTAGTAGAGTCACTTGGCTGATCAATCTAATAAGAGTCGAGTCGCTTGGATGACCTATCTCTTGTTTGTAGAGTCACTTGGATGACCTATTTGTTGTAGGAGTCGAGTCACTTGGATGACCTATCTCTTGTTTGTAGAGTCACTTGGTTGGCCTATTGTTGTTAGAGTCGAGTCACTTGGATGGCCTATCTCTTATCGATTTAATTGGACGTTGAGCATGCTTTAGTTGTGATTGCGATTGTATGATACTTGGTTATCTTAGTATTGTTCGTCCAAGGCATTGGACGACTCTTAGTTCGGTTTCGTAAATGATTTGGATTGAAAGACCCCCTGGCCGGGCAACCGGAAGGGAAACCGGCTCTCCTTCCAAATAGTTTCCGAAGTTGGTTGAGAGTCTTTGCATAGTATTGCATGATGATATGAGATTGAGATATTGAGATTTGTATGCTTCACATGTTTTATATATGATGGAGTATATTGTATGCTTATGTGTTATGTGTCATTGACAATAGGTGGCTAGGAGCACTCTAGTCACTCCCCACTGACTGTGGCGCACATGTTGTATGTGTGTAGGTTCATGAGGCTGTTTTGCAGGGGGTTACGTTGAGGCTAGCGAGCGATGATCCTTCATCGTTGACTTTTACCTTTATCGTGTAGCTAGACCTTAGAATTTTGTTTCAGTACTTTGTGCCTGTAGGGATATGCTATCCCGGGCTGCTTTGTATCGTACTTATATACTTATTTATGTTTTATCTTTCGCATGTTTAGATTTCTAAAGCACCTCGCATGTTTAGTTTTGTTAAAAAGTTTTAATTCCGCTGCAATTTTGGTACTTTGTATGTTTTACTTTTCCGCTTTCGCGAGGGGTTTTACAGTTGGTATCAGAGCGTTATCGCTCCCGACGCACTCATGTAATCCCCAAACTTAACTTGACCTATAACTTGAATAATGAATGAGAGATTTGGGTAGACTTAAGGACAAGTGGTAGTCTGTAATGTGATTGGTTTTACTAGGTCTAACGTGTTTGTTGATTGTCATTTATCTCACTTTTACATCTTCAAATCGACGAACCGTGAGCTCATCCATTTGACGATCAAGACCGGTGTTTTCTACCGAAGATGGACGATTCGTGCTACCGTTGGAGAATGCTTCTGAGCCTGGATACTCCTCTTTCTTTGTGCATCGTCTTCTTTGATCCGGATGCACATCCTTTCTTATTGAATAATTGACCATCTTACTTGAAATCTATCTTCATCCCCTTTCGACTTATCCTTGTTACTTGCTTTTCGAAGTACCTTGCAAGTAAACTTCCCCCCTTGATTGAGTTTTGAGGAAGATCTCTGTTGCCTCCGCCTCCTTGATCTTAAGTTGTTGTCTCCGTACTTCTGTAACCGTTCTGAATTGTTTCCTTTCTGAGGATTTTAAACTTTCGTTACTTTTGCAACTTTACTCTTTTTGAGAAATTCGAAATAAAAGTTTACTTTTGGGAGGTTTAGTTTGAAGAAAGTTGAAAGTTTTACAACTTTGATGGATTTCAGCGTTGATTTTCCATTGGAACTCGTTATTGGAGACGTCTGATAACCTGTACTATGCCTATCAACATCGGATCGATCTAAATTTTGAAATTTTTCCTTGATTTTCACCTTGGTTTGCCTTCGGATTAGAATGTCAGGTTCTTGAATGCGCAACGAGAACCCAAACGTTCCTTGATGGAGGCTAGACTATGGTTTTTACTTCTGAAATTTTTGGAAAGAAATCTAAGTTTTTGTATATCAAGTTTTTGTGAAAGTTTTAATCGTTAATGTTGTCCTTGTAACTGCTTTCAAGTTTCGAGGACGAAACTTTTTAAAAGATGGGGTGATTGTAACATCCCGTATTTTTATAAAAGTGATTTTAATAATTTAACAGTAGTTTACGGAATTTAATAATATTTTAATAATAAATCGTAAATTTATTTTAAGTTTCTCCGTTAAGATCCGTCTTAAGAATGTTTTAGTTCTTAAGATGTTAACTTGGCAAAATCAAACCCCGACTTGAACCCGTTTCACAAAACAAGTAACCCGACTCAAAATATGGAAAGGACAATATAAACCCCACCAAAACCCTATTCCATCGACATCCATCTTCATTTCCACTGCTTCTTCATTTCCACCATTGTTCTTCATTCTTAAGAGCTTAAAATCAACATTTCAACCTCTTCCCGAACTCGAATCGCGGTAAGTCTTACATTTTCGGAATCCTTGCGAGATTTGCAAGCTTTCTATCTCTTTCAATTTCAATTTTATCAAACTCGAAAAAGACGCTGTTTTGGGTAAATCCCGTTTTAAGCTTCTAAAACCCGTTTCTTTTGTTGTAAGAGTTGGATTAGAGGACCCGGAGGGTGATAGCTTCGTTATTGAAGAAGAATTCGGAGCTTAACCCGCTTTTAAGGTGACGATAATGAGAAACTCGGCCTTTTGTCTAATATTAGCACTTTACATGATTTTTAGTATGTTTAGTTACTAGAAACATGTTTAGGTTATGTGGATTGTGGTTGTGATGCTGTAAATTAGTTAGTATCATGTTAGGGTTTGATGATTATATGCTTCTCATATGATTTATGGAGTATTAATGATGGGTAATAGGTTTATGTGGAGAAATGAAGGTTTTGTTAATTTAGTATGAATGTTTATGTTTGATCTTTGATTATGAATTTAAGATGTTGTATGAGTGTAGTATATGCCGTAGTTTATGATTTTAGAAGTAGATGCAAAGTATGGGAACGAATTCTTGAAGTTTGATTGAAGTTTAAAGATGTCGAAATGCGTTATTCTGGGACAGAGGACTCCCAGCCGGTCTGAGGCCGGCGGCCGGTGGACCGGCTGAGAGCCCCATTTGGTATTTGTTGTTGTCGTTCTTGTTTTTGCAAAATTTGAGAAAAAGGGTCCCCAGCCGGTGGACCGGCGGCCGGCCGGCCGGCTGGGAGACCATTTTGTTGTGTCTTTGTTGTTTGTAAGAATTTGGGAAAAAGGGTTCCCAGCCGGTGGACCGGCAGCCTGCCGACCGGCTGGGAGTACCTCTTGGTTATATTTGTTGGTTTTGAGCATGAGGGATTGGGACTCTCAGCCGGCCAACCGGCAGCCTGTGGCTGACCGGCTGATAGCCCCTAATCGAATTGTTTTGCTCATAACTTATGTTTCGCATGTCGGATTTGATTGATTCTTTTTCCGTATGTTTCGTATGCTTGTTTGAAGTCCCAAGAAATTGGGCGACGCTCATGTCGGGTTCGGTAATGGATTTGAGGATGAAAGACCCCCCGGCCGGGCAACCGGAAGGGAGACCGGCTCTCGCCTCAAATTAGTTCCCGAAGTTGGCTAAGTGTTTCATGGATGTTTAATGATGAGTTATTTAAGAAATGATTGTCATTCGAATTTGAGTGGTTGTACATCTTAGAGATGACATTTGTGATTTGTGTAAACCTGCTGTGCGCTGCTATAGTACTCGAGTTCTCACCTGATTGCATCGTGTAACTGGTTGGCCGTAGTGACTTGGTTCTCACGGTCAGGTCTTAGATTGTCTGCCCGCCTTCGGGCGTATCTCGTTCCTAGCTAGTTCGGGTCTTGGGGGTGCCTCGTGCACTTGTCGAATCGGGGATCGTGATTCGTTCCGCTCCGAGAGTCTGGCCAGGTTTAGACTAGGACAGTCTTTTGATGTCGTCCTACCAGGGGGTTGTATAGTCTGAGATTGGGAATGTCGTGGTATATAGACGAGTCGATTGTCGGCCTGCTCATAGTAGTCTAGTAGAGTCACTTGGCTGATCAATCTAGTAAGAGTCGAGTCGCTTGGATGACCTATCTCTTGTTTGTAGAGTCACTTGGATGACCTATTTGTTGTAGGAGTCGAGTCACTTGGATGACCTATCTCTTGTTTGTAGAGTCACTTGGTTGGCCTATTGTTGTTAGAGTCGAGTCACTTGGATGGCCTATCTCTTATCGATTTAATTGGACGTTGAGCATGCTTTAGTTGTGATTGCGATTGTATGATACTTGGTTATCTTAGTATTGTTCGTCCAAGGCATTGGACGACTCTTAGTTCGGTTTCGTAAATGATTTGGATTGAAAGACCCCCTGGTCGGGCAACCGGAAGGGAAACCGGCTCTCCTTCCAAATAGTTTCCGAAGTTGGTTGAGAGTCTTTGCATAGTATTGCATGATGATATGAGATTGAGATATTGAGATTTGTATGCTTCACATGTTTTATATATGATGGAGTATATTGTATGCTTATGTGTTATGTGTCATTGACAATAGGTGGCTAGGACCACTCTAGTCACTCCCCACTGACTGTGGCGCACATGTTGTATGTGTGTAGGTTCATGAGGCTGTTTTGCAGGGGGTTACGTTGAGGCTAGCGAGCGATGATCGTTCATCGTTGACTTTTACATTTATCGTGTAGCTAGACCTTAGACTTTCGTTTCAGTACTTTGTGCCTGTAGGGATATGCTATCCCGGGCTGCTTTGTATCGTACTTATATACTTATTTATGTTTTATCTTTCGCATGTTTAGATTTCTAAAGCACCTCGCATGTTTAGTTTTGTTAAAAAGTTTTAATTCCGCTGCAATTTTGGTACTTTGTATGTTTTACTTTTCCGCTTTCGCGAGGGGTTTTACAGTTTCTAGCGAGCTTTGGACTTATCTGCATCTCTGATATTTGAGGTAGGGGAATACTGTGTACATGGTGATGAGTAATTTGTTTATTATTTGATGTTAACCGTGTTCATCTTATTATCTTATGATTGGTATATTGTGTTATTTAATTACCTAACTTCGTGATACGATACGATGTGATAAATATTGGGCCTTGTGATATGGAGCGGAGTATATTGGGTTTGGTGATATGTTGCGGAGTATATTGGGTCTTGTGATTTGTGCGGAGTATATTGGGTCTTGTGATTGGTGCGGAGTATACTGGGTCTTGTGATGGGTGCGGAGTATACTGGGTCTTGTGATCGGTGCGGAGTTTATTTGGCGTTGGATCGGTGCAGAGTTTATTTGGCGTTGGATCGGTGCGGAGTTTATTTGGCGTTGGATCGGTGCGGAGTTTATATGGCCTTGGGAGCGGTGCGGAGTTACTGGCCTTGTGATAAATATATATATATATATATATATATATATATGATATTGTTGGCCTATTTATGTTTTCTCTACTCAACCTCGTGGTTGACCCTGTGTATTCGTGTGACACCTGTGATGATCCGTAATGGGGAGCAGTTTTGACAGGAAAGATGTTGTTGTGGGAGCATGGGATGGCATGAGCACTTGGATGGACCGACTTAGATGTAGATCACATACAATTTAGTTATCAGTTGTACTTTGGTTCCGCTGTGTAATTTTTGTAACACCAAAGTTTAAATTTTATCAGTTTCTATATAAAGTACTTTGGTTGATTTACTTTCTTATTCACTACCTCGGATATTCCGAGATGGTAACAGCTCAATTTACTGAGGATGTCTTGCTAAAGGCTCCTTAATAAATCAGGGTGTTACAAAGTGGTATCAGAGCGAACGATCCTTAGGCCTAAAACAAATGAATGATAATGAACGTAGGAAGAGTCTAATAAAATGAACCCCGAGATGAAACTGATAGGAGCCCCAAAAGGGAACGGGATGAGTTAGGGGGCCCCTCACACCAAACCTGGGCCCTTTCTGTTCTGTCTCGGGAACCCAAAGAGAGTAATTGAAGAGTGGGGTAGACTATATAGTGACCTGGTTATATTATGCTAACGTTCTTGCAGGAGAAGAATGAGGTAAGTCATATGTGAGTTCTGATTAAGGATATGTGCAATATGAATTGTGGATTGATATGGATGATTGAATTGAAATTATCAGAGTTTAGGAGTTGTATTTGTTGAGCCATGGTTAGAGCGATGTGATCATATGATTTTGATAGTTTGAAGTGTTCATACGATTATCTGGAATTGAATGACTATAGTATCTATGTAATATATTGTTGGTATTTGAACATGAATGATCAGACTTATATAAATTAGTAATCACTGTCTAGTGATATGCGGAATGTGTTGCCCCAAGCCATAAATGACATGTAGTTATGAGTTACATTCGTATATATGTGTGCAAGTATTGAGTTATTTGGTTGGTTTCTCGAAATCTTGACTGTGCTCTAGATGACGATTAAAGTTGGAATGAGGAATAAATATTAATATGGTGCAATGTCCATGCATCAAATGATACGTCAACGCGTTTCGGAGGATGAATTGTTGAGTTTCGATGTAGTAATGTGAATTGTAACAGAACCAAAATTTTAAATAACCTTTTTGAATGTTACCTTGTTTGTAAGGACTGTCATATTAAATGTACTCCATATTTGAGTATGAAAGTTTTATGTATGATAACTCCTTGAGTTGGGTTTACAATGCTTTTGTTTTATGTTAATAGGAGTTATATTTGAGAGAAATAAAACTTTTAGTTGACAGTGGTCAGATTGTTACTGCACAGTCTCGTTTTGGCCCATCTTTTGTAAAAGAAATCATTTAAAACTTGGTTATTGTCTATGCATAATTTCACCTCTAATGTTCAGAATATGCGTTTATGTTTTCAAGATGATAAGCTATGTAAAATCTTAATGAGTCGTTAATTAATTGTGATTCCTGCGAGTTGCCTAATTTTCTGTTGAATTGCTGTAAAGTTCTTGTTCAGACTGATTGAGTTATGAAAATGGTATTAAATAATTCCCTTGAAATATGCTTTCGATTCTTTTCCTACGATTAGTTAATCCTTACTTTTTCTAAAAATTTTAATCGCTCGCATGTTAGCTAACTGTTATTTAATTATGATTCTTGTAAGTGGCTGCAAAATGTTTAGTTGGTGAAGTTGTGAGATATGAAAGTTCCATATAAAAGTTTAATCAAATGTGAATTATGTGATGTGACCACGTGACATCCTGATATGGCCTTAGTAACATGAACAGTAGGCGTATGGTATGAGTATGAACCCTCACTATATGATGGCGTAACCTTGTTTATTTCGTTAAAGTTTAATATAGAATCGTTTCAATTATATGTCTAGTATTACGACCACAAAATAATTATGTGCTGCTCGTATGTGATGTCAAAAGTATGATTATCTGAGAAGAGTCTTGCCAAGTGGCAGAATGAAATTAAACTGGTAAGCTTATTAGCATGATATAGTAATCTAATGGTTATATGTAATTGTGATTATTTGAACAATGTGAATTTTGTCGATGTTCTTTCGTATATTGATGGTTTATCTCTGTCTAGTTCCCTGTGATTATAATCTTTATAACTTTTCAAGTATATTGTTATACCCTACAGTGAATTGCATATTGTTATATTAGGACCTGATCACGATGAGTTGAATTATCAATTGTTGACATATGATTTATGGAAGTACTAGTCTGGTGAATTCGTTTACTTTTATCGTTAATTTTGTTTTCATAATTCATGAACTACAAGAACAATGTTTTAGTAAAGGACAATCAGAATGTCTCCGTGTAGTCTTGATTCGATCTATAACTTGTAAAATAGTCCTTGATTCGTGTTTATAAATTGTCACAAGCTACCCTTTCAATGTTTCAAACATTTCAAAATATTTTCAAAGTGATAAATCAGGATAAAGCTTGATGTTTGATAATCATGGTGATTGTTTGCAATATGACTATTCTGTAGCTATGTGTCGGTGAAATCCGCTTGAATGTTAATTGTTGCGCATGGTATAAAACCCTTATTTTGCAAGTCGTATATAGTAATAGTTGCATGATAAATGATGTAATGTGAGTGGACGGGAAATGTACCTAAGTGATTTTTGTTAACTTATTGATAACTGAGAATGTTAAACGGTCATGTAAGTCTATGATTTGTGTATACTTTGTGAAATATGTCAATGTTCCATGTTTCACTACGTTAATTAATTTTGCTCTATGTCTTTTTCTAAAATATGGTTCTACTTCTATAGTGTGACTAAGAGCATGAAACATTCCAATTTGTCGAGTATGAACTATGAGCTTCTTGATTGTTTACATTGTTGTAAATATATTAAATTTGTGGTAAAAATTTCAAAGGTATGTGAGTGTTAGCTACCCTGATTTTGCCTTACTGCGTAACACGGGTTCTACCGATCCTAGTACTCTTATTATCGCTCGAGTTAATATATGTTTGCATGACAATTGCTATAGATTCCTTATGTGTACTTCTTTAAGTTGAAATTTGTAATTGTTTCTTTATTTTGATAGTTATTTCTCCTATTGATAAAATAATCTTTTTGTTTGTAAGACGGGTTGAGTTGTGAGATTGGTAGACTTGTGGTAATTGATTAGTTGTTTATGCATAATGGTTTGTATTAGGTTGGTTGGTATAGCGTCCAGATCCTTATTTTATGAACTGGGGAATTGTAAGTATACATACAAGTATGTCAATGAACTTGGAAGGTAAGTGTTATTGAGATTGAGGGGATGAGATTGAGTTACTCGTGAGTTTGGAACAAAGGCCATGGTTGGTTTTGTCTTGAGCTTGAGTTTGCAGTTCAGTATTTTATCGAGTTGTCGTATTCTTTGACCTTGGCTCGCGGGTGAGTAGCTTAGAGTTTTACGCTCTAAGTGTTGAGCAGTTCCTTTAATGGAATATGAGATAACATTGATATTGAATTGGGAGGAAAAAAATTGGTTACCGGTATTGAGTTATGAATTGTTAGGCCGTTGTGCCATACTGTGTTTACGGTCCCGTGTGACCTGGATTATTGAGTTATATTCGGAGTTGAAATCGATATCGGAATGGAAGTATTGAGTTGCGGCTTATTTCCGCCAATTTACTCACCCCCTTGTCTATGGTCTTAAATGCGACGATAAGTGCGATACTTGTTTTCTTGGAGTAGGATTTTATGAGATAGAGTAATGAGTAAGACAGGGTGATGAGCTGGGAATTTTATAGTGGGGTTACGGGGACGTAACCATGTTTTAAGGAGGGTAGGATTGTAAAATCTTAATGATTTATAATATTGCAAATTTATATGTCGTGGTTGTCTGACGAAGATTGACTATACTTGGAAATCCTGATTTCTTCTGTGATGCACTATAGCGTGGTTCTTTAAGTGTCATGTGTTTCTGTTGTATGTCAAACTTTGTAATATCTTAATGATTTATGATGATATGGCTAATTGGTATGTCATGTGTTCCTGTTTGCATATACTTGATAATCTTGATTACTTATGTTATACATTTTTTTTGTGTGTCGTGAAGTACCCCCGTTAAATTAGTCATACGTTGAACTTTGGGGACAAAGTTTTCTTAACGAGGGTAGAATGTAACATTTCGTGTTTAAGAGTGCTTGAGATGTTGAATGGTAATACATCGGGTGTTCGTTATGTGCTTAGTAACCAGGTTGTTGGTCATGGAATAGTGAACTTCGGGACGAAGTTCAATTTAAGGAGGGAAGACTGTAATACCTCGTATTTTTTATCGATAATTAATTTATATGGTTATAAAGGTGTTGATAATATTTGATCAATTATATTCGATAATTAAATTATCGAATGCGTGTTATATTTTATATATTATTGGTGTAATACTTCATTATGATATCTATTGTGTATATTGACGTATTGGTCGTATTTGAACGTTAGTATTATATTCAATAATTAGGTTATCACATAACGAATATAATTGTTGATATTTTATATGTTGTTGGTGGGGGTTGAACTCGGGATCTTTGGGCACACACCTGTTTTGGGCCTTGAAATGTGTGTTATCTTTGAAGCAGCCCACATCTCGTCTCTAACACAAACACAAACACAAACACACAACCCCCACCCTACCGTGACATTTCATCCCCCACCCCTAACCTAATTTTAACCTAATCAACATTCTACCACCACACACTTGCTGCCGACACATCAGGGATTCCAGGGGAGGCTCACACGGTGGGTTTATAGCGGCCTAGGGTGGTTCGATTTGGCCGTGACTTAAGGTATGTTCACTGAGTTTCGAGTTTTCTCTTTGTCCCTCCGTTCTTACTCGTTGTTTATCATCTTGTGTGTACACCCATGACTTCTGATCTTCGTATATTATAGATCTAGGGTGTTAGTACTCGTGTTTTAACCATAATTGGTGGCGTCGTTGACCGCCTAGGGCCTCCCTCGAAGGCAGTTTACCACCGTACCAGAGTCGTCCTTTTTACCGTTACAGAACAGAGCGTTTGAGCGCGCGGTGTTCGTGGTTGCTTTTGGGGAGTTCCTGTTCATGTTTTTTCTGGGTAATGCGGGTCTTAGGTTGGTGGTAGTCTGGGTGTTGAGGGGTAGTTACCACGGTGGGATTAGGTGGTCTATGTCGTGTCTGCGTTGGTTTTCGTTCAGGTGTCCGTCGCATAGTAAAAACAGAGGTTGTGGGGGTGCTGGGTTTGTTACCGACGAGCGGTGGTGGTGGCCGATATCGATGGCCGTTGATCCTCCCTCTGGAACCACCGTGGCTCAGGGGCGAGCCTGGTGGTGCCAGCAGGGATGTCGGTGGTCGCAGTTGGTGCGGGGGCTAGCGTCTAGGGTGGCTGTCAGCCATGTTCGATTTGTAAGGGTTGTTGTTGGTCACTGTTGAGCGTAATAAGCGTAAGTAGTATGTATGTTTGGTGTTGGTGGGTCACGTTTGTGTGATTGATTATTATTATTATTATTATTATTATTATTATTATTGTTAACATTATTATGTCTTATTATTAATATTAGTATGGTTATTAGTATATGGTTATTAGTATTACTAATATTGTTTTATTACTTTATCTTTTATTTGTGTTGGCCTTGTTCGTATTAATTAAAGTTACGAGTCGGGAAATTAGTAAGTAATGGAGGTTTCTATTTTGGGGAGTTTCTATTTATGGAAACTTTTCATTTATGGAAGGTTTCTATTTTTAGTAAGTGTGGTTTGTTATGGGGTTCGGGAAGTTTATTGATTCGTTATAAATACGTGTTTAGGTAGCAATTTTCGCGTGGAATGTTTCTAGCGAGCTTTGGACTTATCTGCATCTCTGCTATTTGAGGTAGGGGAATACTGTGTACATGGTGATGAATAATTTGTTTATTATTTGATGTTAACCGTGTTCATCTTATTATCTTATGATTGGTATATTGTGTTATTTAATTACCTAACTTCGTGATACGATACGATGTGATAAATATTGGGCCTTGTGATATGGAGCGGAGTATATTGGGTCTTGTGATATGGAGCGGAGTATATTGGGTCTTGTGATTGGTGCGGAGTATATTGGGTCTTGTGATTGGTGCGGAGTATACTGGGTCTTGTGATGGGTGCGGAGTATACTGGGTCTTGTGATCGGTGCGGAGTTTATTTGGCGTTGGATCGGTGCAGAGTTTATTTGGCGTTGGATCGGTGCGGAGTTTATTTGGCGTTGGATCGGTGCGGAGTTTATATGGCCTTGGGAGCGGTGCGGAGTTACTGGCCTTGTGATATATATATATATATATATATATATATATAGATTTGGGATCCTATGAGAACCACTAGGATAATGAGAACCATGGGAACCATTCATTACCCTTAGATCTAACTGAAACTTGACGGTTGAGATTATTGGTAATATATCCAAAACCATCGTACCATCCCCCTAACCTACCAAACTAACTCACTTTCACAATTCCCTTTTCTATCTCTTCGGTCGTCGTCCTCTACAATCATCCTCTCCGATCACAATATTTTCGACTTTATCATACCGCTTCTTCTCAAATTAAGGTTAAATTCATGGATCGCCACCATTTTCGCTCCTTCCACTGCACATATATTCGGATTCAGGTAATGGCAATTATCTCCATACTTTCCCTAATTTGTTCATTCATGTAATTTTTTTCCTGAGATTCATCAATTTTTGTCTTGCAATTAACCCTAATTTCCAGAAATTTTCTTAATCAAGCTAATTCATTGTTCTGGCAAATTCTTAAATGCGTAGTCTCATTGTTCAACCTATGTAGAATTTTAGTTTTAGTACACTTAAGCAATAATTGAGCACTAATTTTTCATCTTGTTGTTACTCTTGATATTCAACCTACGAAAATGCCTCATTTCGCTTCGTCAATCATATAATTTCTCAATCGATCATAAAGCTTGTATTATATATACACACATAACCTCAGCAATAGAAATTTAGAAGAGTGGCCGTTTAGCTTTATTTCACAAGTAAGCATGTTTATTTAGGTGTCTACCTCCTTCATTTACATTTCTATTATTAGTATTATTATTATTATCAAAGCCACAAGTAGGTCACAATGAACCATTTTATTTACATCATTTGCTGATTTTGTGGTTAAAAGATTAGACTGTTAGTTTGCTTTTGGTTTTAGTTTAAGACTTTTTCGTTGCGAATAAGGTCCTCCGTTTTCTGCTTTTTGTTCTTGGTGCTTTGTTTACCTGTAGTTGTTATAGTTAGTGGTGTTTTCTGGTTGGTCACTCGGTTTTTGTGTGAATTTTTGTGGGTTCATGAATGATTGCAAGGTGGAACTCTCCAAAATATTTGGCTTAGTAGTTGATTATTACTCATTGTTGGTGGAGGTAGTCGCCTTCCAGAAATTAAGTATAAGGCTGTCGAGGTGCAAGAGTGGAAATGCACATCAAAAGCATTTGATAGAAATTGTCTTAGTTGTTACTTATTTTATTTATGTCTTCACGGAGGGATATCTTGTGAATTCTTAAATTCTTATCCCTGTATCCTTCATGTACTTGTTCGCTTTTGTCATCTTAGTCGTCATTGTTAGATTGCCTTCATCTGGGTTTTGATGACTCGTATAAGACATGTTCTTCTGTATAACTTTTGATCTCATCGAAAATGTTAGGATACTAGTCCTTTACTTTTAATATAATACCGTCGCCAAAAAGGATTCTCTCTACCCCTCTAGGGTGTCTTTCCCTTTTCCGTCCTAAATTGGGAGAAAAATGATTAATTAATCACATTATAGTTGGCTTTTTAATTACCAAATTTCGAGAAAAAATAATTAAATTAATCACCTTTTCAGGTTTCTTAATACATGTCTTATTTGTGCATGAAATAGCCTTGTATGTGAATGAAATTACCTTGTGCATGATCTAGGTGTTAAATAGACATGAAATAAAATTATCTGTAATGTAATAATAAGGTTCTATGTCCATTAAATAATGTTCTATGTGCATTAAAAATTTCTTCAGTTGCATGATTTCTTTTTAACATCAGTGTTATGGGGGATTGTTGAAATTATATTGGAGATGAAACATTTATTATAATAGCTTTGATGAGGGCGATGCGACATCCAAAATCCATTGTATTATTGGTGCTCTTATTGCTTTGTTTAGTCAAGGACATTAACTTTAAGTTAAACCAATTCCGATAATAAAGCCCCCCCTCTCCCACACACACTTTAAACTCGTCTCCTCAAAAGGGTTCACCCTGGCCTCTTTAGGGTCTTTTTTTGTCTTTAGGTGCATGATAAGAAGTTATATGTGCATTAAAATGTTCTTTATGTGCATTAAAAAGTTCTTTATGTATATCAGATTAGCTAGCAGTTTCACATATCTTCTTGATAGGGTTCACTCTGACTCCCTTAGGATGTCGTTTTGTTCAGCCGCTATAAGGGCAAAGGGCCTACTTAAGAACAATATCCCCCCAAATTTTAATTTTAATCCATTCCAATAATAAGGGAAAGGGCGTAGAGCTACCTAATCCAACCCAAAACCCTTTTCCGTCCTAAATTTAGTATACCATTCCCCCTTATTTTAACGTATTCCCCTTTCTCGTTTTAGTTTTGGTTTTATTTGTTTTGTCTTATTTTTGTCATTAGGTGCATGATGAAAAATAGTATGTGCATTAAAAAGGTCTATGGTCACATCAGTTATTTCTAGTTTCAGTTTGTCCTCTTTAGGGTGTTATTAGGTGTTCTAGGTGTATGGAAGTTAGGTATTTAAGTATGTGTCGAAGAATATCCTCTTAAAAGTATTTTTCTTAAACTTTGTTTGCATTTGTGTACTTGTTATTTGTATGTGTATGATTAGACCATGTCTGTGCATTAAAAATTTCTCCAGTTTGCTTAATGGCTTTACTTTGTTTTTATATTCCATTTTGTTGTTGATTGATTGATTCGTTGTATATTATGGTTCTACTTCTGTGGGTTGGTAATTTGTGTACTAACAGATTTTGATTCAATTCAAAGAGACTTTACGTCGTTTGGGACCCTTCCTTTGGTTTAAATTACAGGATTGGATTTCAGGTGCCCTGTTTGAAGTATGCTTTTGACTTACAATCAAAACTTTAGGCTAACACCGCATCTGAATCTTCACTGGCTTATCACACCCTTGGCATTTCAGTTGTTATTGTATTAAGTATCTGATTCTTTAGCATTTTGAAGACACTAATGAGACGACCAATGTTGTTTGCTTGCCCAATTTGTTAGACGAATGCTTTTCCTGCAATCTGCAATAACATTTCTGCCACTTTTCGTCTAAAAATCAATATGATTATTGTGCAACTTTCTACCTTAAAATAATGTCATAAGGCTTAGATGCCTCAAAAGTTTGTGAAAATAATCTGATTGGTAATATTCTCATGTGATTGCAGCATTCAAATTCAAGGCAAACTGTATTTGTTTGACCAACTGATTTTATCCCAATATCTTTAATTTCACGGCTTTCGGATGTGAAGCTGCTCTCCAATGATATATTGAGTGACTTGTTCCAACTTCCAAAGTGTAAACTAGTAGCATAAATTTTGATTATAGGATGAGAGATTGTAAAGGATAAGTCATTTCCTGCCATAAAAAAGGCTGAAAGACAAGGAACTTAGTACACATGGAACTCTTCAATAGTTTCCCAAACATTTGTAACGCAGATGGAGCTGATAGCTGCATCTTACTGCAAGTAAGGAAAATTTCATTGACATGTTCGTCCGAATAATTATACTACTAGTGACATAAACATATATATGGGTATTTATTTCATACTCATATTTGTTTAGCGTATGTTAAAGGCTATTAGCTCAATGGTAGAGTAATGTGCAAATTTTGCACAAAGGTATGGGTTCGAGTCCCATATAGCCTTGTAGATGCATGAAAAAGCAACCTATGTGCATTAAGCAACCCTCTACATGCATGAAATAAGTGTCCAATTTTCTCATCTTTTTTGTCTTTAGGTCCATAATAAAAAATGGAAATAGGATTACCAATTAAATTATTTCATTCTTATAATAAAAAAAAGACTGGAATTGGTATTTCATAGCCAATATGGGAGTCGAACCCACATCTTGTGCATTGCACAATGCTCTCCCATTTGAGCTAATTGACTTTCAAAATAAGTAAAATGTAAATATTCATAATGTAAATACGGCAATGATGTCATGCCGATATTATAAACTGATAAGTTAGTGTTACTCACATGTCATTTGCTCCTAATTCTCATCCAACTCGTACTGTAGTACAACACCTAGTAAGCCTGTAATAAGTAAACGAGTAAATTAGATAGCAACTCGAAACATTACACATCCTTCTATTTCTTATTAGGACCAACGACAGATTGTCATATTTGCCTTTTAAAATAAGGGCCTGAGCTAAAATGATAGGTAAAACTCTATTAGCGCATATAAGGCTATAAGAATTTCGTTCTAAGGTGAAAGTTACTTAAAAACAGTCTCCATTACCACTAGTCAAACTTTCGTTTCGAAGGAATGTAAAATGATCGTACGATATGCAACAAATAAATCGACTATCCGAGTTCCATATGATGGTTTATATTAGCCAGCTTTGAATCATTTTGAGCTTCCAATGTTGTATTGTATATCGAGTAGTTCAAATTCGTCTATTAATTAGCTAGCATCAACTATCCATGTGACTACGTAAACTACTAAACTCATCGTATAAAACAAGTTGCACTTTCCTAATAGAATACGCTATTAGCACAAAGTACATTGCAAATATCAGTGGAGACTAAAAAGGGGTATGGGAAAGTACTATCCTCTTAAGACTGTTGATCAGAGTAAAATAAACATCAACTATGAGTTTATTAAAAAAACAGGGATAATACCTTTCCATTTAGCCTATAGGTAGTTTTTGCGGCTGGCTGAAATAATAAAAGATACGAGGAGCAGTACTCCAACTAACTTTAGAGCTAGAAACCTGAAAGATGGTCACAAAGTTATTCAGAGACTAGAGTAAATTAACGCGACCGCTCTTCCAAAGATCTATGAAACGAACTTGAATTTGAAAAGGAGTAACAAACAACACCTTGAATTCTAAAATAATGTCTTGCAACAAGAAACATTTCATAGCATTTCTGTATTAAAATATGCGCTTCATACGTGAATCAAGACATAAGTGATAAACTACTTTCAGCCTACGTCAATTAATCACATTTCTCAAGTTCCTTAATACTTTCCTTATACGTGCATAAAAAGGAATTATATGTGTATGAAATAACGTTGTATGTGCATAAAATACGGAATAAGTATCACTCAACTGGCGCAAAACCATTCTACTTTCCAATACATAATAGAGAGAACTAAAACCCCAACAGTTTGGCAAAAGAAAAGAGCACCAGAAATTTACAAGAGGATGTGTATTTGCCAAGCTAATGGTCAAATATCAATGCTAAATACCTCAAGTATCCATCAAATATGTTAGTACAAAAATAAATGATACAATAATTATCGCAAAGCATGAGGAGGAAGAACTGTGTAATATTCATTATTCACCATTCCCCCATTTCCTCATCTAAAGTCAATAAAAAAGTGAAAATAACAGACATAAGAAAAAGGAAGACTAAAATTCTACAACTGTATAGGGGACTGATAATTACATCTACGCCATCTGTATCCACCCATTCGTCAATATTTCATGCCTAAAACAAAGTGCAGGAGCTGAAGAGGCCGTCTTTTCTCCCTAAATTCGCATTGGAGGCTAGTTTATGCTCCAAAATAGACAGTCAAAATAACAAAATTATCTTCAAATTAGCCAGTTTTAAGTTCAGGATACGATATAACACACCAAAATTCAGTCATAAAACAAGAGCTCGACAACTATAAGAGGACGACGATGAATTATCGTCAATAAATTGATGAATATAACAGCTAATTATCATCAACGAAAAAGAAATACAAATTAAAGTGATGAATATAAACCCTAATTCGACTAATTAATTGATGAATTACAAAATTAAAAGGACATTAAAATATAAACCCTAATTTCACTAAAATAAAAATTAATTCAAGTTTTTACCTCGTCGAATCCACAACTTCGATTGATGAATAAGCATGACGAAGATGAATTCACAAAGCTTGGAATGTGATCAAAGAGAGAAAGGGATAGTCATAGCTTTGCGGCCTCGCGAGATTGACGTTCGAACAAAGAGGTAAAAAATGAACTGTGAAGTTTGAGGAGAGAGGGAAGAAAAGAGAGAAATGAAAAACATAAAATGTGGGTTTGGAGGATTTCGGTTTGGGCTGTGGGGAATATTATAATATTAGCTTAGCTAATATTATATGTGGTTCTCACGGTTCTCATTATATTGGTGGTTCTCACCGGATCTCGACCCTATATATATATATATATATATATATATATATATATATATATATATATATATATATATATATATATATATATATATATATGATATTGTTGGCCTATTTATGTTTTCTCTACTCAACCTCGTGGTTGACCCTGTGTATTCGTGTGACAGCTGTGATGATCCGTAATGGGGAGCAGTTTTGACAGGAAAGATGTTGTTGTGGGAGCATAGGATGGCGTGAGCACTTGGATGGACCGACTTAGATGTAGATCTCATACAATTTAGTTATCAGTTGTACTTTGGTTCCGCTGTGTAATTTTTGTAACACCAAAGTTTAAAGTTTATCAGTTTGTATATAAAGTACTTTGGTTGATTTACTTTGTTATTCACTACCTCGGATATTCCGAGATGGTAACAGCTCAATTTACTGAGGATGTCTTGCTAAAGGCTCCTTAATAAATCGGGGTGTTACATCACTAGTTTACTTTTTGGGAAGAGACGTTAACAACATTATTGCCTTGTCTTTTTCTTTGAATGTCTCATCCAAACTCGCCAATTGGGTGATCAAGGCATTGAACTTGTTTAAATGATCCCTCAAATAAATCTCCGTCATTTACCATATCGAGCTCGAAAAGATCTTTCTTCAAGAATAGTTTATTAGCCAGCAAAGACTTCGCATTATAAATGCTACATAACTTGGTTCACAACTCCTTTGGATTTGTCTCCTCTAACACACTAAACTTGATTTCAGGTGCAAGGGCTAACTGGATTGTACTAACCGCGCGCAATTTCATGTCCTCCCATTTGAGAACTTGAACATCATCAGGCTTCTTGTCTTCAAGAGTCGCATACAACCCGTGTTGTATGAGAACATCTTTTATCATGCTTTGCCACAACGAGAAATTATTCTTACCATTGAACAACTTCATCTCAAATTTTGTACCAAAACTTTATTTTCTCCATCGAGCCGTAGCTCTGATACCAATTTGTTGGGGTTTTTGTACAAATAATATAAGAATGCAAAGACACAATATCTAGTCATCTTCTACTTATATTGTACCTTTACTTTGTATACTTGGAATTGTGATATTACTTCTACCAGAATAAGGGGTTAAAGGAGAGCTTAGATTGATCAAACAATGAAAATGTCACATAAGCCATGGAGAGGGGGTAGGGGAGAGCTCGATACTTGACATCGAGTCTAAATCAAAATTACAAAGGCTGTCAACATAAGTAGGAACTATACTCCTAAGTCCTATCCAATTAAAATTTCAAAGATTGCCTCCTACGTCCTTTGTAGAAAATTTAGCTAATGCATTAGGGTTAGTGTTAGTATTAGTGTTAGTATGGTTCGTTCAAAGCAAAGATAATGAATCTTATTTTAGTAGTTCCCTCTAATCCAATATGATATTAACTAAATTTCCAAAACCGTTAAGCCAGGAGGTTAGTCCCCAAGATCGCTTTAATAGCGTCTACCTTATCAACACGTATGTCAAACTTTTTTTAAATACTCTATTGGCTTATAAACTCCTAATTTTCATATACCTTATCATTTAGATTCTCAATTTTTAGTTACCCTCTCAAATTTTAGTTACCTTTTTTAAGCTAATTTTTACAAAATAAAGCTTAAACATGTCATTAAAAAGATACTAAAATACAACTCTACCACTATTACTATAACCCTAATTTAGGCCCTATTTTTAAAGACTTAATTTCAGTTTAGTTTAGCTCTATTCACTTCAGTTCAACTTCATTCAATTCAGATTAACTTATCTTTTCACAAATTAAGGTTTTAGTTCTTCCGGACTTAATTTCAGCTCATTTAAGTTCATTCAGCTTATTCGGTTCAATCTAGTTTAGCTCATCTCTTTACAAATTAAATATTATCTTTAAAGTCCAATTCAGATCTTACGTCCACTTAAAATACAATTTTTAAAACTCTCTCTTTTAAAAAAATAAAAAATTACACATAAAATTATGAAAAAATGGGCCTTAATATCCAATATCACCACATGACGCTAAAGTCTAAACAAATATCATTTGTGTCAATATATATAAGTCTAGCTACCACCACAGAACAGTATACAGCAAATTGCACCTTGCACTAATTTTTTTTCCATAGAACTCAAAAATGGAAAGCTTTTGTGAAGGAAGCCCTGCTTTCAAGCTCTTATCCGAGTGTTTCGTGAAACCCACGAACCTTGACAACAAAAAAGCACCCGAAAACCTAACATATTTGGGTGGAGCTGATCTATTCATGTTAGCCCTCGATACAATGCAAAAGGGTCTCCTCTTCGATACCAAATTACAACCCGATTTCATGGAGAAAATAAAAAAATCGTTATTCATCTCCCTCGTTCACTTCTACCCTTTAGCTGGTCGACTCGGGATCCAAAAATTTGACGATGAGCAAACTTGTTGCTTTTACGTCGATTCTGAGGCGGGCCCTGGAGCCCGCCTCATTCATGCAAGCGTAGACTACTCTGTTTCTGACGTACACTCCTCAATCGATGTTCACCCAATTGTGGATTTTTTCTTTGATCTAGGAGAAAAATCCATTAATTATGAAGGTTATACTAGACCGCTTTTGTCGGTCCAAGTAACGGAGCTCGTTGATGGATTTTTTATCGGGTTTACCATGAACCATTGTATTGCCGACGGCACTTCATTATGGCATTTCATTTCTACATTGTCCGAGATTTTTTGTCAAGTCAAGGATAATGACAAAAATGGCAACCATGTGGTGCAGGATGTTTCCATATCTAGGAAACCAATAATTGAAACATTATTTCCAAGTGGTGGGTACGGTCCAACATTCCGGTTGCCTTACCTCGAACCAGATGAGTTCGTAAACCGGTACAAATACGATCCAGGCCCGTTAAGAGTGCGAATATTCCACTTCTCGCCCAAGTCGATATCAATGCTCAAGTCGAAGGCAAACGAAGATTGTGGGGTTCAGAATAAGATATCATCTTTTCAGGCCTTGTGTGCGTTTATGTGGCAGTCCATCACACGGGCTAGAAATTTACGATCAGAAGACGAGACGGAATTGTCTCTACCCATGAATGCTCGAACCCGATTCAACCCACCTATCCCGAACGAATATCTCCGTAATTGTCTGACGGTGGCGAATGGTAAGACTAAGGTGGGTGATTTAATGAGCAATAGTTTGGGTGAGGCTGCGTTACTAGTAAATCAATGTATCAAAATGCATGATGAAACATACTACCGCAAGATGGTGAAGTTGTATGACGAGAACGCTTGTGTTGTCCCTCGCGGTTCGTCCTCTGTTAATGTTACAATTGGTGGTTCGCCAAGGTTTGATATGTATGGTCCGGAATTTGGTGTTGGTAAAGCAGTGGCGGTTTTAGCGGGCTACGCTAGTAAGGATGATGGAAAGATAACAGCGAATCCGGGACGTGAAGGAGGTGGAAGTGTGGATTTGGAGGTTTGTCTTAGGCCTCATTACATGAATGCTCTTGAGTTTGACCAAGAATTTATGAGTTTTGTGTCAACAATTTAGTTGACGAACCCAATCATGGAATAATCTGAGCGTTATTGTTGTTGTCGTTGTTGTATGAGTTTCTAGCTTGTTTGTTCAATTATTTGTGTTATCGGCCCAAGAATCCAATTTACGGCTATGATTTGAATGTTAGTGTTGAAAATAAACATATATAGTGACTCAAACCAGAAACCACAAACCTAGCTCCAACTGACAAAATAGTGAATCGTTTGGTTACATACGGAAACTTATAATGCATGCAAATTATGCAATCAACCATCAAAGAATCACATGTTAGTGATGTTACGCATATTAAACCCGGCAGTGCCACAAAAGTCGTAAAATTTTCGTGTAGCGCAAGAGCCCTCATTGTTTCAGGTACAAGACAGACTTGTCAATCTATGCTTCCAAGTTTCACCACCTTCACGTCCTGGGCTCGCGATCACTTTCCCATCTACCTTATTACCATACCCACCTTCCACCTTCAGGCCCCTACGTGTCAAACCTGGCCGATCCACTTATCAATACAAAGTTCGGACAATAAAATGGAATATTCAGTCACGTAAGACAGCCGCCTGATAGTTGTTTTGGTCTATGGATTCGAGTATTCGACAACTTTATCGGTTTTAGGCAACTTAAGGACTGGACCGCACCCATCAGGCATCAGAAAGTAGGGTTTGAAGATCGATTTTGAGATAACGTTATCTTGATCGTTATTATTACTCAATTAAATGAATAATTGGGACAATGAATTGATGAAATGCCATTGAGAGTTGCCGTCAACTAAAGAATGATTCAGTTACTTGAACGGACAAAAGTGGTCTAGTATGTCATCAAAATTAATGGATTTTTCACCTAGCTAGCTAGCTCAAACAAGTATCCAACTATAGGAGGGACATCGATTGACAAAAGAATGTTAGCCACTGTCTCGTCCATGGCACGGTTGTGTGGATGAGCCGGGCACCCGGGCCCTTGGTGCAATCAAGGTATACCCATGTCCCATTTTAATCGGGTTATTCTTCTACTGAAAATCGAACGGCTAATAAAGGGTAGAAGTGCACGAGGTTAATCTCCAATCTCCAAAGGGTAGAATTTTCATCTTTTCATTTGTAGTTGATACAAATCCACAACGGTAATGTAAACCCAAGTTTTCTTCCGACCCAAAGGTTGGGTTTGGATCATGTACTAAATTGTTTAGGAATTTTTTTGTTACATTTTTTTTGAATTGTTGGAATTATCTATTGGTAACCTATTAAACTTGTTAAACAGACGGGTCGTTACTTCGAGATTCAAATAAAATATGCGTGGCTTCGGGTATGTCTTGGGTCGGGAAAAATACGAGCCGAGTCTATACAAGTTTGTGGTTGAGTTTGGGTAAAATACTTGTCAATTATTAGCAAGTTTTGATGCAGTTTTAAAAATAATTTTAATTACCTGATACCTCATATCACAGGTTGAATTGGCATCTTGATTAGTAAGTACTAATATCAGTATCATTATTGTTATCTTCACCGACTCTCAATGTAGAAAAGTGACACTTAAATGTAGTTTTCCACTCAGCTAATGCAATGCAACTATAATTACCTTCGTCTCTGCTATAATATGTGAAACCGAAAGCAATCGATTCAACTTAAGCCAACTCAAACTCGACTTAATAGACTCATTTACCGACTCTAGGCAAGACGGGTAATAAAAAGAAAGGGATTTATAAATGTTGCGAGGTGGATAAATTAGTTTAGAGGAGTAAAGCTCTATAATTATTGTACATTGATTGATACTAAACTAATCATAGCCAAAATTTAATAATTCATTCTCTTTTCCTTACCCTTCTGGTGACCATGAGGTCCACGAGGTTCACATAGATACTAGGAAACAATAATTGATTTAGTTCCTCGTGGTGGCTACAGTCCAACACTCAAGTTTTTTTTTTTTTTTTTTTCTTTTTTTTTTTTTTAAGAAACTTGGTTGATCCTCTTGGATATGACCAACTTATCTTATCCTTTCGAATAAGTAAGGTAAGTTGAAGCCACCGGTTTTCGACCCACCTCGAAAGAGTTGGACAGTCGAAAGAGTTGGACATGAATGTCCAACGGAAGCCATGAAGTCAGCAACCTTGTTGGCTTCACGGAAACAATATTTAATTATCACTTCATCGAAAAGATGAAGGAAGATCAAGTTTCACATCCTTGATAATACTAGAGATTTCCCACGGTATTTGCCAAGTGCTACGGAGGGAGTTGATAACACATAAATTATCACCCTCCACAATTAACTTAGAAATTGGTTTATCTTGCTTAAGTCCAGCAAACAAAGAAATTTGTGACCCAACGATTGGACCAAGCTATGTGAAATTTTGAGGGTAAGATTATCGGTCAGACTTTCTAAAGTATTAAAACTCTACCACATCATTTTTTCACTAACTTTTATTCCCTCATACTTATCTCAAACTCTACTTTTTCAATACACTTTAACACATGATTATCATTTATTGGTTGTTGTTGAACAACTATTTCCAAATGTGATAATATTTTAATAATGACAAGTTTAGTAATTATGATTGTGTATCTCTTGCCTTTAATTGTTTATCTAGTCTATATAGCATACATGCATGATTGTTAAAGGAATAAGATATCACATGTTACAAGACTTCACCAAGCATCGAGATCAAATGCTCATCCCAAGGATTGACCTACAAATCAATCATGAGAAAATCAAGGGAAGTCAAGACAAGAAGTCATTCTGAAGATCTCCAAAAAGATCAAGATAAAATAGGTTCTTGGGTCATATAAGTGGTATAATATAACTTGGCTTTTATATGGTCAAGGTTATATCTCGCAGCTATAACCTTGCGCATATGAACAATCAAAGTTATAGCTCAACAACTATAACTTTGGTTACACGGTGAAGAGTATGCGACAAAACTTGTTTTGTTTTTCAAAAAATTTTAAGCTATTTTTATCTTAATGATTTAAAGTTGTAAAACACTTTTTATGAGAAAAATAATCTTTTTGGTTGTACGAAATTGATAATATTATGAAGTGCGATTAACCTATGAGTTTATGCATCTTTTAATTATCATAGTGCGTGTCACCAAAACCCTATATTGTCCTCATCCACTCTAAGATATGATTAGGATTTCCACGGATGGTATGAGACAATTGTGCCTCGATTTGCGTGCTGCCCTACTCACGGCCCAACGAGTAATTGGGTTAGTATTCAAGCCGTGATATATGATGGATATTTATCTTATGAGATAAATATCCATGAATCATATATGAGCACAAATTAGTTAAGATGCATAAAATAAATTCTTTTTAATCTCTTATTATCTTATCTAAGCGGTTTAGGAAATATGCAATGGTAAATACTTTAAAAGATATTCCATATCTTTTATCATATTGATATTTCCTAAATAAAAGATTTAAGATAGATTATTACACAAGAAATAATATCCTTATTATTCTCGAAAATCCAGGTTTATTGTAAACCTAGATAATTTACCTTTCCTATATAAGAAGAACCAAAATGTTTATACAACTAACACTTTTCAACGCATTTTATGCTTAGCAACAAGTCTTTTGCAAAATCTGTTTTTATAGTTTACACTTCGTATTTCTGCAAAGCTCTTTGATTTTGAAAAGTTGTGTGCTACACTCGTGTCAATTATTGTTATATCGTTATAAGACCATAATGCTTAATTAGTTTTCATATTCGTTCAATTTGTGAACATCAAGAAACAATTGAAACACTTTCTTATTAGCGTAAGATAGGCTGAGTATTTAACCATAGTCGTAGTGTGTCAAATATTTAACGATTTGATTTTGTAAGAGTATTTAACGGTATTCGAAAAGGCAAGTATTTAACGGTAGTTGTAGAGTTACAACTATCCGTAAGTTGTACGGGTGGGTTGATAATTTTGTAATTCGGAGTAGGTACTAAAATTATTAATCGAGAATAGTGGACGTAGGTTTCGACTTGTGAAACTGAACCACTTCAAAAATCCGTGTGTCGTTTTCATTTTTGCTCTTCTTGTTGTTTTTATTATCAATCGTTCATATTCATTGGTTAAGGTTTAAATCACTAAACCGTAAACAATTGATCATACAATCAAATCATTGATAAAGCGAAAAAGTTTAAAAAGTTTTTAAATACTCAATTCACCCCCTCTTGAGTATATCGGATTAATAGACTCGATCTTCAATTATTATTATAAAAAGGTGGGGTCAAGTCTCTACAGAAGTCTTATGTTTGAGTCTTGGATTTTCAAGACTCAACTTAAGACTTTGTTAAGACTTGAGTAGATTATTGGTAGTCTAGGGTAAATCTTATCTTAAGATTTACCAGAGTCTTGTCTCAAAACTTATTGTAGTTGTGGCTCTCAAGTCCTACTTAAGGAAGGGGTGCCCTATGATCTTGTGCCATATGAAGGATACTCGCATGGTCAAGCCGTCAGCAGTAGAGATACCAGTTGCGGGAGATTTTTGGGGATGTCTTTAAATAGAAGATACAGGGATTACCATCTACGTGGGACATCAATTTTAGCGTGGAACTTAAACGAGGGACGTGACCTATCTCTAAGGCCCCGTACCGAAAGAGACCAAAGGAGCTACGAAATTTGAAGGAGACCAAAGGAGCTACGAAATTTGAAGAAGCAACTCGATGATTTGTTAGATAAGAGATACATTCGACCTAGTGTATCGCCTTGGGGTGCTCCAATTCTGTTTGTGAACAAAAAAGATGGGAGCTCGAGGTTGTGCATCGACTATAGAGAGTTGAACCATGTTATTACGGTTAAGAACAAATTTCTATCGTCGAGGATCGACTATAGAGAGTTTAACCATGTTAAGGTTAATGTGCACATCTCGCTTGTGACATGAGTCACAAGAGGCGGACATGAGAATTGGACTATCTCCCGACATAGTCCCTTTACAATCACTAGTTCACCATCATCGCCATCACCTTCAATCTAATCCAACAATAATCTCACAATCATACATATATATAATTACATTCAAATAAAAATACTAAAACAATGACACAATCAACTGAGTAGGGAAAACCTTACCTTAATAGCAGTTTAAGCATCAACACCAAGTCCACGTAATGACTCACATCAATTCGTACAACAACGGGCATATACAATCATTATGCAATCGAACCTATTTAAAGACAACAACACAGTACAATTCACAAACTTACCTTGAAGCACGAAATCTCCCGAAGAAATCCATGGTTACGTTTAACGCGACGATCCTGACACGAGTTACATTATTCTCCCTTTAGGTCAGCATTGATGACTTAAGGATTGGGTAGTGAGCGATGATGTTTGGGAGAGAGAGAGGGTGATTTTAGGTTTAGGGAAAATAAAGAAATTACGGGAGAAATGAATTGTTTATCGTAGCTTCCGTTTATTATAAAATCTCACAGACTAGTAGTAGTTACTCTGTCGAGTAAGGCCTTATAGAAAAGATACTAAACTACAACTCTACCACTATTACTATAACCCTAATTTAAGCCCTATTTTTTACGACTTAATTTCATTTCGGTTCAACTCTATTCAATTCAATTCAAATTCATGTAGTTCAATTCAGTTTATCTTTTCACAAGTTAAAACTTTGTTCTTTTTTACTTAATTTCAGCTCATTTAAATTTCGCAAATTTAGGTGTAGTCAATCGGTTAAGTTTAGCTTAACTTAATTTAGCTCATCTCTTCGTATATTAACTCTTACTTTCGTATATTAACTCTTACTTTTAAAGTTGAATTCGACTCAATTTCATTAATTTAATTCAATTTTATTCGACTCTTTCCACCCTAAAAAAACAGAGCGCTTAATTATGTTATCTTGAATTTATCTTGTCAATTGATTGCTTGACTTAATAATTAATATGCAACATCACCACATGACACTAGTCATACTGACTAACACAATTTCTCATTGAAGATGGGCATACTCGTCATAAGTTGAAGACGGGTCAAGTAATATCCGAGTAGTTAGATAAGACAAGCATAATACTACTTTCTAGACAATTTGCTTTTATCATATCTACCAACTTGGTTATTACTTAACTCGTTTTTGAACTTGTGACGGATACACCGTCTTCAATGATACTTACGAATAAACTAATGTCATTGGTGTCAATATATATACGTGTGGTCATTGTCATAAGTGAGGCCACCAGTCCACCACCAGTTCGCATACATCCCAAAAAATGGAAAGCTTTTGTGAAGGAAGCCCTGCAATCAAGTTCTTATCCGAGTGTTTCGTGAAACCCACGAACCTCGACAACAAAGAAGCACCTGAAAACCTAACATATTTGGGTGGAACTGATCTATTCATGTTAGCCCATGATACAATGCAAAAGGGTCTCCTTTTCGATACTAAATTAAAACCCGATTTCCTGGAGAAAATCAAAAAATCGTTATTCATCTCCCTCGTTCACTTCTACCCTTTAGCTGGTCAGCTTGGGATCCAAAAATTTGATAATGAACAAACTTGTTGCTTTTACGTCAATTGTGAGGCGGGCCCTGGAGCCCGCCTCATCCATGCAAGCATAGACTACTCTATTTCTGACATACTCTCCTCAATCGACGTTCACCCGATTGTGGAACTTCTCTTTGATCTAGGAGAAAAATCCATTAATTATGAAGGTTATACCAGACCGCTTTTGTCGGTCCAAGTAACGGAGTTCCTTGATGGATTTTTTATCGGGTTTACCATGAACCATTGTATTGCGGACGGCACGTCATTATTGCATTTTATTTTTACATTGTCCGAGATTTTTTGTCAAGTCAAGGATAATGACAAAAATGAGTACCGTGAGGTGCAAGAAGTTTCTATATCTAGGAAACCAATAATAGAAACATTATTTCCAAGTGGTGGGTACGGTCCAACATTCCGGTTGCCTTACCTCGAACCAGATGAGTTCGTAAACCGGTACAAATACGATCCAGGCCCATTAAGAGTACGAATATTCCACTTCTCGCCCAAGTCGATATCAATGCTCAAGTCCAAGGCAAACGAAGATTGTGGGCTTCAGAATAACATATCATCTTTTCAGGCCTTGTGTGCGTTTATGTGGCAGTCCGTCACACGGGCTAGAAATTTACGATCAGAAGAAGAGACCCAATTGTCTATACCCATGAATGCACGAACCCGATTCAACCCGCCATTCCCGGATGAATATCTCCGTAATTCTTTCACGGTGGCGAATAGTAAGACGAAGGTGGGTGAATTAATAAGCAATAGTTTGGGTCACACCGCGTTACTAGTGAATCAATGTATCAAAATGCAAGACGAAACATACTACCGCAAGTTGGCGAAGTTCTTTGACGAGAACATTTGTGTTGTCCCTCGCGGTTCGTCCTCTGTTAATGTAACAATTGGTGGTTCGCCAAGGTTTGATATGTATGGTCCGGAATTTGGTGTTGGTAAAGCGGTGGCTGTTTTAATGGGCTATGCTACTAAGGATGACGGAAAGATAACAGCGAATCCGGGACGTGAAGGAGGTGGAAGTGTGGATTTGGAGGTCTGTCTTAGGCCTCATTACATGAATGCTCTTGAGTTTGACCAACAATTTATGAGTTTTGTGTCAACAATTTAATCACCGAACGCAAACCATCTTGGAACAATCTCAGCTGTTTTTATTTTGTTGTTGTTAGTCAATGAGTTGTTAGCTTGTTTGTTCAATTGTTTGTGTTGTAGGCCTATGCTATCGGCCGAATCGAATATCCCAATTTCCGGCCATGATATGAATGTTATTGCGTTCAAAATAAACATAATTAGACTCAATGGCTAATCTAGAACGTTTAAAATGGGTGTGATTACACTAAAAGAAACAGCGTTGTTGCGACGAACACAAATGGTGTTGCAAATTATTGTTTGCGACGTAATTTGCAACGAAAATGTTATTTGCGCTGGAATTTGCGATGACCGATAATTTTCCAAATCCGCAAACAAAAAGTCAAATGGCGGGAAGGTTTGCGACGGAAATTCCGTCGCAAAGGACTTTTGCAACGGAATATCCGTTGCATCTGAAAGTGGCGGAATTTTTTTTAGACCACCAGTAAAAAAAGTCAGTTAACCTTTGCGATGGATTTCCCGTCGCAAAGAATTGACTGACCGTGGTCAAGTTCAAGTTCAGTTAACGTTTGCGCTGGGAAATCCGTAGCAAATATTGGCTTGCTTTGACCCAGACCTAGGTCGTTGGGTTGGTAAGAGAATGTTTCTATTACTGAATCATTAAACTTTGATGAAATATTAGCACATAAATAAATATGTATAATTGTTTTTCCTGATTGATGGGGGTGAGGGTTCACCCCATCAGTCCATCACCCCTATAAATCCGCCATTGACTAGACTCAAACCAAAAACTACGCGAACATCATTAAAATTGACAAAATATTTATCAGTATCATTATTATCCTATAGGTGTGACTCTCAATGTAGAGAAGTGATACTTAGATATAGTTTTCGACTCAACTTATGCAATGAAATATATTACTTCGTCTTGGCAACAATGTGTGAGATCGAAATCAATCGTGTCAAATTAACCCAACTCAAACTCGATTTGATTGACTCGTTTATCACCCTTCTCTTAACCATGAGGCGCACGAGGTTCAAATACTAGGAAAGGAATGATTGACTTATTTCCTCGTGGTGGCTACGGGGAGGTGCACGAGGTTCACATACTAGGAAACCAATAATAATTGACTTATTTCCTCGTGCTGGCTACTGTCAAACACTCAAGTTGCCCTATCATTGTTTAAGTCCACCAAACAACGAAATTTGGGACCCAACGACCGTACAGGAATTGCGTAAAATCTAAAACGAATCGACAATAGAGATATTACCTCTTGTCTTATAGCGGCAATTTATGTTAAATGTGTGACAAAGGCCTTGTTCTTTTTAGATTTTTAGAGTTCTGAACTGAGCTGAATTGAATAAGGTTGAACTGAGCTGAACTGAACTGAACTGAGCTGAGCTGAACTGAATCGAGTTGAGCTGAACTGAACTGAATTTAATCGAGCTGAACTGAATTTAATCGAGCTGAACTGAATTGACCTGAATAAAGCTGAAATTAATAGAAATAACTTAAGTTTAATTAAAGTGTACTAAATAATAATAATAATAATAATAATAATAATAATAATAATAATAATAATAATAATAATAATATAAAAGAAATGTTTGATTAATACAAATTTGTGATTTTTAAAAAACAATTATATTAAAAAAATATTAATTTTTAGGTATTTTTTTTGTAGTCAACTCTAATGGACTTTGATTTTTTCTTTTCTTGTGTTTTAAAATTAACAAAAGAAAATTTGAATGTTTTACTCATAAACATTAATTATTATTTTTATTATCTAAACATTTTACGTCTAAATCTGGTAAATGTGGCATGTATTTCATTTTTTTTATTATGTAAACATTTTACGTCTAAACATTAATTATTTTTATATATAAATATTTGCAGGTAAATATTATTTGGTGGATTCGAGATACCCGAATACACTTGGGTATTTGTTATTAAATGTTACTTCTCATTTACATTTTCTCTACTCTCTTGTTTACTACTACTACTACTACTACTACTACTACTACTACTACTACTACTACTACTACGAATACTAATAATAATAATAATAAACAATAAAAATATATATAAAATAATAATAATAATAATAAAAAGAAGAAATAATAAAAACAACAGCAAAAACAACAATAATAATCATAATAAATATTATTAATTAATAATAATAAATAGAATAATAAATAAATATAATAATAATAATAATAATAATAATAATAACAAAAACAATAATAATAATAATATGGGATGTACTTAATAAAGTCGAGCTGAACTAACTGAAATGAATTAGATGAAGCTGAGCTGAACTGAGCTGAGCTGAGCTGAACTGAACTGAACTGAACTGAACTGAATGAAGCTGAGCTGAACGGAACTGAGCTGAACTGAACTGAACTGAACTGAATAGAGCTGAGCTGAACTGAAAAGAGCTAAAAATAAGCCAGAAAGAACAGGGCCAAACTAAAATATGGGATTGTTAGAATGAAATATTATCGTATTTTCTTACACAAATTCTTATTTAAAAAAAGTGTATCCGTCTTAAACTTAATAAGAGTCAAATAATTAATATGAACTTAACAAAAGCTTAATATACAAGAAAAACTAAAATATGTTTTTTATGTACAAGTGGATGAATGATAGTTGACTCATTTTAAACTTTCGTCTGAAGGGAGACTAAGGCTCTGTTCTTTCTGGCTTATTTTCAGCTCGTTTCAGTTCAGCTCAGCTCTATTCAGTTTAGTTCAGTTCAGTTCAGCTCAGTTCAGTTCAGTTCAGCTTCATTCAGTTCAGCTCAATTCAGTTCAGTTCAGTTCAGCTCAGCTCAGCTTCATTTAATTCATTTCAGTTTAGTTCAGCTCGACTTTATTAAGTACATTCCACATTATTATTATTATTGTTGTTGTTGTTGTTGCTGGTGTTGTTGTTGTTATTTTTGTTATTATTATTATTATTATTATTATTATTATTATTATTATTATTATTTATTTTTTATTCTGTTTATTATTATTAATTAATAATAATTATTATTATTATGATTATTATTGTTGTTTTTGTTGTTGTTTTTTTTATTTCTTCTTCTTCTTATTTTTTTTATAATTATTATTTTACATATATTTTTATTGTTTATAATAATAATAATAATAATAATAATTATTATTATTATTATTATTATTATTATTATTATTAAACATGAGAGTAGAGAAAATGTAATTGAGAAGTAAAATTTGATAACATTCAAATAATAATATTTGTTAACACAATCGAAATTCATAATCTTAAAAATATAAATATCATTAACAAAGACATCATCTTTGTTGCTTCGTTTTTGACTTCCGTATCATCTTGATGTATGTGCTTCATTTTCGAGGTTATTATGGACACCAATATCACACCCTATTTATTTTTTTTGCAATTTCTTTTCAAACTTTGTCCATGAATTTATTCCGTTCTATATTTAGGCACATAGTTTTTCACGTTTGGATGGCTAATAGGAGACAAATATCCAAGTGTATTCGGGTATCCTGAATCCACCAAATAATATTTACCTACAAATGTTTATATATAAAAATAATTAATGTTTAGACGTAAAATGTTTAGATAATAAAAAAAAATGAAATACATGCCACATTTACCACATTTAGACGTAAAACGTTCAGATAATAACAAAAATAATTACTGTTTAGACGTAAAATATTCAAATGTTGCTTTTATTAATTTTAAAACACGAGAAAAGAAAAAAAAAAAAAAAGCAAAGTCCATTAGAGTTGACTAAAAAAAACCTAAAAATTAATATTTTTTTAATATAATTGTTTTTTAAAAAATCGAAAATTTGTATTAAGCAAACATTTTTTTATATTATTATTATAAAACTTAAGTTATAACTATTAATTTCAACTTCATTCAGCTCTGTTCAGTTCAGCTCGATTAAATTCAGTTCAGTTCAGTTCAGCTCAGCTCGATTCAGTTCAGCTCGGTTCAGTTCAGTTCAGCTCAGCCCCATTCAGTTCAGCTCAGTTCAGTTCAGCTCTAAAAATCCAGAAAGAACAGGGCCTAATTACTTCTCAACAAAACTTTCGACTTTGATTTAATAAGCAACTAGCATTTTTGCCCGTAGATGAACAATACATGTACTATAATTAACAACGATATGAAATATAAAGATGTAAACAAACGAGTCCTTAATTGTTTCTACCCCATTTACTCTCACTCAGTTACTAAGTCATTATAATTTTAGTCAGAAACTACGCGAGAGTTGGGAGCGTGTTCGCTCTGATACCAACTGTAACAACCCGGATTATAAAATAAAGGAAAAACATAATATAAATGAATATCAGAGTGTAACTCGATGATAACTGGGTTAAGGTGGCGGAAACACCTTACCCAAATCCGGATCGAAACTCAAATTGAAAACCAAACTAATACATTATTCAAAGGTTCTTATAAACTTAAAGCAAAGGTTCTAAACAATTTATTAAGCTGCTCGCTTCACACATTCCCCAAGCAAGCATCAACCAAACAGCGACAACCAAACAGCGACCACCTGAACAACTTGAGAAGGGGGTTGACAATCAATCGGGAGTAACTAGATGCTCTCCCAGTCATGTTTACAACAATTGAATGTAACCAACAATCAATAACAATTGAAATGTAAAATCGGTAAACATGCAAGATCATCTACACTTATGAAACTCCAATCAAACTTACCATCATTTGAAGACATGCTACAACGATCATGTAAGGGTATAACACGTCATGACATGCATGCAAACTTAACATACCATGATATCCTTGACACTAGGTGAATGAAACCTTACGAACCTAAATCACATACGACCATTAGACCATAACACTTACTAAACTGGAAGTGACACATGATCCACAATAATCGAAGGCACAAAGCTAGCATCAAAGCATAGCAAATATGGTCATACACGATCCACAGCAACAGAAGGCACAAAGCTATCATCAAAGTATAGCGAATAGAACGAACGCCATTAGAGCGTATAACGCACTGCCTCTAACTGCTAAAGCGTATAACGCACTGCCTCTAGCTGATGGAGCGTATAACGCACTGCCTCCATCGGTGTGGAGCGTATAACGCACTGCGTCCAAGGTTCTATGTATAGCGTATAACCACTGCATATATGTCTAAGACCTGGCCAGACCCTCGGTGCAACAAACGTACACCGAATGACACTCGAGGAACAGAGCGTATAACGCACTGCCTCTGTTAACCCCCCCCCCCCCCCCCAACATAGACCATACACCAGACCCTGATGGGTTGCTCTGTTCATTCTGATAGTATACAAACGATACTACCGTCATCTATTCAAACCAGCAGACAACAATGCACATTATAACTGACTAAACTAACATGCGTGAATAACATCACAACTCAACTCAGTAGAACCTCATAACAGACTGTCCTAATGTCAAATGCATAGAAGTTGCCAACGACATATGCAAACACAATATTATACAATCACTGAACACAACTCAATATGTGAAACAAGTATAAACAACCAAGGTTATAGTAACTTTAACTATAACATAAGTAATGGATGTGATGTTATACTAACCTCGGCTATAATTTCCACATATGGCTTGAGGTTATAGTAACCTTAGCCAAACCTTGACACGAACCTAAAGTTATACTAGCACCAACCATAACCTTGAGTCATACCTCAGGTTTACGTTAGTCTCAGCTATAATTTTAACTCGCAACCCAAAGTTATATTAACTTCAGCTAAAACTTTAACTCGCAACCCAAAGTTATATTAACTTCAGCTATAACTTTAACTTGCAACCCAAAGTTATATTAATTTCAGCTATAACTTTAACTCGCAACCCAAAGTTATATTAATTTCAGCTATAACTTGATTTATATTTGATAACACAATATTTTACCGTCTTTTTAACCCACATTTCGTCTCTTATTTAGTCTAATTTATTATCCGAGTTGGTCTTATTTACCAATTTTGTGAATAAAATAGAATATTTGTTAATTTAAGTTAACTAGTGCCTATCTATATATTTCGTCAGATTTCGATTCTACTTTTTGCTTGTTTGATTATATAGGTATCGAGTTAGAGTATGTAAGTCGACTCAAGACGGATTAAAAAAAAAAAGACGAAGAGAAATTGAACTTCAGACTAGGCCCAAAACAAGTGTAAAATGAAATTGGGCACATTCACTAAAGAGAGGCGAGAAGCAAAGCAAAGGAAAAAGGAAGCGAGCAGCTTCTTATTTTCGGTTTTGTTGGAAGCAGCTTGGGATTCTCGGTTTCCTGGGCGCGTGAGGAAGCAGGGAGGCAGACAGCTCCTCATTTTTTTCCTGCGGCAGCAACATTAGAAGGGAACGAAAGCCAGGGAATAGTTTAGGGGTTAGTTAGTTTAATACACTTAAAAATTCCAATTTTCTTCTTTGTTTCTAGTTTAGTTTTAGTTTATCTCAACAATTTACAAAATTTGTGTGACGATCTATTATCTCATTCCGTTTAATTAAAGTTTGGTATGAATTATTTTCTCCCTTTTTCATTGTCATTTATATTATTATTGTGTTTATTAGTTTAGTCACTTTAATTTAACACAAACACAAACGCAGCAAAAAACTCGCACGGTGCGAGATGGAGCGTGCTGGGCACCCGCACGGTGCGACAGCAGGAGACCCAGGCACCCGCACGGTGCGGCAAAACAGAGGTCCTCACCCGCACGATGCGGTTTTGCTGTTGGAATGGTTCTTCAATTTTTCCTTTTACACTTCTTTTTGAATGAATTGTTTCTCTATTCATGCTACGCTTGGTCCCTTGCTTCCTTGGAGCTTCAACAACCTTCAAACCTCGTCAAAACTTGCTTTGTGAAATAGCTTTATCCTTAGAATTGGCAAAAAGGGTATATATCACACACTAATCACTTCAACTGTTGACTTATTCAGACTAAAATACGACAATTAAAGATAAAAGGATATTCTACATGGTACCCCTCAATTTTTCGACTTTCTACATGGTACCCTACACTTTTTAAAACATACATGGCACCCCTAATTGTTGTCATTATCACTACGTGTACCCCTAAACTTTATTTTCCGTCAATTAAACTCATTTTTAAGTGTTAAATGATTAATTAGACGCATAACCAAACTTGACATTTATCATCTCATGACATAAGGACTCTATTAGAATTAATATACATTCTTTGGACGTGATAATTTGGCAAATATCAATAATTTTTCCTTGACCTTTTTTTTAGCCCATATCTATTTAAGACAGTGAATTGATAAAATGCCATTGTGAATTACCGTCCACTAAAGAGTGATTCATGGTAAACCCAATGAAAATCCCGTCGATGAGCTCTGTTACTTGAACGGACAAAAGTGGTTTAACATGTCCATCAAAATTAATCGATTTTTCACCTAGCTCAAAGAATGATCGAACGATTGGAGGGACATCGATTGACGAAAGAATACTTGACACAGTCTCGTCCACGGTGGCATGGATGAGCCGGGCACCGGGTCCCTTGGTGCAATCAAGGTACACCCATGTTGCATTTTCATTGGGTAAATCTTGAACTGAAAATCGACCGGCTAAAGGGTAGAAGTGGACGAGGGAGATGGCTATAGCATCCTTGAGCGTGGCTAATAAATCAGATTGTACATTTTCGGGTTTACTAGAAAAGAGAAGACCCTTTTGAATTTGATCTAATTGCAAGAATGCCAATTCAGAAGGGCCTAAGAAGTAAGGTTGTTTAGAAGCTTGGGTTTCATATTTAGGTTTCACAAAACATTCTGAAATGATTTTAATTTGGTTGCTAAGATGATCATTTAAATTGGCCATTTAATTGAATTTTGACAGTAGAAGTTGAGCACCTTGTGAATTCAGTTGTGTAGAAATATGGGATGTCTGGTTTAGAGGAGTGCGGAGCTAGGTAGCACCAAAACGAACACGATACGGGACACGATATCCCATTAAATTTGGACACGGGACACGTCATTTAAATATAATAAAATATATATTTTATAGTTATAAATAACGTGTAATCCCATGACCTTTACTATACCCAATTCTCATTTTTCCACCCAACTCATCTTCTAATCGATCTTTTTTAAAATTTTATTCCTCGTCTAAACCATTATATATTTAGCCATGTGTCCAACGATTGGTGTCTAAGTGTCAGACACGGTGTCGAACACGGAGAAGTGTCCGTGCTGCTATCTAGTGCGGGAGTCAGGTAATAGGAAAAAGGTAAAGTCTATTGTTGTAGACTTGCAGTATTCAGACCGACAAACATACGCAAAGTTCAATCGTTCATTCTCTTTTCCTGACCCTTTTACTTGACCTCACCTGTTAACCATGTGTGATGTGAACCCACCTTCTTCGTTTATTGCCTTAGAGGATCACGAGGTTCGATTGGTCTCTTTTAAAACGGATATATGTCTTAAATTCAAAACGGGTATAATTGAGGTCCAGAACTCAATTTGCCGTACGCCAGTACCTCGAGGCTCCAACCTGGTGAGTTCATAAACCGATACAATTACTACGATTCAGGCTCATGTACGAATATTTCACTTGTCATTCAAGTACTGCTCAAGTCCACGGCTAACGAGGAATGTGAAATTACTAACGTCATTTCTAAGTCTTTTTCTGCCTCATGTGGTTATATGTGACGGTCCAAATAAGAAGGCCTCATGCTTTACAGACATCAAACTCGGTTTCACCCATACTTACCAGACCATTTTTCGTAATTTTCCCGTGATTGCCGTTGATGGGACTAAGGTGGGTGATTTAGTGAGAAATGTATCAAAATCCTTGTACTTTGATAATTCCTTTCGTTCGTGCACTAGCCAAGCAATGTATGAATGTATCTGTTAGGGTACAACACATGTCCACGTCGGTAGTGTAGAGGTGAAATATCATCTTTATAGGTGTTTAGAAAATATAATAGTACGAGGCCTTAAGAGCCCAAGAGTAAATCCGTGAGGGTTTGGCCCAAGCGGACAATATCGTACTATTCACGCTTCCGCACAACAAGTGGTATCAGCCCCCATGGGCTAGACACGAGAATGCATCAGCAGCCCAAGACTTGAGATGATGATGATTCTAGTGTGACAAGAACCTGTAAGGCATGGAAGAATGATCACCCAAAACAGATCATCGACTTGATCCAAGACCAGGAAAGTCGGATTGGCATATAAATGTATAAAATTATTTCAAGACCAGTTCTGCGTAGACTAGTTAGCAATATGGCCTGTCTTTGTGCTTTGCACTCTTCAGTTCTTAAGCACTTGATCAATTCTTTGGCTTTTACAGCTTCATTTTATTATCTCACTTAAATCCACTTGCAGTCTTATGCTTAATGATTTGTTCAATGTAGCATAAACAAATCGTGTTCGCCATATACAAATTTATGAAATAAATGGTTTCCAAATTTTTCATATAAACAAACAACAACGAAAACAAAAATTGCCTGCAAAAATGGCGGAATGCTCTGTGCAATCAGCTGTACAATGCCTAGGGAAACATCTAGTCGAGGAAAAAGAAAATCTACAAGCAATCGAGCAAAAGGTGGAGCAACTAAGGGATGAGCTTGATTGGATGCAATGTTTTCTACGGGAGGCGGACCCATGTCGGAATGTTGACCCGAGAATTAGTCGATGGGTCATCCAGATACAAGGGATCGCGTTTGAGGCTGAAGACATTGTCGAGAGCTTCCTCGTCAAAGTCCTCAGCCATCAAAACCAGCATCATACGGGTAAGACTTCCACCTTAAAGAATGCCCTTGAAAGGTATCTTTGGGTTGTTAAAGAGGCCAAAGCCATTCATGATGCTAGTAATGACATTGAAGCCTTGAGAGTCAAAGTCTCGACTTTGACATCAAGGCTTCAGGCTTACGGTGTAGGCATCACAAGATCGGAATGTTGGAAGTTGGAATCTACCCAACCAGGGATCGATGTCTTTAAGGAAGAGAAAATTGTTGGGTTGGATGATATGGTGAAGCGAATAGTGGGTGACTTGGTGAGCAAGTCAATAGAAAACAAGTTTTTCGGGATTTGGGGTATGAATGGTGTTGGAAAGACGACTTTAGCCGAGAAAGTTTACCTTCATTTTGCTGTTAGAAGGCACTTTGATCGGTTTGTCTGGTTAAATGTGCCTGAAAACTGCAAAATTGTCGATTTGTTAAGAAAACTATGGAGTTCTCTTGGAAGGATTTCATGGGACGAAGTCGAATTGATGAATGAGCAAGTCTTGGTTAAGGACATTTTTGATCTTATGCTCGAAAAAAAGTGTTTGGTTATAATTGATGATGTTTGGAGCAAGGAGATTTGGGATGGTCTGAAGGAAGCTTTTCCGGGAGACGATGAAAGGGATTCAAGAAGCAAAATTCTCTTCATAACACATAGCAGGAATGTGGCAGAAGAGATGCATCATGGAGCTGTTGTTCGTGAGTTGAGATGTTTAAGTTACGATGAGAGCTGGGAACTGCTTCGAGCCAAACTTGGCGACTTTACTGGTATTTTCCTCTGTTTTCGACTGTTTTCATTCCGATTCAGGCTAACGATTTTAGAGTTTGTTGTATAAGCAATCGAACTTAATCCAAGCATTCAACTATAAATTGTGCATTGTAGCAGACTAGTAGTAGTTCATAGATGAACCGTCTCAACCAAAATCTTCACTCAAATGTCCATTGGGTTTGAAGAGTGGTTAGTTTGCACAGGTTCCCCCATACCGTGTGCTAGGTTTCCACTTCGTGTTTTTGAGGGGTTTTGAGGTTGCCAGGATTCGAACTCGTGACCTTCGGTCACACTGGCTCTGATACCATCATAGATGAACCATCTCAAGCAAAACCTCAAGTAGTGTATATTTAGGCACATTAATCTGTCATGTTGATGCGATTCTCGACTCAGTTTTCAGTACTAATCATTCAGATGAAGGCTAGCTCTGGTATTTTTAGCACAATGAAAAATAATGCTTACATTCGGATGTAGGAACTCATGCGATGACAGAAATGGCGAAAAATATGCTGAAATCCTGCCAGGGAATTCCATTAGCAGTTATAGCTCTGGGAGGTCTTTTAGCAGCAACGAAAACCCCAGAGAAGTGGAAAATGTTGCTCGATCACATCAATGTGAACAATGGCGACCAATCATACGAAAAAGTCCTGGAATTATGCTATTATAATCTACCATATTACTTGAAAAACTGCTTTCTTTTTCTAGGAAACTTTCCTCAACATTATGAAATTCATGTCAAAAGATTATGCCACATGTGGGTAGCTCAAGGAATCACTGTACTAGAAAATGGTGATGTCGAAAATTTTGCTGAGTATTGTTTGAATGAATTGCTTCAAAGGGGTATGATTCAAGTGGCCAAAAGAGGATCAACAGACAAGATCAGATCTTGTCGATTCCACAAGATTATGAGAGATTTGTGCTTGCAAGTATCGAAAGAAGAAAATTTGGGTGGAAAAACTCGAGAATTTGCTTTATACTTGGGTGAAGATGAGGAAAGTTCATTTCCTATGAAAAATCCATTTCTTAGATGTCTTCAATTATTCCCATCTACGGAAAAGAGCTCGGAAATGAACTACATGTCACTTAAATCGTTCTGTAAGGACTCGCCATTGATTCGCGTCCTAGATCTTGAAGGGGTCTCTGTAAGTACTAAGACCTTACCTAGGGAAATTGGGGAGTTGCTTTACCTAAGGTACTTAAATTTGAAGGGTATGCCCTTGACGAAACTCCCACCGGCAATTGGGAGTTTAAGGTGGGTGGAAACTCTTGATTTACGAGCCAAGGTAAGGTTAGAAATACCCAATGTCTTATGGAGGCTTACAAAGCTTAGACATCTCTACCTGCCCTGTTATTTCACTGTCAAAGACTCGGAAAAACTGAGACTCGACAGTTTAACGGACTTGTTGACATTAAAGAACGCGAATCATTTCCTGACTGAAGACGTGCTTGGGATGAAGTTTCTTAGGAGAGCGTCCATTAGGTACATTTCCGAGAATGAACACTTGGAGTTCATTCAGAAATCACCTGAAGTTACGTTCAGTCTGACGATTTTTCAGGCTGTGATTAGTGAACAACAGGTGAATGTGTTGCAGCATTTTCAGAATCTGATCAAATTGGAGTTGAAAGGCGGGTTATCCGCGCCTATGAATAAGCTTATTTTCCCGTCAAATATGCAAAAGTTAGTCTTAGATTTTTGTGGGATGATTCAAGATCCAATGTCGATTTTAGAGAAGCTTCCGAGTCTAGCTTGCCTTTGCTTCGATCACCAAGCTTATATGGGGACGAACATGGTTTGCTCTTCATCGGGGTTTCCTCGACTTAGTTATCTGAGGTTTAATGGGTTGAAGAATTTGGAAGAATTTAAGATGGAAAAAGGCGCTATGCCTCAACTTAGACGCTTAGAGGTGAAGAACTGTGAAAGGTTGACGAAGATTCCTGACGGAATTCCTCAACAGGTTCTTGTCACGCTAGAATGATCATCGTCTCAAGTCGATGAAGCCCTTCATCGATATCTATCGACATTTTTTGAATGCAGCTGAGTTTCAGAATGCAGTACTGTAAAAGCTGCTGTGTGATTCATTTTACAAAATTTATTTGGTTTGTTATTTTTTCATTGTTCCAGGGTGAAGTTTTGTGTTCACATTTCATTGATTTGGTTTGACATACTAAAAAAAACTTGATTGCTATAAGGTCTTATGTAATACATCAAATACGTGTTGCTTTTTATGTATCGCTTCTAGGGGTGTCAACGAGTCAAGTCGAGCCCGAGCTCGAGCTCGGCCTTGCTCGGCTTGTGCTCGATTACAAAACTCGAGCTTGAGCCGATCTTACCCGAGCTTGAAAAAAATGCGCTCGTTAAAAAGCTTGCGAGCTTTAACAAGAGCTCGAGTTAAACTCGAGCCTATATAAAATTGTTTTTTTTTTTCTTCAGATATTTTCAATAACATAGTTCGAAGATTTTATGTAAAAAAATTTAGCAAATCAACAAGATATTTGATATATATGCTACAAAAATATAATAATGATAAAACATTTTTATAAAATATGAGCATATTTTTATAAAAATATGGTTAATATCTTATGTAAACTCAAATGTTCGAGCCGCTCGCGAACTTTTCGAGTCGAGCCAGCCTTTGCTCGGCTTGACTCGTTAAGCTCTCAAGCCGAGCCCGAGCTTGAACCAAGCCGATCTCGAGTTGCTCGCGAGCTGTCCCGTCTCATTAAAAGCCCTACTCGCTTCTGGTGACATTCGAAATTAGAGACTCAAACCATGTTGTCATTGGCGAGGGAAAGATGTAATCCTATATGAGTTAGTAAAATCCGTAAATGAAAGCAATTACGAAAATTATTTCACATTAATGAAGTGAAATCACACCAATACAACAATAAATTTTCCATTAAAATGACTGTATTAAAGGAAGCGGATATTTATATTTACACAAATATTGCAAATAAGGAACACCAATGACAACTAATTTTACACAACAACATCAAAGATTCAAAGTCTTAGTCCCAAAATACTTTGGGGTCGGCTGACATGAATCATCCATTGGAACCTCACAACTTATTATTCAAACTGAACACGAGTACACAACCAACATCCCCGAAAACAAATAGAAAAGAGTTGAAGAGAATCACTTGATCTGTTGGGATTTCTTTTCAGTTTTTCTGGATGTCCAAGATCTTCAAAATGTCGATATGTGGGACGTGTGCAACCTTCGAGTACTCTTTCCATTCTTTAAGGCTCTTCAAAGGAGTCCAACCCCTGTAAAATGACAATGGCATGTACTGAATGATAAACTCCTGAAGACTTTTAACATCTCTCAACCCTTCCGGGATCATCACTAGATTAAAACATCGATCAATCTCCAAAGTACACAACTTCGGCATAGCTCCTTGTTCAACTGTCCAAGTTTCCAACTTCTCCAAACCTTCCACATTGAGATAACAAAGCTCCTGAAATCCTCCTTTGGAGCATGTCATACTCGTCCCGTTATAACAACCATTCTCTAAGCTTAGATGCTTTAATTGAGGCAATTTCTCGAGGATGGGCATAGGATCCTCCTCAAATCCCGAGCCACTGAGTGATAACTTGTTAAGATTGTTAGGAAGCTTGACAGTTGTAATGGATCGTGATACCTTTCCTTTAACCCATAATTTATGGAGAGCTTCGCACTTATCAAGTGATGGGTTTGCGCTCAAAAAATCGCCTTGGAGTCTAATTGATATGTAATCAAGGTGAACCAATGCAGAAGTCGGTGATCGAAGGAGGGGTATGATACTTTCAGGACAAGAAAGGTAATTACAAGACGAGAATTCTCTAAGATTAGTAAGCGTACTAACATCATCTCGTTTACACATGTCGCTGAAGTTTGAAAGTGTTTCCAAGTTACACAGACCTTTGAGTTGGAGGTTGGGTGCCTTATTTCGGAGGATAAATGTTTTGGAGGGTAAATAAAGATGCACCAGCCGCTCTAGGCTCGATAAAACATCTGGAATCCTCATACAAACAAATGACAGAACACGCAAATCAAGGGTTTGCAAACACCGTAAATGCTTGATTGAGTAAGGTAATTTGGAGACCCAGCTACCTCTCAAGCTCAAGTACCTCAAATGGATCAACGAACCAACATCTTTTGGCAAACTATGGAGTCCAGTATTTTCAATATCCAAGACTCTAAGAAATTTGTAATGACGAATTGCACTTTTAAGTGCCATGTTCTTCAAGGGTATAAGAACCTTGTCTGTTTCTAGAGTATTGAAGAAAAGCAGAGATCTGACGTACCTTGCCTTTTTGTAATCAGAGAGAAGGTTGTCCAATTTCTCGGTACAGTAGATGGCCAAGCGACGAGATTTTTTCTTATTAATTGATCTCGATGATTTCATAAATCTGGAAGTAGTACCAGCGGATTGATCGGTCTTTTCATCAAGCTGAGCTATACTTAGCCAGTTTAGTTTTAATGCTTTGTCCATGCATAGTTTTCGCATGACATCATGAAGCCTGCATGTCTTTGCCCGTCCTTCTAAGTCCCGCGATGCCACCTGGACAAGGGACCTTTCTACCAGCTCAGCTAAGCAACCTTCAGCAACATCTTCAAGTGTTTCTTCTGAATCTTCATCATCCCCGGAGGAAACAATGCCTTCAGCCTCCCAGAGCCGACTTAACTTTGTTGTGGTTATTTCCATGTTAGTTGGAAAATAACCCATATAAAGGAGACATGGCTTTAGCTGATATGGAAGCTCATAATAGCTCAAATCTAGTATTCTTTCCCATGGTTGATCTTTTTTGTCAATTGGGTATAAACTCAACTTCTTTTCAACAGTTTCCCATTCCTCAAGAGTTCTTTTCGTCGCTAAAACTCCTCCGAGCACAACAACAGCTAACGGAAGGTTTCCACTGTGTTTAAGCATTTTCTCCTTCAAATCATCTATCTTCTGCCTGTCACCATCTGATAAAGATAAAAATGTATCAATAGCCTCGCGTTTTTGTAACGTCTTTGTCTGAAAAAACGCATAACTAGTCCTATTCTTCCAATAAGACTTAAGTCACTTTTCTAATATCTTTCTATGGCCATTAGATGTTTATTTGCTAGAGAAGAAAGAGAAAAGAGAAAGAACAAACGTATTATCAACATAATTACCTGGCATGCCAGCTAAAGAATTTCCGATTTTTTCCTCAAGCAGCAACTTACTATGGTCTGCATCCAGGAAAAGAAGCTCATGATTAAACGACTGATGATGGACATATTTGGCCAGACCCTCTATCCGAGTGGTCAACAGTATTGTACTCTTGAAGTCGCAGCATGTTATTGGAAAGGCTTCTTCTAACTGATCCCATAACTCGGCTTTCCATAAGCCGTCTAACACAATGAAACATCTTTTCCTTCGCTGAACCTTGCATAACTGATGTTTGAGCTCACAATCAGTCATTTGAGCAATTTGCTCTCGAGATTTTGAAGTGAGACCACTGAGAAGCTCTTGCTGAACAGCTGAAATCTGGCATGGCTGGGAAATGGAAGCCCAAGCAAAAGCCTGATAGCTTCTCCTGATTTCATGGTTGTAGAAAATTTCTTTGGCCACAAATGTCTTTCCAATACCACCGACACCACATATTGAAACGACTCTGCTCTCTCTTTTTGAATCAAGAATCGGAAATTGAACCGTCTTTGAAGAAGAGGGTTGAGATGAATCCCCTTTGTTTACTTCTACAGCGACCTGGGTAGAACAAGTTATGTAAGTGTCATATACATGAAATAAATGAAAAAGTAAAGGGGTCTTCCCTAATAGGAATAAAAGTTGGCCTCTAGTCCTCTACCATCACCTTAAGCTTTTTTGGTTGGAATGGTTCATCTATCATGGTATCGGGGAGCCTGTACAAACTAACCACTCTTCAAGCCCAACGGGTATTTGAGTGAGGAAGCGTAATAGGAATAATAGTTGGACCCCAACCATCAACGTAAGGTTTTGGTTGGGATGGTTCATCTATCATTCCCTTCAAGAATTAAATAAACTAAGTCGTAATGTAGAAGACTTGCCAACAAATTTAACAATTTAGTCACATCGGCATCTCGTCCAATAAGCTTTTCTTTCTTCGAAGTGAAATAACTCCCATGCTTGGCCTTGAATAGCCAAAGTAATGAGTTATCTCCTGATTCAATCTTGATCCCATAGGTATTCAGCTTGGTAGTCAAGAAAGACATTTTATTCTTCAGTGCATCAATCTTCTTTCCAACCTGATGTACAGCTATAACTTTCCAAAACATTATGGAATACTTTTTTACCATACTAGCATAACCATGACCTCCTCCCCTAATATTAACTACGAACTTCTCAACTGTGTCCTCGGCCTCATATGCAAATTCTCTGATTTGAGCAACCCACTTCCGGGCCATGGAATTATCCAGTTGGCTTGCGTCAGCGCTTCTCAGGAAACACTGCATCCATTCAAGTTCGTCCTGTAGTTCTTTCACATTTTCGCTCACCTTAGCTAGGTACTTTGCTTCCTCAACTAGTAATCTCGCAATCCATTGAGCAGCTGATTTGACATCTGCCATCCTGGTATAACTGTAACCCAAACAACAATGCAAATAGATAAAGTGAATTTAACAGTACTGTGTAACAATAATTACCAAGCTGAATTATTGTCAGTTAGATAGGAGTATATATAGAGGAAGATGACGACATCATATCCAAGAGGTAGCTTGAGAAGTACCAGAAGAATTAGAAATGGAAGTACAAATGCTAGATATACAACAACATCCGCCTTAGTCCCAAAATGCTTTGGGGTCGCCTGACATGAATCATCCTTTGGAACCGCCATGGGTGAACTCCCATCTCAACAAGAGAAAAAAGAAAGAAAAGGAAAAACGGAAGTGGAGTGAAACAAAAAATGAAAGGCAAAGGAGTTTTATAGAATTTAAATCGAACTTATCACGTATATAAAAACCCAAAAATTAAATCAAGAATAATGCTTAAAGTGATTTTAAAAAATGAAGTAAAACTTAATATAAAAGGTTTTGGAAAAAAAGTGTAATAAATCCAAAAAGAAAAAAAATGTTTTTAGAAAACCTAATAAAAACATCCAATGCTAGGAGTAGACGTGTATCATATCCCTCCATAGTGCCCTCTCCATCACCATCCCTTCTGAAACCCGAGAAATCTCATATCGTGCTCAGTCACTCTTCTCCAAGTTTGTTTAGGTTTTCCTCTACGGCTCTACCCCTAGCAACCTTTTCCGCACCCAGGTCTCCAACCTCCTAACAAATGCTAGATATATGGTAAAAAAAAGGTGATATTTAATTTTAAAGTAAAGTAAAGTACCTGGTTAATGAAGTAGAACACTTGTTAAAGCTGATCCTAACACAGCTTGCTTATTATAATCCATATTGTGTAAAAAGCAGTAAAAAAAAAACCAAAAAAATGACTTTGCATTTTTGAATACAAAATGTTAGATGTAGCGTTGAATTTATAGGAGATGAAAAAACCTAGTATTCTCCAAAAGTAAGGAAGCAAAGGATCTGAATTTCTATCACTCTCAAGCAAAGTGATATTTACTATTCAGAGACTTCTACCTTTCCTTGGCTATAGCCTAGATAAATCATAAATATACAAAGTAAAGAATATTTATTTTTAATGAGGAGAAGTAAAGAATGATAAGGGTATCAAGTGATTTTGTATTCTCGTATAACAGCAACAGCTAGCTGAGAGCTCGACAATGTAGCCAGCTATTCAGTGACTTCTACCTTTCCTTTTAGCCTCGTTAGTCACATTTCTCCTCACAAAAAGTGAAAAACGAGGCTAAATGGAGAAGATATAGGAAGTTAGTTATTGAGAAAGCATAGATGAAATTTGTCACTCCCTACATTCATTTCACTTCAATACATTTCTTCAAAATACGTGAGGAGAATTGTGACAAACGTATAGAAAAGAAATGAATGGAGGGAGTAGTAAACTACATGATAGAAGCGTATTGATCGAAGTCCGTAAATAGAAGATGAGATGAACATTATTTTCATCTTCAAACTAATTATAAACTCCAAAGGTCATCCATGGCATTTTGAAATTCAAACTTAATCATGTTCTTTACAAGCCAAAATGTCAAGTTTAGATTGTAATACCTAGTTATGTTTCCATTAAATGTAAACGTTCACGAAACTAAAATTAGCAGTTTGCGAAAACTTGCAGCTGATAAAGACACTCCTCCCTAGTCCCTACTGTATTAAACTAAAATCTTCACTGTTTGAAGAAAAACATTTAGGCCGCAATCTAACTGTCGATAAAATCGCTAATTCATTTAAACTCATAGAGACAAACAAGAATCTAATCGCTAATTCATGATAAATGTTTTGGTAAAATTTCTACCGGGTCAATGTTTATGTGGTGCGGGTCAAAGTGTCAACCAATATTACAATCTTACGTAAGAACAAATATAAGAACAGAAGAAATAAAGAATGACGCAAGAAGATTTTGGTGACGCGGAAAAACCCAATGAGGGAAACAACCGCGGAGGGAACGGAATCCCACCAATATTTTTTACTATGATCGAGTGATTTCACTGCTTTGTATGCGTACAAGTGTTTGCGTAAGTATTCCTGTTACAACGTATGAACTGAACTGCTTAAATAATGCCCTAGTTTCTCTTTTTATAGCTGCGAATTACTGTCCAACTGATTCGGTTTCTGGTGCTGGAATGTGGGAGAGAATATAGGGGAATATCCTCTTAGGGTTTTGACCTATTCCCTTTCTCCAACAGCTCTTTTTCTGCTCTGGTCTGCGTCTGCTCTGTTTCTGTTTCTGCGTCTGCGTCTGCTTCCTGTGGTGGGCTGCTTGTTTATTTGTCCTTGGGCCCAATGGTGGAGTATGGTTTTTTGGGCTAAACAATTTCCCCCAAATTTCAGCCTATTTTGGCCTTAATTGGGCTGGAATTTTCTTTGTGCCGTTGAGTGTGCTTCTGGATTTTTCCGTGGTAGTTGGGTAGTCTAGGCAACTGTTCACAGCCGTTTTCTTTACCCACTTGTCCCACCTGTCCCATCACTTCATTAACTGCTTGTCCCCTTGCCATTTACTCTTTAACTCTTCAATTTCCACCTTTTGAATTCAACTTTCAAATTTTAACTGCCCACTCTTTTTCTATAAATACCCTATTTTTAACTGCGCATTTTTACTTTCCTTCTTCTCTTACTTTCTTTTCCATCTTCAGATTTTTACTCTTCCTTACTTGCTTTCTTGCTCTTTCTTTTCTCAGTAAAAACTTTTTACCACTTCTTTTAATAATCCATCATGTCTGGTCCTGGGTCTTCTTCCGCTACTCCTTCCGCTACTCCTGCCCCTACTGGGTCTTCTGGGTCCAACTCTGCTTCGGGGGACTATTCTGGTCCTTTCCCGTCGCAGAAGTTGCTTGCTGCCAAGCATTTATGCGATTCCTCTTTCAACGAGTCTCACGCCTCTTTTATCAAGCTTCGATTTGGATTTCCAGAGGGGGTGGTCTATCACTTTCCTCTTGCCGGCGAGAAGGCCGATTTTGAGAGGGAGGGATGGACTTGTCTCTATGAATACCCTTTCCGTCTGGGTCCCAGATTTCCTTTTCCTGACTTGATTGTTGATTTTCTGAAGTTAACCAAACTAGCTATGTGCCAGATTGCTCCGCATGCATGGAGAATCTTGCTCAGTATTTGTGCTCTGAACCGTGAACGGGGGCTGAACATTGGTTTGGCTGACTTGGGGCAGTGGTTCACCCCTTGTTCTCTGGGTCATTTTCAGTGTACTATTCGCAGCCATGACAATATGCCTTCTGCCATTATCTTTTCCACTACTCCAGACGACAGTAAGTGGTTTACCCGCTTTATTTTTGTCAAGATTGACACATTGCCTTCCTCTCCTGATTATATTTTCTCTGCATGGCAGCCTGTGGAAGGTACTGGTTTTGCTCTGGCGTTTGATTTTCTTTGCTTTACTGTTTTTGTCTGCTTCTGATAGCTTGCTAGTTTCCGCAGGGCGTAGCTTGGCTAAGCTTCCTGACTCCGCTGATCCCCCTACTTCCAAGGCCAAACTCCTGGACCTTCCTGCCGAGGAGAGGACGTTCTCCAAGCTGGTCCGGGATGCTGCTGTTCTGGTGGTGAAGAAAGAGGGTACGGTATTTTCGATGTTCTTTGTTTTCTTTGGGTAGATCTGCGTTTATTCTGCTCTGATTTATGCTGTCACCTTTTCAGGAAAGCCCAGAGTAGACGTGAGCAGGGTGATGCAGCTACGCAGAAAGAGGTTGGCTTCTGGGGACACGGGGTCCTCGAAGAAGACGAAAATGGACGTTGTGGAGGGGAGCTCTGCTGGAGCCGGGTCCAAGGCTGCCCCTATTGAAGTTGACACTGTTGATCTGGTTCAGGAACCTGTTCCTGAGGCTCCCTATGTTGATCCTTCTCCTCTCAAGATTCCTCCCTCCATTCCTACCCCTGGTTACAAGCCAGTTTTGGAGCAGCTGCCTCTACCATCTTCTAGAGGAGGTTCATCTTCTTCTTCTCTGCGCCTGGACCTCCCAGCGGACTTTGGTGGGTCCAGGACTAATCTCTGGCCTGCTTTGGACTCACTACTTTTCCCTGCCTCTGCCTCTATTATGGAAACTCGTCCTTTCAAGGACTTGATCAGGCGTACTACAGAGATTTCCTTTGAGGTAACCCTCCTTTTTTCTTTTCCTTTTTTCTTCTTTTTTTTTTTTTTTTTTTTTTCTAACCTGGTCTGGACTTCCAGGTCCTAGAGCTGTCACTTTGTGCTAAACGACAGAGTGAGGCCTTGCTGGCTGAACTTCATTGTTCGAAGGCGGCTCAATCTGAGGCTCTGAGGAGGAGGCAGGAGGTGGAGAGGATGCAGGAGGCCCTGGCAAAGAAGGAGCGGGAGTTATCGGAGAAGTTGAGCTTGGAGGAGACCTTGAGGGAAAGTTTGCGGCAGGCTGTTGAGCGTTCTCGTCAGGATGTGGCTAAGGGTCAGGAGATGCTCAAAGCTCAGGAGGAGGCTTCTCAGAACCAGCTAGCCATGGCTCACTCTAAGCTGGAGAGGGCCTTGACTTCAGAGGCGGACCTGGTGCTGAAGGTGGAGGCCCTGGAGCAAAAGAAGGCTGGTCTGCAGAGGGCGTTAATTGAAGTTGTTGCTTATACTGCTGCTGAGACCCGGGTGAAGTGTGTTCGGGAGTTTCAGGAGGGTAGCCATACTACCTGGGACTTAGCAGCTTTGGAGAAGGCCTTTGCTTCTGACTTTCCCGAGGGTTTAAACATGGACCTGATTTCTGACGATGATGAGGAAGAAGATGGGGTGGGGTCCCAAGATGCTGGAGAGGAGGTGACCTCTGACCCCACCGATGCTGATGTAGCTGCTGCTGGGCCTACTCCTGACGAGTAGGTTTAAAATTTATCTGCTTGGCCCTGATGTGGGCGTTTTGATTTTTTGAACTTTGGATGCCCCTGCGTGGGCTTAATGGTTGTAACTTTTTGCTGCTGGTCCGGGTGGACCAGCGAAAACAATTCTGCTGCTGGTCCGGGTGGACCAGCGAAAACAATTCTGTTTTGAGCTGCTTTGAGCAGCTTTTAATCGTATGTACCCGTTGTGTGAGGTTTTCTTTATCTTGTTGTTTCTGCCGTTTTTTCTGGCGTTTTTTCCTTTGTACATGCATGTTTCGTTTGTATTTTGGCCATCGCTGTTTTGGTGTGCTGGCCTGGTGTTTTGTATACCCATCCCTATACTGGGGTGCCAGGCTTGACTTAGGTTCTCCTGCGATCAATGCAGATTTCCTCTTTAGGTCAGTCCACTAGGATAAGTAAATTCTGGTCCAGAAAAATGATGAAATTTTTTCCTTTTAAAGACTCGAAAATTGAAAATAGATTTAAGGTTTGAAATTATAAGGCTTAGATTACTAAACTTAGGTAAAAAATATAGAGGCAAGGTATCATTCTAAACTTAAATTTATAGACAAAAATATAAAGACAAGATTTTAAGCTGAACTAGAGTAAACTTTATACAGAGTAGAACCTGAGTCTAAGGGAGTTGCTCTGATCTGGTGGAGGCACCTTTAGATGATATACTTTTTTAGGTGAAGTATATTCCATGATCTGGGTATCATTTCCCCTTCCATTGTCATTAGCCTGTAGGCCCCATTACCGACTATGCTCTCAACTTGGTATGGGTCCTCCCAGTTGTAGGCAAACTTTCCAGCTTGTCGGTTTTTGGTGTTCTGGAACACCTTTCTCAGGACCAGATCTCCTACTTGCAGGGTTTTGATCCTGACATTTTTGTTATAGCTTCGAGCCACCATCTGCTTATATGAGGCCATCCTGTCGTAGGCACTGGTCCTGAGTTCATCAACAGTGTCCAGGCTACTTGCCATGTCTACTTGGTTCTTGTCCTCAGTTGTGCACCCGTACCTGTGGGTTGGGACTTTGACCTCAGAAGGAATTACTGCTTCTGCTCCGAAGACAAGGCTGAAGGGGGTCTGACCTGTTGCTACTTTCGGAGTAGTTCTGTCAGCCCACAGGACCAGAGGGAGCTCCTCTGCCCATTTCCCTCCCATTTCTTGTAGTTTCTTTTTCATATTTTCAATGATGATCTTATTACTAGATTCGGCTTGTCCATTGGACTGGGGGTTTCTGGGGGTAGACTTCTGGAGTGACACGTTCCACCCAGCACAGAAAGCCTCGGTTTTCTTTCCAATGAATTGGGAACCATTATCACATATTATTTCTGAGGGTATGCCAAATCTAGTGAATATATTGCGCTTAATAAAAGATATGACATGTGCTTCGGTGGTCTGGGTGAATGATTCTGCTTCAATCCACTTAGAAAAGTAATCTGTCATGGCCAGCATGTATAGCTTGTTTCCTGGTGCTCTGGGGAGAGGCCCCACAATGTCCATCCCCCACTTCATAAAAGGCCATGGGGATATGATCGGGTGCAGAGGCTCTGCTGGTTGGTGATTGACAGGTGCGTGCTTTTGACAGGCGTCGCATTTCATTGCATACTCCTTTGCGTCCTTGCGCATTATGGGCCAGAAGTACCCCATTCTGAGGGCTCTATTGGACAGGCTTCTTCCCCCTGCATGATTTCCACAGTCTCCGCTGTGGAGGTCATGCAAGACTGTCTGCGCCTCAGTCTGGTCCAGGCATCGCAGGTATGGCCCTGCTAATGACTTCCGGAACAGGATTCCATCAATCAGTAGGAACCTGGAAGCCTTCATCCTGAAACTGCGCGCTTCTTTCTTACTGCTGGGCTGGATATCATGTTGCAACCAGTCCAGGTATGGCTTTTGCCAGTCTTGTTCTGACTCCTGGTCTGGGTTGTTGCTGCAGACAGGTAGCTCCTCCTAGTCCGAATCTGGTCCAGGAATGGCTGGTTTGAGGACATGAGTGATTGGAATACTGGCTACGTCGGCTGGTTTGAAGGTTGAGCCTAGGGTTGCCAGTGCATCTGCTTCTGCGTTCTGTTCTCTGGGTACTTGCTGGATGCAGAATTCCACGAATCTACTGATTAACTCCTTTGTTACACACAAGTAGGCCACCATTATGGGGTCTCTTGCTTCGTATGCTCCATTGACATGATTCACAATTAGTTGTGAATCACTGTATACATTAACGTGGTTGATTCCCATGTCCAGGGCTAGTTGCAGTCCCAGGACTAGGGCTTCATACTCAGCCACATTATTTGTGGTCTTGAACTCACATCGGACTGCTTGGGTAATTAGATCCCCTTCTGGTGATCGGAGGATCAACCCAACTCCGGACCCTCTGGCGTTTGAAGCTCCATCTACTCGTAACTCCCAGGTGCCTGGTTTGGCACCCTGGTGTAGGTGCAGGATTTCCTGCTCTGCTTGGGTCTGGAGTGCCGGGCTGAAATCGGAGACAAAGTCTGCAAGGGCTTGTGACTTTATGGCTGTGGGCGGTTCAAACTGGAGATCATAGCCACTGAGGTGCACAGACCACTTAGCCATTCGTCCTGATAATTCTGGCGTTCTCATAACCGTCTTGAGTGGGTGATTGGTAACCACTAAGATGGTATGAGACTCGAAGTACGGGCGCAGCTTATAGAATGCTGTGACCAATGCCAATACTAGTTTCTCTAGTGAGGTATACCTTGCTTCTGCTGGCAGTAATGACTTGCTGACGTAGTACACCGGGTGCTGAGCTCCTTCGTGCTGTCGCACCAGAACTGCACTTAGTGCTGCTTCGGTTACTGAGAGGTACAGGAGCAGGACCTCCCCCTGCTCTGGCTTGGATAGCAGGGGTGGGCTGCTCAGGTACTGCTTTAGTTCCTGGAATGCCTTTTCGTGCTCTGGTGTCCAATCAAACTTCTGGCTTTTACTGAGAATGTCATAGAATAATTTGCACCGGTCTGAGGATCTAGATATAAACCTGCTCAGGGCTGCTACTCTTCCCGTCAGACGCTGCACATCTTTTGGCTTCTGGGGTGATTCCAGCTGCAGAACTGCTTTGATCTGTTCTGTGTTGGCTTCTATCCCTCTCTGTGTTACCATATACCCCAGGAATTTCCCACTGGAAACTCCAAAGGTACACTTAGCTGGATTCAGCTTTATCTTGTACTTCCGGAGGGTATTGAATGTTTCCTCCAGGTGCTGGGTGTGGTCTGCTGATTGCTTGGATTTGACCACCATATCATCTATGTAGACTTCCATATTGCGTCCTATCTGGTCTTTGAACATCATATTGACGAGCCGCTGGTACGTGGAACCAGCATTCTTAAGACCGAAGGGCATTACGTTGTAGTAGTAGATGCCTCTTTCGGACCTGAATGCTGTCTTCTCCTGGTCTGCCGGGTCCATTTTGATCTGGTTGTACCCGCTCCAGGCATCTAGGAAAGTTAACATTTCGTGGCCTGCAGTGGCGTCCACCATAGCATCTATATGTGGCAAGGGGAATGGGTCCTTTGGGCAGGCCTTATTCAGGTCTGTGAAATCCACGCAGACCCTCCACTTACCATTCTTTTTTGGTACCACCACTACATTAGATAGCCATTCTGGGTACCTGACTTCCCTAATCTTTCCTGCCTCCAGAAGGTTATCCACCTCCTGGTTTATGATCTGGTGTCTTTCTGCTGCGAACTTCCTGCGCCTCTGCTGCACTGGTCTGAAGCCTGGATCTATGCTGAGCTTGTGTGTTATGATCTCTGGGTCTATACCAATCATATCTTTGTGGGACCAGGCGAAACAGTCCACATTCTTTCTGAGCAGTTGGAGGAGCTGCTGACGTAGATCTCCAGAGCACTCTGAGCCTATGAACACGGTCCTTTCTGGGTTCTGCTCATCCAGGTGGACCTCATCGATTTCTGCCTGCTGGGGCTCGATGTACTCCTCCCGGATGTGCAGTTGCTGTAGTTGCTATGCTCTGGCAGCTGGTGGTTTGGTGGTCCTTTTGAGAGCTACTTTGTAACAATCCTTGGCCTCCTTCTGGTCTCCCCGTATCTCCTGAACTCCCCACGGTGTAGGAAATTTCAGGCACTGGTGATACGTTGACGGGATTGCTCGCATTTCGTGGATCCAGGGCCTGCCAAGAATAACTTACCTGTTTGTTCAGCCCTCCGGCGTAGGTGGGGATGGTGATCTCCCCCAGGGTATGCGCTGTTTCTCCACTGAATCCGACCAGAGGAATAGCTTTCTTTGTCAGGTCCTTCTCGTCAAATCCCATGCTCTTTAGTGCATCCAGCATTAGCAGGTTGACGGAGCTGCCTGTGTCTACCATGACTTTCCTGACCTCACAATTACCAATGTTCAATGTGATAATCAGGGCATCATGGTGCTGCTCTGGTACTGTGTAATACCCTGTATTTTAGTCTCGGTCAACGACAGTCGAACCATGTTTTATACACGTATTTCAATCAAATGGAGTGTTTATAAAGTATTTACGTAAACTATTATTATTTTGTAAATCGTATTTCTACGATTATACCGTATTTCATAAATATTTTATATTTGATGATTATTTCATAAAATGTCATTTTATTCGTACTTCTTTATTTTGATAATATATTTATAATTAAATATATTTCCTATTCTATATGTATTCTTCGTTTATACTTGTTTTATTGTTTAAATCGTAATTATTTTTAAATCCTAAATTTTTATAAGTGCTAAATAATTTTATATTGTTATAAGTAATTTAAATAATTCTTGCTAATGCTAAAGTACATAATTTAATTAGTATAAGTATTTGTACGTACTTCTTAATTTTTAAAGTTGCGAGATAAGAACGGGGTATTGTCATATTGGGCCTCGGTACGCGTGCAATAATAGCCTTCGATGGGCCATACTCTATACACGTTCAACACAAGTCACACGCTTAACCTTTGTAGCACCCCCATATATTTAAGAGCCTTTAGCAAGACATTCTCAAATAAATAGAGACGTTACCATCTCGGAATGTCCGAGGTAGTGAATAACAAATTAAACAAACCAAAGTACTTTATATAAATCTGATAAAATTTAAACTTTTGGTTATTACAGTTACTACATGACGGAAAATAAAATACAACTAATGACCTCTCTAGATATGATCTAATTCTAAGTAGGTCCACGCCATGTCTCACTCCTTGCCCACGCTCCTAGTCCATCTGTCTCTGACCTGAAGAATCTACTCCCCATTCCGATCTTGATGCTTTATGATATGGCTAGTTGTTAATGATATTAGTATGTCGTGATTGTTTGAATATATATATTTGATAATAATCATGTTTACTGCTGTTATGCATTATACCGTGATTCGTGATATATCTTTTAACTTGTTATGCGTTAAACTTTGAGGACAAAGTTTTCTTAACGAGGGTAGAATGTAACATTTCGTGTTTTAAAGTCTATATAAGTGCTACTTGTGATTGTTTCCTGCTTGTTATATGTTTCCTTACCGTTATGGGGTAGCGAACTTCGGGACGAAGTTCATTTTAAGGAGGGAAGACTGTAATACCCTGTATTTTAGTCTCGGTCAACGACAGTCGAACCATGTTTTATACACGTATTTCAATCAAATGGAGTGTTTATAAAGTATTTACGTAAACTATTATTATTTTGTAAATCGTATTTCTACGATTATACCGTATTTCATAATTATTTTATATTTGATGATTATTTCATAAAATGTCATTTTATTCGTACTTCTTTATTTTGATAATATATTTATAATTAAATATATTTCCTATTCTATATGTATTCTTCGTTTATACTTGTTTTATTGTTTAAGTCGTAATTATTTTTAAATCCTAAATTTTTATAAGTGCTAAATAATTTTATATTGTTATAAGTAATTTAAATAATTCTTGCTAATGCTAAAGTACATAATTTAATTAGTATAAGTATTTGTACGTACTTCTTAATTTTTAAAGTTGCGAGATAAGAACGGGGTATTGTCATATTGGGCCTCGGTACGCGTGCAATAATAGCCTTTGATGGGCCATACTCTATACACGTTCAACACAAGTCACACGCTTAACCTTTGTAACACCCCCCCTAAACCCTACTTCTAATCTTATCAACGCACGCCTCCCACACACATCTCCACTCACCTTGCTGCCGCCACCTAAAAGGTTACAGAGGAGGGTTCACAAGGTGGTCAGGGTGGTCCAGTGTCCTTCGATCGTTATGGGTAGAGGGGTATGTTCACTGTGCTTTCGTTTTTCCTTGTTTTCATTCATTTCAAAACGTGTTGTTCATCGTTATGGTATGATTCGAGTTTCTGTTCTTCTTATATTATTAATCTAGGATGTATACTAGTTGTATATTGACCGTAGGGATGTCGTCGTTGGCCACCTAGGACCGTCGTGTGAGGTGGTTTTGTCAGTTGTGTCAGTCTTGCCTTTCGTTTTCGGAACATGGTCATAAGCATGAATGTTTACCCTCTAATTCGAATAAGTCTCTGTACGTGTTTGCTATGGGTGTTGGGGTACCTGGGTAGGTGGTAGTCAAGTGGTTGGAGTGGTGGTTCTCTCAGTGGGTCGTCGTGTTCATGACGGTTTTTATGGTGAGTTTCGTAACGGGTGGTTAATCGCATAAAACAGAGCAGCGGCGGATGTCGAGTTGTAGGGCGAGTTACTGGTAGCGGGTATGGTGTCGATAGTCGATGGCTCCGTCCCTGGCACCACCACGGCTCAATGGCGAGCCTGGTGGCGCCACTGGCCGAGTCAGGGGTTGACAGTGGCGTCGGGTATGGTGTGTTTGGGGTGGTTGAGGCGGTTCAAGGTTGCTTGAGGGTGCTGAGTTGTTTTCGCGAATTCGGTTTTAGCTGCGTTGTTTTGATTGCTTTGACTATTCTATTATTTTGTTCCTTTATTATTATTATTATTATTATTAGTATTATTGTATTAATGTTAGTATTATTTTATTGTTATCTTTTATCATTAGTGTTAATATTATTATTGTTATGATTATTAGTATATGGTTAATACTAGTGTGATTAACATTAGTAAATGTTACTCATGTTTTATTTATTAAAAGTTATCAAGTAAATTTTGTTATACAAGAATGTGACGGTTATCAATATTTGACTATATACTTTCTATGTTCGTTTACTTAATTGAAGTTGGTTATAAAAGTAATAAGGACAAGTTTCTTAAATTAATTAACCTAGTCATGTTTAATACGGTCTCGTTATGTGATGTATATATTATTTAAATAATAGATTTGAATGATTGATATAATATATTAATTTGCGTAATTGTATTAGTTAGTGATTACGTATATTATATTTGTTAGGTGACGATTGTGAGGTGGCATAATTCTGTTATCTGCTGGCTCGCTATTGGATTATATTGCTATCCAGGTAGGATACACTGACACTATACTTTATGAAGTGATATGAATGGATGCTTACTCTGTGATGTGTTATGAATGGATGTTACCTTGTATGTGATGGATGCAAGCATGAATTATATAAGAATGATATTAGTTGGATTGATTGTGGATTATTGGCAATGACATGGGTATTTCAGTAGTTGATGGCATGATTAAATAATTATATTGTGGCATTCATGAGCATAGCATATGCATTGGTTACTGAGAAAGTTATGGTCAGATATTGTTCTGATATAAAGCCCAGGGTGGTTCTGCAGACCAGGCCTGGTGTCTTATCAGCTGTTGAGCTGGTGTTCGGTGACGACCGATTATAGTCTGCCGGGAGGTTCGGTATGGCTTGGTGCACGGGTATGAGTTGAGATTGAGAATTGAGATTGAGATTGAGCTCGAGCATATCATTGCATTTGCGTATCATAATTGTTGCATTTTAATTATTGTGTTACCCTACTCAACCGCGAGGTTGACAGTGTATTCGTGTACACCTACGATGATCCGGAATGGGGAGTAGATTCTACAGGTCAGAGACAGATGGACTAGGAGCGTGGGCAAGGAGTGAGACATGGCGTGGACCTACTTAGAATTAGATCATATCTATAGAGGTCATTAGTTGTATTTTCTTTTCCGTCATGTAGTAACTGTAATAACCAAAAGTTTAAATTTTATCAGATTTATATAAAGTACTTTGGTTTGTTTAATTTGTTATTCACTACCTCGGACATTCCGAGATGGTAACGTCTCTATTTATTTGAGAATGTCTTGCTAAAGGCTCTTAAATAAATGGGGGTGTTACAAAGTGGTATCAGAGCGAACGATCCTCAGGCCTAAACCAAATGAATAATAATGAAAGTAGGAAGAGTCTAATAAAATGAACCCCAGGTTGGTAACTGTTAGGAGCCCCAGGATTGGGATGAGTTAGGGGCCCCCTCAAACCAAGCCACTGGCCCTTTCAGTCTAACCTGGTAAACCTTGAGTGATGCAGAGAGTGGGTAGAATAAAATAAAAAGTTAGACCTTGCATATTGTATTAACGTTTCCGCAGAAAAGGAATGAGGTAAGTTATGATGTGAAAAACGGTTGATGATCTGTATTGTGAAGCATGATTTTGATATTGAATGTTGGTTGATATATATGACTTCTAAGTATTGAGAACATCAAAATTGGAATATGACTTTAAAATATAAGCTTGACTTGTATAATGATGTGCATTAGAAGAATACGACTGATCTTGAAATGTTTTTCATCTGAATGATTGAATTAAAAAAATTGCAGAGAATGGTTGTATATCTATTGAACAATAATTTGGAGTGATATGATCATATGAGTTGGGTGATTCGAAATGTCTATATGATATCTGGTTATTAAATGACTATCGCAATTATGTAATATGTTGTTTAGTATTTGAATAAGAATGATCAGACTTGTATGTTATAGTAATCTATGTCTGGTGATATGCATGCGGCTATATGATCCCGGAACCCGTAGGTAGAGATATAGTAAAATGATATGTGTAATGAGTTGATGATAAGTGGCACCTTAGTGACTTCTAGGATATATTTACGTACCTAAATAAATTGTGATAGTTCCGAAGATAGAAACTACTGTATTGCCTATACATGCATGATGATAGAGTTATTTAGTTGATTTTATTTGCGATTTCGTTATCTTCACCGTTTTGATTTAGATGGCAATTACATGTTAATATGGTGCAATGTGATTTCAATGCTTCAATAATATATCAACATGTTTTGGAGAAAGTATGATTGTGTGATAATGTGTAGTAATTTTAAAAGAACCAAAATTTTAATAAATTCCTGAATATCACCTGGTTTGTACGGGTTGCCGTTTAAAATGTGTTCTCTATAAGAATGTGTAAGTTTTATGTATGATGACCTTATGAGTTAACTTTCTTATGATTTTGATTTCATGTTAAAACGACTTATATTTTTAAGTAAATAAATATTTTGGTTAACAGTGGTCAGATTGTTACCACACAGTTTTGTTTTGACCTATATTTTTGTAAAGGAAATCATTTACAACGTGCTTATTGCTTATGCCTATTTCCAACTCCACTGTCTAGAATTTTCATTCACGTTTTCAAAATGATAAGCCACGTAAAATCTTAATGAGTCGTTATTTAATAGTGATTTTGCAAGTTGTCCAAATTTCCGGGTAAGCGCTGTAAAGTTTTGTTCAAACCCACTGAGTTGTAAAATTTATTATAAATAATTTCCTTAAGCTTTAAATTGATTGTTCTTCCTATGATTAGTTAATTCCTTATGGGTTTTAATTATGGTTTTTGGAAGTTGCTAAGTGATGCTTGATTGTTGAAATGGTAAAGTTTTAAATATAAAAGTTTGAATCAAATATGAATTATGCTATGTAATCATGTAATAATCCGATATGACATTAGTAGCATGAATAGTAGACATATTATATGGATATGAACTTTGTTACATAATAATATAGCCTTAATTATTTTTTTTTTTTTTTTTTTTTTAGCTGAGTTTTATACAAGGTTAGTTTCTTTTATGTCGACGCTATTGGTTATGCCACAAGATGAATTACATATTTTTATGTTTAAGTCTGATCACAATATATTGAATTAGTAATTTGGTGGACGCGTGAATTGTGTAAATGCCAGTCTTGTTTTCGATCTATAACTTGTAAAATCGTTAGTTGATTCGTGTTTATAAATCGTCATTAATTACAACTTCATTGTTTTGAAAGTTTCGAAATGTTTTCAAATCGAAAATCCATGGTAAAGCTGATGTTTGATAATTATGGTAATCGTTTTACAACAGGAAGAATGTGTAGCTACATGTTAATAAAATTTTTTGCCTAAATATGAAATTGTTGATGTAAACCCCTTATTCTGCACGTTATATCCGTTACTGGATTTATGATTGATGTAATTTGAGTAGATGAGAAATGCACCTATGTGGTTTTAACTTATTTATACCTAGAAATGTTAAGCTAACCTGCTAGTCTATGATTGGTGTATATCTTGTCAAATAAGCCAATGCTCCATGTTTAATTATATTGGTTAAATTTTGCCTTATGTCTTTTCTAGAATATGATTTCGTTTCAATAATATGATTATGAGCATGAAATGTTTTGAGTTGTCAATTTTGAACTATGAGTTAGCTGATTGTCTACATTGGTGTAAATACGTTAAGATTGTGTTAAAATTTCGGGTATATAGGTACTAGTAGTTACCTTGATTTCGTTTTACTACGTAGCATGAAATTGACAAATATGATGGTTGCTTCAAAAGTCGGATGCTAGTGGTAATTACCTTATCATATGAATTGTGACTGATGTTTTGGTGATCTTCTTGAGCATTGAATGTGAATTTGTAATGGGGTTACGGGGACGTAACCATGTTTTAAGGAGGATAGGATTGTAAAATCTTGATGCTTTATGATATGGCTAGTTGTTAATGATAATTAGTATGTCGTGATTGTTTGAATATATATATTTGATAATCCTGTTTACTGCTGTTATGCATTATACCGTGATTCGTGATATATCTTTTAACTTGTTATGCGTTAAACTTTGAGGACAAAGTTTTCTTAACGAGGGTAGAATGTAACATTTCGTGTTTTAAAGTCTATATAAGTGCTACTTGTGATTGTTTCCTGCTTGTTATATGTTTCCTTACCGTTATGGGGTAGCGAACTTCGGGACGAAGTTCATTTTAAGGAGGGAAGACTGTAATACCCTGTATTTTAGTCTCGGTCAACGACAGTCGAACCATGTTTTATACACGTATTTCAATCAAATGGAGTGTTTATAAAGTATTTACGTAAACTATTATTATTTTGTAAATCGTATTTCTACGATTATACCGTATTTCATAATTATTTTATATTTGATGATTATTTCATAAAATGTCATTTTATTCGTACTTCTTTATTTTGATAATATATTTATGATTAAATATATTTCCTATTCTATATGTATTCTTTGTTTATACTTGTTTTATTGTTTAAGTCGTAATTATTTTTAAATCCTAAATTTTTATAAGTGCTAAATAATTTTATATTGTTATAAGTAATTTAAATAATTCTTGCTAATGCTAAAGTACATAATTTAGTTAGTATCATAATTGTTGCATTTTAATTATTGTGTTACCCTACTCAACCGCGAGGTTGACAGTGTATTCGTGTACACCTACGATGATCCGGAATGGGGAGTAGATTCTACAGGTCAGAGACAGATGGACTAGGAGCGTGGGCAAGGAGTGAGACATGGCGTGGACCTACTTAGAATTAGATCATATCTAGAGAGGTCATTAGTTGTATTTTCTTTTCCGTCATGTAGTAACTGTAATAACCAAAAGTTTAAATTTTATCAGATTTATATAAAGTACTTTGGTTTGTTTAATTTGTTATTCACTACCTCGGACATTCCGAGATGGTAACGTCTCTATTTATTTGAGAATGTCTTGCTAAAGGCTCTTAAATAAATGGGGGTGTTACATACTGCCTGCGCATCTGTCTCGTCGAAGGTCACTGCTGGGAGATCTTGCCTTGCTATTCTGCACGACGATTCTGGCTTGTCTCCCTTAGCTGCAGTTACACGCCTCTTGGCCGCTGAGTAGGTGAGCCCACACAGCTCTGATCCTCCAGTGATGACATTCACAATTCTGTTGCAAGGAGGGGCTGGTGAAGGCTGCATTGACTCTGGTGGATTTCTCTGGGAGCAGATGGTCTAGGTTGCCTCGGTCATACTGGAATCGAACTTCATTCCTGAGGGTGTAGCATTCATCGGTGGTATGACCTATGTCATCATGAAATTCACATCTTTTGCTAGCATCACGGCGGTCATTGGGTCGTTCCTCTTTCTTCTTTGGCCACCTGACTCCCTTGAGATCCTTTAGGGCTTTCAGCAGGCCCGCCATCCCGGTGGTAAAGCCATACTCACTGACTTTCGGCGGTGGATCTGCATCGCTTTTACCACCGGTGCTCTCGGACACTTTGCTTACTAACTTGCTATAGGGCTTTGGTCTCTCGCCCCTCTTTTCTACTGGTGCTTTCCTAGACACAGGTTCTGTGTCATAGGTACTTCTTCTGGAGGCAGCGTCTTCTTCCAGCCTCATGGCTGCAACTGCCTGGGCCTGTACGTCAGCAAAGGCAGTGCATGGGTGCATTGTCAATTGCTTGTACAGGTCTGAATCGTGATGCAACCCCCTACGGAAGGCTTCAATGGCAGTGGGTACATCACAATGCGGGATGGCAACCTTTTCCTTGTTGAACCTGGTGAGATAATCTCGAGTGGTTTCCTCGAATCCTTGAACAATTCTGTATAGATCGCTGGTCTGCTTCTCTGGTTTCATGCTGCTAGCAAACTGCTGATTAAAGGCATTAACCAGATCTGCAAAGGAGGAGATGCTGCGATTGGGCAATCCTACAAACCAGTGCAAGGCTGCACCGGATAGAGTTGACCCAAATCCTTTGCACATGCAAGCCTCCTTGAGTGCTCCGGTTGCGGTTACCGCCATCATTTTCTGCTTATACTGATTTATGTGGTCCAGAGGGTCGGCCGTACCGTCATATAGTGTCATGGTTGGTGGCACAAACCCCTTGGGCACATTGATCAGGGCAATGTTGTCGATGAATGGTGAATCTGCATAGCTGTCCTGGGAAGCTTTCTCCATTGTCATTGGCATACCAGGTATCTTGGTGATCATGTCTTTCAACTCCTGGTAGCGCTGGTCTGAGAGACTGCCTGCTCCAGGGAATGGATTGACTGGCGGTGGGAAGACGCCTGGAGGGGCTCCTCCACAAGGTCCTGCAGTCGGGTTGATTGGCGGAGGGAAGAAGCCTGGAGGGGCTCCTCCCCAAGGTCCTGCGGCTGGTCGATTGGCTGCCACGGACGAACTGAAGCCCGGCTCTGGATGCCAACCAACTGCTGACTGCGCTGGTGCTCCTCCTTGCCACCCTCCAGTGCTGGGCTGGTTCACGGGTGCTGCTCCTACTGAGATCTCTGGTGTTCGCTCGATGGTAGGCTGCGGAGGGGTACCTGAAAAAATCAAAGGATCAATCCCAGGGGGAAAACAAGGTGTTGGATTACCTGCAGGCTGAACTGGTCTGGACTGCGGTGCTCCAAACACAGACAAGTCCAGATCCAGTATCTCTGGGCCACTGCTCGGGGTGGTGACATCTAGATCCAGCCTGGTGACGATCTCCTGGGGAATTGGCCGGTTCAACCCCGCTCTCCCGAAGGTATTAGAGGTCTGGCGGGGCCCTGGCTGCAACATTCTGGACGGCTGCTCTGGACGTGCGACTGCGGCGATCTGCTCTCTCAGGTCCAGATTGTCCTTCTTCAGGCCCTCTATGGCTTCCTGCAGAGCACTCATTCCCTGGACCACCATTGGCATCGGATCTGTACGGGGAACCTGCGGCTGCTGGCCTGCTCCTGGCATCTGGGTTTCTCCACTTCTGTTGGGGCTGCTTTCTCTGCTCTGCCTTGGAGAAGCTGACACAGGGAGTGATCTGGGAACCTGAGGAGGTTTGCTGGATGGGGCCACAACCTTGGAGGCTGTGGTCTGACTTATGACCAGGGGTGGTCCTGTGAGACCAACGGATACAGTAGGGTTGATCCCACTAGACTGGGCTGGCATGCTCTGAGAACTGGAAGGGTTAGCTTTGGTCCCAGACATGCTTGTGACGAGATAACGATTTTAGATATTGGAATGCGCACTATGCCCCACGGTGGGCGCCAAATTGTTTTGGTAAAATTTCTACCGGGTCAATGTTTATGTGGTGCGGGTCAAAGTGTCAACCAATATTAAAATCTTACGTAAGAACAAATATAAGAACAGAAGAAATAAAGAATGACGCAAGAAGATTTTGGTGACGCGGAAAAACCCAATGAGGGAAACAACCGCGGGGGGAACGGAATCCCACCAATATTTTTTACTATGATCGAGTGATTTCACTGCTTTGTATGCGTACAAGTGTTTGCGTAAGTATTCCAGTTACAACGTATGAACTGAACTGCTTAAATAATGCCCTAGTTTCTCTTTTTATAGCTGCGAATTACTGTCCAACTGATTCGGTTTCTGGTGCTGGAATGTGGGAGAGAATATAGGGGAATATCCTCTTAGGGTTTTGACCTATTCCCTTTCTCCAACAGCTCTTTTTCTGCTCTGGTCTGCATCTGGTTTGCGTCTGGTCTGCGTCTGCTCTGTTTCTGTTTCTGCGTCTGCTTCCTGTGGTGGGCTGCTTGTTTATTTGTCCTTGGGCCCAATGGTGGAGTATGGTTTTTTGGGCTAAACAATAAATTCGCTGTGTTTCGTTCGATCATGAAACACGGGATTCTTCAAAATATGTAGTGCGGCCTGATTATCACAAAACATTAGCATAGGTTTTGTGTGAAAAACTCCAAGTGACACGAGAAACGATTTTAACCATAACAGTTCACTTGTGACCGAGCCAATTGCTCTATATTCCGCTTCAGTCGTCGATTTAGCCACCGTAACTTGCTTCTTCGCTCTCCAAGAAATAGGTGATCCTCCAAGTGACACAAAATAACCACTTAACGACTTCCTCGTGACGGGACACCCAGCGTAGTCCGAGTCACAAAATCCTCGAAGTTGATAGTCCGAATTGGTATTGAGAGTAATTCCTCTACTCGGGTTCCTTTTGATATACCAAACCACTTTCAAAGCAGCCTCCCAATGCTCCTTCCTGGGCTCGTTGACGAACTGCGATAGTATATGAACCGAATACACAAGATCTGGCCTGGTTATTGTTAAGTATACCAACCTGCCAACTAGTCTTCGGTACTTCATGATGTTGGTCAAAACAGGCCCCTGTGCTAGCCCCAAATTATGCCGAGCTTGTATGGGTGTATATGCCGTCTTTGCGCCTGCCATACCACTGTCTTCAACAATATTTATGGCATATTTCCTTTGATTGAGAAACAGTCCATTGACCCCATGAGCAACCTCAATCCCAAGAAAAAATTTTAGTTTACCCAAATCTTTGATCCCAAACCTTCTGTCGAGGAATTGTTTGAAATCGTCACATGCTTTTCGATTATTTCCTACTACAATCATGTCATCGACATATACTAACATCCCTACGAAAACTCCATCTCGGTTGAATGTGAACAATGAATAATCCGCCATGGATTGAACGAAACCGTAATCCTTCAATGATACAGTTAATTTTGCGAACCAGTTACGCGAAGCTTGCTTTAAACCATAAATGGATTTCATCAATTTACATACCTTTCGCTCTTTGCCTCTTTCGAACCCTTGTGGAATTCGCATATACACGTCTTCTTCAAGATCTCCATATAAGAAGGCATTGTCGACATCTAATTGCTCAATAATCCACTTCTTCTTCACCGCCACCGCGAGTAGACATCGTACACTCGTCATCTTCGCAACTGGCGCATAAGTTTCATGAAAGTCAATACCCTCAATTTGTGTAAATCCTTGGGCAACGAGTCTCGCTTTGTATCGTTCTATTTCTCCATTCGCATGATACTTTATTTTGTATACCCACTTACACCCAACAGCTTTCTTTCCTTCGGGTAAATCAACGATGCGCCAAGTTCCATTGTTTTCGAGTGCACTGATTTCTTTTGTCATTGCTTCACGCCATCTCGCATTTTTGGCTGCTTCATGATACGAAATTGGCTCCTTGTGCTGGTCAATTTTGGCTAGAAAACAATTATGGGACTTTGAAAAACAATCGTTAGTAACATAATTGATTAATGGATAACGAGTACCTGAGTTTGAGGAAGCTAACTGTGTACGGTGAGCATCTCGACTGGGGGTAATTACTCTTGACGATTTGCAGTAATAATCTTTCTTCCATGTGGACTCAAATTTTTCGCGAGCACCTCTACCCATTTTTTTCTCTGTTTCCTGGCCACGATTGTAATTTGTCTCGGATGACTCAATTTGTTCAATGGTCTCGGTATTGTCAGCTATTTCCTGACTAATGTCTGATATTGTCACGGAATCATCACTCTTATTATTTTGTGCATCATCATCACTCGGATCCTCACTAAAACTCCCCCTGTCTACCCAATTCTTCTCACTCAATGTTTTGTCAGCTTGTAATTTGGTTTGGTTATTATCATTGGTAATTGTATATGGGTAGACATGTTCATAAAATTTAACATCTCGGGATACAAAAACACGTTTCTCCTTAAGGTCATACACCTTCCACCCTTTCTTGCTATGAGGATAACCTACGAAAATGCATCGTTTTCCACGCTCATCAAATTTATCCCTTGGTTTTTCATTGTTGTGCACATAACATAGACATCCGAAAACCTTGATATTTTCATAATTTGGCCTTTTTCGGTAAAGAATTTCGAATGGAGTTTTGCCATTTAATAATGGTGTAGGGGTTCGATTTATTAAATAAGCAGCGGTTAAAATACATTCCCCCAAAAAATGTAAAGGCAACCCTCCTTCAAAACGTAGGGCACGGGCTTTTTCTAATATGTGACGATGTTTTCGCTCCACCCGTCCATTTTGTTGGGGTGTACTAGTATTGCTAGTTTGGAATAGTATCCCATTCTCCTCGTAATATTGTTGCATTGTTCCTGACAACAATTCCGTACCATTATCACTCTGAATTTTCTTAACATACGACTCGAATTGTGTTTTTACCATCTGACAAAAAAATTTCATAAAACTACCAGCTTCACTCTTATCTTTCATAAGATAAACCCAAACAGCCCGACTGTGGTCATCGACGATGGTCAAAAAATAATGAGCCCTAGTTAAACTAGCAATCCTATACGGTCCCCAAATGTCACAATGTATTAAGCCAAACAAAATATCACATCGTTTATGATTCAATTTAAAAGACGTTCGGGATTGTTTTGCCCTACAACAGGAATCACAAACAGTATCCGATGTCCAATGTAAATTACTGCCAACCAAATCAGAAAAACTAAGGAAAATACTCTTAGATGGATGTCCAAGTCTCTTATGCCACAACTTTGCTTCTTTCGTGACACTTGTGCGAGCAACCATTTCTCTCTTCTCCGATGTGTAGTAATACACCCCATGACGATGCTCATCGCGTCCAATCATCATCCTCGTATTCAGGTCCTGTATTTCACAAAAATCGGAATGAAATGTTACTATACAATTATTTTCACAAATTAATTGTTTAACGGAAATCAAATCGCAAGTGAGAGTTGGTACAAATAAAACATCCTTCAATACAAAATTTTCGCTCAATTTGATTTCTCCATGTACTTTTGTCTCAACCCTTCTGCCATCGGGTAGACTCACAGTTTAACACCCATTTTCGACCCAAACATTCTCCAATAATTCTTGCTTTCCTGTCATATGATGAGAGCACCCGCTATCTAACATCCATTCAACATCAAAAGTCGTTTTCATACCTTTTAATTTGTCATCTCCTTCGGGGCTACCTCTGAGTAATACTTTTATTCTCTCAAATTCTTCACTGGTAAATGAGTAAGTCTCTTTTGAGTCGAGTTGGACTCCTTCGTTCTAGACGAACTGTTAACAGCATTTGCTTGATGGTTCTCTTGACTGCGGCCTCTTTCTCTTCCACGCCCGCCACGGCTAGAGCCTCTCCTTTCTCGTCCTCTTCCGCGAGAATTTACAGCATCGTATCCATGCTTATTGTAGCAGGTTTCTTCTGTGTGATAGTACTTCCCGCAATAAGAACACTGTGGTGGGGGATCGGCATCCTCTTTCTCAAATTTCTGACTCCAATTTCTGCCTTGTACTCCGGTGTTCCGAATCGACATTGCTGCCTCTACTTTGTCTTCTTTGGTTTTTGTAATTGAAGCATGTCTTTCTTCCCTGAGAATGACAGCATACGCCCGATTTAAATTTGCAATCGGGTCTTCCATCAACAAATTTGTTCTTACATTTCCATACAATTTTGTATCCAATCCCATGAGAAATTGGTGCACTTTCTCCTCTTCACGCTCTTGAACTATCGATTGAGCCGCTCCACAAGTGCAGGCTTTCATCTTGCTATAATTTCCCAACTCATCCCATATGGTTTTGAGTCGAGTATAATATTCTACCATTGTGTCGTTTCCCTGCTTGCATTCGTTGAGTTCGCTTTTTAATTGATGAACTCGTGGTGCGTTTCCGGTTGAATACCTCGCACGCAATTCTTCCCAAATTTCTGCTACTGGTTGCGCGAATGTGATGCTCGGATATAATTTTTCGTGGATCACATTACGTAACCATGCTCGTATCATCGCATTGCACTGTCGCCAGGCGACAGTTTCGACGGTCTCCTCCCCTTCATCTAACTCGGGTCTGTCAATCTTCCCTTCCAAAATATCTAATTTATTTTTGGCATCCAACCCGTTCTTAACCGCTTCAGCCCACAAATCGTAATTATTTCCGTTGAATACAATTTGCGTGACAGTGAGGTTTGGACTTTCCGAAGGGTGGAGATACAAAGGTGATGTTGTTGGGATGGTCTTTGGACCGCCACTACCATTTCCCTTTAATTTGTTATCACCTGTCATGATGAATGATATTACGTTTTAAGTTTTGTGTTTGTTTTTTTTTTTTTTTGTTTTTTGTGAATTGAAATCTATCTCTCTGATACCATCAGAAAAACAGAGAACAATATGAACATTGAATTGAGAAGATTACTTTCTTATTCTTTTCTGCCTTCCAAAATAATAAGATGGGGTATATATACAAAGGACTCACCTTATCACATCCCTCCTTTCATAACTATTCCTAAGAATATGGAAACTATACATTCTCCAATACAAAGAACTTGACAGCTATAATAATAAATATGCTAGCACCAATACAACGTACATTAGAATACAATGTACACGCCTAGTCGGTTTCCGTATTCTAATAAAATTCAACAACATTAAAAGGGGAAACTAAAGTAAGACAATAAAATGACAATTTGAGAGGAATTGATACCTGAAGAGGCGAATTAATACTCCATCGCATTGGCCGTCCCGAACACTTTGGTCGCCGATATCTGCACAAAACAAACAACTTAATTAAGTTAGTTATATGATTTCAATATTGTTTAGTTAAACTTCAACCTAGTTATGAAGACTTCGTGCACCTTTTCTGTATTTGGGATCTCCATTTTCGACTCAATTTTCCAGCTTCATTGTCTGTGCGCTTATTTTGATGACTGGATTTACGAATTCAGTAACTGTCACTCTATTTTACTATTTTCTTCCTATTTCTCTTCCCACCGTAATTTTCACCGTATATATTTTTGTGGTAACGAGGAAAACGCAGCCGCTATCTTTAGTACACAATAGGTAAACCCTCGGTATATATTACTAATGACTCAAGTATTCAAGTCTCTTTAGTGAATGAAAAGGTCATCTCTGTTTGCTCACCCGGTGAGAATGATTCTAATGAGTAATGACCATCATTTTAGCTTGTCTATTTCCTCGTTTGAAAAACCATCATGTGCCCCTATTACTCCTCTACTTTGCAAATACCCCTCTACTCATCATGTGCAAGGAAATGGAGAATCGCCAGACACACTTTATCTAATTTTTCTAAAAGTAGATAATATTACCCTACATATCCGACATTGTCCGCTGAGAAAGAAGACAAGAAATATTCGTTCACTTGGCCAACTCCAATCGTCCCATTAAGAAGCCTATGTTTGTTGTCAACCCCATATGTAATTTACTTGCTTATCCTAATAATGCATTGATAAAATTCGACTACGACAATGTCGGATGTGTAGGGTAGCTGTTGGTAATTTAAGTGTAATTACCGGTTCATTTTTCGTAATTTGGGTTTGGTTCAGAGAAAGGGCGAACTTATAAATAATAATGCTAGTTCGGGAAGTACGGAGTGTACACTAGCCTTTTATATTATAAGTTCGTGGTATAGTTGCCGTTACGAACGACTACGCCAAATAATTTACCCGATTAAAACGGATTTTGGCGGTTGATTTCGAAGAGTTGCGACTCTTCAGAAATCCGACTCAAAACCCCTCCCCTTTTTCCCTTCATTCTCCTATATATATATATAGGATGAAATGCATCAGTAAAATCCTAAGAAAATTACTGAAAGAACAAGATCTCTAACAGAAAAACAAATTACATATTATTACTTTGAAATTATATCTCTGTTTTCTTGCCAAAAATAGAGGAACGCCGTCTTATCTCTATAGAAAATTCGGAACATCCCAGGCATCTATAAAAGGGACGAATTGTTCTATAAGGAAAGCGTTTGCGATTCGGTGTTGTTCATTGTCTTATATTCTTTGTTTGACAGTATATATATATAACAGTAGCTAAGCTTTTCTTTACTGCTGTCAAAAAAAAAAAACTATTTTCATTTCTCCACTCACACTATAATCAAAGAACGAAAACAAAGCCAAACAAATAAAATTTATTTAGAAAAAGAACTTGCCTACAGAGGTAAGAACTACAACCAACTATAACTCTACAAAAATACACAATACAGCCTCCATATAGAAGGGAAAGATCATTTTGACCTAAAGATTCACCATCCACTGATGTATCAATGCGCAAGTGTTGCAATTTGCCTGCTAGCAATGGAAAGGGCCTTTATGCAACTTGATCACTGTCCTGAACACCAACTTCACCGGTAGGAGGGAGTGAAAGAGAGAGTAGTCCTGTCAGTTGTGTTCGATATTCAAGACCTCTGATGTAATGACCCAACAACATGGACCTTCATAAGAAATAAAATGGTGAGAACTCAGTATGATACTACTAGTACACATGTTAAAGATGCGAATGGTAAATTTGTGCTTCAGGGGTCACTAGTATGTCCGAGTACAAAGCTCAGACTTCCGGAATTGTATATCTTAACACTGGACAGACAAACCAAGGATCCAATACCATACTAAATTTATAATGCGTGACTCAGATCTTTGATTTACTCATATCCAAGTGTCATTGCTGAGAGCATGGGCGAATGGGGTAATATGAAGCGGCAGCGTAGCATTAGTTGAAGAATCTCACCAGAAAAGTAATCTCGCAAGATAATCTCTTGTCAACGAAATAACAGGCTGGAAATTAAGCGAAGTGTTTTCAGTAAGTTCTGCAGAGTCCTGACTCCCGGAATTCAAAGACCCGGCAGCATTCTTCTCTGATAGAGGGGGTGCTTTAGAATGCATCTTGGGAGATAATGTTGCAAGAAGACCATGAACAACAGAGTGTATAGTTTCTTTAACTTCAGGGGAAGTTGGTTCTGATAACTCTGCAACCTATTCAAATAGTCTCACATTTATCAGGTGATCAGTCATCATATTGAACTTAACCATCATCACATATATTTTGTCAAATAAAAAGTTAGAAAAATGAGTTCTACCATCCTGTCACAATTTGTACTACCCTTTAATGTCAGTTAAAAATACGAGTTTAGAAGAATCATTCAATAAATTTTTTTAGTATGGGGCTATCTCAACACCATCCAGAAGCGTGCTATCATTTTCTAAAGAATTTAGAATAAAAATTCCAGGAGTATAGAAAGGTTAACATGTTACTCCTCTTAAGTAGAAGTCATAGTATGCAATACGCAGTGAACACAGAAATCAATTGCTATAAGGGCATGTACAATGATAAATTTCAAAATGTCAACTCTCCAACCTAGTTTAACTCTACAAGTCATTATATATCACTGGAGGGCTAACAAAATAAATTTATCAACTATTCCTCTTAATATCATAAAACTTTATGGGATATTCTATATGGTACCCCTCAATTTTTCGACTTTCTACATGGTACCCCTGCATTTTTTAGAACATACATGGTACCCCTAATTGTTGTCATTATCAATACGTGTACCCCTAAACTTTATTTTCCGTCAACTAAACTCATTTTTAAGCGTTAAATGGCTACTTAGGCGCATAATCAAACTTAACATTTATCATCTCATGACATAAGGACTCTATTAGAATTATTATCCATTCGTTGGACGTGATAATTTGGCAAAGATCAATAATTTTTCCTTCACCTTTTTTTTAGCTCATATATATCTATAAATATTAGGATCGAGATGGATATTGAGTCTAATAGAGTCCTGATGTCATGTGATAATAAATGACAAGCTACCTTACGCGTTCAAGTTATCACTTAAAGCTTAAAAATGAGTTTAATTGACGGAAAATAAAGTTTAGGGGTACACATAGTGATAATGACAACAATTAGGGTACCATATATGTTTTAAAAAGTGTAGGGGTAACCATGTAGAAAGTCAAAAAATTGAGGGTACCATGTAGAATATCCCAAACTTTATTAATCACTCTCCAACTCAGATATCGGGTCCCACCCATTTACCCAATTAGTCAACTCTATCTCAGCAATCCTTCTAAAGTACCCATCTACGATAGCTACATAGCTATTCAAATAATTGAAGATTTGCCAACCGTGATGACGATACTTTCTAAAGTGTCCATGAATTCATTTGGAGAGTAAGATGGAGAGTTATTCGTCATAAACCAAGAGTGAGACTCCAATTTATCTCTCCTCTTGGAATTACTAGAAAGTTATGTAGAGTGCGTACATGTTCTAACACTATAACTACCATACCACATTACCACTGTTCGAACTACTTACATAAAAATTAAGTCAATTACATGAAAAATTACATGAAAATCAAGAAAAGTGTAAATTATATCAGCAACTAATGGGCCAACGATAAAGAGTAATAAGAGCAAACAAACAGATATTGACAAGATCAAACACAAGGAATCTAACCTTTTCTGGTTGAAGTGAACGCAGGTAATCTAACAACTCATTCTTTTCCTCTCCAACGAATTGTTGCATCTGAAGAGCGGCATTCTTCCTCTTAATTTCTTTAAGCTCCTTATTAAACAAAAACAAATAAATTAGAAAGGCAAGTATGAGCAGGAGAGTACCAAATATCACGAATTCAGTAGCAACTAGTTCCCCAAAAATGAACAAGAGAGATCGCCAATATAAAGTCGTGTTCATAATGTCAAAGACACATGCACCTTCGATACCACTGAACACAGCTAGCTAACTACTAAAAACAAGATACTCCTGCTTGTACATACGAAGCTGAAATTCTATACCTTCTTTGTAGACGACAAACGAGACCGCAACTGAAGAATGTATGATTGAACTTCAGGGGTCAATTCCTTAAGATTCTCAACATTGAAGGTTTCTGATACGTTATCAGTAATTTCCTGAGTTTCAGCAGAAACCTCACTTTCACCAGAATATTGGACTCTTCTGACACTGTCGAGTAACATTTCTTGGAGACCAAGATTAAAGGATTCAGACTTGTGACTCTCGTTATTGTCTTCGTGAATGTCAAGGTTTCTTTCAAGGCAAAGCCTATATTCAGCATTTTGTAAAGTATATCTGCAACACATTAAAAATACATCATTTTGAATCGCTGAGAGACCTTTCAAATGCCTCATGTTGTCACAACAACGATCTCCAACATATCAAAGAAATTACCATTAAATCATCCAGAATGTCAATCAAATATAAGATCAGCAAGTTTAACAAAATAAAAAAAATATGAATATGAGATTATGAACCACAAAGTTCTGAGACCAGCAAATCATAACGCATGAGAGCTGCATGTTAATAACCAGTCTAATCACTCAGATGTAACTCACCATAGTAATAGGTAGAAGATCTACATGCACAAGATAATGAAAACATAAAACACTGATCCACAAACATTTAAGTATGTAACAATGCATTTTTCCCATATATTCCTCGGGTTCCAATATCCCATGCAAGAAATAACCTATATAGGACTGTAAGCTTTACAGGCTTCAAGCTGACTCAGAAAGCAGAACAGCACCAACAGATGAATGGAATAACTACACCAGAATGAGGCAGTGATCTTCATATAAGCAACCGTTAACTATCTGGCTATTAAATCCAAAAGCGATGGTGGCAGAATATTACATTACTCCCTCCATCCTGTTTATATATAGTCCACATTTCCTTTTTCTGGTACATTCCTAAATAATTAGCCATTTTGTAGATCTTGTCAATCAAAAAGAACTACTTGCAATATTCATTCTTAAGTAACATATTCTAGTGTGGAGGGAATAACAAGGGTAGTGTAGTACTATATGTCAACCATTGATAATGATATAATGGCATTACTCCGTATTTCTTAAATCAAGCTTCTAGGCAAAGGGGGCAAATAGCTGGGATGGAGGGAGCTTAAAACGTGCAGAGACACCTTCTTGGAATGACAAAAGTATCAAGCAAATAAGAGTTGAAGGTCTTCTACAAATTCCACATAGCAATCCAAATTCATTGTTAACAGTAAAATTAAGGAGCGAACAAAACTTTAAGCATACCCGGTCATCATTGAAGACACCAACAATCGTGAAAGAGGGTCCCACAACGCCTCAACCATAATTTGAAATTGATTTGAAGGAAGCAATCCCAACATGCCTGAGATAGTCCTCTTCATGGCATCGATGGTCGTGGGAGGAACATCTTTCTGGATGAGGCTGACATCCAGTGGTTCTATGTCATGAATCAGGTCCAAAAGCAGAGGTCTCTGAAAGACCAACAAATGCAAGAGAGTGTTATTGACTTGCCACAACACACCCATTCTAACACAGATTTCCATATCCACTGAACCAACTATTCACTATTATAATGGCTTCGAGCATTCATTCCAATTGTTTGTTTACTTTTTTTATTAAAACATTTCTCACAAAGAATATAAAAGGTAAATAAATGGATGAGAGGGAGGGAGTATACGTGTTTTGTTCGACGAGAAATGGGCTTTGATCTCCATGTCTAATGAACCAACGGCACACTACTATACAGCCTAGAATATGACGTAACCACAGTTACTCCAACACTTCACGTAACTTGCGTGTCGTGTGTCAGACACCGACACGACACTTCAGCACTTCAATTTAGACTACAAAATAGGAAAATTCACCCAAAATAGCCGTGTCCGACACTCCGACACGTGTCAGACACGACACTGTCCGAGAGTCAGAGTAACACAGGACGTAACAAAGAAGTGGTGCTTCATCAGATTGTCCGCAAGTGTTTCAAATATCATGAATTGGCACCGTTACAATTTGTAAAGCAATTTTGACAATTCAGTGAAAATTGGATTCGTCTTTTTCCGAGTATACAGGATAATTCAACATAGTAAAATGATCAAACTATCCTCCGATACAATTCAGCAACTAACAACCCTAACCTCTGATTTGTGTTCTTCCCAGAATACAACATAATAAAATTACCAAACTATCCTCTGCTACAATTCACCAGCTAACAACCCTAACCTCTGATTCGTGTTCTTCCCAGAATACAACATAATAAAATTACCAAACTATCCTCTGATACAATTCACCAGCTAACAACCCTAACCTCTGATTCTTGTTCTTCCCAGGATACAACATAATAAAATTACCAAACTATCCTCTGGTACAATTCACCAGCTAACAACCCTAACCTCTGATTCGTGTTCTTCCCAGAATACAACATAATAAAATTACCAAACTATCCTCTGATACAATTCACCAGCTAACAACCCTAACCTCTGATTCTTGTTCTTCCCAGAATACATCATAATAAAATTACCAAACTATCCTCTGGTACAATTCACCAGCTAACAACCCTAACCTCTGATTCGTGTTCTTCCCAGAATACAACATAATAAAATTACCAAACTATCCTCTGATACAATTCACCAGCTAACAACCCTAACCTCTGATTCTTGTTCTTCCCAGAATACATCATAATAAAATTACCAAACTATCCTCTGGTACAATTCACCAGCTAACAACCCTAACCTCTGATTCGTGTTCTTCCCAGAATACAACATAATAAAATTACCAAACTATCCTCTGATACAATTCATCAGCTAACAACCCGAACCTCTGATTCGTGTTCTTCCCAGAATACAACATAATAAAATTACCAAACTATCCTCTGATACAATTCACCAGCTAACAACCCTAACCTCTGATTCGTGTTCTTCCCAGAATACAACATAATAAAATTACCAAACTATCCTCTGATACAATTCACCAGCTAATTAGTACGTCACACCCTCATCTAATACTAATCCATCCAGTGACGGAACTACCGGCGATAACCCTAGCTGGAGCCTGGATTATTTGTGTCTTCGATTAATTTTTCCTTATTACATTCATTTATCGTCTGTACTCGTATATTCCGCCACTGAATACGAAACCTTAATAAAGTAAAAAAAAATGAAAGCAGAGAAAAAAGAGGAGATAATAAGTCGACCTTAGAGGAAGAGGCGTCGAGAAATTCGAGATGATCATCAAAGGAGGAGGACGAGGTAGAAGACGAAGAAGAAGCGGTAACTTGAAAACGACATCGTCGAGAAGGCACGGTGGCGGAGAAGGCGTTAGAGACACGTAGGAGAGAGAAACGAGAAGGAGGAAGTTGAGAAGAAGAAGACGAAGAAGAAGAGTGGAGGAAAGAGAAGGTGGAGGCGGTGGTGGTGAAGGCTGCCATTAATTTATTAATTTAATTAAATTAAATTAAATTAATTAAATTAATGAGTATATGCAGCCGACCACCTCGTTATCTCTCCTCTCTAGTCTCTACCACCACCTAATTCTCTATCTTCTCGTTGCTTATCAGTTATCACACTGTCTTTTGTCGTGTCTTACCTGTTTGATTCCCACTTGCTTGACCATTATTTATTTTTTCAGCGAGTCTCCCTTCACGGGTCAAACCGGTATATCCGTTACAAGTATACGACACCTCAAATAATACCCATGTTCGTAAATAAAATAAAACAAGTTGCTATTACCTAGGTGCTTCTTGCGACGAATATGTCCGTCACAAATGAGAATTTGTATTTTCTTTTTGTCTTGTCTTTAATTTCTCCGTCCGGTTTGGGTTTGTAACACACGTTTGTAGGTTAACATGGCAAGTAGTGATTTTAAGAGGTATGTTTGAATTAAGGAATTTAGGGGAAGAAAAGAGATGGGGCGTTTAGTTGAGCATTTATAAGAAAGGAAAAGGAAAATAAAGTTACACACTTCCTTCGTTGGTGTTTGTTTGACACAAACAAAGATAATCTAACTCTCATCCTTACCCCTCAAGCCATCTAACCCCATACCCACCCCACCCCCCAAGCTAAGGTATGAGATACCATATTACCATTAGCCTCGTTAGTTGTTACCCTTCAATCGCCTTATTTACCTACCACCACATTAGTCATCACCATGACACCATCGCCACCGTCGTCACCACCGCCATGACAACCCCACTGCCATCACCGCCACCACAACCGCCCCACCTAAACCACACGTACACCAAAAAAAAACCCACAACCCACCAATCTTCTTCCCAAATAGCCTAACTATTGGTAGACCACTATCCACCCCACCGTCCACACGGGATTTCTAGGGTAGGGGAGGGTTTTTCTGGGGTGAAGAGTGGCAGTTGTGGTTTTGGAGTGGGTTGAGACGGCGACGTTGATGAGTGATTGTTTTATAGACTTTTACCTCCTAATTTAGCTCAATTTATATTGCATTTTACCACTTTAATTAGTGATTCTATGAGTTAATGTTACTTTTTAGCTGTTTTGCAAGTATTTACTCTATTTTGTAGGTATCTAAATTTTCAAGGCTTCCTACTACAGTTGCAAAAAATGGCTAAGAGTTGAGTTAGATGGATGATGGATGAAAATATCGCATATTGAACTCGAGGTGAGTCTCTATTTTGCCCTTTTTGTTCTTCTTTTGTTGAAACTAGTAAACATTTATTCCGTGATTGTTGGGTTGCTTATAGGGTGTGGGAAATGGTGGGGGTATGCGTGAGGAAGAGGAAACAGGAGGGGGGAGTAAGGACTGGATTTAAGATAGGTGGAGGACTATGATGGGGGAGGAGCAACGGAACTTCATGATTGGATGTTGGGCCATCTGGAAGCATAAAAATAAAGTGATTTTCGAAGAAGGCAGAGTAGACCCGAAATCGATTATTCAACGATGCAAGGATGTGGCGAGGGAGGGGGAGTTTTCGTAGGTGAAGAGGCAGCTGGGACATACTTCGAAGCTTACTTGTCGACAAGGTTGGACCGAGGCTCGGGGGTGGCAGAGGGCGCCACCGAATTTTGTCAAAGTTAATGTGGATGCCGACACGAAGGAGGGGGTTGGGGTAGGGATAGACGTGGTTTGCCGGGATGATGGTGGTGAGGTTCTATGGGGAGTTGCCATTAAGATTAACCATTCATGGGATCCGACGACGGCTGAAGCAGTCGCGGTTCTGGAAGGCATCAGAGAAGCTCGGAGAAGGGGGCATACTAATGTTATCTTGGAGAGTGACTGTCTGTCGGTGGTGGATGCGTTGAAGTCGCGCGCTCGGGATTGTAGTTGTTTAAATTTAATCTATGAGGATATTTTCTCTTACAACTCTTTTTTTAACAGTCTGCAATGGTCTTACACGAATAGGGTAAACAATTCGGTAGCCCACGTTTTAGCTCATTTTTTGTGTGAGGAGTCAGGTCGTCAAAAGTGGGTCGATTCTTTACCGGCTACTGTGAACGATGATGTTTCTTTTGATTTATCGTTAATGAATTAAGCTACGGCTTTACCATCAAAAAAAAGAATGAAGAAATGAGAAATGATCAAATGCAAATAATTCTCATAATCAAGCCCAAAATGCAAAGTCCACAAATAAAAAAGAAAACATCACACTTTGGATGCGTTAGGGTTGATTTAGGAGGTCTTAAACCGGAGTATTAAGGAGCATTAAACATGACACTTTGGATCCCTAAAGCATTGAATGAAGGAATTAAAGAAGAAATCCGGATTTGCCGCGTCCCCGTTCGGGGATGACTGTGATATTTCGTAATTTGATGATAAGCGAAGTGAGAAGGAGAGAATGAAAGTGATATTTCGTATTTTGATGGTCGGAGCAAAGAGAACGGAGACCATGAATGTAGCTCGTCGGACACCATATCATGCTAAGGAACTTGTCGCTGTCCAGGACAGCGACTAGTTCAATTTAAAAAAAAAAATTTAAAAATTGAAATGATGACGTGGACCGATTTTCGGTAAATAGTTTGAAACCGACGCTACTTTGTTAAATAGTTTGCCTTTAAGCACCATTTAAGCAAAAAGTTCTAATACAATATACGTAATATTCTCCAAAATCTTGTATTTACATAGATAAAATTTGAGTAATTAGGTGAAGGAAGGCTCAAAGAAAAAACATGTACAGTTGATAAAATTAAACCAGATGGGTGTCCTAAATCCTAATATATGATGCTAAGAAAGTGACTCGGTTGCAACGCCCAGATATGCTTCAGGGACGTTGGTGACGTATATAAACTCCTTGTTCAAGTCGTCTCAAAGGAGCGCCTCTCCGAGATAGACTTACTAAGAAAAGAAGCGGAGTTACTCATGTTGGTTTGAGCATGTTTTGACAACGTGCATATAGTCGGAGATCTTTTGGCACTACAGGAATAACACTGATTAGCGTCTGATAATTACCGACAAACAAAAAAATTCAGTCGATAATGTATTTTACCAACCTAAAATAGTCTGTAAAATATATTGGACGGTAATTACTGACGAATATTAGCCTTAATATTGTCCTGCAAGATGATCACCTAATTTTGATTAGCATTCAAAAACTTCGATATGTGTCTTTCATTGATGTGTACCTTCTATGACAAGTAGACGGACTTAGTTTCCCATTGATAAAAGAATAAACGCCGAATTAATTTCATTTCATGCTTTCATTCTTTCAATGGTAGAAATCTAAATGTTTGAATTCAATTCCAGTTCAAGGTTCACAAACATACCATACAAAAAAAAGTTTTCAGAATTTCAGTTCCCAATTCTATACTTTTTATTTACTGGCTGCTGAGGCAGTTCCCCTAGCATTAGGGTCTGATCATCAGGGGTTATTGAAGTTGACTGTCGCTGCTCAGCGGGAAGTCTTATTCTCGTTTCCTTCAATCTAATTAACCTATGCACATTGCTTCGCTGGGGTAGAAGGGTGCACAGACTCGAAAGTCGCTGGAACTTCATATTCACTCGCGTACTGTTCATGATTTCGAGAGAGTTAATACTACAGTACATGTACATGTGATGTTCCAACTTTTTTAGTACAAACTTTAAATACATGGAAGCTGTATAGATACAGCTTTTAGATGAGGAATCTCTGAATCTCTCGGGCTGATTTGAACTGAGTTATTAATCCAGACTTAGAGCTGATCATGGGCCGGGTTTGATAAGACTTGGGTCGGACTTATATGTTAAAAACAGCCTATACATTGGGGTCAGGCCGGGTCAATGGGCCTTTTTCTTCAGCCCAAATCCAGCCCCTTCCGGGCTCAAATGAGCCCTCGGGCTAGATCGGGCTTTTTTGGCCTTACGACTCGTGACACATTCAAAATGTGAAGAGGCAAAAAGCGCACATTGAAAAACAATACAACGGACAACTAAAAAAAGACTTGAAACAAGGTTTTAGCAAATTATAATCTACAATTTCAAATAAAATGAACCCAACTTGGTTGTAGGCAGTAGTATATCTATAATAACGGCTTTTGACTTTTTGCTTATTTATACAATGTACACAAATACACATTACGCAAATTATTAAAAGTGGGGCCGGGCTTTGGGCTTTTTAGGGTCGGGAGTTCAGCCCAAATCCAGCCCAATTTTTCCCACGGGCCGCATAAATCGGGCTTTGGGCTTTTTTGGGCTGAGAGTTTAGCCCAAACCCGAAAAAAAGAGGATCAGGCCAGGCCGGGTTTTTAGACCTGGGCGATTTGATCAGCTTTATCGAGACTTGCTCTTGAAAATCATGACTCCGGTTTTAAGTGCGTAGGTGTCAAAGTTCACTAAAACTAATTGGGACATATCAGATTTCTGAAACATTAAGGCTTTCTATATACAGGTCACGCTTTCCCTCCCATTAAATCAAAGGGCATGCATTAGGTGTTTTTCAAAGTCGAAGATTCAAGTCAAGGTTGGATTCCGGTGGTGGCAGTGGTAGTGGGAAAGCTGGTAGTCGTCGAGATTCTTGTGCCTCCAGTCGATAACTTCCTGGCCACATCAGATCCGTGGAGACGTCAACTATAAAGTGACTCCCAGGAGAGTTGTCTGACAGTATATAATTGTCCAACTGTGTATCTGGATCTTTAAAACTTGCAGCAAATGCATATGCTTCTCTCTGTGATTTGTGTATTAATGAGTGTTGATGCACGCCAAGTGATCGGTGCATCTGTAAGTTGATTGGTAATTCCATCATCGACATCCATCTTTGAGAATGGAATCTTCTAGCTGCCCCTCTTTCTCGCTTGTGCGCGTTCTGGTGGCCGCCTAATGCCTGGGAACTGAAGAATTTCCTCATGCAGTAATTGCAAGAGAAAATTTTGCGAGGAACTGCTTCAGAAGGAGTACTGCAAGGTGAACCTTGTTCCTCAGGTACGAAGCACATATCTGTACTTAAACCCAAATTTAACCAGCCTTGATTGTTATGCACAATGCTTACTGGTGCTGTTTGCATAGCTTCATCATTGTTAGAAGATATGTCATCCTCTACCTCGGTCTGAAGCGGTCGTATCATTTTTGGTTGTATTTCTTCGTATAAGATTGTAATAAGAGAATGTGTTTTTTTTTAAAAAAATTCTGAAAAATGTGGTGAGTATTTTAGAAGAGCGGCACCTAAATGAGGAAGGGATAAGAGAAACAAAGGCAGCACCTTATGAAAGGTAAGGTGGGAGATTAAGACATTATATGAGTCCTGAGATGCTTCATGTGTGGCCCCATTTAGTGATGCTTTGCTAGTACAAATTCTCATTAAAGACAGACATATCCGTCACAAGCAGAAGACGGGTTAAATAATATATATCCAATTTGTTACTCCCTAGGTAATTTGTTTTTGTCTCTTATCTACCAACTTTGGTATTACTTGACTCGTCTTCAGCTTGTGACTTATATATTCGTCTTCAATATGACTCATTGTTGCTACTATTAGCTAACCCGTCTTCAGCTTGTGATATATATATCCGTCTTCAATAAGACTCGTTGTTATTGGTATTGGAACAATCTCATGTAAGTGATACTGCTGCCTTTTGAAGGGTTAAGATTCCCACTTTGGTATTTCTACTACACAAATTCTTATTTACAACGGCACTATCCGTCGCAAGCTTGTGACGGATACCGTTTTCTCTCACAAAATATCCATTTTTTTTCTCTCTCTAACACTATTCATGTGGTCCCCTTTCTCCACTAACTCATTTTATATCCATTTTATCTCACAAAATATCCGTCACAAATGGTGACCCGTCGCAAGCAAGACTTACTATTTCTACTGTGCTTTCTTGTACAATTTGAAGGCACCTGTTGACTAGCGAACTAACTCTTCGCATCATGTAACTTACGGTAAGACACTACTTTTACTTTTTTTTATCTGCAGAATATAGCCAGACTTAGGCCCTGTTCTTTTAGACTTATTTTTGCTTAATTTAAGTTAAGTTCAGCAAAAATAAGTTAAGTTTAAAAAAGTTCAACAAAAATAAGTTAAGTTCAGAAAAAATAAGTTAAGTTCAGTTCAGCAAAAATAAGTTCAGAAAAGTTCAGAAAAAATAAGTTAAGTTAAGTTAAGCAAAAAAATAAGTTCAGAAAAATTAAGCAAAAATAAGTCGGATTTAATTACCAAAAAGTGTCATTATTAACAAAAAAAAGATTTTGCAAGGGTTAACAATTATTTAAGCTAAACCTTAGAATACTTTAAAAAGAAGGAAAAAAAGAAAAAAAAATTTTTACGGCCATTGAATACAGTACGCAGCATAATTCCCAACCAACCCTAAATTTACCCTGGCCTTTTACTAGAATTCCTTTGTACGTAATTTATACTAACATAATTTTTTTAGCTACACTCACCTGAACTCCTTCTCCCACCTCAATCAAGGTATGTCTTTTATTTTATTTTTTTCTATTTTCGTTACATGTCTTGTATTATTGTACACAAAATCTTATTTGTGACGGTTATATTCGTCACAAGCTTGTAAGGAGTCGAATAAAACCCACTTGGGGAGATAAAGTCAAAGTATTTATGATTTTCTATGCATTTTTGATAAGAAACGTAATGTAAGAAGGCTATGTACAAGGTACGAAATAACATAGTCAAAGACATTTGGCGAGGCAATGGATTTGACGATGTAAGCGCAAATGAAGACGAGGGAAGTGAAGAGGAGGGGAGTGAAGATGGTGCTGATAATATAGAGACAGATTATTAAAAAAAATTGTGATATGTATACTTTTTAATTATGTATTGAAGTAAGATAATGAACATACTATATTTTTTTTAAGCTCAATCCACGGGTTATCCCTCACTGGAAGACATGTGGTCAAGTCTTATTATTATTATTATTATTATTATTATTATTATTATTATCATTATTTAAGTTAATATTTATTTAGTTCGGAAAAGTTAGACTCATATAAGTTAAGTTTATAAAAGTTAAGCAAATATAAATTAACTTCAGCAAATATAAGTTAAGTTAAGTTCAGCAAAAATAAGTTCAGCAAAAAATAAGTTAAGTTCAGAAAAAATAAGTTAAGTTAAGTTCAGCAAAAATAAGTTCAAAAAATTTCAGCAAAAATAAGTTAAGTTCAGCAAATATAAGTTAAGTTCAGAAAAATTCAGAAAAAATAAGTTAAGTTAAGTTAAGCAGAAATAAGTCCAAAAGAACAGGGCCTTACTTAGTATGGGAAATCTTATGTAAAGGTGAAGTTCCTCAAATGGACTTGCACTGTTAGATCATGTTTATAGGTTGGGCTAAAAGTTAACAAACTTGAATAAAGACAAAAAGTTAACAAATAAAATAAGGAAAAAGAAATTAAAAGGTTGGAACACCTTTGAAACACTAGGTCCATATGGTCCTATTTGGACCTCCTAGAACACTTTCAAGACCTCGTTCTGGACCTTGTTTAATGCAAAAAAAAGTAAAAGTTAAAGGAAGGTTAAGGTAGGTCTTAATAAAAGATAGAAATTGAGAGGTAGGGCTTGAAAGTAGGTTAAGAAAAAAATTAATATTTTAATATAGGAATTAGGGCTAAGTAGGGTTGCAAGACCTACTGACTAACATAGTCTTATTAACTTATTACGGTGTGACGAATTATTACTGTTTCTGTGGTTAACTTGTTTAGACTTTGATTCTTCCCTATAGTCATTGTAACTAATGATTTTTTAATCGTTCGTTACCGTGTCTTAGTTTTTACTAAAAGCAATCGACATATCTTGGGCATTATTGAAGACTGCAAGGCGTTTTTTCCGTTTTTCCACGGTCTTAGTTTTTTCTTTATTCCTAGATCCTTAAATGTAGTAGCTCACAAGTTGGCTCAAGAAGCCCTGTTGTGATTAGGGCTGTACAAATATTGACCCGGACCACTGGACCGGACCGTAAGGGTCAGATCGGACCGGACCGGACACCTAAGTCTGAGGGTTCATCAAATTGTGGAAAACTGGTCCGCGGTCCTAGCCGGTCTAAACCCGCGGGTTAACCCTTTGGACCGGTTGATGGACCGATGCATATAATTTCGTATATTTTATATTATTACTTGCTAAACTTAGAATTTGAAATTTTTATATTTCCTTATTAATATTTGCACATAATCTTGTAAGATATCAATTATCATAATTTTTAATATTTTGTAGTATATTATTATTACTATAATACTACCAAACTACGTTATACATACTAGTTATCGGATATCCAGACTATTCATTCATGTTCAACTCCAATTCTCCATATTCACCAAATTTTTCAAGATTTATAAAAGACGTGTATGTATAGTGCACAATATGACCCACTTAGTTATGAATTTATTGTTTAAAACAATCGCATTACGAAAAAGATAATGATTCTGCTACTTAATTAGCTGATATCTTTTATATTCTATGTATCTTTTTGTTAATATTTAGTTTATCTCATATCTTGTGTTTTAGGTAGTTCCTTATATCCTTCCTAGGTTAGACTAATTTGTATCCTTCTCAATCTCTTGTACTTGTATTTAAACTAACATCCTCATAGCAATAAGATCAAGCTTTTCCATTATATTTTATCTCCATATGATATCAAGCTAACGATTCTTTCCCTCCTTCAAAAATTCGTCCTTCTCTTCCAATTTTTCGGCCATGGCAGGCCACACATCTACTCTCCAAAATACCCATGAACCTCTCAAACCTCTTATTGCTGTGAGTTTCTCCACTGTTACTCAATTAACCTCCTTGACCTATCGTTCATGGTCGAGAGAGATTGAGGATCTCCTATTCGGATACGACTTGTTCAAGTTTCTGGATGTATCCCACCCTTGCCCTTCCTCCACTATTGAAGACGAGAAGAAGGCTGAAATTCCTAATCCAGCCTACTTCACATGGCTCCGTCAAGACAAATTGCTCAGCGGCGCTCTTCGTGGTACTATCTCGAGTAGTATCACCCCTCTGCTTCTTAATTCCCAGACTTCCCAAGAAATTTGGACCCTCCTTCGCAAAACATATGCGAATCCTTCCCGGGGTCACATCTTACAACTCAAAGATCGCTTGCAATCAATCTCCAAAGGTGCTCTCTCCGCCACCGACTATATGCAACAAATCCGCTCTTGTGTCGATGAACTAGCCCACATGGGCAAATGCATGGATGATGAAGATGTCATAGCTAAGGTGCTCAATGGACTCGACTACTCTGTCTATCACACCCCCATTGAAGCCGTCAAACATCGTGATACACCCATAGCTTTTGACGCTCTTCACGAAAGGCTGCTTCAATTCGACCATACCCTTAAACACAACTCCACTACAAACACGTCCCTCACCCATAACTCCCCTGCTTCCGCTCTCCTCACCTATCAACGTAACACCCGTTACCCCCAACGCACCCCCACCACTCGCGGCATACTTCCTACTCCTGCCTCCATGATTTCTGCCCCAACACCTCCCACCCCTGAACTCTCATCTTCCAACTTCAAGGGTAAGTGCCAGTGGTGCCATACCACTGGCCATTACCTCGCTCTCTGTCCCGCGTTTAAGGCGCTGCACCCTCAAACTGCCGTGCCTCCCCGTGTCTCCCAGCCACGCCTAAATCAGCCTTCTCCCAAAGCCAACACTGCTGCTCTTACTCAACCTCTTGACCCCGACAACTGGATTATTGATAGTGGGGCGACCCACCACATTACTAACGACCTTGCCACCCTTGCACTTCATGCCCCGTATGACGGAAACGATGAGTTACTCTTAGGAGACGGTTCTGCCCTTCACATTGCTAATATTGGTTCTTTTACTCTCTCCTTACCTTCCTCCTCTTTAAAGTTTACAAACGTTTTACATGCTCCTGCCATCTCTAAAAATATTTTCTCAGTGTCTCAATTTTGTCGTGACAACAATTCCATTGCAATTTTTACATCTAAATCGTGTGTGTTGCAGGACCAACAAACGAAGCAAGTGCTCCTTAGTGGCCACCTACACGATGGTCTTTATGAATGGCGCGCACCGTCTCCACCAAAACTCCATCTCACTCGTGTTCCGTCATCGTCTTGGCACCATCGGCTTGGTCACCCTTCATTTTCTGTTTTAAGTACTATTAATCATGTTTCTCATTTGAATATTCAGTCCTCTTCCTTTTCTAATTGCAATGCTTGCTCAATTAATAAAAGCCATAAGTTGGCGTTTGCTCAATCTACTCTTACTTCTACTCGTCCTTTGGAATTAATTTTTACTGATGTTTGGTCCTCCCCTCTCCACTCTTTGGATGGCTATAAATACTATGTTTTATTTGTCGACCATTTTACTCGATATTCATGGCTCTACCCACTAAAACATAAATCCGATACTTTTCCTATTTTTACTCGTTTCCGTGCCCTTGTCGAAAAATATTTCAACCAACCCATCCTTCAAATCTTCTCGGATAATGGAGGTGAGTATGTTAAACTAACCCCCTTTATCACATCTCAAGGTATTACCCATCTCACCTCCCCTCCCCACACCCCTGAACACAATGGCATAGCCGAACGCCGTCGCCGTCACATCGTTGAGACGGGTCTTTCCCTCCTTACACACGCCTCCCTTCCCCTTCATTTTTGGTCCTATGCCTTAGTCACGGCTGTTTACTTAATCAATCGTATGCCCATTCCCCTTCTCAATAATCTCTCTCCATACCAAAAGCTTCTTAATCGCACCCCCAACTACACCAAACTCAAATCTTTCGGTTGCCTTTGCTACCCGTGGCTCCGTCCCTATGCTAACCATAAACTTGCACCCAAATCTGTTCCCTGCCTTTTCGTGGGTTACTCATCCACCCAAAGCACCTTTCATTGTCTTGATCCCGTGACCAACCGTGTTTACACATCGAGACATGTCAAGTTTGTTGAACATACCTTTCCCTATACTACTCTTCTGCCTCATGATTCCGACTCCCCTACGCATACCCCATCCCAATGATGTACACTCTTTGTCCCCATTTTACCACCCCCTGAAGTTCCTGCTCATACTCCAACTCCCTCTGCCGCCCCAAATACCACTGCCCCTCCCTCCCCTCATCCTTGCCCCCCTGCCTCTCCTCGGCACAGTGTCTCACCCACTGCCTCCAGCCCTCCCTCCTCCAGTTTCTCATATACTGCCTCCACTACCGAAACAGCTCCCTCCCCCTCTGTTTCCTCCCCTTCTTCACCTGACCAACCTCCTGCTCCCCCCCGTGTCACCACGCGTCTCATGAACAATATTCGAGTCCCCAATTCCAAATATGCCAACAATGTCACTCTTTCCCCTTCCTCCCTCCCTCCTATCACTCTCAAAGCAGCCCTCCAAGACCCCAAATGGAAAACAGCCATGAATGATGAATACTCTGCCTTACTCAAAAATCAAACATGGTCCCTCATACCCCCTGACCCCTCCTACAATGTAATCGGTTGCAAATGGGTTTTTCGAATCAAATATAATCCCGATAACACCATCAATAAATACAAAGCCCGTCTTGTAGCAAAAGGTTTCCATCAACGACCCGGTATTGATTTTTCCGAGACCTTTAGCCCCGTTGTGAAACCGGTGACTGTGCGCCTCATTCTCTCATTAGCACTTGCTCGTGGTTGGTCCCTGAAACAGCTCGATATTAACAACGCCTTTCTTCAAGGTACGCTTTTGGAAACTGTTTACATGTCACAACCTTCGGGTTTTATTGATTCTTCGCGTCCAACTTACATTTGCAAATTAACTAAAGTCATATACGGTCTTAAGCAAGCTCCTCGAGCTTGGTACAATGAGTTAAAAACTTATCTTACTTCATATGGTTTTACTCAATCTATTTCTGACCCATCTCTTTTTCTATACAAAAAGGATACATCCCTTATCTATCTACTAGTTTATGTTGATGACATTATTGTCACTGGTCCGTCTTCTTCGACCCTTACCACCTTCTTCACCGCCTTTGCTAATCGGTTCTCCTTAAAGGACTTAGGCTTTCCGTCATACTTCTTAGGTGTTGAAGTCACCCCTACCCCTACCGGCCTATGTCTTACTCAAACCAAATATACCCATGACCTTCTTGTCCGTGCCCAAATGTTAAACTGTAAGCCTACCACAACCCCCGTGACCCCTTACCCACCTCTCACCAAATCAGCCGGTCAGTCCATCCCCAACCCCACCACCTATCGTACTCTCGTCGGCAGCCTCCTCTATCTATCCCTAACCCGACCCGACATCGCTTACAGTGTCAATCGCCTTGCCCAATTCCTCCAAGACCCGCACGATGTCCATTGGCTCGCCTTGAAAAGACTTCTTCGTTATCTCAAAGGCACTATCCATGTGGGAATTTTACTTCACCGAGACACTCCTATGACCTTACATTCCTTTTGTGACGCTGATTGGGCGGGTGACAAAGAGGACTGTGTCTCAACAACCGGCTACGTCATTTACTTAGGCCGCAATCCGATCTCTTGGTCTTCAAAGAAGCAACACACGCTTGCTCTATCTACTACTGAGGCGGAGTTTCGCGCCGTAGCCGACACTACACTTGAGTTACTGTGGCTTCGAACACTTCTCGCTGAATTGAATTATGAGCTCACCTCACCACCTGTCATATTTTGTGATAACCTTAGCGCCACTCAGTATGCATCTAATCCGGTTTTTCACTCTCGCATGAAACACGTTGCCCTCGCATTTCATTTTTTTCGTGAACAGGTAACTAAGGGCTTCTTACGTGTGCAACATATTGCCTCTGCTGATCAAATAGGTGATGCACTCACCAAACCTCTGCCACGACAACGTTTCGAATCTATCATTCACAAGATCGGTCTATCCTCTGGAAAGTCCGACTTGCGGGAGCATGTTGAAGATAATCATTCTGCTACTTAATTAGCTGATATCTTTTATATTCTATGTATCTTTTTGTTAATATTTAGTTTATCTCATATCTTGTATTTTAGGTAGTTCCTTATATCCTTCCTAGGTTAGACTAATTTGTATCCTTCTCAATCTCTTGTACTTGTATTTAAACTAACATCCTCATAGCAATAAGATCAAGCTTTTCCATTATATTTTATCTCCATAGGCGGTCCCAAAGGGTTACGGTCCGGGTTTAGACCGGACCTAAGGGTCGGTCCAAGGTCCGGTCTTTGAGCTCAGCGGTCCGGTCCACGGGTCGAGAAATGAGTAGAAGTCGGTCCACGGTCCACGCCGGTCCGGTCCGGGTTTGGACCTTTGTACAGCCCTAGTTGTGATCTCCCCTGTATTACCCATTGGCAAAAAAAAAAGAAAAAAAAAAAGAAAAAAAAAAAAGGGGTTTTTACAGGCTCATTTCTATGGTCCTCATCAAACTTATATCATATCCTATCCTAATGAGATGGAAACTGAAAATCAGTTAAATGAAGGCCAAAATCTATGGAAAGATTTTTGAGGTAACTTACAGTTGGATTATTGAGGTTTAATCGTTAATGCCAAAACTCTCTCGGGTGTTTTATAGTGGACGTGGGTCTTAATAAGCCGTATAATAGTTAATAGGGATCTTGTGACGGGTATATTCGTCACAAGCTTACGACGGTTAAGTACAGCATTTGTTTAGATAAGACAAAAATAAAGGATATTGTGGTCACAAATGAGAATTTGTGTATAATAATAATAATGGGATAATTGTCGAAAAGATGGTATGCTACTAGAGCTACCAATACCGTCCTTTTCCATCATTGATCATTCCATGGAACAAGACTGCATATGTGTATTTTATATGTTGGTTTTTTTCGGGAGGTCTCGTTTGGACATGATGCCATTGCTTGTATACATTAGGAAAGACCATTATAAACCACTTGTTTCTTTCTCCTCTTTCCTGTGAACTCTATTCTTTAGGAATGTCTGGCCACAGTATTTGGCCTGTTGCTTTGCTTTTGCGAATCTTAATAAACTAATCTATTCCGATGTTTGGTTTAGCTATTTTGGAATGGAATTCTATATCTAGATTCTGAATTACCCATACCCTTTGGAATCTAAAACACAACAATGACACGATTCAACCAAACAAATACAATGATCCGATGCTCCGGCTATTATGTTCAAATTTATTCAATTTTAACTCCTTGAACCAAATGACTCTTGGAGAATTTGGCCCACTCTATAGTTTAATTTTGTGGGCTGCGGTTCTGGCCCCAGATGTGCTTAAATATCCTTCACTTTTACTTCAAGTTGCACCAGGATACAAATCATATAGTATAACTTTAAAATAGAGCATGTGGCACTCGTACTGCTACTGTTTACTGCAATCAATTCTTTCCTGATGGAGATTTGCTGGAAGTTTGTCGTTTTATGATTATGTTATGTGTTAGATATTTGTGTCATCATCTTCCTGCTTTTTTCAAATAAGGTTGTATGAGTCTTATTCTCATCTAAAGAGGCTACTTGATGACAGACAGTTTCTGTGTTGCCACAGACCATGGACCGGTCAAGACAAACCCGACTCAAACTGACTACTCCTTATTCCTTAAACCCAAAAACGTTGCATTTTGCCAGGGCGTTGCTGGAAATAGCATTACGGATTCCTCATACCCTTGTAAGATTTATAACCCGTTCAATCAAATCTCATACACTTGAGAGTCGCCACAACTACACACATCATGAGCAACTGAAAACTTGCAAATAGGATAGAATTTGCGTACAAAATACATGTAGCATAATGCAGGTGAGATGATGTTTGCTTATGAATGACAAACTCTAACGAAGTTGAATTGGTAGTTGAAACGCAAGAGTAAGAAGCCCACAAAAGATTCACAATATCTATGCTCATAAGTTATGAGAACGACGGAACAACTATAATTTACAGCAATACGTACCACGAGTAGAATACAGTTAGGACACCCTATTTTTTCACAAATTTATGAGGTGTCAAGATAATGTACATGTTCAGACTCGTTTGGTTACCTACTAAATTACACCGGAACTTTAGTTATGTAAATGGTAAAATGGTTAGGTTGCTTGGTTACTCCGATTAACATAAATTGCAACTTCCCAAGAATTTCAATTCCTCGGTAACGGAGGAGCTTACCTAGGGGCTAGGTCCCTAAGTAATTGGAAATACCTACATGTAATCAAACAACATTTTCATGAATGGTAAATCATGTGATGTGAAACTTCCTAGGTATTGGAAGTTCCGTATGTAACCAAACAACTCCCTAATATCTAGCAATTGGGGTATTTAGGTTGCCGTTTGAATCAATTCCAATTTGTTAGACTATTCGAGTCGTGTTATTTTGGGTTTAGATTTGGTTTAAACATGCTACCAAAGCTATTAATTAAATTTGATTTAACGAATTATTGTGAAACTCTCTAACATTTCTATCTAAAAAACCGCGCTTTCGTATGGAATGTACACTAGTCGATGATAAAACGACCTTCCCACGACATAAAAGGGCAAAACAAAGAGTAGATTGAAACTGACAGAAGTGGACAGACAAGGCTTAACTACTGAAGCTGAAGGTAAGAGAAGTAAGAAAAGGAAGCACATTATTGATATCAATCCAGCAGTGGACCACATCATATCTCTTCATGTATTCCTTTATTTCAATCATTTCCATTCTAACCTTTCAAACAGAACCAAAAGTATCTGTGTCCTTTCCACATGAGGAAATGTTTTCTGTCAACTATAACAACAATTTTGATGATCAACCTCTAATTCATTGGCCTTCAACTTCCCTACAATCCCCCACGCAAACTGCTGCACCCACCACACTCATCAGTCGACACCAAACTAATAGATGAACCATCTCAACCAAAACCTTAAGGTGATGGTTGAGGCGTGAATTTTTGAGGGGTTTTGAGATTGCCAGGATCCGAACCCAAGATCACACTGACTCTGATACCATGATAGATGAACCATCTCAACCAAAACCTTAAGATGATGGTTGAAGCCCAACTATTATTAATATTTCTAATACAAACAACTCGTAACGAGAGCACTTAATTCCAGTACATCCTGTCATAAACCACTAATTCTCATTTTAGACAGACTATTCCGTGTTGAAACTGAGTCACATTTACCTAGTAGAATGTTACGGAGTACCATTTAAATTGAGTCACATTTGACCCGTCTAAAACCTTTAGATGAAAATAAGCGTCTCAAAGAATACTCCACAGTCCATACTTATATCACAAATAGTTATATATACTCCATCAATCAATCACCTTCATTAGACAAGAATGTACTGATATTGTTTTTCAGAATAGTAGACTACAGCATATCAAGCATTCACACCAGCATTAAGTCGAAAATTCTTGATTTAGATCAAGTACTTACTAACATAAAGAATCTTGATTCTAATTAAAAAAATCCTAAAGTAGATTCTAACAAGCTCATATCTGTAAACAACAGACATGCACTCAAGTCACTATAGCTATCACCAACGTAAATTACGCGGAAGCGGTTTAACTGAATAAAGAACAACAATGAAAGAACTGAATATTTGTTTCAAAATATGGTAAGATTTTGAAACAATGGGACATTTGCTTTGAAATCTTTCTAGAAAGCGAACCAATTCAATGGGTATTTATAAGGTTGGTGGATTGAAACTCGTCAAATCCGAGATTGCACAACTCCACAAATCTGTGATTTTTATTAACTATAAATCACAATTATTGTACAATCTATAGGTCTAGATCGAGCAAATATCCTTGTGAGACCGTCCTCGTGTTTCTTTGGTGTGTGAGATCGTGTTCAATACAAGGTCACTTTTCTTTGTATTTGTTTTTTTGTTCCTGCTTCATTGTTCGTTCGTTTGTCCTTCATTGCTGCTGTTCGTTGGTGTTGTTAAAGCTCGTTGCTATTTCCATTCTTGAATGCGTTGGCATGAGCAAAAGTGGAAGGGTTAATAACCGCAGTAAACGAGGTACTTGATATTAGGATATTAACCCCATCTATCGTTAGGGTTTTATTATAGGGCTTGACGATATATTATACATCGTCACATTTCAATGTCAAACATCAATCGATAATATAATACAGTTAATCCATATGCAATTTTCCCTCTATAATCTTAACACTCGAGACCATAATAATTGGCCACTGAGGACATTAATGGCAATTCCACCAAAGTGAGAAACCAGAATGGTCCTACACTCCTAATAATTCATGTATTCCTCTCAATAACATGACATTACTACATTAGAACAAAAACTAGCTGCATACAGCAACGGCACAGAAGGCGGGCCTTTGCAGTCTTTAGAATCACCTGAGATCTACCACAACTCAAAGCCTACCAGCTAGACATGCACTGATGCACCACACACTCATAACTCATAACTCATAAGTCATAAGTAATGGGGTATATATGTTGTGCACAATAATCACATTTCACTCACTAATAACTCTTCTTTATATAATTATATGGTAGGGTTAGGACTTAGGGGGAATTTTGATGCAGTCATCGCGAATGTATCTGATACGAGTTGGTTATAGGTCAATAAAAGAACGAGTTCATTGAAAGTCGGAAATCAGTTTAATTATTCTCGAGAATGATGAAATGTATTTCGACCTTTCGTTAAACGAGTGAGTTTCATTGAAAGTCGGGAATTATTTGTGTTCGAGAAGTCGGTGCGTGTGCTTAGTTACCTGGGTCGAATTTGTTTAAAACCAAATGGTTCTTGCAGCCTAATAAGAGAAGAGGATTGGAAGGGTTTGCAATCAAGGATAATTTATTTAGCAATAAGTATCTAGTTTTATTGTCTTAACTACCAAATTTATTACTAGCTTTTCAATTGCTTGTTTTGCTTAAACGTTTGTTTGCTTGACTATTTATAGCCTCCTTTTTCTATGAGAATAGTCATCCAGAATTTTAAACCAAAAGAAAGAATTGTATAAATTGTATCGTTTTATTAATGTTCGATTGTTCTTTGAATTGACGCGTTCGATTCACCCTTGTTATTGTTTGGCGCGTTTTCAAACTTTAACCCGATTCGTGTTCAATAGATCTTGAATACAATCACCATTGACGTAACTATAGGTCTAGTCACAACAAATATCTTTGTTTACTTACTTCCGCTTTTCATTTCGTATCCGTATCCATATAACCATTTGATGTTCGGTTCCCGACTCCCGGTATTAACCTAATTCGAAATCACGGCCTAATGTAGGAAATATTAACTTCCGGATCCAAAATATCCTTAATTGAGACGTTGTGTTAAAAACACGGTTCATTTATGGCTAATAAAAATCCTAAATAAAACAAAATATTCTAGAAACGTGATACAAAACCTTAATTTGATTTATAATCATAGAATTAACGAACTAAATACTGTTTCAACAATCAAATAATGTTTTCTATAATTAAAAACTGAATAATTTAAGAGGGTGCGAGAGTTACTAATTAAGAGAATAACTAGTTTTGAAACCCTTGAAAATTCACGTTTTTTTATTAATTAGTAGTGTGTTGTTCGTGCATTGCACGGATTCTAAAATAATTTGCTAAATGTATAATTTGTGAGAACGTCATCTATTAGAATATCACCATCTTTCGGACCGTTTCTCTAAACCAAGGTCAAGCTTGGTCCAACGATAAGGCTTGAACTTGTAATCTCCCCCTCCAAATGGCCCAAACCTCCCTAACCCTGCACTCGGGGCGACACCCACAATCATCACCAAAAAATGTCGCTTAAGGCGAGATTAGAGGTGATCAGATATACATGCTTTCTTACCCTTGTGTAAACGGAAGAGCCCGGGGGAAGTCCAGACCTTAAAAAGGCGTAGTTATTTTACTTTATAATTTCGGTCGCAATATATAGTCTTTATTTCTCTAACATTTGTTAAATTTATGGTTGCATGTCTTTGAGATTAGTCCAGCATTTTATGTAGTTGAATTAAGAAAATACTATGGAGATTCTTCAATTTATCGATTGTTGGCACTCAATTGTTGATCATGTGGTATATAAACGCTCATAAACTATGTTTAAAACCGTCTTAAGTGAGATAAATTGCAAATCGTCCTAACACAAAGTCTACTGATAAAAATTTAGTCCATGCCAATTGCCAATATAAATTAATTCAAGTTTCGATTATTTGCAATTGTTTATCAAACAATTTAAGTGGATCGGGAAGCCAGGAACTGCTAATGCAACAATGTTTGCTTCAGGCTACATATAAGCAGTGCATGAGGTTTGTTGCTAGTTTTTTTTTTTTTTTCTTTTTTTTTAATAGTTGATTATGATACGCCCCATACTAGAGTCTTAGCAATAGCATGAGCCGATCTATTTAAATTCCTAGGACAATGACTTAATGAAACATAGGGACAACACGAAATAACATTTAGAAAAGTCTAAGCAGTGCATGAGGTTTGTTGCTAGTTGATATTGAGTTTTCCACTCCTTGCTACAGAGTTGCTAATTTCTGAATCTCACCATGTAATTGCCCGTCTGAATTTTTAAGGGTTACCGTCATTCGATCAATTGTGCATTATTAAAAGAACTCGAGTTGTTTTTTTTATGGTTGTACAACCAGTAGCTGTCAACTTGGATTCCAAATTGTAATTGTAACAATTTTATCTATATAATTATAGAAATATTTAGGAAGCGCTGATTGAGCTACGTCATTAACATAAATTTTTTGTAGGTTATTTGTATCACATTAACTTTAATATTATATACTTAAAAAAATAAAATATAATAATTTCGAAATTTATATTCAATAAATAAATTACAATAAACAATATAATAATTAAGACCCGTGGATTTTGCAATCGAAAAAAATTGAGTAAAGTTAAATAATAATGACACGATAAAAAAATGAGATATTGAAATTGCAAAAGAAAAGTACCTGAAGAGTTAAGACCGATAAACACCTAAGAGGGGCAGGGGGTGAATTAGGTGTGACCTTTTAAAATTTTAAAGACTAAATCACTTGAGAGACTTAATAACGAGTAAGTTCACAAGATGAGCAAAGTATTCTATGCAACAGTATGACTGACTGTTACACAGAAACTTGGAATCGTTGAAGTGAGCGAGAAATAACGAAGAGTATGAAATTAAATAAGCAAACAGCCAAAGTTTAAAAATTGGTTCAGTCTCTACTCCGAGACCTACATCCAACCGTTATTTTATTGATTGTTTAGGAATTTACTCAAACAACTAAACTTTTACAATGAAAATAACTCGCCAACCTACTCCGGTTGCACTTGCTCAAAGCTACTCTGCTTCAAAACTTTGACTCAAACTTAAAGCTACTCCGCTTCAAGAGTTTATGAAGTTCTATCTCTTTGGTTTACACGATCAGAATCTCAGGGGTTCACTTAAGAACTGATAACTACGTTATCGACCTATTTCTCGTCACTATTTCCCTCTACTTTGTCCAATTTTCATATCGGTTCTCCCGTATTTATCCCCTTTTTATCCTTAAATAACATTACATGCTATTTTCATGCGAATTCTATGTTTTTGTAGCATCGTTGTGTTGTTATAGGTGTTTCGGGATCTTTACGGAAGTGTCGGGAAGCCTACAAGTCGAGAAACCGAGTTTTAAACCTTTCTGGGTGTTCCTAGCCCAAAGTCGGGTGTAGCTCGGGCAGTGGGGTGTTCCTACACCCACCCAAAAATCAAAGTCAGGTGTAACTCAGGCAGTCAGGTGTTCATACACCTAACTTGTCCAAGCTACACCCAAGAGGAACGAAGAACAAGACAAAACAAGGAAGCCGGGTGTAGCTAACCCCCATCCGGTGTAGCTAAGGGGCGGCCGGTGTTCGCTACACCGGATGGGCCCTATTTCTGTGTTATTTCGTCTTTCTTAAGTGGGCTTTCACCCCCACTTAAGCCTTTGTATATATACTCTTTTTTTCAGATATTTTGTAGGATTCACAACACTATTCAAGCTTAGAATATCTCTTTCATTTTACCTTAGAATTTTTAAGTAGAAGCAAGTTTCTAGGGTTTGGGTTACTTAAGGAAATTGTTCATCCGTTTTCAGATCATCTTTGTTCTTGATCTTTTGGTATTATAATCTTTTCCTTGATCTTTGTTTCAATCTATTTAGTTGTTTTAATTCAATTTTTGTTCTTCTCATATCACATCTTCTTTTGCTAGTTGTTCTTATAACTTAGTTATTGTTGCTTGATCGTATGTTTTTCGCATCCATAATCATCAAAACCATGTTTGTCATCATTAGATCGCATTTATTAGTCTCGAAACCCTAAACATGATTAGTGAGTAGACCCTCTTCTAGGGGGTGATTTGACCTTAAAGCATGTTGACTTCTTAAAATGGGTATTATGTTGGGTTGTAAAAGGTAAAGGTGTTGAGGTTTATCAAGGGGTTTGACTTGTTTATTGTTTGACTTGGGGTTTTTGAACCGGGAGACCTTTTAACCCTTGACCATCGATGAGAATCGATTAGGTTAGAAGTTGACCACCCTAGTTAAGCTAGTTATCGACCTGGATTGAACCCGAGAGGGGGAATTTGGTTTGGGTACCCTTGGTATTCGGTTAGAAAGCGGTCCTCGAGAGAGGAAGTGGGAAGACCGGGATTTGACTTGTTTTGATCCTTCGGCCTAAGAAAGAGGGGGTTGGGGTTTGGCCAACCTTAGTCGTCTTAATCCTAGAACCCGGAGTAGTCCGACTCATGAACCCGAGAGGGGTATGGGGAGGCAATTCTAGTGATACCTAGTGAGCCCGAGAGGGAGTCTTGGTACAAATTAGAGGAGTCACCTCTAAACCCCGTTACCTAAAACAACCGAACAAGTATCCATTAAGGGAAGTCACATGTGAAATGGTCTAATCACCTCCTAGTCCCCTTTTAATTTGAGTAATTCGTTTTAATCTTAACCTAGTTTGCTTTCCTTAGTTTTTGTTTACTTTAAGTTATTAGTATAGCTCCTTAGTTTTAAACAAACTCAATATTTACTCGACTTAGCTAAGCATAAAGGTAGAACAATAGGTACTCAACGAACTACTCCCTGTGGACCGACCCTCGATATTTGCTACGACTATTCGTACACTTGCGAGGCAAGATTTTAAAGCTATCAAGTTTTTGGCGCCGTTGCCGGGGAGTAACGGATTGATATCTTTTTGTTTAATCTTAGTTTAGCCTAGGTCACTTTTTGTTACTAATACTTGAATCAAGTGTGTAGGTATTGCATGAGTAGAAGAACTCGCAAGGCCCAACCACAATATCCTATAGACCTTGAGATAGAAGCTACCGCAAGACGCCTCAACGCCTTGAGAAGAAGGGGATTGATTGAAGTCCCAATTGAGGAGGTAACTTCATTCGGAGAGAGTTCTCAACCTTCACCTTTTGAGAATCCTTTCCACATTCCCGAGGAAGATACAATGGTAGAACCCGAACCCGTCGCCATGAGAGACCGGTTAGCCCCAAAGACGGTTGTAAACCCGAGCATAGTTAAGCAACCAATTCAAGCCAACAACTTTGAGTTGAAAGCAACTTTGTTACAACTAGTACAAGGAAATCAATTTGGTGGAGGAGCCACCGAAAACCCTAACGAGCACATAAACGACTTTCTTGATAGTTGTGAGATGTATAAAGCCAATGGTGTGAGTGATGATGCTCTCCGTTTAAGGCTCTTTCCACACTCTTTGAGGGGAAGTGCTAAGGAGTGGCTTAAGAGTTGTGAACCGGAGTCGCTAAAGACTTGGGATGATGTCTCTAAAGCCTTTCTCAACAAGTATTTTCCACCACAAAGAACCGCAAGGATCAAGAGTGAGCTCCAAGGATTTACACAACTAGAAGATGAGACGCTTTATGAGGCTTGGGAGAGGTATAAAGCTTTGCAAAGGTTGTGCCCACACCACGGAATCGGAGAGGATGAGCTCATAAACAATTTCTATGAAGGACTCAACAATGAAATGAAGATGAACCTCGATTCCGGTTCCGGAAAAGGAGCACTAGACAAGATCGACCACAAAACCGCCAAGGGATTGATTGAAGAGATGGCTTCTAGGACTTTCCATTGGAGTCATGATAGGCATAAGAGGAAAAGGGAAGTCAAGTGTTGAAACGACGAGTAACCTTGAGGTCAAAGGATTGATAGATGAATTGAGTGTTAACAAGAACCAAGCCCACACTTCAAACAATTCGTGTTCGAGCCGTCAACAAGTTTATTATTGTGATTTTTGTGGAGATCAAGGCACTCACCCAATGAGTGTCACTTGATAGGAGGAGATGGAAGCGGGATGGAGCAAGTAAACGGTTTGTGGGAGTCAACTCCGACCCAAAGAGCCTTCAATAACAATCAATACCACCCGGGGTTGAGGAACCATCCAAACTTTTCATACAATTCCAACAATGCTCAAAATCCAAATTTCCAATCAAAACCACAACAAAATCCCAATTTTCAAGCACAAAAACCAAATCCAACATTCAATAATGCACCTCCGGGTTTCCAAGGGAAAACCTTTACTCCAAGACCACCTTTCCAAACACCCAACCAACTTTTTCAACCAAACCAAAAATTCACCCAACAAAACCAACAATCCTTTCAACAACCTTTTCAACAACAACAAACCCAACAATCTTTTCCACAACAACAATCCCAACCAAAAACCAACCTTGAATCAATGATGGAACAACTCATGACCAATCAAAACCAATTCATAACCAACTCCAACCAAAGGCAAGATGACACAACAACTTCAATTAACCAATTGCGGAGTCAAATGCAAGCTTCTCAACGAATAACCGATAACCAAATTTCTCAATTGGCCACTCAAGTAAGTAACATGCAAGGTCCCAACGGAAGATTTCCGGGAAAGACCGAGGAAAACCCGAAAACCGTGAACTCTATTCACTTAAGAAGCGGGAGAGAATTGGATGACCGGGTACCGGTAAAGAAGAGAAAGAGTAGTGTTGGCAAACAAGAGAAGGTCGTTGTTGAGACTAGCAAGGAGCCGGAAGAAGACCTTGTGGAGATAGTGGTGGAAACACCTATGATAATTGATGAGCCGAAGAAGATAGTTGAAGAACCAAGGCCAAGTGTTGTAAAGCCTTTTGTGCCACAAATTCCATTCCCACAAAGGTTGGCAAGAGCAAAACTTGAGCAAAAGTATGGGAAGTTCTTGGACATGATGAAGGATGTGAACATCACCATTCCATTTCTTGATGCCATTAAGGAAATCCCAACTTATGGGAAATTCTTGAAATATTTGGTGTCCAACAAGCATTCCATGAACACTTTTCAAACGGTGAATGTTTCAAAAGAGTGTAGTGCCATACTCATGAATGAAGCTCCCGCCAAGCTTGAAGACCCCGGTAGTTTCTCTATTCCATGCCTAATTGGTGATGTCCGAGTTGAGAGAGCTTTATGCGATTTGGGGGCAAGTATTAGCCTCATGCCTTTTAAAATTTTCAAGAAGTTGAAGGGCTTTGAGCTTTCTCCTACAAGAGTCTCTCTACAACTAGCGGATAGATCGGTGAGATATCTGATGGGGCTTGTGGAAGATGTGCCACTCAAGGTTGGAAAGATAATCATCCCATGTGACTTTTATGTCATGGATATGCCCGAAGACACAAATGTTCCCATCATTTTGGGGCGCCCATGCCTTGCCACGGGAGGTGCCCTCATTGATGTCAAAAACGGGAAGCTATCTCTACAAGTTGGGGATGATAAAGTGGAGTTTTCTTTAGATAAAGCTATGAGTGAGCCCTCGGAGGGAAAAGCATGCTACATGTTAGATGTCCTTGAAGATTGTGTAGAAAAGAAAACCAATGAAGGGGATACTAGCTTACAAGGGTTCCTAGAAGGAAAAGTGAGGGATTGCAAAGAACATAGGGAATATGCCATGGCTATGGAGGCAACTCCCTTGGAGGAGCCGAACAAGAGATTTGAAAGCTTGAGGAGAGATCCACGCCTCCTCAAGTGGAGTTGAAACCCCTTCCCTCTACTCTTAAACATGTTTTCCTTGGTCCTAATGACACCTACCCTATTATTGTTAATAGTGCACTTAATGACATTGAGCTAGAAAAATTACTACTTGTTGTGAGAAAATACAAGGATGTCATTGGGTACACTATTGATGATATTAAGGGTATTAGTCCCTCCTTTTGCACCCACCGCATCCATCTTGAGGATGAGGGTTCTTCATCGGTAGAACCCCAACGCCGCCTTAACCCCACCATGAAGGAGGTGGTTAGGAAGGAGGTGTTGAAGCTCTACGATGCGGGAATCATCTATCCCATCTCGGATAACAAATGGGTGAGTCCGGTACATGTCGTGCCAAAGAAAGGAGGGATGACGGTGGTCAAGAATGACAAGAATGAGCTAATACCCACAAGAACGGTAACCGGGTGGCGTATATGTGTGGATTATAGGAGGTTGAACAAATCAACCCGGAAAGACCACTACCCTCTCCCGTTTATGGATCAAATGCTAGAGCGTCTTGCCCAACATAATTTCTTTTGTTTTCTTGATGGTTATTCGGGGTTTTTCCAAATCCCAATTCACCCTAATGACCAAGAGAAAACCACCTTTACTTGCCCTTTCGGCACTTTTGCATATAGGAGAATGCCATTCGGACTATGTAATGCCCCTTCCACTTTCCAACGTTGTATGATGTCCATTTTCTCCGATTTTGTTGAGCAAGAGATGGAAGTTTTTATGGATGATTTCTCCGTTGTGGGAAAATCTTTTGACCTTTGCTTAACAAATTTGGAGAAAGTGTTGAAGAAATGTGAGGAAACTCATTTGGTGTTGAATTGGGAAAAGTGCATTTTATGGTGCAAGAAGGGGTAGTCTTGGGGCATTTGGTGTCAAATCGTGGAATACAAGTAGACAAGGCTAAAGTTGAGGTCATTGAGAGCCTCCCTCCCCCAACCAATGTCAAAGGTGTGAGGAGTTTCCTTGGTCATGCGGGGTTTTATCGCCGTTTTATCAAGGATTTCTCCAAGATAGCTAGGCCTTTGACCGAACTATTAGCTAAGGACACTCCTTTTGAATTTTCTAATCGTTGTCTTGACTCCTTTGATAGGTTGAAGAAGGCATTGACGAGTGCTCCCATCATCCAACCTCCGGATTGGAGTTTGTCATTCGAGCTTATGTGTGATGCTAGTGACCAAGCCTTGGGGGCGGTCTTGGGGCAAAAGAAAGATGGAAAAGTCAATGTTATTCACTATGCAAGCAAGACTCTAGATGACACTCAAGTGAACTACTCTACCACCGAGAAAGAGCTCCTAGCGGTAGTTTTCTCTATGGAAAAATTCCGGACATATTTGGTAGGAGCAAAGGTTATAGTCCACACCGATCATGCGGCTTTGAAGCATTTGCTTCTCAAGAAAGAAACCAAGCCAAGATTGATTAGGTGGATCTTGTTACTTCAAGAGTTCGATATCGAGATTAGGGATAAGAGAGGTGTGGAGAACGTTGTGGCGGACCACCTCTCTCGGCTATTGAATGAAAATGTGGAGGATGGACTCCCTATAGATGATTCCCTACCCGATGATTACTTGCTAGCATTGTACTTAGGAGAAACCCCGTGGTTTGCCGACCACGTCAACTTTTTGGTTTCGGGAATCGTTCCTTATGGGTATGACTCCCACAAGAAGAAGAAGTTTTTCCATGACATCAAGCAATTCTTTTGGGAGGACCCTTGTCTCTACAAGTCATGTGCCGACGGGATGATCCGAAGGTGTATCCCCAATGAAGAGGTTGAGTCAATTATTAATCATTGTCATGGTATGCCAAGTGGAGGGCATGGAAGTGCAAGGAAGACCGCTTCAAGAATCCTTCAATGCGGTTTTTATTGGCCAACATTGTTTCATGATGTGGCCTTACATGTGAAGGGTTGTGACAAATGTCAAAGAAGTGGTAACATAACAAGGAGGCACGAGATGCCAATGAACTTTATTCTTGAGGTGGAAATCTTTGATGTATGGGGCATCGACTACCAAGGTCCTTTCCCATCCTCCTATGGGAATGAATACATCCTTGTGGCAGTGGATTATGTAAGCAAGTGGGTAGAGGCAATTCCAACCAAGACTTGTGATGCAAAGTCCGTCACTAAACTCTTGCAAACTATCATTTTCCCAAGGTTTGGAGTACCGAGGATCTTAATAAGTGATAGAGGTAGTCACTTCAAGGAGCGGACCTTAGATGCTCTTCTCAAGAAGCATGGGGTGCAACATAGGCGAAGCCTTGCCTATCACCCCCAAGCCAATGGTCAAGCCGAAATTTCTAACCGAGAGCTCAAAGTTATCTTAGAGAAAACGGTGAGCCGATCTAGGAAGGATTGGGCCATCAAGCTTCATGATGCATTGTGGGCTTATCGCACCGCTTTTAAAACACCGATCGGGGCTTCACCGTACCGATTGGTGTATGGAAAGTCGTGCCATCTTCCGGTTGAAATGGAACATAGAGCCCATTGGGCTATTCGGCAATTAAACTTTGATTTGAAGAGTGCGGGGGAGAAGAGGCTCCTTGATATTAATAAGCTTGAAGAGTTCCGTTTAGAAGCCTATGAAAGTTCTAGGCTCTACAAAGAGAAGACAAAGCGATTTCATGATAAGGCCATCATCCGGAGGGAGTTTAAAGAAGGGGACCTTGTTCTCCTATTTAATTCAAGGTTTAAATTGTTTGCGGGAAAGTTGAAATCTAAGTGGTCGGGACCGTTTATTGTGACCCGTGTCTTTCCTTATGGAGCGGTTGAAATCAAAAGTGGAGAGGAGATTTTCAAGGTAAATGGTAACCGCCTTAAGCACTACATAGCCGGGACACCATTTACAAGGGAGGTAGCCTCTTTCCAAACAAATCTCATCATCTAATTTTCAAACTCATTCGGTTGTGTAACATTCGGCCCATATGGCTTTCTTGAACTTTAGTGATGTTTTTATCTTGTCGATTTGGTGATTTTGTGAATATTGTTTTACATTCGGCCCTTTGGCATTTTGAATGACTTTGGTCGAGCCAACGACGTTAAACAAAGGCGCTTCTTGGGAGGCAACCCATGTCTTTTTGTTTTTTTTTGTAGGAATCGGAGCTAATTTTGGTTTTTAGGTATTTTCGGAGGTATTTTACGGAGTGGTTGAGTCGATTCGGGACGAAAAAGATGAGAAATTTTGGACTTGGGGTTATTTTTTATGGTTTTATTGTGTTTTTAAAGGTATTTGGGTGCTTCCGGGTGTAACTTGGCCAAGTCGGGTGTTGGAACACCTGACTGGGAGAGTTACACCCATGAAAAATTTTGAAGTTAGGTGTAAAAGAGGCAGTCGGGCGTTCCTACACCCGACTTGGGGGTTGCAACGCCGGATGAAGAGAAAATTTCGAAAAAAATTGAATTTTAACAGCGTCCGGTGTAACTTGGGTCCATCCGGCGTAGACAGGGCACGGCCGATGTTCGCTACACCGGACAGACCCAGTTTCACGCGCAATTCTGTTTTTTTTTCAGATTTTTCCAAGTCTTCTTTCTTCTTCTTCTTTTCCAACGCCTCTTTTCCTCTTAAACCCTCTTATACTTCAAATTTTTCGGCTACCTCAATCCCCATTGCTCCTTCATTTCTCAATCTTTTTCGATTCCGTCTTCGCAACCGTTCTCCTCTTGTCCCGATCTACATTCTCTAGGTAATACTTTCTTTATTTTCTCCATAGTTTGCATTATACCATTAAAGGAGGGTTTGGTAAGTTGGTGTTTCACCATTTTTGAGCAAGTAATTTCGTTTTATTTGCTTTACTTTACCTATTTCCGAATTTAATTGTTCTTTTTGCAGATTTTTGGAGTATTCACGTTTTTCAAGGCAAACGTCGGAATGTCGAAGCGTCAAAGGAGTAACCCTATGCCTCTAGCAGTGGTATGCCCACCATCATCTTCTTCTTCATCTTTTATTCCTACTGTGCCCTATTCGACTTTTAGATTTTATGATGAAGTGAGGCAAGTAGGTTTCCCAAAAAGATCTGAATTAGACAAATTTGAAAAGGTGGCGAAGAAGGGGTGGGAAACTACTAGGTGGGCGGACCCGGTAGCAATGAGGGAATTGGGTATAGAAGAGGATGTTCAGACCCTTTGTGAAACCATAGGAATCCGAGCATTTTATGAGTCAAATGAGTATACCTATGTCGGGCTCACTAGCGAGTTCCTCGCTACGTGGAAATCCGACTTGAGTTCTTCTACCCCTTATTGCTCATTCCAACTTAGGGGGACTAGACACAATTTGACCATTCCCCAATTTGGTGCGTTACTTGGTTTACCAACGGTGATAGAAGGGAGTCATAAGCCTTCAAAGGGGGCGGCTATAGAGAGATACGGGAGCAATTGTGGAAGAAACTGACTTGCCTTCGCACACCTTTTGTGGCGGGAAAAGAGTACAACCGGAGTTTGAGGAACCCGGCAATCCGGTACTTTGCTAGGATCCTCTCCAACTCTCTTTTCCCCTCAAAAGAGACCCATTATAATGTAGGCGCCCTAACCCTTGAGCTTCTCCACCAAGCTCTTTACCGCACTCATGCTAGAATTGACTTACATCGGCTTTAGCAAGCCATTTTGAGAAGATTGCGGATACCCTTCCGGCGCATATTGCTTGTGGGGGGGGGTGGTGACTATGATAGCCCGTGCACTAAACCATGACCTTTCGGACCTTCCCCGTTTTTGTGACCGTAATTTGTTGAGTGGGGTTTATCTTAGGATGTTGTTTAAAGATAATAACCTTAGCCTTTGTCACATAACGGACCTTAGGGCCATGGTGGTGCCTAACACCGCTTGGACTTCCATTTCTGACCAAACTAATTGGGGGATGCCACTTCGTTCGGGGGAGTATAGGAAACGGTTTAAGGATGACGAGGATCGTCAAGGATATTGGGACATTACTTTTTATGCCATAGGGGAGGGTGTGATACAATATCACACCGACCCTGACTCTGAGGATGAGGCTCGTGCTCCAAGGCCCAAGCCCACTACCCAAGACCAAGGTGCCGGGAGTTCCTCCCAAGGGCACCAATGCTTCATGAATGACCCTACCTTCCGAACCCAGTGGGATGACATGTATCAAAGGACCCAAAACATTGAGACTTTGGCCCAACAAGCTTTTGACGCCGCTCACCTCGCCCATGGAGCGGCCTTGCATGCCAAAAATATTGGCTTGGCTAACCAAGAGCTCATTCGGGCGGGGGTTCGTAGGCAAGATGATTTAGAGGACCAAATGCGACGTATGCAAATCGACTATCTTAACCCCATGTTCACCAATTCCATGGGGTATGCTCCTTCGGGTTATAACCCACACCAACCCACCTACATGCCACCTCCGGATTTTGACCCGTACCATCCGGTACATTACCCACCCTATCCGGAGGGGCCGTTCTACCCCTATCCTTATGACCCTTCTCGTTACCCCCCTTACCCACCTCCTTCTTGAGGTAGACCTTAGTTTGGGGAGGGTACTAGGTGTTGTAGATAGTGGAGACTTAGTGTGGGGAGGTTGCTTCGGTGATAGTCGTTATTTGCATTCCTTTTCCTAATGTCTTTTCTTGCCTATTGTGTGAGCTTGTTGGCCTTTTGTTTGGTGTCTTTGCCTTTGATTTGTCGTTGTTAAGTTGGTGTTTTTGTCTTGACAATTCGATCATTTGATGCTTTGCCTTGGAAGTCTTGAAGTTGTTTGATAAGTTTTGTTTTCCTTGAGTTGTAGGTTGGTGATGCCATTCTCCGGGTGATGTGATTACACCCCTTTTGGAGATGGCCATGATTGTTCCCGTTTTGAAAATCCAAATTGCCCCATTTCCTCCTTAAATCCAAATTTAGCTTGCTTTATATGTTTTTTTTTTTCTCTAACCTTAACTTTTATTAGTTTTTCCTAGTTTGTCTTCTTTAGTTTTTGTTGTTTTTCTTTTCCTAGCCTCCTCTTTATAACTTGTCCATATAGTTAGTATAAAAGGGAGGCCCAAAAAAAAAAACCAAAAACATGCTTTTCTTTTTCAAAAAAATTGAAAACCCAAAAACATTTTGCTTATTTTTGTATTTTCCTTCCATGCACTTGTCTCATCGAGGACGATGAGATTTTAGTGTGGGGAGGGGAAATATATTCTTTGTATATATTTATTTTTGAGAAAATTTTAGAAAAGCCAAAAAAAAAATTTGAAAATTTTGAAAAATCCAAAAATATTGCATTGTACATATTTTTGTGTTTTGTTTGTCTTAACCATGTTCGTAGATCGCACACAAGAATACATCGGAGAAGAAGTTGGTAAAATTGCTCTTCCTCTTTCTTCTTATTCCTTCCTTTTCATTTTTGTTATCTATATATGGAGGAGGATGGGATTATTTGATGATGGGTGTTCCCTTGGGGAACCGTTTTGGACTTGGTTGTGTGAAACCTATGTGTTGGTAGGATGTTTGCATCTAGTTTAAGAGTAGGCATTTAGTTTCATTTTGGCATATGCATTATAACATGTGAATATGTAGTTTGCATTTCATGGCATATAGTTTCTTTTAGTTAATCTTGTTTTTGAAAAACCCCTAAGGGAAAATTATGTAAAAAATACCTAGGCCTTTACAAATTTTCTTTCGGCTTGTAACTTTGTTTATTTAGAATAGTTTTAAATCACCCTATTTAGTGCCCATCTAGTATCATTCATGACATTTTCCGCTACTAAGTCAAAGGTTTGCATGTGAGTCACCTTGTTCAACCCCATTTTGTTAAGGAGTGTCGATTAGGTGATCTTGGTGACCTTGGTAGTCTAGGTCGGATGGCAAATCCTAAAAAGTTTTTGATTTTTTTTTATGCTCATTTCACTTATTTTGGTTTTGGAAATCTTGGTTTTGAGAAAAAAAAAAGAGAAAGAAACCTCTAAAAAAAATGTGTGTTTGATTTAAGTCTCTTGGTTTGGATATAGGCTAACACTTCGATGTGCTTTGGGGGGAATGCCAATACCTTGGTTTCCCGCTTGGTCGTGAATTCGACCTCCCCGAAGACAGAGTGGATGTCCTCCGACAAGCTAACATGTAGAGTTTAACCGGTTGCCTAATAAGCGATTGGCGAAAACAAAGGGTGTTAGCACGCGTTGGACAAGCCCTATCCGAACCATTTGAGAGCAAAAAAAAAAGAAAAAAAAAAAAAAAGAAAAGAAAAAAATAAAAAAATAAAAAAATATAATAAGAGGTAAAATTTCGAGTTTTCCTAACCTTTATAAAATGAGTTGAGCATTTTACTTCAAGATTCTTTTTACTTTTGCCATCCCCTCTAGATGAACTTGGAACGAACCACGACTCTTGCTTGACAAGAGTCTTGACCGTCTAATTTTTCACTTCTAAGCATATTGGGGATTCCCTTCCATTTTCATCCGATCGCCTTTGACAAAGTAGTTGGAAAATGCATTTGAAAGTAGCCTAGACTTGCACTATCTTAGGGGGTGATTTATAGCTATCCTTGTAAACCTAGTCACTTGTCGAATTAATATTTGTAAGGAGTATGTGTCTTTGCTTGATTTTCCACTAGGTAGTGATCGCCACCTAGAGGAGGAAGGTGACATTTCTTTGTGATCGATGCATCCATTTTTCTACCTTGTGCTTAAGAGTTGGATGCATCCCAATTTTGTGCAAGACCCAACTTGCCTTGCGAGTTGTGCTTTACCTCATGAGCACAATTACGTGAGTTGAAGGGGCGTTGAGTGCGCTAATACTCATGCGGCTAGTTAATTTAGTAGTATTAGGTTCTCTTTATTTAGTTTTCTTGCTTTTTGTTCTTGTACTTTCTTTCTTGTGCCCTTTTTCTTAGCTTGAACTTGCCAGGAACTGCTACTGCAACAATGTTTGCTTCAGGCTACATATAAGCAGTGCATGAGGTTTGTTGCTAGTTTTTTTTTTTTTTTTTTTTTTATAGTTGATTATGATACGCCCCATACTAGAGTCTTAGCAATAGCATGAGCCGATCTATTTAAATTCCTAGGACAATGACTTAATGAAACATAGGGACAACACGAAATAACATTTAGAAAAGTCTAAGCAGTGCATGAGGTTTGTTGCTAGTTGATATTGAGTTTTCCACTCCTTGCTAGAGAGTTGCTAATTTCTGAATCTCACCATGTAATTGCCCGTCTGAATTTTTAAGGGTTACCGTCATTCGATCAATTGTGCATTATTAAAAGAACTCGAGTTGTTTTTTTTATGGTTGTACAACCAGTAGCTGTCAACTTGGATTCCAAATTGTAATTGTAACAATTTTATCTATATAATTATAGAAATATTTAGGAAGCGCTGATTGAGCTACGTCATTAACATAAATTTTTTGTAGGTTATTTGTATCACATTAACTTTAATATTATATACTTAAAAAATAAAATATAATAATTTCGAAATTTATATTCAATAAATAAATTACAATAAACATTATAATAATTAAGACCCGTGGATTTTGCAATCGAAAAAAATTGAGTAAAGTTAAATAATAATGACACGATAAAAAAATGAGATATTGAAATTGCAAAAGAAAAGTACCTGAAGAGTTAAGACCGATAAACACCTAAGAGGGGCAGGGGGTGAATTAGGTGTGACCTTTTAAAATTTTAAAGACTAAATCACTTGAGAGACTTAATAACGAGTAAGTTCACAAGATGAGCAAAGTATTCTATGCAACAGTATGACTGACTGTTACACAGAAACTTGGAATCGTTGAAGTGAGCGAGAAATAACGAAGAGTATGAAATTAAATAAGCAAACAGCCAAAGTTTAAAAATTGGTTCAGTCTCTACTCCGAGACCTACATCCAACCGTTATTTTATTGATTGTTTAGGAATTTACTCAAACAACTAAACTTTTACAATGAAAATAACTCGCCAACCTACTCCGGTTGCACTTGCTCAAAGCTACTCTGCTTCAAAACTTTGACTCAAACTTAAAGCTACTCCGCTTCAAGAGTTTATGAAGTTCTATCTCTTTGGTTTACACGATCAGAATCTCAGGGGTTCACTTAAGAACTGATAACTACGTTATCGACCTATTTCTCGTCACTATTTCCCTCTACTTTGTCCAATTTTCATATCGGTTCTCCCGTATTTATCCCCTTTTTATCCTTAAATAACATTACATGCTATTTTCATGCGAATTCTATGTTTTTGTAGCATCGTTGTGTTGTTATAGGTGTTTCGGGATCTTTACGGAAGTGTCGGGAAGCCTACAAGTCGAGAAACCGAGTTTTAAACCTTTCTGGGTGTTCCTAGCCCAAAGTCGGGTGTAGCTCGGGCAGTGGGGTGTTCCTACACCCACCAAAAAATCAAAGTCAGGTGTAACTCAGGCAGTCAGGTGTTCATACACCTAACTTGTCCAAGCTACACCCAAGAGGAACGAAGAACAAGACAAAACAAGGAAGCCGGGTGTAGCTAACCCCCATCCGGTGTAGCTAAGGGGCGGCCGGTGTTCGCTACACCGGATGGGCCCTATTTCTGTGTTATTTCGTCTTTCTTAAGTGGGCTTTCACCCCCACTTAAGCCTTTGTATATATACTCTTTTTTTCAGATATTTTGTAGGATTCACAACACTATTCAAGCTTAGAATATCTCTTTCATTTTACCTTAGAATTTTTAAGTAGAAGCAAGTTTCTAGGGTTTGGGTTACTTAAGAAAATTGTTCATCCGTTTTCAGATCATCTTTGTTCTTGATCTTTTGGTATTATAATCTTTTCCTTGATCTTTGTTTCAATCTATTTAGTTGTTTTAATTCAATTTTTGTTCTTCTCATATCACATCTTCTTTTGCTAGTTGTTCTTATAACTTAGTTATTGTTGCTTGATCGTATGTTTTTCGCATCCATAATCATCAAAACCATGTTTGTCATCATTAGATCGCATTTATTTATTAGTCTCGAAATCCTAAACATGATTAGTGAGTAGACCCTCTTCTAGGGGGTGATTTGACCTTAAAGCATGTTGACTTCTTAAAATGGGTATTATGTTGGGTTGTAAAAGGTAAAGGTGTTGAGGTTTATCAAGGGGTTTGACTTGTTTATTGTTTGACTTGGGGTTTTTGAATCGGGAGACCTTTTAACCCTTGACCATCGATGAGAATCGATTAGGTTAGAAGTTGACCACCCTAGTTAAGCTAGTTATCGACCTAGATTGAACCCGAGAGGGGGAATTTGGTTTGGGTACCCTTGGTATTCGGTTAGAAAGCGGTCATCGAGAGAGGAAGTGGGAAGACCGGGATTTGACTTGTTTTGATCCTTCGGCCTAGGAAAGAGGGGGTTGGGGTTTGGCCAACCTTAGTCGTCTTAATCCTAGAACCCGGAGTAGTCCGACTCATGAACCCGAGAGGGGTATGGGGAGGCAATTCTAGTGATACCTAGTGAGCCCGAGAGAGAGTCTTGGTACGAATTAGAGGAGTCACCTCTCAACCCCGTTACCTAAAACAACCGAACAAGTATCCATTAAGGGAAGTCACATGTGAAATGGTCTAATCACCTCCTAGTCCCCTTTTAATTTGAGTAATTCGTTTTAATCTTAACCTAGTTTGCTTTCCTTAGTTTTTGTTTACTTTAAGTTATTAGTATAGCTCCTTAGTTTTAAACAAACTCAATATTTACTCGACTTAGCTAAGCATAAAGGTAGAACAATAGGTACTCAACGAACTACTCCCTGTGGACCGACCCTCGATATTTGCTACGACTATTCGTACACTTGCGAGGCAAGATTTTAAAGCTATCAAGAACATGGAGATTTACATTTAAGATCTAAACACGAGAATCAGGGAACAAACTCATTATGTCACAGTGCAGCTTACTGATACATGGAGATATTCAGACGCTTTGAAAAACGTTGAAGACTTTTTGAAACTTAAAACGATTTTGCAAAAACTTGAAGAAATATCTTTGAAAGCTTAAGAGTTTATGCAGAATACTTCAATAAATATTTGTAAAACCTTAGAATTTAATGAGAACAAATAGTTCCTTTTTAGTGCAAAAGTTGTGTAATAGGTTTACCCAAAACTTGGGTATTACCCAAATTTTCCTTTTATCCATTGGATATTAGCTCATCCACTTGACAAGCAAAAAGTGTTGTTTAGTTTTCATTGACTCTTCAAAAGCAAATCCGATTTCCTTTTCTAAATGTCTCCTTAAAAAATCCTTAAGTACTACTTGCATTTCAAATGTGAATATTTCAAAAGCTTTTATTATTATGCAAGTACGGCACACCACGGCTAAAACGTGTTTTACGTCTTAAATCGTGCGAGCCAAGAGAGAAGACGATTTTTCATAAAACAGATTTTGAAAGTTATATTTCCAGAAAACTAAGACGACAATTTTGCAAATTTCTCGAAATAATTTTTCTTGTCTTAAAAATCTCCATGCGATATCAGTCGTAACATTCTGATGGACTGTTGCATGACTAAGCGGTCACTTGACTTTAACAAGAATGTTACATTTACTCTTACATTTGTGACTTAGGTTACACGGGGGATTGTTCTTGACTTGTGTTGTTCTTCTTGATCATGTTTGAAGCACTATGGATGCTATCTTGTTTTGCTTGGTTCTTCAATTCCCTTGTTTTGCTTTGAACACTTAAACATGCTACTTAAGAACAAACGATTAATATATACAAAGACTTGTCATCATCAATTAAAATGTTCCAATAACAGTACCATAATAGATATACTTAACATTTACAAAAATACGAGTAATGACGGGTTTTGTGGATAATCATATCTCTTTTTCTGATAAGGTAAAAAACTATATTAATCCTCTAGAGTATGACCAACCTATTTCATTATTTTGAATGAGGTAAGTTGAAACCACCGGCTTTCAAACCATCTCCAAAGAATTCGACATGTTGACGACTCTGATTTATTAGTGAGTTGTGACGATGAGAAATGCATATATATTAATAATGAAGAAAATTTTGAGACTTTTGTATTAACATTTACTTATCATTGTATATTATAATTCCGTTATAATATTTCAAATTTATATAGATCATTGAGTTTTGAATATAAACTATGTTGTTAATATTACAATATTTTTAGTATGTCGGTCATATGAAATTATATTACAAATAGAATATCTTAAATATGGCTAATCGTTATTTTAAACATTATTCATAAATAATAATACTTGAGACTCCAATCCCGTGCAATTTGCACGGGATTAAAACTAGTTAATAATTAAACCCAAGACCAATGGCCGAGAAATTAGAGCTTTTACCACTGAACCACTAGATTTTTAGTGTACATTTAATAAGATAACATATCCTTAACAAGTTATTATAGCATATCTTCATTTCGTATACGTGTAAATTGAATATTTTAACCTCTAACAAATTATATTATAGAAGCATTGGATAAAGACTGTCTTAGCATAATAATAAGACTGTCTGTGGGGAATAAAGCATGTATTCACCCTAAACTTGCAGGATTATAATGAAAAATACAGTTGTGTTTATAGTCATAAGACTAAAAAGGATAAGAAAAAGAATTCAACCTTTGGTCCTTTGTGCTTATGGCCTAAGAACAGGAATTAAAGTAAATTCCCTCCTATAACTTGCACCCAAGACTTGATTGAGATGATGCCGCGTGTGCTAGAAATACCCTCCAATTGCCTTGCAATATGGGGAGAGCTTTTGAGAGGTTTTAGATGTGAGATCTGAGTTTTTGGGAAAAAGATGTTCTCAAAAACCCTAATTGTGAGAATTATGAATTACCAGTAACTGACAAAAGGAGAAAGACTCTCCTTTTGTATTACTTTGGTCGGCCGAATGGGTCTTGGGTAAGGGTGGGCTTTTTCCACTCTTACCTTATACCTTTGCGTGATTCGACCCGTTTTGCTAAATATTATTTGCGGGATTTAATTATAAATCGTAACATGTTATCAGATATTAATATAGTCGATATATTAATAACGGTCTGATAAAATACGATATTGTATAATTACCTAAATTAATATAACTGTTTATATTAATTCGCGAATACAATATTTAATTAAATATAACTGTTTATATTTAATTTACGAATTAATCATGTAATCTGTATTAGCTAAAATTATTTAATCCGTATTAAATAATAATCTCAACATCTTATTGACTAATTTATTAGTCAATACCTCTGACTAACTGTTTAGTCATATTCGGCATAAATGTGACTGTATTTTCATACCTTCACATCTCTCAAACATGTCCTATAGGTGTGACGTATAGGGACCAGTTGATCACCGTCATCCGTATGACAATAACGTCAAACTTATCTAGCAAGCCAACCGTTATTGATAAACGTGGATCAACTGGTAATAATACTGAAGTATGCCCTTGTGATCCTTAAAGAGATTTAATAAGTCATTGTACTTAATTGTCAAGGACACCAGCCCCAACAATCTCCCACTTGTCCGTACAAGGGTATGTGCAATGACGTTATCACACTACATGTGGAGGACACAATCTCCAACAAACTCCCACTTGTCCGTACAAGTGTAGGTGCGATAACCGAATCTCATATCCTTTTAAAATTTCTCCCACTCAATGTAAGACAATTTGCAAATCCGCATTCGCAAAGGTCGTATCTCACAAGCGATCTGTATCAAGAGTGGTTTCCCCGACTAGAGAGTAACTTAACTGATAAAACGAATCTGTATTCGAGCATGGCCATGCATTTCAGTTACTACTCCTCGAGTGGCCCTGAGAAATGATAAAATCCTGATAAGGGTTTGGATATTTCCCTCAACTCGAATCCTGCCGATATCGCCCAGCATGAAATAACCCAGAAAAAATCCTCTTGGCCCCTGTTACGGTGACCGTGGGAAAGAAACCAAAGTTACCCAAAATCTGTCTTAATCTCAAGAGACAGTTGAAGGTCAAAAGACTCGACTCTAAGGAACACTATGGAGGTCCTATCCACGACCAGGCACCCAATGTTATAAAACATTTAGGACTCCATAACGTTGTCACGGGGTGTCCTACGAGATATCCGTATAACTCGCCTTTGTGATTGGTCAGTCATCCACGTGACTTATGGCTCGTTGAACCCACCATCAACCAACGTCACAAAATGATTACCTGAGTTATCAGCTCAAGTGGGTAATCAAGGACCAAAACGATGTAATGTTAATCAGTTCACTTTGTGGTGTTCAAAATTGGCGTACAATTCCACATGAGAAACAAAACATTTTATATCATAACAATAAGGTTGAATAGAGTACACGAGAAAATGAATTATTACATGAATTCATAAAAGAGTACTACAACTTAGGAACACATCTAATTCCCATGGAATGAATGTGTCCTTCATGCTTATCACGTGGTAATGCGTTAGTGAGAGGATCAGCTATGTTGTCATCCGTAGCGATCTTATCGATGAATATCTTCTTTTACGCGGACTCAGTCGTAGAATCTGCTGTAACATTTTGTTTAGAACTTTTCCAGCTGACAGCAGCGCCATTAAGAGTAAAAACGAATCCAGACTGAGATTTCGAGTCATCTCGATCCGTTTGGAAGCTAGCATCTGCGTAACCCGTGGCGCAGAGCGTCGAGTCGCCTCCAAAAGTCAATCCCCAATCTTTAGTCCTCCGTAGGTACTAAAGAATGTTTTTCACGGCCATCCAGTGTTGTTCACCTGGATGAGCTTGGAATCGACTTGTCATACTCAATGCATATGCAACGTCAGGACGTGTGCATATCATGGCATACATGATCGATCCTATTGCCGAAGCATAAGGAATCCGACTCATGCGCTCTTTCTCTTCCACTGACTTAGCTTCTTGAGTCTTGCTCAAGTGAAGCCCAGGAGTCATAGGAAGGAACCCCTTCTTGGAGTTCGTCATGCTGAATCTCTCCAGAATCTTCTCTATATAAGATTCCTGACTGAGAGACAACATCCGTCGTGATCTATCCCTGTAGATACGGATGCCCAAAATTCTTTGTGCCTCTCCCAGATCTTTCATCTGGAAATGGTTTTTCAACCATGCTTTAACCGAAGATAAGAGAGGTATGTCATTCCCAATCAAGAGTATGTTATCGACATACAGTACTAGGAATACAATCTTACTCCCACTCGACTTGATATAGAGACATGGTTCCTCGACTGATCGAATGTTCCCATTCTCTTTTATCACTTGGTCGAAGCGATGATTCCAACTCCGCGATGCTTGCTTAAGTCCATAGATGGAACGCTTAAGCTTGCAAACTTTCTTAGGATGTGCTGGATCGATAAAACCCTCGGGTTGTACCATGTACAACTCTTCCTCCAAATAACCGTTTAAGAAGGCGGTTTTAACGTCCATTTGCCATATTTCATAGTCATGAAATGCGGCGATCGCTAAGATAATCCGAATGGAACGTAGCATGACTACGGGTGCAAAGATCTCATCATAGTGCAAGCCTGGCACTTGAGTGAAACCTTTAGCAACTAGTCTAGCCTTGTGGATATCTTGTTGTCCTTCCACGGCATGCTTTATCTTGTAAAGCCATTTGCATTGAAGGGGACGTACCTTTGCATGTAGGTCCACAAGATCCCACACGTTGTTCTCATACATGGAGTCCATCTCGAATTGCATGGCTTCTAGCCATAGCTTTGAGTCAGAACTGGTCATGGCACCTTTATAGGTTGTGGGTTCATTACCCTCTAGGAGTAAGACGTCATCTGTATCGTGTTCCTCGACCATACCAATGTATCTGTCCGGTGGAATAGAGACTCTTCCCGACCTCCTAGGTTCCTCAGGGATATCTACCGCAGCCTCGGGTGAAGGAACTGTTTCCTCCAATGGTTGCTCGATAGTTGGTTCTTGAACCTCCGATAACTCGAAGGTTCTATTACTCGACTTGTTCTCGAGAAATTCTTTCTCTAAGAACGTCGCACTAGCCGCAACAAAAACACGTTGTTCGGTAGGCGAGTAGAAGTAATGACCAAACGTTCCCTTTGGATAGCCTATAAAGTATGTCTTGACCGATCGCGGGCCGAGCTTATCCTCGTGTCTCCACTTGACATAAGCCTCGCAGCCCCAAACCCGAATAAAGGACAAGTTAGGGACCGTTCCCTTCCATAACTCGAATGGAGTCTTGTCAACAGCTTTAGACGGACTTCGGTTAAGTATTAGAGCGGCCGACAAAAGAGCATAGCCCCACAATGAATCAGGCACAACGGTGTGACTCATCATGGATCGAACCATATCAAGTAAAGTTCGATTTCTCCGTTCGGACACACCATTTAATTGTGGTGTTCCAGGTGGAGTCAACTGTAGCACGATCTCACAGTCTTTTAGGTGTTGATCAAACTCGTGTGAAAGATACTCACCACCACGATCCGAGCGTAGTGCTTTAATCTTTCTACCCAGCTGGTTCTGTACCCGATTCTGGTATTCTTTGAACTTGTCAAAGGATTCACTTTTGTGCTTCATTAAGTAGACATAGCCATATCTACTCAAATCATCCGTGAAAGTGATGAAATACCTATAGCCATCTCGTGCGTTGATCGACATAGGGCCACATACGTCCGTATGTATGAGTCCTAATAGGTCGGCAGCGCGCATTCCAACACCTTTGAAGGAAATACGAGTCATTTTGCCGATGAGACATGATTCACACGTGCCATATGATTCGAAATCAAAGGGTGAAATAGCTCCATTCTGTATGAGCTGTTTTACGCGTTTCTCATTTATGTGTCCCATACGACAATGCCATAGGTAAGTTTGATCTTTGTCACCTACCTTTAATCTCTTGTTATTCACATGTAATATCTCGGTAGTTTGATCTAAAACATAAATTCCATTCATGGAAACTGCCTTGCCATAAATCATATTGTGTAAGGAGAAAATACAGCTATTATTCTCTATTACAAATGAAAAGCCGAGTTTGTCAAGTGCAGAAACTGAAATAATGTTTTTGGACAAACTAGGAACATAATAACAGTTATATAAAAATAACTCGAATCCACTTGGAAGCTGGATTACGTATGTTCCCTTCGAGTACTGCAGCAACGCGTGCTCCATTCCCGACACGCAGGTCCACCTCACCCTTGATTGGGGGTTCTTGGTTTCGGAGGCCCTGCACATGATTACATAGATGAGAACCACAACCAGTATCAAGTACCCAAGTTCCGCAACTTGCGTGGTTAATCTCAATCATGTGAATAAAAGAAGAAGAAGACATACCAACAGGAGTAACACGGCCTGCCTTAATGTCCTCGCGATACACGGGGCATGAGCGCCTCCAATGCCCAGTCTTGTGGCAATGGTGACATTCCATGCTTGTATCCTTGCTCTTTGTCTTGCCTTGTGAGTTACTCGACTCACCTGGCCCACTCTTAGTAAATCCTGGTTTCTTGAACCTGGGCTTACCTACTGCTAGGTCGCCCTGAGCTTTAGCCTTCCCTTTACCTTTTCCCTTACTTGAGATCATGAGAACATCCTGCTTCAGACTCCCACTCAACTTTAGATCCTTCTCAGTCTGTAAGAGAAGGGAGTGGAGCTCATGAGGAGTCTTCTTCATGTCGTTCATGTAGTAGTTGGCCCTAAAGAGGGCGAACCCATCATGAAGCGAATGAAGCATGCGATCAACGATGATGTTCTCACTGATCTTGCAATTTAGGGACTCCAGTTTCTCGATATTCTCAATCATGTTGAGAATATGTGGGCTAACAGCTTGGCCCTTCTGGAGTTTCGCCTCAAAGAAGCGACAGGTATGCTCATAAGAAACGATTCTCGGAGCCTTGGAGAATTCGTTAGTGAGCGTGGTGAAAATCTTGTTTGCACCATGGGTTATGAAGCGTCTTTGCAAATTAGATTCCATTGCATAGATGAGTACGTTCTTTATCGCACCCGCTTCCATGACGAAGTCGCTATGAGCGCGAACATCGTTGGCTCTAGCTCCAGTTCCTGGGTGTGGCGGAATGGGCTCAGTTAAAAACTTAAGCTTTCCGTCAGCAATGGCAGCATTCCGTAGTGCTGCCTCCCAGTCAGAGAAGTTTGACCCATCATCCTCAGTCTAGTTGACTGATTCATGGAGTCCATAAAGGCTTTTAGCCAGGATTCACGTGCTAGCTTGGCACTTGGCATTGGGTCTTCACCAGCCATTTTAGTTTTACAGCAGTTTTAATGAACGTGTTCTACACTGAAAAGAAGATAAAACAAAACCATATAAGCAACTTATTGTTGTGATTTAAGTCTATATTAAATTGAATTTAAACTCGTAGACTCATGCATTTATATAATTGATCTCCCTCAAGAATTATATAAACGATCCCAAGACTCAATTTCCGTATATTGATAAGCCCACAGTTTGGCTAATTCCAATCGTTGGAACTCTTGGTCGATAGATTTCCGTATATCTATCTATTAGTCCATCTCAGTCACTGGAATATTATCGAGTGACCATGATGTTGAGATAAAATAAATCATCTGTTCCCACTTACCCGACGTAGAAGGGGTCATATTATGCCTACCGACGAAGAAGGGATTCATGGGAGGCTGATTTATAAAGACTAATCTCAATTTTTGGTTATACGAGGAAGACCCCATCAACTCTTATTTATCCATATTTAAGTGAACTAAAAACTAGCATTTGCGTGAATGAATTAAATAAAGTGATGGCTTTTAAATTGACATGTGACATCTGTATAGTCACAGAAAACTAACGCGTAACCTCTACATGAGTCAGTTTTCAGGCATGATATAGGTGGTTTGGTTTTTAGGCGGAATATGATGCAAGCTATTATCGATGAAAGCGTAAAGATAAATGCAATAAACGTAAATAAAAGTCCTAGTGTGGCCTATCCTACCAAAATAAACATAAAACAACTTGGAATCCACTGTTGGACCCTAGAAGCTTGTCTTGATGTTCCATCTTGGTCCTTGCAGCGGGAGTGAGCATCCGGCCTCCGTCTTGTCTTTGGTCTTCACAAAATTACTAATTTAAATTACAAAAGTAGTCCTAGATACATTCTAATTTAAATACAAAAGTAATTACATGGCAAAAACCCAAAACGGAGATTCAAGATCTCAAAATTACAAGCAAGATCGTGTCCCTTCATTACGGTGACACAATCTTCTAAGGCCACACTAAGTTACAACCGTTTGCAAAAAATTAAATACGTTATTGAAAGCATTCAAGGCATTCACAAGACGATAAATAAAATGCATCAACTAAAAACAATTTATACATGACATAATACTGTTATTATGATTAATAAATTTATACCAAACCACCTTTTAAGATTAAAATTAAGTGACTATACCGTTTTAATCACCAATTTTAACAAACATATAATCCATTATTTTAAACTGTTTTAAAACAATATGTATCAAGCGAGGGTGAACCGTTTCACTAAATAATACACTATTTCCGTATATAGTATATTATTTTAAGCCATGTGAAAATAAAACATGTTATTTTCGTAACAAAAAAAAACGATTCTGTTACAGGGGTGGTCTACCGACCGGAAAAACAGGTCGACCGACCACCTGACGAAAAAAAATTTTTTTTTTTTTTTTTTTTTTTAAAGCAGAATGGTCGACCGACCCGAAAAACAGGTCGACCGACCACAAAACACGAAACCGAGTTTCTGAACACGATTTCTCACAAAGGAAACTGTTTTGAAAAAAAAAAACAGAAAACTCACACAGGGGCGGTCGACCGACCGCTATAACTGGTCGACCGACCGACACGGCGGCAGAAACGAGATTTTTCAAAAACCTTTAAATAAACTTATGAAAAACACAAAAGTAAAATTTTCATGGCCTGGCTCTGATACCACTTGTGGGGAATAAAGCATGTATTCACCCTAAACTTGCAGGATTATAATGAAAAATACAGTTGTGTTTATAGTCATAAGATTAAAAAGGATAAGAAAAAGAATTCAACCTTTGGTCCTTTGTGCTTATGGCCTAAGAACAGGAATTAAAGTAAATTCCCTCCTATAACTTGCACCCAAGACTTGATTGAGATGATGCCGCGTGTGCTAGAAATACCCTCCAATTGCCTTGCAATATGGGGAGAGCTTTTGAGAGGTTTTAGATGTGAGATCTGAGTTTTTGGGAAAAAGATGTTCTCAAAAACCCTAATTGTGAGAATTATGAATTACCAGTAACTGACAAAAGGAGAAAGACTCTCCTTTTGTATTACTTTGGTCGGCCGAATGGGTCTTGGGTAAGGGTGGACTTTTTCCACTCTTACCTTATACCTTTGCGTGATTCGACCCGTTTTGCTAAATATTATTTGCGGGATTTAATTATAAATCGTAACATGTTATCAAATATTAATATAGTCGATATATTAATAACGGTCTGATAAAATACGATATTGTATAATTACCTAAATTAATATAACTGTTTATATTAATTCGCGAATACAATATTTAATTAAATATAACTGTTTATATTTAATTTACGAATTAATCATGTAATCTGTATTAGCTAAAATTATTTAATCCGTATTAAATAATAATCTCAACATCTTATTGACTAATTTATTAGTCAATACCTCTGACTAACTGTTTAGTCATATTCGGCATAAATGTGACTGTATTTTCATACCTTCACATCTCTCAAACATGTCCTATAGGTGTGACGTATAGGGACCAGTTGATCACCGCCATCCGTATGACAATAACGTCAAACTTATCTAGCAAGCCAACCGTTATTGATAAACGTGGATCAACTGGTAATAATACTGAAGTATGCCCTTGTGATCCTTAAAGAGATTTAATAAGTCATTGTACTTAATTGTCAAGGACACCAGCCCCAACAATCTCCCACTTGTCCGTACAAGGGTATGTGCAATGACGTTATCACACTACATGTGGAGGACACAATCTCCAACACTGTCTTAGCACAATAATAAATCAAAAAGAACATTTCAACTTTTAATTTGAATTTATATTAACTACTAATATTATATTGGCTCATTGACCTTGTGATAAAATAGCTATAAAACACTATAAATTCTACTATTTTGTATTATTTACATACATATAATTATATAAGTATCAAACTTAAGGTTTTGGGACATTTTCTTACGAGGGCATATATATTGGCGGTTCTGAATGACACAGTTAGTTAATTACTAATTAGTCGTTTTCAACATAACTATGTTCTACCAAGGGTGTTGCATAAAAATATTTATATTAATTCAGTGTAAAATCATATAGTAAAAGTGTATATACAATTCACCAGAAATATGGGTAATAACGGGTTTTACACTCTGTTTTTTTTTGTTTTGCTGAAAAGAGTTGAACTGAACTGATCGTAGTGAAGCTAAATTGCACGGAACTGGTTGTAGTGAAGCTAAATTGAACCGAGCTGAATTGAAATAAGAGTTACCTATACATAGCCTATTCTGTTCTGTGTCATTAATAATTATACGAACGTTGTTGTATTACTTTAAGAACATATGAAAAACATTCGATATTTATTTTCTATGTGTACCTTTTAATTTTAATTATTTTGATCATGTGTTTTTTTATTATTAAATCAAAATAGGGATGTAGTGATGTCAGTGAGACATGTACCCTTTAATTTAATTTTAAAAGTATAATAAACATTGAAATTAAATTTAATATACTTTTATTTGTATGTGTAAAATGTTGTACATTTAAATTTAAATGAAATAATTTTAGAACTATAAAATTTTAAATGGCTATTTATATTTTTTTTACATGCCTACGATATTTATTTTCTATGTGTACCTTTTAATTTTAATTATTTTGATCACGGTGTATTTAATATATTAATTCAAAAACGGACAATAATGTATATATTGCATCATTAACTCATGAAATATTTAATATGCACACTTAATTTAAGAATAATGATGATATAATGATAGTTTTGAACGAAATTTTAGTAAAATTTATGTATACGTAGAAGAGTAGTTTAGTAAATTTATTGGTTATGAGGTGACATCACAACATACTAAAAAATAAAATACTTGACAATAAGACACTCAATATGCTTTCAATATTATTTGCAGATTGATTAATGATATTTATAAAACATTGCACACTTTCCTGCAAATGTTAAAAGAGGGTTATCATCCGTCTCCTCACGAGTCACGAGTAAAGCTGATGAAATTGACCTAGCCTGATCTAATAAGGTTGATCTAGGATAGGAAAGTGTAATACATCCCAACAACGGAGCCCAAGACCCACATGCTACACACGCCAATCAAGCAAGTTTTGCAAATCTGCGGGTTTTCGGAAACAGAATATTTGCCTTCTTATTAGACATATTCTGTGATATTTTTCCTTATGTAATGATTTCCTTCTGTATTTACTTAGCCATAATAGTTGTATATATTCTAGGAGCAAGAGTCTGTAAAGGCAACAATCATATTTATCATTGAATACAATCGTTCAAACGATATAACAGTGAGTCGATTTTCTAACATGGTATCAGGTTTTCAGGTCTCCAATTAATATTTTATTTACACCAAAATCAATCCTTTCTATCCTCTGCCTCTTTCTTTTCGTTCACATGACAAACACAGAGCAAACACCTCCCAAAACATAAACTAAACAAACGTCCTCTTTCTCAATCGTTCCCGTCGAACAACCCGGGGTGAAAATTACCCCTGTCGAATTCAATGGTAAGAACTACGATGATTGGTCTCGCTGTTTCCGTCTTGCTCTCCTCGCTAAAGGAAAGCTCGATTACATTGATGGCACTCTCGCCAAACCCGACGAAACTGCCGCTGATTTCAAATCGTGGCGTTCGGCCAACGCCCTCGTATCGGCATGGATTTTCAACACCATCGATCCCGATCTTCGCACCTCTATTTCTCTGCAAGACAACGCGGCTTTGCTATGGGAGGATATCAAGCACCGTTTCACAATGGTAAACGATGCTTATATTTTTAAACTTGAAAATGATATTAACTCGTGTAAACAGGGTCCGTCGGAATCCGTCATGGCTTACTATGGCCGAATGAAAAAGTTGTGGGATGATTTAATTGCTAATGACGGGTTTCCCTCGTGTCATTGTAATCCCTGTCCTTGCAATCTCCTTAGCCTCCTCGGCCGTCACCGCGACAAGAAACGGGTACGCTCTTTTCTCATGGGTCTTGACTCTCGTTATGCTACCCTTCGTTCCCATATTCTCGGTTCCGACCCCCTTCCCAATCTTAACCAAGTTTACAGTCGTCTTCTCCAAGAAGACGGTATGCGTCATTCTCTTGAGCCTATTTCGACTGACCCTCACACTGCCCCTATGGCTTACGCTACACGGGTTCAACCCGTGACTTCGGGATTCGAGGGGGAAACCACGGGTCACGCTCACATTCCAATGACCCACTTTCGAAAAAACCGAAACTCTCCTGTATTGCGTGCAAAAGGCCGGGTCATAATTTTGATACTTGATTTCGGGTCACCGGTAATTTTCCCGAATGGTGGGGCAATAGTCCACGCGATCGTATTCAAGTCGGACCCGACCCAAACGACCCAAACCAAATGGTCGTCATACCTGATACTCGCGGCCGCCATCAAAATTCGCACTCTGCTCGTGCCCACATGGCGCAAGTCAACGCCCCTCAAACCCCGTTCACCACTGTCGAATTAGATGGCCTCGATCTCGGCAATATAAACGCCACCGAACGGGCAGAACTCGCGCAACTCTGGCACTCTCATAAGTCAACCGCCTCCGATCGTCTCAATGGTAATGTCCCTGTCTCCTCTTGGATTATCGATACCGGTGCATCTCATCATATGTCGGGTTGTTTATCGCATTTTTCTAATACACGTAATATGACTCCGTTATCCGTTGGCCTCCCTAATGGGGAACGAACCACTGCAACTCAATGTGGAGATATCATACTCTCCGACCGTCTGATTTTAAAAGACGTACTATATGCCCCTAATCTTAAATGTCACCTTATTTCGGTTTCTAGTTTACTTCTCGATAATTCATTAACCATTCAATTTTCTCGCCATTTATGTTTAATTCAGGACCGTTCCTCGAGGATGGTGATTGGGGCATCTGAACAACGCGACGGACTCTACTATTTAAAGGATGTCCGCAATTTTAAACCACAAGTATTCACGGTCGGCACTATTGATTCGACGGAATTGTGGCATCGACGACTCGGTCATCCATCTACCGATATTTCCCGTTTTATTCCTATTTTACAAAATAATAAGACTCGTTCAGTTTTTTTAAGCAAACATTGTGATATTTGTTTACAATCAAAACAAGTTCGTGAACCTTTTCATTTAAGTTCTAGTCATGCTATTTCGATATTTGATCTTATTCACTGCGATCTTTGGGGTCCGTATTCCGCGAATGGTTCCTGTTGCTCCCGTTATTTTTTAACTATTGTTGACGATCATTCTAGGTCCACTTGGGTTTATCTGTTACGTCACAAAAGCGAGGCATCTCAAAAGTTATTAAATTTTTTCGCGATGGTTGACCGCCAATTTAACATGAAAATCAAATGCTTTCGCACCGACAACGGTACCGAATTTAGTCCTCTTAAACCTTACTTCGAAAAAACAGGTGTGATATTTCAAACCTCCAATGTTGACACGCCTCAACAAAATGGTCGGGTCGAACGAAAACATCGGCACATCTTAAACGTTACTCGCGCTTTACTCTTTCAAACATTCCTCCCCATCTTCTTTTGGGGCGAATGTGTATTAACGGCCGTATATTTAATAAACCGAACTCCTTCTAAATTACTCCTCGGCAAAACACCGTATGAGCTTTTGTTTAAACGACCACCCCCTATGGAAAACATGCGTTCCTTTTGGTGCCTAGCTTATGCTAAAACTCTTAACCGGTCTCACGATAAATTCGCCCCTAAAAGTCGCAAATGTATATTCATCGGCTATCCATACGACAAGAAAGGTTGGCGTCTCTACGATCTTGATACGGGTCGCTATTCCCGCGACGTCGTTTTTATCGAAAATACGTACCCCTATCAATCTATTGCTATACACGAAAATGACCCACCTTCTTTGTCTGATTCGGCCCATGATCTGGACTTCGAAGTCCAGCTATCCGAAACTCCCTCCAATGATGTACTGATTACATCTCAAAATCCTTCTCCACCTATTGGGCCCGACTTCGACGAGCCCAACTCCACACCCCAATCCCCACCAGCCCATGACTCACCAAACAACACTCTTACCACCAACAACGAACCTACGGACCCGACACCCCCCCCAACGCCTCGACTACCGCACCACTCCCCGACGAGCCCTCCAACATGGGCCGTGGCCATCGAATCAAACTCCCGAACACGAATCTCAAAGATTTTCTCCTCTCCAAACCCACTCCCTCATCCCATTTGCTTCACGCGGACTCCACAAAAACCCACACTCGCTATCCGATTCACAAATACGTGAGTAACGACGCTTTCTCCGCCACACATAAAGCCTTCCTCACTACTGTAACTACCACTCCCGAACCGAAATCCTTCACCGAAGCCATGAAGGATGTTAAATGGCAAGACGCCATGAAAAAGGAAGTTGATGCGTTAGAACTCAACCGTACTTGGACGCTTGAACCCTTGCCCCCGAACAAGAAAGCAATCGGCTCTAAGTGGGTCTACAAAATTAAATATAACGCTGACGGGTCCATCGAACGTTATAAAGCTCGTCTCGTCGTTATGGGCAATCGACAAATAGAAGGCATTGACTATACCGAGACATTTGCTCCGACTGTCAAAGTTGTCACTGTTCGTACTCTACTAGCCATCGCCGCTGCCAAACAATGGGAAATTCATCAAATGGACGTACACAACGCATTTCTTCATGGCGATCTTCATGAAGAAGTCTTTATGAAACCCCCTCATGGCTGCCTACCGAGTACCGACAACCGGGTATGTAGACTCATGTGTCAAACATTTCACATGAAGGACCTCGGTCCCTTAAAATACTTTCTCGACCTTGAAATAGCGCGTAATAAATCCGGCTTATTGATCTCTCAACGAAAATACGCACTCGATATTCTCACCGAAACAGGGCTCCTTGGCTCGAAACCAAAGTCCGTTCCTATGGAACCCAATCATACGCTAGCCACGAGTTCCTCTCCTATTCTGAAGGACCCACACGCCTATCGACGTCTCGTAGGCCGTCTCGTCTACCTCACCATCTCTCGACCCGAACTCATCTACTCGGTTCACACACTTGCTCAATTCATGCAAGCCCCCACAACCGAACATTGGGACGGCGCCTTACACGTGGTACGCTACATTAAAAATGCACCCGGACAAGGCATTTTATTTCCCGCCCAGAACAATCTTGCACTAACGGCCTACTGTGACGCCAATTACGGGGCGTGTCCTACAACCCGACGCTCACTCTCGGCGTATCACATCCTTCTTGGGTCCGCCCCTATTTCTTGGAAAACGAAAAAGCAAAACACGGTCTCCATATCATCTACCGAATCCAAATACCGCGCTATGGCCTACACGACTTGCGAATTAAAATGGCTTCGCGGCCTTCTCACGTTTCTTCGAATTCCCCAACGGCAACCCATACGCCTACTATGCGACAACCAATCGGCCCTTAATATCGCTCGCAATCCCGTGTTTCATGAACGAACAAAACATATTGAAATCGACTGTCATTTTATTCGAAACGAAATTCAATCCGGCACTCTCCTGCCCGAATATATACACACGTCTCATCAACTCGCATATATCCATACTAAGGCTCTTGGCCCCGCGCAATTTCAAACCTTACTATCCAAGCTGGGCGTCTCTAACATCCATGCACCATCTTGAGGGGGGGTAATACAGCCCAACAACGGAGCCCAAGACCCACACGCTACACACGCCAATCAAGCAAGTTTTGCAAATCTGCGGGTTTTCGGAAACAGAATATTTGCCTTCCAATTAGACATATTCTGTGATATTTTTCCTTATGTAATGATTTCCTTCTGTATTTACTTAGCCATAATAATTGTATATATTCTAGGAGCAAGAGTCTGTAAAGGCAACAATCATATTTATCATTGTTTACAATCGTTCAAACGATATAACAGTGAGTCGATTTTCTAACAAAGTGATCTGAAAATTGTGGCCCAAAATGACCCTAAAAGGCCCAAATGACTTAGTTTAAACAAAATCTTAACCCGAAACAACCCGTCTAGATAAATGGCTTGAACCCGGCCCGAATGGCTCATTTGTCCTGTCTACTAATAGTAAGTTGTTAGGTAGCACGAACACTACTCATAAAAGTCGTCTCATGTCTGACACCGTAGTAGAGACCCGTTAATACGCCTAGATGTGTCGGAATACCTATAAACGAGGAATGAGATGTGAAAAGACAGAAAGAGATTAATTAGAAGACATATTTGAGTGAGAAATAAAAATAAATTATGGTCATAGTTTGTGTGTTCGTATCCGTTTTGGTGCTAGAACTCGTGCCTATGTGCTAGGTCAGTATTCACGAAATGACGAGGCAAATTAAAAAAACCTTGAAATAACATAAGTCAGCTTTTAGCGCGTACTTAGTACGAGAACTGACCAGTTATATAACTTACGAATTAAGTCTTGCTAATTCTCTCATTTATTGATCCTCCTGTTCTTCTTGTTATTAATCTTGGTCAAAGTCTACGTTCATCTCCTTCCGGCAAGTATGTAACTCCTTCAATTTATTGTTCATCTCCTCTGTCATTAAGCACAATTGCACAAGTATATTAAGGTATAGAAGTCGCCGTAATTATCGTGTAAGACCTTTGTATACCGTATGACTGTTTTATTTGAGAATTTGCGTAGAAGGGGGATTCATTGCCATCATTGAAGTCTGTGTTCTAGTTGCGTAGCTACTTGTGAATTTTGTGAGTAGGAAGACTCCTTTCATATATTATAATTATTGTCCCCTCTTGACGTTGGTGGTCGAGAATAACATAATGGGATGAATATGTAACTACGAAAATCTGATGACTTTATATTTGGAACGGAAATTACCTTATAATTACATGGACTAAGGCTGTTAATGAGACGAGACAGCTCGCGAGCAACTCGAGATCGTCTCGGTCAAAGCTCGGCTCGTGTGAGCTCGACTCGAGCTCGGACTCGGCTCGAGTGCTTAACGAGTCAAGCCGAGCAAAGGCTGGCTCGACTCGAAAAGCTCGCGAGCGGCTCGAACATTTGAGATTATATAAGATATTAATCCTATTTTATAAAAATATGCTCATATTTTATAAAAATATTTTATCATTATTATATCTTTGTATCATATATATCAAATATCTTTTTAATTTGCAAAATACTTTTACATAAAATGTTCGAACCTTGTTACTGAAAATATTGGAAGAAAAAAATAAAAAATAAATTTTTTTATATAGGCTCGAGTTTGGCTCGAGCTCGTGTTAAAGCTCGCAAGCTTTGTAACGAGCGCATTTTTTTCAAGTTCGGGTAAGATTGGCTCGAGCTCGAGTTTTGGTAATTGAGCACAAGCCGAGCAAGGCCAAGCTCGGGCTCGGCTCGGCTCTTAACACCCCTAACATGGACTCAGAGAAGACACAGAGTGATTGTCAATGGAACATAGCTCGATTTTGAAATTATTGCTTGATGCTCACTGATGGCCTATTTATTATTCATTCAGGGAGTAATATGTCTGCTAGATTATATAAGAAAGCACTGAAAGAAAAGGAACAGATTACAAATTTACAGGCCAATGTAATTGCAGAAGAACTGCAGGATAACATTGAGGAGGATGAGTCTGATTCTGTTGCTCCTTCTGTTAACCTTTTTGACCTCCTTAATGATTACGATGACAACCATGAGATCGAGCAGGTGTGTGTGCAGCTTCTTTTATTTAAGAAACAATATGGGTCTTTCTTCTTTGGTAGAATGGTAAATGGAACAATGCAAAATGACTCGCTAAAGTTTCTTATATAACCGGGAACAGTTCTTTAAGTAAATCTCGTCATGGGACATCCAGTTTAGGTCTCTCTATCGTAGTTTATGATAGTAAATTATGCTTTCCGTCTATAATGAATTTGGAGTACTGCGGCTCTGTCTGCTATATCCATATCATCTTTAATTTGTTGATGTCTGACACAGTACGATGAGCCTAATGAAGGTGATGATGGGTTGGTGATAAAGGCTGATTTTCATGTTGCCGAGGGTGCAAAAGCTAAAAAGAAATCAAAGAAAAAGAAGAAGAAAAATAGCAAAAATGGTCTGAAATCACATCAACTCAAATCCAACATCTTAAATGTGAATTCTAAGCTCTTAAATGCTGAAAATGAGCTGCGGAGAATATTTGGTTCTAAAGTAGTCAGACAGTTTGAGCATCCTAACCAGACAGGCACTTCCAACCGAGGGCATGGTGGAAAACGCCGAGGATATGCTCATAGAAAGTCACTTCTTGCCTCCCCATCTGAGCATTGGCCGAGATGGGATGGCTCATTATCCATGGAGCTCCTAGAAAGTAAGAACGGGTACCATTACTTTCGGTAAGTGTTGTTTTGTTATATTACTTCAATGAAGTCACGACCGATTTTCCATTTTTAATGGGGCCAGTTAATAATAGTTGGGCATCAACCATCATCATGGTATCAGAGCCAGTGTGGCCGAAGATTACGGGTTCAAATCCTGGAAACCTCAAACCCCTCAAAAACTAACACGGTATGGGAGAGCATGTGCAAACTAACCACTCTTCAAGCCCAATGGGCATTTGAGTGAGGGTGCGTAATAGGAATATTAATAATAGTTGTGCCTCAACCATCACCTTAACCTTTTGGTTGAGATGGTTCATCTACGAGTTTATACATGTAACTATTTCCTGAAATTTATTATGGTAATTCTTGATACAGGTATGTTCGCTCGGCTTCATATATCCAAGCTCAAAGTGCCTATGAATTTTCGAAGATAATTGATGATCTCAACGGTGTGGCAACTAATCTGATGCACCATCCTTACCATGTAGAATCGCTCTTAACCTTAGCAGACTACTTTAGATTCTCGGGTGAATATCAAACCGCATCTGATTTCATTGCTAAATGTTTATATGCTCTGGAGTATGCATGGCATCCTATGTTCAGCCCGTCGAATGGAAACTGCAGACTAGACTACACCCATGAAACTAACAAGCCATTTTTTGTATCACTGTTTAACCACATGAGGAACTTGGACCGCCGTGGGTGCCATAGGTCCGCTTTAGAAGTATGCAAATATCTACTTTCACTTGATCCCACTGATCCAATGGGTGCTATTTTTTGTATCGATTACTTCTCTTTAAGGGCCGAGGAGTATGCATGGCTAGAACAGTTCTCGGAAGAGTATCCGAGCAGTAACTCTTTGTGGACCTTTCCAAACTTTGCTTATTCTCTTGCCATTTGCCGATTTTACCTTGAACGTGAAGCGTCTTTGAAGGAGCCAGCGGTTGGTTTGATGAAGCAGGCTTTGATAGTTCACCCGTCGGTCCTTAAGAGGCTGGTTGAAAAGGTACCCTTGAATGACCAAGCATGGACTGCTATAACTAAGACTTCCATCTTTACATCTGAAGATACCGGAATCCCTTCTTTAGATCATTTAGTTAGGATATATGTTGAAAGGAGTTACATCATATGGAGGCTGCCGGATGTGCACAAATTGTTGAAAGATGCTGCTCTACAAGTGGTTGAAACTCTGAACAACGACTCTGGTGAAGTCGATACGTGGGCTTGTGTGAGAAAAGAAGCGTTTCCATCGGAGAAAAATGAGTACGTTACAGTTTCATTCATTTCTTTACGTTTGATTTTAGATCGATTTGATAAGAAGAAATAATTCATAAGGTGATGGTTGAGACCCAACTATGATTAATATTCCTAATACGCTCCCTCACTCAAATGTCCATTGGGCTTGAAGAGTGGTTAGTTTGCACAGGCCCACCCATACCGTGTGCTGGTTTTCACTTCGTGGTTTTTGAGGGGTGCTGGTTTCCACTTCGTGGTTTTTGAGGTTGTCAGGATTCGAACCTGTGACCTTCGGTTACACTGGCTCTGATACCATGATAGATGAACCATCACAACCAAAACCTTAAGATTATGGTTAAGGCCCAACTATTATTAATATTCATAATATTGGCTTCTTTCACATTCATTTTTCAGGTATGGCCATTTACTGGTTTCGGATTTCTCAGATTCAGGGACTATCCTACCACCAGAGGACCTGGAGAACTTACTGATGATTGGCCCTTGGATGGAAGACATAGAGGAGGATGAGTACCAGGGTTCCCGTGGGCCTGTTCGTGGATCCCGTGAGCTGGCTAATCGTAGTCCATTAGCCATGTTGCTTGAGTCGATCCTGCCGTGGGTGCATTTTGAAACTGATGCAGGTGGTAATCATGACCAACCCCCAGAAGATCATTGAGACTACGAAGATTGATTCGGGTGGAAGACAGATCACTGGCGACTTGCTAGGTTAACTTAAATGTTCACTTAAATGTTCTACATCCGATGTAATTAACAATAGAAGCTTGTGTGACTTATTCTGTATATATCGAGCCAGGTGAAGTTCAAGGCCACGCATGTGTCAGATCACATCAAGTCGGGATTTGTGACGTGTTTAAGCTGATCGGTTCAAGTCTAATTTATTTCTTCGGTTTGGTTATTCATTTTGCGTTATTCTAGTCAGGTTAGTTATGTTAGTCTATAACCAAGTGGTGTTAGTGTAGTGGTAACTGAGTTAAACCTTAAAGCTTGCAGAAATGTAGGAGTTGAGAGATCTCAGGTTCAATTGTCAGCTGGGGCGATGAACACAAGGCCACTGCAGCCCCCCGAAAGGGGTGGCTTACATGGTCCATGTGGTGGTGCGGGAATGCATGGTCCATGTTAGTCTAGAGTCGAGAGTAGCCGAGTAGAGCCGCCTTGTACTCCTGTCGCCCATATCCTCAAATTTTAGTTAAAGATCAGTAATTTACAATTGAAACTAGACTTTTATTTTACATCAGGTTGGTTTGTAAGTGGCCAAATGACAAGAAAATCAGCCAAACAATGCCCTCAATGAGGAGTATACTTCCTGATATCAGTGTATACCTGTGATTAAAAACAGGAAAAAATTCAACTAAGGGAAAGAATATGAGTTTACAACCTTCAAATTTCTGTCAAATTTATTTACTTTGCCAGACATGATGTTTGCGATGACTGTAATTCCTCTGTAATGTAGTCTTTTAATAGAATTTCCGCTACTCGACCAAAGTCCGACTTCATCCAAGTCTCCTTCAGTCCAACGAATACTCACTGTAATCCCACCGCGTGCCCGCAAACCTTTGACACTACCATTGACCCATTTATCCCTCGGAAGTGCAGGTAACACATAGAGATCTTTGACAGTGCTCTGAACAAGCATCTCTGATATAGCAGCAGAGAACCCAAAGTTAGCATCAATCTGAAAAGGTGGGTGTGCTGAGAACAAATTACTATAAAGCCCTCCTTCAAAACTCCCCTCGCGGTCTGGATCTACCAAGTTGAACAAATGCCTAACCATTCTATAAGCATGCTCACTGTTCTTTAGATTGGCCCAAATAGCAGCTTTCCAGACAGTTGACCATCCTGGACCCTCTTCGCCTCGCTTATAAAGACTGTTATTTGCAGCTTTGCAGAGATCGGGATCTTGCTCAGGAGTTATAGTATGCCCTGGATATATCCCAAATAAGTGGGATACATGCCTATGATTCGGGTCAGGATCCACAAAATCTTCGGCCCATTCCATAAGTAGACCTTCTTTAGAGATTCGATATGGAGGTAGTTTTTTCTGAGCGTTTTGGACTTTCTGAACAAGATCGTCCTTACTTCTACCCAGTACATTAGCTGCAGATATTATTATATTAAATACTTCTTTAGTTATCCCGACATCCATGGTTGATGAGTAGCTAACACTTGCAGGTTTACCATCCGGACTGGTAAACATATGTTCAGGAGAAGTAGACGGGTTTGTTTCAAGGAAACCGTCTTTTCCTTCTATCCACCAGTCTAAAAGAAATGACGCGACTCCTTCTAGTAAAGGGTATGCCTTATTCTGTAAGAAGTCTTTGTCTATTGTATAAGCATAATGTTCCCATAAGTGAGTCGACAGCCACGCTCCACCCATGGGCCACAACGCCCATACTGCTAGCCCTCTATCCGGTGACGTTTTAGCCCATATATCAGTTACTTGGTGGGCTACCCACCCATTAGCCTCGTAGTTCACCTTTGCCGTCTTTGCACCATTGATAGCGAGGGAGGCCAGGTAATCCAGCAGTGGCTCGTGGGACTCATGAAGGTTGCAAGGAAGAGACGGCCAATAGTTCATTTGAAGGTTGATATTCAAATGAGGAGCACAATCCCAAGGTGGGCTAATGTCCTTATTCCATATTCCTTGCAAATTTGAAGGTTGAGTTCCAGGCCGCGAACTAGAAATAAGCAAGTATCGACCATATTGAAATAATAATTCCACCAGTGACGGATCTTCATCAATTTGAAATGATTTTATCCTCTCTGATGTCGGAATAGCATCGACTGAACTTGTTTTGCTGGTTTTTGACAGGTGAAGAGAAACCCGGTGGAAGAGTTTCTGATAGTCATCCAAATGACGGGCATAAAGCGTGGAATATGAGAGATTCTGCACGTTGTTCATCATCTTCTGCGCTTCTAAAGTTGGGGTAATTCCGGAGTTTGAAGGATTGGTAAATGGACCAGAAAACGAGGTTGACGCAACCAAAAGAATGACAGCCCAATCCGCTTTTTCAACCCTCAACTTTGGCCCGTCTATTATATTGATCGTCCCATTTACACCGCCAATCTGCAGATCAAGAACCGAAGAGAACATAATTCCTGGTGGATAATCTAAGGCTTGGGGCGGATTTCGTTTACTTGGGCATCTACCTTCCAATATGATCTGTTTTTTGTCATTGATGTAAGAATGATATTGTAGCTTGCTATCCAAGTAAGCTGTGAATGAGAGGGAACCATTTTTAGAAGAAGAAATCTTTGTGACAATCACTTGATCAGGATTCGATACAAAATGTTCCCTTGTGAACTCGATATCACCAGCAGAATATCGCACAGTGACAGTTGCAGTATCCAAATCTAGCTCTCTATGGTATGTTTCTTCTGAATATGTAGAATTTGCATTCTCAAAATCCAATTTTAGGTCCCCCAAAAGCTGGTATACCTTCATAAGTAATGAATAGTCATAAGATTAGAAAATCTCTAATTCACCAAGCAAGGGCGGATCCATAGGGATGGGGTGATCCCTCACCCCCATTAATCAGGAAAAAAAAGTTATCCATATTTATCTTGATGCTAATATTACATTAAAGTTTAGTGACTCAACGGTAGAAACATTCTCTCACCATCATAGCAACCCAGATCAAGCCTTCTCAAATTCACAATGTGAATATATATTTTACAAAATCATAAAAGGTTGACGGAACTTGACCTTGACCAGGGTCAATTTTTGCGACGGGAAATTCGTCGCAAAGGTGAAAGTTTGACTGACTTTTAACCTGGTGGTCCAAAAAAAATTCTGCCAATTTCAGATGCAACGGATATTCCGTAGCAAAAGTCCTTCTTTGCGACGGAAATCCCATCATTTGACTTTTTGTTCGCGGGATTGCATAATTACCCCAAATTTCATTGCAAAAAACATTTTCGTTGCAAATTTCGTCGCAAACAATAATTTGCAACGCGGCCAACGCCATTTGTGTATGCCGCAACAATACTATTTTTTGTTGTAGTGTAATCACTCCCATTTCATACATCCTAGATTCGCCAATGTCACCGAGTCCTAAAATACACGTCTATGTTTTAGCCTTTCCGAACTTTAAATCCTGGCTCGACTGCTGCTACAAATTAGGAGAGTCTTAACTCGGAATATAAAAACTGTATTGGAGAAACATTTTACATACATCGGATGCAGCACCTGGAAGTCCATTGTCCGCCATGGTCGTAGCTTCTGAATAGTTGCCATCATTCACAAGTTTTCTCACTTTTGCTAACGCATTTGGAGCATTAGGATCTGTGTAATTCCCAGGGGTTCCGGTCCAAAGCGTATCCTCTACATGAATTATCAATTTATATTACGTTATCAGCTATTAACCTTCATTACAACAAAGTTCAGCACCACATTATTATAAATCAAAGCTTCATCGAAAAAACGTAATTTTACCATTTTATTTGACCCATCTTAAGTTAGACAAATATATCCGCTTTTACATAGAATTTATGTTAAGTGAAAAGTTGATCGTTTCGTTCCCAATTATAGATTATAGAATGATTTCTCCTCCCCAAGCAAGGTCGATTGGGAGGTCGATACGGGGTCGAGTCAAGTTAATTGTAATTAAGAAATCGATTAGAATTGACTCAAGTTGATTTGAGTCACAAATCGACCCAATTTGAGGTAAATTGACTCACCAATCGACCTCATACGTGGCATATTTTAATTGGTTCCAAGTCACTTCCAACCATTTAAAAAAAGAAAAATAAAAGAATGAGTGAATTTGTTTGATTTCTTAATTAAATTGATTGGGTTATTGACCTAGGTCGTGACTTTTTGCTTGGGAGGGTTTAAGTGGGTCAAGGTCAATAAGGGGAGATTAAGGTATAATATGCAATTGACCCGATTAAATTGATTTCTTGCTTGGGAATGATCTTAGATAAGTGAACCGCCTCTTTTGAATTTGGTATGAGGGATTCATATATGTAACACTATTTTGAAAACGTGCTTATAATTAGAGCTGCTTAAATGCGGACTTGGCCGGAGAAAAAAAGTTGCCCTTTAAAATCTTAGTGGGCGGGTCGGGGCATAGTTATGGGTCCATTATCCTTGCCCTTACCCACCTTTTATGCAAAAGTCGGGCGGCCCATGGGCCAATAGGCCATAACACGAAACTTTAGCTACGGAGTATTAATTAAGTATTCGGTATAAAATGACATTTGTTAATCGATTTTTTATATTGCATACCTTGATGTAAAATTTGAACTGAGATACATAAATTTATGTATAGTAAGGAAATACTGGAAGGTCAAATGCAAATATTGGACGTAACAATAATTGTTTGAACATTTATCTAATTTAGACGTTATATTAATTAAAATATATAAACATTTCGTTATATTTTAACTATATTAGTATACATATTATATTTTCCATAGTATTATTTTAATGTTCCATATCTCTATAAAATTGATACAATTTTCTTAAAAAATGTATTTTAAGAGTAAAAGTAAAAATGATTTAAATAATAAATGGGCCTAATGGGCCAGTCTGTGGCATTTTCTTGTTGTCCATACCCGGCCATTTAACTTGTCGGGCTGACTTTGGTCCGCCCTCTTAATTTTTCGTGTAAAAAATATTTGTCCAAGTTCATGAAATAATCTAATTGAACGGAACGACCCGTGAACAGCTATACTTATAATTAAACGAAATGTAATTATTAGTAGGAGCCAAATAGTAGCATGTGCAACGTTGATGTAAATTCATGAATGGAGAGACATGGATTTGGAGTATTCCTCAATCTGTCGTGAAATCTTCACGTGTGTGTCAGGACTTCATAAACAGAATTTCAATATCAACAAAATTTATTTACTCTATACCTTACGTCCTTACATTCTCTTTTGGTCAATTTCTAACGTTGGTTGGACTATGATTAGTACGTGTGATGCAATTCAATGATTCACCACCTAAAATTGAGTCTTGAGGTTACAAAAACAAGAACAAAATTTATGGATGATGTTCTCTAGTACTACAATACAATGACCATCGTAAAATTCTTCCGACTAAGTTTAATTTGTTTAGGTCAATCCATATTGTCTAATTTAGTTATATACTCCCTCCGTTCGATTCCACATGACAGGTTTGCTTTTTGTACACTATTCACAAGTGGATATTTAATCTCAATTTTCTCTTAATACGTAAGAGAAAACATATTCATGTGGGGTCTTGTTTGATTCGTCTTTACGAGTACATTAAAAATATATAACTTTTATAATTTTTGCAACTACGTAGCTAAATATATTTAACATGTAAAACGTGCGTTGGCAAACGTGAAAAAGCAAACCTGTCAAGTGGAATCGAACGGAGGGAGTATTCATCAACTTATCGGTGTTATTCTTATCTAAATGTGTCATCCATATATACAGAGTAGAAGTAATCAAATGGTCCAAATTCGGTAAACCGGATTCAATTCCTAAAGGGATGTGGCGCATATATAGTAATATAGTATAGCATCGCCATTCGCCAGATACCAAAGTTTCCTTTTCTTCTAGGTAGCACCAAAACGAACACGGACACGACACGGACACGGGACACGACATGCCATAAAATTTAGGAAACGGGACACGACATTTAAATTTAATAAAATATACATTTTATAGTTATAAATTTTTGATTTTAGTTTTGTAAAACTATTTGATATTAATTTTAAATAAGTGAAAGTAAAACTTGTCCTTGATAATAAATTTATTTTCATTGCTCATTCGAATCAATATTCTCGATAGCACATTTCTCGTCTGGAAACATTTTTCACCACAAATGATAACCAAATATTATGGATACGCGACGGACACGGCTCAAATATCATGGACACGCGTCGGACATGTGCCCAAATAAATACAGAAAGTTAGACGCGGCTATTTAGGTGTCGGACACGTTTCGGCGTGTGTCCGTGGAGTGTCGGTGTCGGATACGGTGTCAGACACGGTACGGCTCATTACGAGAAGTGTTCATACTACCTGGATACCGAGTCGAAACTATGCACTAAAAATAGAAGACGACGTAGGCACGTAGCGTTACTCTTAGTCCACAAATACGGAGTATGATTGACATAAAACATTCCTATTTATTTCCTCAAAGTTAATACGCATAACGTATGAGTATAGTTGCTTAACAACCAAGGTTGATTCACCTAACAGTCTAACACCATAATAATGTTTAATCTCAACAACAATAATCACAACTACTGGATCTCTACTTCAAACACTCTCCATTCTTGTCTCTCATCATGTTCTAAATTTTCTAACGGTTGGTCTACTATGTTAGAAATTATGTACTAATTAAATGAAATAGATATGTTTTTTGCTACATTAGTGGGAGACATAATATAAAAAAATTATTATTTTTAATATGTGAGGGGTCATTCGTTAAGATTATCGAGATACCGTCTTTCTAAAGTTTTTGTGTTGGTACAATTAATAGCAAAATGGTATGAAACATATATAAACGAGTATCACAAATAGATCTCTCAATAATTTAATGAAAAATCGTGTCTTTGAATTTTTTGTAAATTTCTAATGCACAAAACAAATATCAATTATTAAACGAAAATTATCAATTAGAACAAAATCAATCAAATATTCCTTAGCGGAGCTAGCCTATAGGCTATATGGGCTATAACCCTATTAGGAATAAATACAATGTGTTGTTAATATGAACATATCATTATAATAGCACATTTGGTTGTTGAGATAGTCATAAAAATTTTGCATGCCAGAATGTCACGTGTTTGACTCCTACATAGAGCAATTTTTAATTTAAATCAATATTCCTTTCATATTTTCATATATGATATCTTTTTTTTCGAGATAAATATATATTTGACTTTAATTTTACAGAAATATATAAGTCGGAAAATTATATAATTATTATATACAAAATTCAGTTACAACAAGCGATCTTACAAAAGCATATAGTATTTTTTTATGAAAGAGATGAGTATTTTTGGCAATTTCAAAATATTTAGTAATTAAAATATCTTTTAATTTGGGAAATGTGTTAATTTTTTTTAAAGTACGCCTTTTATATCAATTTTTTGTAGCATGTATTAATGGATGGGTTGAACGTAACAAGAGATTTTTGTCAATCGGGAAGTATTTCTATTCAAATAAATAAATATTTTACTCATAGACGGAATTGAATACATTATCACTTTGACCAATATATAGCTCAAATACCGTTCCACAAAAATTTTTAACAAAAAAAGTTTATTTTTATGTTAGTTAAATAATTCAGCCATATATAGTCTCGAATCCTGGCTCCGCCCCTGATTAGGAGTCGTTTGGTTATATATGAGAACTTACAATATCTATAAAGTTTCATATCACATGATGTTACAATTCAGGTAAATTAGAAAATGTTGTTTAGTTACATATAGACATTGTAATTCATGTAAACATTCTCATTTACCTAGGAGACCTAGGTAGGAAATTTCCTCTATTATGAAGGAATTTGAAATCATGGGAAGTTCAAATTCATGTGAATTGGAGTAACCAAACAACATAACCATTTTGCAATTCACATAAATTAAAATTCATGTGTAATTTAGTGGGTAACCAAACTATCTCTTAGTCCATTTATCCCAGTCAATAATGATAGATGAACCATCTCAACCAAAACCTTAAGGTGATGGTTGAGGCCCAACTATTATTAATATTCCTAATACGCTCCCTCACTCGAATGCCCATTGGGCTAATACGCTCCCTCACTCGAATGCCCATTGGGCTTGAAGAGTGGTTAGTTTGCACAGGCCCCCCATACCGTGTGCTGGTTTCCACTTCGTGAGTTTTCGAGGGGTTTTGAGGTTGCCAGGATTCGAACCCGTGACCTTCGGTCACACTGGTTCTGATACCATGATAGATGAACCATCTCAACCAAAACCTTAAGGTTATGGTTGAGGCCCAACTATTATTAATATTCCTAATAAATAATTTACGTTTGTTTTATTTCCAACACATAATAAAATAAATATACACTATTCATTAGTAGTAGAGGGAGTATATTATTGTTGTTATCTTTGAAGTACGATTGTGATTATACACAATAGGACTATACATTTAGATGTATATGATCGTTGTACATCTAATACAAATCTAATTGAGCTTATATGCTATTTTTTCGAGTTTTTAAGAATTTTTTCTTGCACTATAATATTTTAGTGTTAAAATTAAATTTTTTGGGTTTTATATGTATTATTTTTGAGTTTCAATATAATGTTTTGATTTACAATTTTTTTTATAAAGACGTTCAGAGTTTTTTCAATAAAGCTCGTAAAATATATGCATAAGCTCAAATTCTTTGTTATAAAACTCGAAATCTATACTATCAGATGTAAACATCTGGTTGTATAATCCTCTATTTGGTGATTATAAACTTGACAAAGAATCCACTTTTAAACAATTTACAAAACTTATATTATTAGATTTTAATAGTTTATGATTATTTTTATTTTTTTGTTATAAAATAAAATAAACTAAACGTGTGTAAAATATTGATTGAGATGGAGAAGTCATACTCAAATATTCTGGCATATATTAAAAATAGGTAAAAGTTTCAAATATGAAAACGACGTAGATAACATAATCGGTAATACTTGGTAATAAAATACTTGGTAATATATAAAGGTAAAAAGTGTGAGATTCACTAACCATTGAGATTAATAATTTCGGAGAAAACGCCCCCATGAACCATAGCACCAATACGTCCATTTCCAAGAGGAAGAGCATCAGTCCAATTTCGAGCTTCCTCTTTAAATACAATCTTAAGAGGTCTACTACTACTACTAATTTGTACATCATCATCCACATTAGTATTTAAAGTATTGGAAGGTTTCCATGATAGTAAATCACCCTCTTGTAGTAAAGTTTTACCGTGTTTTTCGACTCCGCCGATACAACCTAAAATCAAAAGATAAAAAGAAAGGCAAAGACAGAAAGGAAGAAGTAGAGAATATTGAAATTGATGACAAGGGTCCATGTAATATGTATATGTATATGTAACCCTGGCCTTGAAGTTGAAGGTTTGATCAAAAATGGTGTGTGTGTTTTTGAGTTTAAATTAAATGAATCTCGACGACTCGACGTAGTGTGGTATTTATATGGATAAGAGTCTAAGACATGATATGGGGTTCTGCGGCCACTCTGGCTCTTGGATATTATCGTTGTATCTTCTTATTCGCAAACTGGCACATCCGGTTCTTTTTGGTTGAAACGAGCTAAATTGAATTAATTGGAGTAGAGGTTAATTGAACTAAATTGAGTGGAGTTGAGGTAGACTGAATTTAATTGAATTAAAAGTTAATTTTGTGAAGAGATTAATTGAACATAATTGATTGAACGTAAAAAAAAAAAAAACGTAATGGAATATAGTCAAGCAAAATTGAAAGAAGCTGAAATTAAGCTAGAAAGAACATGACCAACTCTTGTGATAAAGAAAAAAAAAAAGTTTTCGTTCAGTTGGAAGATTAGATCGTCCTCTAAGAGACCTATCATTTTTACCAATCCCGTCATAAGTTTATTTTCTTTTTCAAATAATGTAATGGACTGTCTAACCCGGCGAGTCGGGTAGTTTGTAGGGTTTAAAAACCTTTTTTTTCGTGTTCCAAAAAAAAAAACTCTTGTGATCGAGTTCGTTTCCTCTCAGACGAGGCATCTGGCTTTGAAATAATAAGACGGAGTTTTATAATCATTTAACGGCTAAATGTAATTATTTTTGGAAAAATAAATTATCATAAATTATAACACCTGCTGGACCATTGTGATTATATTTGACCATAAAATGGTCACAAAATTACGTTTTATTATTTTAGACTAAAATAACCGTTTAAAATAAGAATTTCTGAACTTTTGAAGTCATATTTATAACTTTATTTTTGTTTTCTTAGAAACACTCCTTAGTCCACCACCACTACGGCACTACCCACACAGACACGTATTTTCTTCTACTTATAAAATACTCACTTCATTATCCTTCACGTTTTGGGTAAGATTATTCGTCAGAGAGAGTAACCTTAGTCTTAAGATTTTGTCACATTAACTTTCCACTAATTTTCATTATTTTTTTATTGATCAGACTCGCTTCAAACTTATCTCATACTTCATGCATTATTCGTCAAGACTCACATGAAACTCTACTTTTCTACTTCATTTCGTTTTTTCTAAAAAACAAACCCAATCGCGAAAGGTCGTCGACGTTTTGCGAAAAATCGTCGACGAAATTCAAAAAAAAGACATTTCTACCCTTTACCTCTCAAACCCCACTCAAATTCAAAACTCTCTAAACCCTCCCACCCACGACACCACCACCACCACCTCACGCACCACCACTACTCCGACCACCACCTTAAAACCACCTCACGCACCACCGCCAAGGACCACCATTCCGACCACCACCTTTTTGTTAATTTTTTCAATTTCCTCTTGAATTTTTGTTTTTTTTGTTGTTATTGTTGTTGTTTGTGTTGTTATTGTTCTTATTAGTGTTGTATGATATCGATTTAGTTGTGTTTATTTTGTTTGATTTGGGAATGAAAACACAATTTTGGTAATGGGTGTGGGGTAGGACGTGTGAAATGGCCGGCCAAGGGTGGATAGGACGTGGGAAATTGCCGTCCATGGTTGGGCAGGACGTGTGAAATAGCCGGCCATGTGTGGATAGGACGTGTAAAATGGTCGGCTAAGGGTGGATAGGACGTGCATTTCCCACGTCCAGGGGGGAAATAATCATTTTGTTTGCATGTCATAATGGACGTGCACTATTCACGTCCATACATGGTATGGACGTGTACTATTCACGTCCATACCATGTATGGACGTGAATAGTACACGTCCATGCATGGTATGGACGTGTACTATTCACGTCCATACATGGTATGGACGTGAATAGTACACGTCCATACCATGCATGGACGTGTACTATTCACGTCCAAACCATGCTTGGACGGCCAGTTTTGCCGTCCTATCCACGCGAGGACGGCCGATACTCAAGTCCCATGCAAAATTTCGATTTACTTTAATTTGTTTCGGGTTTGTCAATTCTACGTCTTCTACGAATAATTCAACCTAATTTCAACTAAAGGAATTAAACAAAATTTTTTGGAAAATAAAATTAAGATTTTAGTTACTTAACGAAGAATCGTTGCCGTCGTTTGACAATAAATCGTTGTCGTCGTTTGACATTTAATCGTTGTCGTTGTTCGATGTTATTGAAACCGTTTTTTCGATTTTATGTTGTTTTTATTTCAGAGAATAAAAGGTAGAGAGAGAGAGAGAGAGAGAAAAGGGCAAGGCTTGTCTTTTGTTTAAAAAACGTCGACGATTTTTCGCAAAACGACGACGACCTTTCGCAACCCCCAAAACAAATGACACATAAGATTCATCCGTTGGATAATTTATTTTCAAGTTGAAGTAAAAACTCACCCTAAATCTTAAATTAAGTGTCAAAACTATAATAAATTATTGATATGTATTGAATGAACATAATTTCTCCCTTACCTTTATAATGCTGTGTGCAAGTGGCAAAAGGTCCCGGAGCGAGGAGTCGTCTATAGGGTTATCCAGTACATAAATTGTTGTTTCACACGGATTAAAATAAGACGGATCAAATGTCACGATCTTTTTAATAAAATGCAACCGTTCTATAACAAAATGTTATAACTTTAAAATGTAATATATTTACCCTAAAAATGATGGTAACATTTTATCAAACAGTGATGAATATAGGTAGCCCTCTTTTTGTCATGAATTTTATCAAACAATGATGAATATCGGCAGCTTATTTTCCATGAATTTTTATTTCCTGGGATGTTATAATTCCCGTATCAATCAAACGACCCCTCACTCCGTTTGATTTTAGACAAAAAGTTAATCCGTCTGAAATAATAATTTGTATATCCAGTAAACTCCGTGACATACAGTATCTTTCTATCTTTGATGATACTTCATAGAATGAAAGGTAGGACATGCGGCATTCGTTGATATATCCACAATCACGCAAGTTCAACGTTCATTTCTTCACCACAGATTATACTATCATCATTCGTTGTATCATTGTTTGATTTATTAATGTACGAAATTAATTCCAACGCTTAATAGGAATTCTATCATAAATTATTTATTTCTTATTTAAAACAACCCAAAATTATTTATAAATCAATATAAATATATATTTGAGTTTTTTTCAAGTGTGGTGGTAGTCTCAAATTTTTTTAAAACACTAAAAATAAATTTTAAATTTAATTATTTATAATTTTCATATTAAAATTAGAAAATAATTAATTTCATCATTTATAATTTTCTTATTACTATTATTAGAAAATAATTAATTAATTACAATTTTAAGTTTATTAACTTTTTCAACTATTCTATTAGAATCAGAATATTATTTCTTATTATTCGTATTTATATATATGAAAACTATAATATACTCTAAAACAAATTTTAGATATATTTGTAATCTCCAATTTTATATGGATTATTATTAAAAATGAAAGGTCCAACAATATACAGAAATTTAACCATCTTTAGAATAGATAAAAAAAAAAAATAGTGTCGAATATTGTTCTTGAAAAAGTAATATAACAGTAAATATTCACTTTCATAGTTACTAAGGGGGTGTTTGGTTGGGGCATTTGGAATGGATTGGAATGGATTTCACCCATTCAAGTGTTTGGTTAGACCCTTTTGGAATGGAGTTTGATACCCAAGGGGTTCTAAATCCATTCCAAACCCTTAGAATCCCACCCATGTCTCAACCCAGGTTCTAACTCCATTCCACCCCATCCCAAATTATATATTTTTTATAAAACATTTTATGTGGATTTTTTTCATAGAACATTTTATGTGAATTTTTTTCATAAAAAAAAAGTTACGTATTTTTCATAAAATATTTTATGTAGATTTTTTTCATAAAATATTTTATGTGGATTTTTTTCATAAAAAAAAGTTGCGTATTTTTCATAAAACATGTTATGTGGATTTTTTTCATAAAACATGTTATGAAGATTTTTTTTTCATAAAACATTTTGATGTGGATTTTTTCGTAAAACATTTTATGTGAATTTTTTTTATAAAACATTTTATGCGGATTTTTGTCATAAAAAAAAGTTGCGTATTTTTCATAAAACATTTTATGTGAATTTTTTCATAAAACATTTTATGTTGATTTTTTTCGTAAAACATTTTATGTGGATTTTTTTCGGTCTTAGAATAATTTTGCTATTGTCGTATTAAATGAACCTGAGTCATTTGATTTTTATGGATTAATTTGAATTTTGGCTTTGTTGTAGTTAATTTTAATTCAAAATAATATAATTGCAGTTATCTATGATAAAGAAAATGAAATAATTTGAAATCCATTCTAAATGTAAATCAAACAATAAGAATGACATCTACAATCCATTACGAGTAGGGCAGAGTATGGATCGGATATCCGATCCGAAACCCTACTTCGGATCGGATATCCGATCCGAAAATCCAAATTTTTAGTATCCGTGATCTGATCCGAAATGATCGGATATCCGAAATTTAGTATCCGAAAATATCCGAAAATTTCGGATCAGTTATCCGATATCCGCTCTGTGTATTTTATATATTGTCAAACTGTAATAAAAAAGAAAACTAGCGTAATACTAATTTCATTCGGTATATATTACAAAACATAAACCCGCTACCTATCAAGGAAAATTAGCGTAATATTGTGGATATCGGATATCGGATAACTGAAATTAGCTAGTACTTAAAATTGTGGATAAGTTTATTTACGATTTTGTGAAATTAGCTAGCACTATTTATGGATCAAATCTCGGATACGGATCGGATATTAACGGATATCGGGTATCCAATCCGATATTTGATATATGATCCAATAACTTTCGGATATCGGATATCCAAATTTTTAAACCTGATATCCGTATTTGATCCGATATCCAAATATTTCGGATACGGGTATCCAAACCGAACCACTTTTCGGATCAGATATCCATTATTTCGGATCAAATACGGATCGGATATCGGATAATTCAGATAATCGGATTTTTTACTCCGCCCTAATTACGAGATCAAACCAAACAAGCATTAATAAGTATGAGATTTTAACTGTACTCCATACATCCTTGGTATTAGAATCCATTCCATTCCATTCCAATTGTTTGAACCGAACGGCCCCTAAGTTTATAAAGAAGACTGGGAATGAGCACAAAACTTAACTAAATCCGATTGAACCGAAAACAGAAAATGTGAATTTTGTGGACCGAAGACCCAATTTATAAGTTACAATCTTAGACCAACCGGCACCAAAATATTAGGACAGATCTTTGACTGAAATGGACCAAAAAGATTTATCACTAATTCGCTATGCACATACAATAATTAAAATTAAATATCAAATCAATTTAATAAATATTTGAACCATTAATAATATAAGCAAAAAAACATATTTTTTAGTTATATATACATAATGTTAATTTATTTATTTTATATATATTCAGTTAAATATTTTAAATAAGAATTCTTGAATAAATATCAAGTTAGTTATAAGAAAATGATTAACTCTTTACAAAAAAATAATTATGACAAAATATATATACATATTTCACATTGATAATATTAAAACTATTGGAAAATAATTTTTATCTTGAAATTTAGCTTGAAAAATAATGGACTCGTACTTTTATTTTAACCCCTACAGCAACACCCCTTTTTAATTAGTTCTATTTGTCTTTTAAGTTAAGACTTTATTTGTTAAGGTAAATATGATAGTTTGTTTGATCTTTTTAATTAACCAACTACAATCTTCTTTTGAAAGAAAGATCAATCTATTAATATATAGTTATACGACATCTACAACATATTTGTAAACTTGAACTGCTTCAAAGCACGCCTTCTATTATATGGCCGCAAACAACTTTTCACAAGAGGATCGTAAGATCTTGAGCCTTGACGAGAGACGATTTCATCTGACCAAATTTAGTGCAACCAAATCGACAACATATGTAATACCATATAATGATCTATTACAAAACCGATCTTCCGCATCTTCATCATATAAGAAACGGCCAAGACGCTCTTATCTATATTTCCAATAGAACTAAAACCTAAAATAACAAGTACTGAAAAGCTCCAAAAATAGAGACAAACGAACGGATCTCAGCAAAAGGAAGACTTTTATTGATTAACTCGTAAGGTTTCATAGTAAAAATTGATAAATAAAGTTTTATGGGGCTTACCATCGATCAATAGTATTTAATTGAGGGGGGTTAGGGTTTTTTTAGAGAGAAGAGGGGGAAGGAGGGGGTGTTAATTAGACCTAATTTAACTAACTACAATTTTATTTAGCTGTTTGTTTAATAAATTGAATGTATCTAAAATGAAAATCTACTCCAAATATTATTTTATTTTTTCAAAAGTTAAGGTGGTTTATAAAATATTTTTGTTCCATTTAATTATACGATGGACCAAATTCCTTATGAAAAGGATTCGTGCATTTTGATAAAAAATAAAGAATGTTTAGAAATGTTCTCACTAAATTCCTTATGAAAAGGTTTCGTGTATTTTGAGAAAAATTAAAGAATGTTTTGAAATGTAAGAACAGAAAAAACCGAGACAGTGTTTTGATTATTTGAATACATTAGTCAACAAGTCTCATAGTTCCGAGTGAGCGGAGCTGCGTGGAGATCATAGAGTGTAAACCTCGGAGAACGGTCATACCGGAGAAATAGCTTTCAAGGCAGTGGTTCCGCACCACGTCACTACCTTCCAATTTCGGTATTTCTGGTCCTTTATTTTGTTATTACAATATTTCTTATTGTGTTGAATTTAATTCCGTTCAACAATTCTTCTTTACCCAAACAAGTCTTCTTTTGGTGAAAAGAGGAAGAGAAAGGGCGAGTGAGGTGGAAGGGAGGGTGAGTGATCTCCTTATATATAGCAAAAATAAGGAGTAACTCTTGTTTCCTCACCAATGTGGGACAACAAGTGAGTTCTCTTTATATACCAAACAAAGGATGAACTCTTGTTTCGTCACCAATGTGAGACAACAAGTGAGTTATTCTTATATAGCAAACGAAGGAATGAACTCTGGTTTACTCGCCAATGTGGGACAACAAGTGAGTTCTCCTCATATAGCAAACAAAGGAATGAACTCTTGTTCCAAAAGAGCCTCTATATCAAACAATTTCATATAATTATGTCAAATGAAAATATAGGGACGAGAAATTTTAAAAATGAATTAATAACTAACTGAAATCGACAAGTAAAAAAAATAAAACTTTTATATATACCATGTAGTACCCCGCGTATATTTGGAACATATATGATTGGGGTAAAAATGTGAAAGACATAAAATTAAAACTTCTAAATATACATTGTGTAGTGTACGAGGTTCATATAAATCAAGATTTGACGTTAAGGATTAAGGAAGTTCCATGAAATAGACTTCCTTTTTTTAAAAGTAGGATGTTGTTTAGCAAACCATTTTTTTTTTAAATTCTCGTAAAGAAAAAGTTTATTTTACATAATTTTGTATTTCACCGGACTTATACTTACCACATTAATCACAATAAGTCTCTCTTGTCACGGATATATCCATCACAAACTTATGACGGGTCGGATAGCTTTCACTTGTGTAGAAAAGACACAAGTCTGGGGAATAGCAAAGTGTTTGTCTTTTCCTACTCACACAAATAATATTTGATCTATCACACACTTGTGAGTTGTAACGGGTATGTCCGTCACAAATGAAAATTTGTGTATTAATCAAACACCCCTAAATTAAAAGGAATACTCTCTATATATTTTTTGTTGATTACCCTTTTTCCTAACAAATTAAAAATCATTATTATCATCATTAAATGAATGAAAAACCGTAGTTGGAAATAGTTGTTATTAGGTGAGATATGGAGTGCAAGATTTTGACGTGAAGAAAAAAAGATTGGGCAAAAGAAAGAGACCAAACGGTCTAATAACACTACACAACTTGCTAGTTGACTTATTTACTACGACTCTACGCGTGAGTAGTTGAGTATTTCACGTTTTGGTCCCATATTATCATCATGTACGGAGTTACAATTTGCATATCTTTCCTCCTCTTATTCTAAACACAAGTACTGACGGACATATCCGTCACAAGCTCACTATAGGTTATGTAATATCTATATAGGATAGATATGACAAAAGTAGACTATCTAGGTAGTGGTAACTGGTAAACTGTATTGTCTTATCCACCAATATGGATAGTATTTGACCCGTCGTAAGCTTATGACGGATACACCCGTCATAGGAGAGACTTGTTGTATTCTAAAGGGACTTACAACTTGTGCAACCACCTTCCAAGCTTTCCTCTTTTTAGGCCAAGCCCATCAACTATCGTTTTTCTTAAATGGCTGCACTTTTTATCACCGATTGTGACCTTTCACAAGACGTAACTTGCATTACATGGATGAGATTGGAGTTGTTGTCGTTGTTGTTGGTGAATATTGTACCTATATTTGATTCATGGTGTTGGAGTCATGAACCAATAAGTCACCCATGAGTTGGTTTGAGTGATCGTCAACAAAATTCGCTTAAGAGTTGTCCTATTAAAAGACGTGAGATTTTCTAATTCATGCACGTTTAAAGTGGCAACCAAACGACAACTAAGAAGAAATTTCGCTCATTTATATATGGTTTGTGCCTTTGTGAGTTTGTGGTATGGAGAATGTAGCGAAAAAAGTCGTGTCAAGGGATTGCGTCTACCTTATGCAACTTTATAACATAAGAATGGAGGACAATTTGGCGAGTCATTTTTGCTTTATTTAACCGTGTTACAAAGCCAAAGAATAATGCGTTTTTGACTCTTAAATCTCTACTGTACTCTTGGAAGTGGTACAAAGAAGGATCCGTGAAGCACTGCGAGCAAAATACTACAACATGAGCGAAATCATGCTAGAGCTATCTCCCTAATCTCTATAGAATTTCTATATCTAATGCTCCATCACTGTCCTCATTATTTGAGGCATAAGAATCGTCAAAAGGAGGCATATTATCTAAATCGTATAAGTGTTGAATTCTTCTCTTGATATCATCTAGTTCTGTTTGAAGAGATTGTACCTTTGATCGAAGCTCTGATCTTTGCCGTTCCCATAAAGCTCTGTCATGATCTCTTTGAGACTGAACATAAGCGACTTTCTTATGTAGTCGAATACACTCACTTCGTAGAAAGTTGATTTCTTTTCTACCTCTTTCTACGTTAGCTGAGAGTTCGTCTGACCAGTGGAAATATTCACATTGCTGCAATGGTTTCATACAGAAGACGATCACCAAGTACACATATTAGGAACATAGTAAAATTTAGGATAATCTCATGAGTAATTGAGTATGATCAGCCCATTTAATAGATATAAGCACGTAGTTTCAACAACTTGCAGAAAAAAAATATAATGATGACTTAATTTCAGCTCCTTTCAATTTTGGTTGGTTGTATTCCGTTAAGTTTTATTTACGTTCAATCAATTATTTTCAATTAATCTCTTCATAAAGCAACTTTTAATTCAACTAAATTCACTTCACCTCAGTTCCACTCAGTTTAGTTCAATTAAGCTCTACTACAATTTATTCAATTCAGCTCGTTTCAGCCGAAAAGAACAGGGCCTAAGATGTCTGTCATCACAATAAAATCTCAAATTGTCAAACTAAAATTGGATTTTGTATGAATACAGATTTTTCTTTTCTAATTTTGGGCAGGTCTCATACTACAGAACCATCTCATCATGGCAGAGACATTGTAACCTTGTAGGATAATAAAGATAAGAGAGTAATAGAAAGCTTACATGATGATATGTAGATTTGGGGCAATTGTAAAACAACCGATATGGATTCCGCAAAGTTTTTGATATTCTCAATTTAGCAGGAAGCCCACAAGTACACTGTAACTCTGTGTCTTGGCTGGTACTAGGTTCCTCGGGGGTACTTGTGTCACGGGAATCTTGAATCCTGTCATATTTACCCATTGGTAAGATTTTCCAAGTAGTAAATACCATCACCATCAAACTAGAATGAAATAATAAGAATTTTTGGACATCAATACAAATAAAATAATAGAACCATTCACTTTGCAAAGTTTGCCTATTCCGCAGAGCCCTGGAATAGGTATCCCAATTTTTTTGATAAGATATAATATTAATTAAGGGACACCACCAGGGATGACGCCCACGTACAAAAAGATATCCTAGATTTGACGCCCATCTACAAAAAAGACACCATTAAGGGTGATGGCCATCTACAAAAAGAAACCCGAAACGCAGCAGGAACGTTTAGCAACTCAATTATCCTTTTATGCTTGTGTCAGAGTAGTCATTATGTTTTTAGAAGCAAAATGGCTTGCTAAATCCTATGTGCTTCTTCTTTCGTGTTGGTAGCAGAGTGTTGAAAACAACTTCTCCATACCTTTAACGCAGAGAAAATACTGTATGCGTCTGACCCCCTACCCCACCATACTTGTTAACCATCAAGGCAAGGCAATGTGGTATTGTTGTTGTATAATAGAGTAATCATTAACAAGGACAAGAACTCTTTGAAGTCGTTCGCAAAAAGTCAAGAGTTGGGAATGCAAGCTATTCTGAGGAACCCCCTACCTTATCCAGGCATGTCTGCATATAAAAGTTGCAACGGCAACACCAACAACCACTGTGGCAGAGAACTTGGACAGCCAACCTCCCCGATGATCCTGTAAAATAGTAAAACGTAATCTATTTGATAACTTAAGAATCTAAAAATTTTTCCTCAAAAGAAGAATCTTAAAAGTTACATTGACTAAAATACTATAAATGTAAACATTGGCAACAGTCCAGACAAAACAAGATTCTAAGTTATGCGCCTATGCATCCAGTCATTAAGATATCAGTTGTCAATAAGAAAAAGAATCATGGTTATGCACTTCGAACAGAAGAGAAAATACCCTCAAGTATTTATCAAGTAAATGTTTGGTGTATCATAGGAGTTTAATATTTCCAATGATTTCATAATTCACATGATTTGGCCGAGTTTCCATGAATTATACAAAATCACCACCTAGTGACTGGAAATTTAAAGCTGCAATCAACTCTATAACTCCCAACACTTATGAGCAAAATCAATTTTATCATATCAACAAGTCCAACTCTTCTTTCCTTGGGAACCATCACCATATTCATTTAGCGACTGTTAGCCTCATGATGCATATCTTTCTTGTGTAAGATTAGTAGATGACTATGGTTAAAGGCATCATTTTTCACCTACGTGGACTTATGAGTTATGTCACCTTCAAGCCTCTTCATGAGGCTTAAACCGCAGAAAATTGGACTGTGTGCCTTCTTTAAAGTACTATGAAATCTTCACCTCTAAACTTTAATATCAACCCTTATAAACAAATGTCAATTTGCCAAACGAACCCACATTGAATCACCCATATTTGAATGACAAAATGTAACTGGCAGGTCAGTCGCTAAGCCAGACCAAAAAACCAGTTAATCAGGGAGGATTCATGTCAGATGCATCCAGAAAGAAAACTTTCTTATTCATTTTGCCTACTTTATGCTAAAACAGACAAAAATTAAGTTCTGTATGATAAGAACACCGAATTTCTTTTTTGTGAATAGACCAACCCATTGTTGAACAGTTGAATTTAGGGGGAAAGGTAGGTGAGGGGGTCGGAGTAATACAATTTCCTTTGTTTGGTTAGCGAAACTCTGTGTCTCCATTCCCCCTCCCTCGCCATTTCCCTCCATTTTGTGTATCCAAACACGGCCTTAGTGACCATCGATACTAATACACTAACAATAACGGAAAGTGATGAAAAACCCCCAGGAGTTGGCATTGCAAAACTCAAACAAGTTGCTTCAACACACTAATTTGTCGAATTCCCAGGCAAGTGACATTGTAGGCCACAAACTTACATGGCATGTAGCATCCTACTTTTACATAAGTTTAACAACAATTCAACATACAGTTATGTGAAAAGCAAGTAACATTAATCAAATATTATCAATTTTAATCAGAATTTTAGCCCTACCTAGTAACACAATGATCAATAATAACATAAATAGAAATAAAAAATCATCAACCATTCAATAATTCAACAATTTATTCAACATTGCACTAACCTGATGATTAAATTTGACGAAAGAAGATGAAATTCTGGTCCGAAATGCGGAGATGAATACCAACATAGCAGTTTGAGATTTGCAGGGAGCATTGAAATCGCGATTTCATACGATTTAGCTATAGATTCAACAGATTGTACGGCGTAAATTGGGGGATTAATAACATGGCAGACAAATGTGAAAATTTCAACGACATTTGATTGAATTTTTGGGGGAAAGCGCAAACCCTAACCTCGTAATCATTGATGACAATTGGGAATTGTGATTCAGTATGCTACGGGCGTAAAAATAGCACCTAGATTTGGGAAAATTTGTCGTGGATAATTAGGGTTAAAAAGAGTGAGGATATTGAATAAAAATCAAAAGAAATATTTTTGATTCAATTATTAATTTTCGTATTTGATATTTGTTCCACGTTTTTTCCCCAGAGGTGAACAATACCGTTAGTTCGTTGGCGTACGGACAAGTAACGGCCATGTGGGCAAATGCTACAATCCTACTCGGCTACTCCGTATCAAGTTAAGTTCGCGGGGCAAAGGCGCAGGGCTAGCCTGATTGGATTTCGTTTCTGGTTAAATAATGATTTGTTCGGATAGATTTTTTTTGGTGTCAGTTCGATTACTGTCGAACTCAGTTAGCATTTAGCAATTCAATCGATTCTTATACCATCCCTGAGCAAAAAATCGACTTAATCGAGTCAATAACCTATTAACCCTTAATCTGACATTGACTCTTTTTTACCCACCCAAGCAAAAGATCGATTTAATCGAGTCGATAAAATAATTTTTCTTTTCTTTTTCTAATTTGTAATAGATGAGAATTTGCCAAATAGGGGTCAATAGATGAGTCAATTTACTCCACTTCGAATCACAAATTGACCCTCAACGCCCTTGGGTCAATACTAATTTTCTATTAATTGTAATTAACTTACCCAAGCAAGCAATTGACCTAGCAATTGACCTTGCTTGGGATGGTCTTACGATTCAGTGGGTAGGAAATGATGGTTCAACAGATTTGGTATATGAATCATTTCGATTAGATTTAGATCGGGTCACTTAGGATCGTTATTCTTGTGTTGTACTTCCTCCATTCAAATTCAACCTACACATATTCCATTTTAATCCATTCATATCCAAACTACCACTTTCCTAATACAGCCAAGAAAATTACTAAATTATCCTTGTGAACACCAATTATTTACACAAAATACTATTAGATAGCCCACCTTTAATCAACCATCACACATTTAAATTAATAAAAAAACATCTTACACACTTTCAATTGTACTTTTAATAATTTTTTAACATTTTATTTGATATTTTTGCAAAAAGTATACATACACTTTGGATTTGAACGGAGGGTGTATGATTTACTCTCATATGTTGGTTTCTCATATGTAGATCATGACTAGCTTATATGATAAGGGGGCTATAAAACGTCGTCAACGTTTTATAACAAATCGTTGACGTTTTTCATAAAAATTACATTCATTGTCCTTTTTCTTCATCTCTCTAACTTATCTCTCCCAAACTCTCCCAAACAACAACACTTCAAAAAACTCGATTTCTCACAGTTTCAAAGTCGAGCAACCAACAATCTTCGCTGTGCGACATCTGCATTTACGAGATTAGAACATTACATAAATAAAATTAAACACTTTTCATAAAGAAACTAATAAAATACAAAATAAATTCAAGATCACACAAAATTAACAACTTAAATAATATAAACTACCCATTTAAATACAAAATTAACAACTTTTTTATAAAAAAATAACTTTTAACTATTAAAATTGGAAATATACGGTTAAAACGAAATAAAAAAAGTCTAAACCATGGAGGGACTTTGAATTTGAGGGACTTTGAATCCCCACATCCCTCACCATGAGAGACGTCCATTCCCCACGTCCTCCCCCATGGGGGGCTTTGAATCCGCACGTCCCACCCCATGGGGGACTTTGAATCCCCACGTCCCTCACCATGAGGGACTTTGAATCCCCACATTCCTCACCATGAGGGACGTCCATTCCCCACGTCCTACCTCCCACCCATCAACCCGATTATATATCAATTTCTCATTCCTTCAATCTATGCAAACCCGAAATAACAACACTAACAACAGCAACAACAATACTAACAACAAAGAACACTAACTAACATCAAATCCGAAAAATTGAAGAACAAATTGAATTGAAGAACAAGTTGAAAAAACTACAACAACAACAACAAAAGTGAATTGAAGCAACAACAACAACAAAATAACATACATTACTAGTCTAATTAACATCAAATTGTACAACTAAAACTAAATTAATTTTAAAAAAAGGACTTACATTGCTCTGGTGGTCGCGGTGTGGTGGTGGTGTGACTCTGGTGGTCGCGGTGTGGTGGTGGTTTGGAATGGCTCCGGTGGTCGTGTGGTGGTGCGGTGGTCCGGTGGGAGTAAAAAGTAAAGGGAGAGTTTGGGAGGATGTAAGGGTAGTGTGGTCTTTTTTTTTAAATCCGTCGACGATTTGTTATAAAACGTCGACGACGTTTCACAACCGGGATATGCCTTGTTATTTCTCACATTCATATGTGTGGTTCTATACTTCTATGTATAACATGTTTTTATTGATATCTACTTGTATTTCGACGTAAAGTGACTTGGAGAACCTTAAGTTGCTCCCCACCTACTGTGGCGTTCACGTTTTATGAATGACATGTAGGGGTGTAACCGAGCCGATTTGAGCTCGAGCTCGGGTGAGTTTGGAATCGGCTCGAGTTCGGTTAAATGTTTATTTTCTTTACTTTATTGAACTTTTAAATCAAATTAAAAATAAATATATTTTAAGAAAAATACACATATAAGGAACATATGATTATAAATGCTAAAATGACATTTTATTAGGAACAAAAACAATTACAAAATGACAAAATAACTAAAAATAATAGATAAACTGAGCCTAAACGAACTTCTGATTCCGAGCTCTACTAAGCTCGGAATCGGCTCGAAATTAGTTTTGACCGATTTCGAGCCGAGGTTTTACCAAGCCGATTCCGAGTAAAGCGAAACATTTGACGGACTTCAAAATCTGTCAGGAATTCGGTCGTACTCCGTGTTTTTTTTGTAGTGTACGAGTCGGCTCAGATCACTTACGACCCTAATGACAGGTTTGTGAAGCTTGGTTGGGTGAGACGTGTAGGCTAGCGAACACTTACTCCTCGAACTTTAGCTTTCAAAGGCTTAATAAAATTGCCCATAATCTAGCTAAATTTTGAGGCAATTCTATTCTACCCGTAAAAAAAATTGAAATGGCTACCATCATTGATTCTTGACCTCTTTTTAAAATCATGTGACAATGTTGACTTTATGGTTTCAAAGTGAAGATGCGGCTCCAGAATAGCTAAAACCAACCTTTTTTAAACGCTTATGGATACAAAAGTCCAATTGAAAAAGTTTTCCAAACATTTTCCAGCCTAAATCTAGTGACGTTAAAGATATCATCTTATCGAGAATACCTTTTTATTTAGATGCTAGTGCCTGGTTAGGTAGCACCGAAACGAATACAGATGCGGACACGAACACGACACGGACACGTGACACAGCATCCCATAAAATTTAGGACAGAGGATACGGCATTTAAATATAATAAAATATATATTTTATGGTTATAATAACGTATAATTTTATTTTTATCATCTATTTGAAACTAAATCTAAACAAGTTGAGGTACAATTCGACCTTTACTATAACTAATTCTCATTTTCCACCCAAACTCTTCTTCTAATCGATCTTTTTAAAATTTTATTCCTCGTCTAAATTATAATATGTTTAGCCATGTGTCTAACGAGTGTCGGGTGTCCGAGTGTCGGACACGGGACGACTAATTAAGAGAAGTGTTTGTGTTGTCTAGGTGCCTGGTATGAAATTGTAAACTTTATGGATCATAATTTGGAATTGGGGACAAATATGGAGGTAGTAGATGATGATGAGCGAAAATGAAGGTTGAGATTGATGATGGTCATCTGAATGGACAAGGTAAAAAGGGAGAAATGGAGTAGATTAATGGGGTTTATAGGTTTTTGAGAGGATTAATTGTTTTACAAAGTAATTAAAATAGTTGATAAAAGAGTTTTTGAGATGATTAATTGTTTTCACAAAGTAAATAAAATAGTTGAAAAAAGAGAAGAAATAAAATAGAAAGAAATCGATTAAGCAAGTAACCCTTCACCTATTTTTGTAGAAGAGCATAAATGTGAAAGTTGGATATATTGATAGTTAAAATAAAGTTTGAAATATTTTAAGGAGCACCTTAATAGTTTGGAGGATTTACTATCATAAGTTGATTTTATATTACAATTTTTCTTTAGTTAGCTAGAGTATGATGTACTATCATACTATGTCATTGTACATTAACGATTATTGAGAAATTCAAGTTCTTTTTTATTCTACTAAGGATTCTTCTTTATTATTTTACCGCGTATTTGCAAACCTAATTTAGTTGGGTTGAAAATATAAGGTTAAGCTAAATACACCACTTATTTCTCATTTGCAAGTTCAAATAATTAATTATCATATTTCTTATTAAAATTAAAAGGAAATGCTATGAATATAAGAGTTGAAGTTTTTACTACTAGTTTTAATTTTTCACGGTATGTTCATTTTGTCATTAAACATTTTATGGTTTTTAGTTTTTTACATGATAATCCTGCATTTTTTTAAACTAAACATGGTAATCCAAAAATTCTTCATTATTTTGTGTATATATATAGTATGTAATAATGTGGTTGATAGCATTTATAGTTTTTTGGCAAGTTGGTAGAAACGCTAACCTGAGAAAAGTAGGTCTCTGGTTTGACCCCTTCCAACTCCCTTTTTGTGATCCCAAACTTAGGTTTATACACAAGATGTATGAGAACAGTACCATCTTAACAACTATACTTCATGCTACCATCTTAACAACTATACTTCATGCTATTAAAAAGTTTTTCAATTTTACATAATATGTGTGATATTGTTTTTAATTCTATCATATTATCATTTCCATATTATTTTTGTGTGTTTTTGCTGCACAACAAAAAAATCAAATAATGAGGTGAGTGAGATTCAAACTTAGGTTTATACACAAGATGTATGAGAACAGTACCATCTTAACCACTATACTTCATGCTATTAAAAAGTTTTTCAATTTTAAATAATATGTGTGATCTTGCTTTATTGTTTCTTTCTTTCATTTTTTCCGATGGCATTATTATTAGTTTAATTTACTTCAAAAAGGGTTTTATTTAATTCTGTCATATTATCATTTTATATTATTATAATAGAAATAGCATAAAAAAAGGCATGTCCAATCTTCATTATCTTCTACGGAGTAAAGTTTTAAAAAGTATAAGAGATTAAAAAATACAAACTTCACACATTTTTGAAAACTAAAATAAAATTATTAGGGGCCTATTTTTGAATTTTGCACAGGGCCACATAAACGTCTGAGACGGCCTTGGATATTCTCATTAGTTATTTAAGGATAAACTCATTTTACCATAATTTGTGAAAACATCTTATGAATCTTACCACATTTAGGTTATAATAAAAGTGTGCCCGGAGGGAACACGTTAGAAATCTGATTATTATTATTTTATTTATTTTTGGGGGAAAAGGATGCGCGCAGCTATTATATAAAAAAGTACAAAATAAGAGTTTACATAAAATTGGTGGGCAGCCGAGATACAATCGAGCTCCCACCCCCTTAACTACAGCAAAGCTAAGCCTAGTAAAAATGTACGCGGTAATTTTACCAGGTCTACACGTGAACCTTTTGCTGAAACCCAAAGGGTGTAATGAGGCTAGCTACTTGCATAGTTTTGGATTTCCGACAATGAAACAAGTATGTACAATTCTCAATATAGGTTAACCAAGACTTGGCTGAAGACGAAGTCAATCAAGTCTAAGAGTCTATTAATATTGTCTATGTTCTGTTCTTTATGTAGATTTCTAATGTAAATGCCTGAAGACCGAAGTCAATCAAATTATCGATTTTATATTATTGTACAATTTTTTTGGCTACATATGTTATTCTATGTCATTGTAGTCTGTACATATAGGAGTGTTGTTGGTAAATCTAATTTGCACATTAAATAAGCAAGGTCTATAATAAAATGTTACCCTAATTGTAGCTAGGTGTTATTTCTCATTTCCATGTGAAAAAAATGAAACTACCCGCCCCGGTATTACATATTGTAATAAAACGGAACTTTTTTTTTTTGATTCTATGAATATAATAGTTAAACATCTTACGAATATTTCCAAATGAATTAATTGTTTTAAACATGCTGAACTTTAAGATTATGGTCTTATTCTTTCTAGCTTAATTTCAACTTATTTTAGTTCATTTTAGTTCCGTTCAATTCATTTTAGCCCTTCTTCACAAATTATCTCTTATTTTAGTTTAATTTAATTTCATTTGATTTAGTTCAATTTAGCTCCATTATATTCAATTTATCAGCTCTTCTCATTAAAAAAAAATCTGGCCTGAGAGGCGGAATTTCATCATACTAAGACCACCCCAAGCAAGGTCATAAGGTGGTCATGACCTTGTTTGGTCATGGTTAGCGAGTTAATTTAGATAATTAATTTGTGACCACTTTGCTAATTGGTGACCATATGCTCAATCAAGGTCAATTTGTGACCTTTGTTGATCATGCTTGACCATATTTGTAACCACCTAGGTCTACAAATATATTGGTTGATGAATAAAAAAAGAATAAATGTGTATAGAAGGTAGTGTGATTAAGATGGAAAATGATTGGGTTAATGACATAGGTCGTGACCTTCTACCTAGGAGGGTGAAAATAGGTCAACATAAATAAGGTGGGATTAAGGACAAAACCAGATCGCGACCTAATTATCACGACCACTGCTTGGGATGGTCTAAGTCCTACGACTATTACCAAAAAAAGAACAATTTGTATGTTACAATAGTCTTTTTACATTGCCTTACAAAATGGGGTGAACAAACCAATATGTACGTTAATAAAGACTTTGACTAACACTCTCACGACTTGCAACAGTTGCAAGAGTTGCAACATTTTGACAATTCAAAACTTGACAAAGTCACGCAAATCCCAACCTAATTGCAATAATGTCACTCCCAAACACGACTATAAAACCAAATAATCCATAACAACAACAATCACAAATTCACAATAACATAAACCATCACTCAAAAATCCTCTTGCATGAACAAAATGTCGAGTAAAAATTCCCATAATTTCCACCTTATTTACCTCTTATTTACCCTTTCAACATTATTACAAGCAATCGTAGCAGTTGATTACACTGTAACCAACAATGCACCTACAACACAAGGTGGCATGGTTTTTAGTAACCAAATTGGTGACTCTTACGCACAACAAACCCTTTCAAGTGCCACAAGCTTCATATGGCAAACATTACAAGAAACCGACGCGTCGAACCAAAAACCCGTGGGCCAAGTCGACTTAATCATCGTCCCTAGCCTACCCCCTAACGTCGTGGCCGAGACGGGTAGCAATCAAATCCAATTTACCGCGGAGTACCTAGCAGGCTACAATGGGGACGTAAAAAGGGAATTTACTGGGGTAATTTACCATGAAATGACCCATGTTTGGCAATGGAATGGTAATGGTCAAGCTAATGGTGGATTAATTGAAGGGATTGCTGATTATGTGAGGTTGAAAGCCGGATATATAGCAAATGGGTGGGCCCAACCCGGAGACGGGTCCAAGTGGGATGAAGGGTATAGTGTCACAGCTAGGTTCTTGGACTATTGTGATGGGCTTAAGAGCGGGTTTGTGGCCCAATTAAATAATAAGATGAAAGATGGTTATAGTGATGGTTTTTTTCAGGATTTGTTGGGGAAGAGTGTTGATCAGCTTTGGTCTGATTATAAGGCTATGTATGGTCATTAGATTATGACATTATATTTATAAACTATTAAAATAAAGTTATTGAAAATCCGTCTCTCCTGCATGTGATTTAACGCAGAGAGTTGGAGATTAGTCGGTTTATATCCGATATGTTTTTATATCATTTGGAGAACCGGAGAACTCATACTTAGTGAGGTATTGTTGTATTTATAAGCAACAAATATAAATGTATTAAGAATACAATATAATTATTACGCAATTATTAAGTTTTTGTGTTGTACTCTATACGATAAAGCATTTGGTGGTTGAATTTCTAATTTACTATTCGTATATTACTCCTTACATATTTTTTTTGTTGGTGTCAAATAAGTACAAGGGTTGTACAATAACGAGAGTGAGCATCCAAACCCAAAATCTATTGTGCAATATTTCTTCCCTACTCAACATTTTTACTGTCGTTTTGTTGCCTAACGGTTTTTGGGAAGATCTATTCATTTTTACTTAGCATTTCTACCGACGTTTTCCTGTTATATTATCCTCCCATCAGTTTCTACTAACATTTTGCTGCGAATTTGCTTCCAAGTCAATGAAAGCTTATTCTCTTTGACAGTTTCTACTGACGTCCTGACTTCAAAGCATTATATCTTTTGCATTTCAAAAAGTTTTCAGGACTGATCTCTTCTTATGGCTGGTGAGCCTTTCCACGTAGCCTAATGGACTTTAAACAACTCTCCCAGACAGTCGACAGACTCTAAAATGTTCCCGACGATAGGTCCTTCGTTATGTCTCCTTGTACCGCCTCGCGTCGCCATAGTCTTCGGGTTGTAATTTTCGATTGACCTAGGGGTTATACTTCGACTTTTGCCTTGTCCAAGCCTTAGTCAAAGTGGGGGTTCTGTAGATACCTCATTTTTGCATTATTCGCCAAACACCCGATGATGATTAGGCCTCATGCTCAATATACGAAGCGACATTATGACATTGCATTAACTCATCGATAAAATGATTGCTCAAACAATTGTGTCATCAAGCCCTCTATTGTCATATACGTGCAGTGTCGATACGGTCGTTTTGACAATAATTAGAGTACATTTGGAGTACGGGTCAAAAACCGTCTTCATTTTCTAAAACCGCTTCTATTTTACAAAAAACCGTCTCAAATCTGAGTCGGGATATTTCTAGAAGTCCTAAAAAATATATGAAATATTTTTTATTTTTTATCTCGAATAAATCATGTTAAACGGAATAGAGAAGTCGATTCAGTCCTAAACTCCTAAAAATCGCATAAAAAGATTCTGGATGAGGAGAAATACCTCCAAGAAGAAACACATCATTCACTACGCCTCTTCCTGGGCCTGATTCCAACAGACTCCAAATCTTCCCGGATATCTTTGTGTTCAGATACTTTCAAAACTCCCTACTCGTGATTAGTATAAATAGAGACCTCTACCTCACATAATTCTCACGCGAGTGTCTGCCACCCCTTCTCTTCTCTCTTTGCATTTTAAGATCGCGTTATTGCTATTGACGCCTACATACTTCATCTCCTCGACCACGTAAGCTCATATCCTTTTGGGTACCAGCCACGTTACATTTGACCGACCAGTGTGATGACTACACTCAATCAAATGTGACTACCACACTCAATCAACCTTAAAATTAGTTTATTTTTATTTTCCTTTCTACAAAAGGGCATTTTCTTTACATTGAGTCAAGCAAGTTTAATAAACGAGAATAAGTCAGTTTCACTTCATAAACATGTAAGTTTGAGGGTGTAAAAAAATCCGTTTTATTTATGTTTTTTGTATTTATCATGTAATATACGAGTTTAAGTCACATTCATACGTAAAAATGTCCTTTTAATCAAAGTTTTATAACCTTTTTGACAAAAGAGTACAGAAAAGTTGTTGAGGAGAAACACACAAATAGATGCGCCTCATTGAAGAGGTGTAGCACTTGTTGCGTCCTTTTCGGAGGGCTTATAGTCTATTTCTGTTTTTCTCCTTCTTCCGTCCTTAATTGTTTCTTCCTCATTATTTAATTTTTTTTTTATTTATGATGATATTTTTAATATATATGTATATATCACTTAATTATTCTTGCATCAATAACTAATAAAATATTTAAATCAAACCAAAGAGTATTAACAAACCACGGGTTTAAATTTCACAGTCATAAACCACCCTGAGAACAAACACACAATGTTATATGCGTCTCTTCCAGAGGATGCACCAAGTCCCGCGCCTATTCTAGGTTTCTCTTTGCCTCAGATCTCATCTCGTTCTGACGAAGTCCTTTTAATCAGTTATTAATCGTTATAATATCGTTGCGTATTTCTACCATTAATTCCTAAAAACCTTTTTAGTTATATTTGTCACATATATATAGTCTATGTAATTCACTCTTGTAATCTTTCATTTGTTTGTCTTTTATATGTAAATAATTAAATCATCAAACTTTAAAAAATTGTATGCTAAATAACATGTCTAACCGACTTACTTTTAATTCACATTCTAGGATTAAAACGTGTTTGTTGAATTCATGCATATAACTAATAACATATCGAGTATAAATGATATTCCCTGATCATTAGTATAGGCCGTTATCGAGGCGGGCAAGATTAGGTGCTCTAGTATGAGCTTCCTGATACATACCCTCACCCATTACTTAGATATATCTGAACATCAGTGTTCATTGGCATCCCGAGAGCATTATAGACATAGAATGCTAAGTGTAAGGATCCGCATATTTTAGCCGCAAATCTAGCCTCATAGCCAAGAATTTGCGCGCACGGTCCTTTCACTTCGAGCCTTTAGATTTCTTATTTCGCTTTTGTATTTTCATTTCTAGTTTTTGTATGTATCATTTAGTACTCCAAGACTACTTCCTGCTAGTCGAATCTTGGATTCTCGTTTTTAGTTTATTGGAGTTTAGAAAACGTATCGTTATTCTACAACATCAATGTTCATTGCTACCAGACAAGAAATATCAAATTTGCATCTATGAGAGGTGTTAGTTAGTGAAATACCACTTCTCATCAATAAGCTTGTTAATGATTTCTTATTGCTTTCAGCAATTGTATTGCTTACTTTTATTGCATTTGTGTGCTAGACGTTTATAATCGTGACTACGATTCCCGACACGCACCCTGAGACCTGAGATACGTGCTAGTGGGGTATCCCTCATCACTGGTACGAGATCCTTGTTGCTTGCATTCTTGCCCTAAAGTCAGGAAAGGGTGCGCACCACGATCCGGAAAAAGTACTGGACCGTGTCACTAAGGATGACGGATTTCTAAGTATCTATGTAATTACTTTGTGTCTTGACATGACATAAAATATTCGAAAGGATCCAATTATCCACAAAATTGGTGACAACTCCACAAATGCAGGCAACTTGTTCAAACTATTCACCAATTTCAATGCCTTTTATATCGATAATGGCCTATAATGTTTTTTGTCAACACAAAGTTCCGTGAAAGAAGTATCGCTGAGTCAAACTATTCAACGCGCATATGCGCGTGGCGCGAGTGACCGATCTTATCTATTTAAATACAATAACATTTTAAGCAATTTTGTGAAGCCATGTCATCAAATAAGTTTTTTTTTAAATTTTTTAAAACAATAAAGGTGAGACCCACGGCTAAGAAAATTCAATTAATTATTAAAAAACCGTCAACGTTTATGTTTCAAACGTATAATTTACGTTTATGTTTTGAACGTAGATATTACTTCGTGATAAATAACTACTCCCTCCTACCCAACTTAAATGTCCCATTGTACATTTCCGTCTATTCAGGATATTGTCCCATTGTCTATTTTTGGTAAGTTTTTTTACCAAGTTTTTACCATTCTACTCTACTGATGTGGATGTTTTAATATCGCAAGTGCACGGTTGACGAAGTAGCGCTTGAGGGTCGATTCACTGGGAGCTAAAATCGCAATACTAGCTATTCAAGTTATGAGTTTAGCTAGGTCGACAATGAGATGGTTGAGATGTATAACTACAAATAAGCTAAGTATGAAATAGCAAAGTAAATTAAATAAAACTAACAATAACAAGTGAATGAAATGGATGTAATTCAAAAGAGGAAAGGCCTAGGACCCGATTTCACTCCACCATAAGCGTTCATGATTATGATCTCTCTTCACTAGTCAACGGGTATGGGTTATAAGGGGGAAAACGCCTCTAATTCGCTCATAGACTCCCTCTCGGGCTCACTATAAGACACTAGCAATCCCGACTAACCCCCCTCTCGGGTTCGAAAGTCGATGTCCTAAGTTAAATACCCACGTTGATTTCCGGGTCATCCCTCCCCTCCTCTCGAAGGTTGATTTCAAACACAAGACTAGGGGGTCCTCCCTCGGTTCTCCCTTTCGGTCTCAACCTAGGTAGACAATAAGGTCAAGCAAGCCAACCCGACTCCCAACCTAACCGACTCTCGCCGATGGACAAGGGTCTAGAGTCAATGAAACCCGCAAAAACCCATAAACAAGCCAATCCCCTAGTCCACCCTCACAAGCCAAACCCAAGGACTAATCTAGTGAGCAATCAATAAAATGAAACACCCATGATGGAGCTAATCGAGTCCTAGTATGAGACTACTCACTAGTCATAACTAAAGAACTCAAATTCATAACAAAAGATGACACCTCGTGATTAAACATGATGAAGGATAAATTCTTACTATCAAACATGCAAAAACCAACAAGAACAATGATCTAAGGCAAAATAAGTCAAAACTAACAATAATCAAGCACAAAGGAAGAGAGGTAGAGTGTACAGTGAAAACAGAAGGAAAAGTGCTTATATACTAGGTTACAAAAAAGGCAAAACGACCCAAAACATTGTCGTTCAAGTAAACAAAGATCCGCGCAAAAACAGAGCTGGGCACGGCCGGAACCGCACGACACGACACGGAGGGCACGGCTCCTTCGTGCCTGGAGAGGAACGGCACGGTTGAGAACGACACGACACGGCTAGGAGAGCACGACTCCTTCGTCCCTGGAGAGGAACGACACGGTTCTTACGGTGCCTTCAGTTAGCTCCTTATTTCTCTGTTTTGGGCTATCCATAGGTTTGTGTTGGGCCTTAGGTTGTCAAATGGGTCCATGGGTTGCTTCTTGTTCAGGTGGGTGCTTCTTGGCCCTAGTCGTATCCCTACAAAAATCGACAAACAAAACCAAAACCCGAAACAAGCTCCCCAAAAGGCAAGTTGAGCGTTATATACAAATTAAACACGGAAAAACACATAAAAGGCAAGAAATCGGGCTACGAGAAAGATTTTTTAGGTATGGAAAGCGCGTAGATAACAGAGTTATCAAATCTCCCCACACTAAACCCTTACTCGTCCCAAGTAAGCCAAACAATATTACATGCAACGCAAAACAAGTTTACCAACCTAAGACGAAAAACCAACATAAATATCACATATCTATTCTATTATAATAACCGATTGAGTATTAGCGCACTCAACGCCCTTTCAACTCACAATTTGACACCTTATGAGGGAAAGGTGCCCTATTGCGAGGCAAGTGAGGTCTTGCTCAAAATTTTTGACACATCCTAACATGAAACACATAAACAAACAACAGGACGCATCGACAAAAGGAGAAAGGCCGCTTTCCTCATCTAAACGACTGAGATCAACTAAAAGGGATCAAATTCAAGATTGTACACTCCCGCACAAATACTAATTCAACATGTCACTAAAATCAAAAGGATGGCGACAAAACACTACCAAATAATGCTAACCTAGGTTACTTTCATGACCATGATCCAAAAACTTTGTTGAGGGCGATCGGATGAAATGGAAGAAGGTCCCCATGATGCTAGAGGTAAGGAAGCGATGTAGACTCTTCACAAGTAAGGGTCATGGATCGTCCCAAATTTGTCAAAGAAGGATAACAAAATCGATTTTCGGGTTTAAATGCTCAAGTCATTTCATATAGGTGGAAAACACAACAAATGACCTCAAATTTTTTATTATTATCTCTCTTTTTTTTCTTCATGTTTTTCTTTGTTTTTTTCTTTTTTTTTCTTTCATGAGTTAAGATGGGATTTGTCCCACGCGTGCTAATGCCCTTTGCTTTCGCCAATCGCTTATTCGGCGACCGGTTAACCTCCAAGAAATAGCTTATCGGGGTGACAATCACTCTGTCTTTGGGCGGTCGAATTCACGACCAAGTGGGAAGCCAAATCCTTGGCCCCCTCCAAAGCACATCGAAGTGGTACGCCTCCACCTAAACTACACGATCATATTCCACAAGAGGTTTCTTTTTCACTTTTTTCAACATTTCACACCAAAATTTACAGAAATGAGCATTTTAAGAACCATCAAAAATCTCAAGTTACCATCTCACCCAAACCGACAAGGTCACCAAGACTAGTCAATCTATGCCTATTCGCATCACGAGGTTGGACAAGGTGATTCAAAATGTAAACTCTCGACTTGGTAATGGATCATGGTTCGAAAGATACTAGCAAAGCATAACCTAGAGTGTTTCAAAACCATTCTAAAAGGCAAAGTAACAAGTAGAACAATTATTTGCGATGGCCTAAACGATTTTGTCAATGATCACAATTAGCCAATTTCGAAAAATTTCCTAAATGCAACTATATGCCATAATGCAACTAATATAAACATGTTATAAATGCAAATGAGTCTACAAACTATATGCCAAACAAGCTAACGCACTTCATCCTACCAAAACATAGGCACACACCAACAATCTCCAAAACGGTTCCCCAAAGGAACACCCACATCACATAATCTCATCCTCCTTCATACAAATATATGCAAAATGAAAAAGGAAGGAATAAGGAGAAAGAGTAGGAGGAATTTTACCAAACTTCTTCTCCGATACATTGTGCGTATTACCTATAAACATGGTTAGGACGAATACAAAACACAAAATATATACAATGCAAAGTTTTTGGATTTTCAAAATTTTTAAATTTTTTTGTATTTTCTAAAAGAATACTCAAGTAAAAAGAAAAACAAAATAAAAGACATGAAATGAAATATATACAAGGTAGATATTTCCCCTCCCCACACTTAAATTCTCATCGTCCTCGATGAGACAAGTGCAAGGAATAGAAATACCAAAAAAAAAGAAAAATATTTTTGGTGTTTTTGATTTTTGAAAAATAAAAAGAACATATTTTTGGATTTTTGATTTCTATTTTTTTTTAAAATGAAACTACATGTTTTTGGATTTTTGATAAGCAATTTCCTCCCCACACTTATTTATTTACATGATCTCCAAATAGAAATAAATGTGTGGAGGAAATTGAGAAAATAGAACAAAACGAAAGAAAAAGTAACTAAATTGTCATTTGGATATTGCAAGAGGGGAGCAATCGAAAGAACCAAGTCAAGAGCCAAAAACGAACATAGCAAGGAATGGTAGAATGAAACGAGAAACAACATCACGGCATTCAATTAACCAAAAACCAACCACGACCCAATAACATGTAAAGCACAAAAACAGTCCAACCACCCCAAGGATAAACCAAGGTCCTCCCCACACTACTACCCTTACCCAAGGTGAACCCAAAAGTCTACTGAGGCGGGTTCGGGGGGTAGCGCGAGTTAAAGTCGGTAAAGAAAGAGTTCCAAGATGACTCAATCCGGCCAACGACATCCGAGGTCATTTGGTTTACCCCCCTCAACTCCTCAAAGGACCTCCTAGTCTCCACCCGCAACTCCTCGAAGGAACGCCTTGTCTCAACTCGGAATTCCTCTAAAGCCCTACCTTGACTATCGAAATTGGTGGACAAGGTAGTAAAATTGCTAGAGAGGGAGTCATAGTTGCTGGCCAAGGTATTCACTTGTTGGAAAAGGGGGCCAAAGTCCCAATTACCACGGCCTTAGGCCATGGGTGGAGGTTGAGGGGCAAATGGAGGGGGCATGAACGGTTGGTTGGGGTATGGGTTTTACCCGAAGCCTTGGTAGCCGGGTTGGAACCCGGCTCCCGAGGAGCTTCCCCCCATCTCAAATTGGGTGGGTCGAGGTTGGTTTTGGTTAAAAGGGGGGTTTGGCTGGGTGTCACGACAAGGGGAATCATGCTGATGATCGGACGGGGATTCATCACCAAAAACGGAGCTAGCAAGCCACCGAAGGTTCTCATAAATGTCTAAGGAATACTCATAATGAAGACGGTCGGGGTTGTAACCATATGAGGCTACCTCCCAATCGGACTCATCATCCCTTCTAATCAACTCCCCCGACCTATAGGGCATGCCCCAATTCTTCCGGTCACGGATTGTGGTAAATTCCGTAGCCGGAAGAGCTAGAGCTCTAACCTCGGTAATAGAATAACAAAGTCTATCATCCCCGTTCACCTCCCACTCAAAAAGACAACTTGTGAGGTAGTTAGGGTCAATTCTAGTAGTCCCGGGATCCCTAGGTTCCGGAAAATCGGGCTCCTCTTCAGCCATCCTTAGCTTCCTCGCAAGCAAAGTCACTAACCCCCCACCCACAATGGTGCCTGGTGGTGAGTCTCTCAAGTAAAGGAGGTGATAAACTACGGCCTTTGTTATGTCTACGGTCAAAGGCTTACCCTCCATGATTTCCATAAGACACTGAAGAGCTACGGTCCCTACCCGATGATAAGACTCTTGTCCCCCTATCAAAACATCCCCAAAAATATCTAAAAACATTGTTTCTTACGGAAGAGGCCGTGGCCGTCCGCGCATCAAATCTACCTTCCCTAGCTATGTACTTCCAAAATTTATCCCGTGCATCCCTATCCTTGTGTTTCTTGTGGGTGGTGTAGTGACCCCCATGATTAAAAGGAATCTCAAGGTGTTCGGAAAACTCCTCAAGACTAAGCCTTCGTTGGTGTCCAAGGATTTGAAAGGAGACGGAAGGGTTAAGGTTATCTAAGTCCGCTTTAAAGGTAGCAAGAAACTCGCAAGTCAAGTGTTTATATGAAAAAGCATGACAAAAATCTATTCCAAACCCACCTCTCCTCAAAAGAGTACTAACGTCGTCAAAGATCCCCATACGACGCATAGTATAAGAGATACAAAAATTTTGTCGGGGAAAAACCATTTCCTATCAATTTAATGTAACGACGATAGTCATCTTGAGAGTTGAAGCTAGCAAGACTCACCCCTCCCCGGGTCTTATAACGGAAACTAGAAAGGGGGACTCTTACTAACTCGGGGATGGGGTTACGAGAGGTTGAAGTCATACCTTCATGTCTTGAGCGCTTAGATGACATACTTTGTTGTAAAATATGCAAGTTCACTACCAAATAAGCGGAAAAGAGTAGCCGTCACCGTGTTCCGACTCCAAAATTTTGAAACTGCCCGAAATTGCTCAAAAGTTCCACCTAGAGCTGCCCCTCGTCTTCCTTATTATTTCCTACAAAAGAAAGAACAACAAATAAGGTCAATAAGAGGGCAAAAAATCAGATTTACAAATTTTTTGGGTAAAATTTTTATTTCCAAAATCGAATTTTTATTGACCTTATTTGTTGTTCTTTCTTTTGTAGGAAATAATAAGGAAGACGAGGGGCAGCTCTAGGTGGAACTTTTGAGCAATTCCGGGCAGTTTCAAAATTTTGGAGTCGGGACACGGTGACGGCTACTCTTTTCCGCTTATTTGGTAGTGAACTTGCATATTTTACAACAAAGTATGTCTTCTAAGCGCTCAAGACATGAAGGTATGACTTCAACCTCTCGTAACCCCATCCCCGAGTTAGTAAGAGTCCCCCTTTCTAGTTTCCGTTATAAGACCCGGGAAGGGGTGGGTCTTGCTGGCTTCAACTCTCAAGATGACTATCGTCGTTACATTAAATTGATAGGAAAGGGTTTTTCCCCAACAAAATTTTTGTATCTCTTATACTATGCGTCGTATGGGGATCTTTGACGACGTTAGTACTCTTTTGAGGAGAGGTGGGTTTGGAATAGGTTTTTGTCATGCTTTTTCATATAAACACTTGACTTGCGAGTTTCTTGCTACCTTTAAAGCGGACTTAGATAACCTTAGACCTTCCGTCTCCTTTCAAATCCTTGGACACCAACGAATGCTTAGTCTTGAGGAGTTTTCCGAACACCTTGAGATTCCTTTTAATCATGGGGGTCACTACACCACCCACAAGAAACACAAGGATAGGGATGCACGGGATAAATTTTGGAAGTACATAGCTAGGGAAGGTAGATTTGATGCGCGGACGGCCACGGCCTCTTCCGTAAGAAACAATGTTTTTAGATATTTTTGGGGATGTTTTGATAGAGGGACAAGAGTCTTATCATCGGGTAGGGACCGTAGCTCTTCAGTGTCTTATGGAAATCATGGAGGGTAAGCTTTTGACCGTAGACAAAACAAAGGCCTTAGTTTATCACCTCCTTTACTTGAGAGACTCACCACCAGGCACCATTGTGAGTGGGGGGTTAGTGACTTTGCTTGCGAGAAAGCTAGGGATGGTTGAAGAGGAGCCCGATTTTCCGGAACCTAGGGCTCCCGGGACTACTAGAATTGACCCTAACTACCTCACAAGTTGTCTTTTTGAGTGGGAGGTGAACGGGGAGGATAGACTTTGTTATTCTATTACCGAGGTTAGAGCTCTAGCTCTTCCGGCTACGGAATTTACCACAATCCGTGACCGGAAGAATTGGGGCATGCCCTATAGGTCGGGGGAGTTGATTAGAAGGGATGATGAGTCCGATTGGGAGGTAGCCTCATATGGTTACAACCCCGACCGTCTTCATTATGAGTATTCCTTAGACATTGATGAGAACCTTCGGTGGCTTGCTAGCTCCGTTTTTGGTGATGAATCCCCGTCCGATGATGAGCATGATGCCCCTTGTCGTGACACCCAGCCAAACCCCCCTTTTAACCAAAACCAACCTCGACCCACCCAATTTGAGATGGGGGGAAGCTCCTTGAGAGCGGGGTTCCAACCCGGCTACCAAGGCTTCGGGTATAACCCATACCCCAACCAACCGCTCATGCCCCCTCCATTTGCCCCTCAACCTCCACCCATGGCCTACGGCCGTGGTAATTGGGACTTTGACCCCCTTTTCCAACAAGTGAACACCTTGGCCAACAACTATGACTCCCTCTCTAGCAACTTTACTACCTTGTCCACCAATTTTGATAGTCAGGTAGGGCTTTTGAGGGATTCCGAGTTGAGACAAGGCGTTCCTTCGAGGAGTTGCGGGTGGAGACTAGGAGGTCCTTTGAGGAGTTGAGGGGGGTAAACCAAACGACCTCGGATGTTGTTGGCCGGATTGAGTCATCTTGGAACTCTTTCTTTACCGACTTTAACTCGCGCTACCCCCCAAACCCGCCTCAGTAGACTTTTGGGTTCACCTTGGGTAAGAGTAGTAGTGTGGGGAGGACCTTGGTTTATCCTTGGGGTGGTTGGACTGTTTTTGTGCTTTACATGTTATTGGGTCTTGGTTGGTTTTTGGTTAATTGAATGTCGTGATGTTGTTTCTCGTTTCATTCTTCCATTCCTTACTATGTCCGTTTTTGGCTCTTGACTTGGTTCTTTCGATTGCTCCCCTCTTGCAATATCCAAATGACAATTTAGTTACTTTTTCTTTCGTTTTGTTCTATTTTCTCAATTTCCTCCACACATTTATTTCCATTTGGAAATCATGTAAATAAATAAGTGTAGGGAGGAAATTGCTTATCAAAAATCCAAAAACATGTATTTTCATTTTCAAAAAAAAAAATAGAAATCAAAAATCCAAAAATATGTTCTTTTTATTTTTCAAAAATCAAAAACACCAAAAATATTTTTCTTTTTTTTGTGTATTTCTCTTCCTTGCACTTGTCTCATCGAGGACGATGAGAATTTAATTGTGGGGAGGGGAAATATCTACCTTGTATATATTTCATTTCATGTCTTTTATTTTGTTTTTCTTTTTACTTGAGTATTCTTTTAGAAAATACAAAAAAATTTAAAAATTTTGAAAATCCAAAAACTTTGCATTGTATATATTTTGTGTTTTGTATTCGTCCTAACCATGTTTATAGGTAATACGCACAATGTATCGGAGAAGAAGTTTGGTAAAATTCCTCCTACTCTTTCTCCTTATTCCTTCCTTTTTCATTTTGCATATATTTGTATGAAGGAGGATGAGATTATGTGATGTGGGTGTTCCTTTGGGAACCGTTTTGGAGATTGTTGGTGTGTGCCTATGTTTTGGTAGGATGAAGTGCGTTAGCTTGTTTGGCATATAGTTTGTAGACTCATTTGCATTTATAACATGTTTATATTAGTTGCATTCATGGCATATAGTTGCATTTAGGAAATTTTTCGAAATTGGCTAATTGTGATCATTGACAAAATCGTTTAGGCCATCGCAAATAATTGTTCTACTTGGTACTTTGCCTTTTAGAATGGTTTTGAAACACTCTAGGTTATGCTTTGCTAGTATCTTTCGAACCATGATCCACTACCAAGTCGAGGGTTTGCATTTTGAATCACCTTGTCCAACCTCGTGATGAGAATAGGTATAAATTGACTAGTCTTGGTGACCTTGTCGGTTTGGGTGGGATGGTAACTTGAGATTTTTGATGGTTCTTAAAATGCGCATTTCTTTAAATTTTGGTGTAAAATGTTGAAAAAAGTGAAAGAGAAACCTCTTGTGGAATATGATCGTGTAGTTTAGGTGGAGGCGTACCACTTCGATGTGCTTTGGAGGGGGGCCAAGGATTTGGCTTCCCACTTGGTCGTGAATTCGACCGCCCAAAGACAGAGTGATTGTCACCCCGATAAGCTATTGCCTAGAGGTTAACCGGTCGCCTAATAAGCGATTGGCGAAAGCAAAGGGCATTAGCACGCGTGGGACAAACCCCATCTTAACTCATGAAAGGAAAAAAAAAAAAGAAAAACATGAAGAAAAAAAAAAAGATAATAATAAAAAATTTGAGGTCATTTGTTGTGTTTTCCACCTTTATGAAATGACTTGAGCCTTTAAACCCGAAAATCGATTTTGTTATCCTTCCTTGACAAACTTGGGACGATCCATGACCCTTACTTGTGAAGAGTCTAGATCGGTTTATTCCTTACCTCTAGCATCATGGGGACCTTCTTCCATTCCATCCGATCGCCCTCGACAAAGTTTTTGGATCATGGTCATGAAAGTAACCTAGGTTAGCATTATTTGGTAGTGTTTTGTCGTCATCCTTTGGGTTTTAGTGACATGTTGAATTAGTATTTGTGCGGGAGTGTACGATCTTGAATTTGATCCCTTTTAGTTGATCTCAGTCGCTTAGATGAGGAAAGCGGCTTTTCTCCTTTTGTCGATGCGTCCTGTTGTTTGTTTATGTGTGTCATGTTAGGATGTGTCAAAACTTTTGAGCAAGACCTCACTTGCCTCGCAATAGGGCACCTTTCCCTCACAAGGTGTCAAATTGTGAGTTGAAAGGGCGTTGAGTGCGCTAATACTCAATCGGTTATTATAATAGAATAGATCTGTGATATTTATGTTGGTTTTTTGTCTTAGGTTGATAAACTTGTTTTACGTTGCATGTAATATTGCTTGAGTTTACTCGGGACGAGTAAGGGTTTAGTGTGGGGAGATTTGATAACTCTGTTATCTACGCGCTTTCCATACCTAAAAACTCTTTCTCGTAGCCCGTTTTCTTGCCTTTTATGTGTTTTTCCGTGTTTAATTAGCATATAACGCTCAACTTGCCTTTTGGGGAGCTTGTTTTGGGTTTTGGTTGTGTTTGTCGATTTTTGTAGGGATACGACTAGGGCCAACAAGCATCCACCTGAACAAGAAGCAACCCATGGACCCATTTGACAACCTAAGGCCCAACACAAACCTATGGATAGCCCAAAACAGAGAAATAAGGAAGCTAACTGAAGGCACCGTAAGAACCGTGTCGTTCCTCTCCAGGGACGAAGGAGTCGTGCTCTCCTAGCCGTGCCGTGTCGTTCTCAACCGTGCCGTTCCTCTCCAGGGACGAAGGAGCCGTGCCCTCCGTGTCGTGCCGTGCGGTTCCGGCCGTGCCCAGCTCTGTTTTTGCGCGGATCTTTGTTTACTTGAACGACAATGTTTTGGGTCGTTTTTCCTTTTTTGTAACCTAGTATATAAGCACTTTTCCTTCTGTTTTCACTGTACACTCTACCTCTATTTCAAGTTTTAGTAAGAGAAACACATTTCCTTTGTAATTTGCAACAAATCATTAATCAATTTCAATAGTTATCAAGCTTTCTTTGTTCTTTTGCTTCATTGTTCTTCCTTGTTCTTTCTAGTTGGTATATTTCTTATCTCTTTCTTTATTTTGTCATTTGTTTACATTTTAGTTGATTAAGAAGTTGAATTTTTCACTTAGCTTGTTCACAAAGTCTCTTCCTTTGTGCTTGATTATTGTTAGTTTTGATTTATTTTGCCTTAGATCATTGTTCTAGTGGTTTTTGCATGTTTGATAGTAAGAATTTATCCTTCATCATGGTTAATCACAAGGTGTCATCTTTTGTTATGAATTTGAGTTCTTTAGTTATGACTAGTGAGTAGTCTCATACTAGGACTCGATTAGCTCCATCATGGGTGTTTCATTTTATTTATTTCTCACTAGATTAGTCCTTGGGTTTGGCTTGTGAGGGTGGACTAGGGGATTGGCTTGTTTATGGGTTTTTGCGGGTTTCATTGACTCTAGACCCTTGTCCATCGGCGAGAGTCGGTTAGGTTGGGAGTCGGGTTGGCTTGCTTGACCTTATTGTCTACCTAGGTTGAGACCGAAAGGGAGAAGCGAGGGGGGACCCCCTAGTCTTGTGTTTGAAATCAACCTTCGAGAGGAGGGGAGGGATGACCCGGAAATCAACGTGGGTATTTAACTTAGGACATCGACTTTCGAACCCGAGATGGGGGTTAGTCGGGATTGCTAGTGTCTTATAGTGAGCCCGAGAGGGAGTCTATGAGCGAATTAGAGGCGTTTTCCCCTTTATAACTCATGCCCGTTGACTAGTAAAGAGAGATCATAATCATGAACGCTTATGGTGGAGTGAAATTGGGTCCTAGGCCTTTCCTCTTTTGAATTACATCCATTTCATTCACTTATTATTGTTAGTTTTATTTAATTTACTTTGCTATTTCATACTTAGCTTATTTGTAGTTATACATCTCAACCATCTCATTGTCGACTTAGCTAAACTCATAACTTGAATAGCTAGTATTGCGATTTTAGCTCCCTGTGAATCGACCCTCAAGTGCTACTTCGTCAACCGTGCACTTGCGGTATTAAAACATCCACATCAAGTTTTTCTTTTTTTTTCTTATTATTTTTTTTCTTTTTTCTTTTCTTCTTCTTTTTTTCTCTTTTTTTCATATCGTTTCATGGGCTAAGATGGGGTTTGTCCCTCGCGTGCTAACGCCCTTTGCCTTCGCCAATCGCTTATTAGGCGACCGGTTAAACTCTAGACGTTAGCTTATCGAGGTGATATTCACTCTGTCTTTGGGGAGGTCGAATTCACGACCAAGTGGGAAGCCAAGTCTTTGGCCCCCTCCAAAGCACATCGAAGTGGTACGCCTCCACGAAAACTACATGATTTTATTCCAATTTTTTTTTTTTGATTTTTTTTTCTCTTTAGAGGTCTCTTTTCCATTTTAACATTTCCACAACCAAAATTAGTGAATTGAGCATTTTAATATCAAAAGTTTCTTTGGGTTTGCCATCCCACCAACCTAACTAAGTCACCAAGACGAGCCAATCTATACTTCTTAACACAATGGGGTTGAACAAGATGACTCAAATGCAAACCTTTGACTTGGTAACGGAAAATGACCCAAAAGATACTAGAAGGGCACTACCCGGGTGATTCAAAACTATTCTATATAAACAAAGTTACAAGCCGAAGGAAAATTTGCAAAGGCCTAGGTGTTTTTGACAAAATTCTCTTTTAGGCGTTTTCAAAAACAAAAAACTAAAAGAACTAAACGTCATGAATGCGATCTAAATATATACATGCTATAATGCATATGCAACTATAAAACTATATGCCTACTCTAAACTAAATGCAAATCATCCTGCCAACACATAGGCACACACAACAATCTCTAAAACAGTTCCCCAAATGAACACCCATCATCATATAATCTCATCCTACTCCATATATATAAGAAAAATGAAAAGGAAGGAATAAGGAGAAAGAGTAGGCGAAAAGTATACCAAATTTCTTCTCCGATGCAATCTTGTGTGTGTTACCTATGATCAAGGTTAGAACAAACAAAACACAAAATATATACAATGCAATATTTTTGGATTTTTTTTTCAAATTTTTCAATTTTTTTGGTTTTTTCATAATATAAGCAAAATAAAACATATTTAAAACTAGATACGGTACTATTAAGAAAAGAACATAAACTACACTACTACAACACATAATAACAAGACACCACCAAACAAACAAACAAACTCTCCACACACAACAAATATCCACAATGACCAACACCACCAATATCAATCCATAATCTAAAAACTCCAACCAACCAACAATACAATCCTCCCCACACTTGAATCGGACATTGTCCTCAATGTCTAAACACAAGGGAGGAAAAAAAAAGGAAAGTAAGAGTGAAGAATATCACCGTATCAAGCTCTCTCTTCGATCATTCCATCAAGAAAGTGATCTTTGATTCTTCTACTTCAACTCATCACTTTGTTGTTGGTTTGAAGCTCTCAAGTGATACCTACATATATGAAACCAAACAAAACAAAACACAAACAAAAACAAGCAAAAAACTATATACACTCAAGCACATAAAACATGCTAGTCATTTAAAAATCCGATCAACGATCTCATTAACTTGTTAAATGAACTCGACCAATTTTCAAAGAAATGGACATAAGCAATTATAAGCAACACGCATAACCAATAGCATACATGAAAAGTAAGAAGACTCCTAAGCAATTTGTTAGAAAATGAATGCACACCAAATACATAATTATCACAAGTCTTATCATTTTGATCTAAATGAACAAGAGGGGGATCAAGACTCTTAAAATCATGCATAACACCATTTTCCATATTCATGTTTTCTCCAAGAGTGGTGTTCATGTCCTCATTCTCAAATTTCTCCACCAAACACTCATCAAGAGACAAACCAACCTCCTTGCTAGGAATACAACACTCCTCATCAATCATGAACTCATTAGATGGGGTAATAAAGTCAAGGGAAAGACAATCGACGGAAATAAGAGAGTCATCCTCAATTAAATGGATAGTCAAAAGAACATTTTCAAAGAATCTCTCAAGAGTGGGCTCTCCTAAAATGTCAAAATCCACAACATAATCATCCCACTTAACCTCAAGACTATCATCAAAGATGTTCATACTCTTTATATCCCAAGAATCAATGAAAATATCATTCTTCACCACTTGCTTTTCACCACCAAAAGCACATCCACTTTCACTTCGAACCTCATCTACCATGTCGTCAAAAAGTGGGTTTTTCCTCATCGCCACACCACTCAATTCCTCAAATGTGAAATGTGGGGTTTTCATAAGCTTTGGACAAGGAAAATCCAACTAAATAGTCACTAACAATGGTAGGTGAGGCCTCACTCTCATACTCTTCCACAACAATCTCACTCAAAGGCTCAAGAAACTCATCCACTTCCAAAATAGTATTCTCCTCAATACTCAACAAAGAAAAATTAGGCTTCCTACTTTCACGATTCAACCAATCAAAAAGGTCATAACCCTCCTCATCCGACTTAGAAGACAAATCACCATCACATAAGGAGTCAAGCAAGGATTTAACATGACAATTAATTCCCTTTTCGATTGTAAGACGCAATTCTTCCTCACTAAAACCATGGTCATCTAGTGAGTCCAAATAATGCACAAGTCTATCAAGATAAGCCCAAAATTCTTCATTTTCATATTGAGGAAAACCAAGATAAAACAACATTTTCAAAAGACAACAAAAAACATAGTCTAACAAATCTAAGACTAAACTAATATCAACCCGTTAACCTCCCCGGCAACGGCGCCATTTTGATAGCGGGGGTTTGTCGTCCTCCCCCACATCAAACAATATTTATAAAACTCAACTACTAATGTAGTAGGGTAGTCGAGATCGATCCACAGGGAGGTCAAGTTTGAGTACTAGTCTTGTCTTAGATTATAGGTTAGCTACGCAAATCAATAAGATGATTAACATTAAACTAATTAACTAAACTAAAAATGAATTGAACTAAGACTACTAAATTAAGGAAGGAAACAAACAAATAATAGAACAAAGATAAAAACAATAAAGAAAGGCCTATGGCGCGATTTCGACTTCCAACACTTGTAAATTACCGCTTAACTCCTGTAACAAGTTGCCAAGGGGAAAGGTTAATGGTGAGACGCCTCTAATTCGCTCATAGACTCCCTCTCGGGCTCACTATGAGACACTAGTTATGCCGGCACAACTCCCTCTCGGGCTCATGCATCAAACTCCTTAAGTCTAGGGTCAAAGCTTACCAAAATATGTCTATTTTGACTCCCCTTTCCCCCAAGATTAAGGTTCTAAGTCCACGCTATACCCCGGTCATCCCACTCCCTCTCCCGAGGGTCGCTTTCAAACCGAAAATTAAAGGCACCCCTCTCAAGTTTTCCCTCCCGGGTTCAACTCAAGATGACAAACTAGTCCAAGTGGGTGAGCCAACTCCCAACCTAGCCAACTCGCGTCAACGGTCAAGGGTCAAAAGTCAACAACAATCCCAAATAAACATAAACAAGTTAAATCCCTTAATTAACCCAATAAACTCCCCCTCGACACCAAGTTGGTGGAATTAAGTCGGTAACCTACATATGTCGGAGTCTAATCGCACCCTAATGAGAAAACTACTCACTAATCATACAAGAATTAACAATAAACATAGTAACTACTATTCTAATAACAATAATAAACATACTGAAAATAATAAAAATTGAAACTTTAAAATAAACTAAACCAAACTAAACAAATAACCATAACAATAATATTAAACATGATAAAGGATAATAAAGATTGAAACTTTAACCAAATAATTGCATAAATGAATGAAAATAACAACTTGAAGAGAAAGAGAATTAGTTACCCAACTTAAATTAAGGAGAAATAAGACAATGAATCTTCGTACAAATCTTGTAAATCATAATCACTAAGAAAATTAAACAAAGAAATGTAAAGAAAATAAGAGTTTTGGATTGATTTTTTTTGAACTAGCTAACTATTTCTACTGCTTTCGTGCTCCTCCCGTGTTCTCTGCCCAACAAACTCAATGAAGAGCTGCTTGCCCAAAAACAGGAACGAAGAGCTCCTCCCCAGAAACAATCCCCAAAACTGAAGCTGCCTCTCCCCCTGCTTGTTTCTCCTTTTTTTCCTTTTGAATTCCCACGTGATCTCCAAAATGACCCCAAGTCTCGCGTGGCTTGGCCCAACGTCTTGTTTAATTATTACGAAGTATTTTTCTTTATCTCTTTTCGTCTTTCTTTGATCTGTCTTGAACCGGTTTTCAACCCGAACTTGGTACCTATAAAATAAAAAGACGAAAACAGTACCAAAACACTAACACATAATATGAAATAAAATTATTTAAAATTAATCGACTAATATATTTGACACTAAAATGAGTGAATTAAGTATTAAGAATATTAATAATAGTTGTGCATCAACCATCACCTTAAGGTTTTGGTTGAGATGGTTCATCTATCATGGTATCAGAGCCAGTGTGACCGAAGGTCACGGGTTCGAATCCTGGCAACCTCAAAACCCCTCAAAAACCACGAAGTGGAAACCAGCACACGGTATGGGTGGGCCTGTGCAAACTAACCACTCTTCAAGCCCAATGGGCATTTGAGTGAGGGAGCGTATTAAGAATATTAATAATAGTTGGGCCTCAACCATCACCTTGAACCATCTCGGGTTATTATTTCGCTCAAATAAGAGATAAAATATGGGTAAAATTTACGTTTATGTTTTGAACGTAGATATTACTTCGTGATAAATAACTACTCCCTCCTACCCAACTTAAATGTCCCATTGTACATTTCCGTCTATTCAGGATATTGTCTCATTGTCTATTTTTGGTAAGTTTTTTACCAAGTTTTTATCATTCTACTCTACCCTTATTAATTTTCATTTATTACTCACTCACCCACCCATTACCCCCACTTACTTTATACAAATCATAACACTCTCGCCAATTTACATACCCCTACTCAACCAAAATATTAAACAATTAATATCTCATAAATTTTGTCCTTTCGTCACAATGGGACATTATAAACGGTAGGAGGGAGTATTTATGAATAATTTATATCAATTTTTTCTTTTCATATTTACGCTTAATAAAAATGTTACATTAATTTTAGATTGGAAATCTAGAGATTTAACAAAGTTATAATTTTATTAGATAATTTATATATTGATTCTCTAACTTTACTATGTATTATATTTAACAAAATTACGTAATTTTAATAGATAATTAATACACTCTCTAACTTTATTAGATATAGATGGAAGTCATGGAACATAATTACCTGAGTAAAAAAATTAATATTTATAATTTTATTAGATAATTTATAAGCTATGGACGTTGAATATTATTAATATTTAAAAGTATAACTAATTTTATGACCCGTGAGTCCGTGACATTCACGAGTTTATATGTTTTAGTATTGTTATTTTATCGTATTGTTACGATTTGTTCGAGCAATTAGTTTATCCATTTAAAAATATGTAGTTTTAACTTTTGAAATATTTATAAGTTATTTAATTAATGCATAATGTTTGATTATTATTCTTTTTTTTAGAATGATAAATTTTGTAGTGTTAAATTAGAGGGCTTTATCTCAATATTTTATTTCATATAAATCATATTTTTTTAATAGTAGCATAGTTATGAAGTTTAATAAATGGTAGTCTTAATATATCATCTATATCAATTTGTCAAAAATCCTAAATTTTAATTTTGCGAAATTGATAAATTAAATTAAATAGTAATCTACTAGTCTACTACAAATTTAAATGGTGAGGGAAATCAAAAAGGTATCCTATTAAATACAAGAAATAAAAGTGAAATAAATATGTAGTTAATAACCAAATTTAGGAAAGGAAAATAAATAGTTTGTATTAATTTATTTCTGTGCTCGCAACTAACATTTTTTTATTTTTATTTTTTATTTATAAGCATGTGACACGTGATTTTAGATATGACTTTTTAATAACACATGACATAGTAAGATACTTAGTATAGTCTTTTTAACATCGATACTCAAAAGTGATGAACCTTGATTGATATTTATCTCTATCTTAAATTTGATAATAATGATAGAAAAAATGCTCAAAAATCATAAAACGTATCCTCAATTGTTTATATTTTTTTGATAGAGACAAAATGTGTAAGCAATAATTTTTTCAAATCCATATCGTCAATAAAATTGTATGTGCCACTAATATGTCTTATTTATCTATTCAAATCAAGTTAAGTGTGTTAAGGTTTTAAATTAATTATATATATTTTTATTTTTTTTTATGTAAGTTCCACTGTTGGGTTATGAAATATTCATCACATTTTCAAACTTATCTTACGCGTTTGTTTTGTTCAAATTTAAGGGCTATCAAGATTTGTGGTATTAATAGCGTATTTAGTCTTGTCTTTTTATACTATTGTATAAATCAATCGACAACTCAGTTGATATTTTACGATATTGAATAAATAAATGAATAATATAGTAATCAATATAGATAAATTATGTATTAACCAATATAAAAATGACATGTGGATTAAAATTAAATGCTTTATTTAAGTAACCTTTTAACTATATTGTAAGCACAAATATTAATAATAATTAATGTACATTTAGTCATTATTCATATCAATAAGACTTATTTTGTCCAACTTGTTAATATGATTGAGATCTTTGCAACTCCAATTTCATTCTATAAGAGCTATTTTTCGAAGGGGGAATACTAACGCATACAAAAATAAAACATACATTTTAAAGTTTATGAAATACTATTTTTTTCATGAAATTAAAAATAATTAATCATTAACATTCATGTTGTTAATCTTGTAGTTAGTTTATAATATAAATCTGAGGGAAATAGGGGAGTATTTGTTTAAGCAACTATAGTATTCCCTTCTTCATACAGTTCTCTTTCTCAAATGAATCATCCCTACATAAAAATCCACTAAGCAATCAATAACAAACAAAATTGTAGAATTTGATTTATTTAATACTACATTATGATTATATTAATATAATTTTTTCCTTAAATAATGAAAGAAATAGGATATTGAATAATAAAAATGTAAGTATATTTACCTTTTAAGAGCACAACTCCACAAATATTGATAGTCCCTAAATAACAACAAAACAACATATGTGAAGTTCAAAAATGTCATACTACTTCATAACCAATACAACTTAAAAGTAAATAAATAAACTATTAATTTAACACCTTAATACACTTATTTTACCGTAATACACTTACAATGATAATTAAGAATGAGTAGTATGGGGTAAACAAAATACTGGCTTGAATTTTGGCTCACAAATATTGTCTTCCATCAAATATTTATAGCCAATTGATGATGCAACATTTTATGACTTTTGGACGACTCGTATTTTTTATTATATATTATTATCAAATTTAATATATACATAAATATGTAGCAAAGATTTGTGAGTTTTAATTATCCTTTTTCATTATTAGCAAATTTAATAGACATAAATATAGAGTAGGAAAAATTAAAATGCAAAGATTTGCTTTAATTATTTTCTCCTTTTTTATATTTTTTTTTTTTAAAAATCTACCTTGCATGAGAATTGTTTAATCATTATTTGTCTTGCCTTTTATTTATATATTATATTTACAGATTTATATATGTATTTAATTTAATAAAATTATATCCAATTAAACGAAATTGAGCAAATATTTAATAATAAGACTTAAGAGAAAATTGCACATAACAATTTAAAATTAAAGTGATTAAAATATATCACAAATTAAAATATATTATATTGAACACCACCACTGCAGCAACAACAACGACAACAACACCCAACAATAATTCTCAATATACTCATTATCGTCAAATAAATATATTAAACCATGAAATATAATCCACAACGTAGAAAATCATAACAAAAATATTTTAAATAAATAGAGTGAATAGAAACTATTATAGCTATTATGGTTTTTTATAGACATTATACAACCATAAATTTTCATATTTTAATTTTCATCTTAATTTATTTTGTGGTATTATTAGTTTAGATAATTGATTGCTGAAAAGCTCAAGAGATGAATTAAATAGGGAAAAATCTTAGTGCAAATTGTGGGTGTTAATTAATAGAAAGAGTTTTGATCAATTTATTAACATATTATATTACAAAAATTAATTAAATAGGAAAAAAGTTTAATTAATTTGGGGGAAGTAAGTATTATGAAGAGTTTTAATCAATTTATTACCATATTTAAATAAAAAAATGAAAAAAATATGAAAAAAATGTTAATAAAAATGGTGGGTGTTAAGTAATATGAAGAGTTTTTATTAATTATTAACATGTTTTATTTAAAAAAATATTTTTAACTATAATTATAAATTTATTAACATATTTTACTACAAAAATTTCAATTATATGTCAATATTAATAATAAATTACAAAATTTTGATTTAAATTTTGAAGGGTTACATTAATTTTATATATTTAATATACAAAATTAATTTAAGAATATTGATAATATCCTTTAATATTATAGATAATTGAATTAAATTAATTTATAGATAAATGAATTAAATTAATGTCATGTAATAATAAATTGATAATCCATCACATAAAATTGCCATGTAACATTAAAAATATGCTACGTCACATTTAAATATGTCAAGTCACATTAAAATTATGTCATGTCACATTAGAATTTGTCATGTCACATTTTTTTAGTTACCCTTTTAATAAATTTTATAGATTATGTGAAAAAATTTATTTTCGTAATTCATACTTTTAATCCCGTACAATTCTACACGGGTTAAAACTACTATCCACACCATTAAGGAACATTTTGTATGTCTTAAAGAACATTTTGTATGTTAGAATATTCTTTTGACATTGCCTTACAAAATGGGGTGAATAGAAATTCATGATCCAAATTAAAATGTTGAACAAATTAAACCAATCTGTACGCTAATAAAGACTTTGACTTACACTCTCAAGACTTGGAAAGTTGGAAGCTGGAACATTGACTCAAACCTAATGACACTTCAAAAACACAACTATAAAACCAAATAATCGAAAACAATAAATCATAATAACATAAACCATCACTCAAAAATCCTCTTACATGAACAAAATGTCACGTACAAATTCCCATAATTTCCACCTTATTTACCTCTTATTTACCCTTTCAACATTATTACATGCAATCGTAGCGGTTGATTACACCGTAACCAACAATGCACCTACAACACAAGGTGGCATGGTTTTTACTAACCAAATTGGTGACTCTTACGCACAACAATCCCTTTCAAGTGCCACAGACTTCATATGGCAAACATTACAAGAAACCGACGTGTCGGACCAAAAATCCGTGGACCATGTCGACTTAATCATCGTCCCTAGCCTACCCCCTAACGTCGTGGCTGAGACGAGTAACAATCAAATCCAATATAGCGCGGAGTACCTAGCAAGCGACACCGGAGACGTTCAAATAGGATTTGTTGGTGTAATTTACCATGAAATGACCCATGTTTGGCAATGGAATGGTAATGGTCAAGCTAATGGTGGATTAATTGAAGGGATTGCTGATTACGTGAGGTTGAAAGCCGGATATATAGCGACTGGTTGGGCCCAGCCCGGAGACGGGTCGAAGTGGGATGAAGGGTATAGTGTCACAGCTAGGTTCTTGGATTATTGTGATGGGCTTATGAGCGGGTTTGTGGCCCAATTAAATAAGAAGATGAAAGATGGTTATAGTGATGGTTTTTTTCAGGATTTGTTGGGGAAGAGTGTTGATCAGCTTTGGTCTGATTATAAGGCTATGTATGGTCATTAGACTATGACATCATATTTATAATCTATATTCGTAAGGTTATTGAAAATCCGTCTCTCCTTTTGATTTAATGCGGAGAGTCGGAGATTGGTCGGTTTATATCCGATATGTTTTTACATCATTTGGAGAACTCATACTTAGTGACGTATTGTTGTATTTATAAGCAACAAATATAGATGTATTAAGAATACAAGATAATTATTACGCAACTATTAAGTTTTTGTTTTGTACTCTATACGCTAATGCATTTGGTGATTGTATTTCTAATGGGTTGTTTGGTTGGCATAAATTTTGAAAATACGGGAATTGAAACTTCCCATGAATTCCCAATGCCCTACATAATGTAGAAACTTGCTTACCTACTCCTCTCTTGATCATTGGAAGTTCCTGTGGAATTTAATTCCTACATAGGCAAGCAAACACTTTTCTCAAATTCACCCGATGATGATTAGGCCGCATACTCAATATACGAAGCGACATTATGACATTTAAAATGATTGCTCAAACAGTTGTGTCAAGCCCTCTAATGTCATATATGTGACGATACGGTCATTTTGACAATAATTAGAGTATGTTTGGAGTCTGGGTCAAAAATCGTCTTCATTTTATTAAACCGCTTATATTTTACAAAAAACCGTGTCAAATATGAGTTGGGATATTCTAAACGTCCTAAAAAATATATGAAATATTTTTATTTTTTATCATGTTAAAAGGAATAGAGAAGTCAATTCATTCTCAAACTCCTAAAAAACGCATAAAAAGAATCTGGTTGAGGAGAAACACCTCCAAGAAGAAACACACCATTCACTGCGCCTCTTCCTGGACCTTGATAGGCTGGTCGTACACCTACACAAAGATAATTACTCTAGACGCAAATAAATGTAGCATTAGGGGTCGAACACAAGGACACGAAAATAACGTATAAAAATGCTTTGGATTAATTTCTATCTATGTCGATTTACAAGTTGAGTTGATATTTGTTTGGTTTGTAATATGAATAATAAAAGAGTAATCTAGGGGTTTCGGGTTAACTTGTGATTATAAAAGCATAAATGATAAAAATGTGATGAATAACATTGTTCAATTATTTAGGTACAAAAACCCTAATCTTACGATAGTAGTGTTAAGACTGTCAACCATAAACCGGGTTCCAGCCGCCTCTCAACTTTTGCTAGATCGTGCTATTATCTCATGCTTAGTCTAATCCTATTCTTCGCCTTCCAACTTGTAGAAAGAATTAACAAACTTAACCTTTGTTTTTGGCCTTTAACTTAGATTAAAATAAATAAGAACAAGCATAGATATAAATAATATGAACAATATTATGCCATCTACTAGTTATGTCATTTTACAAATATTTTATTACACGTCTTCCCTAATCCCTAGACTAAGAAAATTATTTACTCATAATTAAATGTAAACTAAAATAAAATGATGAATTAAGCATAATGTAAATATAAATAAAACTTAGGAGAGAGAAATACAATGAGAAATGATGAATTAAGCATAATGATGAATTTAATTGAGAAATAGCTACGGTTGTTAAAAAAGAATCATAGTCTTTTATCTACCTAAAGCTACGGTTAAATTTTAATAACCGTAGCCAAAAGTTACTTTAGGCTACGGATCCTGACCGTAGCCGTATGTACATGATTTATGGCAACGCCTTGATTTACTACGGTTGAGGAACCATAACCAAAAGTCGTTTTGACCGTAGCTAAACGTTATTTTTGTACTAGTGGTTTGAGGACTTTTGTGAGGTTACTTTTACTAGCGTGCCTAGAGGACTGTTCATGGGTTATTTTGTTTAGTCTAAACCCGTTCATTTATTCTAGCGGGCCTAGCTTTCTTGTCCGTTGCCCGCTTATTATTTTATTTTTCTTGTCCAAGCCCGATGTTTAGCGGGCTGGACGGGACGGGCCGCATTTGATCAACACTACACTAGGTTCACACATTTTTTATACCAGATAATAATATATGTCCTTTAAACCCCATACATAGTAAGTGTTTATCTCGGTCAAGACAATATATATAACCGCGAAAGTGGTGATTAGCGGTTAGCCTCATAACTTTGAGCAATTTGAGAATAAGTTTTATAAGTTACAAATGTAGCAATTAGGCCACATAACTTTACCATAAAATAAAATTCAACCCTGTTTTTAATAACATAAATATATCATTACATTATCTTATATTTATACTCATTGTACATGAAATAATTTTAAATATTTTAAAATATTTAAATAATTCATTAATTAGCATAGTTATTATATAGAATATTTTAAACATTTTCACTAGTTTTAATATAATTGGTTGATATACATCTGAAATTACTTTACAAATTCTAAATTTTATGCGAGTCGATCATTTAAATATTTCTTGTTTTTCCAAAATGTGCAATATATTTCATACAATTTATAAATGTATAACAATTTGTATTGTATTGATAAATTGTATGAATGAATGAAATAGTTCTTTTGGTATGATATTAGATGGGAATTTTAAAAATTGGATTCAATTTCACTCTGACTCAAAGTTATGGGTTTAATCACTATATTTGAAACTTATGAAGTATCATCTCATAATTGCTCAGAATTATGCGGGTAATTGCCACTTATAATCAAAACAAAAAAAATTTAAAGAAAAAGCAAAAACAAGTCCACAGCCAGATAAAAATTATGCGGGTAATTGCCACTTAGGGTCTGTTTGGTAAACCATTTCAGTTACCTGATTTGTCTGAAGTAACTTTTTTGCCAAAACAATCAGGTAGCTTATTGTTTTTGGAGCGTTTGACAACTACCTGTTTTGACTGAAAAAAGGTGAAACAGGTACCTGAAATAAAAAGCTACCTCATGTAGCATTTGACAAATCAGGTACCTGATTCATTTTTAATTTCCTATTCTACCCTCGGATTTTATAACGTTAATTGACAAAATTAAATACACTACCTACAAAATCCTTACGTAAACTTAATTAATTTTTTTTGTGTGTATGACTTTAATAGAAAATTAATTTTATATCAATAGTATATTTTTGAGGATATATTGTTTAAATTTTTTTCACCTAATCGTTATATATTAATTTGTGGAATTCGTTGTATATAAAAGCTAGTAGTTGAAGCTATCCCTATAACTTAATTTTAATGGCCAATTCATTCGAAATAGAGTACATGAAGAAATCCAGGAAGTAGCATTGTAGACATTTTCCAGTATCATTTTAAGTGCACGATTCTCTTCAAAAGTTATTACTCTATTTGTTTCGGTCATTTGTCTACAATAACACAAAAATAATAGTAAAAACGTAAAAGATATCAATAATAAACCATGTCCTTTTACGTCATTTTGTCAAATATCAGCTACCTTTTCAGCTAGTTTCCAAACAGTTTTAACAAAAATCAGCTACCTTATCAGATCTTAGTTTTCAGATACTTTTTCAGCTACATTTTCAGGTTTCAGCTACCCTTTCACGTTTCAGGTACCTTTTCAGGTTTTAAGTATCTTTTCAGCTAGTTTTGCCAAACAGACCCTTATAATCAAAACAAAAAAAAATTAAAGAAAAAGCAAAAACAAGTCCACGGCCAAATAAAAATCAAAATCATAATTTGTGGCTGCTGGGATTCGAGCCCAGGTCTCCACGGCCACAACGTGGAATTCTTACCACTAAACTACAGCCACTTTGTTGTTTACAGTTTAGTTTTTTAAATATATAATATAGGGTTTACGGTTTACATGATATTCACAGAACATGCGTCATTATTCACCGATTATATATAAAAAATGGTGCTCCGTTAGTCATAATTATTGCGTATGGGATTGTTGTCAGTAAATTTTCATCAATAAAATTTCAATTTTAATAATCTGTGTACTATGCTAATGCACTAATTCCTGTATTTTACCTAAAATTAAGTCTCGAAGGAACTTTATTGTGTCGTCTAAGAAAGAAAATTGTGTCACGGTCCAACACTCGGGCCAATATTCATCGTCGAATTAACATGGCGTACAACAATTTTCCTTTGAAATTAATCAAATTGCTAAATTATTACCACATTAGTACGTTTACCCAACTATAAATAATCTTCACTTGCATTGTTACAACCATCAACTAATAATCTACAAAATGTTTGTATATCAAGCTATAATAATCACCTTCCTTGTACTCCTAACTTCCACAGTCACTGCTGTAAGCTATGGAGCTTACAACCCGTACCCGGAAAGTGCTGGCGGAGCCCGCTTTGAAAAAGAAGTCGGGACAGAGTACGCCACGAACACACTCTCTGCTGCCACAGAGTTCATCTGGCAGATATTCAACCAAACCGAAAACCCACATGAACGTAAACCAGGAATAACCCGGGTGACATTGCACGTTGTTCCCTGGAAAGGCGAAGTCTCAACCAAGAAAAACCAAATTTACTTGAGTTCAATCTACATATATAACTACAAAGGCGATGTAAAGAGGGAATTTACCCGGGTAATTTACCATGAAATGACCCATATTTGGCAATGGACTGGCAACGATCAAGCCCCGAAGGCATTGATTGAGGGAATTGCCGATTATGTTAAGATTAAGGCTGGCTATGCGGAGGAGAAATACGGGATAAAACCAGGTGACGGGAAACGCTGGGATCAGGGATTTGAAATTACAGCCTATTTTTTGGACTACTGTGCTAGTTTGAGACCCGGGTTTGTTGCCCATCTCAATGCTCGACTGAAGGAAGGATATAATGTGTCTTATTTCGAGGAATTGCTCGGTAAGCCTGTTGAGCAGCTGTGGGATGATTATAAGAATAAGTATGGTAAAAATAACTAGGATTTGATTACTCATAAAGGTCATATGCTGTAAATTTGAAACAATGACCAAGATTAAGCATTAATACCGCAATCCTTCAGCTCCATTACTGCAGTACACATTAATAATAATCTGTTGAAATACTTCAAATATATCAGATACTTACAATCCTTCATCTCTTTCTTTCATCGAAGAAGTTATGAACTGCTTCTTCCAATGGTCGCTCTACGCTCAGCAGAGTAGCAGAATAATACATATTTCTTCTTGTGTATATACTATACTTATTATCTCTCAGGAAAAAAGTCTGTGAATGGTCTTATCCTTGCATGGCTCGCTAAGCGATAATGCTGGAAAAGATCTTATAAATCAATTTGTAGTATGGCTGATATTACTTCATCTATAGAAACAAACTTCCTCCTTTCTTTCATCAGCATTTTCGCACAGTTAAGCGCCTTTCTCTCACAGTCAGCTCGTTTGCTAGTATCCGTAATTGATTCAAAATCCTCGACATGTGCAACACCAACGATTCTCCTACACCATACCACATCAAACAATAAAATTTATATTCATTGTAAGTTATTTGGCACTGGTCTAGTGGTAAGGTCTTCGGTAATTAAACTGCATGTCACAGGTTCGACTCCTGGTATTCGCAATTTTTTCTCTTGTCGAGATGAGAGTTCACCCTGTTGTTGTTGTAAGTTACAAGGATTAGAGTGTAATAACTTATAATGGCGACTTAGCGAGGTCCACTAGTTGCAAGGATACAACTTAGAAAACGTATGTCAGTTAGTAGCATATGTATTTCGGTCAAATTGAAATACCAAAGACACAGTACTAAAGAAGCACAATTAGGCGATGGAGAAACAGAGATTCAGACATTCATAACATAGCCGATCAGAAGTAAAGACGCTATCTCACCTTATCATCTTGGCAGAGCCAAATCCAAGAGAGTCATGAAACAAATCTCTCATATAATTTGTCTGAACTAGATTCAAAACATCGGGGTTGTTATATATTTGGGGAAGATATGCTTCACCAGGACCATCCTGGTTTGCATTCCATAGTGCAATGAATTTTTTGTGGAAGAAACTCCAGGTTTCCTCTATTGTCCAGAGTATCCATTTCTTGTAATCCTGCAAAAAATGGGAGAGATATGTGCCTATGCGACCAGCAAAAAGTTACTCAATTGGTCTTATCAAATTGTTTACGCTTGCCATTGAATAGGTTTTTATGTAACAACAGACTCATATATGCAGCACTATGAAAAAACAGTCTAATGAACAAGTCCATTCAATGAAAAAAGAAATGGTAAGTTTCGCACCTTCCTGTCATCACCTTCAACAGCATGTCCATCTTGAGCAAAGAAGGCCAATATAAGATTTCCCAAAAAAGCTCCTATATCGTATCCCATCGGTCCATAGAAGGAAAATTCTGAATCAATCACCTGAGTCGAATCCTGGGTAACCATTTGAGAACTAGTGTGAAGGTCTCCATGAATCAGGGCTTGAGCCTTTTCACAGAACCTACTTGAAAAAATTAACAATTAACACCTACTTTTTTCACACCAAAAATACAATAACTTTGTTTAAAGCCAGGAGGCAATAATTTGAATGGAGATATGGAGATCATACTAACATCGATTTGAGTTGAGCAACTTCGAGCTTTAGAACATTATCCTCACGAAGCAACTCAGCCTCATGGTCAAGATATGGAGAGGTCCATCGGTTATATTGCGATACTTTATATGGGTCAGAGAACACAACCTGTTCAGTAAGCCGACACAGCTCCACATTGCCACAAAATTCAGCAACTGTGTTAACCAAGCCCGAATAAGTATAGTTAACGGGCAGCAGCAGCAGCATATAGTTAATGTATCTTGAGCTTCTCATTCAGATAAGAAGTTCACCTGCGCATTTATGCTCCGTGGTAGTAATATAAAGAAGGGAAGTGTAGAACAACGTCCTAGACATATATTCCGCCATATGTTCAGCAAGCAAAGGATATTTAACTCCAGCAATCAAACCCTTTCTTAGAATAATGTGTGGAGGAGCCAAATAGCGCATGCCAATTAAAGACATTGAATGATCAAAGTGATAAACCTCAGGAACATGAGCAGGGCACAAGCGTCCATGTTCTTTCAAAGTCCTAGCCTCAAAATAAGAACGTTCCTTGCTCATAGGCCATGCCTCTCCTATGGAGCGTACGTAAGGCAATGCCTACAACAACATAACCACTGTTAATTCTTGCAAAACAATACTACTGCTCTCAAATCAACAGATGTAATATACTGTTTTACTATCATAAATTCATACCAAAAAGTCTTAGGCCCTGTTTGGCAAATGGCATAAGCAGATTCATTATAACAGATAACGTTAGCATAATACGGTTAGTAGATTTTAATAGCAGGTTTGACTATTAGATTAAATTAGCAGATTAAAGAAGAGTGTTTGGTAAATAGCAGATTACAGGATATTTAGAACGGTTTCATGTATGAATTGAATATGCTAATATAATATGCTCCTATTAGCAACATATTCAATAATAGTAGATTCTGATCAATATGCTATGAAATATGTTGTTTACCAAACACATGAAAATAATAGATTGATTGGTCAACCTACTAATTAAGCCGGAATCTACTAATTTCTTTCAATATGTTGTTTACCAAACGGCGCCTTAGCCTAACTGCTAAGAAAGAGGTCTAGTGGACAATAGGTCCCTTTCGAATCCCGCTATCCCCATATTGTATTGACCTTGTGGCTCACTTGACACCAAAAAATAAGAAGTAACAGAAAGCACCAATAAAATTCCTCTTTAAGATGATGCTGGGGATGTACTCCGGCTGTACAAGACAAAGTTATGTTGGCAGCCATAGCAGGAAGCTGATGAAGGCTTAGATTTTGGATTTGTTAGCAAATGATAGGGGGATTAGACTAGACGATTAGATGACATGTTTCTTCCTGGATTGAAGTAATGATTGAGTAGATGAGAGCAATTCCATTGATGGAGTTGGTTATGAGCTTTACTGAATCAACAAATAAATGGAGGTCGAATTGAACTTGAATAAGCTAAAATTAAGCACGCTTCAACCTGAAAGTTCAGTTCGAACTCGAAATTCAATGACTATGCGCTACTCTCTTCATCACAGAAAGGGGTTTCGAATTCTGGCCACCTCAAAACCCCTCAAAAACACGAAGCCCAACACGGTTTGGGGAGCTGGGCATTTGAGCGAGGGAGCGTGATAGGAATATTAATAATACTTAGGCTTCAACTCTCACCTATCATCCGAGTGGTCATCTCCTCTTTTATCAATTTGGGATTGGGTTTTTCCAAAGAAATCTCAAGGTTTTTAATTAAAATTTCTAGTGCCATAAACTAAGTTAAACTAGTGATTCTGCAACTGATTATGAGTAGGTAGTACCTGCTTAATGACAAGAGCGCCAGAAGGGGAGATGACGATGTAGACGAAGTTGAGGTTGCCGTCACCTACTTCTTTAATCTCCAACTTGTCGGATTCTCCGACAACGGAGTAGAGAGAAGGAGTTGACTTAATGTACTCAACCAATGACTTCTCGTCCAACGCTCGGAAACCATTATTGGCGGTCGTCATATCTGCCGCCGGTGAAGGATGCTAATATAGAAGCGATATGTGACGACTTTACAAATTTTATCAAACGGTAATACTAAACTAGCTTGTCTGGCTATAATGTGAAGGAGAAAAAGTGGCATGACTGATGACTAATCTTGGAATCGTGAGACAGTGATACTCGGAATAGAGACAATGCACATTTGCCAAATTCGAATTACGAATGTGGTCTAGTTCGAGGAAGATGGATTTTTTTTGGTTAAATTGGAAGTATTCAATTAATTGGGTAATTAGTGCTAAATTGAAAGTATTTGGCTGGGCATGCTAAAGATCGTCGACAAATTACTAATTATCGTCGACACTTTTACATGAAATATCCATTTTGCCCCCGTCAACTCTTTATATTTACTGCTAGATATTCGGACTAAAAAAATTTGTCGGGTTCTTACAAAATTAAAAAAACTCGGTTTTCTTAGAAAATACAAAAACTTGTCGGTTTAGTGCGATTTCAACAACGGCTTTCAACGTTAATTCAACGATTTAAAGAACGGTTTTCAACGATGAGCGACAATAACGAAGTTAGTTTACGATTTATATTTGTTTCAAATTTACGATTTATAATTTGTAATATAGTAAAACGAATTAGCGTTAGATTCCCGAAACCGATTTGAATTTTTTTAAAAAAAATAGATATAAAGCAAGACGAAAAAAAAAAAAAGGACGAAAAAAAAATTCGTCCGAGACCGGAGTGGGACGAAAAACAATTTCGTCCAGACAAGGGTTGGGACGAAAATTATTTTTGTCCCACTCTGGTCTGGGACGAAAATATTTTTTGTCCCAACAAGGTCCCAGACGAAAAATATTTTCGTCCCATATATAATTTTTTTTTTTTTTTTTCGTGCTTTTTTTGGCAAGATCAAGTCACAAATCCGGGTAAAAAATAACTAAAAATCCGACATTCAAACTACGATTCAATCCTAATTCCGTTTCTAATCCATCAAAATAACAAGAAAACAAAAAACAAAATTGGTCGACGAGTAAAACAAAAAAAAACAAAACTTGTGGATGAGTAAAGGGAAAAGGAAGGGGATGGGAGGGGTAGTTTAGGTAATTCATTAAAATGTGTCGACGATAATTAGTAATTTGTCGACGACGTATAGTAGGTTGGTATATATATTGGCCACTTTTCAATTTTTAGGGTATTTTTACCGAAGTCGCTAGGTGCATAATGACTTCATGAAGTACAAAATTTAAATGTCATGGGGTTCAAACCTAGGTGTTTGAGACCTCTTCATAATCTTAACAATTACTAACAAACCTTTTGACCACATTCTATTAGTGACAACTTATATAAGATTTACACTATATATAAATTAATCTCATGTAAATGAGGCCCCCAAACATGGAGGTCCGGTTCTTGGGCTCAACCTGAACCGACCCATAGTTGCCCTGGCCTCTGGAGTTGGAAAAAAAAGCAACAATTTTGGTCATTTGGTCATTTGGGCAAGTGTGTGTATGTTGCTAAAAGTTTATTTTTTTTATAAAACTTACCTAAACCGCTGAGAAGATGAGCGGATTTGGCTGGCTTTCACAAAGCAACACACTTCAGTGACAACTGGAGTGCTTCCATTTATAAACAACATACAAAGCCGCTGAGAACATTAGCCATGATTCTCAGCGACTTAGGCTGGTTTTTGTTTATTTTCCAATTCCTGTAGGTACTGGAATTGATGAACTAAAAATTAACTTAACCTTCGATGAAGCCGTTATGAACCTCAGCGGCTTCACGGAGAAACTGGAAAAAAAAGGTGTTCACGTGGACACTATGAACCCACATAGTTTGAGTTGAACATCAATTACCTAATTAATTGAGTAATTATTAATTAACACTAATTAACCAAAAAATTCATGAAGATGTGCAAAGCTGGCTACAACCCGCCAAGCTGACTAACTTGTCCTATTAAACCGATTTTATGACATATGTTGGCCGACCGTTAAAACACCCTCGACTTCTCAATGTAATGTATGTAGAATGAAAGATGTATGTAGAATAAAAGAATTGAATTCGTGTGGTAGCTCAATTTTATTATCACAATATCATCCCTAGTTATTTATAGTAACTATATATTAACCTAATTATAGGTACTGATTTTTTTTTAATGTTAAGCTAGTTTTATGTGAACAACCGGCCTGTTAGTTTGAATAATATGAATTATTATCAAATCATTCGGCGATTTTTGGTTTTGTACTAAACTTAAATCTGGATAGTATTAAGTTCGAGTTCATCAAACTGATAGCATTATACATACACGATACGAATAACAGAGAATACGTACTCCTAATACGTACTCAATCAAACCATCAATAAAACGATAAGAAGAAAGGTGCTTTTATTAACACGTAACTAATTACTTAATGAATAGTTTGATAATAGTAACAATAATAACGTAAGATTAAAAAACTATGGTGACATGCATGCTCCATGCATGCACAACTTTATTCCATCTAAAATCTAACTATATATATATCTTCCTTATTATTCTCCTAAACATAATTAAGAATCAATAACTACTAAATTTGTGTAAACACAATAACAGTATACGTAATCAGTGTATAATTAAGTTGAGGGCGATGGAGCAGCAGCGGAACAGTGATGGGTAATAATGCCTTCTAAAATAGGAAGAGGGTGCTTAACCAGAGGTTGGCAAGCATCTTCAATCTTCTCAAGAGCACCGCAACACTCTGCACCAACTTTAACATTACGTGTCATTATATAGTGGTGTAAATCGTGTAAACAAGCTCCCATCTTTTTGTCGTGGACCGCCATGAAACACTCCCTCTGTTCTTTGCTAGCCATATGGTGGGGATGATATGGGAATTTAAGGTGGGGGTGGAATGGGAATTTCAAAAGTGCGTCTAAGTCTTCTGTGTTGTCAGAGTTGTCGGTGCTCGAGGTACTTGGGGAGGTTGGAGGTTGAGCAGCGTAAGGGAACGGGAATCCGGGTAGGTGGAAGTGTGGGTGTAGGAACGGGAAACGGTGATGTTCGTGTAGGAATGGGTGTGGGTGGAACCATGGGTGGATAAATATGGCTTCCGGGTCAGTTTCGGATTTGGTTTGTTGTTGTTGGGCATTACCAATAGTAATTGCCAAAAATAGAACTAGAAAAGAGATTGCAACCGTCTTCATTGTTTCGGATTTTTACGTTACGTGTACGAGAAGGAAGGAGATAAATTTGAGAGGAATAACTTGAGAAATTTATGAATGGGATTGAACGTTGAAGGGGTTTATATAGTGTTTGTCATATGTGTTTCATATAAACTCCAATACTTGTTGACATCGACACATATCGGAGAATTTGGCATCAACTACGTTTCCGACTTCTACTCTACTCGATCCACTTCCTGGCTTCTGGATTGTTATTGATAAAGTTTTGTTATGATAAAGTTTTAGGTTATGTATTGGTTTCATACTCGAATTTGATTCGCAATATAACATTTTAGGTATTTTTAATTTTAATTACAGTTTGAAGGTGAGTTGATTGTAGATTGTTTACAAAGTACACATATAAACACAATTACGTTTCTCCGTGTTAGCGTCGTGATAACTTTATAAGAGAATCTCGGAAGTTAAAAAGTTATTTTACCCTATGTCACGCCGATCATCATAGCCTCCGCTAGTTAGTATGTATTTTAATTTATTGTTATTGTTTTTTAATTTAGTAATGTCGTAACAATTGTACATATTTTTCTATCAATTTCTGTAAATTGTTTGTATTTTATTGTAATTTATTATAGTTATGTATTATGTATTATTTATTGTAATAATGATTAATTGTCATAAATCGTTATTTAATAATTATGTACGGATCGAAACCCAACGAAATAAATCAGAATTAGAACCTAATATTTACACAACTAATGAAACACAGACAATTATTCGATAATTAATTAAGTAAAGAGCAATGCGGATCCACCATAATTGAATTAAAAAAAATTAAATGTTAGACTAATGATGTGGATTCGGAAGAAATCACTAAATGTTTCTCTATTAACATAGATAAAATTTTATTTTATTTTTTGGGTGGGGTTGGGGTTGTTCATAAACGACCGTAACCATTTAGTATTGCGTTGGACTTTGATTCACATTTAAAAAGTATATCTACAGTTTGATCGGGAGATATAACGATGCAATTACATGTGAATGTTTTTGCGTCGTTCTTCCAAAAAAGGATTTGTTGCATCATTGAGTTGATTATGCATCGTGGAATAGAAAACTATGGTATCTGGAGTATCATATGTATAATCTTCATCTTGACTTTAAATATTTATTAATCACTATTATGTTAATGCGAATTATTTATTGGTCATGCGACAAACATAAAATCTTAGACATGAACTATGTATATTCAATTATCATGAAATTTATTACACATTATTTAAGTATTCGTGCGACGCACAAATATGAAAACTAGTAATTAGGAGTTTTTGGATTAATATTTCATCAATAATTTTGATTTTTAATAATAGCAATAGTTAATTTAATAAATTCCATTCTTAAAAATAAAATATTATCAATTACATATTAATAAAATTGATGGACCGATTTGCTATATTTTCACAAATAATTTTAAGTTTATATAGATAATTTGCTATATTTTTCTTTCTTATTTCACAACATGAATTTGGCTTGCGAGTTCTTAGATTTGCATAAATAATCATCGCCTGCAATATAATATCCGTGTCCGTCCATGGTCAACTATGCAAGTAAGTAACTTAGAGCAATAGCAATAGATTCGCCTGCAATATAATATCCGTGTCCGTCCATGGTCAACTATGCAAGTAAGTAACTTAGAGCAATAGTAATAGAAGTTTTTATTCTTGAATTTGTAAATAACAATATCAAAAATAAAGTTTTTCTAGTGTGAGTCACATTGGGTTTCTTAAAATAAGAACTTAGTTCTTATTTAAGAACAAAGTTCTTTGTTGGTTTCAAGAAGAAAAAGAACTGTATGAAGATAAAATAATTAATAGTGGGTCTTAATTAAGAATTAAATAAAGTTCTTCTATTGTGATGTAAAGTTCTTAAATTTAGTAATTTGTGAAAATAACTTGGAAATATGAAGAACTTTATACGAAGTTCTACTATTGCTATTGTTCTTACTAACGTGTTGATTTAAGAAAACATAAAAAATAATTTCCGTGGGAAGTTAAAACTCCCGGCACGCTATCTCTAACTCTCCCTCCGGCCTCCTCTAATAATCGCAACACCTTACACCAGCACTTAGCCGGTGATATAATATGCGGATTTTACCCTTGCCACCACATTCCGTAACTATCTCAACTCTACTTCTCTCACTCCCACTCCTTTCCGTCTTTTCTTCCGCCGCCGTAAACTCCGCCGTCGCCGACCTCTTCCGCCGTCCCTCTCGCGGCGGAAGCCTCTGTCATCAGCTCATTACTCCCTCCGGTTACTCATGCTCCGAGCACACCGTACTCCCTCTCATTTAATTTTTCATCTTTAGTTTTACTGTCAAGTAGCGGTTATTCGATTCAAATTTGTTGGTGCGATTCAGACACAGACACTGAAGTAATGTCGTATTTTTTTTTGCTGTTGTTTTGACAGGTGAAAACGCAGGACGGGTATTTGCTGGCATTACAGCGTGTTTCGGCTTCTGATGGCGATACACTGAAATTACGACGTCGTTCTCCTGTTCTCCTTCAACATGGACTTTTTATGGTAATCAACTACTGAATTTCTACCGTTTATTGCTCTTACTTTCCTCGTTTTACATATATTAGGTTTTAGTCGCTCCTTGACGATTTGGAGTTCAAAACTGTGTTAAATTATACAAAAATACAAAATTCAATCATATATTCAATGTTGTTTGAAATGATTTGCAATTGTGCCAATTGATTTCATTTTCTGGTGTAACTTTGTATTCTACGAGGACGTTCGTTCCATTGGCTTAATTAGTGTCGAAACAGACAAACAGTAGCCAATCTTCATGTTAATGAATCACGATTGGAGATCATTTGATAGTGAAGCAGAATGTGTGCTGTGTTATATACAGATTATTTTTTTTGATTGCACATGTATGACAGGGAGTTTATTTATTTTGAACAAACAGGCAGGTGATGCATGGTTTCTGAATCCAAATGATCAATCGTTAGGCTTCCTTTTGGCAGACCGTGGATTTGATGTTTGGGTCGCGAACGTGAGGGGAACACGTTGGAGTCATGGCCATGTATCTCTTTTAGAGAGGAGCAAGGTGCATTGCGCTGCATGTTTAACATATGTTATGGAATATAAATTGCTTAATGTCGCATCTCTAGATTGCAGGCTTTGTGTGTGTTTCACCTGGAAATTGTGCATACGCTTTGTGGGTCATATTAATATTTCGGATTGATATACGTCCTAGTGATAAATTATGTTACAAATTAACACTATAAACCATTTTATGAGAGGAATGCTGATATTGTAATTTGGTTTCCGTTCACAAGTTTGAACAACCGAGTGAAAAATTGGTGTTTATTTTAGGCATTTTGGGATTGGAGTTGGGAGGAATTGGCTCTACATGATCTTCCAGCAATGATCGAGTATGTATATCAGCTCACGAACTCCAAGATTTTCCTCGTTGGACATTCACAAGTAAGAACCTCTGTAGTCTGTACTTCTTATGACCTCTCAATCAATGCAATTCGGTTTAGTTTGTTCTAATAAAAAAGTTGTTTTCATTTCCTCCTTTTTTTAACTACAAATATTTCATCCTGCAAGGGCACAATAATGTCTTTGGCGGCATTAACCCAGCCGAACATAGTGAAAATGGTTGAAGCTGCTGCTCTTCTATGTCCGATATCATACCTTGAACATGTAAATGCACCTTTTGTTCTTAGGATGGTTAGCATGCATCTGGATAAGGTATTTTTGTTTGTATTTTCCATATGAATGTTTTTGACATAGCCTTTGGAAGGTTGACATGAACATATTGATCTTTATGCAGATGATTCTTGCGATGGGATTTCACCAATTGAACTTCCGGAGGTATAGTCTTTGACTCTTTTACGGGAAAAAAGATCAAACCTTAAAAAATTAATTGAAACAAAAAAGAACATGATATACCATTGTAGTTTATCTTTCTTGGAACTGGCATGCATAGTCGCATAGACACTGACCAAATGGCATCTAAAATAATGTGTATTTTACCGCCAACTCCATATTTGAAATGGATGCAGTGATATGGGAGTTCAGCTTTTGGACTCCTTGTGTGATGGCCATTTACACTGTGATGACATGTTGGCTTCTATAACTGGTAAGTCTGTACAGCTTTCTTCAATTGTCGGAAAAGCACATAAGAGATCAGTTGGTCTCTTGCTGTTTTGCTTTCCTAGAGTACTAGGCGATGGCTCAATACTACCCACTTTCCTAGAGTGCTAGACTACCTTATAACGTGTTGCTCATTGTGTAAAAGGATGGCTGAGTATCTGACAACTTAAGCTAGTTAGTTGCCTCCTCGAAGGAATCAGTTAATTTCAGTTTCACGTTATCCGCACGTCTTTTTGTTTTCTCTTTTTTGGAAGTTCATTGTTTTTCTCCAAATCTCATTTCTTCATTATGCGTAAAGCTGGTTTTCAGTCGTGAATTAATGGCAGGAGAAAAAGTGCTCCTTCAACTGCTCATGTCTTTTGATTCCTCTTTTCTGGATTTCCATTATTTTTCTCCATTTTCACTTCTTTTATTTGTGTAAAGTCGGTCTTTATTCTTTAATCATATGAACCAATGTGTAGGAAAGAATTGCTGTTTCAACACCTCAAGAGTGGAGTATTACCTTGAGTACGAACCTCATCCCTCATCAGTCAAAAACTTGAACCATCTATTTCAAAGTGAGTTTTTGATTGTTTTTTCCTTCTGAAAGTCCTGCTCTTTAATTTGTTATGATTCAGATAGCTCCTGAATCTGTGATTAGCTCCTTGTACCTTGCGACCCTTGTGTTGATTAACGCTTCCCTTTAACGAACTAATAGTCTAATACTATACTAATACCAGCTTAGTTTTTTGGTTAGTCGACTTAGTTCTTTCAGATAATAGTTACAAGCTGATTGAAAGTGATAACGCTACAAGTTGCTACTAAAAGATAGGATGTAGAGTAGCCTTACAATTAACGTTTTGACTGATGACCTACCGTCAAAGCCTAAGATCAAATATCAAGATTAGCAAATTCAGTTTTCAATCTTTATAGCCTACTTTTACTAAACCGTAAGCTCACTAACCCTTTGTTTGGATGGAGCCATGGAGGGATTCGGAAGGAAAGGAAGGGAACAAATTCCCATGTTTTTGTAGCAAGTGGGATTTGAGTCATTGGACTATTGGAGGGATTTAGATGAGACGGAAAATGGAGGCTTGTTGGGATCTATTTTACCAATTACATGCCAAGTTTGAAAAACAAAATGGGAATTTTTTTGAGCAAAAAAACCCCTTGCTCCGATCCATTTCCTCCTCTTCTCTCTTTCTTTTCCCTCCCCTCTAGTTTTCGTGTCCAGACAAAGGGGTAACGGTGGTGGTTGTATGTGGTTCCATCCTTGGAACAATATTTTCTTTCTGGGGAGGATTTATATCTTTTGTTTCCTGACATACAAATGTTCTTAACCCACATTGTCATAGACTCTTAGGTATGTTTGTATAGTATGTCCATGTTAGCTTATATGTTAGTCAAACAACCCCCTTTGTTTTTCCGAAAACAGAAGTTCCAGGATTTTAGAGGATTTTGTGTATCTGTTTCTTGCTAACAACAATAACAACAACATCGGAGCCTTAATCCCAAACATTTTGGGGTCGGTTGACATGAATCATTCTCTAGAATTGTCCGTGGGTGATCGCACACCTCAAAATGCGAACATATAGAAACGTAATATAGGTTTTAAAATCGAAGTTCGGATTTCTTTTATAAAAACTTAGAAGTTAAAACGAGAATAAAGATTAAAACGATTTTGAAAACCGAAATAAAACTCAAGGGTTCGGAATACCTTAAAAGTGAAGCAAGTATTAAAATATAAGAAAGTTGTTGGTAAAAACGTGTAATAAATCTTAGGAGAACAAATAAATTTTTGAAAAAGTTAACAAAAATCTTGTATGTCACTGTATGTGTTTCTTGCTAACAACACATAATTTGCCTACTGACGAGAGATGTTAAATGGAGGAGCCAAGAATGGCTTGTGGCTGTTATGTGTGAGGAATTTAGTTTTTTGTTGCTGTAGTTAATATCTTCATTTTTTAGACTAGACATGTAGATTATTAGGAAGATGAAATTATATCACCATAAGATGATTCAGATTGTGAGGGCTAGGAATGTTGCAAGTGTTTATTTCATAATGTATTTGTTACATGCCTTTTACTTGCCAACACTTGATTAGTTATAAATTTAGACTGCAAAACATGTTGAGCTGTATACTTGTGAAACAGACTTTTGGCTTATAGAATTAGGTGCATGAGATCGGCCCACGGGCAAGTGAGATTATATCCTAAAATCAATTGGTAATAGGAGGGGTAACTCACTTACTTATAACTAGTCCCTTCACCATTATTTTACCAATGTAGTACAATGCTCCTCACATACATATGGGAAAAGACCATAACACAGACATACAGTCATGACGGGCTGTTATTTAATTCAATACTTCATACTATATTAATGCAAATGTGAGATTTCCTCCTTATTTTTTGGTTTCCCTTCAGCCTTTTCCTTGATGGTTTTTGGATTGCAGTGATACGGAAGGGCACATTTGCCAAGTACGACTATGGAATGCTGAAAAATATGAAAGTTTATGGATCTTTTAAACCCCCCACATTTGACCTCAGCCTTATACCTGAATCATTGCCATTATGGATGGCATATGGAGGCAACGATGCCTTGGCTGATATAATAGATGTGCAACACACCATCAAAGAGCTGCCATGTAAGAAAGAGGTGCTTTATCTCGAAAATTATGGCCATGTTGATTTCCTCTTGAGCATTACGGCAAAGGAAGACGTATATGAGCATATGATTAAGTTTTTCAGCTCGTGGGAAGAATCTAGCAGCTTATGAGCATCTGCTGTATTTTGATCGTCTCATTCTTGCATATATTGTACATTGTCAAGTTAGTAGGTAATTCTATTGTATCTTCTGGGAGGAAAGTATTTGTAAGAGTTAACAATTTGATTCACTTTGTTTTCACTTTTCAGTAACCATTTCGATGCTTATAAGTTTTAATATCTAACAATGTTGTTCGACTGCAGGATCATTATTAGAGAAGTCCTGGTATGGCACTGTATGTGATGCACGTAAATAACTAGTTAATGCCCTCTCTTTTGCCTGGGGTAATCCTTGAGCGGCAGTCACTTGAAGCTGAAGTTTAAACTTTAAAGGAATATGAAGCATACAGCCTTCTTTTGTCCTGTATCAGCTCCTGTAAAAATGTAAGTTTCAAAAGAATACTATCTACCTTCTCTTTCCAATCTTATCTTCTACCTTCTCCTCTCATAACCGAGTAAAATATCGATTACTTTACTTGATGTGTTTCTCTTCTAGCCCCACCCGATATATATTAAATCTGTCGGTTGTGAGATGGTGAAGGGAGAAGGATGGAGAGAAGTACGGAAATAGAAGGTTAATAGCATATCTCCGTTACCTTGTTGGTGTGAATTATTGGCCTGTGTATGTTTGATAAGGTGTGCATTTAAAATAAGAAAAGAAAAACGTCCCATGTAGCTGTTCCAGCCATTTTTAGCCGTCCACTTGACATTGCAAAGAATATCCCTGCAATGCTGCGGGGGGAATAACTCCAGATTTTGAGATTGTTTCTTGATAGTTGATAGATATCAGTCTCATCGGGAATGTGACCCAAAATTTTGATGTTTATGACACGTCGTAGAATGAACGTATGTGCAGGCGGTCCATGCATTTCCATTTAATTACGCTTATTAAGTTCCATGCACATTGATAAGGGACCCAAGATGCAGTGACTAGTATGTAATTATTCACCTAACCTATTCTCTTTATTTAATCTTTGTGTCAAAACAGGAATAAACAAAAATAGAGAGAGATGGAATAAATAGTAAGTCTTGCTTGCGACGGGTCACCATTTATGACGGATATTTTGTGAGATAAAATGGATACAAAATGAGTTAGTGGAGAAAGGGGACCACATGAATAGTGTTGGTGAGAGAGAACAAGTGGGTATTTTGTGAGAGAAAACGGTATCCGTCACAAGCTTACGACGGATAGTGCCGTTGCAAATAAGAATTTGTGCGGAATAAATGGCTAGATGTTACTGTATGTTATTAAGTATTATCCCATGTTAAGAGAGACTTATTGAGTGAATCAATTCTATCATATTTGGATCTTTTATTTGGATCTACTGACTACTATGCAAGTATTTTCCACACCAACCTTTTCTACTGTACATTTTTATATCACTCGTCAATTATTGCATTATTGCATTGGAATTAATTATTGAATTCTGGACCACATTTTATAAGTAATACGGAGTACTTGGTTGTGCAGATATTTTAATTATTTACGTTTTATATGCATGGTAGCGAATCTTGATTTGGGCTCCGTTTGACAGTGGACTTAAGGTAGGCTTATTTTTTTGGGAGTATTTGGCAGAAATGAAATGCTACATAAGGTAGCATTTTAGATTTAGATACCTGATTCTAATTTATATTACCTTTTTACCCATCAATTTATAATATACTCCGTAGTAAATAATTATTATATTCTTTTATGTCATTTCACCAAAATAAAATAAATTTTCAGTTAGTTTATCAGCTCTTAATTTTCAGCTACATTATTAGCTACCTTTTCAGTTTTCAGCTACCTTTTCCGTTTTTAGGTACATTTTTAGGTTTTAGATAGCTTTTCCGTTTTCAGGTACATTTTTAGGTTTTAGATAGCTTTTCAGTTTTCAGCTACCTTTTTCTATTTTCAGGTACATTTTTAGGTTTTAGATAGCTTTTCAGCTCGTTTTACCAAACGGAGCCTTAGTTTGGTTTGGTTTTCTATACATTTTGAGTGGCGATCACAACGAAATTATTATCGTTATATTTTTCTGACGTTTGAACCGATTGCAAACAAGATCACATTCGTAAGTATTTTGTATCCAACTTTGTTGGGAGAATGAATATACACATTTTGACTTGACGGGTCATTCGTGTTAGAATTGGATATTGGTTGGTCTTCCTATCGTGTTTTTAACTAAGCATTATTCATTAGGAGTGTGTTTATTTTTATTTTTACAAAATGTGCGAGTATTTTATAAAAAAATAGGTGCATTCGATTAGCATAGTACACCCATCAACTTAGTAACCGAGAGATCAACCTTATTTTGGGTGATGATGCGAAGACATGCCTGAGGTTATTTAGGGAAAGATGGGTGTGCTCGACAAATTAGCACTTAATATAACATTTTGATCTCTGACGGTTCATGAGCATGCTAGCGTATTTTTTTTACATGTTGATTGTCGCTAAACTTAAAATTATTATTGTTGTTAATGAATGTACATAATTTGGGTTTGACTAAAGTATAACTAAATTTAATATTAGGCATAAAACACATGAAATTTTAAATGGCATTAAAATAACCAAAAAAAAGGATATTTTACATTTAGATTTAGATGGTGAATGTTGTAGGCGTGATATCATTAATGATGTACGTAGTTGAGTTATTGCTAACATAAGACGTGATTCATTTGTTACTTACCTATGACCAATGTCTTTATACTTTCTAGAATGAAAAATATTTCCTCCTTTTTTTTAATCTTCCCTTTTCAATACGGCACTCTAACCATCTTTTCTCACATTTATAAGTTCTTTTTATTCGTCTGAAATATATATTGTCAAAAATACCTTTGATAATTACGTAATTTTTTTATTTTTTTATTCTTGAACATATTTAATTTGGGGACAATATTCGAAAAATAAAATGAGTAAGTACTTCCTAAAGTAATGAAAACATAGGTAAAGTACTTCTACAAAATTAATACTCTATCGTTAAAGTGATATGTTTACACTTGCTTTAATTTATGAATATTAATCATTTATTCTTAGGTTTGATATGAACATTGACATTTTCTTCCTGCAAATATTCTTTTGATTTCTTTAAAATAAACAATAATCAATAAGATTAAAGAACTTTATTATTGTTCAGTAACAGTAGGAAGCAAATTGTGACTCTTCTCCCGAATCTCATTTACAAAGACCTGGAAATTGAGGTCAGAGGATCCGCCATCGGCTATCGCCTCTAAGGCAGCAGTCTTCCATTTAAGGGCATTCTTCTTCATCTCATTAGCTTTAGGACCTGATGTCGCTTCCCGTACGCACCTCTCGACTTCGTCCCTAGGGATGATCCTTTTATCATGCTCACCCCTGCATAGTAATGCACCCATGCCAAATACGTCGCAAAGGAACTTTGCATCGGTCACTTGGTCGCTCCATTGTGGGAATGTGATCACGGGCACACCTGTGGTTATTGCCTCCATTGTTGAGTTCCAACCACAGTGTGTCACGAAGCACGCTACTGCTGGATGTGCTAGTACTTGCTCTTGCGGACTGAAACTGATGATCTGCGGAAGTTAGGATAGCCATTATAATATAATTAGTAATAGCGGAAGTGGACTGCCTTTATATCATTATATGGTTCTAAATTTGAAATACAGGACAACCAAAAAACGAATATGGAAACGAGTTAATTAAACTGTAAATGAAATTATTAGGAATATTAATAATAGTTGCGCCTCAACCATAACCTTAAGGTTTTGGTTGAGATGGTTCACCTATCATGGTGTCAGAGCCAGTGTGACCGAAGGTCACGGGGTTCGAATGCTGGCAACCTCAAAATCCTTCAAAAACCACGAAGTGGAAACCAGAACACGGTATGGGTGAGCCTTTGCAAATTAACCACTCTTCAAGCCCAATGGGCATTTGAGTAAGGGAACGTATGAGGAATATTAATACTAGTTGCGCCTCAACCATAATCTTAAGGTTTTGGTTGAGATGGTTCATCTATCAGAAATATTTGGATAAGATTCATATAATTATGTCATTGATTGTTTTTTAATCATCAATTTAAATTTACGTTGAGATGATCTTCTCACGTGATATTAGAGAATCGATGACAGTTACGGCACAGGCATCCCAGGTTTAAGTAAGTATGCCATAATTCTACTGATCTTTTATATTCAAAGTAAGAAGAGTAGGGTAAATAAGCATACCTTGCCCTTATCACCAACTCTATCCAAGAAACCTTCAGGTAATCTATGAGGTACTGAGCTCATATCTGGGTGTGGCGGCTTAAGAACCCACAAGAACGATACCCCGGCTGCATCAAGTCCCTCCGCCAGCTCATCTATTTGCTCCTGTTTCAAGTACACAATCGTGCCCATCGATATGTACACTACCGACCCGTCAGCCTGTCCATCGAGCCACTTCAAGCACTCTGTATCCGCTTTATAGGAATCAGCCCTGACCCGATCAGACCCGGACACTGTCTTCTTGAATAGCGGCCCAATGGTCCGAACTGGGGTCGACCCTAGTAGTTTCGTTGTGAACTCTATTGTGTCCTTCTCTAGCTCATGGAAAGTGTCCATCAGAATGCAGAAGGGTTTTGTTATGCTTTTGTATTGTCCCAATATTGCCCTTCGTAGGAATGGATACGGTGTCGATGGGTGCAGGAAAGTGGGGATTTCGTCCCACTTCAGTAAGGGTAGGGTTGGAATTTCGACGTCGATGTCAGGGGTAGTTTCAGTAGGGAATGGGACTAGTTTGTTGTGGTAGTAATAATGGATAAGGAAGGAGGCGCAGGATTGTGGCCAGAGCACGGCACTAGGCAATCCCACTTCCTCTGCCACGTCAGACACCCACGGTATGAAGGAGTTGTTGATCAGGCACGACACAGGCCGGTCCTCCTGCGCCATACGGTTCAGTGTCCCGATAACCCAACGTCGACCCACAGACTCCAAGTGCGGGAGGTACTGGTCCAAATCTCGCCTCTTTGGGTCATCGCCTGTGAGTTCATCATCGATGAATTCAAACCGGATGAACCCATCCCCAACAGGGACGGGGTCACCAGAGATGGAGTCATTAGACTCCCGAATACCACGACCGAAGTCCTCAGTCGTGGTGAAAGTGACCAAGAAGCCGGTGGAAGCTATACGCTTACCAAGTCGGAGGAGCGGATTTACATGGCCTTGGCCGGGGAAAGAGATCATCAAGACATGTATAAGCTCATGATGCTTATAGTTGATGACACCATTTTCTGAACCCATTTTTGTGAGTTTGTGTTGAGAAATCTGTGCTGCTCAGCTGTTGTGGCAAATTAGGACATGAACTCCTTATATACTAAATTGACAAGCCAAAGTGGTAAAACGAAAAATGTTCTTCTTCGCCAGTTTTGAAGAGTACCATATAACTTAAATGCACCAATTTTTGTGACCACAATATAACCTAGTTGCCAAATTGTTGGCCCTACTGCTGTATAATTGGGTACCAGTTTATGACCCTTTCTTCCGCAGCTGATAAAATGGAAATCTGGAATATACCAGTCTGCCTTAATAATCCTTCTAAAATTATATGGTTGTATATTACTCGTAATTGACTAGTATTCCTAACCAATTAACAAGGAAAAGTTATTGGTAAAGAACGATTTTTTAAATAGTAAGTCTTGCTTACGACAGGTCATTATTTGTGACAGATATTTTGTGAGGTAAAATGGGTATAAAATGAGTTAGTGGAGAGAGGGGACCACATGAATAGTGTTGCAGAGAGAGAAAAAGTGGGTATTTTGTAAGAGAAAACGGTATCCGTCACAAGCTTGCGACGGATAGTGCCGTTGCAAATAAGAATTTGTGTTTTTTAAAAGCTCAAAAATAAAATATTTATTGTGTTGGGTTGATTTTTAAATTATTTATTAAAATGGTGTCCTAGATTCGGAAGGCTAAGCACTGCTGTTTTCGATATCCTTAGGGTAGTCAGAATCCCTGTTTCTGTGAAAACTTGAGTGCTAATCCTAATGCTACGCGGGTTTTTGAACCTGAACACGAAGTAAACACTTCATTACCAATGCCGTGTTTATAGTCACTTACATAATGTAACGAAGCCAAGAGTCTAATATTCTAGTAAAAACACCAATGAGAGTGGTGTGTCTGATCCATTACATTGAACCCCAAGGCAGTGGCAAATTAGATTTTACTCACTTTTGAAATCAAATTTTTTAAAGTTACTCCTTTTTGAATTTTTTTCTAAAATTACTCCCTTAAGTTGCATTTTTTCCTAAAATTGCTTCAAAAAACCGATTTGAGTTAATTTATTTCCTCTGTTCTTGAACCCCCTTACATTTGTCTACATATTTATACCTTTCAAAGTATAGATTAGCTAAGCAACAAACGAAATATGTTAAAAAAAATAGACGAAATAAGTCACTAAAAGTGGAGTTTGGGAGCAATTTTAGTAAAAACTACAATTTAAGAGAGTAGTTTTAGGAAAAAATTTCAAAAGGGAGTAATTTTAAAAAAATTCATTTCAAAAGGGAGTAAAATCTAATTTACTCGGACCTAAAATTGCTATTACTAGCGGCGTGTCTATGAAATGCAGCATATCTTTAAAAATGAACATGTCTATTCACTTGTGTTGGATTTCAAGGCACTAGCCATTGATCTCTATTGACCTTGAACCCACCAAAAGCACATCCGCATTAGTGTTTAATTTGTATCAATGATTCTAAACAAATTTTGAATATCAAAATTTTAAGAAGTAATTGTACATTTTTACACGGGTTAAAACTAATTTTACGTATTGATCTTCCACTATCTTTGTATTGAAGAATATATGTTCACTTGTTAAACCCAATTTTAATAAAATGGTCAATTATAGGAAGCCAATTTCCTGTTGCAAATTTTGAGCGGGAAAATATGAAAAATAGTTTATTCTTTTAGTTAATAGAAGGTTAAAACACTAATTATGAGTTGAATGTATATTTGCCTAAATTAACCGATACAATAGTATGCGGCGGTCTTATATAAGTAATATAGTGGAGATGTCGAAAAAGGATGAAAACATTTACCTAAGATAAATGACCAATGTTATGTGTTGAGTCCTCCGCAGCGGGCTTATAGAATTAGGTGTATGAAATCGGCCAATAAGCAAGTGAGGTTCCATCCTATAACCAATTGGTGATAGGAGGAGTAGCCCACTTACTTATAAGCTAGTCCCTTCACCATAATTCTACCGATGTGGGACCATGCCCCTCACGCACATATGGGAAAAGACCTCAACATTATGAACAGTTTTTTAGATTTTTTTTCCAATCTTTTATCATAGATCGATTAATAATATTTTGTAACCATTCATATTTGTTACTTATATAAGCGAAATATAATACAGTATATTTTATTTTTGTACTGATGGCCAAAAATACCTAGAAAGTAAAAATTGAATAATACCGGCAAGGAAACGACGTCGTTTGGAGCTAGCGTGTGATTGAATTAGCAATTGCGTGTAAAAGACAGTACGTAGCACGCACATTTTGAACGAACATAACCCACCAATTGTTCATAACAAATATGAATGGATACAAAATATCAATAATATTTTGATAACACATTGTGAATCCGCCACTGCACATAACCATGAAAGGTAACCAACGATGTCATAACCACGAAAGGTAACCAACGATGTTCTAAGACGGTTCATAATTGTGCACGGAGTACTAGTTAACACCATTTACAGTTTGGATCTTACGTAGCTTTGTATGAAGATTACCTTATTATATCCAAATTCCAAATACCTACGACTTGCTTCAGTTGCTTGGATAAGCAAAATGGCAAGGAAATAGCAGGGAACGGGATAGGGAGAAAGAAAAGGGTGAAGAGATCGTACCGGAAGAGGAATGGGCTGCTAGTAGCACCCAAATGAACAGACACAAACACGAAATAAACACGTAAATTAATACGACATTGTATGGTATCTTATCCTATATATAAAAGCAACCACCACGACACCACAGAGCTCAGGTGTCGCTCTGTGGTTAAAAGTCAATTTTTCAAAGAATATATATTCGGAGGGATCCACTTTTACTACCCATGATCTTTTGAATGAATTAATTAACTTGACGTATATACATCTGTTAGTTAATTATTTTGATAAATAAATGTCATTTTAATATTGTAATATAAAAGTTACAATACTCATTTTTATGTGATATGCCCATTATTTAAGAATATCAATCTTTTATTTATACATAAATAAACAACAAATATAGTAAATTAATCTTATTCATATGAGTCGCATTAATTAATCTGGATTACATATTTTATTAATAAACCTTTTTCATTAGCAAAAAATAAGAGATTGCATAACGAAGAATCCAATTCAAAAACTTAACATTGCCTTCAACCAAATAGTTAATGATATTACCCATTTTTAGGGAAAAGATTGGATCCAAATTAAAAATAAGAAAATTTAAATTCTTCTAATACAAATCGTAACAACTCATAAACACAAAAAATACAAAGGTCTGAGTACAATAATATTTTTTTGCATGCGTTTGGATCTTCACAAAGAACTTCCCCATAGTAATAAAATTTGAATAAAGTAGACCTAAAAATAAATATATATTCACAAAAAAATTAAAATCGGGCGAATATGAAAAAAAGGCAAAAAAATATAAATATTAAATTTGGACAAAGTATTATAGAGTAAATATAATCTTTTGAAGATCAGGTAATACCTTCAATATTAACGAACTAGCTATAATATGAGAATTTTTTTAATAACCACTTAAATTATTAAAATAGACTAATTGATTGATGAATATGGATGAACTCAAGATGATGATAAAGAGTGAAAAAGAAAGATATTCCGATTATCATCAATTAATAATTTGTGATGATTTTATTAAATGGAGTTGATAAGAGGGGAGGCTGTAAGAAAGAGAGTTAGATTGAGACGGTGTGAGTTAGTAAAATGGTAATTGTGTTTTTTTTTTGGGTTATTAATTAATAAGGTGGGTTAAATAGGGTATTAATGGGTAAAGGGTTGACATGTTTAGGTTATAGAGCAAGGTCTCTTTAAAAATCATGATTCTTAAATTATATTATATCACGGGTCTGTATATCAAATTTAGCATTATGTTTGTATGATTTTATCACGAGTTTGCGTCTTTTACAACTTGACTAAATCGTTTCAATCATACACAAGCCACAAATTTTACCGATTAGTATTACGTAATTTGTACTAAATGATAAACGGCCCAAATTCTGATTTAGTGCACAAGTCATTTTGACCTGTGCACGTGTTTCATAAATACGTACGAGTTTAATGAAACACATGTTTAGCAATTTGCACAGGCTACAACTAATCAGACCGACGTAATTTGCCGAACTATGTGTTAGTTTTTTAAATCTGAATAACTGTTTTCAAATAGGGTGTATAATTTAGGACTTATGTGTATCATTCGAGTAAAAAAAATAACGTAAAAACCCAAATTTAGCTAATACAAATATATATCGTACTATAACTATTCAACCAAATGACAATAATGAATCATATACGCTGACTGCAAATGAAACTTTGTATTTGTTGTTGCAAACAAAATACTCGACGATACAAATAATTCATTTTGTATTGCAAACAAAACTAAATGTATAAGAACAAAATTTGAAGTAGCATTACAAGCAATTTTATTTATAATAAGATCGAGTAAAACCTACATATATTTTTATTTTTATTTTCAACATTTACTTTTAATATAACAATTTCTTTTAAGTATTTATATACTTTTTATAATAACAAGACTTATAAAATATACCGGTGCAATTTGCACGGGTTTAAGACTAGTCTATATAAATAGGAAAACATTTAACGCATTTTCATGAAGCCACCTCATTATATTTAGTTTTTTTTATGTAAATGTGGGCCCCGCAGCAAAGAAAATGAATTTAATTTCTGAAAAACCGCTATATTCATGTTGTGTACGTAAATAATTACGTTTTATGTTTCGTACGTACGAAAATATTAATGTTGTTTCAGAAATCGCAGTATTTTGATTAAAATAGCATTAATAATAAATTACACTAATTGATAAGAATAAGAAATTTAACTACTAAAATGTAACTACAAATGAACTAAAAAATTATAGAACAAAATATTTTAATTCTAAGAAATTAATTTTGGAATTTTTTTTAACATTTTATAATAACAAACGTCTTAGTTATATATATATAAAAAAAAGAGTTTTAGTATACTTACGAGAAGTATAATTTTTTTTTTCTGATTTTAAAGTTATCGTGGTTAGATTTTTTTCATCAAATGACTAAAATTTATCAGCAAAGTTACAAAAATTAATACTAAAATTCCGCCCAATTTTATCGCTTATGTTTTGTTAATAATATTTATGTACTAATTTTTTTAAAAGGATACCCGTGCAATTTTGCACGGGTTTAAAACTAATTTATATTAGAGTAAATTAATAATAACTTCCTTTTAAAATTCAGTTTTCTAAAATTACTTCTTTATATAATTTTTTTCTAAAATTATTCTTTTGGTATATATTTTTTTCAAAAATTGCTTCAAAACCCTAATTCAACTGACTTATTTAACAAGTTTATGAATTGATTCCGTTTGTAAGATAGCCAATTTTTACTTTGAAATGTCTAACAATGGAGAATAAGTTCAAAAACATACGAACTAGGATACCTAAATTGATGTTTTGAAGCAATTTTTAATAAGAGTGTAATTTTAGAAAAAATTATATAAGCCCAGTAATTTTTAAAAACCTTATTTTAAAACGGAGTTATTTTTAATTTACTCTTTATATTATGTCAAGTTAAACTGTTTTTAAGTGTAAATTTTCACAAATATAAATAAAAACATATACACGGTTTATTAAATGTCAATATGTATTTTGGAGTGTCGTGTTAGTGTCGGTATCTGACACAGTGTCATTTAGATTACATTTGTATTTTTTTATCATAAATTTGTAATGTGTTCAATGTTGCGAAGAATTACATGTCGGTCTCCCACATCGGGAAAATAAACAAATGTAATCTACTTTATACGTCTAGGGGGCTAATCCACCTAATGACAATTGATTTTGGGCTTATAATATGGACATTCTCTTCTCCTCGACGAGCACGATCCAGTTCAATGTGAAAATCTAATATGGTATCGAAGTCCAAGGTTTAGACGAAGACGGGTCTGAAAAAAGCGACGACAGACAAAACCAGGTTCGAAAAAGTGATCTTCTTGTTGATCAATCAGAAAAAAGAGACCTTATATGTGAAGGGGCGTTTAAAGAATCACATATTGGTTTTCCCATCGGAGATGTAGAGAAGTGTATACTCTCTTTTTTTTTTTAACGAAGACCGTCCAGGCGAATGTGCGAAACTAGCAGATGAGAATGTGAGAGATATAATGTGATTTCTTCAGGGGCGGATCTAAGGGGGGGCCGGGGGCAAGTGCATCCCTGAAAATTCAGGAATAAATATTTAAAAGTATCTATAATAGACAATAATTATCGTGGCATAATTGGCAAAAATGTATTTCCTCCGTTTTTATATAATGTTCCCATTTGTTGAATATATGAGTGTAGTATTTTAATAAAATGGGTACATTATATAAAAATGGAGGAAGTATAATGTAATTTATGAGGTACTAGGTTTGATTCTTGATAGCACATAAGTAATTTGTTAATTTTTTTTTAAAAAAAATTGGTTGAAAAGAGATTTGAACCCCTAACTCTCACGTTACTTATCAAATTTTAAACCAATGAGCCAATTTTATTTATTTTTAATTTTTGTACTACAATTTATTATATTCCATAAATGAGATATTACTATTACATTAAGAATTTAAATTATTTTAGAAAAAAAGAAAAAAGATACTCCCTTCATTTTTTTTTTCCACATGATACATTTGTTTTTTTTTACACTATTCACAAGTTAACCTTTAATTTCAATTATGTCCAAATACATAAGAAAAAATATATTCATGTGAGGTCTTGTTTAATTCGTTTTTACGAGTACATTGAAAATATAAAACTTTTATAATTTTTACAAATTTTACAAATACGTAGCTAAAAATATCATCAAGCACGTAAAACGTGCGTTGACAAACTTGAAAAAGCAAATGTATTAAGTGGAAAAAAATGAAGCGAGTATGTTTATAAACAATTATATTTTCATTATTTTACTTATATAATGACTAATTTAGGAAAAAAAAGTCCAAAAAATATACAGCTATAAAGCTATTATCTAAGATTAGTAAGTCTTGCTTGCGACGGGTCACCATTTGTGACGGATATTTTGTGAGATAAAATGGATACAAAATGAGTTAGTGGAGAAAGGGGACCACAGGAATAGTGTTGGAGAGAGAGAAAAAGTGGGTATTTTGTGAGAGAAAACGGTATCCGTCACAAACTTGCGACGGATAGTGCCGTTGCAAATAAGAATTTGTGATCTAAGATATGCTTAGATAATACGTAAAAAAAATTATTTCCCCCTAACACTAAATATCTGGGTCCGTCACTCGATTTCTTGCTGTAGTTTGGTGGAAGGAGTGGCTATGAAACATTCATGTGTCCAAGATGATCACAAATTCTTATTTGCAACGGCATTATCCGTCGCAAGCTTGTGACGGATACCGTTTTCTCTCACAAAATACCCACTTTTTCTCTTTCTTCAATACTATTCATGTGGTCCCCTTTCTCCACTAACATATTTTGTATCCATTTTATCTCACAAAATATCCGTCACAAATAATGACCCGTCTTAAGAAAAACGGACCGCAAGATGATTGGCACTTTGTCAGCTGCCTTGTTGGTATAATTGGGATCTCTTTCGTTCATTTCTTTTTTTCCATTTTTATAGTAAGATTTTTTTAGAGGAGTTCAATTCCATTCTTGAAACCGGGCCCAAAGAGCAAACAATATGTCTCTTATAACGGGTATATAAGTTTGCGACGGGTTAAGTAGACCCATTTGTTTAGATGTATTCTAAATTTTCAAACTTGAGCACAATGTATTCATATTGTCGATGGAGCCAATCCTTGAAGTCATTTATTTAATAATAGTAAGTCTTGCTTACGACGGATCACCATTTATGACGGATATTTTGTGAGATAAAATGGATAGAAAATGAGTAAGTGGAGAAAGGGGACCACATGAATAGTGTTGGATATAGAAAAAAAGTGGGTATTTTGTGAGAGGAAACGATATCTGTCACAAACTTGCGACAGATAGTACCGTTGTAAATAAGAATTTGTAATTTAACAAACGCTTTGATGTACTTTAGAATAATCACTAGAACAACATATATTTTTTTTATTAGATAACTACTCGTATTATTCAATATACTCATAACTAGTGTTAAACCCGTGCAAAATTGCACGGGTATATTTGTAGAAAAAATATGGTAGATAATTAATATTATCGAATAGTGTCAATAATACGTGAATATTGTGCATTCAATTTCTATTATATTGATAATACATTAAAATGCACATGATAATAATAATGATATTTATATATCAATTCTTTAATTGTTTTTTTTAAATCGATATAGATGTTATTTCAAGGTTTATTTTGTACCGTTATGTTTATGATTTGATTTCGCAAAATATATAAATTTGCACACTATTATTGGTTGTTATATTAATATTATGTTATTTTATTGTTTTTTAATTTAGTATTGTCGCTTTTTTTTCGATTGCAAAAATGCACGGGTATATTTAACCGGTATACTTTTAAGAACATCGATATAATATATCGATATATTGTGTATTATAACTATTTATTGGAATTTTTTAACTTTACTCAATTTTGTTTTTAAATTTAGTATTGTCACTTTTTTTCGATTGCAAAAATGCACCGGTATATTTAACGGATATACTCTTGCCAGAAGTTAAAATTTCATGTTTATGAATTTATATAAAAAAATGTTACGTAATATTTCTTAAACTACGTTATCAGGTATTTATTTAGAATTTCAGACGGTTATTTCTCAGGAAATTCATAAATGAAATTGCGGTTTATTCTAAAATTTTAATACCATAAACCGTTTTACTGTTAAAACAATTGTGCAAATTATTAATTATCCACAGGTATATTCAATCCCGATATTAATCATTACGTAAAATTTACTGTTTATTTTTGTAAAATCAAAATAGTTGTGCAAATGAATTACGCAATTTTACACGAGTTTTTCGTAAAATTTCATGTCTACGAATTTATATAAAAATGTTACGTAATATTTCTTAAACTACGATATCAGATATATATTTAGAATTTCAGGCGGTTATTTCCTAGGAAATTCATAAAAGAAATTGCGGACCCACCTGAGAGAAAAAAAAAATATCACAATTGCATTAATGACGTGGCGCGTCGAGGGCTTCTGAAATGATTCAGTAATTATATAGATAAGATATTACTTCATTATCGTTTTAATATTTTAGAGACATACGTATCTGAAAGTTAACATTTTTTCACAATCATATTATTTAATGCCTCAAAAATAAAATTTAGAACATAATCGTCAAATATTATTGGCTTTCCCCTATACATTATTAATAACTTAAAGGTTTCTTCTAGTCAAACATCACCTTTAAAAAAAAATTCTTTCAAATATTAACTTTATAAAAAAATTTGTGAAACACCACCTTTAATAATTGTTTTTTGTGAAACAGGACCTTTTAGCCGGATTCCGGTAATTTGTATGATTTCCGTTCAATTAAAACTTTCGCACGTGAGACTATTTTGACTTTTTTTTTGTTTTTCCCCCAAATCACTTTTCCCTTTCTTTATTGTTTCCCTCCAAATCACTTTTGACTTTTTTTTTATCGTTTTTTTTCCTCCAAACAGTTTCACGTGCGAAAGTTTTAATTGAACAAAAATTATACAAACAGTCGGAATCCGGCTAAAAGCTTAAAATGTCATACGGTATTTCACAAAAAATTAAAGGTGGTGTTTCACACTTTTTTTTAAAAGTAGTGTTTGAAGAAAAGTTTTTTTTGAACGTAATATTGGACAGAAAATCATAACCTAAATGCGAATAGATTCAAAATATACTTTCATTAAATACGGTTAAATTGATTTTGTACTTGAGTCTCGTGAGAATGTGTAAACCTTGACCACATGCCTTGTGAGTTGTGACCTAGGTAGCACGGACACTTCTCCTAATGAGTCGTACCGTGTCCGACACCGTGTCCGACACCGACACTCCACGGACACACGCCGAAACGTGTCCAACACCTAAACAGCCGTGTCTAACTTTCAACATTTATTTGGGCACGTGTCCGACGCGTGTCCATGGTATTTGAGCCGTGTCCGTCGCGTGTCCACGATATTTGGTTATCATTTGCGGTGAATGATGTTCTTGAGATGAGAAATGCGTTATCGAAAGAGATCAATTAGAATATTGATTCAGATGAGGAATGAAAATAATTTTATTATCAAGGGCAAGTTTTACATTCAATTATTTAAAATTAATATCAAATACTTTTACAAAAATAAAATCAAAAATTTATAACTATAAAATGCATATTTTATTAAATTTAAATGCCGTGTCCCGTGTCCTAAATTTCATGGCATGCCGTGTCCCGTGTCCGTGTCGTGTCCGTGTCCGTGTCCGTGTCCGTTTTGGTGCTACCTAGGTTGTGACCACATCTTGAGAAGCAACATTCATTATGGAACTAGTTTTATACTCGTACAAAAAATGTACGGGTTTGTTTTAAAAACTTTGTTATTCGTAAATATGTTCGATTAACCAACGCAAATACAATTTTTTACATAAAATTAATTGAGAAATATTTAAATTATAAATATGGTGAAAATGATTTGACTCCTAATTATTTTAATGCTATTGAATTAATTTTTTTAAACGATTATTATAAATTGAAATTAATTTTTCCCAACCTTTTAGACGGAGATACCCGTCCTAATATTAAAACGGGTTAAATATCATCTCACATGTACATATAGGATAAATCTTACTTTTCACTATGCGTTATGCTTTTGCCTTATTCATCAATCGTCATGAACATATTTAACCCGTTTTAAACTTCAGCAAATATACCCTTGTTAAATTGTCCAACTTACGTAAATAAATAAAAAAATAAATATTATGTTATCTTGAAATAAATGGCTCATCCTGTATAATAAAAAAGTTTAACAATACTACAGAAATCCTTGCTAATTTACCACTTATTTGGTAAATTGAATTCGAAAACACATTTTTTCTCTATTTTGAAAAAAATTGAAGGTGGGTAGATACGTTTATAATTTTTCTAAGAAACTGATGCCCTAGATGATTTCATCTTATATTTGAATAAAAAATATAATTGTTGATTATTTTTATTAGTTTTTTTAATAAATATATTTTTAATTTCACCCGGTTTAAAAAAGTATTTTTTAAATTATTTAATTAATTTTTTTTTTCGATTTGTTTAAATTTATATAGCTACTATTTTAAGTATACTAATTTACTTCAAATGTCAAGTGCAATTTTGTTATATATGTTTTTTTTGTAAATTGTGCCAAAATTATTATGTCTAAGCAATTACTATTTTTTTAGGTGATAATCAAAATAAAAGATAGGATTGTAATCAATTAAATCAATGAATCAAGAAAATTAAATTAAATCAAAATCATGAAACATTAGTGTATAGAGAGTAATTAATTATTTACCAAGTAAGTGGGGGACCCTACCTAAATAATTTTTTTCTCAATCCTATCTATTAAAGCAACAACCACATAGCCTATGTGGCGCTCTGTGGTTCAATGTTGACTTTTTAAACGGTAGTTGGATTTGCATGATTTCAGGACCCACTAACTATTCCGTAATTAATTGGCAATTTTATTATTCTGATTAAACATTTGACACGCAAAAAGACAGTTTTAATGTTCATGTTCATTTACATTTACATAACATTAAATAAAATAAACTACGATAATTACAAATCTAATATATACATTAAAAATTATAACAAATAATAAAAAATTACAAACCATTGCTTATAATTACAAATTATTAACCTATACGGATAAAAAAACCGCGATATTATAGTAATAAAATATCATCTGTAAAAACTTTACCAAAATAGAAACATCTATCCGTGTCAATCGTACATCTAATAAGAATATGAGAATGCATGAAAAGAAGTAAACAGATTATTGACATAATTTTTTTCTATACAAGCAATAAATCATCACAAATTCTTATTTGTGACGGACATATCCGTCGCAAGTTTATTTGCGGCGGGTCAAATAATACCTATGTGTGAGAGATAAGACAAAAGTAGAGTAACTAGGTAGTAGCAAACTATTTTGTCTTAGCTACCAACATGGATAGATTTGACTGTCGCAAGCCTGTGATGGATATGCCCGTCACAAGAGAGACTTGCTGATAAACATAACCTGTAAAAAGACTTGATTATATAAAATATTTATTATATAATCGGAGTATTTGACGAAAAAGGAACACCGCGTATAAATACAAGTAATATTTTCAATAATCATTTTTAAATAATAAATATATCGACAATTAAGTGACGGGAAATTAAGAACATTACTAAATGTAAAATATATTTTTAAATGCGTTGCGTTATGGGTCGTATTCTTCCACGATGTGTAAATACTTCTAGAAATGTAAGACACATGTTCATTTAAGACGAGTTATATAAAAAGCGAGTCAAGTATTTCATATATAAGACGTAAATAATATACATTAAGGTACTAAGATTAGCAAAATGTGTTTGTCCCATGACTCCCATCTAAGTAAGTGGTGCTTATTAACCCGTTTTATATCTTTTTACGAATATATCCATCATAAGAAATATCTATTTGAAATCTTGAATATCATTTGAAATGTCATCAATTAACTTTGCATCTATAGGTAAACTTTAAACTAATACAGGTTCAGTTTAAGACGAGTAGATATGTCGTAGGTTTAAAACGGATATATGCATTTTAAAAAAAACTACTCAACGTATAGAATTTTATTTTAAAGCAACAAATATCGCTTGTGACGGTATATCTGTCATAGGCTTGCAATGGGTCAATATTATCCATATTGGTAAATAAGATAAAACAAAATGCTACTCCATAGGTACTTAGCTTTTCTCTCATCTCCTTATATGAGTATTACTTAATCCGTCGCAAGCTTGTCACGGATATGTCCGTCACAAATGAGAATTTGTGATTTAAAAGATCATCAATTATTTGAGTTTGAAGCTTTGCATTTAAGTTTCATTGAAAACGGATATATCTATCACAAGCTGAAGACAGGTCAAATAATATCAATTTGATAGATAAGACAAAAGCAAATTGCCTAGGAAATAACATTATGCTTTTGTCTTATCTAACAACTTGGTTAATATTTCACCCGTCTTCAACTTATGACGAATATGTTCATCTTCAGTGAGAATTTGTGCTATAGGAAAGCTTTAAAGATTTGTATTAAAAGCATCTATTTATGAAAGATTGTGTCAAAATCAAGGATGTTATTTGAAAGGTCCTCAATTAAATGAGTCTAAATCTTGCATTTAAATGGAAGCTTTAAACAAATACGGTGTACATGTTTAATTTAAGACGGATATATATTTGTTAAGTTTAAAACAGATATATTCGTTTTAAATAAGACCCACGTGACATCTATTTTGCGATAATGTTATTTGAAACGACATCCATTAAATGAGTTTGAAACTTTGCATTTATAGGAAAGTCTTAAAGTAATAGCGATTTTTATTTAAGATGGTTATATCCGTCTTAACCCTAACCTCGTGCAACAAAATTAGTCAATAATAATTTGATTAGAAGCATGATTTAACATCAAGTAGACTTATGTTAGAAAATGTATTATTTTAAATAATATATTGGATTTTATACAAAACATAATTATTAGTTCTCCTGATAATAACAAAATTTGAAATAATAAACCCGTGCAATTTGCACGGGTTTAAAACTAGTCTAATTTATTAAAGCAACAACCACAGTGCTGAGGTGTCGCACTGTGGTTGAAAGTACATGTTTTTATTTATTTTTAAATAGAGGACCCACACTATACCCCATGTTCTAGCATCATCATTTTTTACAAACTCAATTCTTTATACGTACAACAAATAAATTGCATAAATAATCAGAAATGTCTCATTAATTAACTGGAATAAAATAGGAACGAAAAAAACAAATCGTTATATTATCAATAAGTGAAAAAATATAATATACATCTTTATTATGTATTAAACTATGATAAAATGGACTTTTAAAAGTTTATATATATAGATATAAGAATTGATCAGAAATATGGTCTAAGTATTTGGCATTACTTATTAGTTACTAAAAACATACAATTAACCAAATTAATTTAGTAAATTGTTCAATAGAAGATCCGATATTTTAATTAATTTATTTTGTAAAGAAAAAACTCTCGAGAAGAGTAAAATTAGACTAAAAGACAACTAGATGAAATTTCTGATCCAAACTATAAATAATAAAATATTCAAAAATAAATTACACAACGATTAAAACAAATCTTATCGACCCTTGAAATAAAAAATCTGGGCATAACTATAAATTTATCCTGCATGTCCTTGGATTTGTTGTAAATTTAATAAAGAGTAATGCATTTGTGTTTTGTGATTTGAATTTATTGCATAAATAATAAAGAGTAATGTATCTGTTTTTTATTTAGGCGGTGAGTAGTGTTAGAATCAAACTCTCAATTCAGAAGGATATAGAAGAGCGATGATCATCATCAATTTCATCAAATTAAAGGTGTTATGGTGAGAGTTTAAACGACGGGGATTAAGAGTAATGGTAAATACATGAGTGTTTCTTTGGGGAATTTAAATACGGGTCAATAGGGTTTGTAGTACGTATGAGTCAACAAATTTTGGCCCAAGCTCCTTTTGTTAGTGGTTTATCGTTATGTAATTCATTTCATTAGTCTATACTCATTAGTCTATACTCTATTGTTTACTTTATTTGAAAGTATAGGTTACCATCAACTATTATACTTCGTATAAGACAGTTTTGTAGCATAAGATCTCATAATATAAGGGTGGTCTAATACAAAAAATGTTGATAGTTTCATATCTTATAATGATAGTTAGCATATTTTAATATGTAGGTTATCATTTTAATAAAGTTAATTAAAATAAAGATATTGTTTTATATTTTTATAATATCATTTTATATTTTAATTAAGTGATTTTAATGGACATGTGTTATTTGGATAGTCTTATTTACAAGTACACGTGTCAAAACTCAAACGGGCCAACGAGATTGGATTTGAATCCCAAGTTTGAAGATTACAGGTCACGTCGGACGAGTTACTTTGGTTTGGTTAACTATTATTACGAGTATATTATATATGGGTAATGAACTAATGGTCAGCGCTAAATAATAAACATTCAGGTTGAATTATATTGGATCAAATCAATGCGGATTGGGGTCAAAAGTCAGCTCTTGAGTTTGTGCGTTGAGATGCTTTTGTTTAGGCTTTCTTGGACATGACAACATCGGTTCAGGTCAAATTTTAAGAGGTTTATTATGATTCAATATTTGCCCTTACAAATTATAAATAAATTTAAAGTTAACATAATCACTGTTTATTTTTCCACTTATGACCCGTAAATGCATTTAATTTTATATTAATATTTAGCAGAAATTTCATTTCATAGTATATTTATGTGTTTTAATTAGACATTTTAATTATCATGTTAAGTAGCAACTCATAGTTAGAACTTAGATATAAAAAGGACAAATAATAATTCAACTTAGTAATCGAACGATTAAACCCTATGTATTATATCTAAACTTCACCTACCGTTTTAAAACTTTTAATCGCAAACGTGATATATAACTCAAATTCAATTTCTTAAGTACGATTTTATTGAAAACATAATCATACTTTCTTTTTAATAACCTTTTCTAATAAAAGTATTTAAATTACATACCCGTGCAATTTGCACGGGTTTAAGACTAGTTTCTAAAAATTCAAGGACCAATAGGGAGGCTTGAAATGTCCTTCCTTTTATAGAAAGGAGATTATTGACACGGTGGATAATAAACATATAAGGAGTCGTTTGGTTGCACGTAGAAATTCGTATTGCCTAGGAAGTCGTAAAACACATGATTTTAAAATTCACGTGAATTAGAAAATGTTGTTTGGTTGCTATGTAGGAAATGCAATTCATGTAGGCATTTCCACTTACCTAGGGGGGCCTAGGTAAGCCACTTCCTCCATTATGGAGGAATTGCAAATTCATGGGAAGTACAAATTCACGTGAATTGGGGTAACCAAACAAGAGCTCAATTTAGCAATTCACGTGAATTTACAATTCCTACGTTTTTTAGTGGGTAACCAAACGACCCCTTAAGTATTTTAAGAGAAAACAATTCTAGTTAATTATCTATATTTAAGTATATAAACATAATTAAATTTCTTGTGTTAGTAATTAAGTGTAAATTAACACGAAGGTTATGGTTTAAAAATCTCGACTCATCTTATTGTTAATTTCAAAATATGTTAATAATGGCGGTGTTATATGTTATAATTTAGTAGCTTATTTTTAATATTTTGTACATAATTTGCACATGCCAACATTTTCTTATAGACAAAGTATTTGTTGTAAGTTGTAACCTTCATTCTAATGGTTTATTGATCTATATTGATTAGCTTAATGCATTGAAAAGCATAAGTGAGTAAGGTATTTTGGAGATGATGTTTCAAATGTGAAAACTAAGATTTGTTGTATAATATGATGAAAAAAGTAATGGGTATTCAATTAAAAGTGAGCTTGACTTTGCGAGCAAATAAACATTTTACTCATTTTTATCAGGTTTTTCGAGTGAGAATGAGACCTTAAGAAAGCTTATTTATTTATCTAAAATAACTTTATTTCGAGATTTCGAGTTTCAACTTTAAGACGATTCCAATTATTTGACCTAATCTGGTACTTAAAACCTAATCAAACACCTTAAAGAGTAATTAAAAAATGTTTGAAGCTTATTTTTTTGGCAATGATACTGTTTAGCTGAGTTTAAGAAAAAATAATGACATAACAAAACCAATTTATTTGAGAAACGTGCAAGAAGGACCGATCTCTGGACATTGGTGATCATTTTTTTGGGTAAATTATTGTCAATGCAACTACTTAGTGTCGGCTGCTGCCTACTCAATTAAATGCATAGTAAGTTTTGCTTGTGACGGGTCGTTATTTGTGACGGATATTTTGTGAGATAAAATGGGTAGAAAATGAGTTAGTGGAGAAAGGGGACCACATGAATAGTGTTGGAGAAAGAGAAAAAGTGGGTATTTTGTGAGAGGAAACGGTATCCGTCACAAGCTTGCGACGGATAGTGCCGTTGCAAATAAGAATTTGTGTTAAATGCATAACAACGTTGTCAATGTACTCCATATTTCCTGTTACATGCATTGACGTACATTTAGCAACGACAAATTCTCAATGAAAACGGGTATTATACTTTACAAGTTGAAGTCTTCTCCTTACGATCGGATCAAACAAGACAAGACTTTTTGTTTACCAACTATAAATATGAAATTAATTGTGAAGCTATGAATGTTGATCTCCATTGGCGCCTCCACCGTTGGCGTAACAACTTGTGCCTCTGATGCGCTGGTGTTTAATGTCCATAATAGTATGATATTGTCTGTTTTGAGCTAAGTCCTCACGGATTTACTCCTGAGCTTAACAAATCAGCAAGTAAGTACTACTCTCTCCGTCTCAGTCATATGTTTACACTTCTTTTATTTCTTCCTCACAAGATAAAGAAAGTGTAAACATATCAACGGAAACGGAATGGAGGTAGTAGTAAATAACTAAGTACCATATTTACACATAATCTATTAATCTTGCGGATAATACAATCATTTGTGTCAACGAGAAAAATACTTTAAAACAGCATTGTGATCATTGCTAGCACTCGGTAGAACTAAACCCATAATCTAAAAGCCCATATTGTTACCCATACTTACCTGTCAACCAATAGCCCAATTCCCAAATTAGTCTATACGAATACAGATGGGTCTAATTATAATCCCGATCACAAACCGTCGTCGAAACCTCACTCCAAATCGTCGATAATATTTAATGAACTTTCCTACTTGGCGCTTCAAACCAAAACATTTCAATCACAATCCGAAACTTTTAACTAATATTGGGTAACAAGTAATTGAACAATCTTAGATTTGATCCACGAATCGAAATTTTTTAAACTAATCGACGTAAAATGAATAGTTTTTTTTCTAAAATCAAAACAACGAATTATTAAGTGAAATACGCTAAATTAATTGATGTGATTTAACAAAAACAGATTTTTAATTGTGATAATGTAACTAGTAGACGTAAAACAAATCAATTTTAAAAAAACAACAAAAGGCTTGAATGTGGACCAGCACCTTCGGGTTTTATTGCACTATTGCTTTTTCGTAAAACAACCATATATCCATCGTTTCTTGTTTGTTTGACCATGTGGCCTATCATTAGAACGGTAAGAGGATACTATCACCTCCAACTAAATTAAATTAAGTCTAAAATTCAAGTATAACCATTTAAATTTGACCCTTCTTATTGAAGACGGATTCCAAACTTGTAAGATGGGGTTTATGTTCTCGCTACTTATGCTTCTAAATCTTTGTTCCAATGCTCGGTTGAAGTTATGACCTTTATCGTCAAAAGATGCAGGGACTTTTTAAACGAAGGAACGTCGATGTAACCCCCCGTATTTTAGCCTCGGTCAACGACAGTCAAACCGTGTTCTATACAAGTATTTCAAAAGGAATGTTTATAAAGTATTTTACGTAAACTGTTATTATTTTATAAATCGTATTTCTACGATTATTTCGTATTTCATACATGTTATATTTGACGATTATTCTTAAAATGACATTTCTTTCGTATTTCTTAAATTTTGATAATATATTTATAATTAAATATAATTCCTATTTTTATATTTATTTCTCATTTTATTTGTTTTAAGTCGTAATTATATTTAAATCTTAATTTTTATATATATTTATGTTAGTTCTAATAAAATCAAATTCTCATAATTAATTTAAGTAGTATAAATAAATTATGCGTACTTGGTTATTTTAAGTTACGAGTCGAGAACGCTAAGTAGAAGTCAATTACCTCGAGAGGCGTGATGGGCTGTGGACTCGGGTTTGGGTTGAGGGCAAACAAAACCGAGTATACATATCTACACTGACATATACAAAACCCTTACCCTATTCATCCATCGACAAACACAATCAAACCCTATTTTTTGACCCATCAACACTCACACACCCTCAATACTACTGCCGCCACATCGGGGATTGCAACAGAGGGTCTAGCACGGTGGTAAACGGGGTCTAAGGGTGGTCGTTTTACTCAGGGAAGAAGGCACACACACATAATTTCGTTCGTCCCTGGTAACAGCCTCTTTTTAACGTAACTATACTTTCAGATTTACATGTTTTTAATTCCGATCTTCACATGTTATGAGCCTAGGATGTGTATTAGTCGTTTATAGCCCCTTGTGGTATCGTCGTTGCCTACCTTGAACCACCGTCGAAGGGGGTTTTGTCGCCTATGCCAAATCACTGTTTTCGTTTCAGAACAGGGGTTTTGAACGTATGAGTTTGTATGTGTTTTCGATGTATGTTCTGTACTCGTTTGTTCTGGGAGTTTTGGGTCTTGTCTTGATGGTAATCATGAGGTTTGATTGGTGGTAGTCGCGGTGGTCTAGGGTGGTTGAGTCTGCTGATAGAGTAGGTTTTGTTTGGGTGGTTTTAACGGGAATCAGGAGGTTTGTTTGGGGCAGGGAGTTTAGAACGGAAGTGGGTGGCTGTTGTTGCGGCGTCGACCGCCGTGGCTGACGTCCCTGGAACCACCGTGGCTCAGTGGCGAGCCTGGTGGTGTCGCAGGTGGGGTCAGTAGCGGTGATTGGTGCTGGCGGCGACATTCGTGCTTGGTGTTGGCCACGGTCAGTAGGGCGTGGGTCTGATGATGCTGCGTGAAAAGTTGCGTGGTGTCATGGGTCTATTGATTTCTATACATACTTAATTATTCTTAGTGCTATAGTAGTTTTATCTTAATATTATTGTTAATCTCATTGTTTTATTATTATTATTATTAATATTACATGGTAAATTATAGTAGTTGTGACATTGTTGTTTATTGTTATTATTGCAAAATATTAATTGTTAATGATGTTATTATTACTAAGTTTTAATAATTGTATGACAGTATACTTGGTGATATTGTTAGTTATTTTAAGAGGTACTCCCTCCATTCTTTTTATATCACCCCATCTCATTATTCACGTTTGGCGATGTCCATTTTGTTTTGATTATATCTTTAGCTATATACTACTAAAAATTATAAAAGTTTGATATTCCTAATCCTCTTATCAAGACAATCCAAAAAAGATCTCACATGAATATATTTCCGTGAACGGAATTGAGAGAAAACCGACGTTGAATAGTCGATTGTGAATAGTGTCAAAACAAAAGTTGGGTGATATAAAAAGAATGGAGGGAGTATATCGTTAATGTTGTATTTATATTATTATTAATTAGAATATGAGTAATATCGTTAAGAGAGTCGTATATGATAATAAGTTAATGATAATTGTTTGGCTGAGTTTATGCTATTTTTAGTAAGTCTAAAAATAGTAAGTCTGAAAATAGTAAGTTATATTTGGTTAATGATAATTGTATGTTATGGGCATGCTTATATGTGGATATATTCACAATGTGTTATAAATAAATCAATTAGGAACATGATCAAGTAATTTTAGTAGCGTTTGTTTATATGAGTAGAATTTGATATGAGTAATAATTATAGGAACGGATTTCGAGGAGGAACATTATTAGACGGTGATTGCTTGTCCAGATTTGATATCCAGGTAGGATACACTGACCCTATACTCTATGATGTGTTATGAATGAATGTTGGATTGTCTGTTATGGATGCTGAGCATGATTTATATGAGAATGGTATTGGTTGGATTGAGTGTTGTTTATTATTATTGGTACGCGCATTGCATTATTTAATAGCATGATGGATTAAGAGTATTGTTGCATTCATGAGCATTGCATGTGCATTGGTTACGGATACGAGATGATGATGATATTATTGGGCCCAGGCTAGTTCTGCAGGACTAGACCTGGTGACCTCAGCTGTTATGCTGGTGTTCGGCGACGGCCGATTATAGTCTGCCGGGAGGTTCGGTATGACTGGGTGTTACGGGTTGAGATTGTGATTGAGATTGAGCTCGAGCATAGCATTGCATTGCATTTGCATATCATAATTGTTATATTATCTATTTTTGTGTTATCCTACTCAACCGCGAGGTTGACAGTGTATTCGTGTACACCTACGATGATCCGAAATGGGGAGTAGATTCTACAGGTCAGAGACAGATGGATTAGGAGCTTGGGCATGGAGAGAGACATGGCTTGGACCTACTTAGAATTAGATCACATACTTAGATTGTACTTTATTCTTTGCAATGAGTTGTAATATCAAAAGTTCAAATTTAATCAGTTTTATATAAAGTACTTTGGTTTGTTTTACTTTGTTATTCACTACCTCGGACATTCCGAGATGGTAACAACTCTATTTATTTGAGAATGTCTTGCTAAATGCTCTTAAATAAATGGGGGTGTTACAAAGTGGTATCAGAGCGAACGATCCTCAGGCCTAAACCAAATGAATAATAATGAACGTAGGAAGAGTCTAATAAAATGAACTCCAGGTTAGTAGCTGTTAGGAGCCCCAGGATTGGGATGAGTTAGGGCCCCCTCAAACCAAGTCACTGGCCCTTTCAGTCTGACCTGGTAACCATTGAGTGATGTAGAGAGTGGGTAGTAACAAAACAAAAGATCAGACCTTGCCTATTTTGTACTAACAATTTTGCAGGAGCGGAATGAGGTAAGTAACGATGTGATTCATGGGTAATGATGTGCAATGAAAGGATATGGTTGGTGATCTGTATTGTGAAACATGATATTGATATTGAATGTGGTTGAGATATATGATTGCCAAGTATTGAGAACATGAGTATGAGTATATGAGTTCGTAATATGAGTTGTAATATAAGCTTGACTTGTATGATGATGTGCATTAGAAGAATACGATTGATATTGAAATGCTGATTGATCTGAATGATTGAATCGAAATTTTCAGAGAATGGATGTATATTTATTTAACAATAATTTGAAGTGATTTGATCATATGATTTTGGTGTTTCGAAATGTCTATTTGATATCTGGCTATTAAATGACTATCGTAACTATGTAATATATTGTTTGGTAATTGAATAAGAATGACCAGATTTATATGTTATGGTAATCCATGTCTGGCGATATGCATGCGGCTATATGATCCCTAAACCCTTAGGTAGAGATATAGTATAATGATATGTGTAATGAGTTGATGATAAGTAGCACCTTAGTGATTTCTAGGATATATTTACGTACTTAAATAAGTTGTGTTTGTTACAGTGGTAGAAACTAATGCATTGTTTATACGTATATAACTAATGAGTTATTTAGTTGACTCTACTCTTTCGCTTCGCAATCTTTACCGTTTTCTAGATGATATTTTCGGTTTGGAATAATGAATAAATGTTAATATGGTGCAATATCATTTCTATGCTTCAAAATATGCGTCAACATGTTTTTGAGAATGGTTGTGTTTTAATATGACGATGTGAAGTAATAATGTGAAATAATAAAGTCACCAACATTGTAATGAATTTTCAGAATTTTACCTTGTTTGTACGAACTACCATTTAAAATGTGTTCTCTATATGAATGTGAAAATTTTACGTGTCATAACCTTCTGTTTTAGCTTTCTAATGCTTTTGGTTTCATGTTAATACGAATTATATTTTGAGAAAATAAATATTTTAGTCGACAGTGGTCAGATTGTCACTGCACAGTTCTGCTTTGACCCATCTTTTTGGAAAAGAAACCATTTAAAATGTATTTATTATTTATGCATAAATCCAACTCCACTGTTTAGAATATTCATTCTTGTTTTCAAAATGATAAGCCATGAAAAATCTTAATTAGTTTTTATTTAATAGTGAGTTTTGCAAGTTTCCCAATTATCTGTCTAACTGCAGTAAGGTTTCTGTTCAGACCAATTGAGTTGTATAAATTGTTATAAATAATTCTCTTAAGATATGCTTTTCATTTCTTTTTTTTCTATGATTAGTTAATTCCTTATATATGCTAAAATTATAATAGCTCGTCAAATAGCTAATCAGTTATTTAACTATGATTTTTGGAAGATACTGCGTGATGTGTGATTGTTGAAATGTGAAAGTTTTGAATATAAAAGTTTAATCAATATGAATTATATTATGTAACCATGTTATATATATTTTTTTTTTATATGACTTTAGTAACATGAATAGTAGACATATTATATGGATAAGAACTTTGTTATATAATAATATAACCTTAATTATTATTGGTGAGTTTTATACAAAGTTAGTTTCTTTTATACCGACGCTATTGTTATGCCACAAGGTGAATTACATATTGTTATGTTTGAATCTGATCACAATACATTGAACTAGTAATTTGGTTGACACGTGACTTGTAGAGATGCTAGTCTTGTCTTCGATCTGTAACTTGTAAAATCGTCAGTTGATTCGTGATTGTAAATTGTCATTAATTACAACTTCATCGTTTTGGAAGTCTCAAAATGTCCTCAAAGTGATAACCCATGATAAAGCTGATGTTTGATAATTATGGTAATTGTTTTGCAACATGATAGAATTTGTCGCTACTTGTTGGTGAAATTTTGCCTGAATATGCAAATTGTTCCCCATGATATAAACATCTTATTTTGCAAGTTATCTTTATTAATGGTTTTATAATAAATGATGTAAATATGTTAATTTTGTGTCAAAATTTCCAAGGGTAGATAAGTGTTAGTTGCCTTGATTTTACTGCATAGCATGAAATTGACGAGTATATTTTGTTGCTTTAAAAGTCGAATAATAGTTGCCCTTGTAGTGTAATTAACTTATCTGACGATTTGTGCCTGTTGTTTCGATGATCTTCTTGAGCAATGGATGTGAAATTTTTATAATGGGGTTACGGGGACGTAACCATGTTTTAAGGAGGATATGATTGTAAAATCGTAACGATTTATGACATCGCTAATTGGTATGTCATGATTGTTTGAATATACTTGATTATCCTTTAATTTATTTATGCGTTAAACTTTGGGGACAAAGTTTTCTTAACGAGGGTAGAATGTAACATTTCACGTTTTGAAGCTTAAAAGAAAAGTGCTACATGTGTTGTTCTAGGCTTGTTATGTGTTTTGTTATCGTTACGGGGCGGCGAACTTCGGGACGAAGTTCATTTTAAGGAGGGAAGATTGTAACCCCCCCGTATTTTAGCCTCGGTCAACGACAGTCAAACCGTGTTCTATACAAGTATTTCAAAAGGAATGTTTATAAAGTATTTTACGTAAACTGTTATTATTTTATAAATCGTATTTCTACGATTATTTCGTATTTCATAATCATGTTATATTTGACGATTATTCTTAAAATGACATTTCTTTCGTATTTCTTAAATTTTAATAATATATTTATAATTAAATATAATTCCTATTTGTATATTTATTTCTCATTTTATTTGTTTTAAGTCGTAATTATATTTAAATCTTAATTTTTATATATATTATGTTAGTTCTAATAAAATCAAATTCTCATAATTAATTTAAGTAGTATAAATAAATTATGCGTACGTACTTGGTTATTTTAAGTTACGAGTCGAGAACGCTAAGTAGAAGTCAATTACCTCGAGAGGCGTGATGGGCTGTGGACTCGGGTTTGGGTTGAGGGCAAACAAAACCGAGTATACATATCTACACTGACATATACAAAACCCTTACCCTATTCATCCATCGACAAACACAATCAAACCCTATTTTTTGACCCATCAACACTCACACACCCTCAATACTACTGCCGCCACATCGGGGTTTGCAACAGAGGGTCTAGCACGGTGGTAAACAGGGTCTAAGGGTGGTCGTTTTACTCAGGGAAGAAGGCACACACACATAATTTCGTTCGTCCCTGGTAACAGCCTCTTTTTAACGTAACTATACTTTCAGATTTACATGTTTTTAATTCCGATCTTCACATGTTATGAGCCTAGGATGTGTATTAGTCGTTTATAGCCCCTTGTGGTATCGTCGTTGCCTACCTTGAACCACCGTCGAAGGGGGTTTTGTCGCCTATGCCAAATCACTGTTTTCGTTTCAGAACAGGGGTTTTGAACGTATGAGTTTGTATGTGTTTTCGATGTATGTTCTGTACTCGTTTGTTCTGGGAGTTTTGGGTCTTGTCTTGATGGTAATCATGAGGTTTGATTGGTGGTAGTCGCGGTGGTCTAGGGTGGTTGAGTCTGCTGATAGAGTAAGTTTTGTTTGGGTGGTTTTAACGGGAATCAGGAGGTTTTTTTGGGGCAGGGAGTTTAGAACGGAAGTGGGTGGCTGTTGTTGCGGCGTCGACTGCCGTGGCTGACGTCCCTGGAACCACCGTGGCTCAGTGGCGAGCCTGGTGGTGTCGCAGGTGGGGTCAGTAGCGGTGATTGGTGCTGGCGGCGACATTCGTGCTTGGTGTTGGCCACGGTCAGTAGGGCGTGGGTCTGATGATGCTGCGTGAAAAGTTGCGTGGTGTCATGGGTCTATTGATTTCTATACATACTTATTTATTCTTAGTGCTATAGTAGTTTTATCTTAATATTATTGTTAATCTCATTGTTTTATTATTATTATTATTAATATTACATGGTAAATTATAGTAGTTGTGACATTGTTGTTTATTGTTATTATTGCAAAATATTAATTGTTAATGATGTTATTATTACTAAGTTTTAATAATTGTATGATAGTATACTTGGTGATATTGTTAGTTATTTTAAGAGGTACTCCGTATATCGTTAATGTTGTATTTATATTATTATTAATTAGAATATGAGTAATATCGTTAAGAGAGTCGTATATGATAATAAGTTAATGATAATTGTTTGGCTGAGTTTATGCTATTTTTAGTAAGTCTAAAAATAGTAAGTCTGAAAATAGTAAGTTATATTTGGTTAATGATAATTGTATGTTATGGGCATGCTTATATATGGATATATTCACAATGTGTTATAAATAAATCAATTAGGAACATGATCAAGTAATTTTAGTAGCGTTTGTTTATATGCGTAGAATTTGATATGAGTAATAATTATAGGAACGGATTTCGAGGAGGAACATTATTAAACGGTGATTGCTTGTCCAGATTTGATATCCAGGTAGGATACACTGACCCTATACTCTATGATGTGTTATGAATGAATGTTGGATTGTCTGTTATGGATGCTGAGCATGATTTATATGAGATTGGTATTGGTTGGATTGAGTGTTGTTTATTATCATTGGTACGCGCATTGCATTATTTAATAGCATGATGGATTAAGAGTATTGTTGCATTCATGAGCATTGCATGTGCATTGGTTACGGATACGAGATGATGATGATATTATTGGGCCCAGGCTAGTTCTGCAGGACTAGACCTGGTGACCTCAGCTGTTATGCTGGTGTTCAGCGACGGCCGATTATAGTCTGCCGGGAGGTTCGGTATGGCTGGGTGTTACGGGTTTGAGATTGTGATTGAGATTGAGATTGAGCTCGAGCATAGCATTGCATTGCATTTGCATATCATAATTGTTGCATTATCTGTTTTTGTGTTATCCTACTCAACCGCGAGGTTGACAGTGTATTCGTGTACACCTACGATGATCCGAAATGGGGAGTAGATTCTACAGGTCAGAGACAGATGGATTAGGAGCTTGGGCATGGAGAGAGACATGGCTTAGACCTACTTAGAATTAGATCACATACTTAGATTGTACTTTATTCTTTGCAATGAGTTGTAATATCAAAAGTTCAAATTTAATCAGTTTTATGTAAAGTACTTTGGTTTGTTTTACTTTGTTATTCACTACCTCGGACATTCCGAGATGGTAACAACTCTATTTATTTGAGAATGTCTTGCTAAAGGCTCTTAAATAAATGAGGGTGTTACAGTCGAGGTTTATAAGCTTGAGCATTTTTATATGGAAAAAAATAGAGTTGGCTTGCTAATCTTTAAATTAATTAGTTCTATCACCACTACTTTGACACTTTTAGACTTTCCTCTTTCAGAGCTTCGTCAAATGCCTCGGGAGAATATTTTTGGGGTTATTAGAGTATCCACATTGAAGAGAATCACCCTTCCTCTTAGATGAGAGAGAGTGCTAAGAGGATGTCCTCTTCAATGTGTAACTTACATCAACCATCCTCTTTGAAGGAGGAAGAGGAAGACTTCCTCTATTTTTAGAGGAAGTAGATCATTGGCCCTTGTGCCCAACATCCAATAGGATTAATGCATGTAATTTTTTTTACATAATTTTTATTAAAACAAATGTATAAAATTTGCAAGTGGAATAATTTTACGTTTTTCATATATTATACGGTAATAGTTTTACGTTTTTCGTATATTGTACGGTATTAATTTTACATTTTCGTATATTGTACGATAATAATTTTACGTTTCTTCGTATATTGTATGGTAATATTTTTAAGTTTCTCGTATATTGCATGTTTGAATTTTTATATTGATGCAAGTGGAATCATGTAGTAACTACTACATTTCGTATATATTCATTGCATGCATTAGAATATATTTTATGTTGGTAAATTGTGTATTAAATGCATTCTCAACTAATCCTATTCAATTTTGTATTTTTTTCTTTTATAAATAAGCACTCATTTTTATCTCATATTATGTAAAAAAATCAATTCTTATGTTGTTTTCATTAGGCAATAAAATTTTTAATTATGATATGAATCATAATAATCATCTAACAATTGTTAGAGAGTCATTTGTCGTTACCCCTGACACATATGAGGAGCGAAATTTACACGATTTTATGTCTAGGAGGGAAGCACTACATGACAGACAAATTCACACGTCTTTGAAAAACGATTTGGTTGAACATATATGGACGATGTTTCAAGATTCAAATTAAGATTAAAATATGTATCATAACTAATGACATTTGCTTCTCTTTCATTTGATGTTTTTTTTTGGTAATCCGTTTGTAATTTATTTGTAACATATTTTATTTGATAACGCCATCAATTTTTTTAGTAAGAACCTTATTAATTTGTAAAAAAATGACTCAAAAAAAATAAAACATACTCCCTCCGAATTTCTATGTTGTTCCCCTTTCCCAATTCAATCGATAACAATGTTGTTCCCTATTTCCATATTTAGTAAAAAAAGTAGTGGTGAAATTACTAGACTATCCTTGTTCTATATTTAGAATTACATAAATTGCCATCCAACTTGGCCCACTTTCACTCCCTCTAAACCAGCCCAATTAACCTAACCCAACCTACATTATTCTAATTAAACCCACCCTAACCCAATTTACCCACCTTAAATCTTATTCTAGAATTTTCTTAATTAAACCCTTAGCTATCTCACCAACCGTACATCTCCCTCACACTCATACATGTTCATCCCTCCCTCATTCCATCTTCATACTCATCTCCTTCAAACCCTAATCCTCTCATCTCTCTTCTGCCGTCATTCAAACTTCAATCTTTTAACTCCCTCTTCCATCTCCCTCATTCAAAGTTCCTACTTCATCCTTATCTCACTGTAAAGACTACTATCGCGTCGTCTTCATACTATCGTCTTCATACTATTGTCTTCGTCTTCATACTATCATCTTCAGATCTGCCATTTTTTCGAGGTAATGTTCTTCATTCTTCAGTCGTCTTCGTCTTCATACTAATGTTACGATTTTTTTGTTTTTTCGTCTTCATTCTTCGTCATATTCGTCTTTAGATCTGCCTGCATGTTCCATTTTTATTCTTCCTTTTATTTTTATGTTTTTTAATTCTTCAGATCTACAATTTTTAAATTTTTAAAATTTTTAATTCGTCATATTCTTCATACTATTGTTACGATTTTTAATTCGTCTTATTATTTTAAATTTTTAATTCGTCATGTTCAGATCTACAATTTTTATGTTCTTCAGATCTGCATTTTTTTAATTATTTTAAAGTTTTTTATTGTTACGATTTTTATGTTCAGAACAGTCCCATTTTTCGTCTTCATATCTGCATTTTTTTAATTCTTTTAAATTTTTTAATTGTTACGATTTTTATGTTCAGATCTACAATTTTTATGTTCTTCAGATCTGCCTTTTTTCTCGTCTGTGGCATGTCCATTTTTTTTTATCGAATTTCGCTTTAAAATACGTCCTGATTAGATCTGCCTGCATATCTGGGTTCATATTTCGCTTTAAAATTGTGAGGGTAAGGGTTGGAATGCTAATCTTCACCAGAATTCATGACTATAAATTTAGCTACAAAGTCACGTGGTTCGGCAAGGTGCTAGTGTTAGGTTAGAATGGCATGCATTCAGTAGTTCATTGGATTAACGAAAATGCTTTAATATTCCCAGAAGTTCATTGGATTTACGAGTATTTTAATGTTTAGATTTGGTTTTTCTGATGGTCCGATATTTCTAATTTGCCTGTTTTACATGATTTTCAGAGGATGGAAGATGATGGGTTGAAAGATGGGGTCGATTCTGAAGTTGTTATTCCTTATTCTGTCGATGATTGTGATACTTTTGTGCCTGAGACTTGTCCTGAGTTTGATGAGAGGATGGAGGGTCTCCAACGTGAAGTTGAACGGAGTATGGCAGAGGAAGAGGAGAGAAGGAAAAGGGTATGGGCCATGACACAAACATCTGAACATAGAAAGTGGTTTATTTTGGAAATGTCGAAATATTTCCCTGCATTTAAGTTACTTCTGGATGAATTTTCCAGGTTGATTTCGAATCCTTTATTTTTCGAATTTCCAGTTATTGTTTTTTTGTTTTTAAAAACTAGTGATGAATTGCATGCATTGCTGGGTTTTTCTGAGTTAATAGCCCAATGATTTTTTGAGGGTTTAGATCTTGTTGCATGCATAATGCCACCATATTCTCAGAATATGAAGAGGCTATGCATGCAGTCAGATCTGAGGTGGTTCTTCATATACTGTAATTTTCAGTTGAATGCCGAGTTGAATTTTAAATAAAATGCGCCAACAACATCATTCAATATGCAAAGTTCATACAGTTACAATATTAAACCCAAAAAATTACAACAACATGACTCTGTATACTTCAACTTGTCTATGTTCTTCAACTTCTCTGTTGCTGTTGTTCAAAAACTGATTGTTGTTGGTAGGTTGTTTGGTGTACTACAAAACTTGACCCAAAATGAGTACAATAAACAACCTAAACAAAAGATTAGTTCAGTTTGATCTTCAGTCCATTATAATTGAATCTATGAGTTGAGAAATGCGATAAAAGTCACTTTCATCACCAACATTTTGAACATACCTAATAGCATCCTTCACCACATTTAGGTCAGCATGTAGATACTGTGGTAGTGTTCCAGCTCTGGCCAACTTCGACTTGTGCATATGTGGTATCTTGTACCTATTGTGTCCTTTGATTTTTATCACTTCTAGCATACAAGCCTGCCATGTTATAAACACATAATTTAGTTTAACAGTTTCAAGATTGTTAAACGCATTAGTTACCGCTTCCACCAACTCTTCTAATTTGTAAGAGTTACTTTGTGTTTTTAATGACTGAATTGCCCTAAAAAAACCCAAATCCAACACATTCATATCTGGTGAATTTGGTGGTTGTTGTACTAGCTGAATATTCCATCCATCTGAACTGGCTGCTTCTCTGAATTCCAAATCTGTGTTCGTCAAATGTGGGCGTGCGTTGTCTTGTTGTATAAATATTGTCTTTGTTGCGTTGGCTGGCCATTTCCTCTTTATTTCAGGCAGAACCGTCCCTAGAATCATTTCCTTGACCACTTGCTTGTTAATTGATTCAATTGGCTTAGTTTCCATTGTTCCTGCAACCCTGTTCTTTGAATTCCTCTTTGCTGGTTCCAAACTTATAAATGGCCAAATTCCAAATTTTCCATCAAATATCACTTCATTGTTAGAATCATAATGAGGTCTACCAACAGCACACATGAACATTATTTTACCAATAAATGTTTTTGATTGAACACTTCTATAAGGATCTGGTTCTGTTTGTGACAAGTAGTACCTTTGACCGTCTTTTGTTATGTAAAACCACTTTTCGTCAATGTGTATGACATTTTTTTGATCTTTAAATTTCACTTGACTAATAATGTGATCATAATGAAGTTGAGAAAGACAGAAAATTAACCTACAAAACTTATTTTTATCAGTCAAACCTGGTTTGAGTGAATTCGTATGGCTCCTTATGACCTTATCAGTTATCCATTTACGAACCAGACTTTGACTGCATTTCATAACTTTTGCCACCCTTCGTTGTGTTGTTTTGTCACCCAAGTCAACGTCCTTGAACTTTTCTTCGTCGAACACTATTTTTGCTCTTCCTTTTTTTCCCTTTATCTTGCTGACCACGTTGATAACCTCCCCATTATCTTTCTGCTGTCTTGCTTTCTGCCATATATTTGTGATAGTTTTCCTTGTGACATTGAATTGTGTTGCTACTGCATTCATACTACCTTTTGCTGGTTTACCATTCTCGCATTTTTCAAGTAGTATTTGGCATATTTTCTGTCTTTCTAAATTAGTTAGGTTTCTGGTTTTATACATATTGAGGTATTAATGTGGATTTGGCACTTTGTAAATAAGTGTTGATTGTATTTAATGTTGGGTTTTTTTGTTTGTATGTTGATAAATGTTCAGTTTTAAAACTGTTCCCCCTTTTATACTTGAGAACCCTAGATGAAGTTGAACTTTGCACATTTTGGATGAATTTTGGCGCATAAATTTAAGTTGCTGAAAATTTTCGAAATGGCGCAAAAATGAAAATTTCGTGCCTTTTTGAAATTTAATGCACAACTTGTGTGTCTTCTTCATTATTACAGTACAGATTGAAATTCGACATTGAAGAACGAACCCGCATGCAAATCTGAAGTTTCGTTTTGTTTAATTCCTTCTTCTGGGTTGTATTGCGAATTTCTGTAATTTTAATTTCTAAGTCGTCATTTTGTAATTTAAGACAATATTTATGAACGGTTATGTAACGGTTATGTAATTTCAGATTTTAAGGACCAAATATGTAATCTCCGTATTTTTGTAAGTTCTGACATTGTTTATGAAGAACTTGAATTTTTATGGAATTTAGCATGAATGTTGGGTTTCCAGATTTCTGGAAATTAAATTTGAATTGAGCAAGAATTCTGGAAATTAAATTTGAATTTTTCCAGATTTCTGGAAAATTTCAGAGTAGTAGTTGAAGATGAATCTGATTCACAGATTTTGATTAGTTGATGTAGTGAAAGATTAAAGCTACTTAGTTTTATTTATCTATAATTAATCAAGATTTTCACTTTCCAATCCAATACCCTTATGGTCTTTTTTACACCTTTTCACTTTTTCCTTAATTCTAGTGCCCCCAACAAAAGGGAACAACATAGAAATTCAGAGGGAGTATAAACTAATATTAAAAAGATATTAAATAATGAAAGAGGAAGAAAAGAGGATCCTCTTTGATGTGAGGAAACAAATTAAAAGAGGAGAAAGAAGAGGGTGAAGATAGTGGAAAATGATTTGGATGAAAGAGAATGTGAGGTGTCAACAAAACAGTGGAAAGGAGAAAAAATAAGAGGATGAAACCATCCTCTTCAATGTACATGCTCTTAAGCTACCCCGTATTATAGCGAATAATTAATTTTTCAGGGTTTTTGCTCCTTATTTGCACCAAAAAATAAATGCTCGTTTATGGTGTGGTGACAATTGTTTAACATTGGAACCCGTACTGTATGTTTCACATGTTTATCTTAAATAATCTCCATGATAGTTGTTTGAAACGTCAACTAAATGATTGAATCAATTAATTTAATTACATTAACTGGGTGTTTTGATCTGTTTGATTACGTTGTCGTCACGATGAAAACTTTTTTAAAACTTTCAAAGTGAATTGCATGTAAAAGGAGTTAGAGAGAAATTAAATGAATAATTATGAAAATGGTAAAATTTGAAGTTCATCAAATATTATTGACAATTCTAATAACGTGTAGAGTGTAGACACTAAATAGCAACACCCATTATAATTTACACGAGTTCTTCTACTCTTTATCCATGTAATATTTTACAGCAGACGAGATCTCAACAACATCGTCCACAAATGATTGGATATTCCGATCCGATGAGCCACCGAGCGCCACTGCTTCCCTAGCGGCACTCTTCCATTCCGCGGTCTTCGCTCGAATCTCCACCGCTCTAGGCCCATCCATGACCTCTTCAAGACACTTCGTAACTTCCTCAACCAGAACCAACCCATCCTTATCGGGCCACAGCCTAACCCCAACACCTAAAACCTCAGACATAAGCTTAGCATTGGTAGGCTGGTCACTCCAAAAAGGATAAGCAATTACAGGAACACCGACACTAATAGTTTCCAACATCGAATTCCAACCACAATGTGTTAGAAAACAACCCAATGATTTATGGGACAGTACCTTATCTTGTGGACACCATTTTACAACCATACCTTGTTCTTTAGTCTCATCCAAAAACCAGTCAAGAAATTCCCTTGCACTCTCACTCACTGAATAACTCTTTTCTTTAACAACCCAAAGGAATGGCCTCTTACAATTAATCAAAGCCTTCCCAATAATCTCCATTTGTTCTCTTGATAGTATAATTACGCTCCCAAACGACACGTAAATAACGGAATTAGCCTTATTTTGTTTAAGCCAATCAATGCATTTATCATCTGGTTTCCACAAGTTAATCCCTACATGATCATCATTACCATGACAATGTTCTTCACCTAAGAGAATTGTTGGTGGAACTAATGGACCGACTGCCTTGATATCGACAAATTTTGTCAAATATTTAACAACTTCTTTCTCAAGCTCATAAAACGAGTTAGCCAAAACCCACCTTACATTATCGACATTTTTCACGGCTTGCGACAACGATTCATTCATGCTCATATTAGGGTTTGAAGGGAGCACTATTGAGGGAAGATCACAAGCCTCTAGTAGTGGTAAACACGGTAATCTAACGCTAATATGAGGGTTCTCTTCTGTGGGGAAATCATTGAGATTATTGTAGTAGCTATGGTAAATTGCAAAAAGTGTACATGGTTGAATCCATAGCATAGCGCAGGGGATGCTTAACCGAACCGCGACATTAGTCGCCCAAGGTACAAATGGGCTAGTAATAATACACGAGAATTTTTTGGAAGTAATTTGGTTCGAAGATAAGGATATTATAAGGTTGTACAAATTAATTGGACCGACTTTGGCTAGGGTGTCCAGGTACGTGTTTAGGTTGCTCTTACGATCATAATCTAGGTCGAAACCATCAGAGAAAGATTCAAAGTCAATACCAGATATCGAAAGGGTGTTGCTAGAGGTCGTCGTGGTGACGTTGTGGTTGTTTTGGTTGAGAAGATGGTGGTAGAAAATTTCGGTGGTGGCAACAGTGACGTGAATATTAGCTTTGGTTTGTAAGTGTTTGGCTAGTCTAAGCATAGGATTAATGTGGCCTTGTGTGGCAAATGACACCATTAGGACATTTATTTTTGGTGCTTCTTGCTCCATATTATCCTAGTATAGAAATTAAAGAATTTGAGAGAGAGTTGTGTGTGAATATTTTGTTGTGTTCTGATTCATTCACCAATCACAATATATAAATGCTCACATGGTTATCCGAAATAATGACCGTGGTTAATCACGATATGTTTCATACGCTCGTTAAAAATAGATTATTAGCAATATGTAAAGCAGCTTGGTTATGAATATGTAAAGGAAACGATGTGGGATGCTCAATGCCAAAATAAACTTGCTAGTAATTAATCCCTTTAACCATAATATTTCACAAGTAGCTGAAACCATGCTCGATAATCAGCTTCAGCGGAAGATCGAAAAACTGTAACTTGTTTTTCGTTTTCGACAACATAGGAGAACCTCTAAGAAAAATAAGATAAACATTAAGAAAGCGACTGTAAGAATTATGGGTCTAATACAGTTATATACGTGGATAGATTATTTATTCGGTATTAATTGTATTTATGTGCTATCTATTAAATTATGCCTAAATATAAAGTGATCAACCACGGTATATTAAATACAGATTTATTTACATCTTAAAAAGTATGAGCATGACCATTATCTAAATGTAGATGTCCATTAGGTCTCTAATGTATGATGAACGCATTAGACTAAGAAGACTATATATATTATATAGACACCTAGGTTATGGTCCCTAATAGCACACAATAGTCTAGTCTCCCGGCATCCCATCAGTATAGAGATTCTCATTAGTACACGTGACTACTAGAAGACCAAATCTGAAGACTGTACCTTCAAGCGGTTCGTGCCAACATTTACTCATGTAATCAGGTACGCTTTCGCATATAATATTTACCGAATAATTTAGTATAGAGTTATTGACCTTTATTCTAATGATTAAATCTAACAAGTGGTATCAGAGCCATATTCATATTAAATTATTTGGTTTGAATTAAATTTTACCTGTATTTCATGTTTATGTGATACGAACTTGGACTCTGAATCATGACTAATTTGATTCCTACATCGTTTCGGTATCATGGCTATTTGGGAATACAGAGTAATATTTGGTTTATTAACATTTATTCTTGCTATAAAATGTTGGAAATTATCGGGACTCGGGAGGGACTAGAGAGGGGAGTAACTCTTTACCCCACAATAATGAATAGAGAAACTCTTTTTAAAAAAAATATACTTAACCTACTTTTTGTGTCCCTAGGAAACCTCATTACATATATAAAAGAATCTTGAAAAACTATTTATGTGGTACAATGTGGATTCAGAATTAGGCTAATGCTAGTCTCTCATTCAATCTCCCAATTTTAGTTTTTTTAAGGGTTTTTTGTCTAACACCATCTTTAAAAAACTTTTTCTTCCAAACACCACCTTTAAAAAAATAATTTGTCAAACACCACCTTTAATAATTATTTTTTGTCAAACACCACATTTTGGCCAAAGTTTCAACGTTTATGATTGGGTGACTTTCAATCGATGTTTGAGATAACAAACGAGGTCGGTTTAGAGTGTTCCTGAACTCGTTGGAAAGGTGGGAGTACAGGCTTTCCAACGGCTATCAACACGGTGGTCAAAAGTATCCTTATGTGGGGTAGATTGATGTGTAAAGTAAAGCTAGTCACATAGGGTTAATGTAAGTCGAAGTAGGATTTTTCGTGGGTCAATTCACTCCCGCTGAACCACCACTTGCACCAACGACCACCACAGTGAACACAACTGTGACATACCTTGTCTTCCCCTCAACCTACATACCAAATTTCAAACCAAACCAAACATCATAACCCCATTTAAAGACCCTTGAAAACCCCTCTAACAACTCGTTGTAAACCCAAATTCTAGCTATTTCTCTGACCAACCTTACTTTACACATCAATCTATCCCACATAAGGACATCTTTGACCACCGTGTTGACAACCGTTGGAAAGCCTGTACTCCCACCGTTCCAACGAGTTCAAGAACACTCTAAACCGACCTCCTTTGCTATCTCAAACATCGACTGAAAGTCACCCCATCACAAACTTTTATCTTATTACATATAGACTTTTATTTATTTTTATTAAATTATTTAGCTATACTCCACATCCGTTATTAGCATATTTAACAACTTAATATATCGTTCTCTATAAAAATTGAATTAAACAACTCCGCGAATTTTCCCGTGTGTTACACTAATTTGTATTTACTTTGTTTTACCCGTATAAAATAAAGTAAATGTAAACAATTGAATGGAACCTGTTAAATGGTACATTTAAATTTGTTCAACTCGAGTCGGGCTTGTAATCAAATTCAACTTATTGGCCAGTCTGAGCATAGAACATCATTTGGTGTTGTTTGATTGAGGGACAACCTGACAGCGGAGCCTCTAACTTTTTTTCATTTTGTCTGAGCGTGAAATAATTTATGTATGAAGATTAAAGCTATTGTTGAATTTAGACGATCATTATTTATGAGGACTCCGAAATATTAGGGGATGTTTGTTTTGCATAAATGTATCGGTATAAAATTAAGAATCAAAACAGGTTGATATAGGTTTGAAATTCGATTCCTGATACCATGTGTTTCGGTCAATTCAGGAATGAGAAATCTCGTTTTCTATATCTATTTTATTGACTTTATTTATCATTTATCTATGTACAAATTTTTTCTTTTAAATTTTTATATTAATCATATAAAACTTGTATATATTTTATTTTATAAATTTCAATTTATTTTTATTATAATAATATTTATCATTAAATGTATAAATTAAAAAACGAAGAAAATTAATTCTTGTATTTTTTACGGAAACAAAAATTTTAAAAGAAAAATTAATCATATGCATTTCTATTTTTACGAGAGAAAACATTTGTTATTACTATATTTTTTTCAATTCTATATATTGTTTAATTTGATACCTAGAGGTATCAATCTCATAGTCTTTCCTTAGGTATGAGAAACTTCTACCCCATGAGTAGAGATGACAATGGATCCCGGATTCTACCCAAATCCACCAGACCCTATACCCAAGGGTAGGATATGGATTCCATTATTTTAGATCCTTAGGATCCGGATCGGGCCCATATCCTTATACGAGTACGAGGGTTGGATCTGGATCCCACCACTAAGATCCAGATCCTACCCTTGAACCCTCTTTTAATTTTTATAAGAGTAATTTTTGGATAGATTCGACCCTTCAGAGGTAGATCATGGAAACGAGCAATGTAATACCCCGTAATTTTAGTCTCGGTCAACGACAGTCAACCCATGTTTATACAAGTATTTCAAATGGAATATTTATAAAATATTTTACGTAAACTATTATTATTTTATAAATCGTATTTCTACGATTACTTCGTATTTCATAATCATTTTATATTTAACGATTATTTCATAAAATGACATTCCATTCGTATTTCTTTAATTTTGATAATATATATAATTATAATTAAATATATTTCATATTTATATTTATTTCTCAATTATACTTGTTTTATTATTTAAGTCATAATTATATTTAAACCCTAATTTTTATATATTTTATGTTAGTTCTAATAAAATTATATTCTCATAATTAATTTAATTAGTATAAAAAAAAAACTATACGTACTCGTTTATTTTAAATTACGGGTAGAGAGCGGGATATAGTCTTGAGATGAGTGATGGGCCGAGTAAGAAAAACGATGGGTTGTTTACCTATGCTACACTACTAAACATACCCTAACCATAAACCCTACCTCATATACCACATCGACAAACCTTATTCTTTTTCATCGACAAACATAAACCTATGGCATCGACATACCACTCTTGTGCCTCCCAACTCCGACCTAGCACACAAAAAAAGATAAAACCCTAATTCCGCTTTAGAGAGGCGCGAGGCTGAGAAGAGACGAGACATCATCATCATCGTAGTAAGTTTATACTTTCTTTCGTTTTAGTACGTATTATATCATCGTCGCATTTGTGTAGAATGATTTTATCAACGTTACTATGTTCCTATTGCTTTCAATTGCTTTTTGGTTAGATGATCTGGTGCGAGTTATGGGTAATGGTTATAGTACGTTTTTAGGGTCTGTTGGTGGGTGTGGGGTGGTGCGTGGTGGCTGGAACACCACCAGAAGGAGTTGCGAATAAGAGCAAAAACAGGGGAAAGGAAAGCAGAGGGTCATGAGATGCGTGGGTTTGAGGGGTTGTGTAGAGGGTTAGAGTCGTGTCGAGGGTTGATGATTACCACCAGGGGAGTTGTAGGAGGAGAGAGAAGTCGTGGGTGGTGCTAGGTGGAGGTTAGGGTGGTAGTGTTGGTGGCAGGAGAGCGGTTTGTAGGGAAGGAAACCGGTTATGGTGGAGTAGTTGCAGAAAACCGAGATGGGGCAGGGGTTTTGGTGGTAGTTTTTGTGGCGATAGGAGGGACACTAGGGCGAAAGGTTACCCACTCTGGAACCACCGTATGTCAGTGGTGACAACGGTGGTGGCCAGAGGCGGTGAGGGACGTGGTGGAGAGAGAGAGTGGTGCGTGAGAAGAGAAGGGATTAGAAGTAGTTGCTGAAAGCGAAAAATGGCGTGTACGTGTGCAGCCTGTTTTGGGTTGTGTGCGGTGGTTGTATGGCGGCTTTAGGCGGTAATTCATATAAGGTACAGGTTGTCGGTAGTGCAAGGAGGGTAAAAGGGACCTTTCGCGGTGGTCATATATAGGTGGCTGGGCTGGTGGCTAGCAGATGGTAAAAAGGGGCGATGTGGGTCTGCTTGTATGTTTCTGTTTGGTTTGTTTAGGCTGTTTGGCCTGTTTGTATGGGCCCGTTATTATTTTAGTATGGGTCTGCCTATTCTTTTAGTATGGGCCTGTTTGTTATTTTGTATGGGTTTGTTTGTGTTGTAAGTAGTATATTATTATTATTATTATTATTATTATTCTTATTATTATTGTTATTATTATTATTATTATTATTATTATTATTATTATTATTATTATTATGTATTGTTATGCATTATTATTATTTAATAAAAATTTATGGGTGTGTGATTTTATTAGTGTTGTGATTTTATAATTTTAAGATAATTATGTTATTGATATTATTATTAATGTTAGTTATGTTTTGACGATTGTTATGATAAATATTATTGTTATTGTTATTATTAGTAATAGTATGTTTATTATTATTAACAATATTGCTCATTCTTTAATTATTAAAGTTGTTAAGTGAATTTTATTATACAAGAATGTGACGGTTATCGATAGTCGACTATATTTTCAATGTCCGTTTATTTAATTGAAGTTGGTTATAAATGTAATAAGGACGAGTTGTTAAGTTGATTGAAGTAGTCATATTTAAATACGGTCTCGTTGTGCGTAATATATTATTTAATTAGTTAATTTGATTAATTGATATATTATATTTGTTTATGTCATTACATTAGTTTTTTTTTTTTTGGTAAAGGTCATTACATTAGTTAATAATTATGTATTTTATAATCGTTGTGTCGTGATTGCTTATTTAATTAAGTTCATGAATAAGTTAAGTAGACGAGAGTACAAATAGTTATTGGAATGATTAGTGATTGTATATCTCTGCTAATTGTTAGGTGACGGTATTGAAGTGGCATAATTCGGTTTACTTGCTGGCTTGTTGTTGGATTACATTGCTATCCAGGTAGGATACACTGGTACCATATTCTATGACGTGCTTTGAATGGATATGTATATTGTATGTTATGGATGCAAGTGTGATTATTTCGAGAATGATATATAGTGGCTGGACATTTTTATATTGCATTCATAAGCATGGCATATGCATCAGATACGAATTTGAGATGATGAGATACTATTGATGAGATATTATTGGGCCCAGGCTAGTTCTGCAGGACTAGCCTGGTGACCTCAGCTGTTATGCTGGTGTTCGGCGACGACCGATTATAGTCTGCCGGGAGGTTCGGTATGGCAGGGTGTTACGGGTTTGAGATTGAGATTGTGATTGAGAATGAGATTGAGATTGAGCTCGAGCATATCATTGCATTTGCATATCCTAATTGTTGCATTATTATTATTGTGTTACCCTACTTAACCGCGAGGTTGACAGTGTATTCGTGTACACCTACGATGATCCGGAATGGGGAGTAGACTCTACAGGAAAGAGACAGAAGAGCTAGGAGCTGGGGCAGGAATGTGAGCTGCAGACTTTGGACCGACTTAGATTTATATCACATTTAGAGAAGTCATCAGTTATATTCTCTTTTTCCGCTCAACAGTATTTGTAATAATAAAAGTTAAAATTTTATCAGTTTTATATAAAGTACTTTGGTTGTCTTACTTTGTTATACACTATCTCGGACATTCCGAGATGGTAACAACTCATTTATTTGAGAATGTCTTGCTAAAGGCTTCTAAATAAATGGGGGTGTTACAAAGTGGTATCAGAGCGAACGATCCTCAGGCCTAAACCAAATGAATAATAATGAACGTAGAAAGAGTCTAATAAAATGAACCCCAGGTTAGTAATTGTTAGGAGCCCCCAAGATTGGGATGAGTTAGGGGCCCCCCCTCAAACCAAGCCACTGGCCCTTTCAGTCTAACCTGGAAACCCGCGAGTGATGCAGAGAGTGGGTAGTAATGAAATAAAGGAACGGACCTAGTTATATTGTACTAACAGTTTGCAGGAGCAGAATGAGGTAAGTAATGATAAGGTAAGTAATGATGTGATACATGGTTAATGATGTGCGATGAAAGAATATGGTTGATAATCTGTATTGTGTATCATAAGATTGATATTGACTGTGATTGAGATGCGTATTAGTCCAAGTGTTGAGAACATGGGAATGAGTATATGAGTTTGAAATGTGAGTTTGACTTGTATGGTGATATGCATGCAGTTATATGATCCCTGAACCCTTAGGTAGATATATAGTATAATGATATGGTTAATGATTTGATGAAAAGCAGCATCTTAGTGATTTTTTTTACGATATATTTTCGTCCTTCATAAGTTGTTATTGTTATGATGGTAGAAACTAATGCATTGCCTATACATGCATGATTATTGACTTATTTGGTTGATTTTACTTTTGGTTTTGCAATCTCTATTGTTTTCTAGATGGCAATTACCTGTTAATATGGTGCAATGTGATTTCCATGCTTCAAATGATATTTCAACATGTTTAAAGGAGGAATGATTTTGTTTCGATATGGTCATGTGAAGTAATCTTAAAGGAACTAAGACTTTAATAAATTTCCAGAATATTACCTTGTTTGTACGGGCTGCCATTTTAATGTGTTCTTTATATGAATATGAAAATTTTATGTATGATAACATTCTGAGTTAGCTTCCCAATGCTTTTGGTTTCATGTTAATACGAATTATACTTTGCGAGAAATAAATATTTTAGTCGACAGTGGTTAGATTGTTACTGCACATTTTTGTTTTGACCCATGCTTTTGTAAAAGAAATAATTTAAAACGTGGTTATTGTTTATGTATAATCCCAACTCCACTGTTTAGAATATTCATTCACGTTTCTCAAAATGATAAGCCACGAAAAATCTTAGCGAGCAGTTATTTAATAGTAATTTTTTTGCAAGTTGCTCAATTTTCTGTTTAATTGCTGGAAAGTTTTATTCAGACCAACTGAGTTGTGAAATTTTTTTTTTTAAAAAAAAAAAATAATTTCCTTAATAGATTGAATTGATTCTTTTTCCTGTGATTAGTTAATTCCTTATATTTTCTAAAAACTATAATAGCTTGCAAAATAGCTAAACGGTTATTTAATTATGATTTTGAAAGATACTGTGTGATGTGTGATGGTTGAAAAGTGAAAGTTTGAAATATGAAAGTTTAATCAGATATGAATTCAGTAATGTAAACCATGTAATATCCTGTTATAGCGTTAGTAGTATGTACGATAGACATATGATATGAATATAAAAGTTATTATATGATAATATAGCCTTGTTATTTCGTTGAGTTTTATATAAAGTAGTTTCAACTATACAGACGTTATTACTTTCTATTGCTATGATATCAAAATAATTATGTGGTGTCCATATGTAATGTTAAAATAATGTTCATCAGGGAAGAGTCTGGACACGTGGTAGAAGGAATTAACTGGTAAATTTATTAGCATGATATCGCAATCAAATTGTTATAATTAATTGTGATTATTTGAACAATGTGAATTCTGTTGGTGATCTTTCATATATATATCAATGGTATATCTTTGTCTATTCCCTTGCAACAATAGCCCCTATACCTTCTCCATGTATATTGTTATGCCCCTAAGTGATTTGCATAATGCTATGTTTAAAATCTGATCGCAATCTATTGAATTAATAATTGGTTTAACTTCTTTATACCTAGAGATGTTAAGCTGTTTTGCTAGTCTAAGATTGGTGTATACCTCGGGAAATAAGTCAATGCTCCATGTTAATTACATTAGTTAAGATTTGTCTTATGTCTTTTCTAAGATATGATTTTTTTCCTCTATAATATGATTATGATCATGAAATGTTTTAATTTGTCAATTATGGACTATGAGTTAGCTGATTGTCTACATTTATGTAAAGGTGTTAAAATTTTTGTCAGAATTTCCAAAAGTATATAAGTGTTAGTTACTTTGATTCTATTGCGTAGCATGAAATTGACAAGTATGTGGTGTTGCTTTAAAAGTCGGATGCTAGTTGACAGTATAGAGTAATTACCTTATCAAATGATTTGTGATTGTTGATTGAGTGACCTTCTTGAACTTTGGATGTCGAAATTATAATGAGGTTACGAGGACGTAACCATGTCTTAAGGAGGATAGGATTGTAAAATCTTGATGAATTGTGATCTGGTTAATTGATATTTTATGATTGGTTGATTGAGGTTTACCATACATGGAGTCTCCTGTTTGATTCCTATGTTTCGATCAATGTCATGGTCCTTTAAGTGTTATGTACTTCTGTCGTATGTTAAACTTTGAGGACAAAGTTTCTTAAGGGGGATAGAATGTAACACTTCGCGTTTTAGAGCTTATATATATGTAGTACTTGTGTTTGTCTTATGCTGTGGGGTGTTTTGTTATCGTTACGGGGTGGCGAACTTCGGGACGAAGTTCATTTTAAGGAGGGAAGACTGTAATACCCCGTAATTTTAGTCTCGGTCAACGACAGTCAACCCATGTTTATACAAGTATTTCAAATGGAATGTTTATAAAATATTTTACGTAAACTATTATTATTTTATAAATCGTATTTCTACGATTACTTCGTATTTCATAATCATTTTATATTTAACGATTATTTCATAAAATGACATTTCATTCGTATTTCTTTAGTTTTGATAATATAATTATAATTAAATATATTTCATATTTATATTTATTTCTCAATTATACTTGTTTTATTATTTAAGTCATAATTATATTTAAACCCTAATTTTTATATATTTTATGTTAGTTCTAATAAAATTATATTCTCATAATTAATTTAATTAGTATAAAAAAAAACTATAAGTACTCGTTTATTTTAAATTACGGGTTGAGAGCGGGATATAGCCTTGAGATGAGTGATGGGCCGAGTAAGAAAAACGATGGGTTGTTTACCTATGCTACACTACTAAACATACCCTAACCATAAACCCTACCTCATATACCACATCGACAAACCTTATTTGTAACATTTCGTGTTTTAAAGTCTATATAAGTGCTACTTGTGATTGTTTCCTGCTTGTTATATGTTTCCTTACCGTTATGGGGTAGCGAACTTCGGGACGAAGTTCATTTTAAGAAGGGAAGACTGTAATACCCCGTATTTTAGTCTCGGTCAACGGCAGTCGAACTATGTTTTATACACGTATTTCAATCAAATGGAATGTTTATAAAGTATTTACATAAACTATTATTATTTTATAAATCGTATTTCTACGATTATAGCGTATTTCATAATTATTTTATATTTGATGATTATTTCATAAAATGTCATTTTATTCGTATTTCTTTATTGATAATATATTTATAATTAAATATATTTCCTATTCTATATTTATTCTTCGTTTATACTTGTCTTATTGTTTAAGTCGTAATTATTTTTAAATCCTAAATTTTTATACATTATTATATAAGTGCTAAATAATTTTATATTGTTATAAGTAATTTAATTAATTCTTGCTAATGCTAAAGTACATAATTTAATTAGTATAAGTATTTGTACGTACTCCTTAATTTTAAAGTTGCGAGATAAGAACGGGGTATTGTCATATTGGTTCTCGGGATGCGTGATGGGTTTGGGCTTGCGATTGATGCTTGATGGGTGGTGTCGACCATGTAGGGCATCAAAGGTTGAAAACAAAACTCAAACCCTAATTCTATCTATCGACATACACTTTACCCCTTCATCGACATCAATAACACAAAACCCTACTCCTCTTTTTCACTTTACTGTCTTCATCCCTTCTTGCCTCCCTTCACCATGAAAACAAAACCACCACCTTTGTAACATCCCGTATTTTCGTAAAATCTACTTTGGGCGTTTTAAATTATTTTTGGTAATAAAATAATATTTTAATAATTTATTTCGAAAGATTTTAATTTAATAGGTAAGATCCGTCTTAAGAACCTCAAGTCCTTAAGACGAATACAATTTGGCAAGGTTAAATTCCCGTATCTTAAGTATCCGTTCTAATAATCCGACCCATTTTATGTACTCGGGAAGGACAAGTCCATAAAACCCCCAAAACCCTTCCATCGACATAATGCTTCTTCTTCATTTCATTTCACTGTGAAAATAATCCTCACAAAACCTCCATTAATACTTCCTTCCTTCAAGCTTTTCTTCATCATCCGTTCTTCAAATCGCAAAAGTAAGTACATTTTCGGAATCCTCGTTCGATTTCCAAGTCATCCATCACTTTCATTTTTCATTTTGTTGACTTCGAAAATCGGCCTGTTTTCCTTAGTTCCGTTTTAAGAACTTAAAAACCCGTTTTCTATGTTGTAGGCGTTGGCTTGGACGATCCCGACACCGATAGCTACGTGATTGAGGAGGATCATCTGCCGGAATAAGCTTAAAGGTGACGATAATGAGAAACTCGACCTTAATGTGAATATTAGCATGTTTGATGGATTCTCATGTTTGTTTATGATTTTATTTAAGTATTAAGATTTCTAGACTTAGAAACATGTTTAGGTTTATATTTATGTGAAGAATTCATGCTTGGAAATATGATTATGTGTTCATAAGTAAGATTTCAGTTTTTCATATGTTAAGACGGATACATGAATTTAATCGTTTGAGGATTGTTTTGGGATTTATATGCTGTTAGGAAGTAGTACTTGATGATTTGTAATGTTGAGAAAACAACACTTGTATCGATTCATGAGTTTTTGTGTCGATTTGTTGAGTTTTATGAATGGCTGGAAAATGCGATTTGAGCGACAGACTCTCTGAGCCGGTCGACCGACCGGCCGCCGGTCGACCGGCTGAGAGCGCTTCTTAGTTTTTTTGTGATTTTTACGAGATTTTGAGACCCATAGTGATTAGGTTCCCCAGCCGGCAGACCGGCCGCCTGCCAGCCGGCTGGGAGTGCATTATTGTTGATGCGTGATTTCAAGTTTTTAGGGAGGCTGAGTTCCCAGCCGGCCGACCGGCTGCCTGCCGACCGGCTGGGAGTTCGTGTGTTGTTTCAGAAAAGAAAGAAAAGGCTGAGGTGGTCACCAGCCGGCCGACCGGCTGCCTGCCGACCGGCTGGGGACCCCTGTAGGCTATTTTGAGTTTTGAAATTTAATCGTAACTTTCAGATGGTTAATCGGTTTTGTTTGAAACTTGTTTTGTGTACCTTTGACATGTATTTGAGGTCCCCGGAGGATGGGCAACATTATATTGGGTTCGGGAATAGAGTAAGGATAGAGACCCCCCGGTCGGGCAACCGAAAGGGAAACCGGCTCTCCCTCATCTTAGTTCTCGAGGTCGATCGAATGTTGATTAGTAGTTCATAGACTTGATTGATATTGTTTTGATGCATATTAAGTTATGCCTTAAGCTGGCCTCTGAACTTAACACGTGAACTGTTTGTCGTGTATGGGAACATGCGTTGAGTTTTCGCCTCTGAGTTCCATACATGTCTGTTTGTCGTGTTTGGGACATGCGTTGAGTTTTCGCCTCTGAGTCCAGACATGTATGTGTGATCGCGTCAGGACATGCCTTAAGCTGGCCTCTGAGTCTGACGAGTAGAGCAACTGCACGACGGGGCAGTCAGGTTGTCATACCTTACCCGGAGTGCAGGTGTTTGGTGTTAGAACATGCGTTGAGTTTTCGCCTCTGAGTCTAGTATCTTGTGATGTGGTAGGGGAACATGCGTTGAGTTTTCGCCTCTGAGTTCCTTACTTGTGATAGTGAATTGAATGCTAGTCCATGCGTTGAGTTTTCGCCTCTGAGTCTAGTGTTCAGTGATAGCCGGTCCATGCGTTGAGTTTTCGCCTCTGAGTCCTTGCTTGATATTGTGAACTTGGTATTTAGGTTATGCGTTAAGATGTCGCCCCTGAACCTTTATACTTGCTGGATAATTTAGTACCTAGGTTATGCGTTAAGATGTCGCCTCTGAACCTTTGTACTTGCTGTTTTATATCTGCTTGCCTTGATGATGGTACAGTGTCAGATATGCATAGTAGGTTAATGATGTTTATATGTTTGTGGTTAAATCATCCAAGGCATTGGATGACTCTTAGTTCGGTTTCATAAATAATTGGATTGAAAGACCCCCCGACTGGGTAACCAGTAGGGAAACCGGCTCTCCTTCCTATTTGTTTATGAAGTTAGTTGAGAGCCGTGCATGGTATTCGCATGATAGCAAGAGATCAGATGATGAGTTGTTTATGCTTCACATGTTGTTATATGTTGGAGTATTCTGTATTGTTTTATATGTTACGTGTTGTCACAAAAGGTGGCTAGGAGAACTCTAGTCACTCCCCACTGATTGTGGCGTACATGTTTTCATGTATGTAGGTACATGCAGGGTTGGAGATCGGGGTTCACGAGAGCTAGCGAGCGATGATCCGTTCATCATGACTTACCTTATGTCGTTTAGCTGGACTCGTAGTTTGTTACATTCGTTTTGGTGCCTGTAGGGATGTTCCATCCCAGGCTGTGTATATATTTCATTTCAACACTTAGAACTGTTACTTATCTATGGTTTCAGTTTCAGTTTACGTTTCAGTCTAAGACTTCTCGCATGTTTTATCTTTAAAAAGTTTTAATTCCGCTGCATTTTTGGTACTTTTGTATGTTTATATTTCCGCTTTCGCGAGGGGTTTTACAACCTTGGCCCCGTGAGAAGAACAAAGAGATAGAGAACGAGTCAAGGACAGCCTTTACCATCATTGTTTCATCCCTGCGCCATAGTAAGTTAGTACGCTCTTTCTCGTACTTTTCAGACTTTCGACCATGAGTATTATTGTCGTGTGTAATCTCTGTAGTATGTATAACATGCTTGTCATCTTCATATAATCATAGGGCCACCGTAACTGTCACATCAGTCACCATAAGAGTCGTTAGTAATCACAGTTTTGATGCTCGGTTATTCGTGTTTTACTCTTTCTGTATTCTTTTGCGTTTAATCACGTTCCTGGTTTATAGGTTGGTCTATACCATGGTTATTGGTGGTTGATACAAACGGAGAGAGTCATTAGGTGTGGTGGTGGTGGCCAGGGGTGGCCACTACGGTGGGCTTACGCGAATTAGCAAAATAGGGGCAGATAAGGAGTTTAAACGTGTGTTGTGTGGGTGTTTGACATGGTGGGAACCACGATGGGGGCTGGTGGTTGATGAGGAATGGGTGTCGGGGACTGACGGTTATGGGTAGGCGTATTAGGTGGTGGGTGTGGTGTTTCGTGTGTTGGTTGCCGGAGCAAAATCTAGAGCGCGGATTCAGCGACTCGGTATTTAGTATAGGCGGTTAGGGCAGGGAATTGTGGTGGCCGTGAGGGCTTTTGGTAGTGTCCAGGAACTGAAATGCGTAGTTGGTGATGCAGGCGGGAAGATGAGAGCCTTGGTGGTGGACGTGGGTGGCCTGGATGGTGTTGGTGTGCTCGTGAATACGGGTATGCGGGGGTGTATGAGGGCTGATGGCGGTAATGTGTTGTTATATTTTGAGGGTGCTTTCTTCTACGTGTATTATTATTATTATTATTATTATTATTATTATTATTATTAGTATTATTGTTTATTATTATTATATTGTTATTAGTATTAACATGTTTATTATTATTATTATTAATAATATTGTTCATGAAAGTTAATGATTAAGTTAGTAAATAATTTTGTTATACAAGAATGTGACGGTTATCGATAGTTTACTATATATTTTCAATGTTCATTTATTAATTGAAAGTTAGTTATAAAAGTAATAAAGACAGGTTAGTCAAGTTAATTGAAGTAGTCGTGTTTAGTACGGTCTCGTTATACGTAATATATTATTTAAATATTTAATTTAAATAATTGATATATTATATTAATTTACGGAATTGTATTACTCAGTAATTAAGTATATTATTGTATTAGGTGTTGAGTATGTGATGAAGTGATGCTACTGATTGGATGTTAGCTGCATGATTGGATTATACTGCTAACCAGGTAGGATACACTGACATTATACTATATGATGTGTTATGAATGGATGTTGGATTGTGTGATATGGATATTGAGCATGATTTATATGAGAATGGTATCGGTTGGAATGAGTGTTGTTTATTATTATTGGTACGCGCATTGCATTATTTAATAGCATGATATATTAAGAGTATTGTTGCATTCACGAGCATGGCATATGCATTGGTTACAGATTTGAGACGATGAGATATTATTGGGCCCAGGCTAGTTCTGCAGGACTAGACCTGGTGACCTCAGCTGTTATGCTGGTGTTCGGCGACGGCCGATTATAGTCTGCCGGGAGGTTCGGTATGGCTGGTGTTACGGGTTTGAGATTGAGATTTGTGATTGAGAATGAGATTGAGATTGAGCTCGAGCATATCATTGCATTTGCATATCATAATTGTTGCATTATAATTATTGTGTTACCCTACTCAACCGCGAGGTTGACAGTGTATTCGTGTACACCTACGATGATCCGGAATGGGGAGTAGATTCTACAGATCCGAGACAGATGAGCTAGGAGCTGGGGCAGGAATGTGAGCTGCATACTTTGGACCGACCTAGAATTATATCACAACTAGAGAAGTCATCAGTTGTACTTTCTTTTCCGTTATGTAGTAACTGTAATAACCAAGTTTTAAATTTTATCAGTTTTATATAAAGTACTTTGGTTGTTTTACTTTGTTATACACTACCTCGGACATTCTGAGATGGTAACATCTCTATTTATTTGAGAATGTCTTGCTAAAGGCTCTTAAATAAATGGGGGTGTTACAAAGTGGTATCAGAGAGAACGATCCTCAAGCCTAAAAACAAATGAATAATAATAATGAACGTAGGAAGAGTTTAATAAAATGAACCTCGGGTTAGTAACTGCTAGGAGCCCCAGGATTGGGATGAGTTAGGGGCCCCCTCAAACCAAGCCACTGGCCCTTTCAGTCTAACCTGGTAACCCGTGAGTGATGCAGAGAGTGGGTAGTAACAAAATAAAAGATCAGACCTTGCCTATATCGTACTAACAGTTTTGCAGGAGCGGAATGAGGTAAGTTATGATGTGAAATATGGTTGGTGATCTGTATTATGAAGCGTGAAAATGATATTGAATGTTGGGTGAGATATATGATTTTCAAGTATCGAGAACATAAGTTTTGAAAATGAGTTTGAAATATAAGTTTGACTTGCATGATGATGTGCATTAGAAGAATACGACAGATATTGAGATGTTAATTGGTCTGAATGATTGCATTGAAATTTTAGAGAATGGATGTCTATTTATTGAAAAATAATTTTGAGTGATATTATCATGTGATTTTGGTGTTTAGAAATTTTATATGATATCTGGTTAATAAATGACTATCGTAACTATGTAATATATTGTCTTGAATTTGAATATGAATGATCGGATCTAAATGTTATAGTAATCTATGTCTAGTGATATGCACAATGTGTTGCCCCAAGCCATGAATGTCATATAGCTATGTGTTACATTCGTGTATACTTGTATGAATATTGATTTATTTAGTTGATCCTACCTTTCCGTTTCGCAATCTTTACCGCTTTCATGATAGCAAGTACAAATTGAAATAATGAATAAATATTAATATGGGGCGATGCCATTTCTATGCTTCAATATATGCGTCAACATGTTTTGAGAATAGTTGTGTTTTAATAAGACGATGTAAAGTAATAATGTGAAATATTAAAGTAACCGACATTGTAATAAGTTTCCAGAATGTTATCCATTTGTACGGGTTGCCGTTTAAAATGTGTTCTTTATATGAATGTGTAAGTTTTATGTATGATGACCTTATGAGTTAACTTTCTTATGATTTTGATTTCATGTTAAAACGACTTATATTTTGAAGGAAATAAATATTTTGGTTAACAGTGGTCAGATTGTTACCGCACAGTTTTGTTTTGACCTATGTTTTTGTAAAGGAAATCATTTAAAACGTGCTTATTGTTTATGCATATTTCCAACTCCACTGTCTAGAATTTCATTCACGTTTTCAAAAAATAAGCCACGTAAAATCTTAATGAGTCGTTATTTAATAGTGATTTTTGCAAATTGTCCAAATTTCCGTGTAAGCGCTGTAAAGTTTTGTTCAAACCCACTGAGTTGTAAAATTTATTATAAATAATTTCCTTAAGCTTTGAATTGATTGTTCTTCCTATGATTAGTCAATTCCTTATGGTTTTTAATTATGGTTTTTGGAAGATGCTAAGTGATGTTTGATTGTTGAATGGTAAAGTTTTAAATATAAAAGTTTAAATCAAATATGAATTATGCTATGTAATCATGTAATATTCCGATATGACATTAGTAGCATGAATAGTAGACATATTATATGGATATGAACTTTGTTATACAATAATAATAAAACCTTAATTATTATTGGTGAGTTTTATACAAAGTTAGTTTCTTTTATATCGACGCTATTGGTTATGCCACAAGGTGAATTACATATTGTCATGTTTAAGTCTGATCACAATATATTGAGTTAGTAATTTGGTTGACACGTGAATGGTGTGAATACTAGTCTTGCTTTCGATCTATAACTTGTAAAATCGTTAGTTGATTCGTGTTTATAATTTGTCATTAATTACAACTTCATTGTTTTGAAAGTTTCGAAATGTTTTCAAATTGATAATCCATGATAAAGCTGATGTTTGATAATTATGGTAATTGTTTTGGAACAGGAAGAATGTGTAGCTACATGTTAATAAAATTTTTGCCTAAATATGAAATTGTTGATATAAACCCCATATTCTGCACGTTATATCCATTACTGGATTTATGATTGATGTAATTTGAGTAGATGAGAAATGCACCTATGTGGTTTTAACTTATTTATACCTAGAAATGTTAAGCTGACCTGCTAGTCTATGATTGGTGTATATCTTGTCAAATAAGCCAATGCTCCATGTTTAATTATATTGGTTAAATTTTGCCTTATGTCTTTTCTAGAATATGATTTCGTTTCTATAATATGATTATGAGCATGAAATGTTTTGATTTGTCAATTTTGAACTATGAGTTAGCTGATTGTCTACATTGGTGTAAATACGTTAAATTTGTGATAACATTTAAGGGTATATAGGTACTAGTAGTTACCTTGATTTTGTTTTACTGCGTAGCATGAAATTGACAAATATGATGGTTGCTTCAAAAGTCGGATGCTAGTGGTAATTACCTTATGATATGATTTGTGACTGATGTTTTGGTGATCTTCTTGAGCATTGAATGTGAAATTTGTAATGGGGTTACGGGGACGTAACCATGTTTTAAGGAGAAAGGATTGTAAAATCTTGATGCTTTATGATATGGCTAGTTGATAATGATAATTAGTATGTCGTGATTGTTTGAATATATATATATTTGATAATCCTATTTATTTCTGTTATGCATTATACCGTTATTCGTGATATATCTTTTAACTTAGTTATGCGTTAAACTTTGAGGACAAAGTTTTCTTAACGAGGGTAGAATGTAACATTTCGTGTTTTAAAGTCTATATAAGTGCTACTTGTGATTGTTTCCTGCTTGTTATATGTTTCCTTACCGTTATGGGGTAGCGAACTTCGGGACGAAGTTCATTTTAAGAAGGGAAGACTGTAATACCCCGTATTTTAGTCTCGGTCAACGGCAGTCGAACCATGTTTTATACACGTATTTCAATCAAATGGAATGTTTATAAAGTATTTACATAAACTATTATTATTTTATAAATCGTATTTCTACGATTATAGCGTATTTCATAATTATTTTATATTTGATGATTATTTCATAAAATGTCATTTTATTCGTATTTCTTTATTGATAATATATTTATAATTAAATATATTTCCTATTCTATATTTATTCTTCGTTTATACTTGTCTTATTGTTTAAGTCGTAATTATTTTTAAATCCTAATTTTTTATACATTATTATATAAGTGCTAAATAATTTTATATTGTTATAAGTAATTTAATTAATTCTTGCTAATGCTAAAGTACATAATTTAATTAGTATAAGTATTTGTACGTACTCCTTAATTTTAAAGTTGCGAGATAAGAACGGGGTATTGTCATATTGGTTCTCGGGATGCGTGATGGGTTTGGGCTTGCGATTGATGCTTGATGGGTGGTGTCGACCATGTAGGGCATCAAAGGTTGAAAACAAAACTCAAACCCTAATTCTATCTATCGACATACACTTTACCCCTTCATCGACATCAATAACACAAAACCCTACTCATCTTTTTCACTTTACTGTCTTCATCCCTTCTTGCCTCTCTTCACCATGAAAACAAAACCACCACCTTGGCCCCGTGAGAAGAACAAAGAGATAGAGAACGAGTCAAGGACAGCCTTTACCATCATTGTTTCATCCCTGCGCCATAGTAAGTTAGCACGCTCTTTCTCGTACTTTTCAGACTTTCGACCATGAGTATTATTGTCGTGTGTAATCTCTGTAGTATGTATAACATGCTTGTCATCTTCATATAATCATAGGGCCACCGTAACTGTCACATCAGTCACCATAAGAGTCGTTAGTAATCACAGTTTTGATGCTCGGTTATTCGTGTTTTACTCTTTCTGTATTCTTTTGCGTTTAATCACGTTCCTGGTTTATAGGTTGGTCTATACCATGGTTATTGGTGGTTGATACCAACGGAGAGAGTCATTAGGTGTGGTGGTGGTGGCCAGGGGTGGCCACTACGGTGGGCTTACGCGAATTAGCAAAACAGGGGCAGATAAGGAGTTTAAGCGTGTGGTGTGTGGGTGTTTGACATGGTGGGAACCACGATGGGGGCTGGTGGTTGATGAGGAATGGGTGTCGGGGACTGACGGTTATGGGTAGGCGTATTAGGTGGTGGGTGTGGTGTTTCGTGTGTTGGTTGCCGGAGCAAAATCTAGAGTGCGGATTCAGCGACTCGGTATTTAGTATAGGCGGTTAGGGCAGGGAATTGTGGTGGTCGTGAGGGCTTTTGGTAGTGTCCAGGAACTGAAATGCGTAGTTGGTGATGCAGGCGGGAAGATGAGAGCCTTGGTGGTGCACGTGGGTGGCCTGGATGGTGTTGGTGTGCTCGTGAATACGGGTATGCGGGGGTGTATGAGGGCTGATGGCGGTAATGTGTTGTTATATTTTGAGGGTGCTTTCTTCTACGAGTATTATTATTATTATTATTATTATTATTAGTATCATTGTTTATTATTATTATATTGTTATTAGTATTAACATGTTTATTATTATTATTATTAATAATATTGTACATGAAAGTTAATGATTAAGTTAGTAAGTAATTTTGTTATACAAGAATGTGACGGTTATCGATAGTTTACTATATATTTTCAATGTTCGTTTATTAATTGAAGTTAGTTATAAAAGTAATAAAGACAGGTTAGTCAAGTTAATTGAAGTAGTCGTGTTTAGTACGGTCTCGTTATACGTAATATATTATTTAAATAATTAATTTAAATAATTGATATATTATATTAATTTACGGAATTGTATTACTCAGTAATTAAGTATATTATTGTATTAGGTGTTGAGTATGTGATGAAGTGATGCTACTGATTGGATGTTAGCTGCATGATTGGATTATACTGCTAACCAGGTAGGATACACTGACATTATACTATATGATGTGCTATGAATGGATGTTGGATTGTGTGATATGGATGTTGAGCATGATTTATATGAGAATGGTATCGGTTGGAATGAGTGTTGTTTATTATTATTGGTACGCGCATTGCATTATTTAATAGCATGATATATTAAGAGTATTGTTGCATTCACGAGCATGGCATATGCATTGGTTACGGATTTGAGACGATGAGATATTATTGGGCCCAGGCTAGTTCTGCAGGACTAGACCTGGTGACCTCAGCTGTTATGCTGGTGTTCGGCGACGGCCGATTATAGTCTGCCGGGAGGTTCGGTATGGCTGGGTGTTACGGGTTTGAGATTGAGATTTGTGATTGAGAATGAGATTGAGATTGAGCTCGAGCATATCATTGCATTTGCATATCATAATTGTTGCATTATAATTATTGTGTTACCCTACTCAACCGCGAGGTTGACAGTGTATTCGTGTACACCTACGATGATCCGGAATGGGGAGTAGATTCTACAGGTCCGAGACAGATGAGCTAGGAGCTGGGGCAGGAATGTGAGATGCATACTTTGGACCGACCTAGAATTATATCACAACTAGAGAAGTCATCAGTTGTACTTTCTTTTCCGTTATGTAGTAACTGTAATAACCAAGTTTTAAATTTTATCAGTTTTATATAAAGTACTTTGGTTGTTTTACTTTGTTATACACTACCTCGGACATTCTGAGATGGTAACAGCTCTATTTATTTGAGAATGTCTTGCTAAAGGCTCTTAAATAAATGGGGGTGTTACATTATTCTTTTTCATCGACAAACATAAACCTATGGCATCGACATACCATTCTTGTGCCTCCCAACTCCGACCTAGCACACAAAAAAAGATAAAACCCTAATTCCGCTTTAGAGAGGCGTGAGGCTGAGAAGGGACGAGACATCATCATCATCGTAGTAAGTTTATACTTTCTTTCGTTTTAGTACGTATTATATCATCGTCGCATTTGTGTAGAATGATTTTATCAACGTTGCTATGTTCCTATTGCTTTAAATTGCTTTTTGGTTAGATGATCTGGTGCGAGTTATGGGTAATGGTTATAGTACATTTTTAGGGTCTGTTGGTGGGTGTGGGGTGGTGCATGGTGGCTGGAACACCACCAGAAGGAGTCGCGAATAAGAGCAAAAACAGGGGAAAGGAAAGCAGAGGGTCATGAGATGCGTGGGTTTGAGGGGTTGTGTAGAGGGTTAGAGTCGTGTCGAGGGTTGATGATTACTACCAGGGGAGTTGTGGGAGGAGAGAGAAGTCGTGGGTGGTGCTAGGTGGAGGTTAGAGTGGTAGTGTTGGTGGCAGGAGAGCGGTTTGCAGGGAAGGAAACCGGTTATGGTGGAGTAGTTGTAGGAAACCGAGATGGGGTAGGGGTTTTGGTGGTAGTTTTTGTGGCGATAGGAGGGACACTAGGGCGAAAGGTTACCCACTCTGGAACCACCGTATGTCAGTGGTGACAACGGTGGTGGCCAGACGCCGTGAGGGACGTGGTGGAGAGAGAGTGGTGCGTGAGAAGAGAAGGGATTAGAAGTAGTTGCTGAAAGCGAAAAATGGCGTGTACGTGTGAAGCCTGTTTTGGGTTGTGTGCGGTGGTTGTATGGCGGCTTTAGGTGGTAATTCATATAAGGTACAGGTTGTCGGTAGTGCAAGGAGGGTAAAGTGACCTTTCGCGGTGGCCATAGGTGGCTGGGCTGGTGGCTAGCAGGTGGTAAAAAGGGGCGATGTGGGTCTGCTTGTATGTTTCTGTTTGGTTTGTTTAGGCTGTTTGGTCTGTTTGTATGGGCCCGTTATTATTTTAGTATGGGTCTGCCTATTCTTTTAGTATGGGCCTGTTTGTTATTTTGTATTGGTTTGTTTGTGCTGTAAGTAGTATATTATTATTATTATTATTATTATTATTATTATTATTATTATTATTATTATTATTATTATTATTATTATTGTTATTGTTATTATTATTATTATTATTATTATTATTATTATTATTATTATTATTATGTATTGTTATGCATTATTATTATTTAATAAAAATTTATGGGTGTGTGATTTTATTAGTGTTGTGATTTTATAATTTTAAGATAATTATGCTATTGATATTATTATTAATGTTAATTATGTTTTGACGATTGTTATGATAAATATTGTTGTTATTGTTATTATATATTAGTAATAGTATGTTTATTATTATTAACAATATTGCTCATTCTTTAATTATTAAAGTTGTTAAGTGAATTTTATTATACAAGAATGTGACGGTTATCGATAGTCGACTATATTTTCAATGTCCGTTTATTTAATTGAAGTTGGTTATAAATGTAATAAGGACGAGTTGTTAAGTTGATTGAAGTAGTCGTATTTAAATACGGTCTCGTTGTGCGTAATATATTATTTAATTAGTTAATTTGATTAATTGATATATTATATTTGTTTATGTCATTACATTAGTTAATAATTATGTATTTTATAATCGTTGTGTCGTGATTGCTTATTTAATTAAGTTCATGAATAAGTTAAGTAGACGAGAGTACAAATAGTTATTGGAATGATTAGTGATTGTATATCTCTGCTAATTGTTAGGTGACGGTATTGAAGTGGCATAATTCGGTTTACTTGCTGGCTTGTTGTTGGATTACATTGCTATCCAGGTAGGATACACTGGTACCATATTCTATGACGTGCTTTGAATGGATATGTATATTGTATGTTATGGATGCAAGTGTGATTATTTTGAGAATGATTTATAGTGGCTGAACATTTTTATATTGCATTCATAAGCATGGCATATGCATCAGATACGGATTTGAGATGATGAGATACTATTGATGAGATATTATTGGGCCCAGGCTAGTTCTGCAGGACTAGCCTGGTGACCTCAGCTGTTATCCTGGTGTTCGGCGACGGCCGATTATAGTCTGCCGGGAGGTTCGGTATGGCTGGGTGTTACGGGTTTGAGATTGAGATTGTGATTGAGAATGAGATTGAGATTGAGCTCGAGCATATCATTGCATTTGCATATCCTAATTGTTGCATTATTATTATTGTGTTACCCTACTTAACCGCGAGGTTGACAGTGTATTCGTGTACACCTACGATGATCCGGAATGGGGAGTAGACTCTACAGGAAAGAGACAGAAGAGCTAGGAGCTGGGGCAGGAATGTGAGCTGCAGACTTTGGACCGACTTAGATTTATATCACATTTAGAGAAGTCATCAGTTGTATTCTCTTTTTCCGCTGAGCAGTATTTGTAATAATAAAAGTTAAAATTTTATCAGTTTTATATAAATTACTTTGGTTGTCTTACTTTGTTATACACTATCTCGGACATTCCGAGATGGTAACAACTCTATTTATTTGAGAATGTCTTGCTAAAGGCTTCTAAATAAATGGGGGTGTTACAAGCAATGAAGTACTAGTGTTTATTTTGTTTGGACAATTTGTTTTATTATGAATTGTTGGAATTATAATAATTTTGTGGTTTGTAAACCTTATTTGTAAGTTGATATAAGACTTTTTAATACTTTGTACACTCTTTTTATTTCTTTTTAACTAAGATTTTTAAACCAATGAAGTTACTAGATGGTAATTCGACAAAACATCGTCTTTAATTGACAAGTAAAAGTGAAATAGTGTATAATAGTGACTTGGTGCAGTTTCATTTGAATGTATCGTTGGAGATTGACGGATTTGGAGTTTATCCATATCCTACCCAGATCCTTAGGATGCGGATATGGATCTACAAATTTCGGACCCTGAGGATAAGGGTAGGATCTGGATATATCATTTTAAAATGGATCTGGATCTGGATCCTATAGGATCCTGTCCAGATCCTACCCATTGCCATCTCTACCCATGAGCATGAGATATGAGTATCAAATTATAAAAAGTGTAAAACAAACACAATGTATCAGTTTAAATTATTCCAAACTTATGCATCATACCTAAAATGAGTGAACCAAACACCTCCTAAACAGTGTCATTACTTTCCGTTATTCTCCTTACAAATATACGTTCTTCTCATTTTAGTAAAATAGTTCCCATATATACGAGGAGAATAACTTTTTACGTGGATGAAGTAAAACAATTCATTGTTTTACACTTTTACCTCAAGTCAAGGTCTGAGAACAAGAGTTAGCTCAAGTGGTAAGAGCGCTCTTACCTCAACCATGAAGTTGGGGTTCAATTCTCACCTGCGACTTAGTACGCTCATTTGAACCAAAAAAAACTCAAATCAAGGTCTCATAATGACAATTTAATAATGTCCTATACACTTTATAGTTTATCACATATTCTTGCTTGAAACCAAGCATATTTGTTTGAAGCAATAAAACGAGTTAAATAGTTATCACTTTATATATAAGACAAAAATAAAATGTTTAGATATTAGCAAAAAAAATTGTTTTATCTATGCAAGTGGGGTATATTTAACCCGTTTTATTCTTAAAACGATTATATCTGTTTGAAGAGAGACTTATTGATAGTTTATAAGGACAATAAAGATGACCATATTTGTAAGCATAAGTTCTCATTTAAGACGAAACATATATCTAACAAATAATCTCACTTAATATCTAAAAAATGTAAAATTTTGTTTTTAATACCACATAGTATTTATTTATCTTTTTTTTTTTTTTTCTTGACAACAGTGAGAGACCGTAAGTTACACTATCGAGTATGCACTTTTCGCCAGATTATGTGCAACCTGGTTCAATTGCCTCGGTATAAAGTTAAAACTTAAACAATGAAAATAAAAAGCAAACGCTTCAATATCCTTGATCAAACCCGAAATAGAATGAAATGATCTTTCAAAACCCAGAATTTGTAGTAAGCTCTGAATGCAGTCCGAGTGCACGTCCAAATGCCTAATCTCCTTAGAAATAGCCCACTGAAGCACGCGTATGATAGCCCAAGTTTCAGCTTGTAAAGCTGACTCTGCCTGAAAACACTCCTTGCATCTATCAATAATAACCCCTCCTGGATCAAAGACAATCCATCCCGCTGAAGCAGTGCTTGTTTCAAACCAGCTGGCATCAACCTTGATTCTGAAAGTCCTGCAAGAATTTTTATCACCAATCAAAAAACAGGGCATAAAGTTTTTAAAGCAGTCACAGACATTGCATCCTCGTCCTCATTAGTAGTAATGGAGTTACTGTTGTTTTGAAGATCCCTTCTATTTGCTTCAGCAAAAATAGCACAGTTGACTGTCTCAGAAAGCATCTTGAAGAAGCCTTCTTCCCTACATGTCTTCCTCCTAAACACAGCATCATTTCTCACATGCCAAATAATCCATAACATAGCAATAAACCTAATAGTGTTTTCTTCCGCGTTATCCATACCATGGAAATAAAATAACCAATTAATTATCCAAGAGTTAAGAGGTATGTGCTCTGATTGATCAACACGAATCCCAAAAGACGAAGAAGCCCAAATCCTTCTTGAAAACCAACAATCCCTAAATAAGTGTTCTAACGTCTCCATCATATTCTGATCCTGACATAAGGAACACGAAGATTCCAAACGCATTCCACGTTTTTGAAGTTCATATCCCACTGAGAGAGAACCGGTTAAAATGCGCCATAGAAAAGTTTTCCATTTATTAGGTCCTGGTAGCCGCCATAGTCTTTTCCTACAGAAAGACCTGACACTCACATTAACTCTCGAATTATCCTTAATAGTAGAGGTTTTGGCAAAGTGATTTTTAAAGCAGATACCATACCCAGATTTCACAGAATAGGAGCCATCACTACAATATTTCCAAAAAGGTGAATCCAAGATGACATTCTCACAAATAGGGATAGCCATTATTTTTCGAGCCCAGTCTTCATCAAAAATACACGAAATAAGATCCATATCCCACCTATTATCATGTCTAATAAGATCTGAAATAACCAGATCCTTAATAAAGGCAGGCACTGGGAAACCTTCACAACTTAAAATGCTAGGCACCTCACCATTAACCCAACCGACATTCCAAATATTGAGAGTAGACTGTCGTCCAAACTTCCAACCTAAGCCAGGTAAAATAACCTCTAACCCCATCTTAATGCTACGCCAGCCCCAAAAGCAGTTGAACCTTTTTTTCATATTGGCCTCAGAAGAAATCATGTTTCGTTTGAAAAATCTATGATAAAAAACCTTACTGATCATAGAACTTCTCTCTGATATAATTTTCCAACCAATATTTCCAAGGAGGGCCTTATTCATACAAGCAATGTTCCTAATTCCTAAACCGCCTTCCGATTTCAGCAAACTAGTAAACATTTTACTCGTCCAATGGATAGTATTCCCTGATTTCATTCCAGCCCACCAGAAGTGCCACAGTAAAGCGTCAACTTTTCGTGCCACACTTATCGGAATCTTAAAAACCGATAGAATAAAAATAGATAAGGAGGACAGAACAGAAGAAAACAAAGTAAGACGACCTGCAGAGGAGAGAAAGATGCCATTCCAAGAAGCCATACGCTTTTTCACCCTTTCCACAATTTCATTAAAAATATCCTTTTTAGACTTATTGAAGTCCGTATCAATACCCAAATATTTACCGATACCTTTGTTATTCCTAATCTTCAAGGTGGTTAAACCTTCGTGCATACGTCTCAAGGTGAATTTGGGACTGAAAATCATACCTGACTTATGTTCATTCATGACTTGCCCTGAGAGTAAACAAAACCGGTCCATAATCCTCATCAGAGTAGCAAAAGAATCTCCCTTATCTTTAAGAAATAAAATCGTGTCATCCGCAAAGAAAAGGTGTGAAATTGGTGGAAAGTCACGTGACAGGGAGATGCCAGTAATGACTCCATCTTCACACGCACTTTGGAAATTTTGTGATAAAACTTCCATGCAAAGAATAAACAGAGATGGGGATAACGGATCACCTTGACGAATACCTTGGTTAGGTGAAAAGTCCTTAAGAGGTGCCCCGTTAAAAAGAGTCTCATAAGAAACCATGGTCATACATTTCATGATAATATCAATAAAGCTAATAGGGAAACCAAAAGCCAAAAGAGACCGTCTAAGAAAAGACCAACGAATCCTGTCATAAGCTTTGCTCATGTCAGCTTTAAAAGCAAACTTACCATATTTTCCAGTTCTATGGTTGTTGATATCATGGAAGAGCTCATGAGCCAGAAGAATGTTGTCCGTGATTTGTCTTCCCTTAACAAAAGCATTCTGATAGTCGCTCACCAAATAGCCCAAAATCCGAGACATTCTATTGTTAATACATTTTGTGACAATCTTCATAATAACATTACAAAGACTGATTGGACGATACTCCTCAACTTTCTCCGGGCTTTCATTTTTCGGAATTAAAGTAATGAAGGTACGATTAAAAACAGCCGGACACTGGCCCTTATTCAGGATATCAAGGACAGCTTGGATAACATCCTGCTTAACAATGTAGAAATACTTCTGAAAGAAAATTGCTGGAAAACCATCAGGCCATGGTGACTTAAGTGCATTTAACTGAAAAGCCGCACTCCGCACCTCCTTATGGGTAAAAGGCCGGAGAAGAAAGTCCGCATCATCCGGTGTAACTTTTTTCTTAATGTTAGAGAAAAAGCAATCAAATGAATCATAAGAATTGTCCTCGTGAAACTCTCCCTCAGCCGTCGAGCTCTGACCATGTCTCAAAACATTTAAACTAGGGCAGAAAAGAGAGTAGAAATGATTTCTAAAAATGTCAGCCACATGAACAGGATCGTAGATCCTAACACCACAATTATCTTTAACACCCAGAATAAAATTCCTCCCCGCTCTTCCTTTCACCCAATTGAAAAAAAACCTTGTACATGTGTCGCCATCAATGGACCAATTAATTTTAGCCCGTTGTTTCCAATACATACTAGCAGCCCTAGCAAATTCAGTAACATCCTTATTGGCAGAGTCAAACTCCTCAAAATCACCATTTTCAAGACTCGTATCAAGCTTATCAACTAAAATTTCATCGAAAGCGTTCCATTTAGCTTTCCACTCGTCTCTTTTATCAAGCACCCACTTCTTAATAACACCACGCGTAAACGATAATTTCCTTAATAGTATATTAGTAGAACTCCCATTAATTTGTTTATTCCACGAGCATAAGATACGGGATTTGCATTCCGAATTATCAAGACACCACGCATCCACTTTATAAGGTTTAGCCCTCGAGTTCTTCACAAGTGCGAAATCTAAAATAATTGGAGCATGATCGGAAATTTGAATTGGATAGTGGATAATACCTGCCTCCGGAAAAAGAGAGAGCCAAAATTTCGATCCGTAACCCCTATCCAACCTTTCGAAAACACGTTTAAAACCCTTTCTATTGTTGCTCCAAGTAAATCTAGGGCCTTTGAAGGGTATGTCAACTAACTCATGAAGAATTCTCCAATTATGAAAAGATAAAGAGCTCGCAATGCTTCCTTTCCTTGTACTATATTTATCGCTTGTATATTCAATTTGGTTAAAGTCGCCAAAAATGACGTAAGGATGTGATAGTCCATTGATCCACATGCCTAAGTTTTCGAAGACTTCTTCACGTAGTGATAGTTCCGGTTCACCATAAAAACAAATCAAATACCATGGAAACTCGACATTGTCATTATTCAAGATGATGATGAAATTCTTACAAGAATAGAGAAGCGACATACGAACATCAGCCCGCCACCCACACCATAAACCCCCGGAGTTATCAACGGCATCCATGCCTACAAACTTAAAAAAACCCATCCCCTTACATAATCTTGCTACATGATCCACGTTACATTTAGTCTCGGATAAGAAAATACAATTAACACTAACATCTTTAACCAACGCTCTTAGTTTTGGAATAATAGGGGAGAGCGTGTCGTTGAGTCCCCTACAATTCCATCCTAATATTTTCATGGCTCAAGAGGAGGTTGCTTAGGGCCAACCTCCACAAAACCTACATTAGCTCCACCCCCAACAAAAGAGTCACTTGAATTGCTGCAATCCATATCAGTCACGTTCATACAAAAGCCCCTACAAGTCTGGTTCATCTTCTCCAAGGCTCCACTGTTAGCATCAGTTTTCATTTTCTTTGACATCTGTAAGAGATACGGTTTCGCATAACCTATGTTGATCATACTAGTTGCTGGCACCTTAGTTTCAGAAGTATCAGACCTGCACTTCCTCTTCTTGAATGGTAAATTAGATTCAGCAGTCATATTGAGCATCAAATCCAAACCAGAATCCACCATATCAGCTTTGTATGGCTGTAAAATTGCAGGTGCAGTCTTAGCTTTCGAAATCTGTAAATCAAAATTTGTCAACAAAGCATAAGAACAATTCCCCCCCCAAGTTTTTACCCGCTCCCCAGTTAGTGGAAAATTCCACTTCAGCTTCATACAAACTTGGGTTGAATTCATCAACATCATTAGTTATTGCCAGCGGTTGTTTGTACGAGAACATAGTACTAGCCTCCCCTTCACTAAACATCTTCTTCTTCCCATAATCAACACTCAAAGATAAAGTGGTATTCACAGTTTCATGCTCTCCCAACTTCAAAGAACCTTCCCCAGATGAATTATCAGAAGATCCCCTATCCCTTTCCATAGAATCAGCACTTGAAAAAGGTTCATCAGGTGTAGTATAATTCGAAGATGAAGAGTCTTCAATATTGATAATCAGGTCATTGTTATCATTCATCCCAGCACTATTAATATTCATAACAACATCCCTATTATTAGTCATATTGTGTTCAACATTTGATGTACCATACAAATCATAGTAGTGAACCACAGGTAGTCCAGATGGTGGAGGATCAAACATTTGACAGTATCCTCTATTTTCATCATCTAAACGTGCCCAGTTGAAATCACATTCCACATGATTTGGAATTGCTTCCTGTATGTAAGAGTCCTTATCCACCCTCTCTGAACTTACCACTCCATCATAGTTGACATATAGAGTGTATGGATCGTTTGAAGCTTGATTGGGTAAACGTTGAGGAGCAGATTGCATGTGATGAACACCAGCCGTGTTCCCAGAAGACCCACCAAAAATATATCCCCCACCACCTCCTGCATTGAAGTTATTAAGCAAATCAACATTATCAATAGGTACTGGAATACCTGGTTCAAAAGCCATATTATTGTTCTCTGGTCCCAACTGTCCTTCTGATCCCAACTGTCCACCCCCTTGAGGTGCTAAATCCTCATAAACACCACCCTGAACATTATTCACTTCAATATTACCAGCCCCCTCTGATTGCATGGCCACATCATTGGCCATCTCATTTTCCTGTTTACCTGCAGAAACGTTTTCTTGCTGCTGACTACCAACATTAAATAACACTGGTCCCACGAACGGTTGGGCCGTCACACTGAACCTCATACCAGGGTACACACTGTTGGGAAATGTGTCCTCAACAATAGTGCGATCACGTAATTAAATCTCATGGCAAGAATGTGCAAGGGATGATACGATTTATATTAGTCAACTGACCAACATTAATCGGTAATGATTGGCTAGCTAGAGTTTGACATTACTGTCGTATGACGGTGGTGGTCAGTTGATCCCTTTAGGTCACACCTTTAGGACAATTCCCTTAATTGATAAGATGATCAAATGTATATTGATACGATTTGATCATATTCCTTAAACTCGTATATCGAGAAGTTATAGGTTAAATCTTATTGTAAGATTTATGTTTAAAATTGAAACGTGTCAGTTGTTAAACAATAAACGATATTTATTATATTGTTATTAGAATGAGTCGGGTTATAATTAATACAAAGGTTGTATATCGTATTGACGATAATTATAAATGATCATTTTACAATTGTAATTTCGAATTACTTGTCAATTGACAAATATAATATTTATATGATAAATATTTATATATTTTAAGATAAGACAATTATATTGTATTGCCTTGTGACATATTAGATGTCACATTTTATACAAATTATACAATTGACAAAATTGTAAAATCAAGTCCATTTTATGGACTAAGTGGCCGGTTATGGTAATGGTAGGCATGAGGTGTTTTAATTGTTAACTACACCCTTAATCATTATGTTTAATGTGTTGCCTAGAGAACACACATTACTTGCCAACCTATATGCCTTGAGAAGAGAACATGTTCCCCTATTGAGGCTCCCCAAAACCGGCTTCCCCTTCCCAAAATAAGCATGCTTAAGATGATTTTGATTATCTTACAAGCATGCTTAATATATATGTGATATACACTCATTCTAACTCTTCTAGTCCTTAGCTCTTAGCCGAAAATTCTCTAAGCAAGGAGAGATTATATTAAACTCTAAATTGATATTATAAGATAATATATACATACTATTTAGTAGTATTGAAATAATATTCTAATTAGAGAGATTAGAATAAGTTTAAGGAGAAACCGGTTTTGTGCTAGCTTGTTCAAGATCTCGGTTGATTAAGGGTTGTCTTGGTGCATCCAAAGGAGGTATTCTAATTTGGGTACTTGGAGGATCATCCTTGCTAAATATTTGGACCGTGTGTAAGGGTTCGAATACTCTCTTATTTCCGCATTTTAGCATGCTTAAGATCACTTATAATATGTTATTTAAAGGGTTAAATAAAATATTATGTTAGTATGACTAAAGATTAGTTTATGAGTAACTAATAAACCTAACAATTGGTATCAGAGCAATAGGTTGTTTGCATGCTTTCCGTTTACGTTTTTACGGAGTTATAGTGATAACAAAATAAAATTGATATTTTCGTTTGATATGAGATATGCACGAAATAATTTAAGCATGAATACCTACTGTTTTCTAAAATGTTTTAGAATATTTGGAATATATTTTGCATGAATATTGATTATTGGTATATTAAATCTCGGTTTTAATATGTTTTAATGGTTAAAAATGTTTATTTTTGGGAAAAATAGTTAAAATAAGCTTCTGGCCGAGATTTTTCAGTATGTTATCACATGTATTTTCTATAATATGAATATGAATTTTCGTAATTTATGGACTTATAAAACGTGTGATATGAATTTTAAGGGTTAAAATGCAATAAGATTAATAAAAATGGGTTAAAATAGTTATATTATGAATTTGACTATAAACATTTATGAGGATGTCACATGAAATATTTAAAATTTATGCTAAATTTTCCAGAAATTTATCTCAAATATTGCAATATTATAGATTTTTAATGTAAAAATCGGGTAATTAGTGACATAATTTCGACTTTAATAGTTTAAGTTGGAATTTGGCCATAAAAATTTAACACGATGTCATATATATTATTTCCAGCATGTATAAAATTTCGAGAATTTTATCTTATTTTATGCTTGAGAAATAATTTTAAAGGTTAAAATCGTACGATATATGACGAAAATCGTTAAAATTTGCAATAGTTGTTAAAATGGCCGAAAAATGTAACCCATATTAGTCATATATGATATGTTCATCTTGAAAATATTCTTGGGAGCCATAAGTTTCAGATTTGTTTTAATTTTTAATTTGTTAAAAGTAGCATAAAATTAAAATAATAAGAGTCTTTAATTTAAAGTTTCGGCTCTTGGGCAGTGTGTAATTTATTTTTCTGTCCATTTTGTGTTCTTAAAGTGTTTGGAAATTGTAAAAATTTTATTAGTATTTTATTTGCATTTATGAAGTTAATTATTGGATTTTCCGACTTAAAAATGCTTGCTTTACGTATATTTTTCGAAATAATGTTAAAACCGTATAAATACTAATATTTTAAGACTCTGAAAATTTTAAGAACATTCTGGATTTTTCAAAATTTGAATTTTGAATTTTCGAAATTTTTATGACTCTTTTGGATTTTTATATTATTTTTCCCGTAAAACCGAGTAATACCGATCAATATTGAAATATATTAAGTTAAGTCATGTTCAAAGTTTGAGTAAGACTAAATTTTGAAACCTATAAGAGTTAGGATGATTAACCTAAGGATGAAAACCGTTTCATATAATGCATAGTGTTGTTAATCGTTAAAACACGCGATTCCATAAACCGAGGTTTGCGATAACTATTTAAATAAGTGTTTTAAATAGGACGATTTGGCTTAGGGTTTGCATGTTAATTCATATTTACATAAGCATTGCATATTATATTATGAATGTCATGATTTATTTTTACGTAATTTTGGGAATTATGTAATACTTAGTATGGCCTTAGTTTTAATCGGTATTTCCCGTAATGTAAGGGGTTACCGATTCGGTTGTAATTTTGTGATCTCGTATCACCCAATTGTAATTTATTTCTATTTTATAATGTATAAAGTAGACTAGAAAAGTTGTAATATTTGTAAATCCGGAGTTCCTTGAAGACGGTGCCATTCGGAAAGGAGTTCCGACAAGACGGTGTTTACCTCGAAGTGCGTGCCGCGTGAAGTTCAAGGGACCAAAGGAGTTGGTTTCCGAATTTGTACTTTGTTATTTCTTTTCTAGGAAAGGCCATACTAGGGTTTATTTATGCTTTTATTTTTGCTTTTATATGTTTGCATGCATAGCCAAATCGTCATACATCGTATCATGCATGTTTCGACCTAGTCGACCTAGTCTTTTATTTTATCGATAATTCACCGACTTAGTTCACTTAAACGGAGATAGATAATAATTTGACTAGATCTCTTACAAATAAAATTTTGAGACTTAGCCTTACCAAAAAGTACGGACCCATGAATCCCTTCTTCACAAGAACGTAGGCTCGGCTATACCGGGGTACTAAAATTGTCACGTTGGGTAAGTGGGGTAATAAGATTACACCTTGAAATTTGGTTGATCTCAACGAAAGTATTCGTAACCGTAGTTGCAATAAGTTCGGGCTAAAGATAATTTTAAGAAAATTGTCGACCGAGAGTTCTAAGAGTAGAACCGATTAAAGAGTTAATCCACCAAATTATACCGATACGGGTTGAATCGGCTACACCGTGCCCGGATTAGTATGGGTTTGGGTCTCGGGATTGTTTACTTAATTGGGTAAGAGATCATTAAGTAAATATATAACTAAACTTGTTAAAGTTTCTAGTTTAAATTACGAATTTTAAAATGATGTTGTTTTTCCTTTTATTATTGTAGTTTAATTTTCAACAACATCAATGGCCACCAACGCTCCACCTCTCACTAACGTATCATGGCTTCGATCCTTTATGGATCGTTGCAAACTCGATAAGCATGGTTCCAATTTTAAGGATTGGGATGCGCAATTGCTTTTGGTCGCTCAAGGTGACGATAAGAGTCGTTACCTATCCGAAGCCGCTCCTACCGCTCCGACCGCTCGTTCATCGGTCCAAACTCGCGAGGCCTATGAAGCCTACATGAAAGAGTCCTCCGCTCTTAAAAATGTGCTCATCTTCTCCATGGAGCCGGATCTCCAAAGGAGTATGATTAAGTTGACCACATCGTATGAAATTTACACCAAGCTTGCGACCATGTTTTCGCAAACTCCAAGGGTGATTCAATATGAGGCGGCTTCCGCCTTCTTTGACATTACATTCAAGGAAGGGCAAAAGATAAGCCCTCATGTGCTCAAACTCGTTGAGCTCGCGGAGACTCTAAAAGCTTAAGATGTTGATGTTCCCGACTCTCTTATTATTGACCGAGTTCTTCACTCACTCAATAAGGTTAAGGCGTATGCTCAATTCCGGGTGAATTTCAATACGCGAAACCAAGAGACCACGTTGGACGAGTTGCATAAGATGCTAGTTCAAGCCGAAAGGGACATGGGACTTCATGAAAGTTCCACCAAGGATGTTTTGAACATCGAAAAGAAAGGGAAAACGAGCTTCAAAAGGAATGCCTCTAAAGGCAAGGGCAAGAAAACGTTCAAGCCCAAGGCGACCAAAGAAAAGACCTTTTCGAAAGGCGCTTCCACCTCGTCTTCAAAAGAGCAAGACAAGTGCCATTATTGCACGAGGATCGGTCATTGGAAGAGAAATTGCCCCAAATACTTAAGCGATCTCAAAAATGGGAAGGCAACCGCCGTAGGTAATAATTCTCGTTTAAATTCATGTCATTTATCAACTTATGTATAATGATACAAATGTGTTGATATTTACCCTTTTTAATTGTTTTAAAGGGGCGCCTCCTAATAACGATAAGGGCAAGGAGAAGGAAGCATAAAGTTCCTTACTTGGATGGCTATGGTAGCATCCAAATTGATCGAAGACTTGAAGAGCTAGCCTCTAATTTTCATATCGTCTTCTTTCATATTTTGCATTTTATATTGGAACAATTTACTTTCTTGTAAGACAAGGATTAAAATCCTAAAACAATGGTTGTAATTTTGGATATTAGTGACTTGGTTTTCAACCCGAGTCACTACTTTTGTTCTTAATCAATGTTTTGATTTATCAAATAAATTGCATGCCTTGTTAAAACATGAATAATGGTGATTTTATCACGAAATAAACATTGATACGATCAATATAATCAAAGTGTTGATTAAAAACAGAGAACTACACCCAATGAGATACTTTCAATCAAAATGAGACAATATTAGTTCATTATAAGATTTTCAGTTTAAGTGAAAATGAGAATGTATTCATCACACGTATAAAACTTCAAACATTCATATGCATTGATTAATCGAAATAGCTATCCTTATACGAATAAAGGTTATCGTTAGAAGGATAGAGTGGGAGAAAATATTTCGCTCGCAAACCAATAAAGGATCTTAGAGAAGATTCCTACATGGGAGTCTTAAGAAGAGCCCTAAATGAATGAATTGAAGAAACTACGAGAGGACACTGAAGAAACTACGGGAGGACACTCGAAGAAAGGTTCTTTATGTTCATTGTTTCATAGAGAGGAGACATGATACCCCGTATGAAGGAATATCGGCTCCTTGAGATAATGATTTTTTAAAGATTATAAGATAATAGAGGAGAAATCATCTATCTATACGGGAGAAAAGACCGGTTCCTTAATAAATGATTTTTATAAGTTTATAAGATAAAAGAGAAGCAATCATCTCAATTCTCTCAATGTAGTTATAAGGAAATTATCATGTCATATTCGTCTCGAGGAAACGAAGACATGATAAAAGGGTGATGATTGATTGAAAGGAAAATAGATCACTATAGGGATAGTGATGGTGATAATGACTCAAGATATAAATAAAAGATTTACATGCAAGAAATGAAAAGTTCATTTAAGAGATCGAGAAATATTGATTTCAGTGGGAGCGATGTTCATTAAAGAATTGAAACCTACCGTTTAGAGAGAATGGGTGATTCTTTAAGAGTAAAGAATAAGAGGTACTCAATTTAGATGAATAAAATAATTTATATCATATGATGATGGAGTTTAAAAGGGAAGGTTTATTATATGGATAATAAAAGGTCGCCCATTAAGAATTTAAAATGGTTAGATACTTTATTCATAATGATGAACAAAACCATTATCAAATAGCCAAGATGAGTGAAAATTATTAATGATGAAATCATAAATAGACTACAATGTAGATTTCAGTACATAAGTGACTAAAGAGAGTGATTCTTTAATCCCTCTAGTATATCGATACGTCACAAGTTATAAGATATCAGTGGGAGCTTTCCTCCGGAAAGGAAACTCAAAATCTAGAAAGAGTTCTAGATATGTACTCAAATAAAATCATATTATACGGGATAATATGAGAATGAAGGAGACCAAAATTTGTAAAGTTTTGCAATCATGAATAAAGGTTATTCGCAAAACACTAATACAAATAGATGATTGTGCATCAAATGCAATGTAATAGTATTGACTATTGTTGCATGACAACATCATTTGAGTTATAATTAACTCAAAGTAAAAGATACTTTGTCAGAATCCAAATGGGTTGTAAGAGACAATATTGAACCCCATAAGTGAACTGGATTGACTTAGTATGTCCCCTAGCCGCTTACATGAGGTGACATCTCAAAGCGACTAGAGTGTGAGGCGATTGATGGCAAGTTCAAGTGCCATAGAGTCATATGTGATGACTAGTTGATCACATAGGCAGACTGTAAGAGACACTCTGTCGGGCAATGTGACCGCTTATAGAGTTCTGGAAATTTTATAGCCGGGTCGTGGCGAGAGCTGCTATAGTATTCTTGTGAGTCAATTCTTAGACTCAAGACTACTCTCCCAAGATGGTACAGTTTAGGCATAACCTTGATCCATTCTCTACGTGTAACACCCCAAGAGTATGATATGAGTTTGTGTGGAGATTTGTCCCACATTGGTAGAATGTGAGGCTTGTGATATGTTTATAATAGCTCCCACCCACCACTTAGTAACAAGGCCTTGTACTTTTGGGCTTAAGTGAGGACAAATAATGGGCCCAAAAGTGCACACTCATCTTATTGGCTTTGTGTTACGACGGTGGCGGGTCGGGTTGTTTCAAATGGTATCAGAGCGACCCTGCAACCGTGTGGTGAGCCTGTGGTCGGGAGTACCCGGGTCACTCACCTAGCGGGGAGGATTCTGGGTTTGGCTGCGGTTAATTTTGAGGCACAACGAGGACGTTGTGTTCTTTAAGTGGGGGAGTTTGTAACACCCCAAGAGTATGATATGAGTTTGTGTGGAGATTTGTCCCACATTGGTAGAATGTGAGGCTTGTGATATGTTTATAATAGCTCCCACCCACCACTTAGTAACAAGGCCTTGTACTTTTGGGCTTAAGTGAGGACAAATAATGGGCCCAAAAGTGCACACTCATCTTATTGGGTTTGTGTTACGACGGTGGCGGGTCGGGTTGTTTCACTACGACTTTTCGTAACTGGAGTCAAATGGGATTGTTTTGGGTTGTGACTAACTGTGACTAGTTGAAGGAAGTAGTGCGATAGAAATTGTCCACCCCTTGTCAGGGTTTTTCAAATCTCAGGGCCACTCGAGGAGAAGTTAACTGGAAATGCGTGGCCAAGCTCGGAAGGTATCTATGGTAGATAATTCCGGTCAGACAGTTATTCTCCAGATCGAGGAAACCACTCATGATATGATCGAATGCAAGTACGACCTTAGAGAGACATCTTGCATTGAGTGGGAGATTGTAATAGGACAAGAGAATTGGTGACGCACACTTGTCGAGGACAAGTGGGAGATTGTTGGGAAATGTGTCCTCAACAATAGTGTGATCACGTAATTAAATCTCATGGCAAGAATGCGCAAGGGATGATACGATTTATATTAGTCAACTGACCAACATTAATCGGTAATGATTGGCTAGCTAGAGTTTGACATTACTGTCGTATGACGGTGGTGGTCAGTTGATCCCTTTAGGTCACACCTTTAGGACAATTCCCTTAATTGATAAGATGATCAAATGTATATTGATACGATTTGATCATATTCCTTAAACTCGTATATCGAGAAGTTAGAGGTAAAATCTTATTGTAAGATTTATGTTTAAAATTGAAACGTGTCAGTTGTTAAACAATAAACGATATTTATTATATTGTTATTAGAATGAGTCGGGTTATAATTAATACAAAGGTTGTATATCGTATTGACGATAATTATAAATGATCATTTTACAATTGTAATTTCGAATTACTTGTCAATTGACAAATATAATATTTATATGATAAATATTTATATATTTTAAGATAAGACAATTATATTGTATTGCCTTGTGACATATTAGATGTCACATTTTATACAAATTATACAATTGACAAAATTGTAAAATCAAGTCCATTTTATGGACTAAGTGGCCGGTTATGGTAATGGTAGGCATGAGGTGTTTTAATTGTTAACTACACCCTTAATCATTATGTTTAATGTGTTGCCTAGAGAACACACACTACTTGCCAACCTATATGCCTTGAGAAGAGAACATGTTCCCCTATTGAGGCTCCCCAAAACCGGCTTCCCCTTCCCAAAATAAGCATGCTTAAGATGATTTTGATTATCTTACAAGCATGCTTAATATATATGTGATATACACTCATTCTAACTCTTCTAGTCCTTAGCTCTTAGCCGAAAATTCTCTAAGCAAGGAGAGATTATATTAACCTCTAAATTGATATTATAAGATAATATATACATACTATTTAGTAGTATTGAAATAATATTCTAATTAGAGAGATTAGAATAAGTTTAAGGAGAAACCGGTTTTGTGCTAGCTTGTTCAAGATCTCGGTTGGTTAAGGGTTGTCTTGGTGCATCCAAAGGAGGTATTCTAATTTGGGTACTTGGAGGATGATCCTTGCTAAATATTTGGACCGTGTGTAAGGGTTCGAATACTCTCTTATTTCCGCATTTTAGCATGCTTAAGATCACTTATAATATGTTATTTAAAGGGTTAAATAAAAGATTATGTTAGTATGACTAAAGATTAGTTTATGAGTAACTAATAAACCTAACACACACGTCCCCCTGGAGTAGTGCCTATACCAAAGTCCACCATCAATTCATCTTCCATATCGTTATCAGAAAAGCCTTCATTATCACGAGACACCCCTAGTCTAATTTTGGACGACATAAACTTGGTGGTTGAGGGTGTCGCCCTAAGGTCCAAGTTGAACATAGTGTGGTTACTTGTTTCTTGATAAACCACAAAACCCTTACCTGTAGCCTTATCAAGGAGGCCCTTGACACTAGAGACGATTGTGGTGATACTCTCCCTGCAGCACGAGCTTACATGTCCAATTTTTCCACATCGTATACAGTATTTGAACACGTCCTCGTAGCAAAACTGTATCCGTAGTAAATATCCACAGTCCATTGAAAGGAAAAAACCGGGAGCAAGAGGCTCATTCAACATTATTCTAGCTTTTACACGTAAATAGTCTTTAGGAGGTGTGATAGCAAATGGTTCCACTTCATAATGATTACTTGAAAGGTGACCAACAATATTAGCGACTTCATGAGTTAGATACTCAAAAGGAAGACCACAAATGCGAACCCATACCTCCGCGTTAGGGAATCTGATAGTTCTTGGGATACAATCAGGGAACCATTTGGAGAAAACCATGAATGCACCAAAAAACGTAGTGTAGGTCTTTTGGAGTAACTCTTCGTGATCTTTACGATTTTCACAATGGAGGGCATATAAATCCCCTAATTTCAGAACTTCAATCTTTCCCCTAGTCTTCCATTTGGTTGAAACAGTATCTTGTAGCTTACCAATCTTAAAGACACGATAATCAACAAGAAAACCAAGCACACAACAGCTCCAGAACTCTCTTGACCTACCAAGGGTAGTAGGATCAAGACTAAACACCGGACCAGAACGAGGATACCTCCATGCATGAACATGTTCAAGATTGTTTGGCGAAAACTCTGCATTTGGATAAGAATGATGATAACCTCCTCTTGAATTAGATTGATAAAAATAATTGGAGTCTTCATGATTCAAATGATGTCCAGAGTTAACATTTGGTCCTGCATGCACATTATATCTACTCCCAGAGGGATACCCAGTCGCCATAAAAACAACAAAGAAGAAAAAAGAACTTAAAAGAAGAGAGCAGAAAAGAGATGGAAAGAAAGAACCTCCCCTTCAGCTCTTATATAACTCCTGTAGAGTGCAAGAGGCTCAAGAAACCCTACCGTCTAAGAATGAAAGAACAGAAGTTGTCAGACACTCAACCAAAACTGATTGGATAAAGCAGGAAAAACCCTATGAAATCCCTTCAGAAGCAATCATAATACTTCTGAGAAGTCAGAAAAAGCTCGAGAAGCCCAACAAATGATAGGGAAATGTGATCAGCCAATAAATGATGGAAGCGTGACTTTGGGAAAATAATAACAAAATGAATACTGACACAAACTGAGAAAAGCTGCTCCCAGAAGTAACCAAAGAGTTTTTGTTGTTTTTTAATTTTTTTAAAACCAATGCTCTAACGAGAGGAAAATGCTCTCGTTTAGTATTTAACTTGTTGTATCTCCCTTAATATCTAAAAAATGTAAAATTTTGTTTTTAATACCACATGATATTTAACTTGTTATAAATTTAATATGGTAATATCCGTCTTAATACTCTTAAACATTACAAACTATTTTTCATGATAGTTGATTTAGGATGTGCAAGTTTTCTTAAAGACAATCACATAATAAATTTATGATTCCATATGTTTCTCATTGACTTATTATGAGTAATTTTTCAAAGAGCCTCGCAATAAATTCATTGTGAAATCATTTGCAATTTAGATTAAAATTGTTCGAGAGGTGATAAATTAAGTACAAATTATGTTTGAAAAATAAAACGCGTGTTAATTATGAAAATGGGTACGCTACTTATAAAAACGAGTACGAATTAAAGAGTCACCTAACGCGCAATCAACAAAAAAGTCTTGAAAAGCACATAAACGAGATCATTTCAAGTTTTTGCGTTGATGTATATATAAGCAGTTAAGCACTATTTGTAAGATGTGATTAGTCAATACTGTAAGGCATTTGGACAGGTTTTAAATGAAGCTAAGTCGGGAATTTTTTTTAGTCCTTCGATGTCTTTAGCCGGAGCTAGACATTGCTTGCGATCTTTGAACATCAAACAAAATAAGGGCATTGGAAAGAACTCGGGGATCTCAACAGAATTCCAGGGGTCTAGACAGGATATTTATAATGGTTTGGTGGAAAGTGTTGTTAGACGTATCTCCTGTTGAAATGGGATTTTCTTATCCGCGGCAGGAAGACTCGAACTGATTTTGTCCGTCCTATCAAATCTTTAAATTTACTTTCTATCGGCTTTTAAAGTTCCCGTAAGTGTGACAACAAAGCTAAATGTTTTGTTAACACATTTTTGGTGGGTTGGACATAAATCACAGAGAGGAATACATTTCTGTAGTAAGAATTTCCTGGCTCTGCCAAAGTCAAGGGGTGGTCTTGGAATAAGGAATGTGGAATGTATGAATCAAGCTTTGCTTGCTAAAAAAAACGCATGGAGGATTCTTAAAGAGCGGGATTCTTTCTTTTTTTTAAAAAGATTATCGAATCTATTGCAGAAGCCATGTTTTTTTTGGTTCAACGGAGCGCGCACTTAGTCGCATTACAATTCTATTGCAGAAGCCATAATATCTCTTGTTGTAAACAAAAACAAAAGAATAAAGACATGCTTACATTCAATAATGACAAATATTCATCTGAGGTACAAGTGAGATAGCTTTGAGGTGAAAGCTTTGTCTTAATCCTAACATTGTGAATCTTAGGATGAACTACCTCAGCGTCCATACTCGATGAGAAACTGCTATCATTTTATGTTGAACCAACAATGTATAACAGTCTTATGAATGTTACTCTATATTATTTTATGGAGTCATTAAGTTATAGGTAAAATTAAGTGATAGAATATTGTTAGTTTGTTACTCTCCATTTGTTTAGTTATTACATGTTTATATTATCTTATATTTGTATTCTCACTAAAGTTGTTATGCAATAACAAATAAAATAGATATGAGAAATAAGAACATACATCGGAGGTACTCGTTCACACTTTTCTTAGTTTTTGAGCATATGTATTTTTTTTTTAGCATGAATATTTTTTTAAGCTTATGAATATTTTTTTTTAACATATGAATATTTTTTTGAGTTTATGAATATTTTTTTGAGCTTATTACCTTAAACTTTATTTGTTTTTAAACATATGAGTTTTTTTTATCTCATTACGTCAAACTTTATTTGTTTTTGAGCATATATGTATTTTATTCGAGCTTATAAAAATTTACAAGTTAGATTTTAATTTTTTTCGTTAAAGCTAAAATATAACTAAGTTTATATTTAATGTTTTTGAGTTTTATTGTATATTTTTGAGTTTAATGTTTTAATAACTTAGCTCAAAAACTTTATACCAACACTCATAATTTTTAAAACAAAACTCAAAAACATTATTATAAATGCTCAAAAAGTATAAAATTGGTGGTAGTACATCGGATGTATGATCCTCCTATTGAAATAAATATCTATTCTTTTATTTTTCCTTAAAAGATAAAAAAAGGAGTAAATATTTTTAAACGCACGAAAATAATATTAAATTTAAACAATATAACATTTATTAAAATACGAAACTATCTCATACATTCCAGCGGTACATCGCCTTTTATAAACTAAAAAAGTATGACTAAGCATTATCTTACAATATTCAATCTTAAGACTATTAGAGTAATCCACATTATCATTATTATTTAAAAATAAAAAATCGAAAAATCATAATATTAAACAGAAATTGAAGCATAGTAAATATTTAAATTTTCTTTTTATTTGTTAAGAAAATTAAACATAAAATAAACTTAAAATATCGATATTATCTAATATTAAACACAAATTATAATTCTCACCATAATTTTTCAAAACAAATTTAATCATTCAATCTATCTTTAAATATAAGTCACAAGTAAAAGTTTAGAAATATTTTTTTTGACAAATTTCTTTTAGGTTTGAATTAATTCACAAATTCTTATTTGCAACGGCACTATCCGTCGCAAACTTGTGACGGATACCGTTTTCTCTCACAAAATACCCACTTTTTCTCTCTCTCCAACACTATTCATGTGGTCCCCTTTCTCCACTAACTTATTTTCTACTCATTTTATCTCACAAAATATCCGTCAAAAATAACCACCCGTCGCAAGCAAGACTTACTAGAATTAATTATATAGCAAAAATATAATATAACGATATTTGTGACAAAACACTAATAAATCTAACAATATTCGTGGCAAAATACTAATAATCCGTGACAAATGTTTAGTAATTGTGGAAAATATATTTTGACTATATAATATATAGTCAAAATATGAGGCGGTCTGATTCAATCATTACGAGGTTATGTAAAGAATTCACACCCATGAAATTTTGATGTATTTTTCGTTGCATGTGATTCTACTATTTACCTATTTACATATTAACAATTTACCAATTTGCTATATGCAGTGTATTTCTGGATGTGGGAACGGTTCTAGTCGACCCAGTAGTGGAGGAATATGTTAAGCCTATTATATTTCGAGGTTCAATAGGGAGGTTAAGACATTTAAGGTACCTTAGTTTCCGGGGTAACCCTATCAAATTTGTTCTTGATGGCATCACAAGGTTATATAACCTGAAAACAGTGAACCTTAGACACCATAATTTTTTTACCTTAGACCCCATTTTATTATATTCCTAATTAGTCGAACTAGTAATATCTCGGAACTTTTAATAGGGTTTCAAACTTTCAGCTGAACAATGATGGTGATGTAAACTTGAAATTTAACACATTGAGGTTGAATATAAATAGACTAATTAAATAAATAATTGAATGAATTGGATGAATGAATTGGATTCGTTTGGATGATACCAACAAAATTGATTGCTAACTCCTATATTCTTATTATGATTTAATTAATTGATCAATTTGCTATCGGATATCCCTTTTTTTTCGATAATTTTATTTTAATTTTCGCCGAAAATTTCGACATATTTTACTTTAAATATTATGATAATCAATCCTACCGCTTCTGGTCCTAGTGTTTCCACACGTGAAAAAAAAACCCTGGGGCGTATCGCTCAAATTATTGGTCCCGTACTGGACGTAGCTTTTCCTCCAGGCAAAATGCCAAATATTTACAACGCTCTGGTAGTTAAGGGTCGCGATACTGCTAGCCAACCAATTAACGTGACTTGTGAGGTACAACAATTATTAGGAAATAATCGAGTTAGAGCTGTAGCTATGAGTGCTACAGATGGTCTAACGCGAGGAATGGAAGTTATTGATACAGGAGCTTCCCTAAGCGTTCCAGTTGGTGGAGCAACTCTTGGACGAATTTTTAACGTGCTTGGGGAGCCCGTTGATAATTTAGGGCCTGTAGGGACTCATACAACATCCCCTATTCATAGATCTGCGCCCGCCTTTACTCAGTTAGATACAAAATTATCCATTTTTGAAACAGGAATTAAAGTGGTAGATCTTTTAGCCCCTTATCGCCGTGGAGGAAAAATAGGACTCTTCGGCGGAGCTGGAGTGGGTAAAACAGTACTCATTATGGAATTGATCAACAATATTGCAAAAGCTCATGGGGGCGTATCCGTATTTGGTGGAGTAGGTGAACGTACTCGTGAAGGAAATGATCTTTACATGGAAATGAAAGAATCTGGAGTTATCAATGTACAAAATATTGCAGAATCAAAAGTGGCTCTAGTCTACGGTCAAATGAACGAACCTCCGGGGGCACGCATGAGGGTTGGTTTGACTGCCCTAACTATGGCGGAATATTTCCGAGATGTTAATGAACAAGACGTACTTCTATTTATCGATAATATTTTTCGTTTCGTTCAAGCAGGATCTGAAGTATCTGCCTTGTTGGGTAGAATGCCTTCCGCTGTAGGCTATCAACCTACTCTTAGTACTGAAATGGGTTCTTTACAGGAAAGAATTACTTCCACAAAGGAAGGGTCCATAACTTCGATTCAAGCAGTTTATGTACCTGCAGATGATTTGACCGATCCCGCTCCTGCTACGACATTTGCACATTTAGACGCTACTACTGTACTATCAAGAGGATTACCCGAAAAGATTTTTTTTAAGAATTATGTTCAAATTTTTTTTATGTTGGGTGAGTTCTGACTATATATGTACGTATGTTGGGTGAGTTATGACTACATATGTACGGTAAGACAATTTAATCTACTTTATATATAAAGTTATATAGAATATTTTTGATATTATTTGGGCACTGCAGGCTATCAACACCCATGGCTATGGTGATCGGCTCCATCGTGTTTGCAGCTGCTCACAAGACTCTGGGACGATTACCCGATATCTTCATCAAGGTACAATATTTTCTAAAATATTAGCTTTTACTCAGGTTAGTTGTATTGTTTGCGTGTAGTATACTCCAATGAAAATAAAACTAAAATTGACTATAGCCAAATTAATTCACCCATGGGCTCGAGTCGTTTAGGAAAATATGATAACTGAGCAGAGGAGAACAGAGAAGTGAGAAGAAGTAATTGTGTTTTATTATCAAAACGTATAGCAATATATAATACAAGCAGTAGCAAGAATTAAGGAAACAATCATATCAAATATGATATGGTTGACTAAGTTGTTAAGGTAACAAATAACATAAAATATGGCTAAAGATAAGGCTAAATATCTTCACGTATAACGTCTATCACCCCCCTCAAACTGGAGCATGGAGGTCGAGAATGCCCAGTTTGTGGAGAAGGTAGTGGAACTGGCGAGACCCCAAGGCCTTCGTAAATATATCAGCTAGTTGCTCGGTAGTGGGAACATGGCGCGGCATAACAAGTTTGTCCGTAATAGCATTGCGAACAAAGTGACAGTCCATCTCAATGTGCTTGGAGCGCTCGTGAAAGACCGGATTTTGAGCCAAGTATAAGGCGGATTGATTATCACAATATAACTTCATAGGAGAACACACAAGAACATCGAGACTGGCAAGAAGTGCTTTGAGCCACTTGAGCTCACATACAATGGCAGCCATGGACCGATTGTAACACCCCCATTTACCGAGGAGCCTGAACTAGGACTTCCAAAGTAAATAGGATAGTTACCATCCTGGATAAACCAGGGTAGTAGATAATCACAGAGAAAGAAACACAGTACGTTAAATATAAATGATCAAACTGAAATCTGTTACATGGCATACTCCAAAAGACTTCCCAAACAACTGAATTAAAGTAAGTGTTCAACTATGACAATCAAGTGATCTAAAGCTAGGTTGGTCCAATCCATGTCTCTCCTCCATGCCCATGTCCTAGTCCACCTGTCTCTGACCTGAAAGATCTACTCCCCATTCCGGATCATTGTAGGTGAACACGAATACACTGTCAACCTCGCGGTTGAGTAGGATAGCACAAAATATAAAATGCAACAAATAATAAATGCAAATGCTTATAACATGCTCGAGCTCCATCTCATTCTCAATACTCATACCCTTGCACCAAGCCATACCGAACCTCCCAGCAGACTATAGTCGGCCGTCGCCGAACACCAGCATAACAGCTGAGGTCACCAGGTCTAGCCCTGCAGAGCTAGCCTGGGCCCAATAATGTCTCATCATCATCTCAATCTGTAATTGTGCTAATGCCATGCTTATGAATGCAATAAATAAGGAACCAACATTGTAAATGCATCTCATAAATAATCATACTTGCATCCATAGCATCCAGTTAACTGACAAACATAACACAATACAGAAATAGTCCCAGTGTATCCTACCTGAAATAGCAATTGTAGCAAGCAACACCGTCTAGTAAAGTTCTTCCTCGAAATCCGTTCCTATAAATAATATTTAATATCAAATACTACTCAACCACTCAACACGACCTAAATACTTGTACATAAGTGTTTCCTTCATAGCGTTTGTAAAAAAATACATGCACACAGCTATCTCTGTATACATCCACTCATTACAGACTGTTAATACAGATCATTTATTATTCCTCATACGAACTTACTATTTTTAGGCTTACTAAAAATAGTACGTCATCACGAACCAACATGCTTATTAAAATTAATAAACAAAACACTACTTAATTAGAACACCATAGACCAAAGATTAACAATTAATTCCACCTAATATACTTGATACATTCCATGTTGGGACCTTCCTAAAAATAGCGTAAGAAATTAGCATCTACAACTACTCACGTCACCAACGCAACTCAACAAAACTAACAGCCCCAACCCGTAACCCTCACTGTACAGCCCTGTCGACCTCCCTTTTTGACGCCGGCAGGCACCACTGGCCTTTCCACTGACGCCACCAGGCCCTCCACTGAGCCACGGTGGTTCCAGGGGAAAGGTCGGTGACTGCCCACCATGACCACAACCGCCACAAACTGCCACCAAACAAAGACCACTCGACCTGAACCCAAAAAACCCAGATATAACCCCCTGACCACCGTGACAAAATCCGTCCCTCGACACCAGCTATGACCCTCACTCTTACCCACGACACCACCAGGTCCACCACTGGCCTACGGTGGTTCCGTTGGTGCAAGTGACACACGCAGATACTGTAACCACCAGCCGCTTATCGAAGACTCATACCCACAAATCACTTATACTCTCTGATCATCACCCCTAACCAGTTGAACTTTAACTACCACACCACCACCGTGAAACACCACGACTACCTACTATTACCACCCTTCGACACCCTGGACTACAACCATGCTATCCACGACAATACCCAGAAAATAAACAGACAACAAAAGATTGAAGACGACATACAAAACCCCCCTACCGCAGACTCTGTTTTTGATAAATAAAGAATGAATTAAACCCAGAAACGAATCACCCTAAACAAAGACTTTAAACTATCAAAGACGACCTGATGATGATCAATGCTTGATAATTGCATAGCACAAATTATAAAAACACAATAACACGAGACTATAAGCATGTGACGTGATTACAAACTATAACAAAACATAGAGCAAAAATACGAAATCAGGAAAATACGAAACAGGTATGGTGTTCATACCTTCTTCTGCGCGTATTCCGACCACCCTAAACCACCCAAGACCCACCGTGAGAACCTTCCCCTTGGTCTTTGATGTGGCGGCAGTGACGAGCAAGTGAGAGCTGACGTTTTGATTAGGTTTTGATTAGGTTAGGAGTAGGGTTTTTGTGTTTGTTTAAATCACGTTATAAGGTGTTTGCTTGTGTTACGTTATAAGGTGTTTGTTTGGTGTATGAGTTGGACGTGTGATTAGGGTTTTAGTGGGCCATACGAAAAATGATATGAGGCACACCAAACGAGGCCCAACGCATACTAAAACATGAATCGACCCATACCCGACACTATACTTAACCATATAGAGTAAACAAATAGTATTCGATAGGTAAATTAACGAATATAACTATCGAACGTCAACATAGTTATTAAGTAATTATAACCATAAAATAAAATAAAAAACGGAGTATTACACCGATACTCGGCTTCGAAAGAGGAGAGTGAGACTGTGTGTTGTTTCTTGGTTTTCCAAGAAATAGGAGACTCCTCGAGACAAATAAACCACCCCGATACCAAACGGCGAGTGACAGGACAAGCTCCATAGTCAGAATCACACCACCAGAGATGGTAAGTTTGTTATCGGCGCGTAAGAGGATCCCCTGACCGGGACTACCTTTCAAGTAACGAATAATAACGCGCATTGCGGCTTCCATGTGTGCTTCTCTGGGAGAGTGCAAAAATTGAGAAAGCACATGTACGGAGAAACATAAATCTGGCCGTGTCACGGCTAAGTATACCAGTCGGCCAACAACACGCCTATAGCGCTCGGGTTTAGACAGTAGGGGACTGGTAGAAGTGGCGAGCTGATGATTGCTCTCCATAGGAGTAGAGGCGGGTTTAGCTCGTAAAAGACCGACTTCACTGATAATATCAAGAGTATATTTTCTTTGGTTTAAAAAAATTCCTTCCGTACTTCTCGCAACTTCGAGGCCAAGAAAATATTTCAAGGGACCTAAGTCTTTCATTTTGAAACAGCAACTCAAATACTCCTTAAATGTCTTAATTGCCAAAGAGTCATTACCCGCAATAACAAGGTCGTCAACATAAATCAAAACATGCAAACGAACCGAATTAAGTGAGTAAGTAAAAAGAGAATAGTCGGAATAGGATTGACAGAAACCATACTCTCGTAGTGCACCAGCCAATTAAGCGAACCAACAGCGCGGAGCTTGTCGTAAACCGTATAAGGATTTTTTTAATCGACACACCTTGCCATCTTTACCACGAGAGAAACCAGGAGGGAGTTTCATGTACACTTCTTCATTCAAATCACCGTGTAAGAATGCATTATGCACGTCCATTTGATGTAGTTCCCATTTTTTAACAGAGGCTACAGCAAGGAAGGTACGAATGGTGACCATTTTAACGACCGGAGCAAATGTTTCCTCATAGTCGATCCCGCCACTTGATGGTTACCAAACACAACTAAACGAGCTTTCAATCTTTCAATAGAACCGTCGGATTTATATTTAATTTTATAAACCCAGCGGCAACCGAGAGCCTTCTTTTCGGGAGGCAAGACACATAATTCCCATGTACCATTATTTTCGAGAGCATCGATTTCTTCTTGCATAGCCCGACACCAACCGTCATCACGAATAGCAATTTTAAAGGATGAGGGTTCAACACCCGATGTGATGGAGTTAAGGAAAACTTGATGCTTATTTAAAAAATTATTACAATGAATGTAATTAGCTAAGTTATAGGGAGTACCTGATGACGATGAAAGTGGACTCAGTGATGAGGATGGACTGTTGGTCGTTTCAAGTATGTAGCCACGCAAACGAGAATTAGGATATTTCTCTCTGTATCCACGCCCTAAGACCTGTTCAGACGTGGTACCGGAAGCGACAGATTCGGTGGCTGCAGAGACGGAAGTATGTGGGTCAGACGGTGGTTCAGGCGCATCGGTGGCAGAAGGCTCGGACTCAGGTACGTTAGGGGCAGGAGGCACGGGTTCGGTGGCAAACGCAGTCGCGACATCATCAGTAGCAGTACCGAACAGAGGAGGTTCGGGTATGTCATGTGAACCCGTTAGCTCACTATAAGGGAATGAGTCTTCATAAAAAAACACATCACGAGAAATTGAGATAGTTTCGGTTTCAAGGTTATAAACTTTCCATCCTTTCTTGTTATGCGGATAGCCGAGAAAATTTCCTTTGTGACTCCGTGGTTCAAATTTGTCACCTTTAGTTTTTTGATTATGAATGAAACAAAGACACCCAAATATTCTTAAATTTGCATAAGATGGAGCGACCCCAAATAAAATCTCGTAAGGTGTTTTATGAGCAAGAAGAGCGGAAGGCGTACGGTTAATTAAATAGGCTGCAGTAAGGACAGACTCACCCGAAAATTTCTTAGGAAGGTTGCCCTGAAAAAGTAAAGCACGAGCTATGTTAAGAATATGACGATTTTTGCGCTCGACCCTTCCATTTTGTTGGGGCGTACCAACACAAGATGTTTGAAATTGTATGCCATGGTCCAAAAAATAATCCGTCAAACAATTAAATTATGTCCCATTGTCACTGCGCACTGTTTTCACCTGTTTAGAAAATTGAGTTCGGACCATAGATATGAAATGTAAAAACATGCTCATAACTTCGGTTTTAGCAAGGAGTAAATACACCCACACGGACCGAGAACAGTCATCAACAATTGTTAAGAAATACGTAGCGCCAACAGGTAGAAGGAGTACGATATGCCCCCCACAAATCACAGTGTATTTATGAAAAAATTTCAGGAGCAATGTTTGTACTCAAATGAAAATTGGAACGAGTTTGCTTAGCATGGTGACACACGTCACAAACCATGTTTTTATTAAAAGAGGTGTCTTTAGCTAAAGGGATAAATTTAACCACATTCTCCCCGGGATGACCGAGCCGACGATGCCACAAGTTGTACCCTCCTGCCATGCCCACCGAATGCACCGATATCAGATTCTGTGACGGAAGCAGGAACAGTCCATCTCGCAGCTCACCTACTCCAATCGTCGTCCTCAAGGAACGGTCATGTATTGTGCAACAATCTTTAGTAAATTGGAGAATATAATCGGTATCAGCCGCTAATTGGGAAACAGAGATTAAATTACAAGTTAAATGAGGGACAAATAAAACCCGTCGGAGAGTAATATTATTACTGAGATGCACGGTTCCCATCTTAGAGGCCATGATTCGTTTCCCGTTCGGTAATCCTACCGGTCTTGGAGGAATTACCATGCTTTCGGAAAATAAAGTCAAGTCACCTGTTACATGGTTAGAAGCACCCGTCTCGACAATCCAAGAAGTGTACGTACCGGATAAACGATCGGAGACAGAGACATCAGCAGCCGTGTGGACTGCATTAGCGTGTACATTTGCGCTATCAGAGGCACTAGCCTCGAAATTCTTGCCGCGATGAAGGTCGGCTAGGGTACGGGATCGACTTCCCCACCAATCCGGAAATTTGTTCATCTTAATAAAACAGTTCTTAACATCATGACCATGAATAGGCTGGCCAGGCCGAGAGCAATAGGAACATACCAGTTTTCGGCGTTCCAATTTTTCCTTTTCCTTAATTGCTTTCCAATCAGCAGGGGTGCGAGAGGCCCCCGGAACGGCATACGCTACGACATCAGTAACATCAAGTTGGGGCGTAGCAGCAGCAAGGAGCCGCTCGGCTTGTAAGACAGCATGATACCCTCGATTGAGAGTCGGTAAAGGGTCAAGTTGGAATTGTTGATTACGAAGAGTTCCATATAAGCTATAGTCGAGACCCATAAAAAATTGATGAAGTCTCTCATTATCAAGTCGTTTACTGGCTTTGGTCGCAATGCTACAGGTACACTTACCACACTCACAGGCGAAGGGTGGTTCATAAATGGCAAGTGCATCCCATAGTGATTTTAATTTTCCGTAATACTCAGTAACAGACATACCTTTAAGTTGTTTGCAATTACCGAGTTTGGTTTTGAGTGAATGAACTGACGTCCTATCGACCACAGCAAACCTTTCCTCCAAATCCTTCCATAAGACCCGAGCATCCTCCACGAACGGGACACTAAGGAGAAGAGAGGGTTCGATCATGTTACGTAGCCATTGAACGACAGTACACTGTACCACTTCCCATTGCTCTAGTAAATTTGGCTCTGTCGGTTTTTTGATAGTACCGTCACAGAAACCGAACTTACGGCGGGACTTGAGGGACATTCGAATCGATTTACTCCAATCCTCGTAATTTGAATGAGTAAGAGATATATTTGAGATTTTAATCCCTGGAATATCATGAGATCCAAGGTAAAATGGTGATAAAGGGTCGATTTTGAATTCGGGAGTGGGATGATTTTTCTCGCCGCCTCCAGTAGACATATTGAATGAAGAAATAGTTTTGAAAAAAAATTAGGTTTTGAGTATTTTTGTCTGGTCTGATACCATGATAACTGAGCAGAGGAGAACAGAGAAGTGAGAAGAAGCAATTGTGTTTTATTATCAAAACGTATACCAATATATAATACGAGCAGTAGCATGAATTAAGGAAAGAATCATATCAAATATGATATGGTTGACTAAGTTGTTAAGGTAACAAATAACATAAAATATGGCTAAAGATAAGGCTAAATATCTTCACGTATAACGTCTATCAAAATAAGATTTTATTTTATTATCGAAAGTTTGTGGAATACAATTATCAGGATTCTTTAATTTCATCTCTAGGGGATTTAGGTTTTGATAGTGTTACGAGGGTCTTATCGACTTAATCTCGTAAGAAAATAATTGGGTCGTTTTGTGACTTATTTCATTCTACCCGCCATTTGTCATATGGTAACGAGAAGATGGGGTCATTTGACTTAATTCATTTGCTCCTCTCCTCTAGAGTCAGAGTTGTATTTATAGCAGTAGTTTGAAGGGCAAAATATAAAATAAATCTTCCATAGTATCTTAAGTTATTATTACAACTGCTATAAATACAAGGTGTCGTCTGTGGAAGCTTCCTAGGCCAAAGAGCTGGAAGATTTTGATTTGGAAAATTGTTACAGGCTCTCTGCCTGTTGGGGAAAAGTTATTGAAGAGGGATGTTTTTACGAATATCTCTTGCTGTCTTTGTGAAAAGAGGATGATTTGACTGAAACTTTAAATCATTTATTTAGAGATTGCCCTGTTGTCATGCGAATATGGAGAGGTTCTCCCTTGGGGTCAAATTGTGTGGGAACGAAAGGTCTGGAAGTTCGATTATAGGTGATCAATTGGATTGAGTACCTGTGAAAGCTGGAGGATGGTCTGAAAACGCTGGTGTTTTTCTTGGCTATATTGTGGCAGATATGGATCACTAGGAACAACACCATTTTTCATCGAGAATTATTTTACCCTCATGTTTTCTACCATAAAGTGCAGTTACTAGTTGAGACGACTTGGAAAGCTATTATTTCGAAAAGGGATAAGCAGGTCAAGTGTTGTCAAAAACTTAACGAAGGGGAGGGAGTAGAGCCTTTCTCGGATGCTCATGAGGTACGGAATTCGACTCCTTTCTTTATGATTGGACAAAGGCGTCATACTGGATCATTTAGAGTAAAGGTAGATGCGGCCTGGAAAACAAGGGACTCAACTTCTGTGGGTTGGATTTTGTATGATTTCAATGGTGTTGTCAGGGCGGAGGATTCTCGTGTTTTTTATGTTGAATCTGCTATGCAAGCGGAGACAAGAGGCATCTTGGAAGTCCTGAAATGGGCACAGAGGATTGGTATGTTGCATCTAAGTATTTTATCAGATTGTCTACAGGTTGTCCTCCAAATAACAGGTCTTGAAGGAACACATCATCATTCGCGAGAGATTATTGACGACGTCTGGTCTTTGGCGGGTTTATTTCACTGTTTGAGTATTAGTTTTATTTCTCGTAGTCTTAATAAGAGAGCTCATAATGTGGCTCGTTTAGCCTTAATGTAATGTCTTTACTGTTGCCAAAAAAAAAAATTAAACAAATTTGATCATTTCATGTTAGCATCTCTGCAAAATCGTTCTATAAAATTAATGCAACTTAATATAGAGTAACCCAAATTACTTAAACTCCAAGAATATTTGATTTTATATTCAACTCAAAACCTAACAACTTAATTATTATTAGTATACTCCGTATAAATATAAATTATTTATGAGACTTTATTTGGACTTGTCACTAATGAAATAACATTTATTTCGTAGCAATTTGTGATTAAAGAGAAAATTTTATTTATTTATTTATTATTTATAATAATTATTGAGTTATAAAACCGTCTTCTGGTATAATGAACATGAAAATAGAACCAAATCTGAACATAAATGATTGTATTTATTCCAATTTTAATAATTTGATATACTATATAATGATAAAACAACTATTTATATAAATTGTTCATTTTATGGTTGAGACTCAACTATTATTAATATTCCTAACAGTTATCAAACAGAAATTAAAATTTAAATGCATAATACCAAAGCACATATTTCTTACTCAATACTCGCCAGTAGACAGATTTGGCCCTTTATTTGGCTAGGTTTTAGGTTTTAGGTTTAGTCACCCGTTTTCCCATACGCCTATATCAAATATATAACTTCCATTACATGAAACTCTTACTCTGTTTCTACAATGTATTCTACCTGCGATGAAATCACAACAACATCGTCCACAAATGATTGGATATTCCGATCCGATGAGCCACCGAGCGCCACTGCTTCCCTAGCGGCACTCTTCCATTCCGCGGCCTTCGCTCGAATCTCCACCGCTCTAGGCCCATCCATGACCTCTTCAATACACTTCGTAACTTCCTCAACCAGAACCAACCCATCCTTATCGGGCCACAGCCTAACCCCAACACCTAAAACCTCAGACATAAGCTTAGCATTGGTAGGCTGGTCACTCCAAAAAGGATAAGCAATTACAGGAACACCGACACTAATAGTTTCCAACATCGAATTCCAACCACAATGTGTTAGAAAACAACCCAATGATTTATGGGACAGTACCTTATCTTGTGGACACCATTTTACAACCATACCTTGCTCTTTCGTCTTCTCCAAAAACCCTTTGTGAAATTCCCCTGCATCCTCACTTGGATATTCCTTAACAACCCAAACAAATGGCCTCTTACTATTAATCAAAGCGTTCCCGATAACTTCCATTTGTTGTCTTGATAGTACAGTTATACTACCAAACGACACGTAAATGACGGAATTATCTTTATTTTGGTTAAGCCATTCTATGCACGTATCCTCTGGCTTCCACATGTTAATCCCTGCACCTTGATCATCATTGGTATGAGCATGCTGATCTTCACCTAGGAGAATTGTTGGTGGGACTAATGGACCGACCGCCTTGATATCGACATATTTAGACATATAGTCTATGACTTCTTTCTCAAGCTCATAGAAAGAGTTAGCCAAAACCCATCTTATATTACCAACATTTTTCATTGCTTGAGATAATGTTTCACTTATGCTCATAATAGGATTTGAAGGGAGAACAAACGTGGGAAGATCACAAGCCTCTAATAGTGGCAAACACGGTAATTTGACGCTAATGTCAGGGCTTTTCTTAGTGGGGAAATCATTGAGACTGTTGTAGTAACTATGGTAGATTGCAAAGAGAGTGCATGGTTGAATCCATAGCATGGCACAAGGGATTCCTAAACGGGTCGCAACTTCGGAGGCCCAAGGAACGAATGGACTAGTTATAATACACGAGAAATTTTTGGGTGTAGTTTGGTTATTAGAAGACAAGGATAGTATAAGGTTGTACAAATGAATTGGTCCGACTTTGGCTAGGGTGTCCATGTACGTGCCTAGGTTACCCATACGGTCGTAGTCTAGGCTGAAACCATCAGGGAAACATTCAAAGTTAACACCGGATATTGAGAGAGTGTTGTTGGAGGCATCAGTTGTGGTGGCGGTGGTGTTGTTTTGGACGAGAAGGCGGTGGTAGAAAACTTCAGTGGTGGCGAGAGTGGCTTGGATATTGGCTTTGGATTGTAGTTGTTTGGCTAGTCTAAGCATAGGATTAATGTGGCCTTGGGCAGAAAATGCTACCATTAGGACATTGATTTTTGGTTCTCCTTGCTCCATCTTTGTAATTTAGTATAGAGTAACTATAGATTATAGATTGGAATTTTAAGAGTTGATGAACAATACGCAACTTATGAGTGAAGAGATATAAAGTTATAGTCCTTTGCTTTGGCTTCATATAAGCAACTTTGTGGTCATGTTTGTTTCAAGGGCATACGGCTTTCAAGCGTCCAATCATGTTTGTATTGTTGTTACGAGTAACTCTCTCCAAAACGGATCTATGGAAAGATGAGTGTAAATTGGAAAAAAAAGGACAAAAGCAAGCCCTTATATTTCTTTTCAATAGGCGGATTATACCACCATAGGTATACACTTTTTTGTATATATTTTGAGCTTTTTAATAGAAAATTCGAGATTTATTAGAAAGAATATGAGTTATATGATAAGATTTATGAATTCTTTGAGAAAATAGTGAGAATCGAAAATTATCCCTTTACTATAAAAGGGATAGAAGTTCTTGCAATTCTATTGGTCCATAATTTTTAAAGAGAGAAAATGTTATCATTTTTGTAGGGGGGGTCATGTTCTTTGTGCGAATTAATTAGTTGCTCCATTCCTTTCCGTTTAATTAATTTCTCGTAAGTTTAAATTCAAAAATACAAGAGACCTTTATTTTGTAAGATTTATGCTAAGTTGTTAACTACTATTAAAATCAACATCTAAAAAAAGTCATGAAAATTAAATCAACCTCCATTTAAATCAAGATGTATCTATTTAAAAAAATCATTGATAAAACCATTATTAAACTAAGAAATTTAAATATAATAATATCATCAATTAACTAAACAAATCTAAAAAAATTATAAATTCACATCAACTACATGTATACGTTAGAATACAAGTGGAGAGTTTTTATGCGAGAATGATTTGTGTGTTAATGTGACCAGATTCCAAACTTAAGGGGCTAATTACCACTCACACGATAAATAAGAAACAATAATTATTCAATAAAATCAGCATGAAAAATCTTTTAAATTTTTATACTAACAAATGATTAATGAGTAAACCCGTGCAATTATGCACAGGTATAAAACTAGTTATACAACTAAAACACAATACATATAAGTTAAACTATATTTTAATTTTAATAAAAAAAGACTAAAATATAACTCAAAATAGTTTAAAAGCTCAACAAATATACACATAAGCTCAATAAAATACAACATAGTCATCTGGTTGTATAATCCTTTTTACGATTTCTTTTACATATTGAGTTATTTATGTTTAATTACCTGATGCACAAATGTTAGTAAAGTGTAAATAAGTGAGGTATTACACATTTTCAAATGTTATATTAACAAAATACCCTTATGTATGACTCACAAGATGAATAATAATTAGGGTAATTTGGTCAATTATTAGTTGATTAAAAGAGGTCTATATAAGAAAACGTAAACAATCAAATGAAACTGCCCAAAATAAAATACATAGAGAACTCAATAACAAAAAAATGTTGACAACTAGATATTTTATAATGGTGAGATTGGTGACAGACATTCTGCTTAATATGTCTGTCGTCATTATAAAATGTGAGGTATTCAAAATATAATTTAAAAATAATTCATCGAAAAGGTATTTATTTGTGCTTTATCTATTGATAACATTTTTACGGCCCTCCTATAAATAAGAAAATTAAATTATTTCATCAAATGTTCCTTTAAACATCATTATTAATTTATTATCATATCAGTGTCTTGAGTATAATATTGTTGAGTCGTGCTTATTGAACTTTTTTCGATTGCTCAAGTATTATGAAGAAAACAAGGAGTTTTGGTTGGAATGAATGACTTGATTATTATCCATAAAATATGGTACATTATATACATGTACAACTACTACTTCATAAAGGCTAAATAAATGAGGACTAAGCCTCTTCCGTATCCCTCTAGCTACATACAACGTATGTACATTAATATCTATATTTAAGTTATTTCATACTCCCCCTCAAGTTGGTGCTCCGGGTAACCCGAGACCCAACTTGCCTTGCAAATACTCAAAAGCATCTCCGCTTAATGCCTTAGTAAACAAGTCTGCCACTTGTTCTTTACTTCTTACATGAGTCGGTTTTATGGTGTTTGCAACAATGTGTTGTCGCACGAAATGACAATCGATCTCTATATGCTTTGTCCTGTCATGAAAAACAGGATTTTTTGCTATATGAATTGCAGCCTGATTGTCGCAACATAACTCCATAGGTTTCGTGTGGAAAACACCTAATGAGGCCAAAAAAGATTTAACCCAAATTAGCTCACTTGTTACACTTCCCATTGCCCGATATTCTGCTTCAGCGGTTGATTTTGACACCGTGGCTTGTTGTTTTGCTCTCCATGATATAGGTGACAACCCAAGTGACACAAAATATCCGGTTAATGATCGCCTTGTTAATGGACACCTACCATAGTCTGAATCACAATATCCTTTCAACTCCAAATCTGAACTCTTGTGTAATATAATCCCTTTGCTCGGATATGTTTTTACGTACCGTACAACTCTCAATGCTGCATCCCAATGTTCTTTTCGTGGCTCACTAACAAAACGCGACAACATATGAACCGAATACACTAAGTCTGGCCTCGTGATGGTTAGATATACTAGTCTTCCAACTAACCTTCGATATTTCATGGCATCTTTCAATACCTCTCCTCTTGCCAATTCTAATTGATGATGTTGGAGCATTGGAGTATAAGTCGGTTTAGCTCCACTCATTCCTGCTTCCTCTATTATCCCTAAAGCATATTTTCGTTGATTTAGGAATAGCCCATACGACCCATGTGCCACTTCAATCCCCAAAAAATACTTAAGACGCCCCAAGTCCTTTATTCCAAAAAGCTCATCTAACTTACGTTTAAACTTGACGCTTGCTTTATTGTTATTACTTACAAGTATCATGTCATCAACGTAAATCAATACACCAATAAAACTTTGCCCATTATTATATGTGAATAGGGAATAATCTGCCATGGATTGAACGAAACCATACCTTTTCAAAAAACTCGATAATTTTGCGAACCAATTACGTGATGCTTGCTTGAGCCCGTAAATTGATTTCAATAATTTGCATACGCGATTCTCCCCTTTTCGTTCAAATCCCTGAGGCACCTTCATATACACTTCCTCCTCCAATTCACCATGCAGAAACGCATTGTTGACGTCCAATTGCTCGATGCTCCATTTCTTTGCCAAAGCTACGGTTAGTAGGCAACGAACACTAGTCATTTTTGCCACCGGTGCATACGTTTCATTATAGTCAACTCCTTCAACTTGATTAAAACCTTGGGCTACTAAGCGAGCTTTGTACCTCTCTATTGAACCGTCGGCTTTATACTTCACTTTGTACACCCACTTACATCCGATTGGCTTCTTTCCATAAGGCAATGCAACAACCTTCCATGTACCATTTTTTTCCAAGGCTTCAACCTCCTTATTCATGGCTTCCCTCCATTTCTCATCACCTACTGCTTCATGGAAATGAGCTGGTTCTTTTACCTCATCAATTTTGGTTAAGAACAATTTATGGGCAGTTGAAAAACAACTTGTATCGACATAATTAACTAAGGGATAACGAGTACCTGATTTCGTTGAAGTTGATTGATCCGGATGAGCATGGTCAATGGGCTTTACAACACAAGTCGATTTACACACGTAATCTTTGGCCCAATACGGTTCTCGCCTTTCTCGCGCTCCTCGACCCAAACTAACGTCATTAGTGGACTGGTCCAGGGTATTACCGTGACTCTCATGCCTTCCCTCACGGTCATCAACTCCCTCAGGCTCTCGGTCAAGGACTACCTCACGCTCATTCACCACTACTCCCTCATTCGTTGTTTCTCTTGCCTCACCATGAAACTCCTCGTTCTCAATATAAAAACTCTCCTCACAAGTCACTTTCTCAATTTTGTCATGGGGTTCCTCGTCTATATTGATGGGTTTATAGTAAGGAAAAAAATGTTCAAAAAACATGACATCCCGTGACACGAAAACTTGTCGAGTATTCAAATCAAACATTTTCCACCCTTTCTTAACATGTGGATAGCCTACGAACAAACATCGTTTCCCCCGTTCATCAAACTTGTCTCGTGGTTTGTTTTTATTGTGGGCATAACTGAGGCACCCAAAGACCCTTAAGTTTGTCAAGTCTGGTTTCTTTTGGTATAGGATTTCGTAAGGAGTTTTGTCATGAAGAATTGGTGTTGGTGTTCGGTTTATAAGGTATGCTGCTGTCAAAACACACTCCCCCCAAAACTCGATGGGCAAATGACTCGTAAAACGTAAAGCTCTAGCCTTCTCTAAAATGTGACGATGTTTTCGTTCTACGCGACCATTCTGTTGTGGGGTGTCTACATTACTAGTTCTAAACAAAATCCCATTGTCTTCATAATAATACCTCATGGCACCCGACAACAATTCACTCCCATTATCGCTTTGAATAATTGTTACCATCCTATTAAATTGTGTTTTAATCATTTGGCAAAAAACTTTCATGTATCGACTTGCTTCACTTTTGTCTTTCATCAAATAAATCCATACCCCTCGACTATGATCATCAACAATAGTTAGGAAATAATGTGCTCGGGATAGACTAGCAATAGGGTATTTTCCCCAAATGTCCACATGAATCAATCCAAACAATTCATCACACCTCTTATTATTCAAACTAAAAGAGTTTCGGGTTTGTTTAGCCCTACAACAAGGGTCACAAACTTGGCTATTGTCCCAATTTAAATTGTAATTAACTAGGGTAGAAAAAGAAAGCGATTTACTCCTTGACGGATGTCCAAGTCTCCTATGCCAAAGCTCTCCATCTTTAGAAACTGTCACCTTGCTTACGGCCTCACTGTGTGTCGACTTGTATATGTAAACTCCATTTTGATGCTCACCGCGTCCAATCTCCCTCTTCGAAACCCGATCCTGCATTATACAATAGTCACAAAAAAATGTCACAATACAGTCATTTTCACGGATTAATTGCTGGACCGAGATTAAGTCACACGTCAAATTCGGAACATATAATACATCCTTCAAAACAAAATTATTATTTAATCTCACTTCACCATGTTCCTGGGCACGAATTGTTCTACCATCCGGTATTCCGACATTCGAAAAATCATCGACTCGAATATTTTCAAGACAACTCCTTCTTCCTGTCATGTGGTGCGAAGCACCACTATCAACTAACCATTCGTACTCAATTTTCGTGTGCATACCTGACAATTTTTCGCTACCTTCCGGACTGCCATTGAGGAGGATACGGAGTCTGTCCAACTCGTCTGAAGTGAGAGATATATTAATTTTTGACATTTCTCCTTCTTTTGCTCCTGCTGCACCAACTAGTGCATTTGCCTGATGGTTGTCCTGCTGTGCACGGCCATTAAACCTGCCACGGCCGCGCCCTCTGCCGTATCCGCCTCTTCTCCCTTTTCCTCGGTCTCTTCCTTTCACATTATCATATCCGTGTTTGGAATAACAATTTTCCTCTGTGTGATAAAATTTACCACAATAATCACATGATGGTGGTTCATCTTCATTATTGCCATCAGTTTTCGAAAAATTGCCCCTGTTTTTCGAATTTCCATGCGTTCTTGTTACCATTGCAGCCTCATTAATTTCATCCTTTACCTTCGTCACATTGGAGTGTCTCTCCTCGCGTAACACCAGTGCGTATGCTCGAGATAAGGTGGTGATGGGATCCTCCATCAATAAATTGCTACGAACATGACCATAGAGGTTGTTATCGAGTCCCATCAGAAACTGATGAACCCGTTCTTCCTCCTTTTCACGCGCTATTTCCGATGCTGCTCCACAAGTGCAGTTGGATACTTTACTGTAATTAGCAAGTTCGTCCCATATGGTCTTAAGTTTTGTATAATATTCGACCACTGGCAATCTTCCTTGTTTGCATTCCATTAACTCTCCCTTCAATTGATGCACCCTTGGAGCGTTACCAGCCGAGTAACGATCCTTCAATTCTGTCCACACATCTGCAACCGTCGATTCGAAAGCTATACTGGGATGTAATTTGGGGTCAATTACATTTCGTAACCAAGCTTTCAACATCGCGTTACACGACCTCCAAGCAACCGCCTCAACATCGTCTCCATCTATATTCGATGGTTTCTTGACCTTCCCTTCAACAAAACTTAATTTGTTCTTTGCATCCAAACTGTTCTTCACTGCGGCGGCCCATAAGTCGTAATTGTCGCCATTAAAAATGATTTGAGTGAGGGAAAGACTTGGGTTGTCGGATGGGTGTAAAAATAGAGGTGAATTTTGTGGAATATTTTTGATTTTTGTGTTGCCTTCGCCGCCTGTCATGGTCGAAGTTCAGAGGGAAAAAAAAGAGTTACTGGCTCACGATACCATATGAAGAAAACAAGGAGTTTTGGTTGGAATGAATGACTTGATTATTATCCACAAAATATGGTACATTATATACATGTACAACTACTACTTCATAAAGGCTAAATAAATGAGGACTAAGCCTCTTCCGTATCCCTCTAGCTACATACAACGTATGTACATTAATATCTATATTTAAGTTATTTCATAAGTATGTTGGTGATTTTGATCACAAAACATTTAAGTGTATTCGGATTTTCAGACCGAAATCGGTATGAGTTTGTGATTGATATAATGTTAGTTAAGGGGTGCGGAGTGCACACTCATATAATCGAAATCATCGAGTTCATGGTTAAGTGGATATAATCATTATAAATGATATTTATCTTGATTGACGGTTATTTGGTTGGATTTGGTACAAAATCAACATGCTTATCCACATTTATATATACTTATATTCCAAGTATATATAGAAAAAAGGAGAATTCATTCTATGAGATAAAAAAATTCAGATTTGGTAAATACAAAGCAAGATAAAAATTCCACTAAGTAATCTCTTTATCTTTGCCTAGATGAAGAGGTCATGTAGCGGAGACTTGTGAATTAGATTTTATGGCCACTCGCCAGACAGTTTGTTCTCCCTTTTATTATCTATGTCCTTCATATGTGAGGAATTGTTAGAGAGATGCAGGTACTGCCCGCGTGAACTCGACCAAGTAACTTTAGCTCGGTCGAGCAGGAGAGACTCGACCGAGTAGAACCTACTCGACCGAGTAAACCCTACTCGACCGAGTAGCTATAGCTCGGTCGAGTAAGGCCTTTTTCATGGGTGTATGTATTTGAATTTTTATTGGGCTTTTCAACCCTACAGTGGTGGGGGTGTCAGCCGTGGTTAGTCAACTTTGGGGACGAAGTTCCTTTTTGAGGGGTAGATAGATAATCGCGAATAAAAACCTTATATTGTGACACCTTACTCTGTGAACGGGATACTTTATAGTGGGATAACAAGCGTTAACAAATGTTAACACGTAACATGTTAGTCTAAGTACGTGATAGTATGCAGTCATCACATCTTTGGCATGTGGTCTAATTGTTGTGACATATATGCTGTGGACATTTGACATGTTGTATGACATGTGACCTGCATATGGTTCCTCATGTGCTTGGTGAACGGGACGGATAAATGATGGTTATAACCAGTGATACTCGTTACCGTGTCGGAACGACGGGAATGTCGATTCTTGGAGATTGCATGGCATAGGTGACAAGTGGATATCTTTTGGACACTGTATAATGTGAATTAGTAGTATGATTTCTAAAACTCGTACGTATGTTTGTTGGAGCTTGTGTCCTCCGCATGTAGTGTGATAACGTCATTGCACATACCCTTGTACGGACAAGTGGGAGATTGTTGGGGCTGGTGTCCTTAACAATTAAGTACAATGACTTATTAAATCTCTTTAAGGATCACAAGGGCATACTTCAGTATTATTATCAGTTGATCCACGTTTATCAATAACGGTTGGCTTGCTAGATAAGTTTGACGTTATTGTCATACGGATGGCGGTGATCAACTGGTCCCTATACGTCACACCTATAGGACACGTTTGAGAGATGTGAAGGTATGAAAATACAGTCACATTTATGCCGAATACGACTAAACAGTTAGTCAGAGGTATTGACTATTAAATTGGTCAATAAGATGTTGAGATTATTATTTAATACGGATTAAATAATTTTAGCTAACACGGATTACATGATTAATTCGTAAAATTAAATATAAACGATTATATTTAATTAAATATTGTATTCGCGTATTAATATAAACAGTTATATTAATTTGGGTAATTATACAATATCGTAATTTTATCAGACCATTATTAATACATCGACTGCATTAATATTTGATAACATGTATGCGATTTATAATTAAAATACCCGCGAATAATATTTAGCTAATCGGGTCGAATCACGCAAAGGAATAAGGTAAGAGTGGAGAAAGCCCACTCTTACCCATCCAATTCGGCCGACCCACCATCACTACATAAGCAGAGTCCTTCTCCTTGTGTCAGGGAATTGAGTTGAACTGATTGATTACAATTCTGATAATTAGGGTTTTGAGAACACGATTTTCCCAAAACTCAGATCTCACATCAAAACCTCACAAAACTCTCCCCATATTGCAAGGCAATTGGAGAGCCTTTCTAGCACACGCGGCATCGTCTTAAACAAAGTCTTGGGTGCAAGTTATAGGAGGGAATTTACTTTAATTCCTGTTCTTAGGCCAATTCAAGCAAGGACCCAAGGTTGTATTCTTTTCATGTTTTTATTTATCTTATAACCATATTCACAACTGTAAATTTCATTATAATCCTTCAAGTTTAGGGCGAATACATGTTTTATTCCCCACAAGTGGTATCAGAGCCAAGGCCATGAAATTTTTACTTTTGTGTTTTTCATAAGTTTTATTTAAAAATTTTGAAAAATCGTTTTCTGCCAGCGTGTGGGTCGGTCGACCCATTTATGTGGTCGGTCGACCAACACCAGCGTAGGGTTTCTGTTTTTTACAGTTTCTCTTTTGTATAATCGATCTTGTTTTCGATTCCTGCTTACATATTGTTAATTAATCGATATTCTTGACAATATGTGAACCCTAATTGCTGTTTATTTTGATTTACGCGTTTTGAATCAAAGGTTAAAACTTGTTTTGATTGAAAGTACAGCAATTTCGCGTTTTCTGAAACTCGACTTGAATTTTGTGGTCGGTCGACCTGTTTATTAGGTCGGTCGACCACTCTGAAGTTACAGGAAATTTTTTTTTTGTCAGGAGGTCGGTCGACCTCTCTGCTGATACAGATTTTTTTTTTTTTTTTGGTCGGTCGACCCCATGTTGAGGTCGGTTGACTGATTCCCTGTGAAAGTCGTGTTTTACTTTTCGAAAATAACCTGTTTTATTTTCCCATGGCCTTTAGTAATATACTATATACGGAAATAGTATATTATTAATTTTGTGAAACGGTTCACCCTCGTTTAATACATATTATTTTAAAACGGTTTAAGATAATGGATTATAAATTTATTAAAATTGGGTGATTAAAACGGTATAATCGCATAATTTTAATCCCGTAAGGTGGTTTGGTAAAATTTGTTAATCATAGTAACAGTATTATGTCATGTATAAATTTTAATTTTAGTTGATGCATTTTATTTATCGTCTTGTTGAATGCATGTTGAATGCTTTCTATAACGTATTTAATTTTGCAAACAGTTGTAACTTAGTGTGGCCTTAGTAGATTGTGTTACCGTAATGATGGAACACAGTCTTGCTTGTAATTTTGAGATCTTGTATCTCCGTTTTGGGTTTTTGCCATGTAATTACTTTTGTATTTAAATTAGAATGTAAATAGGGTTATATTTGTAATTTAAATTAGTAATTTTGTGAAGACCAAAGACGGAGACAGGATGCTCACTCCCGCTGCAAGGACCAAGATGGAACATCAAGACAAGCTTCTAGGGTCCAACGGTGGATTCCAAGTTGTTTTATGTTTATTTTGGTAGGATAGGCCACACTAGGACTTTTATTTACGTTTATCGCATTTATTTTATGCTTTCATCGATAATAGCTTGCATCATATTCCGCCTAAAACCAAACCACCTATAACATGCCTGAAAACTGACTCATGTAGAGGTTACGCGTTAGTTTTCTGTGATAATACAGATGTCACATGTCAATTGCAAAGCCATCACTTTATTTCATTCATTCACGCATATGCTAGATATTAGTTCACTTAAAATGGATAAATAAAAGTTGATGGGGTCTTCCTCGTATAACCAAAAATTGAGAATAGTCTTTATAAATCAGACTCCCATGAATCCCTTCTTCGTCGGTAGGCATAATATGACCCCTTCTACGTCGGGTAAGTGGGAACAGATGATTTATTTTATCTCAACATCATGGTCACTCGATACTATCTAGCGACTGAGATGGACTAATAGATAGGATTTACGGAAATCTATCGACCAAGAGTTCCAACGGTGGAATTAGCCAAGCTGTGGGCTTATCAATATACGGAAATTGAGTCTTGGGATCGTTTATATAATTCTTGAGGGAGATCAATTATATAAATGCTTGAGTCTACGAGTTTAAATACAATTTAATATAGACTTAAATCACAACAATGAGTTGCTTATATGGTTTTGTTTTATCTTCTTTTCAGTGTAGAACACGTTCATTTAAACTGCTGTATATCTAATGGCTGGTGAAGACTCAATGCCAAGTGCAAAGCTAGCACGTGAATCCTGGCTAAAAGCCTTCATGGACTCCATGAATCAGTCTAATAGACTGAGGAATGATGGGTCAAACTTCTCTGACTGGGAGGCAGCACTACGGAATGCTGTCATTGCTGACGGAAAGCTTAAGTACTTAACTGAGCCCATTCCGGCACACCCAGGAACTGGAGCTAGAGCTAACGAAGTTCGCGCTCATAGCGACTTCGTCATGGAAGCGGATGCGATAAAGAACGTACTCATCTATGCAATGGAATCCAATTTGCAAAGACGCTTCATAGCCCATGGTGCAAACAAGATTTTCACCACGCTCACTAACGAATTCTCAAAAGCTCCGAGGATCGTTTCTTATGAGCATACATGTCGCTTCTTTGAGGCGAAACTCCAGAAGGGCCAAACTGTTAGCCCACATATTCTTCACATGATTGAGAATATCGAGAAACTGGAGGCCCTAAACTGCAAGATCAGTGAGAACATAATCGTTGATCGAATGCTTCATTCGCTTCATGATGGGTTCGCCCTCTTCAGGGCCAACTATTATATGAACGACATGAAGAAGACTCCTCATGAGCTCCAATCCCTTCTCGTACAGACCGAGAAGGATATGAAATTAAGTGGGAGCGTGAAGCAAGATGTTCTCATGATCTCCAGCAAGGGTAAGGGTAAGGGAAAAGCTAAAGCTCAGGGTGACCTAGCAGTAGGCAAGCCCAAGTTTAAGAAGTCAGGATTTACTAAGAGTGGGACAGGTGAGTCGAGCAACTCATAGGGCAAGACAAAGAGCAAGGATACTAGCATGGAATGTCACCATTGCCACAAGACTGGGCATTGGAGGCGCTCATGCCCCGTGTATCGAGAGGACATCAAAGCAGGCCGTGTTACTCCTGTTGGTATGTCTTCTTCATCTTTTATTCACATGATTGAGATTAACCATGCAAGTTACGGAACTTGGGTACTAGATACTGGTTGTGGTTCTCATCTATGTAAACATGTGCAGGGCCTCCGAAACCAAAAACCCCTCATCAAGGGTGAGGTTGACCTGCGTGTCGGGAATGGAGCACGTGTTGCTGCAGTCTCGAGGGGAACATACGTGATCCAGCTTCCAAGTGGATTCGAGTTATCTTTATATAACTGTTATTATGTTCCTTGTTTATCCAAAAACATTATTTCAGTTTCTGCACTTGACAAACTTGGTTTTCCATTTGTAATAGAAAATAACAGTTGTGTTTTCTCATTACACAATATGATTTATGGCAAGGCAGTTTCCATGAATGGAATTTATGTTTTAGATCAAACCACCGAAATATTACATATGAATAACAAGAGATTAAAGGTAGGTGACAAAGATCAAACTTGCCTATGGCATTGTCGTATGGGACACATAAATGAGAAACGCGTAAAACAGCTCATACAGAATAAAGTTATCTCGACCTTTGATTTCGAATCATATGGCACGTGTGAATCATGTCTCATCGGTAAGATGACTCGTATTTCCTTCAAAGGTGTTGGAATGCGCGCTGCCGACCTATTAGGACTCATACATACGGACGTATGTGGCCCTATGTCGATCAACGCACGAGAAGGCTATAGGTATTTCATCACTTTCACGGATGATTTAAGTAGATATGGCTATGTCTACTTAATGAAGCATAAAAGTGAATCCTTTGACAAGTTCAAAGAATACCAGAATCGGGTACAGAACCAGCTGGGAAGAAAGATTAAAGCACTACGTTCTGATCGTGGTGGTGAGTATCTTTCACACGAGTTTGATCAACACCTTAAAGACTGTGGCATCGTGCTACAGTTGACTCCACCTGGAACACCACAATTAAATGGTGTGTCCGAACGGAGAAATCGAACTCTACTCGATATGGTTCGATCCATGATGAGTCACACCGTTGTGCCTGATTCATTGTGGGGCTATGCTCTTTTCACAGCCGCTCTAATACTTAACCGAAGTCCGTCTAAAGCTGTTGACAAGACTCCATACGAATTATGGAAGGGAACGGTCCCTAACTTGTCCTTTATTCGGGTTTGGGGCTGCGAGGCTTATGTCAAGTGGAGACACGAGGATAAGTTCGGCCCGCGATCGGTCAAGACATACTTTATAGGCTATCCAAAGGGAACTTTTGGTCATTACTTCTACTCGCCAACCGAACAACGCGTTTTTGTTGCGGCTAGTGCGACGTTCTTAGAGAAAGAATTTCTCGAGAACAAGTCGAGTAATAGAACCTTCGATTTATCAGAGGTTCAAGAACCAACTACCGAGTAACCATTGGAGGAAACAGTTCCTCCAACCGAGGTTGCGGTAGATATTCCTGAGGAACCTAGGAGGTCGGGAAGAGTCTCTATTCCTCCGGACAGATACATTGGTATGGTCGAGGAACATGATATAGACGACGTCTTACTCCTAGAGGGTAATGAACCCACAACCTATAAAGGTGCCATGACCAGTTCTGACTCAAAGCTATGGCTAGAAGCCATGCAATCCGAGATGGACTTCATGTATGAGAACAACGTGTGGGATCTTGTGGAACTACCTGCAAAGGTACGTCCCCTTCAATGCAAATGGCTTTACAAAATAAAGCATGCCGTGGAAGGTAAACAAGATATCCACAAGGCAAGACTAGTTGCTAAAGGTTTCACCCAAGTTCCAGGCTTGCACTACGATGAGATCTTAGCACCCGTAGTCATGCTACGTTCCATTTGGATTATCTTAGCGATCGTCGCAATTCACGATTATGAAATATGGCAAATGGACGTTAAAACCGCCTTCTTAAACGGTTATTTGGAGGAAGAGTTGTACATGGTACAACCCGAGGGTTTTATTGATCCAGCACATCCTAAGAAGGTTTGCAAGCTTAAGCGTTCCATCTATGGACTTAAGCAAGCATCACGGAGTTGGAATCATCGCTTCGACCAAGTGATAAAACAGAATGGGTTCATTCGATCAGTCGAGGAACCATGTCTCTATATCAAGTCGAGTGGGAGCAAGATTGTATTCCTAGTACTGTATGTCGACGACATACTCTTGATTGGGAATGACATACCTCTCCTTTCTTCGGTTAAAGCATGGTTGAAAAACCATTTCCAGATGAAAGATCTGGGAGAGGCATTAAGAATTTTGGGCATCCGTATCTACAGGGATAGATCACGACGGATGCTGTCTCTCAGTCAGGAGTCTTACATAGATAAGATTCTAGAGAGATTCAGCATGACGAACTCCAAGAAAGGGTTCCTTCCTATGATCGACTACTGGGCTTCACTTGAGCAAAACTCAAGAAGCTAAGACATTGGAAGAGAAAGAGCGCATGAGTCGGATTCCTTATGCTTCGGCAATAGGAACGATCATGTATGCCATGATATGCACACGTCCAGACGTTGCATATGCATTGAGTATGACAAGTCGATTCCAAGCTCATCCAGGTGAACAACACTGGATGGCCGTGAAAAACATTCTTAAGTACCTACGGAGGACAAAAGATTGGGGATTGACTTATGGAGGCGACTCGACGCTCTGCGCCACGGGTTACGCAGATGCTAGCTTCCAAACGGATCGAGACGACTCGAAATCTCAGTTTGGATTCGTTTTTACTCTTAATGGCGCTGTTGTCAGCTGGAAAAGTTCTAAACAGAGTGTTACAGCAGATTCTACAACTGAGTCCACGTAAAAGGAGATATTCATTGATAAGATCGCTACGGATGACAACATAACTGATCCTCTCACTAAAGCATTACCACGTGATAAGCATGAAGGGCACATTCATTCCATGGGAATTAGATGTGTTCCTAAGTTGTAGTACTCTTTTATGAATTCATGTAATAATTCATTTTCTCGTGTACTTTATTCAACCTCATTGTTATGATATATAATGTTTTGTTTTTCATGTGGAATTGTACGCCAATTTTGAACACCACAAAGTGAACTGAATAACATTACATCGTTTTAGTCCTTGATTACCCACTTGAGCTGATAACTCAAGTAATCATTTTGTGACGTTGGTTGATGGTGGGTTCAACGAGCCATAAGTCACACGGTTGACTGACCAATCACAAAGGCGAGTTATACGGATATCTCGTAGGACACCCCGTGACAACGTTATGGAGTCCTAAATGTTTTATAACATTGGGTGCCAGGTCGTGGATAGGACCTCCATAGTGTTCCTTAGAGTCGAGTCTTTTGACTTTCAAATGTCTCTTGAGATTAAGGCAGATTTTGGGTAACTTTGGTTTCTTTCCCACGGTCATCGTAACAGGGGCCAAGAGGATTTTTTCTGGGTTATTTCATGCTGCGCGATATCGGCAGGATTCGAGTTGAGGGAAATATCCAAACCCTTATCAGGATTTTATCATTTATCAGGGCCACTCGAGGAGTAGTAACTGAAATTCATGGCCATGCTCGAATACAGATTCGTTTTATCAGTTAAGTTACTCTCTAGTCGGGGAAACCACTCTTGATACAGATCGCTTGTGAGATACGACCTTTGCGAATGCGGATTTGCAAATTGTCTTACATTGAGTGGGAGAAATTTTAAAAGGATATGAGAATCGGTTATCGCACCTACACTTGTACGGACAAGTGGGAGTTTGTTGGAGCTTGTGTCCTCCGCATGTAGTGTGATAACGTCATTGCACATACCCTTGTACGGACAAGTGGGAGATTGTTGGGGCTGGTGTCTTTAACAATTAAGTACAATGACTTATTAAATATCTTTAAGGATCACAAGGGCATACTTCAGTATTATTATCAATTGATCCACGTTTATCAATAACGGTTGGCTTGCTAGATAAGTTTGACGTTATTGTCATACGGATGGCGGTGATCAACTGGTCCCTATACGTCACACCTATGGGACACGTTTGAGAGATGTGAAGGTATGAAAATACAGTCACATTTATGCCGAATATGACTAAACAGTTAGTCAGAGGTATTGACTATTAAATTGGTCAATAAGATGTTGAGATTATTATTTAATACGGATTAAATAATTTTAGCTAACACGGAATACATGATTAATTCGTAAAATTAAATATAAACGATTATATTTAATTAAATATTGTATTCGCGTATTAATATAAACAGTTATATTAATTTGGGTAATTATACAATATCGTAATTTTATCAGACCATTATTAATACATCGACTGCCTTAATATCTGATAACATGTATGCGATTTATAATTAAAATACCCGCGAATAATATTTAGCTAATCGGGTCGAATCACGCAAAGGAATAAGGTAAGAGTGGAGAAAGCCCACTCTTACCCATCCAATTCGGCCGACCCACCATCACTACATAAGCAGAGTCCTTCTCCTTGTGTCAGGGAATTGAGTTGAACTGATTGATTACAATTCTGATAATTAGGGTTTTGAGAACACGATTTTCCCAAAACTCAGATCTCACATCAAAACCTCACAAAACTCTCCCCATATTGCAAGGCAACTGGAGAGCCTTTCTAGCACACGCGGCATCGTCTTAAACAAAGTCTTGGGTGCAAGTTATAGGAGGGAATTTACTTTAATTCTTGTTCTTAGGCCAATTCAAGCAAGGACCCAAGGTTGTATTCTTTTCATGTTTTTATTTATCTTATAACCATATTCACAACTGTAAATTTCATTATAATCCTTCAAGTTTAGGGCGAATACATGCTTTATTCCCCACAATGTTGACAAGTTGTGAGACGTAGAACCCCTCTCACGAGTTATGTGTGTGCACGTTAGGAAACCTAGAAGTAGTAAGTAACTAAGAGCGGGACGTCGTCGCGCTGGCTGAGGGTAAAACTTCGGGGACGAAGTTTCTTTAAGGGGATAGATTGTAACACCCGGGCCTAAAGACCCAATATCGGACCCGAAACTGTGAATCATCTAAGATGGAGAGTCACTTAAGACTTTAGAGTCGGACCTTGATTATGGAGTTGAGAGTGGATTCGGTCGAGTGAGAGCAACTCGACCGAATGAGACCAACTCGGCCGAGTAAGATGCACTCAACCGAGTGAGCCCTACTCGGCCGAGTGCGTCTTTTTCCAGCAGGTCGGTTCCGCGTCGGGTTATAAGAAAAACCTAATTCATTTTATATTTCGGCAGACCGTGTAAACCTAAAACAAAAGAAAGAGAACTCCCCACCCCCTTCTTTTCTCCTTCAGACTACCTTGGATGCTAGAAAACCTTGCTTACGAGCCTAATCAACCCGAGACTTATCATCCGTCACCCCGATCGTCGTTGTGGTAAGTACCCTCCCTCAGTCTGACTTTTCCTCTGTCGTTGGTAAAGATTGTAACTCGTAGTATGTGTAATAGGGAACCATGGATGACGCCTAGGGTCACGTGAGAGGTACGCGGATGCTTGTGTCAGGTAGGTGACCCTACTCAGTCCAGTACTTGTATTGGTTATGCGATATCTGTGTATCTGTGCGATAAGTTCGGTAAGCGGTACCGACAGAACGATGGTCACGAGGTGGTTACAGGAATTATAATGGTAATGTGCATGTGAGACCATTGCGGGAAACAGATCTCACTCCTATGATCGCTCTCCGTGGGACCCGCCACGGAGAGGATGTGCACATTAATGGTCTAGATACCTACTTGTTGCGAAAAGTGGGGGATGACGTATTGAGATGAGTTAGTGGTTCAGTAGCGATGTTCTGACAGACGGATACAGGTGACGGATAGAGAATTGTTTGTGCCTTGATGTAGTATCATTACTCTTGATATTGTATTTTTACCTTTTTGTTAAGTGGTTGTATACTTGTATTGTACTGAGACTGACTCTGTTTTGCATGTGTTTCTGTCTGTGTCTGCGGGGATCCATTGTTGTATGTAATTGGTGAGCAGTGCAATGTTTCAGGTAATGATGTTGGACGCGGTTGTTGTGTGCTTATATGCTAATTGGGGACGAGACAACTGAAGAGTCGGTTATGTAGACATTAGTTGGTAGTCTAGTATATCACCGATGTAACTTTCTTTGATGTTTTCTTGTTTTCACTGTAATGAACCTTAAACTGTTCTTTGATGGTCTATTTGATATATACTCCTCGAGTAACCGAGATAGTTGCGCCTCCGTTGACTGGGGAATGCCTAGCCCATGCTCCTTGGAACGCAGGGGTGTTACACTGCCAAAACCCTAACTCCACCCTACCCAACACGCCTCAAATAGACAAGACAAAAATACTATCAACCATGACCTCACAAGTCACACCAACCACATAAATTCACAGACTCAACATGCCATCCATGAAAAGCACGATAGACCCAAAAAAACTTCAAAAGCATGGGCGATTTTATAGGGGGTGATGGGGGTGAACCATCACCCCCATTAATCAGGAAACAAAACTGATACATATCTTTTTATGTGCTAATATATCATCAAAGTTTAGTGGCTCATTGGTAGAAACAATCTTTTGCCATCATAACCGCCTAGGATCAATCCCCCACAATAGCATTTTTTTCCATCTATTTATTTTTTTACCTTTTTATTTTGCATGTTAAAAGTAATCGAAAATTGATCCCCCACAACAACATTTTTTTCCTTCTATTTATTTTTTTAGCCTTTTATTTTACATGTTAAAAGTAATCAAAAATGTATTTTATTTGCATGTTAAAAGTAATTGAACATGTTATGAGAAAGGATCGAACTTACATCATCTTATTTGTAATTTAAATTAATTTTACCACCATGACTATGTAAATATGATGATATTTTACAGAAGCATAATCATATTTAAAAATAAATACTTTATATTTTGACGACCCTTAATAAAACTATCTATTATCAAATTGTGTTAGTATTTATTAACCGTTTGTATATTAATATAAGTTTTTTGTTAATAAGAGCCTTATCTTTTAAATATCACATAGGAGCAAAAAAATATTAGGGACGAGATTAATCGAGTGATTATATTTTAGCGTTTTTTAAGTTATAAATTTTACTAATCACCCCCATTTCTTAAATCCTAGATTCGCCACTGTTCAAAAGTCAAAGTAACCCCTCAAACTCCAAATTCTGATGACTCTCATATAACCATCAGCGTATATAAAACAAATCAATCAAGAGGACGACTGAGACGAACACTAGTAAAACAGGAATTGAGACCGATTAGTGGCAAAAAAGGCGAGGAGAAAGGGAAATCATAAATCATCCCAAAACCACCACCACATAAAAAAAAATGACACCAAGATGAGCTATACTCGTCGACAAGAACGTTAAACTGAAAGAAAATAAGATCTTACAAAGGGCTATAGCCCATTTAGCTACTAAGGTGGCTCCGCCCCCGTGCTTAACAGTGTAGCATGACATTTTTTGGTATAAATAACGCTGCATTTAGAATTTTAGATTATGATTTATCATTTAGACTACCCAATATCAAAGAGTTTTGCTGAAGACGGATACTATCCGCCACACGTTGAAGACGGATAGTATCCTCTCACAACCAGGCAAGCGAGATAACAAATGGGGGTAAATGAAGCATTTTATGGGTCGTCTCATTTGTATATTGTGAGAGAAACATTATCCGTTTTCAACTTGTGACGGATAGTATCCGTCTTCGATGAGAATATATTATCCAATATTTACCTTTGATTGCTAAAGTGAGACTTCATTAATCATGGAATATACTCGGGTAATAATAGGTGATATTAATTTTGGTCCATTATACGTGCAAAAATATGGTAGTCTATGCTTTAGGTTCTCTACTACTTCTCTTTATTCGTTGTTGGTTCCACTAATTTCTGTAATTGATTAGGTACAAGTCGCGGTAAAAGTTTAGATTTCTTATTGTGGTGTTGAAAATATTCAAGTATAGTGACATGGTGACTAGTATAATCCATATGATTTTAAGTCCTAGGACTCGTAAAAAAAAGGTCAAACTTGTGCTCTTTCGCACTAATCACAAAGATATCAGATCTTACAAATTAAAGTTTGGTATAACTTTTAAATGTCAAACATCAAAATTCCTTACCTAAACTTTTTTAATTCAGTTGCTTAATTGTGTATCGCTGCTGGAAGATGGGAGGAAAGGCCTCAGGCGCGCAGTTCGCTATGGATTCGCTTTATTATTATTTAAGCTTTTTTAGGGGTTAATTTTAACTTATTTTAGTTTAGCTTAGTTATTTTATTCAGTTTAGCTCGCTCGTCCGTTTACATATTAACTCTTATCTTAGTTCAGTTCAAATCTATTAAATTTAGTTTTTCTAAGTTAAGTTAACTTTTTTTTGAAGTAATTAAAAGAATAAGATCCTAGTCTCTTTTTTTCCTTTTTTTCCATAAAGAAACCCGTGTTTGGTTAACTCATTCTATGTATAAGGTATGAGTTTGAAATTAGCTAAACATATACCTTGTGTTTATTTCAGGTTTTTTGAGTATTTTGATACACAAACCTCAAACTTACAAGTCTACAAGGTATGAGTTTCTCATACCCTAAGGGAGGTGGCTATGAGAATGATACCTTTGGGTATCAAATAAAAGAAAATAAATAAAAAGGAAAATGTTATGAAAAGATTCATCTTTTGTGAATAAAAATTAAATTAAATTGTGTCAAAGATCTTTTTCGGGAAAATAAAACAGTTATTTTTTTTCCCGACATGTTTAATATATTTAAGAATAAAAATATTTTGACATTTAAAAAAAAAGTAACTTATACTCCCTCCTATTCCCAATAACTGTCACATTTCGGGTTTGGTACGGGAATTAAGGAATTCATTTGTTTAATGTAAAGTAATGTGTGGGGTGGGAAGATTGGAGAGAGAGAATGTATTATTGATTATTATTGTGAGTAGAGGTGATTAAAATAAGTAGTGTTGTAGGGTAAGGTGGGGTATTATTGTGGGTTAGAGTGAATAAAATAAGTATAAACAATGTCCCAAAATGGAATATGTGACAATTAGGTGAATAGACGAAAATGGCAAATGTGACATTTATTCGGAATAGGAGGGAGTATATAAAAAAAATAGAAAATTTTTAACTAATTAGTACGTGAAAATTTAAAGTAAAAAATTAATACATAAATAAATAGTACAAAGTTTTATTAATAAAATAAACATACAATAAGATTTATTTTCTCATTCTAAAATTGAACCAAACAACAGGTATACAAAATCGAGTTACAAACCTATGTCACCCTGGTTTGATTTCTGATTTCATTCTCAAATCACATTGGCAATATAAGCAGTGTTTTGAAACCAACCACCAGACCAAAATCGCCTACTTACGAACTAAGAGCTAGATTGTGCTAATTCGCAAACTATACGTTCAAAACTTTTACAGATAAACAGAAATAAAACAGACTGAAACCAATTACAGAAAGATAAAAATATGATCAGAAACTAAAAAGATGTTGCTTTTGGGTCGTATCAATCTTTTCTTCAAGTCTTGGATCACAGATTAGCATGAATTATACTTCGTATATAGAGCATATGTGTCAAGAAACGAACTCAACCAAAAGCTTAAGGCTTAAGCCGGTGGTTAGAGTTACTTGATTTTCTTTTTTGGGCTTGAAGTGTGGGTGCAGGCAGATTCTCTTGCCTATACTGATTATCCACTTTAGAATGGAAGAGGTGGGATTTGAACCCGTGACCTTTGGTCACATGCCTCTGATACCATGTCAAGAAACTAACTCAACCAAAAGCTTAAGCCGATGGTTAAAGTTTCTTAATTCGTTTTATATTCTAACAATATGGTTATGTTAAGCGGTGCTGATTATACTCCCTCCTATTCCGAATAAATGTCACATTTGCCATTTTCGTCTATTCACCTAATTGTCACATATTCCATTTTGGGACATTGTTTATACTTATTTTATTCACTCTAACCCACAATAATACCCCACAACACTACTTATTTTAATCACCTCTACTCACAATAATAATCAATAATACATTCCCTCTCTCCAATCTTCCCACCCCACACATTACTTTACATTAAACAAATGAATTCCTTAATTCCCGTACCAAACCCGAAATGTGACAGTTATTGGGAATAGGAGGGAGTAATAGTTATCTTTGCTGTATGCACTAAACGCAGTACCGCAAGCAATATATGTACCTAGCTGCATGAGTACATGACTACATCTCGTTAATAGAGTTATAGGATCCCATTATGTTCCAATGTCTGGTACTACTACTACGTACATGCATTCGTAAAAGATGATGGAGTAAACCCACAGACTTCCGCAACACTTGATCCGACAAGTCATTTTCCTACGCTAATGTTTCAATAATGTAACCCATCCATTATTTTAGGGTGTTTAGCACTTGCATTTTTTTGGGAATCTACACTGTTGGTTCCCTCTCTTTGGAACCAAATTAAACGAACATTGAAGGCGGCTGATAGCTTATACTAACACAAATTCTCATCTCTGACGTTCGATATCCTTCACAAATTTGTATCGGGTCATGAAAAAATAAATACAAATTATTCGAGATTCCTCATGCATCTTACTTTCTATCTTATTTACTTTTATGAGTGATACTTGACCCGTCACAAGCTTATCCGTCACAACACTCACAAGTAAGATTTATTGTTATATTAATATACACTCAATCTAGCAGTCTCAAAGTCCAATCTTTATTTGTATATAGTTTGATTCTTAATAGTCTTCTTAATGACATAGCCAAGGGCTAAAAGTATAGGGTCTAAACTAAAGAAAATTTTAATATTTTGATTGACAACTTCAAATAAAACATTTTACAACCAGTAAGTCAAATTTGTCATTTTCTCCAACACATTTATAGTATTTCTCTGTCGAGAGACGAGGAATATTAAAAATGAAAAATTCACACGATATATCTGAAATTTGACATTTTGAATGAAATAAAACTACAAACTTTCGTGTTTAAAAGTTTAGAAAGTGAGAATTTCTTTTACAAATTAATCATCTTTTGGAGAACAACAATTTAAAAAAATAGAGTTTAAATCCCAACATAATTAGTAGTTTTTTTAAGTCAAACTTTTTTTTATCGAACAAACTTTAAATAATCATTAAATTCCAAACTTGAAAGCTTGCCTCTTTATTTTCAAATTATAGTACTTGGAAAGATCATTGTTTGGAAAAAAAATGTCATTTTCTAAGCTCGGAAAAACAATAAGTCTAAACCCTAAACCCTAAACCCTAAACTCTATACCCGTCACAAAAAACACTTATTGTTTTTAAATTACTGTTAACAAGTCAAAGTGGCTGTAAACCAAATAGATAGGTAGAAACAACAAAGAGGCTAATATTTTTCCATATTGTCACCTTTACTAAAAGTCCAAGAAACTAAGCAAATCTTGGTTGCTGATTCCAAACACTATATATAAACAATTTTTCATAAACATTAATGCACGTAGCACAAGTAGCTAATACAAGCATAAGCTCTTTGCCTTGAACAACACACAATCTACATACATTGTCCTTATAAAAATACCAATTTCACAAGCAAGCAACTTATAACATATCATCCTTATTGATTATACAAATTTCATTCATAAACTTAGCATACATCCATGACAAAAACTATTACATTCCTCTTCATTTTCTTTCTTATCTTTTGTTCACTTTCGTCAAAGGTGGACGCAACTCGACCGCTCAACAACAATGTGAAGCTTGTCGATTTCAACTCGATCAAGAGCTCAGGGCCGAGTAGAGGAGGCGCAGGACATCGGCTCAGGCACCTACAAATCTTTAGTGTAAACCCAAACTCTGGTCCTAGCGGTCCTGGTGTTGGACACGACCATGTTATGGGTGTCAAACATTAGTTACACAATTTTTCCATATACTTTTTTTTTTCCAACTCCAAGGGTAATACATACTTGTATTAGGAATAACTTTACTAGTGCATAATCCATGTATTTTACTAGCTTCTTTTATTTTTGTATGTCATCCATAATGATTCATGACTCCTAAGATAGGAAATAGCTCGGATATAAAAGACCATGCATATTCTTTATCCATTTCGTGTTATATATCGTCTCTTGTTACCTACAAATTATAATCACTTTTATGACGTTCTAATACCAATTCTCATTTGTGACGGACATATCCGTTGTAAACTTGTGACGAGTCAAACATTATCCAAAAAAACAAACCAATTGAGATTTTCAATGCTTTGCCCTATATACACAAATCGGAGAATTTGACCTGTTATGTTGTTTCATTCACAATACTTAAGTTATACGGAGTACAACATGTTTTCAGTTTTCGAGGAAAAAATTAATTACTATCATCAGGCAATACTTGATTTCAGTAGTAACGCCTTGGCACATGTATTCCCTACATGGTTCTCCCTCTATACACGGAGTCTACGTGCATACATTATTAGGAATATTAATAATAGTTTGGCCTCAATCGTCACCTTAAGGTTTTGGTTGAGACGGTTCATCTACCATGGTATCAGAGCCAGTGTGACCGGAGGTCACGGGTCGAATCCTGGCAACCTCAAAACCCCTCAAAAACACGAAGTGGAAACCCAACACCTAACCACTCTTCTAACCACTCTTCAAGCCCAACGGGGATTTGAGTGAGGAGCCTATTAGGAATATTAATAGTGGGTAACCAAACGACCCCTAAATCTTCTTTTTGACATGCACGTGTTTAGATAAGACGAAAATAAAGTATTAAGAATGTTACAAATCAATTGCTTTTATGTACCCATTTAAATTTTACGTGACCCGTTATAAACATGTGATGAATCCGAGACAAAGAATTTGTGACATATAATTAACGTGAAAAAGGAAGTCCTGAAATTCAAAGGAATCCGGCCCCTACTGTGATTATTATTAGTTTATTATAAGCAATGATGAGTCACTGATAAGTGCTGCATTTTGTATGCATGTTGTAAACTGGCCAAGTAGTTGCGTACCAGAGCAAATCGCCAAAGAAGCGTAATAGATTAGTTGGGATATTCTTGAGAACAAGACAGCCCTTATCCTCCAGAAATATTAGAAGTTGTTGTTTAAATGGATGTATAATAGCGTATCGAAGAGTCGTGTAGTTAAGTGTAATTAAGTCTTATCAAGTTAAAGAGTCATGTAATCAGTTTGCTTGTCCCTTCTGTTCGTTTCCCTTTCCCTTCAGTTACTTTGTGTTTACAACACTACTGCCTACTGTAACTACACTATAAAAGAACGGGAAGTATAATGAGAAGGCATGGGTTGTTACCATTTTGTGTTTAACATGGTATCAGTGAATCAAACACCATCAAAATCATCTCAGAAAATCAAACACAATTAAAATCATTAACCTAAAACCAACCCTAGCCGTCGTGATGACGATCGGTGAAGTTTCAAATACCAAAATTGAAACGTCTTCTCCTTACTATCTTGGTCCCCAGGATAAGCCTGGCGATTATATTACTCCAATCCGTCTCACCAATGACAATTTTGATGCCTGGTCACACGATGTTCGGATTGCGTTAAAATCTCGTCGCAAATATGCTTTTGTTAATGGTAGTATCACCACCCCGCAAGCCCCCTGCACGGACGATGATTGGGAAACGATACACTCGATGCTCGTTTCATGGCTGTCAAACACAATCACACCAGAGGTTCGCTCAATGTTACCGAAATTCGACAATGCCAAAAAGCTCTGGGATGCTCTTCACGAGCGTTTCAGTATCGTCGATGGTTCCCGAATTCAACAAATTATCGCTGGCCTCCGGGACTGCCAACAGACCGAAGGTATGACGATTACTATGTATTACGGTAAACTTTGTCAATTATGGGATGACCTTGATAAGCTACAACCTATCATTGAATGTCACTGCTGTAAAAGTTGTACTAGTGCGAAACAACATGTTGAGCGTCGCGAATCCGAAAGATTACACCAATTTCTTTTGGGTTTGCTTCCGATGCCGTATGCTTCCCTTCGTTCTGTAATTTTGGCTCAGATGCCTCTGCCTACTGTGGCTAGGGCTTACCATATGATGTGTCAAGAGGAGCGGGTCCGAAATATTGGTAAGACCTCTGACTCACATCCTGATGTTGCTAGTTTTTTGGTTCGAACTCCCAATCGGCCCTCTGGAAAACAACCGTCACAAATGACGCGAACTGAGCGTCAAAGTCTTCATTGCAATCACTGTAATAGGGACGGACATGACAGGAGTATGTGTTTTGACCTACTTGGCGAAACACCGGATTGGTATTATGAATTGAAGAGAAATAAACGTGGTTCTGGCCGCAATTCAGGAGGACGTGGCAGGGGAGAGGTTCGTGGCAACGGAATGTCGAAATCGCGGGATGAAGGTGGTGACAATGTTCAGACAGAATCTAGTAATTCTGTCATTTCTAAACCCGCAACTTCCGAATCCGCACCAACTACCTCTGCCTCAATGGTAAATGTGTATGGCACGCCCACTCACGATCATTCCGGTAAGTGGTTAATTGATACGGGGTGTTCACATCACGTTACCGGTAATTTTGCGCTGCTTTCTGATATCAAAAATATTCCGAGTCGTGTTGTTGGTTTACCCGATGGTACGAAAATCCATGCTTCTGTTATGGGACGTGTGTGTATAACTGACACTATTACTCTAACTTCTGTTTTATATGTGCCCAGATTGACGTGTAATCTTGTCTCTGCCTCACAACTTTGTGATGCCTTGAAGTGTGAAATTGTAACGAATGCTTCGTGTTGTCTAATACAGGACCCGGGTACGAAGGAGGTGATTGGTGAAGGTGAAAGGCTAGATGGACTATACTATCTTCGACCAAGATTGGCAAAATTGCATGCTGTTGCTGACAAATTATCAACCTTTAGTTTATGGCATAATAGATTGGGACATCCGTCCGGACACATTGTGAAATTGCTTCCATTTCTTCGTACTACCAAACACTCTTTGTCCCAGCCTTGTGAGGTTTGTCATCGGGCTAAACATATTCGGAGTAATTTTCCGTTAAGTAATAATAATAGCTTGCATGCTTTTGAATTAATACACTGCGACTTGTGGGGTCCGTATGACACTCTCTCTACTACGGGTGCTAGGTATTTTTTGACTTTGGTCGATGATTTTTCTCGTGGGGTGTGGATTTATCTATTAACGAACAAGACAGATGTTATGGACAAATTTATGCTTTTTATTGCAATGATTAAAAGACAATTTTCCGCCGAGATAAAAATTGTGAGGAGTGATAACGGTACTGAATTTCATGTTTTAAAACCCGTTTTTGCCAAACATGGCATCCTCTTCCAGTCGTCTTGTGTCGGTACTCCTCAACAAAATGGGAGGGTAGAGAGGAAACATCAACATATTTTAAACGTCGCACGAGCTTTACGATTCCAAAGTGGCCTACCCATCAAATTTTGGGGAGAATGTGCCCTAGCCGCTGCCTATGTCATTAACCGTACCCCATCTCGACTTCTCAATGGTGTGACTCCTTATGAATTAATATATAAGAAAAGCCCGAATTTCCAAGCCTTACGTGTCTTTGGTTCATTGTGCTTTGCTCACAACCAACGAACCAAGGGGGATAAGTTTGCAAGCCGTAGTCGAAAATGTGTCTTTATGGGATATCCGTCCGGACAAAAAGGGTGGTACTTATACGACCTTGAACGGGGAGATTTTTTTGTGTCACGGGATGTAAAATTCTATGAGGCCCAATTCCCATTTATTACAACCGAGCCCTCTCTTACAGCTGAGCCCAACTTTGTTTTACCAGGGGCCCACGATTCAAATACCAATATTGGGCCCAATGATCTTATTATTGATTGGGATATGGTTGACCACAATGATATTGTCGAAGAGCCTGATGCCAGTACATCTACGGATCATCATATTCCGGATGCTCCCGAAACCGTGCAGCCCACTCGCAACTCTAACATAGAGAGCTCCAACCCGCCTAATGTAATGGGTCGTGGGCAACGTACCCGTGTTCCTTCCACAAATTTGCGGGATTATATTCTCGATTTTTCGAGTGACGATGATGATGAAGATAGTCCATCTAACGCCTCTCATCTTCACATACCACCCACCTCCTCAGGTACTTCTTATCCCCTTGCTCATTATTTAACTTGTCGAAAGTTTTCTCCTCCGCACCGCTCCTTCTTGGCAGCTCTCACAGCTCACACGGAACCACGAAATTACAAGGCCGCTGTGCAAAGTAGTTCTTGGCGGAAAGCTATGGAGGATGAAATACAAGCACTAATTGCTAATAAGACATGGGTTTTAGAACCCCTGCCACCGGGTAAGAAAGCTCTCGGTAGCAAATGGCTATACAAAATAAAATACAAGTCCGACTCGACAATTGAACGCTTTAAGGCTCGTTTGGTGGTCTTTGGTAATCACCAAACCGAAGGGGTGGATTATGCCGAAACCTTTGCCCCCGTTGCTAAAATGACGACAGTCCGTACTTTCCTATCTGTTGCTTCCGCAAAGAACTGGCACTTACACCAGATGGATGTACATAATGCGTTTCTCCATGGTGATTTAAAGGAGGAAGTATATATGCGTCTGCCTCCCGGGTTTCAAGCACCCGGCCCGGGACTTGTGTGTCGCCTAAAGAAGTCGCTGTATGGTCTCAAGCAAGCGCCACGGTGCTGGTTTGCCAAACTTGGATCCGCTCTACAACGGTATGGATTTTTACAAAGCTATTATGATTACTCGTTGTTTACCTATGTGAAGGGCTCGGTTCGGTTGAACGTTCTCGTCTATGTAGACGATTTGATCGTTTCAGGCAACGACTTACCTTCCCTAGTTGCCTTCAAAGAATATTTGAGTAAATGCTTTCACATGAAAGACCTAGGTGACCTGAAATATTTTCTCGGTCTTGAAGTGGCCCGTAATTCTGATGGCATTTTCTTGTGCCAACAAAAATATACCCTTGATATTCTGAGTGAAGTCGGCCTTCTCGGATGTAAACCCGCGGCAACTCCTCTTGAACAACATCATCAACTCGGGTGTAGCAAGAGCAAACTTCTTACTAATCCGGATTCATATAGGCGTCTTGTTGGTCGACTGGTTTATCTTGCCGTGACTCGACCCGATCTCTCATATACGGTTCATATTTTGTCTCAATTTATGAGTGCCCCACGAGAAGACCATTGGAATGCTGCGTTGCGTACGGTTCGGTACTTGAAGGGTACCCCGGGCCAAGGGATTCTCTTGTCCTCTAAGTCCAGCTTGAAACTATCTGGATGGTGTGATGCGGATTGGGCCAAATGCCCTGAGTCGAGACGTTCCTTGTCCGGTTGGCTCGTTTTTTTCGGGTCTTCCCCCGTGTCTTGGAAGACCAAGAAGCAACCTACTGTATCATTATCCTCGGCTGAGGCGGAGTATCGTGCTCTTCGTGCCATAACTGGTGAGATTAAGTGGCTTAAGGGCTTGTTGGAAGATTTGGGTGTAGTACACCCTCAACCAGTAGACATTTATAGCGACAGTAAATCGGCCTTGCACATAGCTCAGAACCCGGTATTTCACGAACGGACAAAGCACATAGAGATTGACTGTCACTTTGTACGAGATGCGATTCGTGACGGTCTCATTGTTCCTTCTCATGTGTCTACCACGACACAATTAGCAGATGTTCTTACAAAAGCTCTCGGTATCTCACAGTTTACGACATTGGTCCGCAAGTTGGGTACATTCAATCCGTATGCTCCAACTTGAAGGGGGGTAATAGTGTATCGAAGAGTCGTGTAGTTAAGTGTAATTAAGTCTTATCAAGTTAAAGAGTCATGTAATCAGTTTGCTTGTCCCTTCTGTTCGTTTCCCTTTCCCTTCAGTTACTTTGTGTTTACAATACTACTGCCTACTGTAACTACACTATAAAAGAACGGGAAGTATAATGAGAAGGCATGGGTTGTTACCATTTTGTGTTTAACAATGTAATTCAGAATAATTAACAAAATAGCCTCGGTTTGAAACTATTTATCTACGTCATCATCTTTTGAATTTTTTTTTTTTAATAAATTCAAAACTAGTCGCTCTCTAGTTATGTGTCCCACCAATCGAACTTTTCGACGAAATGACGTTATTTAACAAACCATTTATCGGTTTGGGCTCATTTGAAACTATTTCTTTCAAATGGATCCATGTTATCACTTTATTTATTTTTTCAATTGTTTACCAAAAGCCGTTGGAAAAGCCAGCGGCTTCCCTAATTTCTAAAAATACGAAAGAGAATGGAGCATGAGGAAGGGAGAATGGAAAAAAATGGGACACATGCATGAGAAAGCCGCTACCTTAGACAACAATTTGTCCTGACTTCTCAATTTCTCTATTTGCAGAATTTAAAAATACTTGAGCAACTTTGTTTAGCTTCCGTCGTCAATGTCATATATAGCTGGAACAACAACAAGGCTTCTGCCTTTTAAGATGTGTCACTCTGACTTCCCCATTCTCCAAGCAGCCTTCTTCCCAAGTGAGCACTTCTGACTCCTGTTTATAGGATACAGTTCTAACAGATTCCCAAATGACCCTCGTATCCTAGGAATGTCTATCATTTGTAAATCATTTTTCACAATAAGCAACTTGATAGGAAAATTGAGCTGACCACCTCTATGTAGGAAACAGATATCATTCTTATCATCATCTACCATCCACAAATATCTGCCATTGGAAAACCTTCAGATAGAAAGTGAAGTATAACCGTGTATATAAAGAAACGAGTACGGTGTTCCCTAGTACTCCAGCAGGTGTCATACTATGATCTGCTCCTCTATATTTTAATATTGTGTTTCGAAGGAACTTCCAGAAAAGATACTCACTTGCCGTAGTTGTGCATTGACTTCTGAGAGAAAACTTTCATCAAGATTCCTTTCTTGTTCTCTATTAATAAGCTCCTGCAGTAAATAACTTGATTAATTTTACTAATAGCTCGCTGCAGATCAGGTAGAATAAGTTATCAGAAATCTCAACTACTATAGTTTTTCTAACCAAGTCGAAACATAGTAACGACCGCATGCACTAATGCTGATAGGAGAAAGGCAACCAAATATATCTTCAGGTGGCTGATCAAACTACTGCAACTCATTCTCTGGTGCCTGAAAAATGTCACTTTGATCATTCTGATAGCACACAGAATCTAAATGTGTGTTAAGAGAGTACAAACATCTCATATTTATCATGACCACCATAATCCCATATTTATCATGATTAATTACCACCATCATCACAAAGATTATTATCGATGTAATTAGGTAAAGAAAATGTGATTTAATAAATCATGTTTCCTCTAATTTACCTATCGCAAAACCGACACGAACCCGGTGTACTCGACGAGTATACACGGTACTCTACCGAGTACGCTGTACTCGACCGAGTACGCTGTACTCGACCGAGTACAAACGAACAAACCAAACTTAAACTCCTACTCAAGTGTACTCGACCGAGTACACCGGGTCGTAAAAGGGAGGGTATTACAGCAGACTTGTTTGAATCACTTAAAAGAGTGTGAAGGATTGACCTCCTTCTATAAGAGACTAGGCTAACTCTCTAGAGAACTCATCCATGATAATCCAAAGGTTCATTTGGCAATAAATTTGTTGAATTGTATTGCGGATCTCGTTTGGAAGTTAAGGTGAGACATGTGTTTGGTATTTACCCCGAAGTCTAGGAGTTCAAGATTCGTTCGCTCTCTAGGTGATGAAAGAATTGTTACATTTCAATATGTGTTTGTTCAAATCGAATGATACTAATGCTTAAGTATCAATCATTATTAATATGATGCTCAGAATTTTGTCTATCATTCGCATTAGTTGGGGATTGTTGGAAGTAATGCAAAGACTACTAGAGGGCATTTGGTTGAGATTTCATTAACCTTGTTACCCTCCAACCACTTTTTCTCCTACCAGGCTACCACAACACTTGTGACTACCACCACACTAGCCACCACCAAATCGCCACCAACGTGACTACAACCACTGCCACCACCATGACACCTCCACCACCACCGCCACCACCGACATGGCACCCACACCAACATCACCGCCGCCAGTAGATAAGTGGTTATTTGTGCTGGTGTGTGTTAGTTGTCGGAAGTGAGTGTGAGTGGACCATTAATTTCCTATTGGTGTAATCAAACACCAAATTAAGTTTTAGGTAATTCTTTACCTTTTCCTTTCTTACCCTTTTTTATTTCCTTTCCCTTTCCGTTTCTTTAACCAAACGCCCCCTTAATGTTGTATACATTACATTACATTATAGAGAAATCTTTCATTGCCTCGTAAGTGAATCTCTACACTTTCTCCACTACTTGCACTTGACTATAGCCTTTAACTCCATGTTTATGGTGGTGGTTATGCCACTATCTTTGTGATTATAGTGGTAATTAATCGTAATAAATATGAGATTCTGATGGTAATTAATCATGATAAATATGAGAAGTTTATAGTCTCTTAACACACATCTTCCATATATCAGAACAATTTCGTTTCTCATTCAGTGACATTCGTACAACGATATAACAGTATATATTTTCTTAATATATCTTTGCCCTTATAGTAACCATATATTTTCAACGGTCTAAAGCAAGAAAAATAATACTCCCTCCTACCCATAACAAATGTCCTAAATATAAAATATTTTTCCATACTCGAATTAACTGGCACATAAACCCAGGTCCGACCCAAGGGGTGCAATCCGCGTGGGCTCACAGGACGCCAAAGTTTGGGGCCCAAATCTGCTTTAATTGTAAATTTATATAAAAATAATGACCCATTAAGAAATATATTGTACAAGTAGCATAATGGTATGGCTATGACATTTTCCAAAGGGGCCCGGACCATGTTCAACTCATAATTAGAGCATTTTTGTTTTTTGTATTTTCATTAGAGGCCCCAATTACTTGTTTTACCAACAATTTACACCTTTTGCCTTCACAATCTTTATTGATTACTTCTCCATAATTTAATTTTCTTCTTATATTAATTACTAGCTTAGAACCCGTGCAAAATTGCACGGACATGTATAAAAAATATATAAATAGTCATTTGATATTTATAACTATACTTTTATTCAATATCACATCTATATAATAACATAAAAAGTCTAGATAGAGTAGGTAATTGAACGACACGTGGCGAGCTATTGAGTATTTAGTTGAACAACATGTGGCGAGCTACAATTTTATGCTAAATTAAAATATTAAAATAAAAAACAAATATAAAATGAATAGACAAAATAGTATTCAATGTAGAAATAATCTAAACCTTTATCTACCAAACATTACTAACTCCATAATCACAATTTATATCTCTTGAATGCCAAACTTTTCATATTTTACAATTATGAAACCAATTTAATAAATTTTACCTATAAAATAAGATCAAATGATAAAACTATAACACATTCTTAGCAAAAATTAAAAATAAAAAAATTTACGGGTAAGCGCCTATGTTTTTCTAATAGTCTGTTTAATTTCATTTGATTGATTATTTGAAACTTTTCATATTTTTATTTTTGTAGTAAGTTGGAATCAATTGAGAGAGAAATGAAGAAACAAAATGAAAGTAGAAGAAAAGATAAGAATCTAAGAAGCATTTGTATCATATTCTTTATTTTTGGCATTGTCGAATGTTGACGAGGACACTTTATATCACTAATTATCGAATATATTTAAACCTTAGTTTTATAGTCTCGCATTTTATTATTATTGATATAACGATTTGGGAATTTGTTAACGTATTTATTAATTGGTAATGTTATGTGTAGTGAATTTGTTGAAATTGATATTAACAACTTCATGTATGGGCGTATTGGGGTGGCGTGTTTGGTACAAGTATAATATTTTTTATGAAGTTGTCTAAAACAATATATTTTTCTTGTACTTTGAGTACCAAAGAGGAACATATCGTTTAATTTGTAATTTTAAATTTTTAATGAATGAATATCGCATGATTATCGATGTTGTTTGTATTTAATGTACCCTTATTTAAATTATCTTTTATTTGATTAAACATTACATGATTATTAATGTTCTATTTAAGAGAAATTGAGTTAGAATATTCTAATTCTTAAATATTCGTATTATATTGAGTTAGAATATTCTAATTCTTAAATATTCGTATTATATTCATACTCAAAAAATATAATCATGCAACTAAGGTTAATACTACTTACTACTTTCATAATATCATTTTAATAAAGTTATAAACTAGGAAAAATATTATTTAAATGTCCAGTAAAAATGATCATTCAACTACAAAGGTCTTATGAATCGAATTAAATTGCAATAACATCAAAACAAAAATTTTTAATGAAGAGTTAAAAAATTCCGTGATTTTCACGGGAAATTAAACTAGTACTCCCTCTTATTCGTAATAACCTTCCCTATTCGGGGAAGGCACGGAGAATAAGGAGGGGATTATTATATTGGAAAGTATTGGTGTGAGGTTGGGTAATTGGAGAGAGGGTATGTATTGTGGGGTAATTGTTGTGAGTAAGGTGATTAAAATAAGTATAAAGTATGAGTATGGTGGGGTATTTGGTGGGGTGAGGTGAATAAAATATGTATAAAAACTTTACTAAAAAAGGAAATAGGGAAGATATTGTGAATAGACGAAAAAAGAAATAGGGAAGGTTATTATGAATAGGAGGGAGTATTATATTAAAACAAATAACAACTTCCCCATTTGTCGCCACGTGTCACCTCTCATTCATTCGCCATGTGTCAGCTACAAAAAAGGAAAAAAACTCCTCCCTTGCTATATTTCGAAAATATTCAATTGCCATATTCCGAAAATACCAATTGCACGCAATTTTCGGAAAATACCAATTGCCATATTCTGAAAGTTTTTTTAATATTTTTTCTTCAAATAACTCAAGTAAGCGAATCATGCCCGCCCAGAAAAAGCAAAAGTTCCGAAAATACCTATTACCGTATAGTAAATGACGTTAATTGCAAAAATCCGAAAATAACATCTGTCATTTACCAAAAATATTCAATTGCCATATTCTAAAAGTATTTTAATTAATTTTTTTCCTCAAATAACCAAATCATGCGCGCCCAAAAAACGGAAATTCCGAAAATACATGTTACCATATTTAAATGACATTAATGGCCATATTCCGAAAATATCACCTGCCATATTCCGAAAATACCATCGGCCATATTCTGATAGTATTTTTAATTTTTTAATAACTCCATTAAAATGAAACATGCGCGCCCAAAAAAATGAAAAAAAATTCAGAAAAAATACATATTCAATTCAATTTTATATTTTATTCCGAAAATACTTATTACCATAGTTAAATGACGTTAATTGCCATATTCTGAAAATATTCATTTATCATATAACCATGCATTAACAAATGAACTAAGGGGTCGTTTGGTTGCCCCATAAAAACACAGGATTTTCAAAATCCCATGAATTGATATTTTGGGGTCTTGTTTGGTTACCCAATTTTTAGAAAAATGGAGGAATCTGGAGTTCCATAGGAACTTGAATTCCTGGATGATGTGGGAAGTCGCTTACCCAACCCCCCTAGGTCATTCCAACTTCCTGTGTTTTTATAATTGTTAATTACTATTCTGTCCTTCAAAAAAACAACCTTTTCTATATTATTCTCCCCACTTTGCCGTCATCTTCAATAGTCAAATTTTGTATCCCAGCAATTCCCATCTTCAGGTTCTAAGGTACCCTCTCTCCCTTTCCATCTTTCTCTTGTTTTTCTCGTTAATTTGTTTTTACTTATATCGAATATACAATTATCGTGAATTCTCGTTATTCTATAGTATACAATTATCAATTTTCATATCTATCTTAGAAAAAGTGCTAAGTAGTTAAAGCATAATCTAGTTGATAATCTGCAAATAATTTACGCACCTACTATACCTTTTGAATGGTCGAGCCTCTCTTCGGAACCGGGATCAAAGCCCTCTTATTTTCTTATTTCTTACTATATATAATGTATATGATGATTGAAACGAAAGACCAGGAGTATGCATATTAAGGGACTTCTTTTCCTTTGTCTAGAACTCTTTACAGTCTGATAATTTACTTTTGATAATGAGTTTTTAGTGTAGTTTGTGTTGTTTTTGATACTCCGTATGATTTTATTCCTAGCTGAATTTTTTTCTATCTATGTGAGTTTTATTTGATCCGTCACAAGTCACAAGGACTTGTGACGGATATCGTTTATCACAAATCAGAATTTTTACTCTTATTTACAAGAGGTTGATTTATTACTTTTTTTGGTTTTCTTTTGCAAGTTAGAATACAATGACGCGCTCACCCTTGAATAACCGGAAGAAGATTGTTGCTTCATGTATTGCTATATATCGACATATGCTTTTAATGGTTGTTGAGACTATTGTCGAGGTCTTATGCCATTTATCTAGTTTGAATATTACAATTCCTAAGTCGATAACATATACGTTTGACAACTCCATTGATGAAAGAATTCAAGCTAGACTTTTTAATATTAAACCAATGATTCAAGGGAGTGATATAGCATGCTTAGACAACCTTAGGATGGATAGAGCATGTTTTGGTAAGTTGTGTGAGATGCTAAGAGATGCTGGTAAGTTAGAAGGAAATAGAAATACAAGTTTGGAGGAAATGGTTGCATTATTTCTATTTATATTGTCTCATGATACAAAAAATAGAAGAACTCAATTATATTTTAGAAGAAGTGGCGAGACGGTATCTAGACACTTCAATTTAGTCCTTCGCGCTATCCTTAGATGTCACCATCTTCTCCTCAAGAAACCCGAACCAGTGACAGAAAATTGCCAAGACGAAAAGTGGAGATGGTTCAAGGTAAGATAAGAAATAATGGTTGCACAGTGACTTAATATAACAAATTATTTTAGTTTTATTAACATTATATTATTTTTTGTAGAATTGTTTGGGTGCTTTGGATGGAACACATATTAAGGTCCGTGTTGGAGATAAAGATAAAGTTAGATTTAGAACTAGGAAAGGAGACCTTACAACAAATGTTTTAGGGGCTTGCACTCAAGATTTACAATTTGTTTATATATTACATGGTTGGGAGGGTTCGGCTCATGATAATAGAGTTCTCCGCGATGCACTTTCTAGAAATTATCCTCTGAGAGTACCCCAAGGTAAAAAAAAAAATATAACTTAACCTTTTGAATTTTTTACGAGAGGATATCTCCTTTTTAAGTTATAGACTGTTAAAATTTAATTTTGTTACTTTTAGGGCAATACTATCTTTGTGACGCTGGATATATGAATTGTGACGGATTTTTGACACCGTTCAGAGGCCAACGATATCATTTGAGTATTTGGAAGAATGGTGCTCAACCAACATGTGCAGAGGAGTACTTTAATATGAAACAGTCTCAGGCAAGAAATGTCATTGAAAGAGCTTTTGGGTTGTTGAAAATGAGATGGGGTATTCTAAGAAATGCTACTTGGTATTCTAGAAAGACAGTCAGCTAAATCATTTTTGGGTGTGCATTAGTGCACAATTTTATTCGAACGTATATGAGCATAGATCCATTAGAATCACTTATTCAAGGTGGGGAAGAAGAAGATGATGACAATTGCATTGATATTATGGAGACTAGTGCTGCTTGGACTCAGTTTAGAAAGGACTTAGCAGATCAAATGTACAACTACTGGCTACAAAATAGAAATTAGATGATGAACCATTGTGTTTTTCTTTAGCCAAGCTATTGGTGTTTGACTCTTGCATAACTTAATATTTAATATTTATGGATTCTTTTAATAAGCAAGCGTAAATTTAAGTGTTATACATTTGGTATATTGTCTTTCATATGTGTTGTAGGGATGACTCAATCCAATGTTGCAAGTTCGGTAAGAGTTTACTCAAGGTGGACACATGAAGAAGATCGTGCACTTGTTAGTGCAATGCAAGATCTTCTTGATCTTGGGGGTTGGAAAGCAGACAATGGTCAGTTTAAAAATGGAGCTTATGCTAAAATTAAATCTCTTATGGAACAAAAATTGCCCGGATGTGGAAAGAAAGCTAAACCTCACATTGAATCAAGAGTCAAGATTCTCCGAAAACATTATGATGCAATTACTGAAATGTTAAGCCCACAAGCTAGTGGATTCGGTTGGAATGATGAAGGAAAGTTTGTGACCTGTGAACAATCTGTTTGGGATAATTGGTTGAAAGTAAGTTCAATTTGCTCACTTCATGTTATTTTAATTCATTGTAAAACCAAACTTTTGTTGATCGTGATTGATTTTATTTTATATATGGCAGAGTCATAAAAATGCTGCAGGTTTGAGAAATAGGCCATTTCCTCTGATTGAAGAGATAGGGAGAATTTTCGGAAAAGATAGAGCTACAGGAGTGGAGGGTGATAGTATACAAGATGCATTAGAAGAGATGGAGAACCACGAGAGGGATGGCCAAGAGGAAGAGCGAGTGCCTTTATCTAACACACAAGAGGTACCACACCATACTGAAGTTGAGCATTCACCATCAAGTGAGCCTTCAAATAGAAAGACCAAAATGGCTAAAACTGAAACTATTGAAGCTTTGAGACAATTCTCTTCCACACTTGAAAAAATGAGTAATGTAATGGAAGCTGCTGGTGAACATATGGGAAGACTTGCTAACTGCATGAGTCTGAGTCAGCTGAGCGAAGAATGCAAGTAACTTCAGAGATAATGAAGATTCAAGGGTTAACTGCCGCTCAAGTTATATAAGCATCAAAACAAATCGCTACAAATCCCCTTGATGTTGATTTTTTTTTCAGTCTTCCAGACGATTTTAAATTTGCTTATGTGCAAGGCTTATTGATTCCCGATGATGCAAATAAGTGATAACTCACTTCTCCTCGAGACACTAGATTACAAACTTTATGTTGTGTTACAATTAAGTCCTAATTCGGAACTTGTTTTTTTATCCGTTTAATTTTTGCGGTTTGGTTTAAAGTACTTTAATTTATGTTATGAGATTTTATGATAATAATTTCGAAAATAGTCATGTTGTATTTAGCCGACCTTAGATTTTATGATAATAATTTCGAAAATAGTCATGTTGTATTTAGCCGACCTTGTATCTTGTATGCAAGAGTAAAATAGTATTTACAACAAAAAAACATGGGAATTGGGTTATCCAACCAAACAACATGCATGAATTTAGTACATGGGAAGTGTCAATTCCTACATGGTAACCAAACAACTTTTTTGTAAATCACATGAATTACATGTGGGAACTTAATTCATGGGATTTACTACTTCCCACATGAACTTAATTCCCACATGAACCAAACGACCCCTAAATGTTTACAAAAATAATGCAGATCTGATTCCGTAAATCAGTTTATTTCCGCAAATCACGCCATATAATATAATTACCATATATTATCTCCATGAATCTCGCCATTTAATAATTATCATATATTATTTCCGCAAATTTCACGCCATATAATATAATTACCATATATTATTTGGAGAGTATAATATTTGAATTGATATACTCTTTTGTGTTTGTGTGTGTATATATATAGAGTATATTTGACAAACATTGCCAAAACAAGAAAAAAGTTATAGCACTTTTCTTTTTTCTTGAGAAAATCAATTCTCACTTCAAAACAACCCATTAACCTTCAAATTTATTCACTTTTTACCCTCAACCCAAAATATATCAAAGCATCCTCTATCATTATCGATGCACACTCCGTCAAATATATAATATGTTAATGTTCAAGGAAAGGTGGTAAGCAAATTGAGTTGTCCGATTTACGAAGTACTCCGTATATATTATGGACAACCCTGTTCAGCTTTCCGTTAACTGATAAGAGTATTAATAGATGGAAAGGTATGTAACTATTTTTATATAGTTGTAGAAAATTATAAATTAAATCTAATGTAACCTAATTTACTTATTTGTTTACAGGACACATACGAGCATGATTCCCGCGCTACACCTAAAAGCTTGATAAAAAAATTGTGGATGAAAAAGTGATGGATATGTTTTCTCATAAATGGAGGTCTTCGTAAATATTGTTTACTCCTTAGTTTCATAACACATATTAATAAGGTGAGTAGCTTGACAAAATAATCACATGGACTCAGGATTCCAATTTCACGGATATATTAGAGAAAAACCTTTGAGACCTACGCTACTTTGGTTACATCGTTCTTTCACTAGACTTATATGTCGCTATCCTTATTATTAAAAAATAATAATAATGCAAATAATCATCATTAATTCGTACATGCACAAACGTTACGGTGGAAAATTTAATCCGTTTACAATAGAGAGCAACCGATGAAGAATAAGGGTGCACATTTTTTTTAAGGGTGCAAAGTTGATACCATCGAGTTAGCTATTCAGTAAGTTGTATATAAACTCAATTGTGTAATTTGTGTTCGTCACATTGCTTTTTTAAACCATTATTGTATTATTCAGTCATACTAAGTTGACTTTGCCTTTGTAGAGCATTTTCCATTATTTTAACTTTTAAGGATATAGTGTACATCTTAACTAGGTCGATCAAGACCAGGGCAGACAATCGTTTTCTTTGATGATTTAAAGTGTTGTACACAGATCGCCTATCAACCGTTGGGAACTAAAATATAGGTTTCCTTCAAGTCGTCCCACGTAAAACATGGAATGATAAGTGTTTGCAAAATATGTTGATACTTTTCGGACAGTATTATTACATAACTACTAATTATTGATATGCATGCCAACGGGTAGGAAAATAACATGTATCACATGACATTAGTTTCAGCTGCTAATTGAAGACACGTGATTATAAAAGATAGTATATTTTTAACTCATTTTTATTGTCCCTCTTTTCATTTTGGAATGATTTATAAAAGAATGAGGAAATATCAATTATAACCTTTGAATTAAAGAGAATGCAGATAACATCATTGGGATAAAGATGATGCTAACTAAATTATCTAGACGCAATATTGGAGATTTATAACTTTTTATCACTAAATTTTAAAAGAGAACAATAATTGTAGGATAAATTATTAAAGGGGAAGGGACAATAGAAATGGGATGAAGTAACGTATATGTGATTATTGATTAGATACAATTTCATATTTACTTGAGCAACTAAAGTGATGGACTAGCGAATAAATGTAAAAGAAGAGTAACGAAAGAGTTGTTTTTATCCGTAATGTATTTTTCCTCACTAATTACCTATTTGTAAAATTGTTAATTTGTTGTTATGCACTAGAGAAGTCTTGCCTATTATCTTGAATTGTTCGTTGTTTTTATTCTTTTATGTTAACTATTTTATAATAAAATGTTTAATTGTTGATTCTTGACTATTTGTTGGTAAGATTTAATATGTATCATAGTTGAGGGATAAGTATATCGGATTTTGTCGGTAACTTAGACAATGAACCGATAGCTGAATTTATAAGGTTTTTGGCGCTAATGTGAGACATAGTAGTTTCCTCATGTTATTTTTTATTCCCCGTCCCAGTTATTTATTTACCATGGTTTTGGCACAAAGATCAATGAAATAAAAATGGACCAAATATTGGATAACAAATGGATCAAAGTAAGTATGGAGGATCAAATTACTCATCAAAAGCATTCCTAAAATGGAATGAGGAATAATTGACCGAGACACCCCTAAATGGAATAGATAAATAATTAATCGAAATAGAGGAATATTTGTATAAGAGAAATTTTACGGGCTACAAGTCTAAATAACGCAAGAATTTTTTTTCATCCAAGATTGCTGGACACTAAATTATAATCCCTCTATCCCGGTCATTTGTTTACCTTTTGTTGGGCACAAACACCAAGGAGAGGGGTAGGGGACCATCTATGAATATAGTTGTTGGATGACAAGTGCATTAAGATGAAGTAGATGATTAAATAACTCATTGGAAACATCCAAATTAGAGAAGTAACAAATGAGTGAGATATCTAAAAATAAAATACATAAATAAATGATCAGAACGGATAGAGTATAACTATATTGTCATTCTTAATCCCAAACTAATTCATTGTTGTAAATACACTTGATCCTGTGACAAATTTCAGAGGTTGGATTGATTTTATGTCTCTTCTATCAATTGTGTCATTTTAGTAATTGGATTGATTTTTGATAAAAATAAATGGTGATAAAAGAAAAGAAAAATAAAAGTCTTTGGCGACTTCAAAGTCGAATAGTCGAATGAATGGGAAATGTATGGTGGGAGGTTGTGATGGGGGAGAGGCCCTGATGAGTGAATAACGATGGGATGAGGAGTCTCATAAGGATACGAGAAGAGTTAGATAGAGCCGAGATGATGGTTATGTTGGAGGTAGAGGCGCATGTAGCAGGTGGTGGGCGTAAAAGGGGGTTGGGTAATTATGGCACGTAGGATATGGATTGCAGGCCAAGGGTGGTGATTTGGTTGACTTGTGGGGGTTGATAAGATACGAGTTGAGAGGGACGTCATGGTCCGAGGTGTTAAATTCGGTCAACTTTGTGGTGGAGGATCTGGTGGTCGGTTGTGAGGAAGCCGGTCAATTATGTGCACACTGCTTCCAGAATTCAAGGCGATGGTAGGTGGGAGAGGAAATGAGAGAGAGACGGTAGAGCATTGAGCGGAGAACAAACAATAGGGATATATTACAAGGAATATTGGATATTCTCTCTTCGCCGTGAATTTTGTCAATAAATGAAATGAATTTGGAAATGTATGCAAGGATCATTTCGCAATATGAAGCAACATAAACTTATCAATAGACTTTTGATAATAAAATTTTCTAAAATTTAGTTATTTACTAAATCCAAAAATATATGGTAATTTAGACTTTTAAGAACAGTTTCCGTTACCACCCGTGCAGTGCACGGGTTCAAAAACTAGTTATAGTGTAGATGTAAAACATTTTGCACATGCAAATTAAAGTATAATACTCCCTCCTACCCAATTTAAGTGTCCCATTCTACATTTCCGTTTATTCAGCAAAGTGTCTCGTTGTCCATTTTTAGTAAGTTTTTTACCAATGTTTTACCATTCTACTCTTATTAATTTTCATTTATTACTCACTCACCCACCCATTTCTCTACTTACTTTATACAAATCATAACACCCTCTCTCCAATCTACACACCCCTACTCAACCAAAATATTAAACAACTAATATCTCATAAATTTTGTCATTTCATGACAATGGGACACTTAAGTTGGCCTGGGTAGGAGGGAGTATTAGATTGAGATTTAACATTTATAATGTTCCTAACATTCAGATAAAATTCATATATAATTGGTATACTAATCAGTCAAAACTTTGTATGCACGTGTGTGATATCTTCACCAAAGCATTCATAATCTCATATGAGAATAAACGAAATACACTCATCCCATAACTTTTATAAATCATTAGTTAAAAAATATCATTAATTCTTAAATCATGAAAATGCAAACATATTTGATGTGTAGGTGGGTATCCCGTCTCATTACCCATCACTGATTCACGGGTGAAATATGTGTACCCGTACTCCTCTGCAAATGCTCTACCCATACTCGCCCCATCGGGGCTGTACAACTAACATCTTTATTTTTTAGTAATAATCACAATATACATGACCCAAATAATTATAACTATAATGTACACATGTAAAATAAGTATTGTATTGCAGAAGAGGTATACATATGATGTTTACGGATCATTGTTTCCTTATGTTTTAAACACTACACAACAGTCTCCATGTAATTTTTAACAACATAGTACCATATGGATCGTATGAGGTTAAATTAAAAAAAACATGGTAGAAATGGGGCATATAAAAGAATAATCTTTATAATTTTTAAAATATGAAAATAATAAATACTTTATATAATCTGCTATTTTTTTTTTCCTAATCTGTTAATTTAATTTGATAGTAAATCTTGTTAAACAATTGTTAATCTTATCCGTTATTATAAATTCTCTTGCTTCGCCTAATAGAACTTTAAATAGTTAAAGGCTACAAGGCATAAAACTCGTTACTACCCATATTTTTTGTGAGGAATATATATTTTTTTGTACACCTTTTACACTAAATTAATATAAACTTTTTACCCAACACCTTTAGTAGAATATGATTATGATGTTGAAAAACACACATAAATAATTGGCTAATTATAAGCTAACTATATATACCCCTATAAAAAAAATTCCCACAAACTATAAGTATGATACTCTTGCTTAATAACATACACATAAATAATAGTATGAAATAGTATAATTTATTGTATCAAATTGTACATCCGTTTTACCATATTCGTAATGTAGTACAATTCTGAATGATTTGTTTGTCTTTTATTCTTTGATTATTGAAGAGTGTGGTTGAGGTATACTCTGTGTATAAAATTTAGTATTGTTATATTTATAATTTATTCAATAGTTAGTTGTTTTTATGATTACAATCTGATAATAATGACCATAAAATATATGATACGACTTTTCTTAATAGTGTTATATCTATTCAATAGTTTTTTGCGAATAATAATTATAATATACTTTATAAAGGATTTTATCCCGAATATTGGACGGTTATAAAAACATTGTTGTTCATAAAAGATTGACTCGAGATTGCTTATCTTTTATTGATTGGTTCTTTAAATAAATATTATTTGCCCTTTTTTCGAATGTATTTCTTTGATTGATTATTTAAAGATTAGTTGCCGTTTTTTTCCCGAGGGTATTTGTTTGATTGTTTATTAATAATTATATAAATATTTTTTCCATAGTTAATATAGATTGAAAGGAAAATGAAATTTAACAGATTAGTTGCTATGTATTTTATTAATAATTAACTAATTATTCTTTTCGAAAGTTAATATAGATAGGAAGGAAAAAGAAATTCATCATATTATTAGTTGTCGATTTTTTAGTGTATTTTATTGATTAATTATTAAAGAATATCCAAAGAATTATTTGTAAAATTGTTTATCATCAATATTTAGTTATTGATATCATATGTTAACATATTTAGTCAATATAATATTTCTATAAATAGGAAGGATAGTTAGGCGGGAAAAGCAATTTGTGAGAGTGAATGTGGGGTTGCCACGTGTCTAATGGTTTTTCTTTTATACTTATATATCTATATATAAGTGTATAAGAAGAACCACTATTGATACGTGTCAACCTATTAGCTATTCAGTTTCCCGCTCATTCCATATCTTATACAATATATATTTTGTAGTATATTTTCTATTATTTATCAACAAAATATTCTATATAATCATTTTGATGTTATACTTTCTATAACTACTTCATCAATACATGATATAGTAAGTCCAAAAGAATATACTACTAGGATTTAGTATTTTTAAAGATATAGTATTATTAAATATGTATAACCAAAATATTCATAAAAAACATTTAAATATAGAACTGTAAAAAATAAATGAGATATGCTAAAAGGAAACACTAATTCTCATTTAAGACGGACATATACAACTTAACCTCAAGTCCTCAAGTCGGCTCAAATAGTATAGGCAAGACAAAAAGATTTTTTTCAAAAACTAGCAAATTAATTGCCCTATCTAACCAAGTAGGGTAATACTTGATCTGTTGTATTTTTTAAGATGATATATCGTCTTAAGAGAGACCAGTTGAAAGTAGAAATGATAAACAAATAATCGAGACGGGTTGAGTAATAAAATTTTCATAATAAAAAAATTTAAGATTTTTAAATGAGTGCATAAATATTATAATATTAAGTCTTTGCAAAAATTATTTTGACAATTTTTGTGCAAGCACAATGTACGTGAAAGTTTATGTAAAGCGGATTTTTTTAAATAAATTTCAGTTTTTGTTTTCCATTTCAAACCAAATGTTAATCTTTCTTTTTGTTTGTAAATCCGTATAATCAAAATATTCATAAAAAACATCCAAATATAGAACGACAAAAAAAATGAATGAGACATATATTAAAATTAAACACATATTTTCGCATTTAAGACGGACATATCCAACTCAACCTCAAGATGGGTCAAATAGTACGGGTAAGACATTATAATTTATTTAGGAAATGGGAAAGTAATTGTCGTATTATCTTACCAACAAGAGCAGTAGTTGACCTGTTTTATTCCTAAAATAATATACCTTGTTAAGAGCAACCAATTGAGAGTGAAATAGATAAATAAATAATCGAGATGGAATGACTAATAAATTTTGTTCATAATAAAAATATTTAAAGACTTTTTAATTAGTGCATAAATATTTTAATACAAAGTTTTTTTGTAAACTATTTTGAATATTTTTTTGTAAGGACATTGTATGTGAGAGTTTATTAGGTAAAGCAAAATAGTTTTAATAAATTTCATTTTTTATTTTCCATTTCATACCAATATGTTTATCTTTTTGTTTGTGAATCCGTTATTTACAGAAGATTAATGTAAAACGGTCTGGTCGATCTCAAACCTCATGTGATATGAATATTAATAAATAAATAAATTTAAGGTATTTTTTTTGGGGGTTGTTATTCTACATATATTACCCTTCTATTTTTAAGTTTTCAACATGACACCTTCTAATTTTGAAATATATGTGATACGCTAATTATTACCATAAAAAAGATTGATTAAGCAATTAACATATGTTGATTTGGCTTCTAAATCAATTGAAGTACTACGTAGTATTAAGCATGTCAATTCGTTTCTAAATAATTAAAAATGATTATTTTTTTCATGTGGATGAACAAACCCTAATTAAAAAAGAAAATATATTATTAAAAAAACAATCAAATTACTAAGTAATATAAGATTAATGAATTAATTACCTGTTCGTCACTTGAATACTTGAATAATCGTTCATAGTTGTAAATTTTAATGGGGTGGAAGATTGTAAAGGTTTCAAACTTTCAATATTAGAGAGAATGAAGAGAGAATTAGGTTTAATGTTTTTCTAGAAAGGGTAACAAATGGAAAATTTGGTGTAAAAAGTACTGTATTGAGTAAATAACGTACTGCGAAAATAAATTGCGTTAATTAATTAGGTTTTGAAATTCTCATACATTTAAAATTATCAAATAGGTAGAATAGGTTCACAATGGAAATTATCAACATGTTATGTTTGAATATCAAAATAAGAGACACATATATCTGTACGTAAGATACTCTCTTCCCTTCATTATTTTTTCCATTTGTTTTTACGCGGTATCTAACATGTTACTTCGACCGGGTTTTTCGTAGTGTATACGTTGCTTATTATTTTCGGAAAATATATTTTCTGAATGATACTTACATAATAAATATAAAATTTCATTTTATATTTTAATATTACCTATTTTTCAACTTATTTTTGGTGGAAAAAAAAATCCAACTTCGACCCAAAAGAGTGAAACGGGAAGAGAAATCAGAATGGTAGAGGGTTTGTGGTAAAGGTAGAAGCATATATTTCAAGACTAAGGTGATGTATAAGAAATTGATATTACAATTAGTAGAATAGTAGATACTCCGTGTATAAATTACGGTGGTGATATAGAGAGGATCATTTGTTCAAGATGATGAAATGTTACATCGTATATCACTATTATAGGTTTGTTTTTGTGTTGTAAATGATCGTTACAAATCATTTATGTTGATTTTTGAGAATTAAATTCTAATATAATAATATGAATTGTTTATATAAAATTTGTGCATTAGAACTAATAAAATATTACAACTATACATTTTATAGCTAAATTATATATGTTATATATTTATATCCGTGCATTTTTGCACGGGTACTAAGCTAGTATATATAGATTTTACAGGTTTTTGCCTTCACATTATTTTGTTTATTACGCGAAACGGGGCTCTAATATAATTTCCTTCCCCCTAATTTGATTTGTGGTCATTATGTTATGTTAATATTTTTCTTTTCATACTCCGTAAAATGCTAAATGTTTTCATTATATTTTCTAGACATAAATTTTTTCACAAATTCTAGACTTAAACGGTTTATACCGTGAGTCAATTCATTTTTATAAAAAAGTACGTTTATTTAGTGTTAATAAATGATTTGTCTTTTATATAACGCAACCCTTTTACAACCGTGAAATGGTCTCACTAAAAAATTATCGAATTTTTTATTTCAATGTTAATATTATTGAGGTACTAAATAACGTCATTGTTATGTAGTCCTAATGCAATTCAACAACTAAACAATATCAAATTGACCGTAATATGGGGCTTATAATAAAATACCTACAAGATCCCAAATTCTCAGGGACGACCCTGCATAGACCAATAAGACCATAAACCCATAACCCTTCCATTCGATCTGTTAGACAGGTGTAATGTACACCCATAAAATAATTGATTTAACTCGTTAATTCATTGTTTGCCATGAAAATAAATTGATTGTGTAAGATAAAGTCGAAGTTTTTCAAAAGGAAATGTAGTCGCATATGGTTGAGGAAAGTCAGAGTTCCGAGAAGCATGCAATGAGTTGCCGGAATAATGAAAGAAAAGAGTCGTAAATCATGGGTGACTTATAGTCTAAGAAATTAAAAATAGCAGCATACCTACCAGTGTGGGACAATATCTCACTATCTTACCAAATCTAGCCCAAGCAACGGCCAACGACTACTTTAACAACGCATTTGGTACACCTAAACTATCAGCTCTATCACCTTCACTTAACTACTTTCGTTTTTTTGGTTATGTGCTAAATTGCCTATATATATTGCTATGGTGCGACGTGGAGAGTGCTCGCATTCTCTTCATTATTCGTTGAATTTAAATACTTCCTCCTACTTATTATAAGTGTGTCATTGTCTATTTTGGTTCACTAAAACTTGAAAGAGACGGTCTTTCAATAAATTATTGAGAGATCATTCTTTCGTACCATTTTTATTTGTATTACGTGACCCTTTTATCATTAATCGTACCATAATAGTTCCGTACCTATTTACCTAATAAATGTAATTATTTTATATTTAATCATGATTTGTACCAATTTTATTACTTTTAGTACCACTTTTTCTTAAATTTGTACAATAGTCTCTCAATAAGCTTATTGAAAGGCCGTCTCTCAGCAGACCTACTGATTTTGGTTTATTTGTCAAAGTGTCCCATTGACTATATTTGGTAAATTTATATACTTATTTTAATCACTTTAACCCCCAACAATACCCTACCTTACCCCACAACACTACTTATTTTAATACCTTTACTCACAATTATAATCAATAATATTTGGATAAAAAAAATTAAAAAAAAAACATTTTACAAAGGCAAATATAAAATTGAGATTATGTTACCTAGAGGAAGCAAACCCTAGACATCACGTTGGAAGGTAATGTTCAAACCACTACACCCAGACATATTAATACTAATTTAGTACAACAAAAAGTTAATACACTCTAACCATACTGAGTTTTGGGCCAAAACTTTTGGGCCCCGGTTCTTAGAACCGGTTGAACGTGCTAATCGACGTCCCTGTACATTAGGCATTGACAAGACAAGATTTATATACTATTACCTCCTATTCGGAATAATCCTTCTTATTCGACATTGACACAAAATTTAATGGTTTGATTAAAATAAGCATAAAGTATTATTGTGGGGTGAGGTGATTGGAGAGAAAGTGAGTATTGTGGGGTATTGTTGTGAGTAAAGTGATTAAAATAGGTATAAAATATGAGTATTGTGGCGTATTGTGGTGGGATGGGGTGATTAAAATATATATAAAACTTTACCAAAAAAGGAAATAAGAAAGGTATGGTGAATTGACGAAAAAAGAAATAGGGAAGGTTATTATGAATAGGAGGGAGTATATTTTAATTAGCTCACATCAGCATAATATCGCGCACAATACTCATATTTTATACTTATTTTAATAACCTTACTCATGACAATACGCTACATACATATCCTCTCGATCTTATTCAATCACCTCACCACACAACAATGCAATGTATTATTTAATTCCCCTCCTTATTTTTTGTATATTGTGCCTTACCCAAATAAGGAAGATTATTATGAATATAAGGAAGTATTGAATATTTTACATCAGTCATCAAGAGTAACCTTGCTTAAAATATATAGTCAACTATTGCATTTGGATATCAAGTTATGTGAAATTGTGGAACTGTGGAAGGGAACTACGAAGAAATAATAATAAGGATACTGTTAGAATGTGACTCATTTGTCGCATTAATATGTCAGAGTTTTATTACGGTGAGCAATAAACTAAGAAGGGATAAAAGAGAAACTCGGAAATAAACGGGGATCAGTGAAGTTGCACGTTAGTTGTACGCTGGGACTAGCATTGATGATGTCAGCATAACATCTTGGTTAAAGCTTCCTACATCCACGTTTGATTAACTTTTGGAAATTAAAGTTTCCAATTGTCAATTTGTTTCTGTGTTTGGTACGTACGTACGTGCGTAATTCTTTTTATTTAATTAGTTTATTATTTTTGGTAAGTTTGTTTTAGGAATTAGTTTCCTAATTGTATTAGTCTTTGTCAGGGTAGTTTACTATATAAACACTACTCCGTCTTAGCTATTCTTTAAGGAGAGATTTGTGAGGCAAACACTTTGAGAGTTTTAAGAGGCAGATCTAGAAAAACTCTGTGCTCATCTTTTGTAATTTGTAATTCTCCCGACATAGTGAAATATTTTCCCTCGCCCTGGTGGATGTAGCTATCGCATTGATAGTGAACCACGTAAATCTTGTGTGTCTCTTATTTTTTGCATCTACTCCGTATCGCTTCCGCACAACAATTGGCACCAGAGCTTTGAGTTTTTTGGATCCAGGGAGGAGAAGATGGCAGGTGACACTATAAGGATTGAGAAGTTCGATGGGAGGAATAGTTTTGCACTATGGCAATTGAAGATGAGGGCTTTGCTAAAGGAGAGGGCTCATTCATCGATCTTGTTAAGTTTGTCAGACGATGTCCTAACTGAGGTAGGCGACGAATCGACTGCAGTGGGGTTATGGCTGAAATTGGAGAGTTTGTACATGACAAAGTCGCTCACCAATAAGTTGTTGTTGAAACAACGTCTATTCTCTTTCAAGATGCAAGTAGGTATGTCACTTCGTGATCATTTTGACAAATATAATACTATATTACTAGATCTGCGTAATATAGATGTTAAGATTGAGGATGAAGATGCTGCTTTAATTCTGCTGGTTTCTTTACCTGCGTCGTATGAGAATTTTGTGGATTCTTTTGTTCTTGGTAAAGAAGCATTGACCCTAGAGGAAGTGAAGTCAGCACTTTGCACTAGGGAGTTGCGACAAAAGGCAACTGTTGACTTAGGAGGCGGATCAGGGGCAGGTTTAGTTGTTAATGCTAAAAAGGGTGGAGCTCGGAAGAAAAAGACTAAGGCTAAGAGTCCGGACACCAATACTGCTAGTAGTTCTGTTATCTGTTTTCTATGTAAAGAACCCGGGCATAAAAGACCTAGTTAGTTGTCCTAAGTTGAAAGCTAAGTCTAATGCGGCAGTAGTACAAAGTAAGAATGTGGAGTACGATTCTGAGGCGGATTATGCACTTGCAGTAGATTGTGTTCGTCCTATAGATCGTTGGATTCTAGATTCTGGGTGTTCTTATCACATGTGTCCACACAAACATTGGTTCAGTACTTATGAGTCCTTTAATGGGGGTCATGTTGTTGTTGGTAACAATGCTACTTGTGAGGTAGTGGGTATTGGGTCGATTAATGTGAAGACTGCTGAGGGCAAGAAGTGTACTTTGACTAATGTGAGACATGTTCCAGCCTTGGGGAAAAATCTTATGTCACTTGGTTCATTAAGTGACTTAGGATATGAGTTTCGGGGTAAAGAGAATATTTTGTTCGTCACGAAGGGTTCTCGTTTGGTGCTGAAAGGTGTCAAACAAAATACCTTGTATGTATTTCAAGGTGAAACACTGACTAGTTCTGCAGTTTGTGCATCCGTAAATCACGGAGAGATGACTAAGCTTTGGCATAAGAGGCTTGGTCATATGGGTGAGAGAGGGATGCAACTATTGTCCAAGAGCGATCTTTTTAATGGTGTCAAGGTGAGGAACCTTGAGTTTTGTGAACATTGTGTGTTTGGTAAAAAGCACAGATCTAAATTTAGCAAGGGTGTTCATACAACAAAAGAAGTCCTTGATTATACCCATTCAGATTGTTGGGGGCCTGCTCGTGTTGAAGGTTTGGGAGGTTATTATTATTTTGTTACATTTATTGATGACTATTCCAGATATACATGGCTTAGGTTACTGAAGCATAAGAGTGAGGCTTTCAAAGTCTTTGTGCAATGGAAGACTTTGGTGGAAAATCAGAAAGGTAAGAAGATCAAGAAGCTACGAACGGACAATGGTTTGGAATTCTGTTCAGGAGAATTCGATGAGTTCTGTAAGAATGAGGGTATAGGAAGGCATCATACCATCAGGGGTACACCACAGCAGAATGGTGTAGCAGAACGAATGAACCAGACACTGTTAGAGAGAGTTCGATGCATGCTCTCAAATGCAGGTCTTGCTAGAAGGTACTTGTTGAACCATATATTCAAATACTTATATAGTATATATGTTTATGTTTTGATAATGACAAGTCTAGTTATTTATTATATACTCGTACGTATAATCGTGTGCTAAGTGTACAGAATATTAGTAACAAGATCTAATCAATCAAGTATAAAAGATTCAAGCATATTAGTCAAGGAATTGACTAAGTCGAAGATTGATGGAAGATCTCAAGCGCGCATAAAAGACTAAAGTTATACTTATCAACTATAGCTTTAGTACAAGATTGATTCAAGTTATAGCCCGTAGCTATAACTTTATATTATGAAGAAATGATCGGAATATATATGTGTTTAGGTTGAAACGTTTGTTTCAAATTTAGTGTCGTGTAGAATTAGTGTTTAATTGGTATTCTATTTTAAAAATAGAATTGTTAATCTTAATAGGATTATATAAAATATCTTTAAGTTTAATAAGGAATAAATAATTGTCTTATGAGATAATTATTTATTACTAAAATAAACTAAGGATTTTTATATGATTTTATTTGTCAAAATATATAATCTAAGATATGGTTTGTTTCGATTTTTGGGAAACGTGTAACATGTCACGTTGCTATAAATCGCGTAGGATGTATTTAAATAAATATTATGTATTTATTTAATATCCTAAACAAACTAAGATTATATTATGGTAATATATTTTATTATCTTTGACATGGTTTAGGAAGTTGATACAATAAGGATACTAATTATTTATTATATAAGGATCTTTCCTAAATATGAATTAGGAAATTGATTCCTTATATAATACATATAGTATATTATTAAATCTTTCCTAAATATATTAAGATTAGATTTAAGGTAGTATTACTAAAAGACTAGTATTCTAGTTTAAGTAATATTCCTAAATCATCTAGGGTTTGAATTACCTAGTTACATATTCTATATAAATAGACTACCTATGACATATTAGTCCACACGAAATACACACACATATTCACGCAAATCAAGAGAGAGAACCGCCGATCATATACTTCAATATTCAAGCTTTTCATTGTCATATCCGATTCAAGATTCAAGTGCTCAAGCATTGATCTTATTCATTCAAGATTGTGACACCAAGAAAACATTGAAGACTTTATCTTATTAACGTAAGATAGAACGAGTATTTAGCGGTACTCATTGTAAGACAAATATTTAACGGTATTTGTCGTATCTAGATATTTAACGGTATCTAGATAGAGTTGTGACTAACATCAAAGTCGCACGAGTAGGGTTGATAAAATTGTAATCCAGAGTTGGTACTAATTTTATTAATCGAGAATAGTGGACGTAGGTCTCAAAGTGTGAGACTGAACCACTTCAAAAATATTGTGTCTCTCCCTATTAATTGTTTTACTCGAAGATCATCATACAACTATACACACATCGAAGAAGATTTAAAAAGAAGGCATGCTCAATTCAACCCCCCCTTCTTGAGTATATTATATCAATAGACTCTTCAGTACTGGAGTGAAGCTGTTCTTACAGCTTGTTACTTGATCAATCGTGGGCCTCATACGGGAATAGACTGCAAGATTCCTTATGAGTTATGGAGCGGCAATGTACCGAATTATTCTACACTGAGAGTCTTTGGATGTGTAACTTATTATCATATAAAAAGGGTAAGTTAGATCCGAGGGCAAGGAATAGGTGCTTTCAAGGATATGGAGATGGAGTTAAGGGGTTCAAGATTTGGTCTCCGTCAGAGGGTCGTGTTATTATTAGCAGGGATGTTACCTTTGATGAAAATTCCATGTTTATTTCTAAGGAGGTGTCTGAGGGTGTTGAAACTTATAATAGTGCCAAGAAAGGGGTGGAGTTTGAGGTGGCTTCTGCCACTTTATCTATGTTACCACGGGTTGTGATCGAGGAGGATGCCGAACCAGTTACTACTTCTAGTCCTGTGACTACTCATACTCCAATTAATGAGGAAAGTCATCGGGGTGAGTCTTCTAGTCAACCAACTGATCTTACTGACTTGCCTAAACGTGTAAGTAAGCTGATACGTGTCTATTTTATGATGTTTTACATCTATTTTTACACGTATTTGGTCACTCATTTACTATGTTTTAGCCTTTATTTCCCACAATTGTGCACTTTCGTATTTTTATGCTCTTTTGCAGATTTATGCGGAAAAGAGACGATTTAGCACCAAATCCGTATCCTCAAGTCTTTTGCTTAATTAAGGAATAAATGGAAAGTCAACTAGAGTCAAAGTCAAAGTGCCAAAAGTCAAAACAAGAAGAAAATAGAAGAAATTCTTCGGGAAGCGGTCGACCGACCGACAAATTAGGTCGACCGACTGACCCTGATCTTTATAAAAGTTCAAATCTGAAGAAAAGCCCAAGAATAAAAGAAGTCCAGAAAGAAGCGGTCGACCGACCCACATAGTAGGTCGACCGACCTCAGCAGAAGCCCAGACGATTCTTTTCGGAAATAAAGTAGAATTAGAGCTTTTAGGAAACTCTTAGTTTTATACCCTATATAAACAAATCTTGTGATTAGGGTTAGGTATGCTTTTTAGATGCTTGATATCTATTATCAACCCTTAGGATCATTTATTCAATCTTTTACCATCTAGTTCATCTTTTATCTTATTCAAAGAATTCTCAAGTATTCAATAAAGTTTATTCCGTTCTGCCTTAATTCCAAATTGTGGTAATTACTCTTTAATCTAGTTTTTATTATTGTTCTTATTACCTTTGCATTCAATTAAGATAGAAATCCCAAGCTTTATTGAATCTTGCATGTTTAGATTATTCAATATATTTACCATGTTTATTTCCAAATTTATAATCGTCTTAAACAACCATGAGTAGCTAATTTTCGTATGTTAGGATGTAGGGGATGAATATGCGTAGGTAAATAAAATTCGAAAGACCGACTTGTAGCAGGACCACGGTCGGCCGACTGGAATAGCTGGTCGGTCGACCGAGGCCGTGGTCGGCCGACTGGAGTAGCTGGTCGGTCGACCACCCGCGTTTGTATTCTTATTTCGTCTTTTCTTGTCAATTATAATATCCTGCAATGAGACCATAAGGAGACTTGTAGGATGTTAGTAATGCCCTACCCAAGATTGAAAGATACGGGAAGAGCATTGGTTTACACCTTAAGACGGATAGGTTACTCAAGGCTGAAAGGTATGTGACCTGGGATTTAGGAATCACCCTTATTGTTGACACCCAATAATTGTGAGACCTAGGAACTAATAGCATAGGCCGAAAGGAGCTATTAGGTAGCATAGACTTAAAAAGATATGTTACGACCCCTTACGCGACTGCAATACATGTTGACCTTAGGATTTATTTTACCTTAGCTGTTTATTACCCAAACATCCTAGCATCCCTTTTATTATATTTTATTCTCATCTTTTATTATTTGTTTATTTTAATTTTTGCCTTAGATATAGTAATCAACCAATCAAACCCCCAAATTTGTTACCTTTAAACATTAACATTCAACAATAAACATTCCCCACCTCCTTGTGGTTCGACCCTGACTTTCACTATCTATTGTTAAAGTTAGTAATTATAAATTTTATCTTTGGTACCCTCAACGACGGGCATCATAAGCGAAGACTAGTAGATTAATTGAGGAGATTGAGGGTCGCAAAGTTTGCGGCAATAATTGCTATGTTGAGGAGATGGTTGGTTATGCATTACAGGTAGCTGATGATATTGAGTCTGAAGAACCATCATCTTATAAAGAAGCAATTGCTAGTAGTGAGTCAGTGCAATGGCTTGCTGCTATGGGTGAAGAAATGGAGTCTCTTCACAAGAATAATACTTGGGAACTTGTGCCACCACCAAAAGGGAGAAAATTGATAGGGTGTAAATGGGTGTTCAAGAAAAAGGAGGGAACTTCAGAGGCTGAGACAGTTAGATATAAAGCTAGACTTGTTGCTAAGGGGTTTAGCCAGGTAGAGGGAGTTGATTATGTGGAGATTTTTTCTCCTGTTGTGAGACACACTTCTATTCGTGTGTTACTAGCTATAGTGGCACATTATGATTATGAGCTTGAGCAACTTGATGTCAAGACTGCCTTTCTGCACGGTGAGTTGGAGGAAGATATTCTAATGAAGCAGCCAGAGGGGTTCGAAATTCCAGGGAAAGAGCATCTTGCCTGTCATTTAAAGAAGTCTTTGTATGGGCTTAAACAATCTCCAAGGCAATGGTACAAGAGGTTTGACACTTTTATGGTAGAACAGGGTTATGAGAGAAATCCATATGATTGTTATGTTTATCATAACAAGCTAGAAGATGGGTCTTTGATTTATTTACTCTTATATGTCGATGACATGCTTGTTGCTGCTAAGAAAATGTCAGATGTTGACAATTTGAAGAAGCTACTCAGTTCAGAGTTTGATATGAAGGATTTGGGGTCCGCAAAGAAGATATTAGGGATGGAGATTTACAGGGATCGTTCTAAAAGGAAGCTTTTCGATCTTATCTCAGAAAAGCTACATTGAGAAGATACTTGGTCGTTTTGGTATGACTAATGCTAAACCTTTAAATACTCCTTATGCTGTCGGTAAGCTAACTATATCTTATGCGCCTGAAACGGAAGCTGAGAAGTCTTATATGTCAACGGTTCCCTATGCTAGTGCAGTTGGCAGTTTAATGTATGCAATGGTTTGCACTAGGCCGGATATTGCACATGCTGTTAGTGTTGTTAGCAGGTTTATGGCTCAACCTGGCAAAGAACACTGGCTTGCGGTAAAGAGAATTTTCCGCTACATGAGAGGAACGGCGGATGTTGGTCTTGTTTACGGGAATGATGATGAGTGTTTGGTTGTTGGATATTCTGATTCCGATTATGCTGCAGATATAGACAGCAGGAGGTTCGTAACCGGGTATGTTTTTACTCTTGGTGGTTCTGTTGTTAGTTGGAAGTCAACATTAAAATCTTCTGTGACTTTGTCAACCACGAAGGCAGAGTATATGGCTTTGGCAACGGCTGCTAAGGAGGCTATATGGTTAAAGGGGCTCGTAAGTAAGCTTGGTCTACATCAAGAGATCGCTTCGTTATATTGTGATAGCTTAAGTGCTATTTTTTTGGCGAAGGATCAAGTGCACCATGATAGAACCAAACATATAGATGTTCGATATCATTTTCTGAGGAACGAGAAACGAATTAAGGTGAAGAAAGTGGGAACAGCTGATAATCCTGCAGATTGCTTTACTAAGCCGGTTCCATTCAGCAAGTTCAAACATTGCTTGGACTTGTTGAATATAGACAGTTATGTCTAGACCCTTCGGGGTGTTGAGCTCGAGGTGGAGCCTTGAGCGGCCCGGTCCAGGGCTAAATGGACGCAGGCCTTTGTCCAGGGCTAATTGGATGGCAGACCCAGTCCAGGGTATATTGGATGGTTATAGACTCAAGGTGGAGTTTATGGTGTTCTAGTGTGCGCGCTTATTGCTGGAACATGGCAGATACAAGGTTACTTGGGAGTGACTTGTATATTTTGGATGAGTGGTTTGGAAGTCGTTTGCTAAATGCGACTGTCCAAGTCAAGGTGGAGAATTGTTAGAATGTGACTCGTTTGTCGCATTAATATGTCGGAGTTTTATTACGGTGAGCAATAAACTAAGAAGGGATAAAAGAGAAACTCAGAAATAAACGGGGATCAGTGAAGTTGCACGTTAGTTGTACGCTGGGACTAGCATTGATGATGTCAGCATGACATCTTGGTTAAAGCTTCCTACATCCACGTTTGATTAACTTTTGGAAATTAAAGTTTCCAATTGTCAATTGGTTTCTGTGTTTGGTACGTACGTACGTACGTAATTCTTTTTATTTAATTAGTTTATTATTTTTGGTAAGTTTGTTTTAGGAATTAGTTTCCTAATTGTATTAGTCTTTGTCAGGGTAGTTTACTATATAAACACTACTCCGTTTTAGCTATTCTTTAAGGAGAGATTTGTGAGGCAAACACTTTGAGAGTTTTAAGAGGCGGATCTAGAAAAACTATGTGCTCATTTTTGTAATTTGTAATTCTCCCGACATAGTGACATATTTTCCCTCGCCCTGGTAGATGTAGCTAATATCGCATTGATAGTGAACCACGTAAATTTTGTGTGTCTCTTATTTTTTGCATCTACTCCGTATCGCTTCCGCACAACAGATACAAATAATTTCTTTGTTACTATGGTTTATTTACCATATGGGCATTCATACTAATGTCATGCAATTGAGCATTTAAATTCGGATATATGTTTTTTTTAACCGAAGCACATTATGTAGCCGATAAAAATCGAATTTCAAATTTTTCAGTTGAAGTAAGAGAGTCGTTATCATTTGAGCTAACTTTTTGTTCTTAGAATTCGTGTATATGTGAGGTTAGTAAATAATAATGTTCTTTACAGATGAAAAGAGCTAAACTGAATTAAATTTAATGGAGCTGAAAGGACTTAAACTAAATTAAACTTAGGCCATGTTCTTTCTGGCTTAATTTCAGCTCCTTCCAATTTTGTTTGGTTGTATTCCGTTAAATTTTATTTACGTTCAATCAATTATGTTAAGTTAAGCTCTTCACAAAATTAACTTTTAATTCAACTAAATTCACTTTAGTCCACTTCCACTCAATTTAATGCAATTAAGCTCTACTCCAATTAATACAATCAACTCATTACAGCCGAAAAAAACGTGACTTAATGATACTTAGTTGAACTGAACTAAACTAAATTAGATAGAGTCTTAACTAAAATGAGTTGGAATCAGAGTTGAAATTAAGTCCAAAAACACGGCTTAACAATCACGTAACGTTATACTTGACGTCAAATAGTTGCATAAGTTGCATGGTAAATTGGACAGAAGTGAAGGAAAATGAATCGACGATGCAAAGCATGTTTTGCTTAGAATGTATACAAGTTTATAACTAGAAATATAGTATCTCATTTTCCAGCTTATTAGGGTGTACGTGTATGAGATTGAAACGTTCGCACTTTTAGCAGAATGGACATGCGATTGAATTTCAATGCTTCGTGATTGGTCGTGTCTTATGTGGTTATGCTGTAAACGGAGTGGAGCAGTAGTACTTGTTGAGTTGTACTTCGTAGGTTTCTACCCCGTACGGCCGTACATGTACTACGGCTCACCTTTGTAATTTTCAATGATTCATTCTACGGAGTAATATATTGTCTCATGGCATAAACAATATAATAACGTCGTTTTATTGTAATTTGTATATATCCATTTAATTTACCACTCGTTTAATATACAAGTAGTAGTTATTTTATTGTATATTTCTATAAATGACTATTACACTATAAAACTTTTTTAAGAGTAGATAATAATTATTGCCTCTTAGTTGGATCATGAAATTGCCTTTGTCTATGTATATTCATGTTTTTTATCTTCATTTTCATTTACCTTTGTACTACTAGTCTTAGACATCTTACACAATCTCGAAATTTTATAAATTGTTACGTACTATCAGTCTATCATTCTTCTTTTGTTAGTTCAAGTTTAATATACTACGCCGTATAACCTCTGTAAAGTTGAACTCCATATGTTTGTTTTATGGACAAGAACTAGAAAAATCGTAAACAATAATAATGGAAAATTAGCTAAAGTTGGGGGATTGAAACATTATTGTATTAAACTATAAATTGTTTCATTTTCATTTTCTTTCCTATGGATTCATATTTATATGAATGCGATGAATGTACGTTGGTACTTTTAACTTTACCAAGTGAGGTTAAAGTTGCCTAATATAAAAATAAATGAAATCGAAATAAATATTTTAAAATCGAGAATGTATGTAATTTAATTAACTGTTTTCATATAAGCGTTAAGATGATGGGAGAGATATTCATGGAGTAATAAGTTAAATGAAATTATCACACTTTTTACTTTAATAGTTTAGAGTAAGGGGGCGTTTGGTTAGAGAAAGGGAAAGGAAAAGGAAAAGGAAAAGGGAATAAAAAAGGGTAATAGGGGGGAAAGTAAATTGATTACCTAAAACTTAATTGGTTGTTTGGTTACTCTAAGAAGGAGAACTAATGGTACAGTACTCATAGTCACTCCTACCACAAACAAAACCACCACAAACAACCACTTATCTACTGACAGTCATGGTGGTGGAGGTGGCATGGTGGTGGTGGTGGTGGAGGTGTCATGGCGGCGGCGGTGGTGGTGGCGGTGGGGTGTCATGGCGGTGATGGTCACGGCGGTGATGGTGGTGGGGGTGTCATGTCGGTGGTGGTGATGGTGGTGGTAGAGATGTCAGGGCGGTGGCGGCAGTGGTGGTCACGACGATGATGGTGGTGGGGTGTCATGGCAGTGATGGTGGTAGGAGTGTCACGACGACGGTGGTGGTGGTGGGTTGTTATGGCGATGGTGGCGGTGGTAGTGGTGGAGGTGGCGGTGGCGGTGGCATCATGGTAGTGGTTTGGTGGTGGCTATTGTGGTCGTAGTTGCATTGTAAGTGTGGTGGTAGGTGAAGAAAGTGGTTGAAGGGTAACAAGGGTAATGAAATATCATACCCTTGGGAGGTGGAGGGTAAGGAATTAGATGGATTGGGGAGTAAGGAGGGGAATTTCCTTTGTTTGTGTCAAACAAACACCAACAAAGGGAATGAGTTCCATTCTAAAATAGTTTTACATTATACATGGTAAAACTATATAACGAAAGACTTAATGCCCTTATTATGATATAAAATTAGTGATTGGTTGAAGTTATTTTGGAGAGGGATCGGATTTTAGATAGATAATTACTTGGTTTTACAATAATGGTCACGTAAAATAGTTTTATATTGTGTTCTTCATAGTTTTTTTTAATCAACTTCAACTTTTAAAATAAATTTTAAACACCACCTTAAAAAAAGTTTGTCAAAACACGACTTTTTGACCAGATTCCGACAACTAAGATCATTTCGTGCCTACTATGCAATCGGGTGAATTCACTCGATGTTTGAGATAGCAAACGAGGTCGGTTTAAGTTGTTTTTGGACTCTTTGGATCGGAAAGGAGTGAGTATAGGCTTTCCGGGGGTTGTTAACAACTCAACACAATGGTGAAAAGTGGCCTTATGTAGAGCATTTCCGATCACTTAAGTGTTTCGCACGTGGGAATTTACTTTGACTGTTCTGCTTTGTTATATTTTTTCTCCAATTCACTCCCCCGAACCATTTGCAACCAACAACCAAGCACACAACACTACTACGATTTGCCTTTTGCACTCCTCTTTACCTATATACCAAAATTCAGACCAAATAAAGCATTATAAACCTCATTAAAGGACCCACAAAGAAACCTTTGACCACTCACTATAAACCTAGACTTACAACAATCCTCCCTGATCAGCTTTACTTTACGCATCAGTCTACCCCGCATAAGGCTACTTTGACCACTATCTTGACAACCTATGGACAGCTTGTACCCCCACCTTTCTAATATGTCTAAGAACACCTCAAACCAACCTCGTTGTCATCTGAAACATTGATTGAACGTCACCCTACTACAAGTGGTCGGAAAGTGGTAGGTATCGAAGGATTCGAGGCTAATATCATTTTTGACAAAAAAAAACTTAAAATTTATGTTTAACCATAAAAATTTTAAAGACAATGTCTAGAATGTTTTTTTTAAAATTGTGTTTGAAAAAAACTCTTCATAATAAATGTACTAAAATTAGCCAACTTTATAAGCAGTTGGTCTTACTTCGGACGGGCTATTTTTTTTTTCTGAAACACTAAGAGCAATAACAATAGTAGAACTTTATATAAAGTTCTTCAAATGCCACATCAAAATACACCGATTCCAATTTTTAAGAACTTTTGTTCACAATAGAAGAACTTTATATAAAGTTCTTAGGTGGAAAAAAATTATAAAATAAATAATGTAAAATGGGTTTTCACATCTTACAAAGCTATATTAATTGGTTGTTCATTTTCCAATAGTTAAGAACTTGGTTCTTAAAAATAAGAACAACCCTTTAGATGCAATAGAAGAACTATAAAAATAAAGTTCCTGGTAACAACCCCTATGCTAAGAACTACTATTGTTATTGCTCTAAGCCAAGATTTAAATCATTTTATAGTTAAATGTGACCACTAAAAAATAATTTAGCATAAATTATAACACTAGTTATACTACTGTGTTTACATTTAATCACAAAATGGTAACATATGCACTTTTTGAAGCTTTAGACTTCTAAAAAAGAACAGTAGTTTTTATGTACGACGGTCTCACTCCGTGTTTTTTTTGCAAAATGTGTCTATTTTATGGTAAAAAATAACCACATTTTGATAAATAGTGACCAGTTTTAAAAATAGGTTATTTTTAAATAAAAAAAGTGGCTATTATTTAATTAAAAGTGATCCCTACTTATTAAAATATGATTACTTTTCTACTTATCGCATGAACGAACGTCGTAAAATAGAATTTGCGTTTTATTCCATAGAAAGTATTTTGGGAATGACAAGTATATCTTGGAGTGGTCTTTTTACTATTACCGGGCACTGGGGTTAGGTAGATATGATGACGACTAAATGACGCAGAATTCTCCGAGTTTACCAACCACAGAACACAATGAGAAGTGGTACTGCGTTTTCTCCACTAAGGTGGGGACATCCTACATTTGCCCTTCTCCCTTTCGTTGAACAATATTCTGTTTTGATGACTAATCTCACCAACTTTTTGAAATCTAATTTTTCCATTATTAAAAATATTCAGTTGCTATATTCACAAGCTTATCCATCATTTATTTCCCTCCATTCAGTCCATTCCATTATATTTTGTATCTATATATTTAATATTTAATATTTCTGTATTTACTCTTATAAATAATCCTATTTGAATTGATTTCCTTACTCTTTTGTCACCAACTTCCTATAACAGCCAAGCTTATTGTTTTTCTTCTATCTAAGAAATTTCAAAAAGTTTGTGTGAAAATAGAAGATGGGTAGCCAAGGAAGTGATGAGAAAATAATTACTGGTTATGCAGCTAAAGATTCTACTGGTCTTCTTTCTCCTTATTCTTACTCTCTCAGGTTCGCTGCATTTCTTTCATCCTCCGGCTTCTTTTGTTTAAGATAGACGTATCCGTCGTAACGTCTTAAATGAGAATTTGTGTTCATCCTCTGTCTTTGCATTTTGCTTATTTTTCTTGAAATAATTCAACTAATTAAACATATGATGCGTACGGCTGCTCAATCGTTTTGGTTTCTTTGTTGATAAAGTGAGATCGGATTTCCACAATCATACCTACGTGAAAATCAACATGTTTTCGATAACCTATTGTAAAATTGTTTCAACGAGAATGATACTAATCGGTACTTACTTGACATTACAAAAGGAAGAATGATATAGTTTTTTTTCCTTTTTTGGATGACGTGGGAATCCGTAACCGTTATCTTTGGTGTGCACTGGGTAAACCCCCGAGCATACGTGATAGCCTGCAAATTACGTACACTAGATTAACCACCCTTTTAAGGGTGACAGTCTGACAGACTCGAAATCTAAAAGTCATAGCCTCGAGCCAATTTGCCCAAGATTGCTCTTGCCGAAACTTCAAACTGAAACCCTTGGAAGTGTGACCCAATTTCTTTTTTTTAACAATACATGATTTGTTGATTTGTTGTAATGGGCTTATACAAGTAAATCTAACGGGAACCAATTTTAAATTGAGATGACATATTTTTTAAAGAAATAATTTATTTAAACGTAACAAATAATTGAGATAGAACGGTCATTTTGTACGATAAATAGTCGTAAAAAAAGTTTACTTAGGAATCGACAAATAAACAATTGTATGACTACAAAATAAGTAACTTGTAACATGTGAACCTTGATCCTAAATTCCTAACCCGTTATCGTAATATGAAAACAGAGAAACAGGGGCAGAAGACGTGTACATAAAGGTTCATTGCTGCGGAATATGTCACACAGATCTTCATCAGGCTAAAAATGATCTCGGCATGTCTAACTATCCTATGGTTCCTGGGTTTGTACCTTTCTCATCACTCTTTGCTTTTATTTTATTTTACTTTCCTAGTAATCGCGCTAAAATTAGCCTACAGTTTTAGTTGAGGTGATATTTAGTGTCACAATCTGTTAATGGCAATTACCATATACATATATGGTCACGTCTATCGTAGATCTTATCAACATTGTAATATTTTTTTTTTTTTTTTTGGAACTCGCCCTCCAGATACCTACTGTGCCATAATCAGAGCAGCCTGATCATGTGCAACTGTGTTTAAGTATCTTGGAATAAAACTAACAGAAAAACAATGAAAAACATCCATCTGACTATATATTTCTTCAATTATATCTTCAACGTGGATATGGCTTGACTCAACCTCCGCAATCTGTAAAACCGCATTCAGACAATCAGATAGCAACTCCACATGATACAGGTTGTTCTCTCTTGCCCACTGAACTGCTGCTTTAATAGCAAGAACCTCTGCTTGAAGCGCTGAAATTGCAACACCTTTCTTCCCTCCCTTGAAGATAACAACTCCCTTATCATCAACATTGTAATATTGTATGACTAATACTGAGTACAAATTGATGAGATACTTTTTCAAACAAAACGAAAGTACCAAATTTATACTAGTATATATGACTACAGCTTAAATTATTCACAAATTCTCGTTGATGGTGGACACTATCCATCACAATTTGAAAACGGATAGTACCCGTTTCACATAATATCCAGTTGTATGCCCATTTGCTTTATTGTGAGAGTAAAGTACTCGTATTCAACAAGTAGAAAACCTCTGCTTAGAAGAAGAGTCAATCATCTCTATTGTACATGCTCTCAATTACTTTGGAATGTTTTAATTAAACTGACAGCAAATCTCCTGAGAAATCGTCTTTCGCTAGTTTAGTGAGAGACAGAGTATAAAAAGAGGAGGAAAATAAAATATTATCTTTAACATGTGAGAGGTCTCTCGTTAACATTATGGAAATACCGTCTCTCTAAAAATTTTGTGAAACTGTAAGGAGTGTAGTTCAACCCTTTAAAATCCCATTTCCTTTTCCCCTCACGGTTCAAACTCGATTTTCCCTTCCTACAACTCTAGAATGAATCAAACATAAAATGCAAATTTTACTTTATCTCAATTATTTGTTTATCTTTAAATAAAACTTTTATAAAAAGCAAAAAAAAAAAGAAATAATGAGGATAGAAAGATTAATTGGCTATGAATAAGATGATAAGAATATGTAGTGGGAAAAATTTACCTAACAATCTAGGCTACCATAGAATGACACAAAACATCTACAAGATGTGATTTTGAATTATTAAAGTGGCAGTAGGTCTCGTGAGAGATCGTCTCTCACTAATTTAGTAGGAGACGAATACAAAGATTTTAGTGAGTCTATCACCTCATTATGTGACGAGGGGTGTTTCAATAACGCTATTGAGAGACCTTCTCTGAAATTTTTGTGTTAAAGTGGAACTGATTGCTTATCTCAATGGAAAGTTTATTTTTTTTGGTGCTATCTCAAGAGGACAACGTTAGGTGTATGTATTTCAGTTTAAGAAGATTCACAAAATGCATGATGAGTCATGACAAACAAGTTGAGCGTGGATTGTTTCAATTTGTTTGGTTGTTTTTAGTCTTGTTTCTCATTTAGTGGATGTATTTCATCAATGCTTTTCACAATCGCGCCCGCTTTTACTCCATATACAAGATTGTTTAACACAAAAGTTGACAAAAAAGAAATTGCATTTGCATGATATCTAGATAAATCAATACTCCTTGTCTCTTAAAACATTTGTTTATTTTTAGTTTCGAAACAAAACCAAAGAGAAAAGGGGATCAATTATTAAATACAAGTGTATTACATTGAGTGTAAATAATCAAATTGTTTATTAAAGATATTGCTAAAATAGAAAAGTAAATACACCTCAACTCAGATCAAATAGGTAATAAATGAGTGGGATGGAAGAAAATTTTCTATGAAATAACAATAAAAATCGTTAAATGTATAAATATTTTTGGTGTTGTAGCCATGTTCAATATGATATGTAGTTAACCCTGGTATATACAGACATGAGGTGGTGGGTGAAGTGGTGGAGGTAGGATCTAAAGTGACCAAATTCAAAGCCGGGGATCGAGTGGGAGTTGGGCTGATCGTACAATGCTGCCGGAATTGCCACCCTTGCCAGTCGGAAGAAGAGCAGTACTGTAACAAGAAGATCTGGTCTTACAATGATGTCTACCTTGATGGCAAGCCCACCCAAGGTGGCTTCGCCACTCATACTGTCGTTGATCAAAAGTAAGTTTAATCTATGAGACGCTTCTGAGAGCGCTGAAGGCAACAATTAAGTCTAAACGATCTACTCTTGAAATATTTTCTCAGATTTGTGGTGAAAATACCAGAAGGGATGGCATCAGAACAGGCAGCACCACTACTGTGTGCAGGAGTAACAGTGTACAGTCCACTAAAACACTTTGGGCTGGACAAGAGTGGAATGAGAGGCGGGATATTGGGGCTCGGAGGAGTCGGTCACATGGGAGTGAAGATAGCCAAAGCAATGGGCCATCATGTGACAGTCATAAGCTCGTCAGATCGGAAGAGAGTAGAGGCGTTGGATCATTTGGGTGCAGATGCATATGTAGTGAGCTCAAATGCTGAGCAAATGCAAGAAGTGGCTGATTCACTTGACTATATTATTGATACTATTCCTGTTGTTCACCCTCTTGAACCTTATCTTCCACTTTTGAGGATGAATGGCAAGCTTATACTGAATGGTGTTCTTGGCGAACCTCTTCAATTCCTTACGCCCATGATCATGCTTGGTAAGTCCTTACACCTAACACCCTGCTTTTAACTTACCAGACCTTAAGGTGATGGTTGAGGCTCAACTATATTATTAATATTCCTATTACGCTCCCTCACTCGTATGCCCATTGCGCTTGAAGATTGGTTAGTTTGCACAGGCCCCCGTTTCCGTGTGCAGGTTTCCACTTCGTGAGTTTTCGAGGGGTTTTGAGGTTGCAAGGATTCAAACCCGTGACCTTTGGTCACACTGGCTCTGATACCATGATAGATGAACCATTTGAACCAAAACCTTAAGGTGGTGGTTGAGACCCAACTATTATTAATATTCCTATTACTCAATCTTGGACGTAAATCTTTCTAACACGCAAAAAGAAAAAAAGCGTACTCAATATGTACCCTTGACCCTTGTCCTCAATCTTGGATAGCATTCATGCGTAACATAACTTAAGTCATGCAGAGTCTTACACGCATATCATGGAGTCATACTCGAGACTAAGTACCATACCCATTAACCTTAGCCGGGTCATATATGATTGCTCGACAAGAAGTTGTGACCGGCATGTTAACTAATGTAGATGTGTTGCAAATGTGAATCAGGGAGAAAGACCATAACAGGGACGTTCATAGGAAGCATGAAAGAGATGGAGGATATGCTACAATTTTGTAATGAGAAGAATTTAACATCCCAAATAGAGATTGTTATGATGGATTACATTAATGAAGCAATGGAAAGGCTTGAGAAGAATGATGTGCGTTACCGTTTCGTTGTCGATGTCGTCGGCAGTAAACTTGAAGTCTAATTACAGTTCCTTTTCATCGTTGCTGAGGATGGTTTAGTTGTACACACTCTTTTCTTCTGTTATTTCCAAATTGTAATCCTTGTTTGGCGCAAATTCAATGTGTTTTTTTGATCAAAAACAATGTTTAATTTGAATGCTCAACTATATGTTGTTGTGTACTTGTATATGAGAAGTAAGAGAATCAATTTGAAATACACAATACTTTTGATCCCACGTTAAAATGATTTTGGACCACACAAAATTATCCAAACAGGAAAATAGGGAACAACGATGATTGGATGGAAAAGTAAAGGTGGACGTTATGTGAAATGGGAGGAAATATATCATTTTACATATCTGAAACGAATAAACAAATTGCATATATTGTACTCACAAATTCTTATTTATCACGGGTTATAAGCTTGTGAGTTGTGACGGTTCACAATCGATTACAATAATGATAAAGCACAAAGAGGAGGTAGTTGAGAGATGTCACTAGTTACTTTTCATCACAGGCAAAAATAGTCGATAAAATAGTTGATATTATTAAGTCACTTTAATAGGGAACAAATCTTTATGCATTCATATAAAAATGATAAGTGTTTTTTTTTTTTTTTGGTGCGAAAGGAGGGTAAAGACCCGATACAAATTAATAATTGGAAACTACGACACGAGAAGTAGTTACTCCGAAAATATCATCCCGGAGTATCGACCTCAAACTACTACTAGGAGTATCTATCAAAACCGGTTCAATGCTTGAGTATACGCCTTGATTAGCTAAGTAATCCGCTGCTTTGTTTGCTTCTCTGTAAATGTGCTCGATTTTAACCGTCCAACGAATATCCATGACTAGCTCCTTGCATCTTCTGACTAAAAACTTCAGCCCATTCGAAATAAGCTGGTCCTCAACCACCATATCCACGCAACTCTTGTTATCCATATGGATAATAATTCTCGCGAGATTCATAGCTTTAGCCCGTTCTAACCCAACTAAAAGAGCACGAAGCTCAGCTTTCACCGAGGAGCATATACCACATGAGAAGGAGTAAGCTGAAATAAAGTTACCAGTTTCGTCTCGAAAAATCCCGCCTCCTCCTGCTATACCCGGATTCCCTTTCGACGCCCCGTCCGTATTAAGGAGGACCCAATTATGGGGAGGTGGTAGCCAACGAATAAACAGTTCCGTATGACTGGACCTTGAAAGTGGAATAAAGATATCATGAATATCGAGAGCCGTCTTAGTAGCTTCAAATTGTCGAAAAAGGAATTCCCGGACTAACGTGGGGTTCTCAGACTCGCGACCGAACACTATATTATTCCTCCATTTCCAAATCCACCAACAAGTAATCGCGAAGTGGATAGGCCAATTGTGTTCGGAGGTTTGAACTTCGTTGCTGGCAGACTTCGAAATCCATTCGATGAACGGGGCGTTGTCGAAAAAAGAGTTAGAGTCTGCTACTCCTATTTCGCGCCATATGCTTCTCGAAACTGGACAGGACCGTAACAAATGCTCTGTCGTTTCTTCCGCCTCTTCGCATCTTGGGCACCATGGGTTAGTCCCCATATTCCTTTTCACTCTATTAGCATTCACCATAAGACGGTCATGAGCTGCGAGCCATATAAACATTCGAACTCGCTGTTGAACTGGTAGCTTCCAAATAACTTTCCAAACCTAAGATTACTAGGAAAAAGTTGTTTAGTCAAAGAAAAAAAAACAGACCCTAAGATAGACCTTACCCGAACCCAAACCCTCTATGGTCGGGTATGATTCCCTTTAGGGTCTGAGTCGTGTATGGGTCCAAGGTATGTGAGTCAGGGTCGGGTCTGATTGTTGGACCCTACTCGTAGACCCTACCCATTGCTAACCCTAGTCGGGACTCAATCATTTATCAATTCAAAGTGGATCAATTTTGGTGTTGGGTTTAATTTAGACGTGGTAAATAGGTCGAGTTGTGTCGGGTTCGTGTTCGTGTCACATTTAAATGGGTTATGAGTCTTATGACCTCAAAACCCTAACCCGACCCAATTAAATAAACGGGTTACATACATCAACCCTAAGCCAACCCAATTATTTTTTCAATAACCCAGACCTACTTGTGTAACCCATTTAATTTTTAACAAATCAATTTCGACTCATTAAACTCGTTTAACCCAATTAGCCCTTACCATACAGCATAGTAACAAGTTTAATTTTACCAATCGAATTGATTTGGGCAATCTACTTAAAACACCGAATTCCTTCGGGTATCCCTCCCTGGCTAGTGGCTCCGTTGTTCTCGTATTCTGCAAAACCACTGTCTTCTGGAATTAGTTCGTCAAGATCTTCTTCATTTTCACTAAAGTCCTACCCGCAGGTAAACTTCAAGGTGCAAACTTTTCAGAATTTAAGCTCTAATTTGTGTTGATGTATTTTATTTAACACTGAATGAATTTGTGCAATGGTTATGTACCTTTTTCATGTGATGGATTTTAGTTGTGATTATGTTTGAGTCCCGATCAATTGTTTACTATCATGCTAGATTGCTACTGATGTTTGATTGTTATTGAGGATAGTAGTTTAGTTATATGACTTCATACAGGAAATCCAGCTGTGAGTTGTTAACCTATTGTCATAAGCATACTTGCTGAAATATTGAGTACCAAATCAATCACTCTCTAAGTCTCTAATTCTATTTCCTATGCCTCTTTCTGTTGCTAACGTAGGGTAGGGTAAGGCTGCGTACAGCTGATTCCGTTTGCTGCAATTTGTTGCAGCCTTGAGGAGATTCTGGATTTCTGATATGTTGTTGTGGTATCTTCACCTGTCTAATTTGTAATCAACTATATACAGAGTACTTTTTTTTAATATGATGTGACCGGATTTTAAAATATGTATAAAAGCCATTGAAATGGAGTAAGTATTGGTTTGTGTTATTGCATGGCTTTCACTTTCCTTGGTCCCCTTTCTATTTACTTGTCAATTGAAAAGCCATTGAAATGGAGTAAGTATTGATTTGTGTTATTGCATGGCTTTCACTTTCCTTGATCCCCTTTCTCTTTACTTGTCAATTGAAAAGCCATTGAAATGGAGTAAGTATTGATTTGTGTTATCGCATGGCTTTCACTTTCCTTGGTCCCCTTTCTCTTTACTTGTCAATTGAAAAGCCATCGAAATGGAGTAAGTATTGATTTGTGTTATTGCATGGCATTCACTTTCCTTGGTCCCCTTTCTCTTTACTTGTCAATTAAAACTCCATCGAAATGGAGTAAGTATTGATTTGTGTTATTGCATGGCTTTCACTAATTAGATAGGCAATTTGAACCTTCACACTCAATTTAGTTCACTTGTCATCTTCTAGTCGGTCCCCTTTCTCTTTACTTGGTCTACGACAACAATTGTCCAGGACGGAGGGAGTAATTTTTTTGTTATCCTCATTTTTTTCTTATATGGTTGTAGGCTGTAGTCGTATCTAAATGTTACGGAGTATTATTTTGTAGTTCATATGTTGATTTAGTGTGGCTCTCACCTTTACTCCTTGTGTTCTTATGAAGTATGTATCCGTTGTTTAATTAAGACTCGGTGAGATCATTCTTTGATTGAGAATTGTTTATATAGTAAGTGATCGAGACAAGAGAACTGCGGAATTAGGAGAAGTTGAGTGAATGATGTGTAACACTCTTGATAAAACGATTTTCTAAAGCACATCGTGTAATAGATGTTTATTTTACTTGTACAGTGTAGTTGGTTGTGATGGATTGGTCTCTTGTCAACAAATGGTGGGATAAATGGGCACCTGATAATGTAGGTTCTGGTGAGCAACTTGGTTTAATCAGTTTCCCCCTATTTAACTTGGTCTAAAAAGATGCTTGAACTTAATTTGGGTTTTTGTTCTTAATCCAAAGGTCAACCGTTAAAGGCGGCTTTACTTCTCCATTATGATCCAACTGGGCCCTCACGCCTCTTATCTACCATGTAAGTGATATGGAGCTTTCTACGCCTACTGCATTATTCAATCCAAGCTCAAACAGATACTGTTCAATTTTGTGTGTATTTGTTCGTAAGGTGATTCATTGCATCGAGGATACCCTGAATACTAGAGCAGGGCTTCAATTTTCTTTTAGTGGTTCTCTAGTAAAATGCCTCTAGTACTATGCTGTTACTTCCTCTCTCGTCAAAAAAAAGGATTGAAATGTTTTATGTTGAAGAAAATGAGTGAATACGCTTGAATCTCCATCAATATTAAAGCTATACGCCCATTTGACACTTTCATTTGCTACTTTCTAAGTTTTTATAAAGCTTAATATGCTGTATAGCGATCATTCTTTTTAAGAACTCGAGAAGCAATAGTCTATGTGTACTTGACTGCAAGTTTCCTGTTTCTGAATCTGGAAACTGTTCCAACTTGTTTGCTTTCTCTTCTCCATAGTATTCTAGTCACAAAGAATCTACCTGGTATTAGTAAGCCGTAAGAGGCCATGAAACACAGGTAAGTTTTATTTGGTTATAGTTTGCATTTTTCTCATTGGAGTACATATTTATTTCTAGAAGGTGTCAAAACCGTATAAGATTTTACCGAGAGCTAAAAAGCATAAGAGGATAAATGATGGATGTAGTTCATGTAAAGGATGAAGTTTTTCTCACAAGGTGTACTTTGGGAAGGAAGGAAGTGTTTGATGGTTATTTTGGAATTTGCAGTGCAGAGCAAGAAGGAATAACGGTAGATCCTATTGAAGTCAGTCAGTTGGTCAATTTTGTAAAGCGCAATAAGCTGCAAACAGAAACCTTTCTTCTGGGACCAAATGAATGTAAGTTGTGCCTCAGCTATGCAAATCATTTTTGTAGTGGTCAGTCAAATTGAAAAAGCATTTTGTAAGTTATGTTACTTCAACTTGTTTAAAAGTATTAAGTGTCGGACTCAGCTAGTTTTATGAAAAATATGCGTATTTTGTCTCCAAGTGTCAAAATCTTGTCTGAAACTTGTCCGAGTGTCGAGTGTCGAGTGTCGGACACAGGTATGCGAGGATATATGAGGAGTTGGGTAACATAGTGAAGTATCTGAGCTACAGGAGCTTTTTTGTATGAGTCATTTTTTGAACCCTTGTCATGAAATCCACCACTCAAACAAAACCTTTGTCACGGTCTTTTTATTGTAGAACGAGGCAAGTAGCCTACAGACTTCAGAGTGTAATCTCTATTAGAAAATGGTTTAGACGTGCTTTTTGTACTTCGGAGCAATAGTTATTTGTCTTTATCCTCCCATATCGGTTTTATTTGACCCGTCGGATATACCCGTCATAAGTGAGACCTATTGAGAATCACAAATAGTTACCATCATAGGACTGTAGGTGTACATCCACTCCCCCTATGGGGTAATAATATTGTTAACTACACTGATTGTGATGTTAGTGATTCCCATGGCAGATTTAGTGACATCAATTCATGAGAAATGGTTTCATGCAAGGTGCATGAATACGGCAAAGCCCTCGGGTGAAGGCGTCGTGGTGATGCAAACAGGAGTTTTTCTCTTGGTTGCTCTGTAAGTATAAACCTCATCTCAGTTCAGTTTATGTGCCTTGTACTCTCGGTGAATTGTACATAAGATGTATTAATACAGAACGGAACCCATCATTGAAGCCCTTGATCGTTTGTTCTATATTTTCTTCTTCAGTTATGAAGGCTCAATCGGTTCCGCATCATGTGCTGTGGCAACTGCTGACCAGTTTGCGCATTACTTGTTCCGGAAAGGTTATTGACAATGGTTTCAGAACCGGTTCGAGCATTTCAGAATGAAGGGAATTCTGGGTTTAACTGGTCCTATTTTTAGATTTGGGCTTTGGTAGTTTCTGATACCTGTAAGGCTGTAACATATATTGATATTTCTCAAATGTAGAAATCATAGATTTGTTTAATAGGGAGAGTAAACTTAGTTTCAGGGAAGTTGATGTGTAATTTACCAAAATATTGAGGTGTTGCTGTTTTTAGGTAGTTTGCTACCATCAAAAGCTAATTTATAAGGTCCATCTTTCAATATAGCTGAACGTTGTTTGTTCTCACACGAACCAGCATATTCCTGAATACGTTATTATTCATTGATAGGCTTAAAATCTGACTAGTGTGTAAGAGATTGAAAGTACTACTCATGTCAACGTGTACTTTCCCTCCTGGTTCTCAGGATGTACATGGGTGAGAACAAAATACGTTGGAGAGGACTCGTGTCCCGGTCCTAGGTTTGGGTCGGTGCTACCCTTTTACTGTGGTTGTAACATGGACATACTAGGGGTAGACAGACGATTGAAACATGGACATACAAGGAAAGACTAAAAAGAAAAATTGGAATGTTAAATCACTTTGATAATTTCTCAGAAGAGAATACTTCCTGGTACCTGGGTATTTCTTACGGATCGTTTGGTTCACTCTTTAAGAATGAAATGGATTGGAATCAGAAACCGTAGTGGTATGGGTTCTAACTCCATACTTTTCAGAACATGTTTAGTTCATTAGAAAAATAAACGGAAAGGAATGGAGTTTGAATCCAGGGGGAGGAGGTGGGTATGGGATTCCAGGGGGTTGGGGTGGAACGAGAATCCCGATAGATTTTAAATCCATTCTAAAATGTCTCAACCAAACACTAGAATGTCTAGAATCTATTCCATTTCATTCCAATCCACCCAACCAAACACCCCCTTATTCTTTACTCTTTGATATATAATCCTATCCTCTACTGTGTTTCCTTTTTCTGAAAAAAGGGATCAAAAGAGAGAAGTCGCTTATGAGAGGATCTCATATACAGAGTATAAGTCAAGCTCATATAAGTTTTTTACTTTTCGAGTTTTTGACTACTCTCACTTGGAGGAAACTTCGTCCGAATTTGATTTTTCTGAACGGGTAATCTTGGTCTACTGATTTATCCTCCAGAGAGATGTTTGCTATTCAAGAGAGAAAGGTAAAGCTGTGAATATACAAAGTTATCTAGGAACACGAGTTAGCTCCGAAAAAGGGGGTGTTCACTATTCGATTATACAACTCAGTTGGACAAGAAAGTTGTAGGGAGTCACGACTCATGAGAATGAAATGAACTCGCATTATAAGAGTGTAAATAGATGGAAATGCAGTAACACAAGTAACACCAGCTCCAAATACCTCCAAGTTTTCAGTTTTATTGACATTAATCCCGCAAGCCTATTGACATGAGAGTGAGTAACAAAACATGTCCAGCAAACAATCGTAGCTTACCTCCAAAACTACAAAACTCGTCGACAACTTGTCTGTGTACATCAAAACCTAAGCTAATTTGGCAACAGGATTAGCTTGAGCAGGAGGTAATGTCACTGATCTCAGCAATTCCAAAGATGTAACGAGGCCGAGAAAATGAGAAAGTATAGTGTTAGCTAATGCCTGCAAGAGTTTAAACATAATAGTTACTATTGACCGTAAAAGAAAACATAGATCTCGGTTTAATCATAAAAACTATGAATTTCTAGACTCAGACCAAGCACAGATGTCACTGCTCCATATTTAAAACTTGTTTACTAGATTCAATGTACGGACAAGTGAGAGTGTGAAGGATTAATCATTGTATTTGCATCCAACAATACTCAACGATACAAAATGGCAGAAACTCGTAAGATTGATGTTCATGTCTATAGGTCATAGCTGCTAGCCTGCTAATAGTTGACACAAACGAGTTGTCGATCAAGGGATGCAGTTGACGCCTGATGATATAAATTCATTTGCCATATTTGAGTTAGATCAACCACAAAGACAAAACTCCACACTCAATGTCTTCAAGTCAACCGAAGTTTACCAGTATTCAAACAGTCATTGTGCCTCCTTTACATCACCACAACAACAATGGAGCCTCGGTTTGAAATAATTCGGAAAATTGACATAAATCAGATTTGACACTTGTAGTGATTAGTAAAATTAAGAAGGAAAAAAGTGGTCTCTATACAAGCAACAACAAAACCACAACACCAGAGCCTTAGTCTCAAAATGATTTGAGGTCGGCTGAAATGAATCATCATTTGAAACCGTTGAGGGCATCCTACGGGGCTTGATAATTATACAGAGATTTAAGTCAAAAGATTTGAAAAATCATTTAAGTAAACAAATTTCAGCCGCAACACCAATACTTGACCAAGTTATAATGGGTTTGGAGTTTATCACGATCGTCTTTTACCTTGTTTTAAGGCAAATATCAAACGCATTCGGCTAATTGATACCGCAACAGTGACCGAAATCGAAACTTTAGAACTATACAACAAAGGGGTTGTTAAAAAAATTAAAATAGATACAGAAATTACTATACAGAAAATAAAAAAATAAAAGTAATAAAAATGGCACGGGAAGGCTTGCCTCCATTACACCCTCGTGGTGGGGCCCTTCCCCGGACCCTCCCCTAGCGGGGACGCCATCGTGCACCGGGCTGCCCTTTTAATAAGGAATTATAAAAGTGAGGCTGTGAGGGACTCCTTTTACACAAAAATAAAGCCTTCTACTGGTAGTGTCCCCTTCTTTCCCAGAGGAAGCAGGTGAGTTTACTCCAGCGCGTTTTTTTTGGGGAGTTTAGCTTTGGAACACTGTTCAAACAAGGTTACTAGGCTAGGCGTGTTCTGATCTTGAAGGACATTGATCTTTAATAAAGCTCTAAAACAATGTTGTAACACAAGGTTGCTAGGCAAGTTGATAACATTTGTTCTTTGAGCCAAAGATAAGCAGCACAAAACCAGAAGAAATTTGAATTTCACTTGCAAGCAACCTGGCTAAAAGAGTCAAGGAAAAAGAACTAGCCAGACCTCTTATAGAACTAGGAGCATGATGTACATAGGCCTTGTTTGGATAGGAAAAAAGGAGGGAAAGGGGGGGAAGGGAAAGGAGGGGAAAGGGAGGGGAGGAGAGGGAGAATGGAGGAAATGCTTCCTTTAAATCTTGCCTATGTTGGTGGGGAAATCAATTGCCTCATAGGAGGGAAATTGAGGGATTCATTTTCTCTGCCCTCCAAATCCTTCTACCTTCATTTTGCTAACCAAAGAATGAATTTCTCATCCTTCCAATTCTCTTCCATCCATTTCCCTCCAAAACCCTCAATCCAAACACACCCTAGGGACACTTTCACAGCATTTCAGAATTCAAAGTAAGCTCATGCTAAATTAATGACAAGGCTGTATTACGCATTTATGCTTGACCGGGGTCGGCAATAATATATATAGTAGGAGTATATCAAGTAATGCTATTACCTAAATAGTCTACTATACATATCTGGAATTACCTGCATCACCAGTACAAGTTACAAACTTCCTCCACCAATTTAGCTGACCTCAAATTAGACTGGGGAAAAGGTGGAGTATTACTTATGGTTGTGGCAGAAAGGCAGTGTACACTACTCTTCCTTAACTAAACTTTATTTCGTAGATTTCCTAGTGAATTCTTGTAGATTTTTCTACTGATTATGTGTCGGAAATCATATGCATACGCAGACCATCATTAGTATCAATAAGGTGAAATCACTAACTTGATGAGAAATATAATTTCAAGATTGTCAGCTCTACGGTTGCTTATTGATGCTCTAGAACTTCTCTTTCTAACCATGGTGACTAGATAATATGACTATCTTAAGGAAACAAGAGCTTGCATTTGTACTTGCACTTTCTGGTTTCAAATCAACGGAGAGATTATAATCAAAAACAAAATCGCCATTTGCACCACAACCGCATGATGTAGTCATCAAATATTTATTCAACTTAAACATAGGAACAGAAGATCAGACCTGGACTAGGAACACATCAAGGGCAAGAACAGGGGTTGATCCCGGAGTTATACCCTGATAGTAAGGGGTTGAAGATGTTGTGAGGGCCTTCGCAACAAGTCCTCCAACAGTTGCTAGCATTCCCAGAAGTGCAGCCCCCATACCAAGAATATTAACAACTATACCATTTCTCAGGCTTTTGACAACATCATTACGAGAAGGAGCCTGGAATGACAAAACAAACTACAACATCAACTCCAAACCAACATTTAGTAACCCGGTACCTATGATTCAAATTTCTCAAAATTCAAAGTTGACAAATTCTATTGACATACAGAATTTTACATGGAAAGGAACAAGCAGCAGACAGCCAAAGCAAGAGATGCAGAGTAAGGCACGCCATAAACACAGTTAAAAATTCAGACACAATAATTCAAATATAATCGGGTAATAGAAGGGAAAATGCCATATGCTGAGTCTTATAACATATTGTTGGCTCTGAATGAGTTCATCTTAAATAATTAACAATAATAATATAATAATAGTAATAATAGTAATAAAAACATGATAAATTCATTAACAATATCAAGTCAACAGCAAAAGAAACAAACAGTACTTTATTCTAACCGTTGCAAGTAAAACTTGTGTCTTTACCAACCCCATCAGTATGACGATAAGACAAGTCCAGTGCACCATCAAAGAACTAAGAATGAAATCTGGGTCAAGGTATCATGAAAGCAATAAATAGATACTTGAGTAACAAACTGGCAATAAAAGCAGATTTCAATTATATACCCTATGGCCTACAGGAATGAATTCTATTGTCCCATCTCAATTCAAAGATAAAATCTCACATTTCCACGCCTAAGTCTAAAGTATCAGCAACAGGGATAACAGGAAAAAACTATGTCACTTAAATCAAGAGCACATCTAACCGCAGAAAATAGCATGACACATTACAGTCAATCGTGTGAACTGAGAAATAAGATTTTGAAAATGTACTGTGTAGTTTACATACCTTTGAAGGGTTGCTGGCAGTTTTACGGAGTTTCTCTGAAAGGCGAAGATAGCCAAAGGACCAGAATACTGAAATAAAAGCAGCGGCGATTCCCGCCGCTGTAGAATAGAATGTAGCAGGTGATGTGACCTGTCCAGTGATAAGAACCGAAAATGAAAGAATCACGGCAGCTGCAATTGTACATATTAGCTGCCCCCAGAACCCAAAGCTACCTAGTCTCTTGAAATACCTTGCAGTGTTCTCTAGCCGTTTTGCCACCTACCCCAAGATGAAGAAAAAAAAATCAATTCTTGATAGTTGAAGTAACTACATGCCAAAACTCAGTGGAAAATTATTACACTCTCTTAGGCCTACTTCAATAGGAGCAGACAGCACAACAACCTAAGGAAATCATGTCACTAGCTCAATTCGTGTTAACATACACTCGATAAGTAATTCCTACCTAATATTAGGATCTTTGACACTACGATTGAAACCATTGGATTGAGAGAATTGGAGGGAAGGGAAGGGGAGGGGAGGGAAAGGGAGGGATTCAATTTCCATTGTTTGGTTACGATATATGGAAGGAGGAAAATGGAAGGGGAGGGAAATGGGAGGATTCAATTTCCCTCCAATAGACCAAACTATAATCTCTTCGTTGTAGGCAAGATTTGGAAGGAAAACTTTCTTTTGACTCTTATTTAAGAATGATATGACCAGATACTGCTCTAATATGACTTAACTCCCTTCATCCTCCAACTCACTAAAATCACCTTCTTCCTCCATCCTCCTCCCTTTCCCTCTACTTTATTTTTGCTATCCAAACAACCCCTCTTCATTCCCCCTCCCCTTCCTTTCTTTCCCTTTCCCTTCCCTCAATTCCCCTCCCCTCCCTTTCCCTCCCAATTTGTTATCCAAACACACTCTAAGGCAATGGTTGAGCCTCGATCAATGATCTTATACTCTAACAATATCCTCCCTCAACTGCAAACTAAGACTCAGATTGATATCAACAAATTCAAATATCATGGCGGTATATAACACACCCTCTAATATCACTTTACTCAGCTACAATATGCACAAACATTTAAACCCTCCTGAGCTGAAAAAACTTGGCATAGAAGCGTCTTGACTTCTGATTAACACGCGAAATTTCGACACAATATGGTACCTAAAACTGATCACATAATCAAGTAGAACCACTACTACCAAGAACAAGCGTGTAAGTCCAGGCATTATTTACTGCTTAATCAATGTATTCCAACCAAAATATACAATTGTTGACAGTAGAACGAAGTCAATTCAAGCTGAACGGAATCATTAAACATACAATTAACAATTAATTCCGTCCCAAATCATTTGTTTACCTTTGATTAAGAGAATAAAAAGTTAAAGAAATGATTGGGACGGAGAGAGTAAAGTAAGCGAGGCGAGTTACCTGAGCGAGTTTAACCTCATCAGACTCATGAACTGGTGAAGTAAATCGGGGAGATGCAGAAGTAGCAAACGACGTCGTTTTATGAAGAAGATGAAGAGTTTTACTGGGATTTGGATAGAGAGAAGGAAGCAGAGAAAGTGAAGAGGAAGAAAGTGCGTTAGGAGGAGGAGAAAAAAGGCGGGCGGAGATTTGTGTGCGTCGACAGATGAAAGATTGCGTCGACGCCGTATAAACCGCCGCTGACGGTGGCGGTAGCGTACTGGGACGAGTTGGTGGTAGAAGTAGCGCTTGCATAGTGTTGGTCGCAGGAATAAAAATGGGTGAAACAAAATGAAATACAAAAAATGCGGAGAAATTTGGTAAAAGGCGTGTTATGTTTTGGAAGATACTTTTCTCGGTTGCTCCGACGTCCTTCTTGTTTGCTAGGTAGCACTATCCGGATGGACGCGGTTATGACTAGGGATGTCAATGGGGCGGGTCTTGGCGGGTCTCGCCCCGCACCCGCCCCACGTGGGGCGGGTGTGGGTAATGATTTGGTGGGTCGTGGGGCGGGGATGGTTTTCAAACGCATCATTCGTCGCGGGTCGCGGGGCGGGTGCGGGTATCACATGAGACCCGCCCCATACCCACCCCGCCCCACACCCACCCCGCTCGCCCCGCCCCGCTTGTACCCACCTAATAAATAATAATATCTAATAGTAATATATATAGATAAAAACAATATAACTTAAAAGATTAAAAAAAACTTTTAATAAATAAGTAACTCCTACCCAGTATTCCAATAAGGCCCAAACAAGTAAGCAACCCCTATCCAGTACTCCAATAAGGCAATAATCACTAGTTCACTACTCAGTATTCCGTATTGGGTTGTTGTTTGTGCATGTGTTTCGTGGTATATTTTTATGTAAAATTGTTTCATGGCTCAACGGACTCTTGTTAATTCAATGTTAAGGGATTTTGCGAAAACTTATTTGTATAAGTAGTACGACTAGTATATTTTAGATTCACGATTTACATTTGTTGAGGAGTTAGGCGGGTCAAACGGGTCCCCGCGGGGCGGGGACGATTTTGAAAGGTCCAACCCGCCGCGGGTCGCGGGGCGGGGGCGGGTGCGCAATAAAAATTCGCGGGGCGGGCGCGGGTTGACCCCCCTCCGCACCCGCCCCGCCCCATTGACATCCCTAGTTATGACTCATGAGTCATGAGACTCGTGACTGACGTGTAACCCGATTATCCCATAAAATGTCGGATACGAGACTCATTTTTTAAACAAAGCGTCTTGCTGATGACGGATACGGTGTGTTCATGTCACAATAAAATAGGTGAGAGAGGGAGTGGTGGAATGGAGCACCTCATAGATATTATCACTTGTATGCTAGGTAGCACAGACACTTCTATTAATTAGTCGTTCCGTGTTCGACACCGTGTCCGACACTCGTTGAACACATGGCTATACATATTATAGTTTATAAACATATTAGACGAGGAATAAAATTTTAAAAAAGATCGATTAGAAGATGAGTTTGGGTGGAAAATGATAACTAGTTATAACAAGGGTCGAATTGTACTATTACTTGTTTAGATTTAGCCTCAAATAAATGATAAAAATAAAATTATATTACCTCTTACAATAAGGCAGGTGGGAAGAAATGGAGCACCAATGAATATTACCACTTGCATATTGTGAGAGGGGCACTATCTGTCTTCAACTTGTGACGAATAGTGTCCGTCTTCAATGAGAAACTGTGTCTATTGTGAAGTTATTTTAAAATAATATAAATACGCCTTACGCCACCACCATGCGTAGCTGCTAAGTTTCGATTTGTTTCCAGGCGCGACACCACCATCAACTAGCAGTCACCACCAAATATTGTTTACACTCCCTTACTCGGGCCACTGCTCCTTGTAGGGTTGGGATGGAGATGGATCCATTGTAGGGTTTCAGGAGGGTTTAAAATGTTTCTATGGTTTTTATTGAGTTGTTTACGTTGTTATGCATACAAGGTGTTTGTGTATTTGCCTAAATGAGTGAGTTAGGTTAGTTTCATTAACAAATTGGCCATTAGTCGAATGAGTAAGTTTGATTAGTGATTAGGGCGTGATAACAACTTGTGGGTCGATTCGGTTGAATGAGTAAGTCGACTTTTCTTGACCTAGTTTAGGACTCGCATCGAGAGACCGGGTCTTAATTGTCGTATCGCTCTTATTAACCCATTTTGCATGCTATTTACCCTTCCCCTACCCCGCTTTGATGAACCCACCATCTTAGTTTCTTAATCTTATATTTCAACTAGCATGCATAATCATTAGTTTATGCTAGTTTCTCATAGTTGGCTTGTTTTAGAGCTGATCGTTTGCGGGTTAGGACCGGACACAGGTCGAGTCTAATCTATAAAAATGTGTCCATCGGGATTAGTTCTCGTGTTCGTACCCGCTATAGCGAGCCTATTACCACTATCCATGTCCGCCCATTACTATTTGGCGAGCTTGTCCGCGGGCTTTTGGAAGTTAAAATATAAATAGCTGAAACATATATGAAGCTACCATAATTACATAAAAAAGTTCGTTTCAAAAACTTTGTATAGGTTGAAATGTAAATTTTTCATCAAATTATCATTGTAGGTCAGTTTGAGGCAAACTTAAAATTATTTCCCATACATAATGTCAACAGTTTTATAAATAAAAAAGATTCAATATGTCACATGAAAAATAGAAACATCTTCCTCGTCTTAAAATTGATTCTCATAATTTATTTTGTAGTGTTATTAATTTATTATCACTTTATTAGTTTATTTGAAAATCTCAAAGAAAAAGTAAGAATAAAAGTTTTAGCGGGCTTGGCGGGCTGTCCACGGACATACTTCCGTTAAAATAGCGGGTCAACTTAATCTTGTCCATTAACAATTTTTAAAGATATTTTACGAGACCAAGCCCGCTTCAGTAGCGGGTTGGACGGGACGGGCCGGGCTGGACGGGTCGGGCTGAACGGGTTGGCTCGGAGATGATCAGCTCTAGTGCCTTGTTTAATTTTCATTTCTTGCAAAATCAATCAATTGTTGAATTATACTAGTAGCTTAAACAACGAAACTTAGAAGCCACAAACCGCCATTTGGGTTCGACCCCCGTAATGCTATGACGATAACTCGTCCTCTTGCGAGGTCATAAATTTAAAGCTCTAAGCACATCCAAACAAGCAATAAAATAACGGGTTGGACGTAAGTCTCTCGGAGTAGATCGAGGTTGAACCAATTTTTTAAACATCGTTTTGTTTAATCGTTTACTTTTACTTTCATTTATCTTTACCTTATTCTTAATCATCTTGCTATAAGTCATGCGTCAGAGTTCAACGTAGTGTGACATAGACTTGTTTAATATTGTGTATTCAAACATCAATTGAGCTATTCAATCACTCTGTGTATTTCACAGCCTTCACCTGTGTTAACAGTGAACCAAGTTTGAGAAAATAATTTTTAAGTACTCCGTATTACCTAATTCACCCTTTTTTAGGTGTTAATTGTTCTTAACTGTTCAATCATATAACCAAATTAACAAAATTAAAGTAGTTCCTCCGTCTCGCTTAATTGTTATCCTTTAGTTTTGACACAAAGATCAAGGAAAGAGGAGAGCGTAGTCAATTATAAGATGAAAAATAGACTAAATTAAGTGTGAAATATCAAATTGTTCAACTAATACAACTCTAAAATAGTAAAGATAACAATTGATTGAGACGTCTAAAATAAAATACGACAACAAATGACTGAGATAGAGGGCATAATTAATTTTATCTACAAGAAATTACCAGTTATATAAGGTATCATAAATAGGGATGGCAGTGGGTCGGGTCCTCGACCCAAACCCTTAGGGTCTGAACCTAACGGGTCGGGTATGGGTCTGAATGTTTGAGACCCTCGGGTATGGGTCCGGTATGGGTCTTATATAAATCTTCGGGTCCGGGTCTTGGTGTTGGGACCCTACCTGACCCTTAGACCCTTACATTTATTAAAAAGAGAAAAAAAAGAAAGAAAAAAACACATATAAGAACGTTAATAACCCAACTAACATACATACAGACAACCTTTATTAATTATCACTAATATCTATAAGCATATACAAATTACCATTAAGAATAATGAGGAAGTTTATGAGAATGATAAGTTTGAATACTAGGTACGATAAATGATAAAATTTAAGGAAAAAATTGTTTAGTCAAAGAAAAAAGCAGACTCTATGGTAGACCCTATCTGGACCCGGACCCTCTAGATCGGGTATGGGTCCATTAATTTTAAACCTTTAGGATCTGGATCGAGTATGGGTCTAAGGTATGTGACTCAGGGTCGGGTCTGGGTCTTACTAAACCCTTTCTAGACCCTTCCAATCGCAAACCCTAATCACAAATAATGATTTAGTTGATTACCAAAATCCAGGGTGCAAAATGAAAATATCAAAAATATACAAGGATTATTAGGCCTCGGCCCATGTTGCTTGTTGGAATTAAAATTAATTCTCGTTGGTTTTCGAAAGACGCAAACTCATTTTTAAATCACAAATTCTTATTTGTGACGGGTATATTTGTCGCAAGTTTACAACATGTTAAATATTACCCATGTGGGGTAGATAAGACAAAAGAAAAATAATTAAGACAATTTATTTTATTTTATCTATCAACATGAATAATATTTAACCCGTCACAAATTTATAACGGATAATATCCGTTAGAAGCAAGACTTAACGATAAAAGAGATAGCAAAGCAAGATAAATCAAAGTTATCCATCCCTGAGAATTTACCCATTCCTATCCAGAATTTGACCTTTTACTGAAAATAACCATACGACAAAAATTGACAGCACGAAAATAAGTGGGTTTGAATCCTCTTTATAAAAGCAACAACCACAGTGCTGACGTGTCAGCCTGTGGTTAATTGCATTTTTTTTATTTTCTTTTATTTTCTAAAGTAAAGGGTCCACCTATATTTAACAAATTAATTTGTAGATTTAAAAACAACCATGTCAATTGTGAAATATAACATGGAGCAATAAATAAAATTACAAATATATAATCACATAATTTGATATTTATGATTATAGTAATAAGTAACGAGATCAACTAAAAACGCAATCATTTAAATTAAGAAATTTTTGAAATTTGAGAACCGGATCATATATTATGTACTACAAATTAGAATTATAGAAAAAAAATACTCAGTACTAAATAAATATGAGTATATATATATATAACTTCTAGATTTTAAGATAATTAAATAAATCTTCATATTAAAAAATTAATCAAAGAGGACGACAAAGAAAGAAAAGCACAACGAAAATTTAGAGATCTATTCCTAAATCTATAATTACGGATTTCATAAAGAAATTTAGAGATCTATTCCTAAATCTATAAGTACAATATTAACTAAATCTAAATTTAAAAAAATGGGGCTCAGAGACAACCAAATTTGATCGTGAGTGATAGCAAACATATAAATAAATGAAAAGTGGAACATAAAATATGCAAAAGTAAATGAAAAAAAATGCAAAAGCAAAAGAAAAAAAAATGCAAAAACTGATCTTGAGTTTTTTTAACTTTTATAGGACAACATTTTTGGTTGTGTTACAAATGTTAAAAAAAATACTTGAGAAATGAGTTATTTTTTAATGTGCCAAAACCAAAAAAAACAATATTTTACTTGAAAATCACATCATATATTATAAATCTAAAACATTAAACTCTTTAAAATGCAATACAAATAGAATAAATTCAAGATCAATTCAGGATTATGCATCCAAATTTAATAAACCATTGATTAAAATATACAAACTCGAAATTCCTTTAGCTGGATATATAGATATAGATACATTGCTGAATAAATAGGTGTACAAATTGGAAAGTTAATAGTGTAGAAGAAAGAAATGGAGCCCTGAAATATTTGTATTAAGAGGGAGCGGCGGAAGTGAAGATTAAAGAATGAGAAGGTTTATGAAAAGAGTGATTACATAATGAGAATTTAATTTGTGGTAGATAAATAGAAATTTATGAAGGATATTTACTTTTTATTTACTATATATTTATATGATATATATAATATCAATATTTAACAATTCAATTAAATAATTCTAAACGTGTATAAGTCACAATTTTTATTTTTGTTATGTTTTCCTAATTGACATATTATAATACTCTTTTCTATTTATATGCTCTTTACATTGTTTCAAAGTTAATTTTTAGAACCTTACATGCATGCAAATTTGAATGGTCCTTATATTGTTGTAAATATAAATATACATATATCCTATAAATAAAATGTAAACTTCATTTGGATATATCGAACAAGAAAAATGTAAAAAAATATGACGAATTAAAGAGAACATGTTAGATGTAATAAATGGAAAAGAGATAAAATAATAATTTAGAACCTACACGATTCAAAATTTTTATTTTGTCCTCGTATGAGTTAGATTAAATGAAAAATAGTTTTTAACGTTTGCACGAGCTTGCAACTCTATTAAAATATCTCCAATTTTAAAAACCATTTTTTATCCGAAAAGTTTTTGTCTCCAATATACGTAATAAAATAAAGTAAAAACTCAAATTTGATTGAGCAAGACGACGTATCACACTATAACAACTACTTAACAAACCGAGAATCATTTACGTTAATTGAAAATGTAATTTTTGATTCAATTCTAAAAACTTGAATATGATTTTAGTTTTTGTTTTTTATTTAATAAAGGTAGAAAGATTTAAAACTTTGTTTCTAAAGACAGTTAACTTTGGAACAAGATAATTAATTAATATAAAAAAATCTAAAATAATATTGATTTTTGTCTAATAAAACATCCGAAACAACGTATATTTTAAATATTGCACTGAACAAACATTTAGCATAATAACACATTTGAAATATATGTGATTCATGATATTGCATGAGCAAAGGTTTGGGCTGAATATTTTAATTTGCGATAACGTAGTGTATAAAGAAAATTTCGAAAAATTATAGTACAGTTTACTACTGATGATTGTACACTATAATAGTTCATTGTTTTTTTTCATTCAAATTGAACAGTCGTTGTTATGTTTGATATATGACTATATAAATTTCAGTTTTATTATTGTAATATAATAGATACGTTCGATAGTTACAAATTTGGTAATTATAAATAAAATTATGAGACACATAAAAAACATGAAATATGACTTTAATTAAAAAGCAACTACCCCTAATAACACACTTTGCAATAATATCCTAAATAACAAACTCGTGCAATTTGCACGGGTTTAAGACTAGTTACAAACTAGTGTAACACCCGTGAAAAATCACGGGGTTGTGTACACTTACTTTTAAAGATGACAAAAGCAAATTCATTTCATTATATAACAATTCTATTTATTCGAACAAATTGATTTTTAACGGGGTTGTTTTGCATATAAGATATGTTCGGTCAAAAGGTGAATTTCCTAGTACACTAATTTTCGAATATCTGTTACCAATGATGGAAATATTTGGATTAATTATGATAACATAAATGAATAAGATATATAGGAAAAAAACAATAAACGATTAAAAAAAAGATTAAATAATTAATAATGATTAATTTGGAAAGTTATTGTATTTGCTGAATTGGTGACAAAACTTAAGTTGACGGACAAATAGGATGAATAAAATAACTAATTAGGTAGAAATCAAAATTAAATGGGTATTAAAATTCAATAATCTAGGACAAAAATTACAGTTTCTCGAAAACCTCCTTGTAAACAACATTCGCTGATGTAAAAAATATGAACTAATAAAATAAAAAAAATTACCCAGACATAATAATTAATGAAAGATGGAGATATATTAACTAATGAGAAAAATCAATTACTGGATGATGGATAAAGATGAGTTAGAAAAATAGGGAAAAAGTTACATAAAAAAGAAAATGGAGAAAAATGAGATTACAGACTTTTTTTTCAAAAATAATTAAGAAAAAGACTAAAATAACCCCGATGTACAATAGCATTGTACATCTGGTGGTATAGTCCAGAAACTGTATAATTAGGATATTTTGTTACCTTAATTCAGATTCAGAAATATTAACAATCATTAACATAATTTCAGCAATGGAATATATTATATCATATTATATACCACATTTTCCAAAATACCATAGGAGCTATATTATATTCCTCGTAATGCCACATTAATATATTTGTCAATCATCATGGATCACTAAGAAAGTAATTGATATCGCTTAAATAAAATAAAATTCTTTACAATGCATGGTACACGATAGTTTGACAGTGGTATTAGACATGCATTCGGTTCTATTTGGTAAATCTAATACGATTATGTAGTTGGTAAATCAATTGTAGTTGAAAATTGAAATATTAACTCAAATCTAATAAGCTAGAAAAATAATAGACATATTTGGTGTACCCGTCATTAAATCTGTCATATTTTGTACCCGTCATTAAATAATACGATTATGTATCATACGAAATCTTTCTATATATTCTCTAAATAATTAATATTCTCTAAATAATTGTTTAGAGAATATAAAAGGCAAATTAGAAAATCTGACTTGTTTTACGTTGTCTTTTTTTATAGATAAAAAACGTTTTTTAAATCAATTAGGAAATCTGACTTGTCAAATTTCAAAGTATTATATTTTTCGGAAAAATTGTTTTGTGAGGGTGAATGTGAGGGCGTCATATTTTTAATAAAATTTAAATTAACCCAATTTAATAAGGTATTGTTACATTCTTAAATTAACCCGTCATATTTTGTACGAATTTGAAACTATGTGGCAAAATAAGTTAATGGTGAAAAATAGAGGATTCGATAAAAATTACTTTATATTTGCAAACCATTAAAGGCAACTTTATTAGTTTACAACGTAATTTTCTTCAATGATTCTCGAACTTTATATTTAGGATTTGTTATTAGTATAATCTGATTGGTAGGGAATATATATGGAATATTTAGGATTTGTTATTAGTATAATCTGATTGATTGTTATTAGTATAATATTATAATATTTATAATATTTAGGGAATCTCGATATAATATTTAGGGAATCTTGGAATGATTATAATAATAATAATAATAATATAATATTATAATACATAAAAATATATGACTTGGCATAAATTGAGGGTTCTTATTGGTCTACGAAACTGATTTTTGTGAGAGTGAATGTGAGTGAGCGAAAGAGTGAACGGTGGAATATTAGCGCGCCACGTATGCAGTTATACATTCTTCTTTTATAGTAATAATGATTTACAGTGATTACCACCAGTAGTCAGTACTCAGTACCATTAGAGCATTAGCAGTGGACAAATCAAGAATTGGTTTGTTCTTTGCCACATATACGTCACGTCACTTAAAACTAAACTCAACATTTTAAGAATTACTCACAACAATGACAAATGTTCTTCCCTTGTTCTTAAATGGGACCCACAATCCATTATCTATTTAACCAACCATAAAAAAAGGTTTGGTATTTATAGATAAATAATATAACATATTAAAAAAAGGGATATTCTACATGGTACCCCTCAATTTTTTGACTTTCTACCTGGTACCCTATACTTTTTAAAACATACATGGTACCCCTAATTGTGGTTATTATCATTACGTATACCCCTAAACTTTATTTTCCGTCAATTAAACTCAATTTTAGGCGTTAAATGATTACTTAGGCGCATAACCAAACTTGACATTTATCATCCCATGACATAAGGACTCTATTAGAATTAATATACATTCTTTGGACGTGATAATTTGGCAAAGATCAATAATTTTTCCGTCAACAAGTTTTTAGCCCATATATATCTATAAATATTAGGATCGAGATGGATATTGAGCCTAATAGAGTCCTTACGTCATGTGATGGTAAATGACAAGCTTGCTTACGCGTTCAAGTTATCACTTAAAGCTTAAAAATGAGTTTAATTGACGGAAAATAAACTTTAGGGGTACACGTAGTGTTAATGACAACAATTAGGGGTACCTTGTATGTTTCAAAAGGTGTAGGGATACCATGTAGAAAGTCAAAAAATTAAGGGGTACCATGTAGAATATCCCTAAAAAAAATTAATAAATTAAAAATGCTAAACTTAAAACTAAACTCAACATTTTTATGAAACTAAGGTTTGATATTTATAGATAAATAATATAACACTAGCTTAGTTTCCCGTGAAATGAGCTCTTCATTAATAAATTTTTGCTAGCGTAAATGTTTTTTTACCGTGTTTTGTAGTAGTTTGATATTCACATCATTTTATGGTAGTGTGTTTTTTTATTATACCGTAATATTTTGTTATTCTCGTTCTCACTCTCATTACTTTTGTAATCAAATAATATAATTTTTGCTCAATGTTAACTAAAATGATATTTTTGTTAATCGAACTTTATTAAAACGATCCTAGTCTGTATTAGTAACAAAAATAATATATAATATTAATCATAGTTTGGATGCCTCTATATTTTTCTAGTTTGGAAATAATGAATATTATTTAAGAATTAAAATATTCTTCACTTATTTTTTTCTAAACTGTTGTAACGTTTAATTAAATAAAAATAAAATAAATGAGGTAAGTAATAGATAAAATTACATATGGATTCTCAAATTAAAAATTAAAAATAAAGAAATATGCTACTCATTATTATCTGTTTTTTTTTTGGATAAAACATAAATAAATATTAAGAGAATTAATATAAACCAATTATCAAAAATCGATGGGTATATACAATGTATTTTTGCTATGTTATCATCAAAACATCAATAAGATAACAAAATCAAATGTATCATATCTCATTAGTACTCAAATCACAAGCAATATATAAATTTACCATTTAAACAAACATAATTAAATATATAAGTAATACTATATTTATACTAAACTTGCATTAGTCATATTTGTATTTTGTTGTTAATATCAATATTAATAAATTCACTATACATTAACAATGATGAATATATTAAAAATATTGGCAAAACAAACTATCACTATTAAAAACATGAAATTAAAAAGAGAGTTACAATTTAGTCAAGTTTTGAATTCTTTCACAAAAATTTGACAATTCATCGATAATTATATTCAATTATCAGAGGTATCAAGTGTCTTCAAAAGCATTTGCTAATACCTAAAACGAACTATATAATACAAATGTTTGTCAAATTCCCCACTTCCCTTCTATTTCTCTCTTATTTTCTCATTTCTTGTTAATTTGATTCATGCTCACAACAAAGTAAAGATATAAAAGGTGTTGAAAAATAAATCAAATGAAATAATTTGGTGAAGATAAAAAAATTCATTAATCTGTTTTTGCTAGGAATGTGCTAAAATTTTTATAGATTCATTTTCTTTTATAGGTGAAATTTTTTATAACAGTAGAATATTAGAAGCTTAGCTCTAAATTATATTATTAAGTATAATATTAATGAAGGTTTAAATAACATGAGTAATTAGTCTATTATTTTGTCTTTTTCATTTTCTATTCTTACTTTTTTTTTAAATAATAATAAAAAAATTGGTTAAACATGTAAATGTAGTGGGCCGTATGCTATTAAGTAACTACTTAATCTGGGTTTTTTATGTACTTTGTCTTTCCATTCTCTATTTTTACATTTTTTTTAAAATTAAAAATATAAAATTAATGTATCATGTCAATATAGTGCGCCACGTGTCAATCTAATACTACTCAGTCTAGGCTTTTTATGTTATTATATAGATATTAAAAAAAAATTAATAAATTTAAAATGCTAAATTTAAAAAGAAAAACACAAATTGAGTTGAGTTGAGTTGGATTGAGTTGAGAAATTTGTGTCAAAATAATTTAAAATAAGAGTTAATGGGTATGAGCCGTATGACCCACCTATTTTCCATAACTACTCTCTTAACATGGGTTTGAGAGTTACTCTCCAATTTTTTCTCTATATTCTCTATGATTGTTTGTCACGCATACCCTCCACATTTCTCCTTTGCTTTTGTTTCATTCACAAAGAATGAGTTCTTCTGCACAAACCAATAAGAACAAACTAGTAGCAAACAAGGTTCAACGATGAAGGATGGTTGGTTCGTTGCAACTCCTTGAACCCCAAGGCAAACTGTAATAAATTCTGATTCATTTACGCACTCTCACTCTCACTCACTCTCACTCACTTCCATTTCCAAAAAAAACAAAACAAAACCAAACCCAGATAGAAACCATGGACAACAGAACAATCTCCAGAGATTTCTTCTTCTTCTCAGCAATGTTGTTCTCCGACGAACCACCATCCTTCCCCGCTGACCACGCTGTTCCACACGCCGCTGACTGGTCTCACCTCCCTAAATTCATCCTCTACCACCTACTCAAATTACTTAACATCCGTATCCACACTCCCACCCTCCGCGCTGTCTGCCGTTCTTGGCGCAATTCCCTCCCTCTTTCCCAAATTCCCAAAATACCCCTCGGTTTCGACGCTCCTACGCTCCCTCCTTCTCCCCTTCCCGTACTCCTCTTCTACACCCGATTTTACCTTATCTCTCCTCTCTCCGACTTCCACTCGCCCTGGATCATCCGACTCGCTGACGTCACCAAATCTCTCGATACCAACAATTTCCAGCTCCAGAATCCTATCGATGGCTCTCAATATTTCAACCCCCAACCGCCTTTGAAAGGTACGTCTCAATCATTTGTTTTCCTTTTTTTATTCATGTAAATGGTGTATTTACTGTTTAATTTTGTATTAGGTACGTTTGATTTCTTGGGGTGCAAGGTAACGGAGATTGCATCGTGTTTTTCACTAAGCGGTGGAGCTCCATCCTTGTTCAACTCGCGACTCAAGTGTCTTTCCGAGAAAATGGCGGGAAACTGGAATTTGAACTCGGTGAAGATGATTTCCGTGTTGGCTAAGTTAACTGCTGAAAATGGCGGTGGGTTGGTTTTCCTTGAAATAGGCCGGCTTGAGTGGATTAACATCAAGGACATGGTAACAAGTGATGTCGAGGAAAGCATGATTTTGCTCAAATTTGATAATATTGGTGATATTGTGTACTATGATGGTGAATTTTATGCGTTTGATGTTGGATTGTGGAAGGTTGGGGTGATTGATACGAGTGATATCGGTCTGGACGATACGCCTTCGATTGAGTTCATTGATGGACCAAAAGGTGTGAACCCAGTTGTTATCAACGGGGTTAAGTTTGCGAATGTTGATGGGGTTTTGTACGCGATGAAGGGGGTGTATTTCGTGGGTTCGAAAGACGGGTTATACCTTGTTTTTGAGATGAGTAAATTCGATGAAGGAATAAAAGAGAAGTTAATTGTGTACGAATTGGATGAAGAAGAGTGGGAGTGGAACAAGGTGGAGAGTATTGGACAACAAATCTTCTTCATTGGCATGGATGTGGCGTTTTCAATACCAGCTGAGTTGCTGCCTGAGTGGAAAGCAGGGTGTATTTGTTTGTTTACAGGGATGACACAGGCTTTGTTGCTTGAGAGTAGGTTTGTGGAGGTGGGTCGGGGTGAGATGCCGGCCGGGTTGGAGATGTTGGAGAGGCTGAAATATCCTAAGTATTTGAAGGGGTTCAGATTGTTTGACATGGAGAAGGAAGAGCATGGCATAGTCCCTTTCGAGGAGTTGTGTAAGGAGGTGTATATGGGGTTGTTCTTTCCGCCTCGGCCATGGGTTAAGTGGACTTGTCCTACGTTTGATGATGTTGAGGTTAAGATGGAGAATCTGAAGCTTGGTGCTGATCCTGCTGCTGTGAATGATGGTGGCATTGTTGCTGCTGCTGCTGCTGCTACTCACATACTTGAGGAAGTGGAGTAGACTTAACTAAATTGTTAATTACCTAGTGACCATGGTTTAATTAAGAGTAGTGCTAAATGGGTTACTTATTACTGGTTAACCTTGTGCATGAATGACATTTTGATAATGTTATGGATTTGGAGAAGCTTTTGGAACTTAGTGTTTATGGTAACGTTTTGCATTGTGTTTCATATTTGTTCTTCAACTTTCTGTTGCCCTTGCTTCAATTCAGCAATTCAACATTGCTTTGAGATTTGTCATTTACTAAGGTCCGGTTCTTTCTGTCTTTTTTAGAACTGAACTGAACTGAATTGAATGAAGTTGAATTGAACTTAACTGAATTTAATCGAGTTGAGCTGAATTGAAGGAAGCTGAAATTAATATAAATGAAGTGAAGTTTAATTAAGCTGGACTAAATAATAATAATAATAATAATAATAATAATAATAATCAAGTGGTGTTAGTCCAGTGGTAATTGAGTTAAACTTTAAAGCATGCAGAAATGCAGGAGATGAAAAGTCTCAGGTGATGACGTGGAAGTCAATAACCAAACAATATAAATGTGTTAACAATATTACTATTTGAATGTTATCAAATTTTATTTCTAAACTGAACAGAGCTGAACTGAGCTAAAAATAAGCCAGAAAGAACATGACTTAATTATTTAATTATTGGAATTTTATACTTGGTATATTCTGTACATTGTGTCATTTTCCAACAATCAACACTAAAATGAGAGCTTTGGGTATTTTTGAAACACAAATTCTTATTTGCAACGGCACTATCCGTCGCAAGCTTGTGACGGATACCGTTTTCTCTCACAAAATACCCACTTTTTTTCTCTCTCCAAAACTATTCCTATGGTCCCCTTTCTCCACTACTCATTTTGTATCCATTTTATCTCACAAAATATTCGTCGCAAATAGTGACCCGTCACAAGCAAGACTTACTATTTTTGAAATAGTAAGTTTTGCTTGCGACGGGTCATCATTTGTGACGGATATTTTGTGAGATAAAATGGATACAAAATGAGTTAGTGGAGAAAGGGGACCACATGAATAGTGTTGAAGAGAGAGAAAAAGTGGATATTTTGTGAGAGAAAACGATATCCGTCACAAGCTTGCGACGAATAGTGCCGTTACAAATAAGAATTTGTGTTTTTGAAAAGACATACAGCGGAGTACCTTGTTTATTTATTTTCGGTTTATAAGGTTCTCATATAGTAAAAGATAAATCGAGCTAATTGCGGAAATAGAGTGACTACGTAGTTATACGAACGGCTAATCATATTCGATAATGTTGTAGGCACATAAATTTTGCACAAGTCTCGTGTCTGAAATTAAAGGTTAAATGTTGACTCGTCAAAGAAAATGTAAACTAATGAGAAATTGACTTAGACGAAATTTAATAAAGCTAGTCCAATTTAATTATTTTTAGTTGGTCTGTTTCTATAAAGTGGCAAAATTCGGTAAATGGGTTAAATTTATTAAACGGGTCAAATATATACAAATGAGTCAAGATGACTACCAAGTTCATTATAAACAATGTTAAGACTACGAGGTCCATGAAACTAAGGATGAAAGTGAAACCTTTCATTTTCTATAAATAAAAGCCTTGACTCTCACCTTGACATGATCTACGGAGAAAATTACAAGAGAAAATCACACTACAAACAAAACCTCTCTATCAAAAGATCTCTTTCAAAAGAAAACTAGCGAGAACTACCCTTCAATCCGACATAAGCGTTCATCATCGCCAGTTGAAGAAAAGCAAATCAAATTCAACTAATGTGAATCAAATCTTCACAACAGGACCCTCCTATTCATCTACATTCAGGGGCGGATCCAAGATTTAGACGTGGGGTGGGCTAGGTTCATGTCCGTTATGGTTAGTCAAATGAAACCATCAAACGTATAGTTGATATCACACATATGAGAAAGATGTTAGTAATTTGGGGTTGCTTCCTTTGTCAAAAACTTACCACAAATAATAAAGACAAAGGCTCCAAATATATAATCCTTGGTTTGCCCTTGGTCATTTGGCCAAATTTTTATTATTAATAAATGATATTTTATTGAAAGGCAAACAATGGGCAAATTTTTATTATTTATAAATGATATTTTATTGAAAGACAAACAAATACTATCTCTGTCCCAATGGGATGGTTACATTTCTTTAATTTTGTGAGGGGAAAATAAATATATAATCCTGGTTTCAGATAGAGGGATATTTTATAAAAATGTACTTGTATAAATCTATTTTACAATATTATTCAAGAAAATGCAACTAATGAGGTTCGAACCCCTACCAACTGGCAGAAACAAACCCTTTTACTTATACTCTTACCAACTAAGCCATGTTACAACATTGTATATGTTTATATGTATATATTTTTTATTCTTGAAAACAGGTTGGGCTGAAGCCCACCCAGCCCTGTGGGTGGATCCGCCCATGTGAACATTGCGGAAATTGAATTAATAGAATACCTAGAAGACTGTACCCTAAATTTTTTGAATTAATAAAATTATTATTTTGTTACATTTGTTTGTGTTTTATCTATTTGTTTACATTAACGCAAATTTGTTGTTACAAATTTGGCATGCTCGGTGGGACATCTCTACTACTCATCTCTTTTTCCGCACAATCAAATTTCGCAACAATCATTTCAATTAATGACCTTCAGTAAAATCTCTGACATGTCGAAGAGAATGTCATCTTGATCTGACGACAAAAGCTCAACCCGTCTCTGTGCATCTCTCGACAGATTTCCCATTGGTATATCCATAAGGAGCGGGACCAGATCCATCCTCATCCGTGCCGATGCAGCGAAACTTCATTCTCACAAATCCAGCGTCACTATCAATGCTCTCAAAGAATCATATGGTGCCAACGACTCTATCTATGCCATATAAATATCTTGTAGTCAGTTCACTTTTTCAGATCGGAGTCGACAATCCTCAGTTTGTCTCGTCAACATTCCGAGAGAAGGTGAACGGTGCTTTAGAGGAGATGATTGTTTACAGTGGCCCTTTGTGCAAACCGTTATTAACCGTCGAGGATAACCACAATAGCGTCGATTCGTCTCCGTCGTCACCACAAAGGCAAAACCAAGAGATGTCAGACCAACAGTCATATTTCATAGTGGCGTCCATCGTGGTCATTGAGGGCAACGATATGGGGGAGCAACTCAGCAAAATGAAAGCCATTCTCGACAAATTCAAAAGGGGAAACGAAGAGAAAACCAAACAGATTAACGCCTTGACAAGAACGCTGTAGAAACGGCCCGCGTCTTAATATATACAAATATGGTAGCAATGGATTACTGCCGTGACTGAGATATTGCAGCTAACGACTCTTATAATGGCTAGTTTGTGATGATTATAGTAATAGAAGTTTTAATCTTTGTCTTGGTTATTGTTAATTGTCTTGTTTTTATTAATATTACTCCGTATTATATATGAATGTTGTCTTATGATTGCTAGGTGGCCAACTAATATCTATTTCATCGTTTTATTGTTTGTATCGTTAATTGAATAGGATTTATCAATTAACTTTACATTAGTAAATATTAGGGATTAATATTGAACGTGATTTGTTATTATTTATACTCAGTAGTTAAGCAATAATTATCATATATTTAAAGTACAACTGGAGTGTATGTGGCATGTGCTATTTATCCCTTGTCGAATTCTTTATTCATATTGTTGTTGTTATAGATTAAACCTTAAACAAGATTGTTGTTATAGATTAAACCTTAAACAAGATTATTAAGGTCGTTTAATAGTTAGGGCTAGTTAAAAACGGGATATGTATTAATTAGTTAATCGTAAGGAGAATCAATCGGAACTACTATTATTCACGATAAGGTATTCAAGATAATTAATTCGAACCGTTTTACAATGATCAATTGGTACTAAGCTATGTATTTGTACTTGTCCTAAAACCCTTAAATCATTTGAATTCATTTGCTTAATTTTTTGTTAGTGTTAGTTCTTTAGATTAATCAAGCCAAATAAAATTCCTCTAAACTGGTTACTTAGCTCTCTGCTGTTAGACACGTTAATTGATTTAGTCCTTCCATGTGAGTTCGACTCCCCTTACTTTCGCTATATTACTATTTTAGTAGTTTAGTAGGTAAGTGATTATAAATTTAATTTAATAGGCATACGACTTTAGCCGTGAGTAGCAATAGCCAATTTCATGACAAACACAACGTAATATGTATATGCATGGGAGATAAACTAGAGCTGTACGTCCAAATGTGGATTTGGGTCGGATATGGACTGAGCTAAAAGGGAAAAATATGTCCTATAAGATTATAGCGGACGGATTTGGCCAAAATAACGGTCCACTTCTCCTTGCCCTTACCCGCCCAACTGCTAAATTCGGGTAATCTGTGGGCTATCGGGCTCATATTTTTCTGTTAACTTTTGAGAATTAATTAATTAAGTAATTAACAACGTGATAAACTTGCAAAGCTGATATTGAATTAAGTTTTTTGTTATTAACATCAATAACAAAATATAAGGACGACTAACTTGGTCATCTGAATATAAGTTCAAAATCCAAACAAGAGTAAAAAAATAAGCAAAAATTAATTATATACTAATTGCTCATATAACTTTAGCGGGCCTAATTGTACGTTTTTTTTTTTTTTTTACACCTGTCAAAAAAAAAAAAAAAAAAAAAACTTTAGCGGGCCGGATGGGTCAGCCCGTTTGACATTTCTCTTGTCCGTGTCCGACCCATTTACTAAAAGGGACTGGGAGAGTTAGCCCCTGACCCACTTTTTCAGAAAAATAATGTCCAAACCCGGTAAAAATTTGGGCCTGATGGGCCGGGTTTTCAGATGGTACCGCCCATTAGGGCTGTAAATGATCTGAGCCGGCTCATAGAGGCGATAGAGCCTTCGGAATCAGCTCGACTCGAAATAGGTCAAAACTAATTCCAAGCCGATTCTGTGTCGGGGTGGACCAAATCCGAGCCGATTCCGAGCTTAGTAGAGCTCGAAATCGAAAGTTCGGTTAGGCTCGTTTTATCTATTATTTTTAGTTATTTTGTCATTTTGTAATTTTTTTGTTTCTAATAAAATGTCATTTTAACATTTATAATAATATGTTTCTTATATACGATAAGTATTTTATATTTGCATTTGTATGAAAATATATTTATTTTTATTTTGACTCACAACTCCAAGAGAGTAACGAAAAAAATTATTTAACCGAGCTCGAATAGAGCTCGAGTTGAGCTCGAGCCTAATCTGAGCTGATTTAGAGTTTTGATTTTTTAAGTTCAGATAATTTTGAGCCGATTCCGAGCTCAAGTTCAAGCTTCTGAGCCGATTCTAAGCCCACCGTGCTCGAACTCAAATCGGCTCGGTTACCCCCTCCCGCCCATGAACAACTCTAAGATAAACCTAACAGTCTTTTTTCTGGGTAGAGAACACGTGTACAGTTCAATAATAGTAATAGTACAGTGAATTGGATTCCTAAATACTCGAGGCTAACACTAAACAGTTTAGTAGCAGTATGAGTGAGTGAGTGAGTCGAAATGGTTATACTCTGAGTATGAAATAGGTATGAATGAATATGTAAACAAAATATTATCCAACACACATCACTATCAGTTTATCAATTATCATAGATAATACCGTCGTAACCATTATCATTCCACCGGTAAATTCAGTACTATTGAATTCAATTCATCATTGTCCTACCACTTTGTTTGATTGGGACAACACTTCTATGTTGGTACGATGTTCATGCTTCAAATTTACTAGTAATAATATTATTATTAATAATAACCTCTATATGTATTGCCATGTGCGGTGGTTTAATCTAATCATTTGATTAGATGTCACGAGTTTAAAATATACTTTATACATTTAAATTCAAGTGCGGTGGTTTAATCTAATCATTTGATTAGATGTCACGAGTTTAAAATATACTTCCTTTATTCAAATATAAAGTGTATATATATTTTTTGCACAAATATTAAAAAACATGTTAAAAAATTATTAAAAGAAAGTATAATTGGAGGTGTGTTAGTGATTGAAGGTGTGTTAGATGTTTTTTTTATTAATTTAAATATGTGATGTTTGATTAATGGTAGACCATTTAATGACATTTTATGTAATAAAAGCTGCTTATAAGGACACTTTAGTCATTTTTTTTGCTTTATTAAAAAAGTGGTAGTTTGTATATGGATGAATTAAAAAAGAATATACTTCGTATATAGTTTGAATATTAATGGAGGAAATATTATAAATTTAAATACAACAATGTTTTTGTCTTTCTTATCAGCCGTTTCAAACCAAATCAAATAAATGCCTAACAAAAGTATGTCCTTCAAATGATTAGATAGTGAATTTTATTCATGTTCTTTTGATTTGAAGTGCCTTTTTTTTCTCATAAGATCAACATATTGAAAGGAATATGAGATTAGTAGAAATGCACTCGCTATTTTGTAGTTAGTAAGATAGGGTTAGCTGCAACTTGAACATTGCGACGGAGTAATTGACAAGGTTTAGGCCATGTTCTTTTCGGCCGAAACGAGCTGAATTGAATTAATTAAAGTAGAGCTTAATTGAACTAAATTAAGTGGAAACGAGGTGAAGTGAATTTAGTTGAATTAAAAGCTAATTTTGTGAAGAGATTAATTGAACATAATTCATTGAACGTAAATAAAACTTAACGTAATACAACGAAGGAAAACTGAAAAGAGTTGAAATTAAGCCAGAAAGACAGGACCTTAATCTTGTACTAGGGCTCCGTTTGACAATACACTTTAAGTATCTAATGAAATAACTTTTTTTGCTAAAAGAATAGGAACTTATTTTTCTGGGAGTGTTTGACAAGTAACTTATTTGGACAAATAAATTACATAGAATGAAATGTTACATACGGTAGCATTTTAGATTTCAGATATCTGAGTTTAGATTATATTACATTTTTACCCTTTAATCTATAATATAGTAAATAATTATTATATATACTTTTATGTCATTTCACCAAAATAACCTATCTTTTCGTTTAGTTTTTCAAACAGTTTTTTATACAAGTAGCTTACTAGCTCATAATTTTCAGCTACCTTATCAGCTACATTTTCGGGTTTCAGCTACCTTTTCACTTTTTAAGTATCTTTTCAGGTTTCAGGTAGCTTTTCAACTCGTTTTACCAAACAGAGCCTATATGTAAAGGGCAAGTGCAATGGTTTAACTAAGGGACTTGCTTGTAATTGTGAAAAATTGTAAGCAAGTAGTCAAATCATTACACTTCTACTTTTAGATTAGCTTAGATCAAGCTAATACCCCTATTAAGCTACTAGCTCAAATCGAGCATACTAAAATCTCAACCTATCAATTAAACCTTCTTATAAAAAATAATTATTTCAAAAAAAAAAAGTTTGAAATTTTTGTTTTATGTGGGTCAATTTAAGCTAACTTGAAACCATTATTGAGTACAATCAATATATATACTTAAAAGAGGAACTTTTCGAGCGATTTTATTGGCTATTGTTTTAGAGCAATTTCATTGGCTATTACTTTTGTTAAATAAATTAAGCATATAAATAAAAAGATAATTAAATAGTAATAAAATATCAATTGGATAATTATTGTTTTTAAAGCGATTACATTGGTCATTACTTTGGTTAAATAAATTAAATATATAAATAAAAAGATAATAATAAAATAGTAATAAAATATCAATTAGATAATTATTGAATTAGTTAATAAAATAATTGATTTCATTGGTTATTGTTTAGAGCAATTTCATTGGCTATTACTTTGATTAAATAAATTAAGTATATAAATAAAAAAGATAATTAAATAGTAATAAAATATCAGTTGGATAATTATTGTTTTTAGATCAATTACACTGGCTATTACTTTCGCTAAATAAATCAAGTATATAAATAAAAAGATAAAAATATAATAAAATAATAATAAAATATCAGTTGGATAATTATTGAATTAGTTAATAAAATAATTGATTTCATTGGTTATTGTTTAGAGCAATTTCATTGCCTATTACTTTGGTTAAATAAATTAAGTACGTAGTATATAAATAAAAAGATAACTAAATAGTAATAAAATATCAGTTGGATAATTATTGTTTTTAAAGCAATTACACTGGCTATTACTTTCGTTAAATAAACAAAGTATATAAATAAAAAGATAAAAAGATAATTAAATAGTAATAAAATATCAGTTGGATAATTATTGATTTTAGAGTGATTAGATTGGCTATTACTTTGGTTAAATAAATTAAGTATATAAATAAAAAGATAATTAAATAGTAATAAAATATCAGTTGGATAATTATTGATTAGTTAATAAAATAATTGATAACTAAGAATTTTGGCTACCGTAAAGTTATGGTATACTTTGTTCTTTCGCTTCTCTTATTTAGTTAATACATTAGCATAAATAGATGTATTGATGAATATATTAAGCAGTTAAGTTTACGAGGTATAATTAAAAAATACAAACTACGGAATACGAACACATAAGAATATGGGCTAATGTAAAAAGATTAAGAGTTTAAGGGAATCACGAACTAAAAAATACGAGCACAGAAGAATGCAAGCTATTAACCTAATAATACTGGCTAATATAAAAAGAATATGATCCGAGCTATTAAGCTACGAATAAGAGCTAATATAAAAACAATACGAGCTATTAAGATAGGACGAGTTTTAAAATACGAGGACAAATGACAAATGACAAATGACAAATGAATACAAGCTAATGAAAAAACAACACGAGTTATTAAGATAAGACGAGCTTCAAAATATGAGCACAAATGAATACGAACACGAGATTAAAAGGATCACGAACTTAAATATACGAGCACATAAGAATACGGCCTATTAAGATGAGAATATGAGCTAATGTAAACAGAATACGAAAACGTGAGCTAATTGAAACACTTCTCGAACTAAAAAAGTAGAATAAGATTTGAGAGACGTCAAATTTCATGATATAATAAACACTTAAGATTACGAGGTATAATTAAAAGAATACGAGCTACAAATTACGAATACATAAGAAATACGAGCTAATGTAAAATGAATAAGAAATTAAGAGAATCAGGAACTAAAAAATACGAGCACACACGAACGCGAGCTATTAACGTAAGAATGCAAGCTAATAAAGCTATTAAGTCAAAAATACGAGCTAATGTAAAAAATACGAGCTATTAAAATAAGAATACGAGCGTATAAGAGAATTACGAACTTACAAATATGAGCATGTAAGAATACGGGATAATATAAAAAGAACACGAGCTAATGTAAGAAGAATACGGGCTAATAAGAAAATAATACGAGCCTGATACATCTAATATTTTATTAGCCATCAAAAACAATCATATCTGAATTATTCTTTATATATGACTATTTTACTAAGTATTTTTAGAAGATTAACTGTTACGATAATTATTTTGAAACTACGTCAAGATATTACCCGGGCAACGCCCGGGCATGAAATCTAGTTATAACTTAAAATGAAATAACTTAAAAGATATGATGTGCTAACTCGAACTAATGATGATACATTAGCTCTCAAATAGTTATATACGGACTACTCCTAGAAGGCCGGTAGATTTAAAGTTGAAATAATTTTATTAATGTCAATAAAATAAATGTGTCCTTGAATTGGCCAATGACTTGTAACCATGTTAGCCATGTTATTTTGATTTGTATATGTAGCGTGGATTTGAACCGATGAAAAATGTGTCTTGGATTTTCATACGCGCATATATGTTCAGATCATGTCCTTATATCCTTATATATATAAGGGACACCAAGAGTATTAAAAAGACTTGTTTTCTTGTATCCCACTTAAAACTCGCTACGAAACCCTTTATATTGAAGGACTACATACTATTTTCTTGTATCCCCACTAAAGAGAAAAGAAGTAAGATGGGTAGTGAAGCCCTTAAGTCACCCTTTAGTAGAATATACCTACTTCCAGAAACAGAGCAAATAATCAACTGTGCAATGGGGTTTAAGAATCCCATTCACATTGATGCCCTAAAGAAGGCTTTCTCTAATTCCATCATGCTCAACCACCCTAGGTTTTGCAGTCTCATGGTACAAGACCACAATGGTGTCGACCGTTGGACGAGAACCACTGTCAACATCGACGACCATGTCATCATCCACCCTAGCCAACCTCGCAACAACTGCGAGGACGATCAGGAGACTGATCATATCAATGCTTACTTGGCCGACATTTCGGTGTCGACCCCATTAAGCAGAAACAAACCCTTATGGGAGATACATGTATTAAGTGACATGAAATGTGTGGTGCTAAGAGTTCATCATGCCATAGGTGATGGTGCATCTTTGATGTCTATGCTTTCGGCATGTTTCGGAAAAAAGAGTTGTGATGATCATAGTAATAATGTGGTGAAAGATGATGATGATCATGCAAATAAGAAGAAGAAGAGGAGTTGGAAGGAGAAAAGTGTATGGGGTATAATTAAGACAATATGGTATACAATAGTGTATGGGTTAAGGTTATTAGGGAAAGTATTATGGGTGAAAGACGTGGAAAGTGTGATTAGTGGTGGTAATGGAGTTGAACTTTGGCCAAGAGTATTGGTTACTGCTAAGTTTAAGCTTGATGATTTCAAGTTTGTCAAAATGGCCATTCCTTCTGCTGTATGTTACTATTCATGCATTTATAATATTTTCCTATTTCTTTGATAACCTTGATTAATGCTTTCTTTATTACATGTTTAGTAGATAGACTACATATTTCATTTTTTTTGGTTTAGTTAATTTTCTACTGATCGATCTGATCTTCTCACTCGATCTAATTTCATCCACTTCTCATTAAATAATTGGTCATTGCCACTTAAAACCAAATGTAAAAATGTCCCGAAGAAAGAGAGTATATTATTGAACTTGGTTCTTCAGGAATCAAGACACCACTTAATTAACTTTAGTATTATTTCATTTAATTTAATTTAGAGTACAATTTACGTGTAACCATCAAACTTTTTTTTTCTCTAAAATTTTAATCCATTTAAATTAAGCAGCGTTTTATGGATATATATTTAAATCCATATAAATATGATTAAATTATTTAACCGTAATCCATATTATTAAAAAAATTAATGTAAGAAGTATGACAATTTAAATAATTACAACGATGACTAAGATCTCAAAATGTAATGAAAATAATTTTACGATTAATAATGTCGCATTTATCACTTAAAATGGATTTTAAAAAGTAAAAAAATAATGATTTAAGCATAAACTTTTAATTATAGACGAAATCATTTATAAAGAATAACAAAACTACATACCAGTTGTTCATTAACAAAATGATGAATAGATATTTGGAATAAAAAAAAAAAATTAATGGTTTACAAAATCTCTAATTTCCTTGATTTATACAGCGACACAATTGTAAATTTGTTAAACATAATTTTGGTGAATCATTAAATGTATATATAAAATTATTGAAAATATAAATAATAAACGGCAGAAAATATAAAAAAAAATGAAACAAAATAAAATAAAAAAGTGAATATTCTTAACAAATATAAATAATTTTTTTGGGAAAAGAACTAAAGGATGACTTTAATAATTATGAAAGTATCACATATACAATGTATGTAAAATGTTAAAAGAGTAAAATGATGAAAAACCATTGTAAAATATACACCTTCAATTGCAACATTATAAACAAGCATGTGAAATATTATCTTACATAAACACAATTAAGGGATCATCGCAATAGAACAACTTGGTAATAACAAAATATAAAATAACAAACCCGTGCAATTTGCATGGGTTTAAGACTAGTATATATTTATACTGCCTTTTTTCTAACGTCATTTAACTTACTTTTTCAATATTATATATTACAAAGAATTTAGTATTATTTATTAGAGATCGTATGATATGATATTCTCACCTCTAATAATATTATTGCCAAAAACAATAATTTGTCTGTGTATTTTTTAACCAACAAAACGTTCACTTAATTCATTACTCCCTCCGTTCGATTCCACTTTGCAGGTTTGCTTTTTCACGTTTGCCAACGCACGTTTTAGATGTTAAATATCTTTAGCTACGTAGTTGCAAAAATTATAAAAGTTAGATATTTTCAATGTACACGTAAAGACGAATCAAACAAGACCCCACATGAATATGTTTTCTCTTACGTATTAGGAGAAAATTGAGATTAAATGTCCACTTGTGAATAGTGTACAAAAAGCAAACATGCGAAGTGGAATCGAACGGAGGGAGTACAATTGAAAAAGGAGATTTAAATCTTGGCACTATTGTACATAGCATCACCTTTATTATTAGATTAAGACATCTTGAGTTATAAAAGCTTTCTAAATAATATTATGTGTCATCAACCTTTTATGATTTGAATTCAAAATACACTAGAAGAAAAAGCCCGTTTAACAACCAACCTTTGCAACTAATTACTTATTAGCTGCTAATTAATGACCAATTACAAATTAGTCGCTAATTAGCATAACCTTTTGCCCTAACAATACAAACACATGTGATGTTACTAGTAGATAGTAGTGTAGTACTACACTTGACATTTTTGATGAAAATATTAATTGTGAAAGTTTACCCTAACCTTTATCCTGGTGGATCATCAACATCCATAAGATTAAGACAACATTGACCAGTCTATTAATTTAGCCTATAAAAATGACTTACTACTCCCATGTTCATGGACTGTCATACTTTCCTTATTCTGATCAAAACAATGACATTTTTCTTACATAAGTAAATATTTTGCAGACTGTTAATGACGTTCTGCTAGGTCTCATTTCCTCAGGACTTTCCAAGTACATGGAAATTAAATCTCCCAAAGGTATTCAATGTTTCATTTACTCTGCTATTTCAATTTTACACCCAATATACTCCCTCCTACTTATTATGTCTATATTTGGTAAACTTTCATACTTATTTTAATCACTTTAACCCTCTAACGATACCCACCTTACCCCAGAACACTACTTATTTTAATCCTTCCACTCGCAATTATAATCAATAATATATTCTCTCTCTCCAATCTTCTTACACAATAATACAATACTTTTCATTATTTAACTATTTTCCTTAATTTTTGTACGATCCCAATAATGAGACACTTATAATAGGTAGGAGGGAGTATATACCAAAAAGTCTTGCTTGTGACGAATATATCCGTCATGAGTTGAAAACGAATACTTTACTCTCACAATAAAGCAAGTGGACTTGCAAGTAGGAGAAAATGAAGCAATTTATGGATAATACATTTTGCATTATCTGAGAGATATTATCCGTCTTCAACTTGTGACTGATAATGTCTGTCTATATTCTACATTGAGAATTTATATGGTCCACTCTACGTTTATGTTGGCCACATAAATTATTTACTCACCTCAACTACCTTCCTTCTCTTATCTTATATAGCTATGTTGCAAGGGCTTCAAGTCACAGGGATTGTTGTTGTCAACCTGCGTCCAAATTCTGCCTCTCAGGTTCCCATTTACATTCATCACAAATTCTATAAAACCGTCAAATGCCCTTTTCTATGAAAATTCTTTTATTTATTGCTAATGCTAAAAATAATACTAATAATAACTTTTATAAAAATGAATCGTATCACGTTGATATATACTTCGTACATGCATAAATGACATTTTATGATCCTAAAACAACGGTTTTTACTCTACATTAAAATGTAACATCGTCTCTTTAAAAAATTTAATTTATTAGTTACGTAAATATTTTCAGTCATTTGTTAACTTTTTATATTCGTTGTGATGGGTATATTAATTAAAGATAAGTAAATGATTGAGATCAAAGGATAATTTTACTAATCTTTTCATAGTTTTTTAACATATTTAAAGCTAAAGTTTGAACTATGATCAAACTCAAATATGAAGGTCGAAAATGGAGTGACTAGTCCTCTATCCCAGACAATTGTTATCGTTTGCCTTGTACATTTCCTCTATCCCAGACAATTGTTATCGTTTGCCTTGTACATTTGACAATGTTCATTTCATCTCATTAATATATATGTTACGCATTAGTTTTTTGGCAGCGGTTACGTATTAGTAAAAATAAATCTTTTATATTTCTAAGTCTAATGTATTCATCGAGACGAATAAAACAAAATCTCGCATAATTATATTTTAAATTATATATATTGGAATTTATTTGAAAAAAATTCGCTTATAAATAAAGCGAAAAGTAAATGATAATAATTTAGTGAGATCAAAGAAGTATTATTTATTATAGGTTACAAGTAGTTGCAAAAGCAACAGCGGCCTTAATAAGCCGTGGACCGCGGTTCATTCGTTTCGTATAACCGGGCCCAAGTTGGTAAGTAGCGCCTCACCTGGATAAAGGAAAGGACTACGAATCGTTTAAGGGTGAGTGTAGTACTAGTATCTATTGAAATTTATTATGGTATAGCCCGCCGTAATTGTGGGACTACTTTGTCTCATTTTAGGTAGCACCAAAACGAATAGGAATACGGATACGGGATACGGCATCCCATGAAATTTAGGAAACGGGACACGTCATTTAAATATAATAAAATATATATTTTATGGTTATAAATAACGTATAATTTTATTTTTATCATGTATTTGAAACTAAATCTAAACCAGTAAAAGTACAATTTAACCTCTATTATAACTAATTCTCATTTTTGCACTCAAACTCATCTTTTAATCGATCTTTTTTAAAATTTTATTCCTCGTCTAAACTATAATATGTTTAGCGGCCATGTGTCCAACGAGTGTGGGATGTCCGAGTGTGAGGGGTTCGAGTGTCGGATACGGTGTCGAACATGGGACGACTAATTAGGAGAAATGTCCGTGCTACCTATGTCTCTTTGCAAACTACAAGCTGCTTCAGGCCGAGCATCCATTCTTCTGATTTATACATTTTAATTTACCACGCTTAATAGATTTCAAATACGTATTTGTTATTTGAAATTATGACGTCGTCAATTACAAATCAAACGGTCTCAAATATTATGTATATATACATTTATGTGTCTCCAAAAGTATAATACAATTATAATTAGGGTTTTCATATAATAAGTGGAACAAGCCTCTGAATTTTATTTATTTACTTTAAGAGAAAATTGTTGATTACAGTCTTTTAAAAATCACTTTTTGAAAATTATAGCCTTATAATTTTTGTGTGAAAATTACATCCATAATATCACTTTTCTTTGAAAATTGCACCACGATGACGTTTCCGAGCAATTTTGTCAAAAAATTGACTGATATATATACCCTTGCCTATTTCTTTACTTACCCAATTTTTTTTCATTTAACTCTTTCATCTTCCTCTAACATTTCCCCCAATTTTTCCCAAATCTTAGATTTTATTTTCTCTTAAATTTATGTTTATTTTGTTGTTATTGGTAGTGTTAATGAAATTTGATATTGTCCACAATTTTTCATTTTTCAATTGATTTAATCGAATTTTAGGGGTTTTAATTTGAACAAAATTGAAGAACCCTAATCATTTTCAATTTGGAAAAAATTAAAGAACCCTAATTATTTTCAATTTGAGGAAAATTAATGATGAAGAACGTTAATTATTTTTTGTTTTAAGATACAATGGAAATCAATTTGTTGTTTTTCAATTGATTGAATCGAATTTTAGGGTTTCAAGTTGGGGAAAAATGAAGAACCCTAATTATTTTAAGTTGGAGAAAATTGAAGAACCCTAATTATTTTCAATTTGGGGAAAATTGATGATGAAGAAGACTAATTAATTTTAAGATACAATGAAAATAATAGAATTACAATTCAATTAAATTGAATAAGGTAGAATTAGACTAAGTGAAATTGTTGAAGAAATGAAGAATTAGTGAAAAGTAGAGTTGTAATATCTGATTTGGGATCTTATATATAAAAGCAACAACCACAGTGCTTAGGTGTCGCACTGTGGTTGAAACTTCATTTTTTATTTTATTTTTAAAAGTGGCCCACCATGTTCTCCCGTCTCTTTTATTTCTTATGCAAGCGCTTTTATTTCCATCCACAACAATAAATCTAACAAATTACTCATATATGTGGATTGCATATTAAATAACTAGATTACAAATATAATTAACAACTTTTATAGTTAAATTATTATGGTATAAATAGGAAAATTATTGAACAATTTTTTTAGAACACCTATTATTATAGGAAACAAAATGCAGAAAAATAAGTCAAATAAAGGGAAAACAGAAATTGTTATAAAAAATAGATAGGGTGAGCATTAACATGAAAAATATTCACATATGACGTTAAAATTAAATAAGTCACTATATCTATTGTGTTCAATTGCTCATAGGTATGATTCACATACGATGAACTTTGTATGAAATATGAAAATTACTAAGATCGATGGATAAATTTAACTAAATCGAAAAAAATCAGAAATGCTTTGATAAAAAATAAAAAGCAGAATAATAGAGAACAAAAAAATATTCATAAGCATAATTTTTTTTTATTGAAATCTGAAAAATACGGCAAAAAAATTACTTCGTATGAAGGATTGCAACGAGAGAGAGAGAGGAAATGGGACATTGCGAGTTCAAATGATCTTGAAATGGCGAGTGTAACAAATTAGGTGAGACGGAAATCAAATGAGAAGGCGTCAAGAAGGAAGGTATAAAATACGGATTAATATGTTATGATAATGTAGTTAGATTTAGGGTAACTGGCTATGGTGGGTTGTTATATGGGCCGTTAATGACATGTTTTTGTACTTGGTCTGTTTTGGGTAAACTCGCTCAAAATAAGTCTAAGTTTCGACCCTTGTTTCAAAAAAATTACCATAATTTTAAACGATTTTACGGGTTATGATTTTGTATATTTTTCTTATCTCATTCATTTATTTACTTCAATCAAATATGTTAAGAAAAAAATTAAAAGATATGCGACAAATAAGTATATATTTATTACAATTTAAAAGTACGTTCTTCCAAATTCACGGGTTTGTGTAAATTAGAACAATCATAAAACAAATTGCAAATGATTGTCTCCCATTTAATCAAACGAAAAAACCACACGCGATAATTTAAGCATTTTGGTGCAATTTGCAAGGTTTTGTTTTACACATGTTTACGTATTATAGTTCTAATACATGGGACCGTATTTCAAATTCACTCATACACGTATAGTATGTGTAAATTCCATATTTCAAATTTCACAATGTGGGTGTTTACACGAGTTCAGATTACAAATTCTTGATCAATCACGCGCTTTACTCAATAAGTTTAATACATATGTCTTAATTAACAGTCAACATGTGAAAACAATCATGTCCGATTTATAGGACATTATTATAGGTCGTTTGGTTCAGTAAGAGAATTGAAATTCCAAGGAATTAAGGGATCCCGTGATTTTATACATCACATGAAATAGAAGAAAGTTGTTTGGTTGGAATGTGGGAAGAGAATTCCACAAAAATTCTCACATATCTAGGAGGCTTAGGTAAGCAACTTCTCACATCATGGAGAAATTGAAGTTCCTAATTCAATTCACGTGATTTGAGGCAAACAAATAATTCACCCATTTTGCAAATCCCATGAATTGCACTTCATGTGTTTTAGACCGGGTAAAAAAACAACCCCTTTATCCACGGCGCTAATTAACACTCGATACATGTAAAACAATTACACGGTTTTATATTGTCTTATGTTGGTATTTTTGTATTCACATAGAATAATGTCTTCCATTTGAATTTTGCTTAATATCAACCTAAGTTAATGTTTACACACGGTCAACTCGATGTGGCCATTTCGAGAGTCACAAGCAAAAAGGACTAAAGATTCTTATTTAAATTTACGATCGTGAAAAACGCGCGTCCAATTTCGAGAAGTTATAGTACAGTACAATTATAATTATGATTGTACACCATTACTGCTCATTGTGTTATTTTTATTTTTTTAAAATTTTTCTACTTTTGTTATGATACGGAGTATAATATATGACTAAAAGTAATTGTTCTTTTTGTTACCCTATTTTAAAAATTATCTCCATATATTTAACCACACTAACTAGGTAAAATATAACCTTATTTAAAAAACAACTTATATTACCGATAGTTTTTACAATAGTTTAAACTGCAAGCCCGTGCAATTTGCACGGGTATAAGACTAGTGAACCTAAAATAATAGACAAGATGAAGGTAAGGGTATTTTGGTCAAAAAAAATGAACTTAAATCCCAAAAATTGAAATTGGTATGAATTTTCTGTCGGAATTAATATTTTGACTGTAATTTATGATCAAAAGTAATTTTGTGGGTGTAATTTACAAAAATAATAATTATAAGGCTATAGTTTTCAAAAAGTGATTTTTAAAAGGTTGTAATTAACAATTTTCTCTTACTTTTAAAATAATCCTCACATAAAATATAGAAAAACAAGGAAATTAATGTGAACTCGGAGCAACCCTTTATTTATAAGCAAATACGTGGCGGATGCAGGATTTTGACGTAGGGTGGGCACAAAATTTTTTTCGACAAAAAATTTCTTTAATTTATAACGCAATTTTTTGTTTTGAATTTTGTTCTAGAATATTATGGTATAATGTTTAAAATGAAACGAAAAAAAATTCTCAACGGATGTTTTTAACCTTACAGAATAAAGAATTTAATATATTATTAAGAATAACAATATATATTGGGGTACAATGTTTCAATCTCAGTAATTGTCTAAAAGAATAATTTGACAAGTATGTTTAATAATGATATAATAAATTTTAATAATCAAAGGAACAATCAATAGTAATGGGTAGTGGTTAACTTGTTAGTTTAGTACCTTGAGGTTCAAGGATCAATCCTCTTAACAAGCAATTTATAAGATGGCCCAAAAATAGTTTTCTGAATAAAAATGTCATTGGTAAGATTTGAACCTGAGTCTCCTTTGCATTAGGACAATACTCTACCACTTGAGCTACAAAGTTATTTTGATATTTATTGACACTTATATATAATTATTTTCTGAAACTCGGGGGAGGGCACGTGCCCACCCTTTCCCTCCCCCAGATCCGCCCCTGATTATACGTATATCTTACATAATGATTATTGGCTTTGTAACGTAAGTACGTAACATGTGAAAACACTGCAGGGAATGAGAAATGTGATGGGAGGAAGTTCAAGCTTAAAGTCTTCATCTTGGGGAAACAAAACGGGATTAATCCTTCAGCCAGTTTACTGTTGTAACGGGATCCACCCTTTGGAACATGTGAAAATAATGAAGACAATTATGGACCAAAAGAAGCAGTCCTTTGAGGCCCATTTTCCCTACATCTTTCTTAAATTGTTCAGTTATTGTTTCGGCCCAAAGGTTTGTCCATTATTATTAGATTAATCCAATCTTAATTATTTCTTTTTTTTATTAATTTGCCTCAATCCTAAATTCTTTAAATTGAAGGCATTGTTCTAATTTAAAAGATTCTCAAAGCTTTTTTGTGGCAAAAAATAAAGTAAAATTGAGAGAATTTATAAATTAAAATCATAGCTTTGTTGTGTATATATACGGTAAAATACATTTCAGCACTTTGATTAATTTTCAGTTCCAACTTTTCTTCTTAAAAGTAAATATAATGAGAGAAAAATGAACAAATAATAAGATACTTACAATTCTAAAAATAAACTTCCGCATTACTCTGGTGCACAAAATTTAAGGAACCACACTACCCGTCATACAATTAAATTTGTACCACACAAACATATACCAAAAGTAGAAATATAAAAATTATTGTGAATAGACGACAAATGAAATATGAAAGTTTATTTAGAATAAGAGGGAGTAACTATTAACAAATCAAGTTTTTGAGTTCGGTCAGGCTTTGGGTCATGCTTTGGGTCAAGCTTGAGCTTGAGCTTAAAATTTTTAGCCGATCCCAAGCCTACTCAAGTTGAAGCTCAAATTGTCTCGTTTGTACCCCAAGTCGTGAGAGTTTGAGACCAAGGTATACTCTGTAATAATTAGGTAATATAAATTAATGAAACGCAAAAGTGACAAATGATCGGAAGTTCAATTCCAGAGATATAGAATTTAGAAAGTAGTTTGTAATTGGTATAATGATGTTAATCTTTTGTATTGATTGATAGAATGATAAACTAGATAAGGTGTTAGAGTACTGACTGTTAGAAGTGGTCACCGTCCAAAATCAAACTCAACAATATAATTTGTTTTACTATTCTCAGTTATATATCTGAGTTTTTTAGGCATTAATAATATGACTCATGAGTACCAGCTGGCTTTTTCTTGTATGCGTGATACAACATTAAATAAAATTTTAAAATTTGGCAAAATATCGTACCTGATGCCTACATTATATTTGGAAAATCAACATTTAAGAGCCAAATAAGATAGGAGAATAAGATCCATCATTAATATTTTTTTTTGAAATCGATCCATCATTAATATTGATCAGGAAATTACCGTTGATAGATACAAGTAGTACAAAATGATATAAACAGTGTTGCATTGCAGGTGGCTAATTGGTTCAGCAACAGAGTATTATTCAACACAAGCTTCCTGATTTCAAACATTATGGGTCCATCTCATGTGTTGATGATTGCCGACAATCCTGTCACTTTTTTAAGAGTCAACATTTCTGCCCAATCTCATGTATGTATATCTTCTTCTGTTGCCACTCCTATCTCCCTTTTCGTAAAAAGTTTCATACTTATCGTCAACACAAACTATAGAGTAAGGCAGTATTTTACTGTGAGATGCTCATTTTCGTAACGCAACACGGTTTATATTAATCTCACGCATCAACAACTGTTGTATTATCAATGTTAGTGAATTTAATGGAAGTCTAACAAATTTGTTTGAGCCTCACATTTTGCATACTACTGACTAAAAACACACAGTAGAGTCGGGATTAATTACGAATAGTTGAGTTGGATTTTAACTTGAGACATCTGAATGCTACACGTGTATTAAAAACAAGAATCCCAGATGACATTTTTAGGAAACTATTACGAGTCTGAAATTACTCTGTATATGTCTTAGTGTAAGACATTAATAAGTAAAAGGTGACGTTAACTTAATTTTGATATTTTTGTATGGGTATCCAGACCCCACAATCTGAAGGATAAAATTAGTCTAAACATGTTTGTCCACGAAAAAGTTATTCAGATCAATGTATCAGTTTTGTTATTTGATGAGTTGGTGTGTTTTTGAGCAGGCTTTGACAATGCACTTGGTGAGTTACGGTGGAAATGCCGATTTACAAGTTATGGTAGCCAAAGATATAATCCATGATCCTCAATTTTTAGCAAATTGCATTCAGGAATCTCTCACTGAAATGAAGAATTGCATCACTGGAACTCAGGAAAAAAAACAAGTTTCGATATGTTGTGATCATAATATCACAGATTGATCTACCATTCTTGTTCGAGTCTTAAGGAACAATGTTTATATATTATATGTGTCCCGTGATTACTCTATGCTTCTAGAAATATTTAGTATTTGGTATTGTGACAATATATTGAATCTTCGTACTACTACTTTGAGTTAATGAATTTTCGAACGTTCTTAACTAGATTCGTTACTGAGTCGCCCTGCACAAACAACGCATTTTCACATAAATTATGCTTGCTAAGTTACCATAAGCCCGACATGTCGTGCACCATAAAATGTATATTGGGCACAATCCATGTCCGGTCTAAGCGTCTATTTGATTCTCTCTATTCCCTAACAGCAAATTGTTGTAAACCATTCCTCACTATGAGATTTTGACTTGTATCCCAGAAACGGTTATTTTTAGATTGACGCGGGATAAAAAAAAATATGTGTCGTCATCTGCCCAATTTACTGGTGAACAATCTCCACAATTTCTTGATGAGGAAGTTGATAACTTTGAGAAATTTAGCCCTCATCGATAATGCATTTTCCAGCATTCTAGCCGAGAATTGTATTCCTTGTTTAACATATAAAATTCATGTTGGCATGTTGTTACTTGCCTGTTAAACACAATATTACACTCAAAAGTAATTAAACTTTCTTCTATCTTTTTATTCGTTATCAATTAATTACTCCATAAGTGAAAATTAAGTATGGATAGTATTAACGAGGAACAATTTGATTACGATGACAAGATTGATGACAATCAAAATGTCAATTTTGAATCAGAGCAAGTGATCAACCTCGCAATGGGCCTTAAGTATCAAATTGACATAGAAGCTCTTAAAGAAGCATTTTCTAACTTTGTGATGATCAAAAACTCCAAATTTTGCAGCATTATAGTAAAAGACAATAAAGGTAGAAAACAATGGAAAAAAGTCCATGTCAACATCAATGACCACATCATAATCCATCACCATCAATCTCCGGCCACCACCACCGCCACCACAACCATTGAAACGTGCCCCGAAGATTATAAGGATGCTGCAATCAATTCCTTCTTGATTAATGTCTCAAGCTCAACCCCACTAGTTGATGAAAACAAACCATTATGGAAGTTACATGTGTTAATAGACTTGAATTGTGTGGTATTAAGAGTCCATCATGTCTTAGGTGATGAGTTTTCCTTGATGTCTATGCTTTCGGCTTGCTTTGGCCGAAATTCGGATCATAGTTCAAAGCAAATGGGTAACAAGGATGGTCATCAAAGGGTACATAGTACTCTTGACAAAAAGAATTATGAGAGAAAGAAAGAAAGTTGGGGAATACTCCAGAGTATATGGTTAACTTTCGTATATGTGCTAAGTTTTATAGGGCGGGTTTTGTGGATGAAAGACAATTTTAGTCTGGTAGATGAGAATAATAAGGCTAAACTTTGGCCAAGTAAATTGGTTACGGCCGAGTTTAAGCTTCAAGACTTTTGGTTTATCAAAGCAGCAATTCCCTACACTGTAAGTTGCATTCATTTATAAATTCACCGATAAGATGCTGGTTAATGTTGACATCGTTTGACAAATAAAAGTGCGATGGAGTCAATATTTTTTCCGACATGACACGAACTTATAGTCTTTTAAATTGACATAAATGACTAATTTTTTCTAACAATTCCTGTAGACGATAGATGATGTCTTCTTAGGGGTAATATCATGTGGACTATCCAAGTATCTTCATCTCGAATCAACAAAAGGTAACAAGTCATGTTGATTTCACCTGTTTTAATTGGTCATAACTTAAAATTGCATCCTCTTTGTAGTTAGGCTGAAGGAGCAACGACATCGTGTTGCCGCGATTCTGAAGGCCAATCCACGCAAAAATCCTACCGTCTTACAGGTTTTCTTTCTATGCCCTCGTAATTTGGAGTATGTCATTTTCATTAATGGATTACTTTGCTTGATTTCATGAAATAATGCAACAATGCTTGATTTGGTTAACAGAAATTTATTGATATGATAGAATTAGAAACCAGCTCGAGATCATCATCATCATCTACGTCAGTAGTAGAGGGAGATCAAACAACGACATTTTTACTACCGATTTATTGCGGTAAAAGTCTTCATCCTTTGGAGCATGTGACTGTAATGAAGGCAATCATGAACAAAAAGAAGCTTTCATATGAAGCTAATTTCATCAGCATTGCTCTTAAACTCATAGCTTCTTGTTTAGGTCCAAAGGCAAGTGTTGTTTTCATTTTATAAAACGTTTGGTGACGAATTCTTGTCTTCAATTGAATCAGTAGAAACGGACTCTTGGTTTACCTATTCTAACCTATTTATAAGAGTAAAATTACGTACATCTAATTTAGTGACTAATGTCAACTAGCCTGATTGTAATGTAGGCAGCTAATTGGTTGTACAACAGAGCATTGAAGAATTCAACTTTACTGATATCTAACATCAAGGGACCAACAGAAGAAATAGTGATCGCACAAAATCCAGTCACTTACATAAGAGGGCACATCTCTAGTACCCCGCAAGTATAATTTCTACTCTTGGACGTTATTTTCTTTCAAAATGTCACAAATTCGAAAAGGAAACAAAAATACTCCGTATATGTTTGTACCCTCGGTAGTGCTAATGATTCAATAGTTACCTAATACAAAGTATAATATTATGTTTTTTCGAATCAGTTTAGTTTAATGACATATATTATGTGAGTATGTTACCAATTTACCATATACTCGCATTTCAGTAGCACTAAGTGTGCGGTGCATTCTAATGTCGTTGATTTGCTAATTGAAACATTTTTTCATGATTTTGTCAGGCGGACATAACCATAAGTATGATGAGTTATGCAGGAAGGGTAGACGTACAAGTAATGGTGGGAAAAGAAGTCATTTCCGAGCCACAATTACTAATCAAGTGCTTTCAAGAGTCACTCTTGGAGATGAAGTCTTACAGCAAATTGATTCATCTCTTACTGGGTACTGGAAATCCAACAGATTGGTTTCTATATGTTTAATTAAGTTTTTCCTCTCAAAACAAAGCCCAAAATCAAAGAATACCAATTAGAAATAGTAGGTTTGAGTGTTTGACTATCGATGTTAATGAAACGTGTCCGGAATATGAGCATGCATTTAAACTAAAACTAGTTTTAATTTCATGTAATTTTTACACGTGTTTGTTTTAAAAAAAAACTTTAATAGCATCAAATGGTATATAAATATATGCAATGAAGATTATTTTGTCATAAAATTGTATAATTTGAAAAATTCACTGCACAATCAAATAGAAGATTGTTATTTTTTTTCAAACTTGGAGAATTAGTAATGAACTGAGAAACTTAAAAATAATATTGCGTTTTATGTTGGATGTTAAAATAGTTATTAATAGTATATAAGGTGAAATCAAAAGATACTTTCTCCACATGTGATCTTATTAAGTACCCATTTTGCTTTTGGCGAAGGGGCGAGTGCTAATCATGTGTAGGCCGATTATTTAGCAAAGAGTAAGTGCGGTTTGATTAATCATCGCATCACTATTACATTGGAAAGTTAATAAAAAAATGAAAGTAAACGAGCTTTTCCCACTAACTTTAGAAAGAGGGGAGGGAAATTTTGGCATGAAAATTTAAATTTTCCCCTTTACAACAAATCAGCAATTTAAAAATCCATTATTACACTTATTTACACCAAACAATTATGCTCCACCAATCTTACGTAAACAAAATATCATAACCATTATTTTAAACCAGCCAAAATATTTTTCAGAAATTACACAGCTCATTAGTTACATAAAACACATTTCTTCCATAAATTACACAAAGCTAAACTAAACTACGTAATGAAGAAGCCAAAAATATGACAGATTATGAGAGACATAGGATTGTTTTTCCATTACTTGAGAACATGAAAAATGGTAAACCGACCCAGTAGATGATGGAAGAAGTCCAGGCTTTATTCAATGTGTCAAGGAAAACATCTTTAATCTATGGACAACAGCAAAAAAGCAGAGGAATGATCAAGTGTCAATCAAGGTAACAAGCAAAATATCGGGGAAGAAGGGCGGACAAACAATACCTTGTCCAATTGAAGCCATAATAACACTTGATGTGTCAAAGAGAACAAAATTGAAGAGGTTATCAAGGGCTATAAGGCATGCACCATCAATATGTCATAGATAGGTGAAACAAGGGCTTATCAAGTCTCGTACAAATGCAAAATTTCTAGATTTGACCTAAAACAATATGTACATTAGGTTACATTTTGTCATGGGTAAATTAGTGTTTGATTGGTTGTTGAGGTATGTTATGTACAAGGATATGAGTCATATATTCATATAGATGACAAATGGTTTATATGATAAATCCAAAATGCAGGTATTATATTGGGAACAATAAATCAGCTCTTTATAAAAGTTGTAAAAGCAAGAAATACATAACAAAAGTGATGTTTTTGGTTGTTGTTTCCAGGTCAACATACAAAGACAATGAAGAGGTTTTGTTTGAATGAAAACTTCGTATTTGGTCATTTACTTATGAAGAACTATCCAAAGGGAAAAGTAAGAATAGAGTAGTTGGTACATTTGTGACAAAACTAATAGAATCCAAGACCAAGAAAGTAACTAAATAAACATTTACCAACTTAGTGATACCAGTCATTAAATAGAAATATGCAGCATTTGCATACAAGGAGATAAGCATTCAAAAGATAATGCTAATATAAGCCTCATATAAATAGGAAAGATAAAGATTTTCTAGAAGCAACAACATAAGACAGTTTCAATATGAAGTAGTTAACCCAACAACCAACCAACTCCCCTTATTTAAACATTTTGGATTTGAGGTTTTTTAGGTTCATACAATCTTTACAAGATGAATATCCATTAAAGACAATGGAAGAGTTGGTGAAGAATGTTACTAATAATAGTATGATACGAAACAGAAACAGCTGAAACTACTTTAGACAATGCGTGGCTAAACTTACAAGCTTGTATGGTGGAAATAATGACAAAAAGTAGAATAACAACTACCCAATGTCACGCTTAGAAAAGGCTTCACAAAGGAGGCAAGGGACACTTCCTAAAAATTTAGTTGTTGATGAAGACTTGGTAAGGGAGTGTATTAAGTTTTAATTACTTGTGGATGGACTCCTAATAGACATAGAACAACTGTTGTTAGATGTAGGTATCTAAGTTCCATTTTGAATAATGTAGGTGTTTGTTTGTTTGACAAACATCACAGCGTATGTTTATGTATAAGGTTATTTTGGTGTGAACTCATGTAAGATAAATAAATGTATTCTTACTTTGGTTAATGAACTCCGGTAAGATAAATAAATGTATGACATGAATGGAATTTATGTTTATTAATGAAGTTTGTAAGATTTATGCAACAATTAGATTTCTCTCGGCAACTACATTGTCCTCATAAAGTAATTTGATTCATATGAGTGCCTCATCAAAAGGATTAATTAATTTCATTAAGCTACTTTATAAGAGTAGCTCAACAAAATTACTCTTCTCAGTGGCATCAAATATGGATCAAGAACTATCTAACCCAAATAATAAAAGTGTCTCAACATGGTTGCATCAAACGGTGGCATTAATAACAACATCATAAAACCTCTTATTCTTTGAGTCATCTGATTACCGTCTAAAATAAAACTGGAAACATGTTGTCAAATCCTCTTAGTCCAAATTGGACATTCACTTAGATTTACTCTCAGCAAGCATCATTAAGTAAGCATTACCAATCGGCAACACCAATCACAACCCAAATAAACCTACAACATCAGAAATCATCAATATCACCACTTAAGAACAACAGATACATTCCTGACTTCGTAGCATACATAAACCATCAACATAATAGCCAGATTGAGTGATGAAATATGTTATTATATCCCACTAAATATGCAATGACTCATGTTCAAATTGTGGAAAATAGAAGATGATCATATTGATGAGTTATTTTCTTGAAAAAGTTTAAACGCCTGTGAGAATAAACACTACAATAAAAATGTGAGAAATGCCTCAAGAAACTAAAAGCTCCTTGAGACAAAAGCAAATAATCTAAAATTAAATAATAACTAACAAGTAGTAAAATAAATCGTTTCCCCGACAACGGCGCAAAAATTGACAACGCTAAAGTCGTATCACCTCAATCAAATAATTGCAAACGGACACTAAAAATGCAAATAGTGAAGTCAAGAGTCGAACCACAAACAAACGTGACAAACTACTTATTAGCTAGGAGTAGATTCAAGACTATTGGGTCACATAGTTGATTTATTTGGTTTACAGTAACTAAACAATTGTAAATCAAGACGATATTAAGTATATAAAATAAGTCTAGGGATTTCGGTTCACTGCGAATATCAATTAGGGTATTTAGGGTTAATTGACTAAAATTGACTGACTATCTAAGGCTATACATTTTGTCGGTGCGATATATCCTTTAGATTTGCACTTAGCATGCTGTCGCTATAACTAAGTCGTTCTACCTAATTATTGTAAGTCTTTCTTAGTATTAATCCGGTTAGAAATAATACTAATTCGTGACACTAACTAATTAACCTCGACCGGTAATTAATCAATTAGATTAATAAACAAATAATAGGCGATAATCGATCTAAGCAATTAATTAATTAATTACTATACCTGCATTTAATATTCATCGATCCCCTTCAACCGTAGATGGAGAATTAGCTACGCATGACAATAGAAAGAACGATAGATATAATTATAGAAAACATAAGAATAAAGATTGTAAATACCGAACAATGATTGATTGGAAGATTAAAAATATGAACGATCTTCGTAACCAATAACATAAAGGGGGTTTTGTAAGGAAAGCTCAACTAAACTAAATTAAACTAGGAATTTAAGATTAATAAAAGCATACCACCTAATTATTTAGAGGCGGCAATCAGTGACACGTCCCGAAAATACGACACGACCCGACACGAAATTAGCGGGCTCGGCTCAAGGTGTTTCGACCCGTTTACGTAATTGGGTCGAGATATTTTGACCATCATAATAGCAAATATTTTGACCATCATAATAACAAATTCTCAAGATATTACTAAATTTGAGTAATTTTTTTAAATAAGAAATAGTTTTCAACACAAAAATGTTAGTAAATAGTTCTGTTTTAATTTTCAATTTTAAAAATAAGATCTACAAAAAGTTAACAAAATAAATGAACTATAAAACTCCGTTAAGTAGATTTTAGAGCATTCCGTTAAAATAATACTCTAAAAAAATTCGTTATGATATTGAGTTTATCCATTAAAATGGGTAGATCTAAAAACTTTGTTACCATGTTTTAACACTGAATTCGTGCATTTTTTTCACGGATTTAAAACATGTGTAAATTTCAAACCCTTACAACTTTTGCACGTGTTTTAAACTATCATCATTATAAAACAAATAGAGTATAAAATATATATAAATTTTGGTTTAGCATTTTTAAATATTAATCATTATATCGATGTTTTTAAAACTATATCATGCAATTTTGCACGGGTTAAAAACTAGTGGGTATCTAACTCTACTCCAAAACCCTCCAACCAAAATAATAATGAATTGAACGAATTCTAATCAATTCCAAAAGTTCTAACCAAACGCCCTCTAAGTTTGTGTACATATTGCTCTTCACCTTTGATTTTTATGCGCAACATGTCTTTTTGTCGCTATAAATTTTTTTAATTCAACATAATCCATGTACCGGAATTCTATATCCAATATTTTAAATTTGTGCACTCTATTGGAGATCAATGAGTCTCCCTTAACATATACAGATAAGATCAAGTAATATTCATTTTTATGAATTGGACAAAAATAAAAATGTCTTAGCTAGATTTGTATGTGTATGCAAATGAGTTACTCCCTCCATTCAAATCCAAATAACAACTTTACTTTTTTTTTATACTATTTACAAATCAACTTTTAATCTCAATTTCTCTCAATACATAAGAAAAAAAATATTCATCTGGGGTCTCTTGTTTAATTCGTTTTTACGAAAGCATTTAAAATATATAACTTTTATAATTTCTACAAATACGTAGCTAAAGATATTAAACACGTAAAACGTGCGTTTACAAACGTGAAAAAGGTAAAGTTGTTATTTGGATTTGAATGGAGGGAGTATTATTTAGGGGTGGTGCTCATTCATGAACGAGTTTTACTCTTTCATGGACAGAAATGACCATCTTACCCCTTTTATTTCAAGTCCCCAATTTTCAATCTTCTCTCTATAATCAACCGTTTTAGGAATTTTATATGAAAATAATAGAATTCTAGTACAAGGATTCGAAAGTACGCCTTCTCTTAATTGCATCAAATAACTGACGGATTCAAGAACAAAGTAGATCAATCTTTGTCTTCTACCCTATTCGTGTAATTGATGGGGAGTTACAGGCCTTTCCTTTTTTTAATTAGAATTAACTAGGACTCATATTGCTACTTAGTCTAAATCAATTCTCTTGTAACAATTCCTTTTACAACAAACCCTAAATTTAATTAGTTCAATTCAATTTCATATAATATAATTAATGAAGTTACAAATTATAATTATTAATTGATCGATACGAAAATTATCATCTATAGTTGTGTAATTTTGACGAATTTGAGAAGTTTGATTAATTTTGTGAGAGAGAATTTTAGAGAGAGTTTTTTTTTTCTGTTTTGAAGCAAAGGGCGAAAAATGAAAAGCTAATGAAAAAATGTCCATAACAGGGTAAAACTCGTATATCAAAGAGCAACTACTTTATTTAGAACGTTATTTAGTCCGTTTTAAACGAGAATTTGTTATCGGACACAAGACCAAACCGTCTAACGCGTTTGGCATTGCGTTTGGCGTTAGACAAGTCTAATAACTCTAATACTATGAAGGGCATAAGCGGTAATACAAACTCTTCTCTCACCTCTCATAATTCTCCCTTAATTCCATCATCTTCAACAAAACAACCATCAATTTCCTCCCCTTAATTATGGCGACGTCGTCAACTCTCGACCAAGATTCGACCGCCACAGCATCGCCATCGTATTCTTCTAAGGAGGAGGAGATTCCGATCCAGCCGGAGAAAGCTTCCGCCGCCACCGACGCCGCATCGCGAACGGCGGCGTACGATGACGACGATGATGAAGGGGATGTTTGCAGAATTTGTCGGAATCCAGGTGACACCGATAATCCTCTGAGCTATCCCTGCGCTTGTAGTGGAAGTATTAAGTTTGTTCATCAAGATTGTCTTCTTCAGTGGCTTAATCACAGTAATGCTCGTCATTGCGAGGTTTGTTATATCGCCCCTATGTGTTGATTGTTTGATGTTAATGTTTTCGACTCGAAATGTTTTGGAATTCTACGGAAATTTCAAATTGTTGTTATTTAGTCTTGCTGATTATATATTCTGCACAGGAATCTGACGATCAGTACCTATTCAGAGCGTCTTTTTAGTGTCTATTTAATGTTAATACTCCCTCTGTCCCGCTCATTTGTTTACCTATTCCATTTTGGGTATCCCTTGATGGGCAATTTGATCCTCTGCACTCAATTTCTTCTACTTTTCATCTACTAATTGTCGCCTCCTCTTTTCTTGGTCTTTGTGCCAAAACAGAAGGTAAACAATTGGCCGCAACAGGGGGAGTAATAAAGTGTTCCTCTTGTGTGGTTAGATGATCATTTAGCTTTCCAGTGAGTCTTCACCTGCGGGATGAATCCAAATCTGGTTATCTTTGTCATTCTATTGTAGGGATTGATGTGTTAGTGTCATATATTACTATATTAGACCATCTCGTATTCACTTTTTTTGTTAACTATGAGTAGTTTATTGTCATACCTACTTTTACCTTCTGTTTGGATGGAGTGATTTGGGGGAGAGGGAGAGGTAGATGACAAAATCCTTTGTTGTTTTAACAACAAAATGATTGGGCGGGAAATGGAGGATCAATATTCCTTTTTGCTACTCAAAAGAGTTTCCTTCCGATACGTGATATATTTGGAAGGAAAACAATCTACACGCTTCATAGATAGACTGCAAGCCCTTCAATCAGCTCCAATTTGTTAGCTTTAATAAGTTGCTATCTCCATCAGCTCCATTTTCTCGATGGTAAGATATGCACTTAATCTTCCGCATCAACTTAATCTTTTGGTTGAGATGGTTCTTTCACATGGTATCAGAACCTAATGATGTTGAGGTCCCAAGTTGAATCCTGAGAGCCCCTTAATCTTACATGTGACTTTCAGCATAAGGGTCTATTATCCGCTCTTCAAATCCACGATTTTCACGTGCGGAGGTGTAAAACTGTTCATTGGGCTTTAGTCATTAGCTTAAACTTTTGGTTGAAATGGTTTTCTCACATTCTGTCAAGCCTCTTTCCACACTCTTTTTCTCTCTATACAAAAAACATATTTTCATTCCCCTCCATCTCCTCCCTTTCCTTCCCCTCCACTCCCTTCCATTCCTAAAAGTGTATCTAAGCACACTCGTAGAATCATGAGGATGGAGGAAGAGCGGAGCTTCTCTATATTGATACAAGAGTTAAGTTGGAATTTGGAGATGTGGAATGCAATTTTTTCTGTTTATGTACGATGACAAAAAAACATAGACACTTGAATCAATCGATGAATTGCCAATAACTGGTATATGTATGATCCTTGTTTTGATTGCATATTTTGGAGCTGTTTTCAGGTATGCAAGCACCCATTTGCGTTCTCTCCTGTGTACGCTGAAAATGCTCCATCTAGACTGCCTTTCCAGGAGTTTGTATTTGGAATCGGGAAAAAAACTTGCCGTGTCCTGAAATTCTTTTCACGCCTTAGCTTTGTGCTCTCTGTTTGGCTACTGATTATCCCATTTATCACTTTCTGGATTTGGCGGTTGGCTTTTGTTCGCAGTTTTTCTGAAGCAAATCGTGTATTTCTCAGCCATATGTCGTCAACATTGCTTCTTACAGACTGTCTTCATGGTTTTCTCCTTTCGGCAAGCATTGTGTTTATTTTTCTAGGAGCTACATCTTTGAGAGATTATTTTAGACATTGGAGAGAGTTGGGAGGACAAGATGCTGAGAGAGAAGATGGAGGGGATAGAAATGGGGGCCGTGCAGTGAGAAGACCTGTTGTACATGGTAACAGAGATTTGGTTGTTGATGTTAATATTGACAATGCTGGGGGAGCCCAAGGAATTGCTGGAGCTGGTCAAATGATTCAAAGAAATGCAGAAAATGTTGCTGCTCAATTGGAGAGGCAGGCGGCCCGTCTTGAGGCTCATGTTGAACATATGTTTGACGGGCTGGATGATGCTGATGGTGCAGAAGACGTTCCTTTTGATGAATTAGTTGGCATGCAGGGTCCTGTTTTCCATTTGGTTGAGAATGCCTTCACGGTGAGTTCATTCTTCGTGTTTATCTTAAGTCCTATGTTCATTGTGCAATGAGATGTAAGTTCATCAGGTCCGCCAGAATTCAAAGGGTAGGATCACCTCTTACATTTTATTATATGTGAATCGTGAATGATATACAGGACACTTTTCTCTAATATTGATGCCTCAGAGATGCATGATTGAGTGTGTTTGTCTCCCTGGAAAAAGACGGATCCTATTCTTAAGAGATCTTTTTTTCAATCTTTGTAGACATGTGGAAATAACCTTTGTTCAGCTGTGTTACTCCGACTCTCCGACAGTGTCGGGGTGTTGGACACGGCTATTTTGGGTGGATTTTCCTATTTTGTGGTCTAAATTGAAGTGTCGAAGTGTCATGTTGTGTCGTGTCGTGTCGAACAACGAAACGTGTCTGGCACGCGACACGACAGTTAAGTGAAGTGTCGGAGTAACATAGTTGTTCAGTGGACGTATTATTGAGGTTTGGTAAAAGAATAGGTGTTTTGATTAATGAAACTGAGCATGATGTTGTCATGTTCTTTAGGATGAGATGAACTAATTTTTTTGCCTTATGAACGTTATCTCCTTCATGACTATGGAAATAGAGCTTCTGATCTTTTTTATCATGTAAGCTGATAATTGTCTTCTTTCAATAATAGAATCCATTAATCAAAACAATGTAGCCTTAACCTTCTTTATGTTTGGGTTTATCTATGCACTCGAAAAATCAGAGGCTGTATGAGTTTCCCATTGTCACTCATGCAGTCATGCTGTTCCCATGTTGTCCTTTGTTAATCGTGTCATTCCCTTAATTGATTCTGTTTTCATGTTTTGATTTGACTGCAGGTTTTGGCGAGCAATATGATCTTTCTTGGTGTTGTTATATTTCTTCCTTTCTCACTGGGCCGGCTAATGCTACACTACGTGGCATGGCTTTTCACCTCTGCAACAAATCCTGTACTGTCTACAGTTACCCCCCTTACTGGGACTGCGCTTTCTCTAGCTAACATCACTTTAAAGAATGCACTGGCGGCTTTTACCTCTGATAATCTTGAAAGTAATCTTGTCAATGAGGTTGGTGAAAGGATGGGCCTGAATGTAAGTGCTCTGAGTCTTCCTTCCAACAGTAGCACCCTTTTACCGTCAGATATTCTGGAAGGAATGGCGACTGGAACGTCCAGATTTTCTGATGTTACCACACTAGCTGTTGGATACATGTTTCTTTTCTCTCTCATCTTTCTTTACTTTAGTGTGGTTACTTTCATTAAGTATGCAAGAGGGGAGCCCCTGACTATGGGGAGGTTCCAAGGCCTTGTTGCAATATTAGAGGTTATTCCGTCTCTTTTGCAGCAGTTCTTTGCATGCATGAGACACTTGATGACCATGATTAAGGTTGCCTTCCTTTTGGTTGTTGAACTTGGCGTTTTTCCATTGATGTGTGGTTGGTGGCTGGATGTCTGCACAGTAAAGATGTTTGGGAAATCAATGGCACATAGAGTTGAATTCTTTTCAGTTTCTCCTCTGGCTAGCTCTTTGGTTCATTGGGTTGTCGGAATTTGTTACATGCTCCAAATCAGCATCTTTGTTAGTCTTCTTCGAGGGGTAAGCCTATCTACTTGAGATGTGTATGTTTTGTAGTCTTCTGTCCCCTCTTATATATATTTTCTTCTGTTTGTTAGGTCTTACGCAGCGGAGTCCTCTACTTCCTCCGTGATCCTGCTGATCCGAACTATAATCCATTCCGTGATCTAATTGATGATCCAGTACATAAACATGCTCGTAGAGTGCTGCTTTCTGTAGCTGTGTATGGTAGTTTGATTGTGATGCTGGTTTTTCTGCCTGTTAAACATGCGATGAGGGTGGTGCCTTCAATATTTCCCCTAGATATTTCGTAAGTACACATTTGATGTTTAAGGCTGTTGACGTCCCTCATTTTTACTCTCACCCCTTCTGAGTCAATTATTTTTATTTAATTCGTACTCAATTTTTGTGTCTTCCAGGATATCGGATCCATTCACTGAAATACCTACAGGTATACTGGTATTTCAGATATGCATCCCCTTCGCGATTGAACATTTTAAACTTAAGACGACAGTCAAGTCTGTTCTCCGGCATTGGTTTACTGCTGTTGGCCGGGCACTTAGTTTGACAGATTACCTACTTCCTCAACCCGAAGATACAATTGCTCAAGATAACGGTGCTGCTGGTAGGCAGGACAGGTTACGAGGTCAACAATTGGGTGTAGTTGCACATCCGAATCAAGGTCAATTAGCACCTCATCCTGCTGCTCCAAATGATGAATCCCGTGAATCTGAGAATTCTGACATGACAGATGGAGAAGAACAATCTGACTCGGAGTAAGTATTGGTCTCATCTGGCCATAATCATCTATCTCACTTTGATGACAAACAGTGGCTTACCTATTGGTAAAAAGTTGTGGGGTCTTTTGCATGAATTTCTATTTGTATTTTTATCTAAAATGACGTTAAAACATTATCATGGTGTTGCCCAAAACTTACGGGCTCATATGACCCCACAATTTAGAGGGTGGCAAAGCCACTTATGACAGATTGACAGAATAAAGTGGTACTGTCTTTCTATGGTCAGAATCACAATCCAATATTTATATTCTTAGCCTGAGAGTCTTCTTATTGCCCCTTTTGCTATTGGTGTTATTGTTTATTGTGAGTTTGTGACCATGTTATGTCTCTGATCGTGATTTTCTAATTGCCTTTTTCAATTTTTTTATAGGAGGTATGGCTTTGTATTTCGTATTGTGCTGCTCTTGGTGGTGGCATGGATGACCCTGCTTGTCTTCAATTCTGCGTTAGTAGTCATACCTGTATCTATTGGAAGGATAATCTTCAACTCGATACCTCCGCTTCCTATAACACACGGCTTAAAGAGCAATGGTATTTATGCTTTTTAATTGGATTCTAGTTCACTGCACTGAGTTTTGGAAAACAATAATTTACTTACTCCCATTTTATTATTCTTAGACATTTATGCTTTTGCCATTGGGAGTTATCTCATTTGGACGGCCATTGCTGGAGTGAGGTACATGCTTGAACAGATCAAAACAAGGAGGGCAGCAGTTTTGTTTGGTCAAGTTTGGAAGTGGTGCTCAATTGTTCTTAAGAGTTCTGCACTCCTATCAATTTGGGTAAGTTTGCTTGCTAGTTGGTTCCTACTGAGGTCAGGGTAGGTATGGTGTATGAATAGTGTTTTATTACACACCCTAATGCCTCAAAGGTGCTCCCACCTATGGTCAGGTAAAGAGGTTTGGTTTTATGTACTCTTATGTCTTAATTCATGCACTGATACACACAAAGATGATGTCTTCAGATGACCCATGATGACAAAAGCGTTAAAAATTTCATCGACTGTCTTTTACTTCATTACATTCGAAGCACAAAAAATAACGCGTATTGATCCAAGAAATGGAAACAATCTGAAGCCATGTTGCTCAAAGCCTCAAACCTAAAGCCCAATATAAAAATGAATCATCTGCTTGTTAAGTTAATATTTACAGTATATTGTGGGTGTAGACTCAGTCTCTTCAATTGTTGACCCTTGGTCTTCCTAATTGCAGGTCTTTGTCATCCCAGTCTTAATTGGACTGCTTTTTGAGTTATTAGTTATGGTGCCCATGCGAGTACCAGTTGATGAGAGCCCAGTTTTCCTTCTTTACCAGGACTGGGCTTTGGGACTTATATTTCTGAAGATATGGACAAGACTGGTGAGTGTATCATCATATTCTGCTGCACAAATATTAATATAATATAAGATGTGGATGTTAATGATAGTGAAAGATTTGGTGTCATTAACTTCAATGAAGATAAATAACTCATTACTCGCTCCATGTTATTCACGCTCTTATTTTCAAAATCCCCCTCCTTATTTTGAAAAGAGGGAGCAGCATGTGAAACAGAGGTTAGCGAAAAAAAAGGAAAGATTCTGAAGGGGTAGCTATACATGGACACGAGACAACTTAAAATGAAATTGGGTATTATGAAGTCTATGAACAGACTGGTTACTAACTTCGGTTTGCTTGCAGGCTATGCTGGATCACATGATACCTCTAGTTGATGAGAGTTGGAGAGCAAAATTTCAGAGAGTGAGGGAAAGCGGGTTCTCCAGACTTCAGGCTTTATGGGTCCTAAGAGAGATGGTACTTCCAATAATAGTGAAGCTTCTAACTGCCCTCTGTGTGCCCTATGTTTTAGCTCGGGGATTGTTTCCTGTTTTCGGTTATCCCTTGGTAGTGAACTCAACTGTGTACCGATTTGCATGGTTGGGATGTCTGTGCTTGAGTGCGTTTGTTTACTGTGCAAAGAGGTTCCATGTTTGGATCACCAACTTGCACAACTCCATTCGGGATGACCGTTACCTTATTGGCCGCCGGCTCCATAATTTTGGGGACATTTCAGTTGCTAGAGGCATGGAAGAGGTTATTGGAACGAGACGAGAAGCTGACATGGGCCTAAGGCTTAGACGAGGAAACCTACTAGATGCATAGATCTGTAAGTCACCCATGGTCTCAACAGCAAACTTGTATAACGTGTTTGGTGTAAACTTTTCCGCTGTAGAGTGATCAGTTAGTTTGTGCATAACATCCTGCTGTAAATATTACTTTCCCTAATAGAAAGAGAAATATGTGTTTGCAGATTTAAGTCTAGTCTCTCGCAGATTTTACAACATCCATCCACAAAATCAAAACTTGGCTTTTGTAGAACACTCGCGAGTCAGGGTAGTGTTTCCTTGAAAAAAAGTCAGGGCAGTGGCTCAAGACGGTCATGCCGGATTTAATTTAGGTGAACTGATTTCATCGCTTCTGTTAATTTGGGATTAGGTCAGTTTGTTACGGTGCTATTCCGTTGTTATGATTCGTCTAGTTTGGTTTGGGTCATTATCGAGTCAAATACAAAGTTGAAAGCAAATGGCAGTAAAAGATCATAAGAGTCTCAAACCAAACAAATCAAATTTCTGATAGGTCCGAAATCCAGTCTCAAGCCAACACAACAGCACCCACCCGTGTAGTTTCTCAAAGCAATACTCAAAACCCGGACCTGGATCCAAATCAAAACCCGTAAAAGAAATTTGTGCCTCAAGGGAAGGCGTAGAATCCCACAACATAGGCTGTCAGAGTGTCAGCCAATGATACCAGCAAGCTGATCAGCAGAATTGTTAGGCAGGGCCGGCTGCTGTACGACATTGCGCAGGACATCCATGGCTTCGGCAACCTTGGATTTCAAGGCATCTGGTGATTCCAGCAAATGTAGTACCTCAGGCTGGTCCATCTCTAGCAGCATTCCCGTTACTTTCGCTGCCATTTCTGGCTCCATCTGCTCCACCATCGGATAAAGGTTCTCGCCCAACAACTGTTATTTTTCCATTGTCAGAGGGAGGTTATTCAAAATTAGAGCACAACTCACGTAAAATCATCATAATACTAGTTTATGACCAACTTTGTGCAAAAAGAAACACCTTCTACAGTCCAATAACTTGGGTTAGATTCGAGTTTAACAAATGCGTGTGCGACTTTGTGGCGAACACGTGAGGGAACAACGTGCATTTTGACTCTCACTGATAAGCGGGATAGTTGGATTAAAAGTTACTTTTGTGAAGAGATTAATTGAAAATAATTGATTGAACATAAAAAAAGCTTAACGGAATACAACCAACCAAAATTGAAAGGAGCTGAAATTAAGCCAGAAAGAACAGGGCCTAATAGTCATCAATACTCTGCGGTAGGACATATGAAAAAGAACTAACCAGTCTCTGACGATCAGGAGTAGCATTAGCAAGCAGGGTAGCCAAAGTGCCAACGGGAACAGAAGGAGATAAAGCAGCATCATGTAATGACATGCCAGCCATTTCAAACTGAAGACTGGGGAATGCACCAGAGTGTGGAGCATCCGGCAGCCCACGCGCTGGAGGATATCGGTAATGTCCCCTAGGTAGAATCTACCCATTCAACAACGCAAATATATAAGTCAAAACCGAATTTCAAATGACAATTTGTCTTTTATAAAATAGTCGCTAAAAGACCATATGTAAGACCATTTCATCAAAAAATTTAAAGAGCTACCTGCGGCTGCATCATAGGCATGGGCTGCTGAGTTTGCTGGCCTGTATGCCTGCCACCTGGGCGATGGCCTTGCTGAACCATTGGCATAAAAAAACTTGGCACGGGAGTGCCGCCCCTTATACCCGGCATGAGTTGGTGCTGATATCCGAATGCAGCCTGATCAAGATAATCTTTTTAAAAAAAACAAAAGATAATCTGAAACGAATATCCTACAACAAGAGCGATGAGACTACCTGAGGTGGTAGCATAGCAGCCGGTGGTTGGCCATAAAATATCGGCTGTGCAGCACCAGGAGGGTACATCGGCATTCTAGGAGCAGCAGATGCCGGAATTGCCACAGGGATCATCTGAGAGAACTGGGCCTGGGTACAGGAAACATGAAACATCATTTGAAACAATCAATTACAGGAATTTCTTTTCTATGATAACAATTTATTTGTCTTAGCAAAATGGTTATGAAATTGCAAAAATAGAACCGATACTGGCGATACCTGTAAGCTTGCTCTCCGATCTTCCTTGCGTTGTGCTAGCGCAACATAAAGAGGCTTGCTTACAATCATCTTATTATTCATCTCCGTCAACTAAATATATAACAAACATAAGAAATCTTATGAACATTTCAACACTGTTCTGTGCAGGGGAAGACATATTTTAACTTACAGCTCGAGAGGCTTCTTCAGCAGTCGAGAAAGCAACAAAGCCCGATCCTTTGCTTACACCACTAGGGTCGCGCATAACCTGCAAGAAGTACAGACCAAAATCAATAATCATAATTTCATTGGCAATTGGAAGCAGAAATATGAAAACACAGAAGTAAAAAACAGAAAGGACCAACCTTGCAGGAACTGATGGTACCAAATTCAGAAAATAATTCTTTCAGTTTATCATCATCAATAGTTTGATCCAAATTTTTAATATAAAGGTTAGTGCCTTGATATTTGTCCGCTGCATCTTTAATACTCTGCTCGAATCGTTGCTTCAATTCAGCTTCCCTTTCAGCCTTCTTCTGCGCTTTACCAACATACCACTCCTTATCGTCAAACTTTTGCCCATTTAAACTGTCAACAGCCTTAGCAGCATCGTCTGAATTTTCAAAGTTGACAAATCCGAAGCATTTTGATTTCCCTTCTGCATCACGCATCACAACTGCACTTGTGGTCTTTCCAAATTGACCAAAACGTTTTGCTAAATCTTCATCTGTCAACGACTCAGCAAGATTCTTGACATACACATTGGTGAACTTAGTTTTGTCTATAGCATTTTCTCGTTCTTGCCTGCGCTTAAAGGGTCCGACATACACTTGTTTGTCGTTTAACAACATTCCGTTGAGTTTCTCGATAGCCTTTTGGGCAGACTCTTGATCCTCATACTGCACAAACCCGTATCCCTTCGACTGTCCAGAAAGATCTGTGGCCACCTTACATGAAAGGATTTTTCCGAAAGATTGAAATGCTTCTTGCAATCCTTTGTTGTCAATGGACTTGTCCAAATTCTTGATAAAGATATTTCCAGCTCCACTCTTACGATCAGCAGGATCGCGATGAGAGTGCATTATCCTGATAGGCTTCCGATTGAGAGGAGTAAAATTCAAATGCTTGATCGCGCTTTCAGCTATAAATAATTTGCAGAAATTAGACATGCTTCAAGATTAAGCAGTTGAACATGGTAATAGGAATATTAATAATAATTGGGCCTCAACTATAACCTTAAGGTTTTGTTTCAGACGGTTCATCTATCATGGTATCAGAGCCAGTGTGACCGAAGGTCACGGATTCGAATCCTAGAAAGCTTTGGTTGAGATGATTCATCTATCACATGACATAATAACATTCAATGCATACACAATTTCTAATGTTTTAGGACTTCTCATATGCAATCCAGCATCAAGAAGAGACATTCTCCAAATAATGCATCCTAACAAATAACAATACAGCTTTAGAAATCGGCAAATTCTTGTTTCAGACCGTAACTTTTGGTCTGAAGCTTCAGACGGACCATATATGATCATTTTATAGTTAAAATAATGTAAACACAATAGTATGGTCAATGTTACGGCTTAGCTGTTTGTGTCAATAATGACCGCATTTAGTTGTAAAGTGGTTACAAACTTCCGTCGGAAGGTTTCAGACCAAAATTTTGATCTGAAGCAAGACCAACTGTTAGAGAACACCACATCATCCACCACATACCGGAAACAAAACCCTCAAATCTGCCACTCATGCCTTTACAAATTGACAATTTTCAATTGAAACCAGGAAATACTTCAGAAATCAGGTCCCAGTACTCTCTCAGTTCACTCATAATTACCCTTTTTACGTAGCTAAACAACATAAAAAATATTACTAAGAATTCTAACAGAAGAGACAACCTAGTACACCGTCTTTCTCAAATCTCAATCATTCGATTACTAATTAGTGGTGGAGTGAGGGGGCTAGCAGCGGTACTCAGCCATTTGAAAATTGAGAACTCAGACGTTTTTAGTTAAATTTTCGAAAAAGTGCTAAAATTTCAAATTACTCCTCTCCGCTGAAAATTTCCGCCCTCTTAAGGAGTATCCTAGCCCTGTTAAATTCAACAACGGTCTGGGCCTTATGAAGTGATAATTCTTCTTTCTTCTATCAATGTGGATAATCCTGGGATTTTCGGGTTTCTTCACAAGCCCTTTGATTAACATAAACCTCACAATGAACTAAAATAAATATAACAAATAATTGAGAAGGAAGGGAGCAACAACGAAGTAATGATCTTGGGTGCCAAAAATACAAACGTGCATGCATGATTTGACATTTTCACAGAAAGTAAACATCTACGTACAAATAATCGATAGGAAGTAATTAAAAAAAGACTAACCATGAAGACGGTTAGCGAAATTGACGTAGCCATAACCAAGAGAATGATGGGTGACGGAGTCTCTACAAACCCGAACCGAAACAACGTGACCCACTTGAGTAAACAGATCATATAGTTGTGCATCCGTCACATTATATTCCAAATCTCCCACGTACAACGACGTGGTCACCACTTCCACTCCACCACCTACCCCTACATCACCACCACCACCACCACCGCCGCCGCCACCGCCATCACCTGGAATTTGAGGAACTTCTGCCATGTATGCTACCAAAAACCTTGACTTTTTCAATCAAAAAACAGTTACTTTATTCAGTTTTTTAGAGTAAATTTGACCACTTTTTTTGGGTTTTTTGATAGCCCTTTTCCCTCTCCTCTGATTATTCGGAATCAAAGCAAACAATGTGTTGATATATGTACTCTGTAGTAATGAATTTAAGAATCGAAATAATAATGGGTGTTTTTAGAAATTTGTATTTTTCTTTTTTGGGTTTAATGAAAATTAAAGGAAGGAGAGGGAAGGGTAAGTTAGGGAATGTGAAAGGTGGTCGGAGATTCGCCGGACAAATAGGATCGGTGCCGTAAACGACGGCGTTGACGACGGAAGGTTGAGAAACAAAAAAAAACCAAAGAGAGAGAAAAATATACAGAGGAATGTTTTTGAGAGGGAAATTTACAAAGTTTAAGAAATTGTCAAGTGTGTTTTTGTTTGCGGTATATACAGGATGGAGGATTAAGGATTTATTCCGCGGGTTAGTGTTGGCCGTTAGATTAAAGAGCATGAATGCATGATCAAATTAATAACGTCCATTTGTAGGACTGAACAAATCGTCCATTTGAAATCGTCTAAGTAATAGTTTACAATACAAATTACAAACTACTTATATTTTGTTGTTTTGTCTAAATTGTTGGTCTCTATCTTTGTCATCTAAGTTAGAGCGGATCAAATGGCCCTGCCTAAAAGTCTGACCTGATTCGATCCATTTTTTTAGGAGTTGGGCTAAATTTTCGTCCTAAAAAAGCCCAAAGCTCAATCCAAGTGGCCCATGAAAAAAATTGGGCTGGATTTGGGCTAAGCTCTCGGCCCCAAAAAAGTCCAAAATCCGGCCTCAATTTTAATAGTTCGTGTAATGTATAGCTGTGTACACCGTATAAGTAAGCAAAAAGTCAAAAGTCGTTGATTATTGATATGTTACTGCCAACGATCAAGTTTTATATTCATTTTATCATATCAAGTTTTGGTTCATTTGACTTGGAAGTGTGAATTAGAATTTGTTTTTTTTTTTTTCGGTTAAATGTGAGTAGATATTATATTGCTTTGGAAAAGGCTATTACAAACTTAAGATAGTCCAAAGACTACTCTATACAATGAATACTAGCTAGCCAAATCCTATCCCTTCTCGTTAAGAATTAGAATTTGTTAAAATCTTGTTTCAAGCCTTTTTTAGTTGTTTTGTAATCTTGAATGTTAGCAGCTATAAATTTCGTTATATTATTTTTATACGTGCATTTTTTGCCTCTTTCACATTTTAAATGTGTCAAGAGTCTTAAGGACCAAAAAAGTCTGATCTAGCCCGAAGGCTCATTTGAGTCCACAAGGGTTGGATTTGGTCCAAAGAAAAAGGTCCATTGACTTGGCCCAGTCTGACCCGGCCCCAATGCATAGGCTGACACGTGCGGTTGAGACACGTAGTTTGGAAGGGAATAATCCGGTTAGCGCACGGTACCATAGGTGTGTCCCGAGAACCTTTTTACGGACTGAGGTCCGACTATTTGCTGGGTGGTGATGCGGTGTTGTCACATGGTCGTGGGTACATATGGGTATGTCCCGATACCGGTGTGTTGGTTGGAGAGTGGTGGTGATTTGAAACTTGTATTGTACATTCATGTTTGCATTTCATATTCATGGTTATTGCATGTCTTTCGTTATTGATTGTATTATCGAAACTAGCGTTTGTTCGTTGTGTAAATTGTCACATATTTTCAGTGTGGCCTGTATAAATTTATATGATACTTTCGATTATATGGGGATCAGTGTGACTTCCAGGTTTAGATGTGTCATGAACGGGATTGGGCCACGCTATGGACTTGGAGTCGAGCTTTTGGTCACTAGATAGATGTCTTAGACTTAGTCGAGTTATATTTCATTATTCACGTGCTGTATTTCATTCATGTAATTCACTAAACTACGTTATTTATGCTAAATGTTTCTCAATTGTAATTCCAACTTCATCGCCTCGCGAAACGGAGATGGTAACATTTCCGAATTACCTTGGTCGGGTAAGACGTGGTCTTACAATACTATTCCCCATTCAATTGAAAATCATTGGATGGATCAACAAAGATCACCCCAAAAATAGGTGATAATTACAAAAGACAAACGCAAATCAACTACATACTTCCTCCGTTTATATCCAAAGCGCATATATGCTTTTTGCACAAATATTAAGAAAGATATTAAAAAACTATTAAAAGTACATTTGAAAGTGTGTAAAATGTTTTTTTTATTAATTTAAATGTGTGATGGTGGATTATATGTGGGCTATGGAGTGACATTTTATGTAGATAAATGGTTTTCATAAGGGTAGTCTAGTAATTTTGTTTTCTTTTTTAGGAAAGTGGTAGAGTGGATATGAATGGATGAAAAAGGAATATATGTAGGTTGGATATGAATGGAGGAAGTATAATTTTGAGAGTACTAATTTATAACAATAAATAACTTAACTGCATTAATACGAACGGATTGTTTCAAAATATAATGCGACCTTTACTGCAACTGTGGCATAAACACGACCCTTATTCACGTGATACTACTGCGTCCGTCTCATCTCAATTTCACGCGAATAATAAGGTCCACGGCGCTTCTAATATTTGATTTTTATATATCATACAGGTATATATGTAAATTTTGATACAAATGATGTGATCTACGACTAGATAAACTACCTTATCACGAGTTTATTTTTGTACAATGAAGGCAGTGATAGCAATCTGAGGATACACACTTTGAATAACAGTATGGGCTGATAAAGAGGGGCTAATAGATACTTAGATAGTAACAGTATAGTAGGAGTTGGCTGATATCTCAGGTGATGACACCTCGCGTTCGGGAGAGTCCGGCTTCGGATAAGGTGGTGGTGGGCATCTCGACCTTGCAACTGATTTCATCACAGAATCAGTATACTCATTGTTTCTACCACCTGAAATAAGTAAAATAAATACTTGAGCATTGTACAAGGGCATTTGCTCGTGTCAGATATCGAACCAAAGGACATTAGCATACCTGGATGAAGTCTTCCAGCTTCAAGGAATGAAGTGTTTGGGATGAGTAAAATAGAGAGAAGAAGAATAAGATTGGTAATGAACAAGGCCTTCATTATGATATACACCAGGTTTTGTAGATTATTCACTACAGGCCGGACTACTAATGCCCTTTAACACTCCTGCTCTACTCCTATTTATATTAGCACGTAATGTATTTTTTAGTATTATAAAAGGCTTGGTCCATTGGGCAAGTAACCCCAATAATAGGTTTGAATAAATCTTACTTAAGACGGATATATCCTACAAAAATAATTTGTCTAGCGAGTAGCATTATACTTTTGTCTTATCTAACAACTTTGGTATTACTTAATCTGTCTCCAACTTGTAGCGGATATGTCCGTCTTTAATGAGAATTTGTGTAATAGATTAGTCCAAGGTCATATATGACTTACCACGTATCCATCATTTTATGTGAAATTTATGGATCGACTGTTCGATCTCAAGGGTGTATCCGTGTATGTGCATGAATGAACGGATTTAAAAGAAAAGGGATGAAGGAGTGATTCGGAGGAATTTGAAATTCATTGTTCAGCGTAAATGACTACTAATAAGGCGTTATATGTCAAAAATTCAACCGAAACTACGAAACTTCGGACCGATTATATGTATATAAACCTTATAATGATGAATGGTAACTTGGTAAGTGGTAACTTATATAGTGAATATTGTCTTTTACCATAGCGATTAAAACAGTATTTTTAAAAGATGTATTGGTTTTGCTTGTTATAGTATACAATTGACAAGTGGCAAAATTATATTGTTTGACATATTATTCATTCATATATTTGGAAGTTGTACTCACTTATTATAGATAGTATTCATTAATATTTGTTTATTTGAAGAGTTGACATTTTAAATTTACAATTGCAATAACGAAAAGAACCCATGAAGACTTTCTAAATTATATTGAAGCGTACAAAAATGACTTTGAATTATATTTTACTTGTAATCTTATATTGCTAAAAAATTAGAAACATAAGATCAATTGATTAGTTTGATGTTTCCTTAGCTTATCAAAAAAAAAAAATTGATTAGTTTGATACTCTATTGTGACATATCATAGATGATGAGTGATGATGCACACCTAATTTTTCCGAACCAAAAAATAATCACGTCACAATAGGTTTAGTCTATTAGTAAGTCTTGCTTGCGACGAGTCATTATTTGTAAAGGATATATTGTAAGATAAAATGGTACAAAATGAGTTAGTGGAAAAACGGGACCACATGAATAGTGTTGAAGAGAGAGAAAAAGTGGATATTTTGTGAGAGAAAACGGTATCCGTCACTAGTAAGTCTTGCTTGCGACGGGTCACCATTTGTGACGGATATTTTGTGAGATAATATGGATACAAAATGAGTTAGTGGAGAAGGGGGACCACATGAATAGTGTTGGAGAAAGAGAAAAAGTGGGTATTTTGTAAGAGGAAATGGTATCCGTCACAAGCTTACGACGGATAGTGCCGTTGCAAATAAGAATTTGTGTTAGTCTATATGTGGGTGAAACTGACACTTCTATGAGAGTTTCTTAGCCTGACACCATCTATCTGATGCCTTCTACTAATCAATGAGGTGTGTCTGGATTGAAGAATTTTGAACGAAAAGGGAGAGGAGAAAATTGAAAGGACTAGGAATTTATTGTTTGGCTAGTAAAATGAAAGTAGAAGTAGTTGGAGGTAAGGGAAAATGAATCCCTCTATTTCTCTCATACCAGGCAATGAGGCAAATTATAATTCCTCTATCACAGTGACACCCTCCCTTATCAGTTATCACTACAGAAATTCTCATTTCAAACCGTCATTATCCGTCCTCAGCGTAAGACGGGTCAAATACATACCAAATTACCCCCACTTGTCACCTAAAACAAGACAATTCTTTTGTCTTTATTACCCCACTTGGTAGTATTTGATCCGTCTTAATAAGCAAGACTTACTGTTATCAGATGTCTTTTTTTTTAGTAAAAGGTAAGTATAAGATAGATCAAAAGCATCACATGTACAAGAGAGTTCTATAGCTATTACATAAAATTGCTCTTTCTAAGCCATTCTATATCTGCTCTGTGGTATTTAGTTGCATCTTTCCTTCGGATTCTAGCTCTTATATCATCCACAATATTGGTTGCATTCTTCCGTGGTAAGGTAACATATAGGGCTGAGCAAAAAAATCGGATCCGATTTAAAAAACCGAAACCGAACCGAAAACCGCAACAAGAAAACCGAAAATTCGGTTTTTTTTCCGAATGCGGTATCCGAACCGGATTTTATTAAGCTAAACCGGTGCGGATACGGATTTGAATAATTGCAAACCGGGACCCGGATTTCGAACCGGTTATAAAAATTTTGAAAAAAAAAAAAAAGAAAAGTCTAACTAATAACGAGTACTACGTCTAATACTCTAATTATCTAAACACTAAACCAAATCTAAGCATTTACAATACACAGACAAGCCAAAATCTAAGCATTTACAATACGCAGACAAGTCAAACATGAAAATTTTATTGAAACCGGTTTCAAAACCGGTACCGGTAATCCGGATTTTCGGATCCGGTTTTCAACTTTTGCAAAAACCGGTATACCGGTTTAAACCGGTTCGGTATCGGTTCCTTAAAATACAATTTTTTAAAAACCGGGTACCGCTCCGGTTTGTAAAACCGGTGCGGTATACCGGTTTTGCTCAGCCCTAGTAACATAACTCTCATGCTTGCATTGGTTCCGTTGGTGCCAAATATGATATATAGTCCCTACTACTATGGCTGCCTGAACTCCCCTTTGAATGCTACTGCCAGTAAATTGCTCACACCATTGCACTGGTGCTTGATTTCGAATATGGACCCCTGTTATCTCTGTCACTTCCTTGAGGACCTGATTGCTATATGCACACTGGAAAAAGATGTGCTCAGTTGTTTCATTCTCTTGGCCACACAAGTATTAGTGGGGCTCTATTTCTATGCCAAAATGCAGCAGTTTGTCTTTTGTTCTCAGTGCTCGTTTCATATAAAGCCAGCCTATGAACTGGTGTTTTGGGATCCCTATTTCATGCCAAATGATCTTTGCCCCAGCTCTGCTCAGGTGCTGGTGTACGAAGCCATTCATAACAGCTTGAAGGTGAATAACCAGAGGCTAGCCACTCTCCTTCCACAAACCTTGCTGCAATTTCATCCTTCACTTTACAAATCCTTCTCCATGCCCAGCTAGTGTTTGCAGAAGGTTGATATTGCAGCCATTCTTGAGTTTTAATGTGATTTTGCTTCACCCACTTTACCCATAAGGTATCCTGGTTAGTTGTAATCCAACTCACCGGCCTCCCCACCATGGCCACATTAAACTTGTCAATATGCTTAACTCCCAAGCCACCCTCACTCTTAGGAGTACAAACAGTATCCCAAGCCACTAAAGGTGGTTTGCTATAGTCTGGCCTATTATCCCACAAGAAGTTCCTGCAAGTGGCCTCTATCTTCGTCATGACACTCTTTGGAATAATGAACATAGTTGCCCAATAGGTATGCAGAGTTGTCAGGACACTTTTCACTAAAGTCAGTCTCCCAGCATAGGAGAACTTCCGAGCCCCATACGAGTGCAACCTATTACATATTTTCTCAATCATTCCTTCACAGTCTTTCTTTTGTAGCCTTGTAGTTTTTATAGCCATTCCCAGGTATTTGAAAGGCAAAGTGCCTTCTGCAAACCCAGTCAGGACTAGTATTTCCTGTTTCAGTGCAGCATTCACACCCCCCCCCCCCCCCCCCAAAGTATGCATTTGATTTAGGGGCACTAATTTTCAAACCAGTTGCTTCAGAGAACGTTTGAATAGCTTGTATCAGTAGAGTCATGGAGTGAACATTCCCTTTGCAGAACAGTAATACGTCATCAGCAAATATCAAGTTGGCCAACTTCATTTGTTTGCACATAGGATAATGGTACTGAAACTTGTGATTTGCAGCAGCATACTTGAGAGTTCTGGTTAAATAATCCATACACAGTGTAAAAATAAGGGGCGACATCGGATCTCCTTGCCTTAACCCTCTCTTACCATTAAAAAACCCAAACATTTCCCCATTGATGGTTAAAGAAAAGCTTGCAGTAGTGATGCATTCCATTAGCAACTGCATGAAGATAGTTGGAAACTTAAGTTTTTTTAGGAGCTGGGCTATGAAAGTCCATTCCACTGTGTCATACGCCTTTTGGAGATCAATCTTGAGCATACATCTTGGACTTGTTGACGGTTTATCATATAACCTAATTAAGTCCTGGCAGATGAGGATGTTTTCTTGAATATGTCTATTTTGGATGAAAAGAAAATAATTGTGACTCATCTTATTTATATCAATACAACAACATTTCGTGCAATTTCGTGCGTGCACATTATCACATCTATTTCTTTCATTTTTTTTATTTTTAAATTAATGTAAGACCCAACACAAAAAATATGTAATTAATTTATTAAAAACCAACTTTGAATAGAATTTCGTTGAATAATCAATACAAAATTTCAATAAATCACCATCCTCAATTCCATTTATGTTGTATAAATAATACAATATAAAAATGTAGGATTTTCACAATAGTACACATGGTCTATCAATAATAAAAAAAATTAAAAAAAAATGAACAAAAAACATTATTTGACAATGAAAATATAAATGATAAATAAATGGTAAAACAAATAATGTTATTATATTATTTTACAAACATTTAACACTAACATTTTGACCATTATAATAGCAAGTTTTCGTGATATTACTAAATTTCAATAATTTTTTTGAATAAGAAATAGTTTTCAACAAAAAAATGTTAATAAATAGTATGTTTTAATTTCTAATTTTAAAATTGAGATCTACAAAAATTTAACAAAATAAAGGAACTATAAAACTCTGTCAAGTAGATTTCAGAGCAATCCGTTAAAATAATATTTTGAAGGAATTCGTTATAGAAAATGAGTTTATCCACCAGAATAAGTAGATCTAACAATTTTATTATCATCTTTAATTTTTATACTGAATTCGTGCATTTTTTTCACGGATTTAAAACATGTGTAAAGTTCAAAACTTCCAATTTTTGCACGTGCTTTAAACTATTAATTATCATTATAAAAAGAAATAGAGTATAAAAGATACATGTATTTTGGTTTAACATTTTTAAATATCAATCATTATATTAATGTTATTACAACTATACCCGTGCCATTTTACACGGGTTAAAAACTAGTTTATAATAAACTCACGGTAATCATTTTTGATAAAAAGTAATCAAAATAATTATTTGAACTGTAACTTTTTATCGTTAAACTGATAAAATTTTCTCCGTCTATAATGTATATAAAAGTGTCCGTTTATTATGAGAATTTGTATTTACTAATATACATTTTATTATTATGTGTATGTTTTATATCAATATGTATGCTCTTACGTGAAAGTTATAGCAACGAACATAATAAATTAACCACATTGTGAAATCGACACCATTTGAAACTATTATATATGGTACAAATGGAGACAAATAACCTATAGTATGTAAGAGTCTTGTATTAATAATTGAGTAACCAAATCATCTTATATAGTCACTAGATCTCATAGAATTTAGTCATAATATTTAAATAATGAGTCACTCTTGCTGAAGTGTGTATTTAACTTTCATAAGCCCTTATAGATTGCCTTGCGTAAAGGGCCAAACTTTCAAAAAACCAAGAAAAAAGAACGGTCAGTTTTGTTTATAAGTGTTTTGGTCAAAAATTACCAAAGTCGGTCGAAAATTACCAAAGTTGTTAAGTCGGGTTATAGTGATCTTTGGTTACGATTTCATGTATTTTGGTATTAAGTTCGGGTCTAAGAAGCTAAAAGGAGATGAAATGAGAAGAGCGATTTTTGTTGACGCGGGAAACCCGTATGGGAAAAACCGCGGGGGAATCGGTATTCCGCCAAATTAACTATGAAAGTCGACCTGAAAATGTCAATATTGTTACAAGATATATGAGATTACAAGTTTTAGTGAGTTCTTCTCTTTGTGGATGGATCCTACATAATAAATGTGTTCCTATATATATAGTGTACAAAGATGGATAATAACCTATTCTTGGGTAATACTCAATGGATATTTGATTGGGCTTGTTTGATAAAAGCTTAATGGGTCTCCTCTTCCTTCTTCAGCACGATTCTCTTATGCAATTTGTTTTCCTAAGTGTGCTTCTTTTGACAAGAAGTGTGTGGCCTAGATGAGGCCAACTCATCAATCTTTCTCTTCTTAGATGACCCAATACTATGTTGCCATGTGTCGACTTGATAAAAAATGATTATTTTGAGGCATAACATTAGCCCCCAATTCTCGTGTAAGTGTGCTTGCGCGGGAATTTGATTGCGCCTGGATCTTGCTATTGATGAGGCTTCCCTTACCAAGCTGTTTTTGGTCTGGATCCCGCCAAGCGCTCTTACAACGTCCTGCTGGAATACTGCACTCTGGAGGAGGAGAAAAAGATGTCTTCTGGTACCCCTCTCTTTTCTTGGATCTCTTTTGTTTTCTTCTATGGTTTGTGTTTTCTGACACGATTTTCTGGATGCAGAATCTGCTGGGCCCAGGATGAACCTGGTGGTCTGCTTCCTGGACCCAGGAATATGTTGGACAAACGTTCTACTGGAGCAGGCGGCTGTGCTGGAGGCAAAAGACACTCTGGCAGCAGAAGTTAAGGAACTAAAGGGGGCCGAGGATGCCCTGGTCGCCGAGGTGGGTGCTTCATGGAGGAGGGAGGATGCACTCTCCAAGATTTTATCTGGTATTGTTTCCTGCACTCATTGGGAATCTAGAATAGTGTATATGAAAGAGTTTAAGGAGAATAAGCACCTGGAGTGGAGCTTAGAGGAGGAGAGGCCCTGCGCGGAGGCATTCCCAGTGGGGCCTGACTTAGTCGTGCTCTATGATTGCGAGGAGGAGGGTGTGCCAGAAGCGGTCACCCTAGTCCTAGAGACTCCAGTTCCTGATGGCCAGAATGATGACGACGGTGGATGGACTTCTTGTGGAGCACGTGGTGCTGGAGTAGCTTATTTTCCAGCCAGAATTTGATTATGGGGAACCAGTAAGTTCTGGGGGTCGCATTATGTTTTCAAATTAAGTTAAGTTTTCCTGGGCCCTGTGTGGCGCCAGTAGGAAGTTTCTGGATTATTCTAGGCCCTGTGAGGCGCCAGTTAGAATTTCCTTTATTTTGAACAGTTCTGGGCCCTGAGAGGCGCCAATTGAATTATTCTGGACCCTGAGTGTCAGGGGTTTTGTTGATATTGTAGGCGCTTTGCCTCTGTTTGATTTTTAGGCTCAGCCGTTGTAGGCGGTTTGCCTCTGTTTAATTTTTAGGCTCAGCCGTTGTAGGCGGTTTGCCTATGTTTGATTTTTAGGCTCAACCGTTGTAGGCGGTTTGCCTATGTTTGATTTTTAGGCTCAGCCGTTGTAGGCGGTTTGCCTCTGTTTATTGCATGCATGTTTTTGTTTGAGTATGGCCAAGTGTGGGTGCTGGCTTCAGGGTATACCCATCTCAGTCAGAGGATGCCAGGCTTGCGTGGGTGCTTAGTATCGCGGGCGACAGTGTCCCGGTTGCTCGTACCTTGCTACATTCGCACACTATTTTTGTTTTATACAAATTTCGCCCCTTCTGGTTGCCTGGAACCTGGGGGAAATGTATTTGGCAGCTGAGTGCCCAGTGTGTTCCACCTTTTAAAAGAAGTATTTCTTTAGATGAAGGATGTTTCAGGGTCTGGGTCCTCTTGGTCGATCGTGCTGTCGAGGATTCATGTTCCACAACACTAGCCCCCATTTCTGGAGGTAGGATGCCTATTTCAGCCTCCTTCTGGAGTCCTGGACTAAAGTTAGAAACAAAATCTGCAAGAGCTTGTTATTTTATTGCAGTACGAGTTTCAAATTTTAAGTCACGGCCACTTAGGTGTACAAACCACTTAGCCATTCTTGCAGATAATTCATGTTTTCCTAATATTGTCTTTAGGGGATAGCTTATTAAAGCTGAGATTATGTGAGACTCAAAATAAGGTCTTAATTTATAAGAGACGGTAAATAATGCAAAGACAAGTTTTTCATGAGCTGAATACATGGTTTCTGCAGGTAGAGACTTACTGACATAGTGCTGGATGCTGAGAACCTTCATATTCTGGTACCAGAACTTACATCTGCCTTGGTTACAGATAGGCAGAGGTAGAGGGGTTCCTCCAGGATTTTCTTCCTGAGACTTTGTTGATTGGCCTGCTGTATAGTCCAGGCCTTTCATCCTTTTCTGCTGGAGCCTTTCTGGATGCAGACTCAGCGGTATGGTTGAGCCTTCTGGGTCCAACATCTTCTTCCAGACGTACGACATCCAGAGCCTTCTGCTGCACCTGGGCGAAGCTCGTGTAGGTCCACTTGGTCAGGTCCTCGTACAACTCTGAGCCCTCTGGTAGCCCCCAGCGGAAGGCGTGGATGGCGGTGTTTACATCACATCTGGATATCGACACCATTGCCGCGCTGAATCTAGCCAAGTAATCTCTGGTGGACTCTTCTGGACCCTGGATAATGCGGTATAGGTCGCTGGTCTGCTTTTCTGGCTCCCTACTGCTGGCGAACTGCTGGCTGAAGGCGTTCACCAATTCGGCAAAGCTGGAGATGCTCCCGTTTGGCAGATTAACGAGCCATTGCAATGCTGCTTCTGAGAGGGTTGATCCAAATCCCTTGCACATGCATGCTTCCTTCAGGGGCCCTGATGTTGCTACCACCATCATCTTTTGCTTATACTGGTTGATGTGGTCAATGGGATCAGTTGTGCCATCGTAGGGCACCATTGTTGGTGGTTTGAATTCCTTTGGCATGCTGACGGAAATAATGTTGCCGGTGAAGGGAGAATCCGCGTAGCAGTCTTGTGCAACCTTTTCCAGGGGCCGAGGTACACCCGGTATTTGGTAGACCAGGTCCCACAACTCATTGTACTGCTGCTCCCACATGTTGGGTCCTGCAGACATGTTAGTTGTAATGGGATGAGGAGATAGAGTTCCATACCCATGTGTTCCAGAAACTTGAGCGGCCTGGAGGCTAGGGACTGGGGTCGTGTGGACTGTGGATGGGGTTTGCTGGATGCTGCATCCTGCTATCCCTTCTCCTCCAGTAAACTGCGGCCTCATCGAGGATCCTGCTAGCCATTCAGGTGCCTGCTGATGCGAGGGTCCTGCATAGTTATAGAAGTTAGTACTTGGTAGCATTCTTATGAGCTCATTACCTGGAGCCAGTGTTTGGCGTGAAGGTGACTCATAGGAGAGGAGCCCCAGCCCGCTGGGTGCTGTCACTTCTAGCGGAGCGATTCCTGCTAGATCCAGACAGGTGACTAGTTCTGCTGGAACTGCTCGTGTTTCTCTTCCGCCTCCAACTATTCTCCTTGGGGGTCTCGTTCCTGCATCTGCTAAGACATAGACTAGATCCATCTGACTTCTGGATGCAGCTTGTTCCCTCAGCTTCTGGGTGTCCTTTCTGAGGTCATCCACTGATTGGCGGAGCGTGTTCATTTCTTCCATCATTATCCGCCACATCTCGAGTGTTGGAGCTGGCTGACTCAAGGGGGACAGTGCTTGGAAACTAGTTGGCTTCGAGCTGGTTCCTCTGCCAGCAGCTGGATCCAGAGAGCTGGTGGTCTTGGGGCTGGTTCCTCCAACACCTAGATCCAGAGAGCTGGTGGTCTTCGTGTTGGTTCCTCCACCAGCAACTGGTTCCAGAGAGTTGGACCCTGACATGACGATGCTTCTACCAGCAGCTAGAGTGGTTGGTGTCAGGAAGCTGGTGGTCTTCGGGTTGGACCCTGACATGACGGCGGTTCTACCAGCAGTAGGAGTGGCTGATGTCAGGGAGCTGGTGGCCTTCGGGTTGGACCCTGACATGACGGCGGTTCTACCAGCAGTAGGAGTGGCTGATGTCAGGGAGCTGGTGGCCTTCGGGCTGGACCCTGACATGACGGCGGTTTTTCGTTTGACCGGTTTCGGAGAAGGCGATCACTATAACCCCACGGTGGGCGCCAAAATGTTTTGGTCAAAAATTACCAAAGTCGGTCAAAAATTACCAAAGTTGTTAAGTCGGGTTATAGTGATCTTTGGTTACGATTTCATGTATTTTGGTATTAAGTTCGGGTCTAAGAAGCTAAAAGGAGATGAAATGAGAAGAGCGATTTTTGTTGACGCGGGAAACCCGTATGGGAAAAACCGCGGGGGAATCGGTATTCCGCCAAATTAACTATGAAAGTCGACCTGAAAATGTCAATATTGTTACAAAATATATGAGATTACAAGTTTTAGTGAGTTCTTCTCTTTGTGGATGGATCCTACATAATAAATGTGTTCCTATATATATAGTGTACAAAGATGGATAATAACCTATTCTTGGGTAATACTCAATGGATATTTGATTGGGCTTGTTTGATAAAAGCTTAATGGTTCTCCTCTTCCTTCTTCAGCACGATTCTCTTATGCAATTTGTTTTCCTAAGTGTGCTTCTTTTGACAAGAAGTGTGTGGCCTAGATGAGGCCAACTCATCAATCTTTCTCTTCTTAGATGACCCAATACTATGTTGCCATGTGTCGACTTGATAAAAAATGATTATTTTGAGGCGTAACAATAAGGATCACAACTCACAAACATGTGACCTCTTATAATAATTATGCAAACCTGTGAAATATTATGTAGATTAGTTGGTAGAGTTAAACTTTGTGTATGAGACTCTCGTACACCATTAATTAGAACACACAACTTATCAAACTTGAAAATTTTGATTTTTTCAAAAAATTAATTACCCCATAATAATTGTTCTCGTAATTGACATCTAACCTACTAATTAAAATTACTTTTCACATATTTTTTATATTCTACTCTAATTTATTACTAATACTTTTATTATTTTCAGTATTTATTTATAACTTTAACATTTCATATATTTTTATACCAAGGCTTATATGATACTTCAATTTTTACGTTTTAATATACGTACACACTCCCATAATCATTTGTTTATACGCACATATTCCTTGCCTTATGTTTTGTTTTATATTAAACTAGTTTTTGAACCCGTACACTTCACGGTTGGAAACGGAAAGTATTATTAGAAGTAACAACTTACATAATTTTCGGATTTAGTAAATTATAACTTATGTAGTTTTACAAAATCACTTTATCCACTACCCATATGTTTTGGTAAAATTTCTACCGGGTCGAGTTTATGTGTTGCGGGTCAAAGTACCAACCAATATTCGGAGTTTACGTAAGAAACAAATATAGAGAACAAAAGAAATAAGGAATGACACGAGAGGTTTTGGTGACGCGGAAAAACCCGTTGAGGGAAACAACCGCGGGGGGAACGGAATCCCACCAATATTTTTACTATGATCGAGGATATTCACTGTTGAAGACGGATTACAAGTATTTTGCGAAAGTAGTAAGTTTACAACGTATGAACTGAATGAATAAGAATGCCCTAGCTTTTCCTTTTATAGCTGCGGATTTGCATGTTCAACTGATTTGTTCTGGTGCTGGAATGTAGGAGGGAATATAGGGGAATATCCCTTTAGGGTTTTGACCCATTCCCTTTCTCCAACAGCTCTTATTCTGCTCTGATCTGCGTCTGGTCTGCTTTTGGTTTGCCTCTGGTCTGCTCCTTGTGGTGGGCTGCTTTATTTATTTATCCTTGGGCCCAACAGTGAGACGTAAATTTTGGGCTAAACAATTTCCCCCAAATTTCAGCCTAACCTTGGCTTTAATTGGGCTGGAATTTCTTTTTACCTTTTGGGTATTCTGGAATTTACGTGGGTGGTTGAGGAGGTGACACAACTGTTTTCAGCCGTCTTTTCTGCCCCACTTGCCCCACTCTTGCATTAACTGCTTGTCCCCTCAATATTTACTACTTCTTTTACTTTAACCTTTCACCTTTCAAATTTGAATTTACTTTCAAATTTCATCCACTTGCTTCCCTTATAAATACCCCTATTAACCTTTTTACTTCACTTTTACCACCTTCAAAATATTCACTTTCTCTCTTACTTTCTTTACCATCTTCTTGTCTTTCTTACTTTCTTTCTCCGCTATAAAAACTTTTTACTGTTTCTCTTTAATAATCCATCATGTCTGCTCCTGGGTCTTCTTCCGCTACTCCTTCCACTACTCCTGCTCCTGCTGGGTCTTCCGGATCTACCCCTGCTTCGGGGGACTATTCTGGTCCTTTCCCGTCGCAGAAGTTGCTTGCGGCTAAGCACTTATGCGACTCTTCTTTCAACGAGTCCCATGCCTCTTTTATCAAGCTTTGATTCGGATTTCCGGATGGGGTTGTCTATCACTTCCCTCTTGCTGGCGAGAAGGCCGATTTTGAGAGGGAGGGATGAACTTGTTTTTATGAATATCTTTTCCGTTTGGGTCTTAGATTCCCTTTCCCTAATTTGATTATTGATTTTCTGAAGTTAACCAAGCTTGCTATGTGCCAGATTGCTCCACATGCATGGAGGATCCTACTCAGTATTTGTGCCTTGAACCGTGAACGGGGGCTGAACATTGGTTTGGCTGATTTGGGGCAGTGGTTCATCCCTCGTTCTCTGGGTCATTCTCAGTGTACCATTCGTAGCCATGACAATATGCCTTCTGCCATTATCTTTTCCACTACCCCAGATGATAGTAAGTGGTTTACCCGCTTTATCTTTGTCAAGATTGACACTCTTCCTCACTCCCCAGACTATATTTTTGCTAAGTGGCAGCCTGTGGAAGGTATTGGCTTTTGCTCTGGCTTTTTTTTTTTTCCTTGCCTTACTTTCTTTCGTCTGTTTCTGATAGTTTGTTAGTTTCCGCAGGGCGTAGCTTAGCTAAGTTTCTTGATTCCGCTGATCCCCCTACTTCCAAGGCCAAACTCCTGGATCTTCCTGCTGAGGAGAGGACATTTTCCAAGCTGGTCCGGGATGCTGCTATTCTGGTGGTGAAGAAGGAGGGTACGGTATTTTCGGTATTTTTGTTTTCTTTGGGTTGGATCTGCGTTTAGTCTGCTCTGATCTCTGCTGTTACCTTTCAGGCAAGCCCAGAGTTGACGTAAGCAGGGTGATGCAGCTTCGCAGGAAAAGGTTGGCTTCTGGGGACGCGGGGTCCTCAAAGAAAACGAAGATGGACGTTGTTGAGGGGAGCTCTGCTGGAGCTGGGTCCAAGGCTGCCCCTATTGAAGTTGACACTGTTGATCTGGTCCAGGAACCTGTTCCTGAGGCTCCCTATGTTGATCCTTCTCCTCTCAAGATTCCTCCCACCATTCATACTCCTGGTTACAAGCCTGTACTGGAGCAGCTGCCTCTGCCATCCTCTGGAGAAGGTTCATCTTCTCCTGCTCTGCGCCTGGACCTCCCAGTGGATTTTGGTGGGTCCAGAACTAATCTCTGGCCTGCCTTGGACTCACTGCTTTTCCCCGCCTCTGCCTCTATTATGGAAACTCGTCCTTTCAAGGATTTGATCAGACGTACCGCAGAGGTTTCCTTTGAGGTAACCTTCTTTTTCCTCTTTCCCTTTTTCCCTTTTTTTCCTTTTCTTTTTTGTCTTTCCTGACCTGGTCTGGATTTCCAGGTTCTGGAGCTGTCACTTTGTGCCAAGCGACAGAGTGAAGCCTTGTTGGCTGAACTTCACTGTACGAAGGCGGCCCAATCTGAGGCTCTGAGGAGGAGACAGGAGGTGGAGAGGATGCAGGAGGCCCTGGCGAAGAAGGAGTGGGAGTTATCGGAGAAGCTGAGCTTGGAAGAGACCTTGAGGGAAAGTTTGCGGCAGGCTGTTGAGCGTTCTCGCCAGGATGTGGCTATGGGTCAGGAGATGCTCAAAGCTCAGGAGGAGGCTTCTCAGAACCAGCTAGCCACGGCTCACTCTAAGCTGGAGAGGGCCTTAACTTTAGAAGCGGATCTGGTGCTGAAGGTGGAGGCCCTGGAGCAAAAGAAGGCTGGTCTGCAGAGGGCGTTAATTGAAGCTGTTGCTTATACCGCTGCTGAGACCCGGGTAAAGTGTGTCCGGGAGTTCCAGGAGGGTAACCACACCACCTGGGACTTAGCAGCTTTGGAGAAGGTCTTTGCTTCTGATTTTCCCGAGGGGTTAAACATGGACCTGATCTCTGACGATGAAGAGGAAGAAGGCGAGGTGGGGTCCCAGGATGTTGAAGGGGAGGTGACCTCTGACCCCACTAATGCTGATGTTGCTGCTGCTGGGCCTACTCCAGATGAGTAGGTTTTATTAAAAATTTGTCTGCTGGGCCCTGATATGGGCGTTAATATTTTGTTTTGTGAACTTTGGTGCCCCTACGTGGGCTTAATGGTTGTAATTTTGCTGCTGGTCCGGGTGGACCAGTAAAAACAATTCTGTTTCGAGGCTGCCTTGGGTGCCCTTTCCTTTAATCGTATGGTCCCCATTGTATGGGGTTTGCTTTTTATCTGTTGGTTTTCTGCCGTCTTTCTGCCGTTTTTCTTTTGTACATGCATGTTTCGTTTGTATTTTGGCCATCGCTGCTTTGGTGTGCCGGCCTGGTGTTTTATATACCCATCCCTATACTGGGGTGCCAGGCTTGACTTAGGTTCTCCTGCGATCAGCGCATATTTCCTCTTTAGGTCAGTCCACTAGGATAAGTAAATTCTGGTCCAGAAAATAAATGATGAAATTTTTCCTTTTAAAGACTTGAAAATTGAAAACACATTAAGGTTTGAAATTATAAGGCCTAGACTACTAAACTTAGGTTTTTTTTGTTTTAAAAATATATGGGTAAGATGACATTCTAAACTTAAGCTTATAAAAACTATAAAGGCAAGACAGAAATTTTAAGCTGAACCAGAATAAACTTTATACAGAGTAGAACCTGAAGTCTAAGGGAGCTGCTCTGATCTGGTGGAGGCACCTCTAGATGATATACTTTTTTAAGTGAAGTATATTCCATGATCTGGGTATCATTTCCCCTTCCATTGTCATTAGCCTGTAGGCCCCATTACCAACTATGCTCTCCACTTGGTATGGGCCCTCCCAGTTGTAAGCAAACTTTCCAGCTTGTCGGTTTTTGGTGTTCTGGAACACCTTTCTCAGGACCAGATCTCCTACTTGCAGGGTTCTGATCCTGACATTTTTGTTGTAGCTCCGAGCCACCATCTGCTTGTATGAGGCCATTCTGACGTAGGCACCGGTCCTGAGTTCATCAACAGTGTCCAGGCTACTTGCCATTTCTACTTGGTTCTGGTCCTCAGTTGTACACCCATACCTGTGGGTTGGGACTTTGACCTCAGAAGGAATTACCGCTTCTGCTCCGAAGACAAGGCTGAATGGGGTCTGACCTGTTGCTATTTTTGGAGTAGTTCTGTCAGCTCATAGGACCAGAGGAAGTTCCTCTGCCCATTTCCCTCCCATTTCTTGTAGTTTCTTTTTCATATTCTCAATGATGATCTTATTACTAGACTCAGCTTGTCCATTGGACTGGGGGTTTCTGGGGGTAGATTTCTGGAGTGATACATTTCATCCAGCACAGAAAGCCTCGGTTTTCTTCCCAATGAATTGGGAACCATTATCACATATTACTTCTGAGGGTATGCCAAATCTAGTGAATATATTGCGCTTAATAAAAGAGATGACCTGTGCTTCGGTGGTCTGGGTGAATGACTCTGCTTCGATCCATTTAGAGAAGTAGTCTGTCATGGCCAGCATGTACATTTTGTTTCCCGGTGCTCTGGGGAGAGGTCCCACAATATCCATCCCCCACTTCATAAAAGGCCATGGTTGATGATTGACAGATGCGTGCCTTTGACAGGCATCACATTTCCTTGCATATTCCTTCGCATCCTTGCGCATTGTGGGCCAGAAGTATCCCATTCTGAGGGCTCTGTTGGACAGGCTTCTTCCCCCTGCATGATTTCCACAGTCTCCGCTGTGGAGGTCATGCAAGACTGTCTGTGCCTCGGTCTGGTCCAGGCATCGCAGATATGGCCCTGCTAATGATTTCCGGAACAGGATTCCGTCAATTAGGAGGAATCTGGAAGCCTTCATCCTGAAACTGCGCGCTTCTTTCTTACTGCTGGGCTAGACATTATGTTGCAACCAGTCCAGGTATGGCTTTCGCCAATCCTGCTCTGATCCCTAGTCTGGGTCGTTGCTGCAAATAGGCAATTCTTCCTGATCCGAATCTGGACCAGGAATGGCTGGTTTGAGAACATGGGTGATCGGTATATTGGCTACGTCCGCTGGTTTGAAGGTTGATCCCAGAGTTGCCAGTGCATCTGCCTCTGCGTTCTGCTCCCGAGGTACCTGCTGGACGCTGAACTCTGCGAACTTGCCGATTAACTCTTTTGCCACACACAAGTAGGCCGCCATTGTGGGGTCTCTTGCTTCATATGTTCCATTGACGTGATTCACAATTAATTGCGAATCACTGTATACATTGATGCAGCTGATCCCCATGTCCAGGGCTAATTGTAGCCCCAGGACTAGGGCTTCATACTCAGCTACATTATTCGTGGTCTTGAACTCACATCGGTCTGCTTGGGTGATTAAATCTCCTTCTGGTGATCGGAGGATCAACCCAACTTCGGACCCTCTGGTGTTTGAAGCTCCATCTACTCGTAACTCCCAGGTGCCTGGTTTGGCACCCTGGTGTAGGTGCAGGATTTCATGCTCTGCTTGGGTCTGGAGTGCCGGGATGAAATTGGAGACAAAGTCTGCAAGGGCTTGTGATTTTATGGCTGTGCGTGGTTCAAACTGGAGATCATATCCACTGAGGTGCACAGACCACTTAGCCATTCGTCCTGATAATTATGGCTTTCTCATAACCGTCTTGAGTGGGTGATTGGTAACCACTGAGATGGTATGAGACTCAAAGTACGGGCGCAGCTTGTAGGATGCTGTGACCAACGCCAATACTAGTTTCTCAAGTTAGGTATACCTTGCTTCTGCTGGTAGTAATGATTTGCTGACGTAATACACGGGTGCTAAGCTCCTTCGTGCTGGAGGACCAGAACTACACTTACCGCTGCTTCGGTTACTGAGAGGTACAGGAGCAAGACCCCCCCTGCTTTGGCTTGGATAGCAGAGGTGGGCTGCTTAGGTACTGCTTTAGTTCCTGAAATGCTTTTTCGTGCTCTGATGTCCAATCAAACTTCTGGCTTTTTCTAAGAATGTCATAGAATAATCTACACCGGTCTGAGGATCTGGAGATAAACCTGCTCAAGGCTGCTACTCTTCCTGTCAGGCGCTGCACATCTTTGGGCTTCTGGGGTGATTCCAGCTGCAGAACTGCTTTGATCTGTTCTGTGCTGGCTTCTATCCCCCTCTGTGTTACCATATACCCCAGGAATTTCCCACTGGAAACTCCAAAGGTACACTTAGCTGGATTTAACTTCATTTTGTACTTCCGGAGGGTGTTGAATGTTTCTTCCAGGTGCTGGGTGTGGTCCGCCGATTGCTTGGATTTGACCACCATATCGTCTATGTAGACTTCCATATTGCGTCCTATCTGGTCTTTGAACAACATGTTGACGAGCCGCTGGTATGTGGAACCAGCATTCTTAAGACCGAAGGGCATTACGTTGTAGCAGTAGATGCCTCTTTCGGACCTGAATGCTGTCTTCTCCTGGTCTGCCGGGTCCATTTTGATCTGGTTATACCCGCTCCAGGCATCTAGGAAGGTTAACATTTCGTGGCCTGCAGTGGCGTCTACCATAGCATCTATATGTGGCAAGGGGAATGGGTCTTTGGGGCAGGCCTTATTCAGGTCTGTGAAATCCACGCAGACCCTCCATTTACCATTCTTTTTTGGTACCACCACTACATTAGATAGCCATTCTGGGTACCTGACTTCCCTAATCTTTCCTGCCTCCAGAAGGTTATCCACCTCCTGGTTTATGATCTGGTGTCTTTCTGCTGCGAACTTCCTGCGCCTCTGCTGTATTGGTCTGAATCCTGGGTCTATGCTGAGCTTGTGTGTTATGATCTCTGGGTCTATACCAATCATATCTTTGTGGGACCAAGCGAAACAGTCCACATTCTTTCTGAGCAGCTGAAGGAGCTGCAGGCGTAGATCTCCAGAACACTCTGAGCCTACGAACACGGTTCTTTCTGGATGCTGCTCATCCAGGTGGACCTCATCGATTTCTGCCTGCTGGGGCTCGATGTACTCCTCCTGGATGTGCAGTTGCTGTAGTTGCTATGCTCTGGCAGCTGGTGGTCTGGTGGTCCTTTTGAGGGCTACTTTGTAACAGTCCTTGGCTTCCTCCCACGGTGGGCGCCAAATTGTTTTGGTAAAATTTCTACCGGGTCGAGTTTATGTGTTGCGGGTCAAAGTACCAACCAATATTCGGAGTTTACGTAAGAAACAAATATAGAGAACAAAAGAAATAAGGAATGACACGAGAGGTTTTGGTGACGCGGAAAAACCCGTTGAGGGAAACAACCGCGGGGGGAACGGAATCCCACCAATATTTTTACTATGATCGAGGATATTCACCGTTGAATACGGATTACAAGTATTTTGCGAAAGTAGTAAGTTTACAACGTATGAACTGAATGAATAAGAATGCCCTAGCTTTTCCTTTTATAGCTGCGGATTTGCATGTTCAACTGATTTGTTCTGGTGCTGGAATGTAGGAGGGAATATAGGGGAATATCCCTTTAGGGTTTTGACCAATTCCCTTTCTCCAACAGCTCTTATTCTGCTCTGATCTGCGTCTGGTCTGCGTCTGGTCTGCCTCTGGTCTGCTCCTTGTGGTGGGCTGCTTTATTTATTTATCCTTGGGCCCAACAGTGAGACGTAAATTTTGGGCTAAACACCATACACTTTTGATAAGTTTGTATTGCTTAATTTTATTCGAAATACTATGATTTTTTTTCTCAACTTTTGATAAGTTGTTGGCAAGTAGTCGAAGTACGTGGCTGAGGTAACTTAGACTTGTCAATTGAGTTGATCCGAATAACCCTACCCGACACCCAAATTCAGGACCTAAGCTTGATATGAACCCGAATTGTGCAAAACAATGGATAAGTAACTCCTTATATGAAACTCCCTTGTCCGACTCTTTTGTTTGCTTATTCCATTTTGGGAGATGTCTCAATCAATTGTGTGCCTTTATATTTTAGGAATGTCTTTAATATGCAAATTTGATACTTTCCACTCAATTTGATTCACTTGTTATTAAATAATTGACCCCTCCTCTTTTCTTGTCATTTGTGTCCAAACCAAGGGCAAACTAATGATCGGGACGAAAGGACTCAAGTTAGTATGAAAATACATATTTTGTTTACCCAATTATTATTACATAAAACTGGAAATACAAAGTATTATTACCGTTGTGAATTTCTACGTCATTGGTTAGTGTTGTATTGTCACTTGCGTAAAATTATATGGTAGATATATATATATATATATGGTATATATATATATTTAAATCAACATTAATTAGAGTAACTGCAAGTTAAAATAAGTATTGTAAAGAGCAGAAAGTATAAAATATAAAATTATAAAAACGGAAAAAGTGAAAAACGCAACTAAATGAAACAATTAATGGCTAGCAACCGTTATCAAGTCCCTTGTTTTGTACTTGTATATTCATCCAAAATCCGTTGTTCTGAAATCAGAAAGAAATCATATGGCATCAATAATAAGTGATATCCCTTTATCTTAAGGGTTATTTCATGGGAATAATCCAATCTATGTCACATCTTCTCATATTAATCCATAGTAACGATTAACTAAGAAAAATCCAACATATAACCTCATTTATCTATCATTGAACTTTGGCTATTTTTACTCTTATTATCGGTAAGCTAGGTAGCACGGACACTTCTCCTAGCGAGCCGTACCGTGTCCGACACCGACACTCCACGGACACACGCCGAAACGTGTCCAAAACCTAAATAGCCGTGTCTAACCTTCTACATTTATTTGGGCACTTGTCCGACGCGTGTCCATGGTATTTGAGCCGTGTCCGTCGCGTGTCCATGACATTTGGTTATCATTTGCGGTGAATGATGTTCTTGAGATGAGAAATGCATTATCGAAAGAGATCAATTAGAATATTGATTCGGATGAGGAATGAAAATAAATTTTTTATTAAGGGCAAGTTTTACATTCACTTATTTAAAATTAATATCAAATACTTTTACAAAAATAAAATCCAAAATTTATAACTATAAAATGTATATTTTATTAAAATTAAATGTCGTGTCCCGTGTCCTAAATTTCATGGCATGCCGTGTCCCGTGTCCGTGTCCGTTTTGGTGCTACCTAGTCGGTAAGCTAGCAGGTTTTTGTAAGTGAAGAAGGAAAAATAAAAAATAAGTCAAGGTAACATGCTTACGTACCGATAATAAGAGTTTGAAATTAGACAAAGTTCAATGAAAGATAATTGAGGTTATAAGTTGGATTTTTCTCAGTTAATCGCTAGCAGAGATTAATATTAGAAGATGAGGTATAGGTTGGATTATTCCTATGAAATAACCCTTATCTTAATTAATTATATTGTCTTTTTTGAACGGATATTTATATTTTATCCAAAGATATACAGAGGATCAAAATAGAAAAAAATTACTTCGTAGCCCCAAAACTTGGCGAGATAATTGCCAATAATATGGTAATAACAATAATAATGACAATACATTCAAATTCATGGTATTGTTATCCGTAATAAATTCCTTGAAAATTACATGAGTGACTCCAACACACATGACATTTGTTGTTTGCTCTTTTTTTACAACGTTGATCGAGCCAATTTCTGATTATCAATTAGAAATATTGAAATCACAAAGACGGACTCTTAATAAAGAGACCACGATGTGTCTTTTATGTAGTAATCATAATTCTGCACTAATTATTTATCAAGAATTATATTTTGTAGGCAAGTTGGCTCAAGATTCAAGTAACTCAAATCTTCCATTTTCGCTATTTTTTTAAAATTATAATGTACCTTATATTGTAACTGACTTCGGATACACAAACATTAAAACAAATAATGGATTTAAGTATGAAATATTAACATAAATTGTATTACACTGTATAAAACATAGGCTTATAAGATGAGTAACTATGTTAGATACATCAAGTATCGACAACTTCTAAGATAAAACTTAGATTCGAGAAATCGTACTTCAATAAAATTTAGATTTAAGAAATCGCACTTCTTAATTTATTTGTTCAATAGAAACTTAAACTCAGAAAACAATAGTTAAAGTTCAAATTAATGGAGATCGAGAGATTACCTTGTAATAGTTGTAAGCCATAGGGTCGGTAATTGTAGTTATACATCAGGAAAAAATATGAAAGTTTCAAAAAAAAAGTATCAGACATGTTATCAATTAGCGAGAAAAATTCATGACCATGCAACATTAGATAGAGACCTTTCTCTACACCAAAAACATAAATAATATAAAAATTTCAAACAATAACAATAATATCACTATTTATTTTATGTTATAAAAGTCAAATAACTTACCAGTTTAAACTATCTCATCTTATTTGAGTGAGTATTAATCTTCGGCCCTCCAATAATCTACTCTTGTAGCATTACGACTAAAGCTGAAGACAAAAAAATATGAAAATTAGCAAATTAAAAATGTAAAATTTACTGAAATTTAGCAAATTGAAAATAAACAATATGATAAACGAAAAAAAAAGAAAAAGAAAAAAATGACATAATCCTGTAATTTTTGCACCTTAAATAATATTTATCTAAACGAAGGTAACAAATTTATTCGACTAATATCGCGATATAAGGGTGTAGATTAGACGGAATCTCAACAAATCATATTTTAATTCCACATTTAATTTAATAATTATAATTTCTCCTATAATCACGTGAATTCCTTCAATAAGCTCTCCCTATCATGGAAATAATATCATATCAAATATTCATTTGTTTAGGAAGAATCAATAAACATTAATTTAACGTAATTGCTCATTTATAAACGAGTTTTACTCATTCATACCCTTTTTTTCATTACTTTTCCATTCTATGCCCTCTGCCTAAGAAAAGTTCTCCTCTCTAATTCTCTCTAATTCTCTCCCCCACAAAAAAAAACCCTAAACCACACAACTATGGACGCTAGCTCTCGTATCTATCAGGTAATAATTCTAATCTCTACCTTTATCAATTATATTATATGAAATTAAAAAATTGATTTAGACTAATTAGATTAGGGTTTCCTTAAATCGTTTTCAGTTTTAACCTAATTAAGGTATGTAGCAAGGTGTAATTAAAGGCCTTCTTTTCTTTGCGAAAAAGCTTTATCCATCCGAGCCGAGCTGTCGTTTGTGTATCAAACTTACACAAACTGCCTATTTTCCGTGGCATTCTGACAAACGAATCCTCGTCAAGGAACATTTATTCAATTAACAAAGTCTACCCGACACTCGTTAACGAGTTTGCCTGTAGTTTAATTGGAAAGAATTTGATAGCCAAAACTGTATGTTGGATTACAATTTGAGAATTAATTACAGTTTCAACTAACCTATTGACTCAAGGACGAGAGTCGAGAGGATGGATTTCAATAATAATAATCAGATGTCTTCTATTTCCTAACCGTCAATGCGGACAAAAGTTTTCAACAAAACTTCCAAGAAAGATGGGAAATTGAAGTGATGATTTCGATGAGAAGAAAACTGAAAAATGTGTGTTAAATGAAAGGGGTAAAATGGGAAATATGTGTATAATTGAGTAAGTCGTGTATATGAATGAGCAACACCCTAATTTAATAATGATAGTTTCTCCTATTATCATATTAATTTCTCCAATAAGTTCTCCTATTATGGAAATAATATCATATCAAATATTCTTGTATTTAGGAAGAATCAATATCAATAATTATCATTTTATTTTAGTAGATATGAAGCATTTATAATAACCGTAAATATATATACACTTGCCTTTTATTTTTATAGTTGATTCTCTCTATAGATGAAGTACATATATAATATATGTGTATATGGGATTATGCGGGATAAGTTCAGTCAGGCCCGGCTCGTATGGGTGATCAACCCGTGCGGTTGCACTGGGCCCCCAAAAATTTGGGGCCCAATTCTGTAAAAAGAGAGAAAGGTTATATAGACTTTGAAACAAATAAAATTAGTAGAATGATTATGGCCTATTGGTATAAGTGTCAATGTTTTAGGGAAGCAACCCGAGCTCGAATCCTAGTGTAAACATTTTTTTCCTTTTTTTTACTTGTGAGTCCATTATTCATCCTTTTAATAATTCTTTTAATTCTAATATTTGTCACGAATTCTCGTGATGGTCGATATTATTTATGTTTTTTCAATTCTAATATTTGTTACAAATTATCGCGATGGTCGATATTAGTTATGTTTGTTGAATTTTTCTCTCCGATGATTAAAATAATAAATGAAATAGCAAATTTAATTTAAGATGAAAAATGTAGAGAAAAAATGATGGAACATGGCGTCAAAAGGATTTAAACGATACTAATATAGGGCCTTTATAAAATCTCGCACAGGGCCTCAAGAATCTCCCAGACGTCCCTGAGTTCAGTCATTAGAAATATACATGTCTATTATGGGAATATTTTGGTTAAGTGAAATGATAATGCTAGTGAAAATATCAACCGTGGATTTTAATTTGGTTAAAATTTACTCAAAGAGTTTTATTAACCTTAATTAGATAAGGCTCTACTTGATTTAGGTGCTTTTTTTTTTTTACATTAATCAATCATCACATGTATCATATTCTTTAAAAATATTAAGAGAATATCCTAACTAACTATTATGCTATTTATTAAAGATTAGTCTTAAAATTATTGACCAATATTACAATCTTACGGCTTAGGAAATGTAGCAACTAAATAGTAGATTTGATAGCTAATTACACGAAGAGAATATGTGCAAAATATAGCAACTAAATAGAAGTTTTGCCTATACTACACGATTTCAAATTTTGTATTCTTTAAACTTGCCTATAATACACGATTTCAAAATTGTAAGCATTAATTATACATTAGTAACAAAATAAATTCATAATCAATTTCCGTCAAACTTTCCGTATTAATGCTCCCAAAAATCTCGCATTAATACAATAATACACCCGAGATTCTTGAATCATATATTATATCCAGCAAATGACACGTGGCGTTCGAATAAGGTGTGACACGTGGCAGTTGAATAAGGTGTGACACGTGGCGACGTATGGGGAGTTCGGTATTTGCTTTAATATAATACTAGTCTTATACCCGTGCAAACTGCACGGGTTTTTTAATTTCAAAAGATTCTTTATGAAGGAATATATAAGATAAATTTTATAATAATTGATTAATTATCATCTTTTGAAGTTATTTATTTTAAAATATAAAGTTCTAAAATATTTAAAACAATAAAATCTCTCTATATTTTAATGAATTTTAAATTAACAATCTAAATATTGATTTATAAAATCGTATTTAAATTTTTAGATATTAGAATTTTTTTTGTAATTAACGTAAATAATGCATCAATGTCAACGACCATGTAGTTATTGTAGTATGATATATCTTTTTGTTAGTTAAAATTGAGTTACTACTTTATCTTAATATTCAAGCGATTTCAGGAAAACTCGACTAACCTATCAAACAAAATTATTTGGATGAAAATAAAACAAAATTAATAAAACTGAATCGGCCAAAACAGTTGCAGAGGACAAAATATTAAACTTGTTTTTCATTTAGTCAAACTTGTGCAAGGTTAAAATAAAAAATTTGATCTGCGCGCGTTTTAAATGAAAATTTAGACATCGTTTTTCATGTAGTACCCAATTGTTAATTAGTGAAACGGAATCAAGTGAAAATTACGACCCAATGTATTTTTAAAACGAAAATTTAGTCTCATGCACTTTTGAAATGAAATTTTGACCCGTGCATTTTTAAAACGAAAATCTAAACCCATGTACTTTTGAAATAAATTTTGACCAGTGCATGGGTCTAAATTGTGCATTTTTTAAAACGAAAATTTAGACCCATGTACTTTTGAAATGAAATTTTTTGACATGTGCATTTTTAAAACGAAATTTTAGTTCCATGCACTTTTGAAATGAATTTTTTACCCGTGCATTTTAGAACGAAAATTTAGATAAATGCACTTTTAAAATGAAATTTTGACCCGTGCATTTTAAAAAGAAAATTTAGATCCATGCACTTTTAGAATGAAATTTTGACCCGTGCATTTTTAAAACGAAAATTTAGTGCCTGGTACTTTTGAAATGAAATTTTGACCCCTACATTTCTAAAGTGAAAATTTTGACTCATGTGCTTTAGAAATTGTATAATAGTCAACCCGTGATATTATACTATAAATATATAACAATTAAAAAGTAAACAATAATGTAACGGTGTGTTGATTTTAAATGTTAAATCTCAGTATATACAATATGAATGTGATATAGTTATTTTAAGTAAATTGTTTTCTATTTTTTCGAGTTCCAATTTTTTCTAATCCGTGAATATTTTTTTTATTAATGTCGCCTTTTATACTATTTTGATGTGTCATAGGGAGTAATACATGGTTTTTTTCATGGAAAAATTTTCATATCTTTTTCATCTAGTTGATTTTTATTATTTTAACGAAATATTTTTTTATAGTTTCAATTTTTGTATCATATATATTGTAATTATTAATAGCAGTCGCATATTCGGCTTTCAAATTGATTGTGAATTCTCTAGAGTATAAAAGGTGAATTTTTCTCAATTAAAGCACAAAAAAGATAGTGGGGAAGGTGGGTAACAATGTGGGGCACACTTGAAAAAAATAAAAAAATATTGTACTTTCAACCACAGTGCGACTCATAAGCACTGTGGTTGTTGCTTTTATATATAAGATATGATATATGATATATGATTTAACTAGTCTTAAACCCGTGCAAATTGCACGGGTTTACTATTTCAAATGTGATTAACAACTTATTATCAAAAAATGTAAAAATGATAATTCAGTTATGATTAAAGTATTACTTAGTATTTTTTATGATTTTATTTGCAATCACCAATTTGTCATAAAGATATGATAATATAAACAATACATTTTATATTCAAAAATATATCACATGTGAACATAATAGATATAAAAAGTGAAAAAAGATTGTACAATATTAAGTAAATGATACTACTAAAATTCATAAAAATTTCTTTAGACTACATTGTTGATTTTTTTTCTTGGGAAGATTGAAAGATGGCTAAATAACTATTGATTTATTTAGATTTATGTGCATTTATTCCGTATTATTAAGAAAATTTATTATTATTTATTTCTTGGTACAATTTTTTTATTAGTCTTTGAGTAATTGTATAAATAGGTATAGGTATGTTACGTGCCAAGAACATATACCCTGACACGTGACCTTTCAAAAGAGGTTTAACATGTTTTTTTTATTTTTCAAGTGAAATTTTCGGATGAATTTTCTTTTTTTTTTCTTATGTTGAGATTCATAGGAGTGAGTTAGATATTGCAGAAGAGATATATTTTATTGTTCATTCTCATATTCGAGATTACTTTATCCTATTGGTGAGATTTCATTCCATTTCAATAATATGAAGTTTTGGAGTATATAAAAAATGCTGAAAATTACTAAAGCAACGGATGACAAAGAATAATCTTAATGAAAAAAATTTGCGCTTTTTTTATAGCTTTGACAAACTTAAACTTAATCATTCGGTATCATTAATTCAAGTATACAATATCCATGGTGATGGTACGAGTGATTTAAGTGCGACGTCTTACTTCGATTCTCTTATATATGTCATTGAAATTTATGCTTTTACATCACATGATCAATGTTACGACTTTCATACTTAATTTGTAAGATCATAGCTGAAAAAAAACACTTAGTGTCTTTGCTGAGACAATTTATTTTACTCTTTAATTCTATTATTGTTTCAATAATGCGATAAAACATATATAAATTCTGATAATATGAGATTAAACATTTTGTACTAAATGTGTAAGATTAATCATTTTTAATGTATTGTCATAATAATGAGATGGTCATCTTCGTAGGCCATGGACAATCATTTTGTAATGTCATTTAATGTGGTTTACCCCAACACTTTTCTTAAATAAATGTTTGTGAATAATTTGAAAATAAGTGAGATCGCTTTTAAAGTAGTTGAAGGCGTAGTAACCTAACAAGAGTGTGTTATAAATTTTTTATCACTAGTACTTTATAGCACGTATATTTATTGTTATGTATGTCAATACAATTTACTACATTTTTGCAACGATTTATTAGTATTTTGTCACGCTTATTGCCACGTTTGATAGTGTTTTGCAATGATTATTATTATTGCTTTCTATATTTTTTCTTTGTTATTATTCTCTATCCGCATTGGTCATTTTTTTAGCTTTTATTATTATTTCATTAAAAACAATTGATCCATGTAATTAATTCAACCTGGAAGAAATAATTCAAAATAAAAAGATCTACATTTTTATTTACAAGCTATAATAATTCAAAGTAGATTAAATGTACATCGTTTTGAAATGATATGGTAAGAACTATAAACGCTGAAAAAATAAATAAATCTATAGACGCGTTATTGTGGGATAGTCCTTAAACAACATTCATCCCTCCCATCACAAAATAGTCATATTCTTACGAAAACTACATAATATACTACACAAAGCAAATAATTTAGCAGTAACAACGAAATGAAAAGATAACCATAGCTGGGGCACAAAAGCTCTGAAGAACTGTCGGGTGGAGCACGAAATCCCTACGCCCGTAGTCGAAACAGTACAATCTAACAAGGTGACCGTGTTAAGTAAACACATAAGTCCTAGAGCACCCAGGACAACCATGCAAGGTAATTACTTCGACAATGGGAGTATCTCTGGAAAAATATGTTGTTCTTTCTGCTTTTGCAATAACGCGATGCAATCTCTTCTCAAATTCGGTTTACCGTTAGTATATTCAAGGTTTCTACCGTCACTTGTCGTAGTCATGTATACACTCTCACCAATTTGTATGGAAAAGTATCTACCATGCAACTGCAGGGGCGGAGCCAGGATTCGAGACTATATAGAGCTAAATTTAATTAACATACAAATACATTTTTTTGGTACAAAATTTTGTGGAACCGGTATCTGCACTATATTACGGATCAAAATGATAATGTATTCAATTCCGTTTACGAGTAAAATATTTATTTATTTGAATAGAAGTACTTCCCGATTGACAAGAATCTCTTGTTACGTTCAATCATCCATTAATATATGCTACAGAAAAAATTAATATAATATGAATACTTTTACAAAAAAATTAGGGTTATGCTCTTTCATGAACATGATTCACTTAATCATGGACATAATTTCCTATTTTATCCCTCCCATTTCTAACTCCTATTTTTCAAGTTTATACTCTTACCAAATCCCCCTTTCAACGTCCTTCCTCCACCTCTCAACCACCACACATGCAGCCATCATCCTTTCTTACCACGCAACATCCTTCGTTACTGACACTCCTCTTGTGCGACCGTCTATACCCATATTACACGACAAATTGTTACAAGTGATTGATCATAATCAATGTTGTTTGTATCAATTGTATGCATGTCGTGTTCTTGATAAATTGTTACAAGTCAAATTGTTGCCTGACATTGTTATATACTCTGGCTTTGTGCTATATACTTGTTGTGCTATATACTTGCGTAAATCAATTGGTAGGAATATGTTTCACCGATTACAAAAACAGATAATGCATAACTAATCCAAGTTTTCAAACCCTAATTTAATTTTCGTGTAATTTAACAAATGTTCATGCATAATTAATGATATTTGATTTATATGAGGATTAAGATTGATAATTAAGATTGGTAATTGAATAATTTGATGAAATTTGATTTATTAAAATTATTATTGAATTTGAAGATTGAATAAGTTGGGGAAAACTTGATTTATTTTGAGAAGAAGAGTTAAATGAGGATTTATTTTAGAAGGGTATATTATGGAAAAGTTATGGAAAAAGTTCATGAAAGAGTAAAACGTGTACATGAAAGAGCAATTACGAAAAATTAACACATTTCTCAAATTAAAAGATATTTTAATTACTAAGTATTTTGAAATTGCCAAAAAATACTCATCTCTTTCATAAAAAAAACTAGGTATATGCTTTTGCAAGTACTCGTTTGTTGTAACTAAATTACTTTATATAATTATATAATTATCCGACCTATATATTTTTGTAAAATCAAAGTCAAATATATAGCCCGCAAGGGTGGAGTTTAGTGGTTAAAACTTGGGTGAAATTCTCAGGAGACCCGGGTTTAAGTCTCCCCAAGAGCAAAATCAATATGAAATTTATATACTGGTCTACAATTTAAACAATCTTAATTTTTATGACACGTAAGTGACGATTTAACACATCTATTGTTTGGTTAAAATACACCGATATTTTAATGAATCTTAGAAAAGAGAAAAAAAAAAGCATCGATATTTTAATGAATCTTAGAAAAGAGAAAAAAAATGCACCGATATTTTAATGAATCTTAGAAAAACAATCTTGATTTTTATGACACGTAAGTGACGATATAACACATTTATTGTTTGGTTAAAATACACCGATATTTTAATGAATCTTAGAAAAGAGAAAAAAAAAAATGCACCGATATTTTAATGAATCTTAGAAAAGAGAAAAAAAAAATGCACCGATATTTTAATGAATCTTAGAAAAGAGAAAAAAATTGCTCAATGTAGGATTCGAACACATGACATCTAGATATACAAAAAAGTTATTGCAATCCCCACAACCAAGTGTGCTATTGTAATAATATGATTTTATTAACAATAAATTTTATTTTATCCTAAATTCTTATAGGGCTATAGCCCATGGAGCCAATGGGCTGGCTCCGCCCCTGCAGGCAAGGTAATTACTTGGACAATGAGAGTATCTCTGGAAAAATATGTTGTTCTTTTTGTTTTTTCAATAACGCGATGCAATCTCTTCTCAAATTCGATTGTCGTTAGTATACTCAAGGTTTGTACCATCGCTTGGCGTAGCCATGTATACGGGCTCACCAATGTAATATTACGTGCTAGCCGCCCATACTTAAACTTCTTGATACAATCATTATCATCATCGTCATTAAATCTTACTATTTTGAGGAAGACAATGTCCCGGATCAAATCTAAATATGTAATCACTGTAGAAAATTCTACTATATATTCTCTTTAGCAACCTCACTTTAGCTCCATCACCAATTTTTTTATCTTCAAACCAAAATCTTCAATCTCACCCTTTTCACTCCGATACTTCAAAAAAAAAAAGAGAAACAGTTAAAATTACGCAAGAATCCTGAATTAACACCATGTCCAACGAATGAATATGGTGATTCAATGTTTGAGACTATACAAACAACTATTTGCTTCAAAATTTCGATACGATCCTCCTTTATTTAATCCGTAAACATGAATTGAAATGTTCTCATACCTGAAGAAAAACATTTAATTTCTTTGTTGAGACAATTTACTATACCCTTTAATTCTATTATTGTTTCAATAATTTGATAAAATAGATACAAATTTCGGTAATATGAGATTAAATATTTTGTTTTAAATGTGTACGAATAATCATTTTTAATGCATTGTCACAATAATAAGGACCATTTTCGTAGGCCATGGAAAATCATCTTGTAGCGTTATTTAAATGTGCTCTAACTCAATACTTTGCTCAAATAAATACTTATGAAAAATTTGAAAATAAATGAAATCGCTTTTAGAATAGTTAAAATATAGTAATACCTGGTAAGAGTGTGTTATGGATATTTTATCATAATTTCTAGTACTTCATAACACATTTTTAGTAAATAGTAGAAGTTTAACGTTTAAAAATGAAACTACTTTTATTACCCGTGAAATTCAAGCGTCAAATTATTTTGTTATATATTGGTGGTGTTATTCACGTCTGGATTTTCGATTGTACTGGGCATAAAGACAAAAATGATTCATAAGAACAAACAAATATTAATTAATACATATATTGTTACAATATATCGTCAAAATGTATTTATAGCTATGTATATTAATACGATTTACTACATTTTTGCCACGATTTATGAGTATTTTGTCACAATTATTGCCACATTTGATAGTGTTTTGCAATAGCTATGTATATTAATACGATTTACTACATTTTTGCCACGATTTATGAGTATTTTGTCACAATTATTGCCACATTTGATAGTGTTTTGCAATGATTATTATTATTATTGTTTTCATATTTTTTTCTTTCTTATTAGGGTAAATTGATTATTACTCCCTTATATAATTTACTTTTTGAAACTTACTCCTTTATATAATGTTTTTTGAAATTGAAACTTACTCCCGCCATATGGAAGTTTCTTCAAATATTGATGTCATATTAATGCTTTTTGGTGACAATTAAGAGAATATTTCGTCCAAAATTTGAAATTTGATACTACTTTTTGTTGCTTATAAATTTATTGTCATTTGCCTTATTTCACGGCCCATTTAAATTAATCTCAACCCTTCCAAATTCTTTTACAATGATAAATAACTTAATGTAGCGTTTGGAAACAAAGATTTCATTTCTAAATCCCACTTTCGAATTAGAAAAGTGAAATTAGGGATTGTAAATCCAAATTTCTTGTTTGGGAAACAAGAGATTTGAAATTCTGGATTTTGAAATCCAAATTTGGTGTTTGGCAAGACATAGGATTTGGAAATCCAAATTTGTATTCAAATACTTTTCTAAAGCTTCAATCCATATTTCAAGGTTTAAACAAAAAGTTTTAATATAAAAATAAAATCCAGCGACCATAACTTTATAATTAGAACATAAAAAAACTACTCATACTCAAGTTTTAAGAGTTATTACTTCTCGAGTTCAACTACATTGCTCTACGTTCATCAAGACAAAGGATTATCCAATCCAACTTTTGGTCATCTGGAAGGTTTTTGAGCACTTGAAACTTCACCAGAGACTCCACAAACATACTCACAGCTTTCAAAACTTGAGGACGGATGATGCCAATCACACTAGAAACTTCATCAAAAACCTCTTTTCCTCCCAAAGTCGGAGTCGTTTTGAGCCTAGCTTCAACATAGCTTTTGAGAGTGTCTTCAACACTAGTCACGGCTTCGGCTAAATTATCTCGTTTTTGCTTCTTTTTGGAGCTAGTTGAGGTAGTATCCACACTTGAACTCGCACCATCGCATGCCTCTTCATCCATCATTGTAGCACCTTCTTCATGATGCTCTCCTCCATCACCAACAGCTCGATCCGGCCCAACCAACACAGAAATGTCATCCCAATGATCAATAGACTTATTTGAATATGATGTTGCACTTGGGCTTGCCTGCAACTTAATAATATACTACAGTTCAATATAGTTCTATTTACAGTCAAAAATTACAAGCCTCATCGACATAACATTCTTGTTGTGCAAAAATAAGAAGTCACCCACATTCCTACAGCCTAAAGGCGGCAACCAAAACAGTGAAACACCAGTGAGAGACTGAGAGGGAATCCCATATTAATTATGAGTTGAACTTATACTCTTATCATTTTATGAGCTGATCTTATGATATGAGCCCGAGACCGAAACAGGTAAGCTTAAATTATTGTGGCCAAAGATTTCGAGATCTCTCTAGCTTCTCATTCAAGACCAGAGACTAATTAATACTCAATTTTTAGCAGAAGGGCCATCGCGACGAAACATTATGTTTTATCCAACATTGTACATGACAATTGGCAATAACTCAAGAAGACATTACTGTACAACAAAACATAGACAGAAGCCTAAATCTATCAACAAAATGGTGTCCAAAAGACTAAATCTTTTACATTAACATAGACAATACAACAGAACATTATGAACCGGAAAATTTTGAGTGAGCTTGGTTTTTCGATGGCTAAGGGTGTATTAATGTCGATTCAAGAAAAAAAATTTAAGATCGAATGAATGCAATAACAGGACAATCGTCAATTAGACTAACAATGATCAACCAATTTTCGTCTAACAATGATCCCAAGTAGAAGATTCGGGCTCAAAACTTTTGTCATCCGCTTGTTTCCATGTTAGTTTTACCTCACTGGAAATCAATAATAGGACTACAACCATGGCGTGTGTGTTTTAAACAAAAACAAAGGAATCAAACATCATCAAACACTGACTTCATGTAATAATACGCAAGCTCATATATAGTTTACTCAGGCCTGAACATTCAAAGTATAAATATAAAATTTCAGTTCAGCTAATAAATACAAAGAATAAATTCCAGCCAACACAGATGATATACAAATACCCCTCAAAGAATCACTGAACAACCTCCCCATATCAACCGAAAAATAAAAAGAAATTAGAGGTACATGTGTATACTTCGTCCACTCAGTCAAGTCTTCAATTGCTATTACCACCATCTTCTTTTCCTCATCCCACTTGAATTTTGTTTGAGTTCTTATCTTCATTATTACTCCATAGTGTTTTTTCCAAATTGATAAGGGTAAAGTCGTCACCCTAAATCAAAGTAATCCTTAGGATACTACTAACTAATAGCTAGCGGTAAGAAAGGTATCGAATCCACAGGGAGGCGGTAATAAACTGTTTGCTAAAGTAAATAAGTCTTATGGTAACAATTGGGTTGTTTAGTTGTTTTTATTTTCTAATGAACTAATTGCGAAATAAGTAAATAAAGATGTAAACAAGTATTAGGAAAGATCTAGGGATCAAGTTCACATAGACAATTATCCAGGGGAATGGGATTTAACTAATTTAATTGGGCAAAATTATTATTTAAGATCATATGTCCGGTCGGTATTCATATAATCTTTAGATCTAAACCTAACATGCGGTCGCAATAATTAGGTCAGTCTATTCAATTATTGTGACCTATCTTAGTCTTAGTCTACGGTCGGATCTAAGACTAATTCGCGAGACTAATTAACTAATCCTGGCCAGTAATTAATTAATCAGGTTTAAAACAACAATAGAACAATAATAATAAGCAGTTTAACAATTAAACAACATTAAAGTTTGATTCCCCCTTCTAATCACCTAGATCCCTTTTCACCCTAGACAAATAAATTAATTATGCATGGCTTGGGATCTAACTACAAGAATATTGATTGAAAACATAATTAATAAAGCAATAAACTAAGAACAAGAATAATTGAAGAACAACAAAGTAGAGATTATGATTAAATACCGTAAATAGGAGAACAAGATCCGAAGGCAATTGCTAAATAATAATCTAGAGAGCTACTAGTAATAATTAGGGTTTTTAGAGTAATAAAAGTATATCTAACAAGAGGCTACGAATTCTCTACTTATAACAAACTACTAAACAATATATGGAAATACTTGCTAAAAACTACTAAACGATTTATGGAAACACTTGCTAAAAACTTATGAAAATCCGGACAGAAGAAGCACTCGACCGAGTGTCCAGTGCACTCGATCGAGTGTTGGTGGCACTCGATCGAGTGCTCTACTTTGTCAGCACAATTCTTCGTTTGGCAATCTCCCTTGATTCTTGCTTATCTTCCTATATATCTTTGCCTTGCCGACTCCGCGGTACTCGTATGATCCTCTATAAATCACCGGAATGCATCCATCTACATTAGAAACAACAAAATGCGGGAGTATCGACATTTATGACAAAAACGGCGTATACGACATGGATTAGTGCACAAAACCGTAACAAAAGTATATAAGGGAAGGCATAAAGATGTATATAATTATGACTCATCAAACTCCCCCAAACTAACTCTTTGGTTGTCCTCAAACAAAGCAAAGAACTTGAAGCGAAAGCAATCATACAAACGGTGATTTTAGACAACTCAGAGCTAATGTAAATGCACATACAAATCCCAAATTATCCATATCCGTAACAAAGTAACGACCAAATTTACCAATAAAACAGATTCAAAGGTACGGGTAATAGAAAACGCAGCTCAAGTCACAAGGTTGATATGACGGTGTAATATAGACAAAGACCAAACATCTTTTGACCTTGCAAGACAAATTTTAGTCGGATTCTCACGGATTCACTCAAGCTCATAAATATATGTAAAGGTGAGTTATATGTGAAGATAGAAAGAAGTAAGAACACTCACTCAACTCAATGGAACATGCATGCAATCTAATGTGATAGAGATTTCCCCAACAATTATGCATGTATAGATGGACAAATTACATGTATCAAGACGGCAAGGAGGCTAGTGGGCAAGGGTAAAGAAATGGTTTGTGTCAAAGCACGTTATGGATATGTGGAGCTAAGACGATAGTCGCAGCGCGAAACAAAACCAAAACCACTTCTTTAATGAAAGAAAAACCAACCCAAGACTAGAGAAATTATCTTAACTTGAAAGAACATGAGAGTTTGTAGCATTACTCTCCAAATATGCATTAGACTCTAGATAGTCTCCTTAAATCTCTTAACAAGATCCAATGAAGCATTCTTTTTCCTTTTTTTTTTTTCGTATCACAAATATCTTTTTGAAGTTTTCTCTTTTCTTTTCTCTTTTTTTTTCTTTTTCTTTTTCTTTCTGTTTTTGTTTTTCTTTTTCTTGCGCTTCATATTTTTTTTTTTTTTTCAAACATAAGAGATTGACACAATTGCTCATAAGATTTCACTACACCCATTTGGACAAAATTAGTCCCTTCCCAACCATAGTAATGAAATATCGTGATAAACCAAGCAACTGCGACTGTCCCGAAAAGGTAGGCAAATTCTAGGATTGTGGCTTATAAATAATCAGACTCAAAACATGCCACAAGGCTTCAAACGGGTTTTTCATAGGGAATTTGGTTTCAAAGGTAGAAAGGCAAATTTTTGGCTATGTGAAACTTATTTGAAGGGTAAGGACCGCCTATCCTCATGTACTTGTCATACATTCACATAAAAGCATCAAGCAATCAATTTCACACTTATGCAGTTCGATATTACATATTCCACAAGGAGAAATCACACTCAAGCCTAATTGACAATGAGACCAGTTTATTAATGTTCCTGGCCTGTGCTTGTTCATGAGCTTGTTGTCCTTGGGGAGGGAGGTTTCCAGGTTGCCTATTTGTATTTTGGCCTGCTAGTTGGGCAACTTGAGTATCTAATATTTTATTGTGAGCTAGTATCTGAGTAATCTGTGCCTTTTGCTCCATCTGAGCTTTAAGGCTTTGCTGCAACATAGCTTTAATCTTTGACATATCATTATTGGCGGTGGGTGGTGGAGGAGGTGGCACCAAAGGTTGAAACTGCTGTTGGCGATGATTGTTAAACTGAGGACCTCCTTGATTCTGCCTATAGTTTCCTTGTTGGCCGCGGTTCTGAGGAATCACATAATTTGAATTTGGTTGTTGTTGGGGTGGGGTAGGATTTTGAACATTCTGGCTTGACCACTGAAGAAAGGGATGTTCCCTTGTTCGCTCATTATAAGTGTTGGAAAAGGGATTAGCTTGCTTGTAAGATTGGAAAGCGAGTACTTGTTCCATAGGACTTATGCATTCTTCAGCAATATGACCGTCTACACCACATCTCCCACAGAAAAGTACTTCCCCTTGTTGAACCATGTTTACCGCTTGGTGATGGCCACCCAAAGCTTGTGTTGTTTGCATTTGTGCAATCTTGGCATTCAAAGCTTCTAACTGGGCTGCTACGGCACTATCTGTACCACTTCCTCTTGCAGAGCCTCTTGGATTTCCATATTCGGCAGTATGAGTAGCCATATCATCGATCAATTTATAAGCTGTATCATCAGTAGTATTATTTTGAAATCTTCCATTAGCAGAAGAATCTAGAAGGGCTCTATGATCATCAAATAACCCGTTGTAAAACTGGTTGCAAAGAAACCACTTCTCAAACCCATGATGAGGAACTGCACGAACCAATCTTTTGTAACGTACCCAGGCCTCGTTGAAATCTTCAGTACCTCCTTGTTTAAAGTTAGTAATCTGATTCCTGAGATTGTTTGTCTTTTGTGGAGGAAAATTTGGCGTCGTTGCCGGGGAGGCAACAATTTATTTGTTTGTTACTTGTTTAATTTGTCTTTTGTCTCAGGGAACTCCAGTTCCTTGAGACTGTTTTTACGCTTTTCTTGTTAGTTCCTTGTATGCCCAGGTCAAATCGGTCCGAGATCATTGATTTTGATCCTGAACCAGAGAGGACATTTCGCTACTGAAGGAATTTTGATAGAGAAGTGGGTCAAGTAGAAGACTTGAGTATACTTGACAGGATTGAGCCTTTAATTACCTCAGAAAATTCATCTTCTGACGAGGACGATATCGTTTCTGAGACCATTGTCGCTACACCAAAGATGGTTGCACCCAATACAGCTACCTTGGCAAGCTACAACGAGCCTACTTTGGCTTCTATTCCAACAGGATTTATACCTCCTCCTACTGATGCTGAGGAGAAGCCTTTTGATATCAAGCCTTCTTATCTTGCGTTGGTAGAGCGGAATATGTTTGGAGGTAGATCTGGGGAAGATCCTGCGAAACATATGGATAAGTTTGTCACTTATTGCAGCTCCATTCCTTTGCCAACAGGAGTGACCTATGATCAGGTCAAGTACCGACTTTTCCCTTTTTCTCTACAAGATGATGCTAGCGAATGGTTACGCGAGTTGGATTTGACTGCTCATGCCATTACTGATTGGAATTCCCTAGCTCTTGCATTCTACAAGAGATACTTTCCCCCGGCAACGGCGCCAAATTTGATAAGGGTAAAGTCGTCACCCTAAATCAAAGTAATCCTTAGGATACTACTAACTAATAGCTAGCGGTAAGAAAGGTATCGAATCCACAGGGAGGCGGTAATAAACTGTTTGCTAAAGTAAATAAGTCTTATGGTAACAATTGGGTTGTTTAGTTGTTTTTATTTTCTAATGAACTAATTGCGAAATAAGTAAATAAAGATGTAAACAAGTATTAGGAAAGATCTAGGGATCAAGTTCACATAGACAATTATCCAGGGGAATGGGATTTAACTAATTTAATTGGGCAAAATTATTATTTAAGATCATATGTCCGGTCGGTATTCATATAATCTTTAGATCTAAACCTAACATGCGGTCGCAATAATTAGGTCAGTCTATTCAATTATTGTGACCTATCTTAGTCTTAGTCTACGGTCGGATCTAAGACTAATTCGCGAGACTAATTAACTAATCCTGGCCAGTAATTAATTAATCAGGTTTAAAACAACAATAGAACAATAATAATAAGCAGTTTAACAATTAAACAACATTAAAGTTTGATTCCCCCTTCTAATCACCTAGATCCCTTTTCACCCTAGACAAATAAATTAATTATGCATGGCTTGGGATCTAACTACAAGAATATTGATTGAAAACATAATTAATAAAGCAATAAACTAAGAACAAGAATAATTGAAGAACAACAAAGTAGAGATTATGATTAAATACCGTAAATAGGAGAACAAGATCCGAAGGCAATTGCTAAATAATAATCTAGAGAGCTACTAGTAATAATTAGGGTTTTTAGAGTAATAAAAGTATATCTAACAAGAGGCTACGAATTCTCTACTTATAACAAACTACTAAACAATATATGGAAATACTTGCTAAAAACTACTAAACGATTTATGGAAACACTTGCTAAAAACTTATGAAAATCCGGACAGAAGAAGCACTCGACCGAGTGTCCAGTGCACTCGATCGAGTGTTGGTGGCACTCGATCGAGTGCTCTACTTTGTCAGCACAATTCTTCGTTTGGCAATCTCCCTTGATTCTTGCTTATCTTCCTATATATCTTTGCCTTGCCGACTCCGCGATACTCGTATGATCCTCTATAAATCACCGGAATGCATCCATCTACATTAGAAACAACAAAATGCGGGAGTATCGACATTTATGACAAAAACGGCGTATACGACATGGATTAGTGCACAAAACCGTAACAAAAGTATATAAGGGAAGGCATAAAGATGTATATAATTATGACTCATCACAAATTTTGACACGATTCCTTACATTTTCAGTTGTAAGAGACATATCTAACTTGTTTCTTAGTTCATCTACCACCGCTTGGTAGGCTTGAGGCTTCCACTCACCATCTCCCTTGTTCCCTTGATTTAGTTGATTATACAACACGAGATTAGAATAGTGTCCATTAGGGTATTCCAAACAATATAGCCTCGTTTCTTGGATTGTGTAGGGGCTGAAATTTGCTTTCGTTTTTCACTCATTTTCTAAAAAACAAAAACTGTAACAAACTAGAGAAAATGTTAAAGACGAGCTTAATCAATTACAATCTACACAAGTGCAAATATGACAACTATTTTTGAAGTGTTCTGTAGTATCAAAGGAACAATGCATCCGATGCAGCCAAAATATAGTGTTGAAATAACGCCTCAAGTCCCTGTGTTTGGACAACTAAGAGAACAAGGTATTACAGGGAGGCATGGAATGAAGGCTGAGGTAGGGGTAGATCTCGAATGGATGCTAAACAATTACAAACTTGTACTAAATGAATATTTAAACTATGATTAACACCAATAAATACAGAATTGTTGGCGCGGCAGAATTTTGCAACTATCCATTCTTTAAAAGCTTTGATAATTTAGAAAAGAGTTGGAACACATTCATCCATCTGGATCACTTCAGACATTTTAGTTGCAGTCCATGGATATTTTTTTTATCCAGTAATTCTGATGCATGTATCAGCTTGTAGCTCCACAAAAGCAGCTTTAAAATACTACTCCTAAGAACTTCTTCTCTGCAAAAGTATAATTTATATACTAGCACAAAAGATAGATAACAGGAAAAAGGCAAGAGTTCTAAACCATCTAGTAATAAGCCAGAGGTGCCATGCTGATTGAATATTACAATGCAGTTGCTGATGCTAATGTGTCCGTACATAAAACAGAAACATCTGATAAAAAATGACAGTACACAAAAATGCAATGGAGCAGAAAAATGTCGCACTGACAATAAACTATGCAAGTAAACCCCTTCTGGCTTGATAATCTTGCCACATCTTTTTTGCTAGCTTCTCTCTAAACTCATTCCAGTCAGCCGTTTGTCCAACAGTTGCGATATAATCTTCTTCACCATCCACTTCATCGGCCAAAACATTTTGATTTTCTAAATCACGATCTACCTCAGCCATGAAAGCCATTTCTTCCATTTTTTCAGATCTTAAGAAGTTATGAAGAATGGCACACGCGTTTATAATTCTCACTTGAGTTTTTTTTACCAAAAAAGCTATACGTCCTCATAATAGCCCAACGTTTTTTCATACACCCAAAGGCTCGCTCAATTGTATTACGAGCTGACGAATGTCGCAAGTTAAATAGCTCCTTGTAATTTGTTGGTGTATTCCCTCGCCGCCATAAATTTAAGTGGTACATTGTACCTTTATATGGAGCTAAGAAACCCTCACCATTGGTATAACCCAAATCAACAAGAAAATATTTATTTTGTGCATGGTACTCTTAAATTATATTGTTGCCTTTGAAGAGCATCACGGAGGACGCGTGGATCAGAGGCGGATCCCTCCCACCCGGGTAAAACATAAGTAAAACGGAGTTGTGGATCACATGTCGCTAAAACATTTATAGTAATGTGACCCTTTTTATTCCGATACCTCCCTCTGTCCTCGAGAGGGACAGTCATATCTACATGAGTACCATCGAGAGCTCCAATCGCACCCTCAAACCATTTCCACTTTTATCACTAAGTAAGCTAGGGGCGTGATCATCTTCCTTGATATATTGTTTTCCAATTTTTAACACAGCGCGAAGTACTATATGAAATTGACGACTCACTGTTTCTCCTGATCGAACAAATAGAGCCTGAATTGTTCGATTTTTTAAATTATGAGCAAGAATATGAAGAAAAAATGCAACGACTTCTTCAACTGTCACATTTCTAGACGTTAACCCACCCTTTGATCTAAGAAGTCTACATAACTTCTCAAAACAACGTCTATCAAAACGTAATTGTTCTTGACATTTCGTGTTATTTCTAATTGTATCTAACCAAATTGCTCGTTTTTGTGCACGTTCATATTCATTCCAAGCTAACTCCCTCACTTGGTACCTTTGGTACGATGCAGCTACTACATTGATTACAAAATTCACGACTAGCAAGACTAATTCAAACTCGTCATCTTCCTCTTCTAACCTAACACCTGGATTCAATCATTGCTACATGAAAAAAGAAGAATAACAATTATAATATAAATATAAACATATAAGAAATTATTGGTGCTAGCATGTAAAGACTATTAAACAACAACAACAACAACAACAGCAAAGTAGAGCAAGGATTGTCATATTAAACTACCGAATTTAGCACATATTATACAACCACATTCTCCAAACTACAACATAAATACTGCTAGTCACATTCTCCAAACTACAACATAAATATTGCCTAGCTGCATCCCCGAATACACCAAAACATTTTCAACTTACCATTCAATGTAGCAAAGCATATTATCAAAATATTCCATAATTGACTACACACCAGCCATCCAGAATGCTACTAACACAACACAAAATTACAAACCAAACCATCTAACCGTAAATCTGCAAGTCTGTCACCACAAGGTAATCGACACTATTAGATCATTCAAATCAAGCAAACTAGCACAGGTGCTTCATTTGACTAATCTTACTTAATTAAACATCATAATTGCTCAAGCAAGTAGCAACCATCCTAATAAACAATAAACAATCTTAATATACATGCTCCTATTAACTTATAAATTGAACAACTAACAATTGTACTAGTTAAGTAGCGAAAATCGACGGAAATGCAAGAAGAAGTTAGCTGCTTGAAAATTAAACGTTGGACGATTGAAGCTATGCGAATTTTGGGGGTGATAATTGCGTTGGAATCTAGGGTTTGAGGATGGGTGTTTGTCGAGTGATTAATGGATGAGGAAGGAGTTAGAGGTACTTGTTTTCATTTTAAAATGACATGGGTTTGGTTAGTATTTGGATTATAATTGTAGGATTTTCTTCCAAATCCTCAAACATTTGGCCCAAATTCCAATTTTAAAATTCTAGACATCCCAAACAAAGGATTTGCGCCAAGTCCATATTTGAGAAAGAAATACTCATTCCCAAACAGGCCATAAGGGATTTAGCGAATTTGGGAGAAAGAAAAGTGATGTAAGTTGGTCCTGTAATAAGACAAAAGGCAATACAATCATAAACAACAAGACTTATTATTAACTTTCAAATTCTAGATGAAATATTTTGTTTTTTTTGTGACCGGAGTTATTAAATGGGAGCAATATTTGATAAAAGTTATATACATTGGGAGTAAGTTTCAAAAAAAATCATATAAGGGGGTAAGTTTCAAAAAGTGAATTATATAAAAGGGTATTAATCAATTTAACCTTTTTATTATACTCTTTCATCGATCATTTTTCTACCTTTTATTATTATTTCATTAAAAAACGGTTGATCTATGCAATTAATTCAACTTGAAAGAAATCATTTAAAATAGAATATTTATATTTTTTTTCGACCTATAATTCAAAGTAGATTGAATGCATATTGTTTTGAAAGGACATGGTGAAAACTATAAACGCTGAAAAAATAAATGTTGATTTTTTTCGTAAATTTATTCAAAGAATAAAATTGCAAAATTAATTTAGTATTTGTTTTGATGTTTATTGATCGTTAAATTACTTTTAGAATGAAAAGCCAAATTTTGATGATTGTGTTAAAGGTTATTTTTGTTAATCCGATGTTATTAAAATTATAATATTAATTATTAGAATAATAACAAGTATTAACCATAGTTATATATTTATATTTTTTTGTTTACAAATAAGGTGATATTGAAGACTTAAAATATTTTCCCTTATTTTCTCTTACTTGTTGTTACAGTTAATCAAATAAAAAAAGTTTAAATTATGTGGGTATAATAGATAAAACAATAGGAATGATATTAAAGACTTAAAATATTTTCCCTTATTTTCTCTTACTTGTTGTTACAGTTAATCAAATAAAAAAAGTTTAAATTATGTGGGTATAATAGATAAAACAATACTCGTTCTTACATAAAGATTAAATTTAAAAGATGATACTCATTAGTAGTTAGAATTAAAAGAAATATTTTATTTACACTAGACTTGCTTTAGCAATATTTATAACTAATTTTACACCCGCACAAAATTTGCACGGGTTCCCTGCTTCAATTTATAGAAAATATTTGACTTTCTGTATAATTATAATATAAAATTTCAATAAAATACAAATAATAATCTAATATGAGTGATAAACTAAATTAACCATTTATATGATAATAATATTCTCGACCCATTTTAATATTATGGCACTTTACCATTTTAGTTATGGGTGAGCTAAACCATATACCCGATACGGTCTTGAAAAACGCACTAGGTATACGGTTTTAAAAAAACACAAAAATCACTATACGGATCCGATTACCTCTAATGAAGGACTAACTTTTTATTTATCGAGATAAATTAGTAAAATAAATCATAAAAAAAACATTAAAATTGAAAGTTGAAAGAGGAACTTTGCATTTTTAATTTTTTTTAATACAAAAACTTCAAACTGTGTCGAAAATCGTATATACGGTTTCGTTTGTGCCCGACCCGGATACAATAATACGGTTTTCCTTATCATATATGCTAAAATACATATAACTCAAACCGTACATCGTATTATAAAACAATATCATATATTTTTGCTCATCCCTAATTTTAGTGTCTCTACATCTCTTATTTAGATGCATTAGGCCAAATCATGAATAATGCAATACAAATACAATTCATCTTTTTCATATACATTTGGCATATTCCACATACTATTCTAGTTTAAGTCTAATTCATGAATAAGGCAATAAAAAATCCTAAAAGAAAATATGTATTTACAAAATAGAGAACATATTTCGGTCACCCATCTAATAACCACTTAAAATTGTCCATGAAATTTCATTCAAGGTAGCATTTTATTTTGGCCTATGAAGAACCGTCACCCTCTTAACCTCATTACCTCTTTTTTTTGTTTAATACAAACTCTCTTTTACTCTTTTACTTATAAATTTAACTTTAAACTCGTCCTCAACTCCGCCGCTCACCTGCATACTTACCTCTATTCGACAAAAACACACAAGCACCAGCCCACCACCAACTAACTGAATAAATCACCAGCACCTCCATATATTTTTAGAATTTTATCAATATTATGTAGATTAATGCTTGCACGCCACATTTGATTGCTAATTTCTGGTTAGATATTCAAGAGAAATGGTATATTTTTTTCGTTATTTCTCTATGCAACTAAACAACTTCATCAATATACTATTTCGTCAAACATTATCTCAAAAAAAATTCCCTTATTCTTGTAATATATATGTATTTTTTACAAGATTATACATATAAATTTGTTTCAAGATTAATTTTAGTATATACAAAGTTTTGTTGATTTACAAATCGATTTTCAAAGCAATTTGTGATTCAATCATTTTAATGGTTAAGTTCTTTTTTGTAAAGATTTTTTATAGCTAATTCTTTTCATGTATAATTTTAATAGAATGTTCTAGAAACTATTCAACAAATTTTATAAGTTTTTTTTTGTTGCTAAAATGTAAGCTTTCATTGATAAAACCGCAATTACAACCAATTTTGGTACTCTCACCAATACAATTATGTTAAAAACATAACTAATTTCCTGTGACTACTAGCCACCATTCACGATCTCTACTTGGAACCTTAATCTTACCATTCAAAACTCTTTCCTTCAATACTCATTGCACATCTTCAGTCACTACATGAGGCCTCATTAAAGTTTGCTCAACACGAGCTTTGTTCCTCTGCATCCAGACACTATACCACACACTGATTACTGCTGAAATACAGATCTGCTACTTGAATTTGCTCCACCTTCTATTCATAATTCTCTCCAAACAATTTGCCTGACTCAAGTTAGTCTTCATCCAATGTCCAACACCATTCAAAAAATATGAATGCTGAACAGCCGCTCTTTTAGCATCATGCCTTCCTTCTTAATCAACCAAGCAATGAAGTTATGTTTAGGAGCACACACCTTATTCCAAACTGATTTGTACCAACTGACTTCAGCCTTCTTAACTCTCGCCACTGATACCCTTTTTCATTGTATACCCATCAGAACCAGACCATTGCTCAAACATTAAACCATCTCTAAATAAGTCCTTAACATGACAAATCTTCTTCCAATACCAACTAGTATCAGCAGAAGGTGCATAATCAATCCAGTCATGTTCTTTCATATACACATGATGTACCCATTGCACCCAAAGCCTGTCATGTTTAACAGCAAGCCACCAGACCAGCTTCCCAATCAAAGCTTTATTCCAATTCTGGCTTTGTCTAATCCCCAAACCTCCTTCCTTTTTTGGCACACAAACATTAGCCCATGGAACTCTCGGGGCTTTACTATACTCAGAATTTCCTTCCCATAGAAAATTTCTACAAATGGCATCAACTCTCTCCATAATACTCTTAGGCAATACAAAGGTTTTAGCCTAATAGCTATATAGAGTAGGTAAAACTGAGTTGACCAACACTAATCTTCATGCAAATGACAGCTTTTTTGCTCCCAGCTGCCTAATTCTTCCAACTAAGTTATCAATAAGCACAGCACAATCCTTCTTCTTCAATCTCCCAGCTGTAATTGGCACACCCAAGTAATTAAAAGGCAGGTTTCCTTCACAAAATCCAGATACAGCCAGAATCTCTCTTCTAAGACCAGCACCAACACCATTGAAATAGGCACAAGACTTCTGTGCATTCATTCTCACTCCTGACGCAGCAAAAAATGAAGAATAGCACGAAGAAGCACCATGATTGAGTTTATATCCCCTTTACAAAACAATAAACCAGTCGTTTTCAAACATTAGATGGGTCAGCTTGAATGGTTTGCATAAAGGGTGAAAGTTGAATTTCGGCTTCTTTGTGGCACAGTTCAGAATCCTACTAGATACTCCTTACATAGAGTAAAAAGAAGGGGGGCCATGGGGTCCCCTTGCCTTAAACCTCTTCTGTAACACCCCCATTTATTTAAGAGCCTTTAGCAAGACATTCTCAAATAAATAGAGCTGTTACCATCTCGGAATGACCGAGGTGGTGAATAACAAAGTAAACAAACCAAAGTACTTTATATAAAAACTGATTGAATTTAAACTTTTGATATTACCACTATTACGCAAAGAATAAAAGTACAACTGATGATAACATCTAAGTATGTGATCTAATTCTAAGTAGGTCCAAGCCATGTCTCTCTCCATGCCCAAGCTCCTAATCCAACTGTCTCTGACCTGTAGAATCTACTCCCCATTCCGGATCATCGTAGGTGTACACGAATACACTGTCAACCTCGCGGTTGATTAGGATAACACAACAATTATAATGCAACAGATAAATGATATGCAAATGCCATGATATGCTCGAGCTCAATCACAATCTCAATCTCAAACCCGAAACACCCAGCCATACCGAACCTCCCCGCAGACTATAATCGGTCGTCGTCGAACACCAGCTCAAAAGCTGATAAGACACCAGGCCTGGTCTGCAGAACCACCCTGGGCTTTATATCAGATCAACATCTGATTCACATCTTTCTCAGTAACCAATGCGTATGCTATGCTCATGAATGCAACGATATAATTATTCAATCATGCTATCAAATAATGTATTGCTCATGTCATTACCAATAATCCACAATCAATCCAACCAATATTATTCTCATATCAATCATACTCAGCATCAATAACACACAATACCACATCCATTCATAACACATCATAGAGTGTAAGGTCAGTGTATCCTACCTGGAGTAGCAAATCTGAAGTAAGCAAACACCGTCTAGTATTGTTCCTCCTCGAATTCCGATCCTATAATTATTACTTAATATTAAAAGCTATTCATACAACCATACACTATTACTCAATTATTCGATCGTGTTCTCATAAATGATTACCCATAAAACTTTATACAAATATACATATCAATTATCACTAACCAATCAGGAACTTACTAATTATAGCATATAATCAATAATCAACTATTACCAATTTTATAACATGCTTGAACATCCCTAATAATATTAATATTATCCATACTTCTACCATAATATAGTCAAAATAACAAAATGTTCACTAATAATAAATTAGTCATAACCATTACTAATAATATGAGTAGTAATAAAAACATTAATATTATCAAAATACCTATTATCATGCCATTAGAATCATAACACCACTACTAGTACAACTAACAATAATATAATCATAATTGTAATGTAAAGTAATAATTAGGTAATCATGTGATCAAATTAACAAAATACTAATATGCGTTGAAAATTGATATCACGCCATAAATTAACAAACACGAACAGCAACCCCCAAACCCGCATTCCACTACCGACACCATATCGAAAGCCCCCGGTGACACCAACCACCACCATTGGGTTCGCCTGCGACACCACCAGGCTCGCCACTGAGCCACGGTGGTTCCAAGGAACCCAGTAGCAGCCGTTGACACCCTGACAACCACCAACAGACCCCTCGACAACCCAGCAGCACCAACGACCCTGAAAAATTGCGATTAAACCCCTCTCCGACAAAACCCTTCATAAACCCGCGATGAAACACCGCCAACCACCGTGCTAACCACCACCCAAATCCCCTAACTACCACCAAACTAACTACCTTAACACCCATGACACTCGTGAACAAAAACTACTTCGAATTCATACACAAACATTTCGCGTTCACTCTATTCTGAAAAAATAAGAAACACGCATTCATGGAGGCCATAAAACAACCGTGATTGGTGGTCCAAGGTGGTCGACGACACTCATAGCTATGGTCAGATCACAACTACCGACATCATAGATTATTATTATAGCAAGATCAGACTTAACAACCTGATTATACAATTACAACTATGAATTGAAAAGAGGCAGTCACTGCAAAAACAGAGGAATTAAAGGCGAATATACCGTCTTTTAGGTGCACGTGAACCACCAACGACAACCCTAACCATCTCGTGAACCCTTCTCTTTGATCTCTGGTGCGGCGGCAGTGAGGGTGTGGATGCAGCTATGAGTCGATTAGGTCATACCTTGTGTTACCTTATTGTTTTGTATGGCGGCTGATAAGGGTGAGGGTTGTCGTTTGTGTGATTTTGTGTTTGTCGACTAATTGGGCTGTGGGTGTTGCACACGAATCGAGGCCCAATTGTGTACTTGAATTACGATATATTAACTAACGCTCAAATCCGACACTACACTAATAGCATATAACATATAAAACACGTACTCGATAAATTAATTATATAGTTTAAGCTAATCCAATATTATCAAACATGTCAAAATAATTATTAAATATTTAAAATAAATATAGCAAAATACAGAGTACTACATCTTCTCCCAGGAAAGAAACCAAAAGTGTCCCCATTAAGAGCAATAGAAAAGGAAGCATAACATATGCATTCCATTACTAGGCTCTTGAAAAACTGAGGAAACTTAAAGGCATCCAAAAGCTCTCCCACAAATTGCCAACTAACTAAATCATAAGCTTTCATGAGATCCATTTTAAACATACAACGAGGGGATCAAGCCTGTCTATTATATATAAAGCCGTACCAAGTCTTGACAAATCAAGATATTCTCTATGATGCTCCTCCCCTTTAGGAACCCTCTTCGGTTCTTACTGACAAAATCTGGTAACACCTCTGCTAATCTTGCACAAATTAACTTCGAAATGCACTTGTAGATTACATTGCAACAAGCAATGGGCCTAAATTGAGTAACTAGAGTTGGCATCTCACACTTTGGAATCAAAGTCAGAATAGTGGCATTCAGCTGCTTCAGTAACTTGCCAGTTTTAAACACATCCATAATTGCCTCACACACCTCATCACCAATGATATTCCAAGCATCTCTGAAGAAACCACTGAAATAACCATCAGGGCCCGGTGCCTTATGGACTGGAATGGCAAACATCACCTTCCTGATCTCCTCTTTTGTAACTAGTCTCATTAACACATTCTTATGCTCCTCATTACAAACATTCCCTTCTCTAATAATAGGCAAACACACATGCTCAGTTGGAATCTCTGTCCATAATAAATGCTTATAATACTGCAAGAATGCCTCCCGAATTTCCTTTGGATCAACACATTCACCTCCATTCATGTCTTTAACAAACAACACCTGATTTCTCATAAATTTACTCTTTATCAGTTATCACTCCATGGAAGTATTTGGTATTGCAATCACCATCTTTAATCCACAAATTTTATAAGTTATTTATTTTATAGATCTCAACTTTAGATTATTTAGTACCATAATGATCAACATTTTTTTAAAAAGCTCTTTATTCGAAAATATTATTCAGCATTGGATATTCCAAATATTTATTATTATGAGATTTGTAATATTTAAAGTATAAAAGGTTGTAAAATAATATATCATATTTTCAACATAATTAGTCTTTTGTTGATGAGTATTTTTAGCCCGAAATCAGGTTATTTTACTTTTATACTAAAATTAGTTTTTTTAGTTTTGTTTTATTTATAGACTAAAATAAGATTGTATGAACCATAATTATTTGATATGTTTTGGGTATTGTATAAAAATGTGTATATATATGATTAAATAATTGTAAAAGTTTGGAGAGCAAATAAAAGTGCAATTAATTTGCAAATTGAACATGGGGTTTCAAAAAAAAGAAAAAAAAACTTAATTGGATAAGAATAATACCTTGTGTTTCGTTTTATACACATTGATTAATGTTTAATTTTAATAGATTTTCTCTACAATCCTATAATTTGCCTTTTGTTTTATTCGTTTAATAATATTTTTATTCGTTTAACATATTTAGGACTAGAATTGTTCAACATATTTATTAAATGGTCAGTGTTCGAATTCTCTGGTGGGATTTTGTTTAGCTTAAATTTTTACTAGTTAACCTAATGCCACTTGAATCTTATTTAAAGTGTCTTACAAATTTTAATGCATGTTATACCAATTAACATATAAATAATAATTTGAAAAATGATCAATAGTTTGTCACTAATTAACCTAATGATCGCCAATTAACCTAATGCCACTTGAATCTTCTGCCACTGTACTCCCTCGTTTGTTAGGGTGGGGGACTATAATATCACTTTCATGTTGAGGTGTGTATAGGGTAGTCTCTCTATTTCGTAGTCTTCTCCAACCTTACACCTTTGACCAAACTCCACTCGTCGCAAATGAATCTATAGTCTTTAACCTAAAATGAGTCTCCAACTCGTTGATTACTTCATCTGTCTTGCTATATATTATAAATGGCGTAAGACTTTTTACTTTGCATAACGAAAATCTTTATGTAATCAATTTTTATCGTTTTGTCAATAGACCTCTTGACACTTTTTTACTCATTCGGGTTCTAATACCCAACACAAATGTTTTTTGTCATCTCGTACCAAATTCTTGCGCCAGAGATCCGAAATGTATTTACCTAGGTCAAAACACTTCATGATATGGTGAGTTAAAATCCCTCTAAATTCAAACATCTTATAACCATATTTATACTTGCCAATGATTGTGTCAAATGTCAATACTCACTTTAAAACTTCTTCGGTCTTTTTTTTTTTTTCTGCAAGGTAACATGAAAGAAAAAAATTCTCATTCTCGGGCCCTAAAAGTTAAAGAATGAGCAATCTTATTCAAGAATCTAGGACAATAACTTATTGAAACACAATGATAGCTATGAAACATTAAATTTAAAGATGCAAGTAAATGTTTGATCCTCTGATTAGCCGAAGATAACCCAATAAATTGATAGATTAAATCCAAGCAGTCTAGTGCGATGTCAAGGTGTCGGACACCCAAAGAGCGAGCAAAATCAATGGCCTTGAGTAAAGCAATGGCTTCCGCTTAAAGAGGAGAACACGCCCAAAAGGTTGCTGAACTTTCAAAACGCTCTTGAGAATTATGAGGGCGAAGGAACCATCCTCCAGCAGCCTTATAAGAAGTGTTCCAAGCAGCATCACACTTAAGACAGGTAGCTGAAGAACAAAGACTTGTGCCTAGAATCATGTAAGGATAGGAGTTCCTGATTGTAGCAAAGTCCCCCAAAGCATAACCATCATTTTTTGCAGAGTTGGTTTGCGAAGAACAAGCAGACTCAGTAATGACAATCTCAGCAGAAATATTTTTCATGATCATGAAGTTCTGAATTACCAAATGAACCCTAAAGTCGGTATGTTTGAAAAGGACAGAGTTACGGAAGGTCCAAATATTCCACAAGATGCAAATAAAAGCAATAGAAAAAGAATCAACATCCTTTGATTTTTTGAAAAACTTGAGCCAATTGGTCAGCCATGTAGTAAAAGGGATATACTCAGTTGAAGAAGAATTAATACCTAGAGGAGAAGCCGCCCAAACACGCGTAGCCATACCACAATCGCGAAATAAATGACTCAAAGTTTCAGGCACATTATTTCCTTCACAAAAACAACAGTTCCCTACCAATTTAAACCACGTTTGATCCCTTCACATCCAATAGGAAGAGTGTTTGTGAATATTTTCAATAAGAAAATCTTCCATTTATTGGGGATCTTAAGACTCCATAAAGATGAAGATAGAAATCCTTTAATGTTTCCATCAATCCTACACTTATCTCCAGAAGTAGCTTTATCCTCCCATAAAGAATTAAAAGCCTTGAAATAACCACTTTTGACAAAATACTTACCAGACCCAGTATCATTCCAGAAAAGACGGTCCCATGTAGGCTCCTTAGGGAATTGAATTGAAAGAACAATAGGGATAGCAAGTGGACCACAGAAGTCCCGGATAGCAATAGAATTCCAAGAAGCATCACTAGTTTGCAATTGGGCAACCAACATAAACGGCTTATTAGCAACTTCAAAGTCAGACAAATTAAGGGAAGAGCCCAGCAAACTTCCCTCAACCCATTTATCCTTCCAAACATTGAGGTACGAAGGATAGCCTACCTCCCAAACAAGACCAGATTTTAACAGATTAAGTCCCCAACTTATACTTCGAATACCCAATGAAACATTAGATCTTGCACATTGATCCATCATATACTTCTTCGGTCTTTATACCTTAGTTTTTACCTCTTCGAATTTATTGTCGTATGTGTAGATCTTATTATAGACATCCTTGAATAAAATTAGGGGATCTTATTTCAAAGGGGCCTTAAAGTCTTTGGCATTATTGACATTCTCGTCCCCAACTTTACACGATATGGCATCCTTGTATCTGTAGTAAGAAAGTTTGCACGGATCTTGATTCTATACATCTATCTATCTATATGATTAAAGGAAGCTTTTTTCGAGCAATTTCATTGGCTGCTTTTTTTTCTATCTATCTCTATAAAAGGAATAGATTTTAGGTGCATCTCATTGGTTCCTTAAAATAAGGAATAGGTGGGCCCACTAACTTTTACACTCATTTAATTTTCCTATCTCCTATATACAGAATTAATCATTCCCACTTACGTAATCAATTGCAGTATTACATTTCGTCTATAATAAAATACGATATGATCAAATTATTGTTAATCGAATATTTAAATAACAATATACAACAGTCGAATAAAATACGATGTTTAACGGTCCAAAAATTAAATCCGAAAAACAAAAAATTACAAACAGCAAAAATAATTAGTCCAAGAAAAGTCAAAAGAAAACATATTTTGCACGTTTATAGGTTAACCGATAACTGAACCGCAAATAACCGTTAAAAGAGGTTAACCGAACCGTTTATAACCGTTACGAACGGTGCGGTTTAGGTTCGGTGTTTTGCCAAACCGAACCGTTTATAACCGTTACGAACGGTGCGGCTTAGGTTTGGTGTTTTGCGAAACCGAACCGTACGTGTGTGAACCGAACTAAATATGCAGCTCGGTTCACCGAACCGCGGATGAACACCCCTAATTTCCATTAATAACATTAAAATTGAAAATTAATTTCAATTTATAATAATCTTTAAAAAAATAAATTAATTAATTCAATACCAGTAAGTCAATTATTTGGAGCCAAAATCATCCCCGAATTGATAATTTATATATTTCTCATTTAAGTTCATGTTGAATTATATTTGCACTAATTAATCAATATATTTGCGAAGTTTTTAGAAACAGACTCGTACATTTTTTGTACGGGTATAAAACTAGTCTATATTATTAAAGGAACCTTTTTCCGAGCGATTTCATTGATTGTTTTTTTTTCAGGCTTTTTTAGACCGATTACAGAGAATCTAAGTTTTTCGAATGACTTTTGAGCAATTTTTAATTATTTTATAGGTACGATAGAATTTTAGTTAAATTGAGATGATAATGAGATAAATTTTTAAGAATTTGACTATATCTTTTACCTTGACTAGTTTTACGCCCGTGCAAAAAATGCACGAGTTTGATTTTATTAAACCGAAAAAATAAAAATAAAAAGGTGAATATATTTAACAAAATATATAATTTTAGTATTGCAGATATCGATGTAAAAAAATAAAAAGAATTTATACGCTTAACTTAGACGTAAGTAAAAACAACGCACCTGCTGACATTATAAAAATATACAAATTCTTATAAAGGACAACATTATCGGTTTGAGTTTAGGACGGATCAAATATACATTTGTAGCATGAATCAAACAAAAAAAAGCATTATGCACGGCGAAAATAAAATAGTTGTCCTATAAGTCTATAACCCATGGGGAGTGATACTCACCTGTTTTAAATTTAAGACGGATAATAGCCGGTAAAAATATATATTGATTTTAAAATTATACTTAAGGTTTAAATTTTAAGTTCATAACCATTGTAATGAACCCAAATTATTATTAGTCTGATTCTCTAACTACCCAAAAAACTCCGACCATATAATATACGAAGTAAATCTTATCTATTTTATGTACATTTAAGACGGAGTTACATAATTTCGTTGATTTCCAATTCTCAACAATTTTAATTTGTTAATATACAGTATTTGAATGTATTATTTTTTGCCAATTTATATATTATTATATTTGATATTCACTTTTTGTTTCTGTTTTATACTCATTGGCACTCACTTTAATCCTTTTATTAGTGCATGTTAAATGGAGTATTAACAATTTCTTTAATCTTTGAATATACTATATCTGTAAAATGTAAGTGTCTCAATCATATTATTATATTTAATCTATACCTTTAATTTATGTAAAATTAGTTAACTTATTATCAATGATCATTAAAGATTTGATTTTTACGGTTGAAATTGAATAGTTAGGATTTCGGAAGATTTCATATTCGATGTGTAATTATAGATTGTAACTTATTTAATTAACGAAAGTAGTGAGAAAATTAAATTGAAGTAATTAATTATGTAAATGAACATGGCGGACCCCACATTGATTAAATTTTTTTTCTTTTCTTAATTTCCATCGACCAATGAGAGCTCTTTAAATTCTACCCTTTTATAGTAAAGGGATGTTAAGAATAGACTTCTAAGAGACAAAGGATACTTCTCCTATATATATTGATCACATTAGGCATCAAACCTCATAATTAGTTATTTGCTTTTATCACTTCTTTAATTTAATTTATTGCCCCTTAATTTATTTATTTATTTGTGATGGTTATACTATCTTTGTTATTGATTTTATGAAATTTTTCTTCTAATTTTACGTTGATTTAATGTGATTGTCGATTACTATCAAGAAAATTTTATTAGCGTTTATTGTCATGAATATTATGATGATATCTTAACACAGTAATCAAAATCTTAGGTTTTTATGGATGATTAGTTATTAATTAGTATGGAGAAAATTGGTGTTGAATACAAGCGAAGTACATGTATTGACACTAGACAAATACTACCCACTAATGGTCATTGGTCAACATACAAGAAATTCATTTGGTATGCTGAAAAATTGACCTATTAATATACTTTATTTGGATAAAAGACGATATTCATGAATTGTATGGTTGATTTTTGAATATTAAGGTCAATTTGTGATCATTGTTGAACAAAGTTGACCATATTTATGATCACTTAGATGAACTATAAAATGATTAGTAGGTGAGAGGTTTTAAGCTCTGTTCTTTCTGGCTTTTTAGAGCTGAACTGAACTGAGCTGAGCTGAACTGAATGAGGCTGAGCTGAACTGAACTGAACTGAGCTGAGCTGAACTGAATCGAGTTGAACTGAACTGAACTGAGCTGAGCTGAGCTGAATCGAGCTGAGCTGAACTGGACTGAACTGAATTTAATCGAGCTGAACTGAACTGAGCTGAATGAAGCTGAAATTAATAGAAATAACTTAAGTTTAATTAAAGTATACTAACTAATAATAATAATATAAAAAAAATGTTTGATTAATACAAATTTGCGCTTTTTTAAAAAACAATTATATTAAAAAAATATTAATTTTGAAGTAGTTTTTTTGTACTAAACTCTAATGGATTTTACTTTTTTCTTTTCTTGTGTTTTAAAATTAACAAAAGCAACATTTGAATATTTTACGTCTAATTAATATTAATTATTTTTTTTATTATCTAAACATTCTACGTCTAAATGTGGTAAATGTGGCATGTATTTCATTTTTTATATTATCTAAACATTAATTATTTTTATATATAAACATTTATAGGTAAATATTATTTGGTGGATTCGGGATACCCGAATACACTTGAGTATTTGTCTCCTATTAGCCATCCAAACGTGAGAAACCATGTGCCTGAATATAAGCATGCACCTCCTAGCGGAATATTTGAACATTTTAATTATCGACATTCATCTTTGAGGATGACGGTTGAAATGGCGTTTGGTCAGCTGAAGAGAAGGGGGAAGGTGTTAAAAAACATGCCACAGATGACAACGAAATATCAAATGTCAATTATCGTATCCGCTTTTACACTTCATAATTTCATTCGGATGCATAAACCTGGTATTCCAGTTATACAACATCAAAGTATTTAAGGAAGAACAAATTCAAACATGGATGATAAAGAACGGAAGAAATTCATGGACAAAGTTCGAAAAGTAGAAATTGAAAAAAAAAAAAGGTGCGATACTAGTGTCCATAATGACCTCGAAGATGAAGTACATCAAGATGATAACAATAATAATCATAATAAAAATTATTAATTAATAATAATAAATAGAATGATAAATAAATAAATAAATATAATAATAATAATAATAATACTAATAACAAAAACAAAAACAAAAACAACAACAACAACAACAATAATAATAATGTGGGATGTACTTAATAAAGTCGAGCTGAACTGAACTGAAATGAATTAAATAAAGCTGAGCTGAACTAAACTGAACTGAATGAAGCTGAGCTGAACTGAATTGAGCCGAACTGAACTGAACTGAACTGAATAGAGCTGAGCTGAACTGAACTGAACTGAACTGAATAGATCTGAGCTGAACTGAAACGAGCTGAAAATAAGTCAGAAAGAACAGGACCTTAGTAGGGTAGAAAATGTGGTAAATGATGGGAAATGTTGGAAAGTGGAAAAATGATTGGGTTGATGACCTAGGTCGTGACTTTCCGCTTGAGAGGATGAATATAGGTCAAGATAAATAAAATGAGATTAAAAGTAAAACTGGGTCGCGACCTAATTATCGCGACCACTGCTCACTGCTTGGGATGGTCTAATTGTTAGACCATTATCCCCAAGCAGGGTCATGTAGGGATGTCAATGGATCGGGTTCGGGTCGGGTGAAGCCTCATCCGTCATCCACCTGTCCCTTTAAAATCTCATCCAACCCGTCCGTCATCCGTGAAACATATCATCCGTCGTCCGTTCATCCATCATCCATGGATAAAACGGGTGGATCGGGTGATAAACGGGTGTTGTTTAATTGTATGTTTCAAGTTATAAAAAGTGAAAATTTTTTATTCTATACAAAAATAATGTTGGATAATTATTTTAAATGAACTTTTTAATGGGTAGTTTCACAAAAAAAAAATTGAGAGTAGAAATATTTGAAAATTTGAAAATTTGAATATTTTATATGAATTATATCTTAATAATGTATCATATTGTTAAAAAAAATTAAATAAAAAGTAATTAAATCGGGTGATGGATGTATGGCGGGTGAAATTTCTTCATCCAACCCATCCGTCATCCGTCATCCTTTTCATCCGTTATCCATCCATCATCCATTTAAGTCGGGTTTTCATCCGTCTTTTAAAATCGGGTGGATCGGTTTTTAATCGGGTGCGGGTGAAATTGACATCCCTAGGGTCATGAGGGATGTCATGAGTCATGACTTTGTTTGGTAATGGTTAATGAGGTAATTAAGGTAATTAATTGATGACCATTCTTTTAATTTGTAACTATATGATCAACCAAGGTTAATATGTGACCACTGTTGAACAAATATGACCATATTTCTGACCACTTAGGTAGACAATTGTAATTGGTTGAGAAATAAAAAGACAATAAAAAGATGAGTAGGCGGGAGGTTTTAGTGGCCGGGTAGAAAATGTGGTAAATGATTGAAAATGTTGGAATGTGAAAAAATGATTGAGTTGATGACCTAGGTCGCAACTTTCAATTTGGAATGATGAAAATAGGTCAAGATAAATAAGGTAAAATTAAAAGTAAAATCAGATCGCGACCTAATTATCGCGACCACTTTTTTGGGATGCTCTCCCCTAACGGGAGTGTAAATTTAAGTGCCATGTATATCAAACATATAAAAACAAATGATAGGGGTAAGTAAAGTAGAGCTGATCATGGGTCGGACTTGATAAGGATTGAGCCGGGCTGATATGTTAAAAATAACCCGCATTGGGGTCGGGCCAAGCCAATGGGCCTTTTTCTTTAGCACAAATCCAGCCCTTGCGGGCTCAAATGAACCCTCGGGCTTTTTTGGGGCCGAGAGTTTAGCCAAAATCCAGCCCAATTTTTCCTATGGGCCGCATAAATCGGGCTTTGGACTTTTTTAGGGCCACGAGTTTAGACTAAGCCCGAAAAAAAGGATCGAGCTGAGTTGGGTTTTTGGGACCTGAACCATTTGATCAGCTCTAAAGTAAAGCAGCAGAGGTAAGCACATAAATTCATGATCCCAAAATTCCCAATAATTGGAGGTACTTCTCTCAAACAAGTCGAATTCAACGGCATGATGAGTGGCTTTGAGAACAATAGATTAATGGAGTACATTATGCTCGAGAAAAGCTTTGTGATATCTTCTTGGTACGAAAAGATAAAGTGATAAAGTGGGGCCCGTCCTCCTTAATTTATCCCATGTTTAAAGCACTCCTTAATTCAGTATTTCTTGTTTTGCTGGCCTTAATTAATCCTTGTCTCCTCCTAAGCTCTCAATAATTCTATAAATATTACCCTTGATATGATAATCAATATTGAAGATAATTAGTCGTCCGTTGTTTGATTTTTTATTGTTAAAACATCAGATTATTCTTGTAAATAACTGAGTTAAGGGGCGAACCCACTTAGTGATTAAGGGTGGCAGTCGCTATCCCAAATTTTAAAAAAAATTGATTTAGAAGACGTTTTTTGCTACCCAAATATTGTTCATTACTAGATACTAGTACATAACTGTTATCTCGTTAAATATATAGTAAATATCTTATGATTCAATGATAAATGCTTTGTTTTCCTACCTAGTGACTGGTTTCAATCTCATTTTACCATTTTAAATTTTTTTGCTTCCCCAAGTATATAATCCTAGGTTCACCTGACTGAGTTGATTAGAACTACAGCTATATTCACCTTTTGCACTCATATTCCAATGCTGATACATTTGAGTATCTTAATCCATTTTTTATTACCATAGATCAACTTCTTACTGTGAAATACTGAACACCGTGAAAAAGAGGAAGAAGTTCTTATTGAATCAAACAGGGCAAAAATACATCGTACATATATAGCTTACAATATATCGAGCAAACTAATCCTTTCCTGAGTTAGGTCCTATAACCAAGGTAACCAAATATACACTTACCTAATTTACAAGATTACAATCACAATATTATTCTTACTTATCCAAATAATATCAAAGGATATTCTTATATTATTTGATAATAATCTTTCACTCCCCCTCAAGTTGGTGACCGAGGTAAACCGAGTCCCAACTTGAATTGCAAATGATCAAAAGATTCTCCTCCAAGCGCCTTTGTGAAGAGGTCCGCTATTTGTTCCTTACTTCGAACATGATATGTATTAATGGTGTTTGTAACCAAGTGTTGTCGCACAAAATAACAGTCTATTTCTATGTGCTTTGTACGATCATGAAAAACTGGATTTTTTGCTATATGTAATGCTGCCTCATTATCACAATACAAATGCATCGGCCTCGTATGGAAAACTCCTAGAGATGCGATGAAGGACTTTATCCATATTAGCTCACTAGCACCCGCTGCCATTGCTCTATATTCCGCTTCAGCCGTTGACCGCGAGACGGTCACTTGTTTCTTCGCCCTCCAAGAAACCGGTGATCCTCCAATTGAGACAAAATATCCACTAAAAGACCGTCTAGTCAATGGACAGCTTGCGTGATCAGAATCACAATATCCCCTTATTTGCAAATCCGTGTTCCTCTTCAAGGTAATTCCTTTGCTCGGACTACGCTTGATATATCGCACCACTCTCAATGCCGCTTCCCAGTGTTCTTTCCTTGGTTCATTAACGAACTGAGATAAAGTATGAACTGCATATACAAGATCAGGTCTAGTTATCGTTAGGTATACTAACCTCCCCACTAATCGACGATACTTCATTATATCCTTCAATATATACCCCTTTGCTAAGGCCAAATTGTGCCTCTGTTGCATTGGCGTGTATACCGTCCTTGCATCCTCTAAACCCGTCTCCTTAATTATGTTCATCGCATATTTTCGCTGGTTAAGAAACAACCCTTCCTTACCGTGTGTCACTTCTATTCCCAAGAAATACTTTAAGCGCCCTAAATCCTTAATCCCAAAACTTTTGTTGAGGAAAGCTTTGAAGTTGGCGCATGCTTTGCTATTGTTTCCTACCACAATCATATCATCTACATATACCAAGACTCCTATGAAAACTCCATCTCGGTTTAATGTGAATAGCGAATAATCCGCCATTGATTGCACAAAACCATAGCTCTTCATGGATATTGTCAATTTAGCAAACCAATTTCGCGAGGCTTGTTTCAAACCATAAATAGACTTCAACAATTTACATACCTTATTTTCTCCTTTCCTTTCGAATCCTTGTGGAATTTTCATGTACACCTCTTCATCAAGGTCCTCGTGTAAGAATGCATTATTCACGTCCAATTGCTCAATAAACCATCCCTTTGAGACGGCTACAGCTAACAAATATCGTACGTTAGTCATCTTTGCCACCGGCGCATACGTTTCGTGAAAGTCTATTCCTTCCACTTGAGTAAACCCTTGTGCTACTAATCTCGCCTTGTACCTCTCCACCGTGCCATCTGCTTGGTACTTGATTTTATAAACCCATTTGCATCCGATTGGCCTCTTACCTTCGGGCAAAGTCATTATTCTCCAAGTTTTGTTATTCTCCAAAGCATTAATCTCCTGTCTCATTGCATCACGCCATTTCGGGTCTCTCGCAGCCTCGTGGTAATACTCTGGCTCAATATTCTTATCAATCTTTGTCATGAAAGCTCTGTGATTAGATGAAAAACAATCGGTAATAACATAATTGATTAATGGATAGCGTGTACCTGACCTTGAGGGTGATAACTGTTCGTGATGAGCATGCGAATTGGGGTCAATTATTCTTGTCGATTTGCAATAGTAATCCTTCTTCCATGCCGGCTCAAATTTATCTCGAGCTCCACGACCGAGTCTCTCCTCTTGCGGTTGTTCTGTGCGTTCGTCATTACCATGAGATGATAGGATAGTCTCCTCTGTACCATCTCCTTTTGTCGCAACATTCACACCATTATCATCCTGATCACCTCCTGTTATCAATCCTTCCTCTATTTCTATCGCTCCCTCTGTTTCTGCCGTGTTCTGATGCTCAAATCCATTATCACTCCCCCTCACAACATGGGGCATTTCTCCTTGATCGCTGGAATAATCAAGATGAAAAGTTCCAGGAGCATGTTCAACTTTATTATTATCCCCGTGTTGTGAAGCCGAGTCACCATCCGTTATTAAATAAGGATGAATATTCTCATAAAATTTAATGTCTCGAGACACAAAAACACGCTTTTCTTTTAAATCGTACACTTTCCATCCTTTTTTACTATGAGGATAGCCGATAAAAATACATCGCTTTCCCCGTTCCCCGAATTTATCTCGTGACTTGTCAACATTATGAACATAACACAAGCATCCGAATACTCGCAAATTATCGAGATTGGGCTTCTTTTTGTACAAAATTTCATATGGTGTTTGTCCCTTTAATAAAGGTGTGGGTGTACGATTTATTAAGTACGCGGCAGTCAATATGCATTCTCCCCAAAAATGTAAGGGTAACCCTCCTTGGAAACGCAATGCTCGTGCTTTTTCAAGGATGTGACGGTGTTTCCTCTCTACCCGTCCATCTTGTTGTGGTGTATCGACGTTGCTAGTTTGAAACAAAATGCCATTTTCTTCATAATAAGCTTTCATGGGTCCAGACAACAACTCGGTACCATTGTCACTTTGGATTATTTTTACATTTTTCTCAAATTGTGTTTTAACCATTTGACAGAAAACCTTCAATAAATCCCCGGCCTCGCTTTTTTCTTTCATTAAATATAACATCCTGTGATTTGAGTGTGTGATTTGGAGTGAACCTTTTATGATGTTTTATGTTCCTAGTACGTTTTGTCATCTGGGCGTTGTTGAACTTCGGGACGAAGTTCATTTTAAGGGGGGAAGACTGTAATACCTCGAATTTCGGCCACGATTTTATTCTAATTGTTTTAATGGCTAAACGGTTTTATGCATGATACGGGGTTTCGTTTGTTACGATATTAAATAGAGCGATAATAATTACTTCGTTTATAAGTGTACGTATCCTGCTTGTTATAAGTGTATGTATCATGCGCGTTGTGGGCTTCGAATGAGGGGTCACTTATGTGCGTGACATGCCCTGGGTAGGGTTCGAACCAGGGACCTCTAGGGGGGTTGGTGTGGGCCTTGGAATCCGTGCAAAACTCAGCCCACAACAGACCGTTAAACCCTATACAATTCTGACAGAAACCACTCCCTGCCGCCTTATAAATGGAGCTTGTACTCCTAATTTCTGAACTATCAACCTAAAAACAAAACCCTAGACTGCAGCCACCATCACACGGGAAGGAGAGAGGGTGCTCACGACCAGATCCGCCGTGTCTAACACCACTCGATTCTGGTCAGAAGTCAGGTACGTGTCTTAGGTGTCTGTGTTCATTTCTGGTCGTGTTATACTTCCTGTTTTGCTTCGTGATTCGACGGGTCTGGAGTGTTAGTTGGTGGTTGTGGTGGCCATGGTAGGGTTGGTTGTAGTCAGGACCATGTAATAAGGGTTAGTGTCGGTAGGCTAGGTTGTTTATGGGTCGTCGATGGCGGGGTTTTAGAGGCCTGGTTGCTGCGTTCAAAACACGGGTCACAGGGGCTGTTGTTGGTGTCTCTGTCGAGCAGTGGTTTGGGGGTGGTGTTACTGGTGACTCGGGGGAGGTCAATACAGTAACACCATCATGGTTAAGGGGTGTGTCAGAGGTGGCGTCTGGTGGTGGCCGTGGTTAGTTCTGACGGTGGTAACGGCCGTTGATGTCGGGTCTGTTCAAGAGGAGTTTGGGAATTTGCGTGTCTCTGGTCTGAAACCAGGGATGGGTTCGTGTCTAGTCTGACTTATAGGAGGGAGTCGACGGTGGTGTTGGGTGTCAGTAATGGAGTGGGTGGTTTGGGTGTCGCGTGCGGTGGTTGTCGGCGGGCAGTGGGGTGTCGGTGAGGCGGTTTAAGGGCTGGTCGTGTCATGGATGAGTCATGGAAGGAGGGGCTGTTTCGTGTTTTTATTTTATTATTATTATTATTAGTATTATTATTATTATTATTGATAATATAATGGTATTTATGGTGTTATATTTTATTTATGATAAATTTTGATATGGTGGTAATATATAGAGTAATTTGAATTTCAAACGGAAGTTGCTATTTTTTTTAGAAGTTGCTAAATCGGGAAAGTTTTAGTTATGGAAACTTTCCATTTATAGGGGGGTTGCCATTTATAGTAAGTATAGTCGTGGTGGTTCGGAAAGATTTTTAATTCGTTACATATGCATGTCTAGGTAGCGAGTTTCGTGTGGAACACTTCTAACGAGCCGGACGCATCTACTTTACTTACTATTTCAGGTAGGGGAAAATACTGGTATCTGATGATGTGCAATCTGTTCTTATTCGGTTTTGAGCATGTTTATTACATATATTGTGTGATCATTATATGGTGTTATCTATATATTATTCTGTGATATAATACATTGTGTTCATGGTGGGCCTTGTGATATGGTGTTGGATCGGTGCGGAGTATTTATGGCGTTGGATCGGTGCGGAGTATTTATGGCGTTGGATCGGTGCGGAGTATTTATGGCGTTGGATCGGTGCGGAGTATTTATGGCGTTGGATCGGTGCGGAGTATTTATGGCGTTGGATCGGTGCGGAGTATATATATGGTGTTGGATCGGCGCGGAGTTTATTATATTGTTGATTTACTTATTCTTTTCTCTACTCAACCTCGTGGTTGACCCTGTGTATTCGTGATCACCTGTGATGAACCAATTTATTGGGGAGCAGATTGACAGGTGGCTAAGACCAAAGGGAAGCTATGGGAGGAAGAACTTGGATCAAGACCAGAATAGATGTCTAGGTCACTTAGTCAGTTTTATGAGTTGTACTTTACCTTTTGCTAAGACTTTTGGATACGGATGTAAGAACATGTCTTGAGTTAAATTTATATTTAAAGTACTGTTTATCTTCCTTTGTATCTACTGCCTCGGGAAACCGAGATGGTAACACTCTTATTTATCTGAGGAGTCCTAGTTCAGGTCCTTGAATAAATGGGGGTGTTACATTAAATAAACCCAAACTCCTCGACTATGGTCATCAACTATGGTCAAAAAATGATGGGCTCGTGTCAAACTAGCTACCCGATATTTCCCCCAAATGTCACAATGAATAACACCAAATAGAGTATCACATCGTTTATTATTGAGTTTAAAAGGAATACGAGAAAGTTTTGCTCTACAACATGAATCACAAACCTCGTCGATGTGCCAACTCAAATTATGCCCTACTAAATCGGAAAAATGCGTAAAAATATTCCTTGAAGGGTGCCCAACTCTTTTGTGCCACAATTTGCTTTCCTGCGAAACCAAAACTTGACCCGCGGACTCGAGTTTCTTTGGTTGATAATAATAGACCCCCTTTCGATGCTCACCGTGTCCAATCATCATCCTCGTAGTCCGGTCCTGCATTTCACAATAATCGGGATAAAAAGTTATTACACAATTATTCTCATAAATCAATTGTTGGACGGAAATAAGATTACAATTAAGATTGGGCACAAATAAAACATCCTTTAATTCCAAGTCTTTGCTTATTCTGACTGTCCCATGGACATTCGCCTCAACACACCTCCCATCCGGCAGACTCACCGTGGATTTTTCTTCAACCCAACTATTTTCTAGCAGTTCTGATTTTCCCGTCATGTGATGGGAAGCACCACTGTCTATCAACCATTCAATATTTATTGTATTTTTCTTACCTTGTAATTTATCATTACCATCAGGACTGACCATCAACAAACTTCGTATCCTTTCGATCTCTTCATTGGTGAAGGATAAATTTTGTGTCGAGGCCTCTGCATTATTCTTTGTACTGGATGAAGTGCCAATAGCATTTGCCTGGTAACCATTCTGCCCGCGGCCTCGTCCTCTTCCACGACCGCTGTATCCACGACCACTGCTTGCACCCCTTCTGCCACGCCCTCTTTCACGAGCTTTTACTTCCTCATACCCGTGTTTGTCGTAGCAGTTTTCCTCAGTGTGGTAATATTTTTTGCAATGCGTACAGTATGGCGGTTTGTCTTCTTCATCACCCTCTGTTCTGTTTCCATTTCTTCCCTTTCCTCCACCATACGTCCTTGATGCCATTGCCGCTTCAGTGCGCTCTTCCTTACCTTTGGTCACCGAGGCATGTCGCTCTTCCCTTAATACGAGAGCATAGGCCGGTGTCAGAGTTGCAATTGGGTCTTCCATTAAAAGATTCGTTCGAATATTCCCGTATAATTTCGAATCCAAACCCATTAGGAATTGATGGACCCGTTCTTCTTCCCGCTCCTTGGCTATGGACGCTGTTGCGCCACAAGTACAGTTCTTAACTTTGCTGTAGTTTGATAATTCGTCCCATATCGTCTTTAGTCGAGTGTAATACTCAACCACTGACTCTCTTCCCTGTTTGCATTCATTCAGTTCATTTTTTAACTGATGAACACGCGGAGCGTTTCCTTCCGAATATCGTCCCCGCAATTCTTCCCACACATCTTCGATTGGCTGTGAAAACGTGAAACTCGGATGTAACTTTGGATCGATTACATTTCGTAACCACGCTCTTAGCATAGCATTGCACTGTCGCCATGCTACCAATTCAATTGTATCTTCATCTCCATCGCACTCTGGTTTCTTCACCTTTCCCTCAATGAATGCCAACTTATTTTTGGCATCGAGTCCATTCTTAACAGCGTCTGCCCACATATCATAATTATTGCCATTGAAAATGATTTGTGTGACATTGAGATTTGGACTGTCGGAGGGGTGGAGGTAGAGTGGCGATGTTGTGGGTATAGTCTTTGGACCGCTGCTATCCACAATGCCCTTGTTCTTATCATCACCAGTCATGTTTATTTAATTTTGATTTAAGGTTTTTTTTTTTGTGATTGGATCGTTTAAGGCTCACGATACCATGTGAAATACTGAACACCGTGAAGAAGAGGAAGAAGTTCTTATTGAATCAAACAGGGCAAAAATACATCGTACATATATAGCTTACAATATATCGAGCAAACTAATCCTTTCCTGAGTTAGGTCCTATAACCAAGTTAACCAAATATACACTTACCTAATTTACAAGATTACAATCACAATATTATTCTTACTTATCCAAATAATATCAAAGGATATTCTTATATTATTTGATAATAATCTTTCACTTACATATTCCCTCCATTATATCCACTTTGCATGTATTTCATTTCAGTTTATTCAAATCCATTTTGTATGTTTTCTTATTTGGTTGTACTTTTAATACTATAATATTATAATAACACTATAAAGGCTCACTTTTTCAAAACAAATTACACACAATACTACCACTTTACACCTATTACTTTTAATACTTTAATATAAGTTTCTTATTATTTGTACATAAAGTATAAGGGCAATGTTGATTTGAATAAAAGAAGTGTTATGTTAATGAATCAAAGCGGTGAGACATTTTGTATTGATTAATAATAGTAGTAAGAGTATAAAAGGTAGAAATAATTATATTAGTAATATTCTAAAATATATGATTGTTAGGGCGGTTGGTTGTTATTAAGAAAGCTAATGAAGGGTATTAGTGTATGACCATAATCGAAAAGTAATTAACAAATGATACATTAGGAGTTAGGACGGTTGGGAGTTGGTAACAAAGCAAATACAACATATACGAGTGTATCACCACTACACATAACACTTGTTGACCCATACATGCATTTTACAATTAGAACATGTTTGCATATATGTATTTCTGCGTTCAAACTAGTTTTAAAGAGGTCGTAATTTTGTTGCATCATGATATTGACATAATTAAGTAATTAATTTTGGTGACTTTGTGTTAATTTTGATGACTTTGAAAATTCGAAGGTCAATTTGTAACCTTGAAATAAGGTGGTACCTTAATGATGACCTTACATGTGTTACAATATTATAGACTAACACTAAAACCGTCAACGTAATATTTTAAATGAATACACATTAACTAATATTTTAATTAAAATCATCAAAGTAATATTTTAAATGAAACCGTTGACTAATATTTTAAATAAAGATCGTTTAAATTCTAAATTTCAAATAAAGCCGTCAACAAATATTTTGGATGAAGGTTGCTTCAATTTCAAATAAAACCGCCAATAAATATTTTTGGTCTTAGTATTTAGTTTTGTTTTAAAAAATTTATGTACACATTAATTTATGTCGAATCATGTTCTAGTATTTTTTATTTATTGTCAAAAAAGTCGTTGTTTTACTTTTTAAAATTGAAATAGTGTTATTTAATAATTTTTTTAGCCATATGTACTAAATATATTGGAATAGTTTTTTATTTTATCAAATTACAAAAACAATTTATTTATAACATGTTAGTAAATAATGATTGAAAATGTTGGAAAATGAAAAATGATTGGAAAATGATTGGGTTAGTGACCAAGGTCGTCACCCTCTGCTTGAGAGGGTGAAACCGTGAAAGTGTGGTTTGAAAGTAGGTCAAGTCGTCAAGATAATTAAGGTGAGATTAAAAATAAAAATATTGTTGATAACCCGATTAGTATGATTTTCTACTTGGAGATAGTCTAATCATAATCATCTACCAAGTATTAATGTTCTGATGCTTGAAATGTCGTATCGTACGTATTACATGGTTTCAGCTTTGTCAAGAAATATCAAGGATGCGCAAGTTATAATGCCGAGATATAAAGGATAGTAGTTTCGAGTAAGTGGTAAAAACTCTCATACTCTAATTGTGAAGTTAAAAGTTTGATTTTTAGCCATAACATATTACATTCTTTTAAACCAAAAATAAATAAAGTAAAGCGAAGATATAATATATAATCGGCCTAAATGAACTTGTAATTTTGTTAGGGAAAGACCGTCAAATAGAACATAATTTGTACACCCTTTGTCATTCCGGTCATATGTTGTTCAATTTTATTTTAGAGTGTCTAAATTAATTGTTAGTGTTTCTATTTTATCATTATATTCAACAAACAATTTGTACATTTACCCTCATTTTAATGTACTTATTTTAAATTGGTTTCTTCATCTTTCCTTAAATATTTGTACTCAAATAAAAAAGGGGAAAAAAGAGAGAATTAACTGAGATCGAAAAAGTAGTAGTTTAATCTCTTCCGCATGTAACCGTTTCAATAAAACCTTCTAGTACGTAGTTGGTTTCGCACGAAAAAGTGATTGGATCGTAAAACCATTACATACATACGTAAATTGAGGGGTGTTTGACCAATTGTACTAACAAAATTTTTCATTTGCGACGGTAATGTTCGTTACAAGTTTGTGATAGGTCAAATAAAATCCATTTAAGGAGATAAAAGACAAAACATTTGTCATGCTTTATGCCTTTTATTGTTGTCTAATCTAAACGAGTAGATATATTTGATCCATCGCAAACTTGTGACGGATATATCCGTCGCAAGCTTGTAGTTGAACAATTACACTAATTATCCGAGGTCCCCAAATGGGCCAATTACACTAGTTATCATTATTCTGGTACTTTAAATTACACATAAATATAAAAAGGCAAAAGCCATATGCAAGACTTGTATAATCCTTATTCCATATGGGTTTAGGAGAACAAATAAGGTAAATTAAAGCTTAATTTGATCTTGACCCTTTGTATGTTCCAAGAGATGAGAAAGGATCTTTGTCTAGTTCTTCACTAAAAAAAATAGAGGTCCATTTCTCATAACTATTTAGAGGTTTTGTAATTTGCCTTGTCCGTGTCGATGTTACGAGTCCAATTTTCTATCCATGTCCATCTCTGCAGCCGTTTCCGATAATCTATGCTTGTTGTTCCACAGAAATAATACTAGGTGAAGGTGTAATATCTAATCTATAAAACCTTATTAAAAGGCTAACTAAAATATTGTGACATGGCAAGTTTAATGTGACATGGCAATTTAAATGTGACATGTATTATCAATTTATTATATGACATTGATAAGATTCAATTATCTATAAATATATAAATAAAATAAAGGCAAACCAAAAGTATTATATTTTACCATTAGAATACTACCAAATCACATCATTATCTATACAATATTATTAAAAGGTAACATAAAATGTCACATAGACAATGTCACCTAGTATTAACAAAAAGTCACGTCACTTATTACACATGACATGGAGCCAAATCACTATTTCTTATTTTAAAGAGAAAAAGAAAAAAAAATTAAACATTAAATGTAAATAAGTTATCATACATTAACCTTTGGCCTTTTTAATTTCTACATAAATCAAATAACAATTAAAAATCCAAATTCCTAATAAATTTAAAATATCGATGTTTATTGTTAGAATATTTTAAGCAACAAATAAATACCATATATTTCTAATTTTTACGCCGTTTATAAAAAAATAAAAATTTGAAAATATTAAAGGAATTAACCTTTTAATTTTTAAAACTATAATATGAAACTTTAAATCAAAATTTATAGTAACTCATTTTGTAACTTACTAATAATAAAAAATAATATTGAAAAATATTAAAACTATACTACATATTTTTGTATATTAAAGCAAACCTTTCACATTTCATCCATATTTATGAATAAATTAAATTTGATAATAATAAAAATTATGCTCAAAAGTCACAAAATTTTATTACATATTTATGTATATATTAAATTTGTCATAAAACACATCATCAATTGGCTATAAATGTTTGATGGAAGGCAACATTTGTGAGTGAAAATTAAAGCCAATATATTTTTTACTCCTATCGTCAACAGAATTGTTTGTGTCAATAATTTTTCTTATCATGTATCAACATCTAGGTAAGTATATTAAGGTAAGTAGTTTTATTATGGTTTTAAATTAATTAATTAAATAAATAATTATTATTTTTAAAAAATTTCATTGTTTATGAAGTGCTCATTCTCCCTATTTTTAAGTGTTGTTTTGTTCTTATTTAGGCGCTATCAAGATTTGTGTATTGTCATACTCAAAGGTAAATATACTTACATCTTTATTACTCAATGCACCTTTTCTTTCATTATTTTAGGGAAAACTTGAATAAATAACGAAAAGGTTTTTAATCACATATATCAAATTCCACCATTTTGTGCGTTATTAACACTCAATGATTTTTTTGTAGGATGGTTCATGAGAGAAACAAGACTATACAAAGAAGGAAAATACTTGAATTGCTTAAAAAAATTCTCCATCCACTCCACTCAATAATATATCATAACAAAAAAAATAGTATTTCACAAGCTTTCAAATGTATGTTTTATTTTGGAATGTGTTGTTTTCTTATTTAACATTTTCCTTTGGAAAATCACCCATAGAATAAAATTGGAGTTGCGTGAATATCAATCTTTTCAACAAGTTGGACCAAAAAAAATTTATTGACATATATAATGGGAAAAAGTACATTATTATCTAATATTTATACGTTCATGTCATATTATCTAATGTACATATCTTATAATATGTAATGAGAATTGAATGAGATATGTAGTATGCAACTATTTTTCTTGAATATGAAAAAAATTACATTTTAGAATTATTGGCAAATTCATATAGATGTTATATTAACACTGACATTGATTAAACTTCATAAATATACTACTACAAAAAATATGATTTATGAGACTATTGAGAGGAAATAAAAGGCCCCCAATCATATATGTTTTAAGTTCTTTCCATTAGAGTATTTATCATTCTCAAAAAAAGAAAGAACAAAAGAAAAACAATCCAGTTCGATGCATTTAATTTGTTTTTTCATTTTCATTTTCATTTTCATATATTATTGCTAAAAACATTTAGTTTTATTACATGTCGTTTTCAATAATTATCACTAAACTTAATTAATTTAACTTATTAACTTTTTAAAATTGTTAGTATACCTTAATTAATATGGCACAATAAATATTTTAATAGGAGTACTTTTTAACACCTGAAATATAAGAACCGTGAGTATAAAAAGGTATTGACAAATAAAACAAATAGTCAATGTCATGAACTCATGGTATACAGAGAGACATAGATTATTCTTATATAAAATTAAATTTTCTATATACATCCTTGTAAGTGTCATATTTTTTTACTCTTTCGGAAAAAAAAATTTATATCATAATTATTTTTTTGTCTCTAATTTATACTTAATTAATATCGTGTATTAAAGTTGTAAGATTATTATTGTATCATAATTAAGATAGCACAATAAATATCTTAATGAATTTTTTAACACCTAAGAATACAAGGGATAAACATAAGAAATAATTAATAAATAAAACAAATAGACATGAACTCATGGTAAAAGGAGATTATAGATTAACATTATACTCCCTCCGAGTCATAGTAATGGTTTCTTTACCTTTATGCACAAAAAATAAGGAAATGATTCTAAACCACACAAAACACCCTACCCCACACTGAATTGATTTTGGACCACAAAAAAGTTACTAAAAATGGAAATAGGAACCATTACTAAACTCGCACCAAAAAAGAAGTAAGAACCATTACTCCGACTCGGAGGGAGTATATAAGACTAAATTTATGTACATCCTTGCAATGCAAGTTTTTTTTATTTTTTATTTTTGTAATCCTTCTATTTTTTAATATCGCAAAATAGTTTTATACTCTCTCGGTCCATTAAAGTTTTACCACTCAATTACCTTAATAAATATGAGTAGTATTATATTGAAGTGAGCTGATAAAAGTTGAATGGAGGGACTATTATAATTATCTTTTGTCTCCAATTTTATTATTTGGTGTATTAGCTCTTATCAAATTATCTTAACCGACTTATTTTGTGAGCAATATTCGATATGCTTTTTAGTATCATGGACAATCTCAATGAAGATAGATTATTCAACCGATTATTCATAGTCCGTGGCGCCACGAGTATAGACTTTTTACATTATTTACAAGCGAGATTTATATATGTGGTATGATAAACACATGTAAGAATAAATGTTTGATTAGATATATATCTATTAATTTCTATCATGACGTAGTATGAGTAAGCCCAAATAGTTGGATTTTCCGTATCATATATGCAATATGACCATTATATATGTAGTTCTCAAAGAGATTTCAATTACTGAATATAGATCTATTATTTCAATTGTTATGCTAACTGTGGTAAACTCCAAATTATACAAATATAAATACTCATGTATAGTACATTTTTCTAACTAGATAATATAAATTACTTATGATCATTAATTGTTACTAAAATTGTAAAGATTAATTTTAAATATTAAAACATTAGTTGAAATAGCGACTTTAACCTTAATATTTAAAACAACCCGTGCTTTCTGCACGGGTACAAAACTAGTTGCTTTATTAATAAGTCTCCTTTGCGACGGGTTATATTACCCGGGATAAATCACAATTAGTTGAGGCATTTTTTCATAACAGTAATGTCTTCTAAAATAATGAAAAATGAGGCTGGTCAAACATATAAAAACACCTTGTTACTTGCAATGTAAAAGGATAACCTTAATTTGGTTTTTTGGGCGAAATGTAAGGAATATATAGATAATTGGTTAAAAAACGAACTATTACAAAGTTAAGAGACTAAAATAAAAAAAGGTATGCCAACACTTGCAAAACAAAAACCCAAGAGCCAAATGAAAGCCTTAATAGGCTCGAAACCTAGATTGGTTGTATTAGACAAGATTCTAAGTGACGGAATATATTCTGGTATTGGCATTAGTCTACTTAAAATCAAATGATGTTCGTCATCAACGAAATAACATAGAATTTAGTATACGTATAAAAGAATTGTAGTCACGAGTTTTTAGTGTTTTACCCTGAAAAAAGCATCATTTTATGTAAACTTAATGAACAATTTTTCTAACGTGTGAGAATATCTTATGAATCTTTTTATATTCAATTTATTAACATGTTTTCTCAGGACACACGTTAAGAAAACCGTTTAACGAATATTGTTCAATTAGTACCCGTTTAATAAAATTGAAATTTGAATTTAGACGCATGAACCATACAACATTACTACAGCGCATGCATGATTATTGAGTACAGTGTAGGAAATACAATTGAAAATGGGAAATAAACACGATTATGATATGTAAGTGTGTACTTTAATGTGTTAAGCACGAGAGAATGTGGAGTGCCCAAAGATTTAAAAGGCTGCCAATGTTCAAGACTCAAAGAGAATGGACCCACCCCGACTGGCCGTTTATCGCGGAATAAATGCTTTGTCATTTCTAGAACAAACACCCCATTCTTCTTCCCAATGTCACCCTCTTTCTTTCATGTTTATTTTAGGAAACAGTTGGTCTTGCTTGTGACGGGTCGAGTGGAGAGACGGTTAATCACACTCACAAAACGAATAGGGGGACAAGGTAAAGCACCCCATGTGCTTCTCTCTCTCCTCTAAATGGGCATTTTGTGAGACAAAGCTCTTTTATTCACCCATCATTCTTCCATTACACAAATTCTCTCAACGACGGTATCCATCGCATATACAATCTGCTGCTTTCATTAATCCATTATTACAAATTTAACAAATTAATTTTGGGTTAAATTTCATTTTGCCAAACCGAATTAAACTGAGCGTATAAAACCAAGCCTAATGGTTTAACTAAAGAAAAATTTGCAAGCTAATGGCTAAAAAATTGAACAAGTATATGTAGGCATGGGCGAACCCACCTAGTAACAAGAGGTGGCGGCCGCTACCCCAAACTTAAAAAAATTAGTTAAGAAGACGGTTTTTTGCTGCCCCAAATATTGCTGAATAGTAAATAAATAAAGAAAATCTCATTAATTGACCATTAAATATCATTAGACTCAAGGGTAAAGGTCCCAAAATTTCACCTGGTGGTTATGCGTTCGAACCAGTAGTACCAGTAGTAGTTTCATTAAACCAGTAGCTTAATTGACTCTACTACAAAAATATAATCAATGGAAATTAGTTTAATTAATTAACATAGGATCAAGCTAGTTAGAATTTAAGGTAAACCATTGAAAAGAATTGGTAGCTTAAATGTAAACTAGCTTAAAATGTGATGTGGAAATGGTAATCTAGTTGCAACTACCTTATCATTTGACCTACTCTACAAGCTTAACTTTTTTAAACTAAACTTGTAAGAGTTGAGTTAAATTTATAGGAGATTAAGATAATTGAACTAAATTTATTAGAGTTGACCTGAATATATAGGAGCTTAAGTTTTCTGAACGAAGCTTACAAAAACTGCGTTGATCATAAAGAGAGCGACTTTAAATCCAAAAGAACATAGTCGATCTTATGATCTCCACTATCTATCATGATTAGGTGCTAAGAACATAAAGGTACTTTATTAATGATATCGCAACGTTTAATTGTAAAATTATTTTACGAAAAATTTACATATATATAGAAGTTTACAAAATACATATTACAATTCCTTTTTGTATTTCATCTCATATTCCATAATTCCTCCTTCTAACACATTGTTAATTAATACAAATGACTAGCATTTTTATTATGTTAGTGCTGATGTGTTGTAAGATAAAAACATTGGGACAAGACGTGAGATATATGTAAAACTGAGAAAAAAAATATCAACTATCTAATTAAAATATGATTTTTAAGTGCCATTAACAAAATAAATTAACAAAGACGTTGTTTGGTTACCCATTTTAAAACAGATGAATTGTAATTTATGGGATTTACAAAATGAGTGAGTTGTTTGTTTGCCTCAAATCACATGAATTGAAGTTCCATAGGAACTCCAATTCCTCCATAATGTGGGAAGTTGCTTACTTAAGTACCCTAGGTAAATGGAAATTCCTGTGGAATTCACTCCCCACGTCCCAACCAAACAACTTTCTCCAATTTCATGTGATGTATAAAATCACGGGATCTCTTAATACCTTGGAACTTCAATTCCCTTATTGAACTAAACGACATCAAAGATTTCTAAACATAATTTACACCGCTTTTGCTCATCCTCTACAATATTGTAACTCTATGATACAACCTTTTAAAAAAGAGGGTCTTTGAATCTTGCAAAGTTTTAATGAGAGTCAATTTTATCTAAGCTGATAAATTTAATCCTCCATTCCAATGAATTTTATACATTTGTTTTATTCACGTTTGTCAATACCCGTTTTTTTTCTTAATATCTTTAGTTACATATCGATAAAAGTTATAAAATTTTGACATTCACAATGTATTCGGTAAGATAATTTAAATAAGATATCACATGTCTATCTTTTATGTTATATATTAAAAGTTGTGTTGAATATTCACTCGACTTATAAATAGTGTCCTAAAAGTAAAATGTATAGAATTGAATGAAATGGAGGGAGTAACAGTTAACAAGACTTGCATCTATAGCAAATTGGTTACCCATTAAATTACGCAGGAACTTTAATTCATGTGAATTGCAAAATGGGTAGGTTTTTGGTTACTCTAATGCACGTGAATTGGAACTTCTCATGAATTCAAATTTCTACATAATGGAGGAAATTTCTTAACTAGGTCCCTGTAGGTAAGTGTGAATGCTTAAATAAATTACAATGCCTATATGTAACCAAACAATATTTTCTAATTCACATGAATTGGAAAATCATGTAATATAAACTTCCTTAGTATTGGAAATTCCCGTATGTAATAACCAAACGACTCCTGAGAGTCATTAGGAAACTTCCACGTTCTTGACAATGATAACATGATATCAAGGGATTTATTACACATTATCAATGGGTTTTTTTTGTGTTGCTAAAGGTAGATTTTTTCCAATTGTCATTAACCTCTTCAAATAGAAATTAATCCACAAATTTAATGAAGACTTGAAAAATCTACACATTGTTGATTCTTCATGATTAGGTTGTAGAATATCTGAGGAAGGAGATAAATATAAGATTTTCTTTCAATACAAAAAAACAAAATGTTTTCTTACCTAATAAAAAAATACAAAAAAAACAAAATGTGTATTAATGTAGTGACTTTTAAGTTCACCTCAATATTCCCCTTATTATTCACTATGTTTTTCCATTTTTTATTGGTATTGAATTTTTAAAATAATTTAGAAAACGCAAAACCAAAAGAAAAGTGAAAGAGAGGTGTAAATTTTTTTTAAAAAGTAGATGATACTAGTAAATCGTTGATACATAATTAATAAATTTAATTTAATAATGGAAGTAAAGCTTTTCTCTCAACATGAAAAATAAACTTTATGTAAACTTATTAACGTCTTATTATTTTCGGCGGAATGAATTTAAACTGAATTGAATTGAATACCGTTGAAATAACAATTAATTTGTAAAAAAATAGCTGAACAGTATATATTTGAAATTAAACTAGAAAAAACAAAATCTAACTCCATTTTCTCAACACTGTGCTCTAGTTTTAAATAGAGTAATAATTATTGGTAATATTATCTAGTTCCTGGACTATACCACCAGATGTACAATGCTATTGTACATCTGGGTTATTTTAGTCTTTTTTTTAATTATTTTTGGAAAAAAGAAGTCAGTAATCTCATTTCTCCCTCTCCTTTTTTATGTAATTTCTTCCCTATTTTTCTAACTCATCTTCATCCATCATCCACTAATTGATTTTTCTCATTAATTATTATATCTCCATCTTTCAGTTTATTTAATTATTATGTCAAGGTAATTTTTTTATTTTATTAGTCCATATTCTTTTTTACATTAGATCGTAATCTTATATTAATAGCTCGTATTCTTATAATAATAGCTCGTATTTTTATATTAATAACTCGTATTCTTATCTTAATAACTCATATTTTTATATTAATAACTCGTATTTTTATCTTAATAATTCGTATTTTTTTTTTATATTAGCTCGTATTCTTTTAATATTAGCTTGTATTCTTAGGTTAATAAGTCCAATAACTTGTATTCTTTTGTGCTCGTGCTTTTTACTTTGTGATTTTCTTAAACTCGTATTCTTTTTTACATTAGCTCATATTCTTATATTAATAGCTCGTATTCTTATCCTTATAGCTCGTATTCTTATAAGAGTAACTCGTATTCTTACCTTAGTAACTCATATGTTTTATATTAGCTCGTATTCTTTTAATATTAGCTCATATTCTTTTTATATTAACTCGTATTCTTAGGGTAATAACTTGCATTCTTATGTGCTCGTATTTTTAGTTAATATTAGTTCGTATTCTGTTTACATGTTGTTCAAAATTTGGGGAATTGTTGTGTATTACTAAGTTGAATAAACATTTTTATCCAAAATTTATATTAGCTCGTATTCTGTTTACATTATCTCAAATAATTTTTATACTAGCTCATATTCTTATCTTAATAACTCATATTTTTATTTATCTTAAATAATTTTTATACTAGCTCATATTTTTATCTTAATAACTCGTATTTTTATTTTATTAGTCCATTCTTTTTACATTACCTCGTATTCTTATATTAATAGCTCGTAGTTTTATAATAATAACTCGCATTCTTATATTAATAGCTCGTATTGTTATCTTAATAACTCATATTTTTATATTAATAACTCGTATTCTTATCTTAATAATTCGTATTTTTTTAATATTAGCTCGTATTCTTTTAATATTGGTTCGTATTCTTTTTATATTAGCTCGTATTCTTAGGGTAAAAACTTGTATTCTTTTGTGCTCGTATTTTTTAGTTCGCGATTTTCTTAAACTCGTATTTTTTACATTAACTCTTATTCTTATATTAATAGCTCGTATTCTTATCTTAATAGCTCGTATTTTTATATTAATAGCTCGTATTCTTATATCAATAGCTCGTATTCTTATTTTAATAACTCGTTATTTTTTATATTAGCTTGTATTCTTTTAATATTAGCTCGTATTTTTTTTTATATTAGCTCGTATTCTTTTTACGTTAGATCATATTCTTATAGCAATAGCTCGCATTTTTATGTGACCATATATCATCAAATTTTAACGAGTACTTAATTAATGTGCTTTCTTGTACCACAGATGCATGGATTGAATCTGAACCATTAGAATTTATTGGACTTAAAGTTGATTAAGAGAATGATACTTATGAAGCTTATCGTAAATATTCATTTGTTAAGTGCTTTGGGGTCAGAAAATTTACCCTAAATATTCATTAGGGTTATGATTGGTGTAAAAATTTACCTCAAATTAGTATTGTTTGATGCGTTTTTCCTTCTTGATGTCGATGCAAATTGCTTCTCGTTCAATGAAATATTATTCGATGCATTTTTCGGCCTTGTTGAACATACCAATCGCTTCCCTTCCGCCATCTTCGAATCAAATTTTGGTGGGAGAGAAATTTGTTGTGACTGTCGTCAAGAGAGAATTAAGAAAGGTGTTTACGTTGATGGATAATTAGATATTTGTTTTGTATTAGGCTCTAATAGAAAATTAGAAAATTATATATAAGGTGGGCATGATGTATCATGCTTCTATACACCTGGTTGTAGGATCCTATTTGTGTTATCCTACATTAGACCTGGCAAAAATATACCGAACCCGAAAAACCGATCGAAAATAACTGAATTGACACCTGACCGTACATCCGAAAGGTATAACTGAACTTCACCCCGAAACCTGAATCGACCTGAACTGATTCGAAATTGAACTGAATTTGTAATATCCGAAATAGACCCGAGATCGAATAAACCTGAACTGTTTCAACCTGAACTGGTTTGACCCGAATCGAAACACACCCGAACCGTTTTCAACCTGCTTAATGATAACCGAAATTCAACCGAAACCCGAAATTACCCGAATGTAGTAATTGTTGTTTGTCAAACAAAAGAAAAAAAACTAATTATTTATATACATATTTTCATATTGGCGGGTAAAATGATGGTTGGCGGTAAAATAATTCGAGAATCTACAATTTTTGGAGGCAAAATATAATTAGTTCGTCAATTTTTGGAGGCAAAATCATTTTTTTTACCATATTTGACTGCAATTTCAACCGAAATGATAAAAAATAATCTGACAAAAGAGATTTAGATGAACAAAATAACTAATCAAAGATTTAAAGCGCAAAATCTGGAAATTTCGTTAATTAATTAGGAATAATTAGAGATCTTCTTACCAAAATGAGATATCCTTTCTATCTTTACAAAATATATGGTGTATACGTATTATGGACTGTATACCATATTTACGAATTGCGATTATTAAAAAGGAAAGGTAGTTGGTGATTTGGTGTTATGTGTATACGTGTATTTTTTCTCCACTTGATACTTAATAACTTATAAGTTCATCTAACTATATTGTCTATTTATACCCCTTCCGTCTCAAATTTTCAATCGTTTATTTATATATTTCATCTTTTTATTTTGGATGCCTTTAGTAGACATTTTGATCATCCACACTCAATTTGATCAACTTAATAATTAATACTAAAAGTATCAAGTGGAGAAATAAGTACATAAAAAATACACGTATACACCATAACACCAAGTCACCAACTACTTTCCTTTTTAATAATCGCAATTCGTAAGTATTACATGTTTGACCGTTCATATTTAAATTATTTGTATATATAATATATCAATAATAATAAAAAACTAGATAAGAAAAAAATGTTGAATCAAATTATATTACTATTAAAAGAATTTAAAATATTATCGGACAAAAATCTAAAAATTATATCAAAAACAAAATCGAAATATTTGATATATAAATATAATCCAATATTAATCCCTTGACATCCGATCCGAATATGGCCCGAATCGAATCTCATCTACTCTGATATTGACCCGACCCGAGTCTCATCTGTTCCGAAATTAACCTGACTCGAACCTGAACTGACCCGAAATATTTACAACCGATTAAAAGTGAAAACTGATTCCAACCTGAATTGAACCGAACTGAAATCGAAAATAAAGGTAAACCGAAATAACCCGATCCGAATGAAACTGATCCGAAACTGAATCGAATGACCCGTTTGCCAGGTCTATCCTACATTATGATGTAATTTTAATTAGGTTTTTTTTTTTTTTTTGAAAGGTAATTTTAATTAGTTAAACACTCTTGTATAACTATTAATAAACGATTACTTTGGGGAGTTATAACAAATACAACCGTTATGGTTGTAAATCAGAATTTAATGATTTTTCTTATGTGGAATTAAAGTAGGAATATGTGACAAATTTACCGATATATTAATAGGATATTAATGTCATTATGTCATTAATACTTAATTTAAACTTTTATTTCCTCTTTTGAAGCCTTCGATATGTTTTTCACAAATTCTCATTTCAAATCGACATTATCAATCCTAAGTGTTTGACTCGTTTTAAACTTAAGACGGATAATACCCGTCTTAATCAAACTGATTGTATGCTTGCATGTCCATTAATACTTAATTTAAACATTTATTTCGTAATTTTTATCAAAGAGTCTTGGTTGTACCGGTAACATCCGTCACAAGTTAAAAACGGATACTTACTCTCACAATAAACCAAATGGACATGCAAGTTGGAGGAAATGAAGCATCTCGTGGATATTGTCCCTGCATTATGTGAGAGGAAAACTATCCATTTTCAACATGTGACAAATAATATCCGTATTCAATGAGAATTTGTGATTTTTAATATAAATCTAATGTCTGGTCGTAGACCATCCCCAAGCAGTGGTCACGCTAACTAGGTCACGATCCGGTTTTACCGTTAATCACATCTTAATTATCTCGACCTACCTTCACCCTCCCAAGCAAAAGGTCACGACCTAGGTCATCAACCCAATCATTTTTCACTTTACATCATTCTCAATCATTGAAAATTCAACCATTAATTAATGTTTTTATTGTTTTTTTATTTTTCAACCAATTACAAGTGACCACATAAGTGGTCACAAATATGGTCATGATTGTTTCCCAAAGGTCACAAATTGACCTTGGTTGGTCATAAGGTCACAAATTAGTGAATTTGGTCACCAATTAATTCTCTTAATTACCCATTAACCATGACCAAACAAGGTCATGACCTACCTCATGACCTTGCTTGGGGATGGTCTTATAAAACAATAAAATTTGGTTGAATTTTAAAATGTTCATATTTGTTTGTTTTTTTTTCTAAGGCAACATGTATGTATACAAGTAGAATTAAAGAGGGGCATTTGTTGGTACTTTCTCCGTTCTCCTTCATTATTGGGATCCGTAATTGTCCCTTCAAATCCCCCCCCTCTCCTCTGTCCTCCCCCATTTCTCTCCGCAATTCATTCCTTCCTTCCTTCCTTCCTCTATCTCTATCTCCAAAAACTTGAATTCAAAAACCATACTCCAACCAATGAAGTCCACCCCAAGACTCATCGTCTTCCACCCTTCCTTCTACAAACCCACCACCACCCCAACCCCTCGTCTTTACCTCCTCGCCTTCTTCTCCCTTTTCACCTTCACCTTCCTTCTCACCCTCCTCAAACCCACCTCCTCACCCCACCCCCCCACACCCTCCCCTATCCCCTCCACCACCCTCTCTCCCACCGTCTCCGCCGCCCTCCTCCACTACGCCACCACACCATCCTCCACCACCCCACGCATGTCCCCCTCTGAACTCACCACCATCGCATCCACCCTCCTCCACCACTGTCACCCTAACTGCAACCTCCTCATTTTCGGCTTCTCTCATGAATCCCTTCTCTGGCATTCCCTCAACTCTCCTTCTCCTCGCCGTACTGTCTTTCTTGACGAAAATCAACACCTGGTCGCCTCCTATGAACGCAACTTCACCGACATCGAAGCTTACGATGTTGATTACACCACTAAAGTCACCCAATCTGATGAACTCATCCACTACGCTCGCGCCCACCGTGCTTCTCACTGTAAACCTCTTCAGAATTTACTCTTCTCCGATTGTAAATTAGCCGTTAATGATCTACCCAATCATTTGTACTCTATTCCTTGGGATGTTATCTTAGTCGACGGTCCACGTGGATACTCCGGAAAGATGCCCGGGAGAATGTCGGCCATTTTTACCGCGGCGGTCTTGGCCAGGACGCCGACGCCGACGCCGGCGACGGAGACCCAGAGGAGGACGCACGTGTTCGTGCATGACTACGGAAGGGAGGTGGAGAAGGTGTACAGTGAAGAGTTTCTGTGTAAGGAGAATTTGGTGGAGGTTAAAGATGAATTGGCTCATTTTGTTGTTAAGGAAAGGGGATTGGAGGATGATCTGGGGTTTCGGTTTTGTACAGGCGAGGATCTTTCATCTTCTTCATCATGAAGATTCATCGTTTCGAGTTTAATGTCGGTCCATTTTAATGGTACCTTTTACTTTACAACAAGTGGTATACAGTAATTAAGTGTTGTGTAGTTTTAGTAGAATGATTGTGCTGTAAATTTAGATTTTGTGTTTTTTTTTTTACTTTAGAGTTGGAATTGGGGAGGACATGTGAAATGCAGCAGGACAAAAAGTTGAACTGCTGCTGTTATTTATCAATCTATACATGTCCTTCATTTTGCTATACATTCATGCATTCACATCACTTGAATCAGAATAGGTCTCCCCTTTGACGACTCCACTTTATTAGATAAGAAAAGTATGAAAATGCATAGAAAATTACAAATAGTCTCCCTAAACGAGTTTTTTTTAACCCGTCACAAGATTGTGACGGATATTCCCGTCACAAATAAAAATTTCTGCTTGAATCAAATGTCGTTCTATACATTTTTTGTTTAAGATTGTAAATAGGGTTTTTTTTTACCAGAGTTTGGCCCTGTTCTTTCTGGCTTTTTAGAGCTGAACTGAACTGAGCTGAACTGAATGGGGCTAAGCTGAATTGAACTGAGCTGAACTGAATCGAGCTGAGCTGAGCTGAACTGAACTGAACTGAGCTGAGCTGAACTGAATCAAGCCGAGCTGAATTGAACTGAATTTAATCGAGCTGAACTGAGCTGAATGAAGCTGAAATTAATAGAAATAACTTAACTTTAATTAAAGTATACTAAATAATAATAATAGTATATAAAAAAAGTTTGATTAATACAAATTTGCGATTTTTTAAAAAATAATTATATTAAAAAAATATTAATTTTTAAGTATTTTTTTGTTGTAAAATCTAATGGACTTTGCTTTTTTCTTTTCTTGTGTTTTAAAATTAACAAAAACAACATTTAAATATTTTACGTCTAATTAACATAAATTATTTTTTTATTATCTAAACATTCGCCTAAATGTGGTAAATGTGGCATGTATTTCATTTTTTATTATCTAAACATTAATTATTTTTATATATAAACATTTATAGGTAAATATTATTTGGTCAGCTGAAGAGAAGGTGGAAGGTGTTAAAAAACATGCCACAAATGACAACGAAATATCAAATGTCAATTATCGTATCCACTTTTACACTTTATAATTTTATTCGGATGCATAAACCTTGTATTCCAGTTATACAACATCAAAGTATTCAAGGAAGAACAGATTCAAACATGGATGATAAAGAACGGAAGAAATTCATGGACAAAGCTCGAAAAGAAATTGAAAAAAAACGGTGCGATAGTGGTGTCCATAATGACCTCAAAGATGGAGCACATCAAGATGATAACAATAATAATCATAATAAGAATTATTAATTAATAATAATAAATAGAATAATAAATAAATAAATATAATAATAATAATAACAAAAATAATAATAATAATAATAATAACAACAACGTGGGATTTACTTAATAAAGTCGAGTTGAACTGAACTGAAATGAATTAAATGAAGCTGAGTTGAACTGAACTGAACTGAACTGAATGAAGCTGAGCTGAACTGAATTGAGCTGAACTGAACTGAATAGAGCTGAGCTGAACTGAACTGAACTGAATAAAGCTGAGCTGAACTGAAACGAGCTGAAAATAAGCCAGAAAGAACAGGGCCTTTATGAAAAAATAATGAAACGGAATAGGAGACCGAGAAAGTATTTCAGATTAATCGAGTTAATAAACATGATATTGCAGAAGCTGCGTATATACAACAAGACGGAAAACCCTAAAGCGAAATCTTCCTAATAGTTTAGGAAACAAATAATACTAACAAGATACAATGAATCATGATATCATAATAATATTGTTCAATAGTTTGAGAGCAAATCAACCCTATTGTTGAAATTTTGGGTAAAAAAATAAAGATGTCAAAGATAGAAGAAAAAAAGACTACTTTTCATTTTAAGACGGGTATATTTTTAAAGGTAAAGACGAGTCGAATATACCCACATGGAGAAATAAAACTAAAACTAAACTGTGGATTAGGGAAAACAATAAAAAATGTTCTATATGACTATATGTGATGATATTTGATTCGTTTTATTATTAAGACGGGTTTCTGTTTAAGGGTAAGACGAGTCTAATACACTTGCTTAAGAGAGCTCTTTATTAGGCATGGACTCGGGACGAAAATGTTCCACAAGAATTTTACTCTTGGGGAGGCTTGAAACCGGGTCTCCTAGAAATTACACTCAAGTTTTAACCACTAAATTCCACTTTGTAAGTTTAAAGTTAAGACAATATTTACAACCAATATATTGTTTAAGAATTAAATTTATCTTTAAAACTATAATACGGAGTTTGCAATTACAATAGTGATTGCGGATGATTTTGATGGAGTTACAAAATGCCTTAATTAAAGGCCACATTCATGTTTGATTGACCATCTTCAGACAGATTGCTGGTAGTATATATATTAAAGTGGTTGCGCTAGAAATGCAGGCATGAATGCATGATTAGAGCAATTATTTTGAAATTACGTCACCATCTATTTAGCCCGGCGTATCAATTCAACATTAATTTATGTACTCCTTTTAACACATTTTAGTTTCTTTCAGTTTTATTTTAAAGCCAAGATAAAGTTGAAGTAGTCTCCTCTTAATTTGTTATGTCGTTCAATGCTTACATGTTAGTATGTCACATTGCACCCATATGATAGATTGAAAGATTGATAGAGGACACCATCATGTAAATGTTTTTTTAACATAATTGGTTAAATTATAAAGAGTGATATTCAAGACCTAAAATCAACTTCTTCTTTTTTTCTTTCTTTTATCAATGATAAAGAAATGTTTTACTTAATGGCCTTTTTGCCAAATTATGAGCTACATAATTAAGACTAGGAATAAAAGACAATGAAATAAAGGGAACAAACGACCGTAGTCTACAAATCACACCTTGAATTACACGATCTATACAAAGAATCTTGCTGAAGACGGATATTATCGGTCACAAGCTTAAAACAGATAGTATCCCTCTCACAACAAGACATGTGAGAGAACACGTGGAATAAATGGAGCATTTCACGGGTCGTCTCATTTATATTTTGTGAGAGGGACACTTTCTTTTTTTCACCTTGTGAGGAATAGTGTCCATATTCAATGAAAATTCAACAAGTCTCACTTATAACGGGTATATCGTCACTATTAGCAATGGATCATTGTTTCATAGTCACAAACTTGTTTGTGACGAGGTAAGTATTACCATGTGGCTGAATGAGACAAAACAATTGTCAGTCTTTAAGCATTCTGATTTTGTCTTATATGTCATATATTGTTAAATTCAACAACGGGCCTGAGCCACACCCCCAACGGAGGAGAAAAAGTTCACAATATAAACTCAAGAGGGTTCCACTCTAAAACCAACTAGTCTTATGCCCGTGCAAATTGCACGGGCTTGCACTTTAAAATATTGTAAAAAAAATGTCGTTAATATAAGTTACTGTATTTTTTTTAAATAAGGTCATATTTTACCTAGTTAGTGTGGTATAATATATGGAGATGGTTTTTAAAATAGGGTAACAAAAAAATAATTGCTTTTACTCATATATTATACTTCCTCCATTCATATCCAACCTACATATATTCTTTTTTCATTCATTCATATCCACTCTACCACTTTCCTAAAAAAAAAAAAATGACTAAACTACCCTTATGAAAACCATTTATCTACATAAAATGTCACTCCATGGCCCACCTATAACCCACCATCACACATTTAAATTAATAAAAAAAACATCTTACACACTTCCAAATGTACCTTAATAGTTTTTTAATATCTTTCTTAATATTTGTGCAAAAAGCATATATGCGCTTTGAATATGAACGGAGGAAGTAGCATAAAACAAAAGTAGAAAATTTTAAAAAGAAGAAAAACAACACATTGAGCAGTAATGGTGTACAATTATAATTACAATTGTACTATAATTTCTCAAAATTGGACGTGCCTTTTTCATCAACGCAATAAGAATCTTTAGTCCATTTTTGCTTGTGACTCTCGAAATGGCTACACAGAGCTGACCGTGTCTAAACACTGACTTAGAAAGATATTAAGAAAATTCAAATGGAAGACATTATTCTACGTGAATTACAAAAATGACAACATAAGACAATATAAACTCATGTAATTGTTTTACATGTATTGAATTGAATGTTAATTAGCACTCGTGTATTAATAGTATCCTATAAATTGCACATGATTGTTTTCACATGTTGGCTGTTAATTAGGACCTACTTCCTCCATTCAAATCCATTGTGTAGTTATGCTTTATGCACAAATCTTAAGAATTTATTAAAATATGATAGAAAGTACAATGGAAAGTGTGTTTATTACTTTTTTTTATTATTTATGGTGGAGTATGGTGGGCCATTTGATGACATTTTGTGTAAATAATTGATGTTTATAAGGATACTTTTGTAATTTTTGTGGCTTTATTAGGAAATGTGTAGTTTGGATATGAATGGATTAAAATGGAATAGGTGTAGTTTGGATATGAATGGAGGAAGTATGTATTAAACTTATTGCGTAAAGCGCTGATTAATCAAGAATTTGTAATCTGAACACGTGTAAACACCCACATTGTGAAATTTGAAATATGACATTTACACATACTATACGTATATGAGTGAATTTGAAATACGGGGTCGTGCATTAGAACTATACCTAGTTTTAAACCCGTGCAAATTACACGGGTATGCTACTTCAAGTTTGTTGCTAAAAAAAATTAATACTCTTAACTTTTTAGATAATTTTATAAATTACTTATCCTGTTTTAAACTTAATTATTTTTGAAAATAAAGTTCTAAAATAAAGTAATAAAATCTTTTTAAATTTTATTAACAATTTAAAACTAAAGTCACATTTAAGCTTTCAGAAACATAAATTTATTTTACAATTTGCGTAAATGGAAGTATTAGGATCAATTGGTTGAGTATTTGTTGTAGTCCAATATGTTGTCTGGTTAACCTAATTTTAGTTTCTACTTTGTTTTATTATAACTTGTGCGGCTTCAAACAAACCAAATTTATATTAATAAAATTTCAGATGAAAAAAAATAAAACAAAGTAAAATTGAATAGGTTTGACTATAGTTGTAAACCCGCACAATTGTTAAAACTATTTTTTATTAGTCCAACTCGAGCGCTCTTGTATAACCTATAGACAGACAAAATAGAATTTTTGACCCGTGCACAAATTTATCTTCCTTTTCAATTTGTACATATAACTCTGTTATTAATCAGATTTTACATCTTTTTTCCCGATATATTCAAGCGAAGTTTTAGATTTCTTTTATAGGGCTATATATGTATGCGTTAATGGGTAACACAACAAAAGTATCCTTAAAGGGTACATGTTGTAAGGTCTAAAAATTCACATTAAAAGCAAATGTAAAGAATATGTGATAAATGAGAAAGAATATTACTATTTGTTAGTTAGTTAAACAAAAATAAAATGAAAATTATAACTCGTACCCGTTTAGAATGTTAGTCGAATTGTTAAATTTTATTCAAACTCGTGATATTATCATACAAATATATAATAGCTAAAACGTAAACGATAATAGTACGTCCTTTATAAATTTTACTAAAATATAAGACACACTATAGATAATATTATGGACATCAAATTATATATGTAATCCATTTATATACATACCTAACATAAACAATTAAAATAAACAACAATTTCGACCAATTTTTATGACACAAATTCTCATTTAAGATAGAAGTGTCCATGTTAAAATTAAGACGATCTAAATATGTTAGATGAAACAAAAGTTAAGAGACTTGAGACTAATAAAATAATTATCCCGTATATATAAATATATGTTATTATTTAACTTGATTTTATTTTAATACAATGCAGATATATTATCGTAACAAATCAATTATCATTGTGAAATATTAAACCATAAAAAATAATATTTTGTATCTGAAATCATCAGTAAAGTGGGCTGTAAATTATAGTTAGCCCAAAATACCTCACGTATAATTGTATATAGTCAAACTCCATAAACCCTCGTCCTCATTAACTCACTCTTTTCCCAGTCCTCAGTCTCCTCACTATTCCGCCGCTCAATATCAATTTTTCACATAAATGAGAAGTGTTGATGATACTGCATCTTAATGACGTTTCCATAATTTCATTACTATTACTCTATTCCCCAAACAAATATTACAAACAATTATCAATTACCCAATAACCTACCCAACATAAATATATTTAAGGTGACTAATGCTCTCTTCCTTTCTTTATTGTTTTGGAAATGTCTCTAGTGATCAAATTAATGATAAAAAATGGTCGAAAATATATTTATTGAAGCATAGGGAACTATTGCATGAAGAGAAGATTATTGATAATATCATTTTTCTATCTTTATTTTGACATTTATTTGAATTAAATTTTCATTCATTTTTGTATTAATAAGGCATTTCTAATTTTTTTACCATTTTAAATTAAATTTTCAATCATTTTAAACAATTATTTAGTTTATTTATTGTGATTTTGTTTTGTCGATCGGTTACCACTTACCAGCTATATATATAGATAGTAATATTATATAAATTTTTTAAAATTACTGTATCTCAATTCATATTTTCCAAATATTTATTCAACAGTTCAATCATAATAGTTGGTTAATTTTCAAATTTAATAAAGTATTTCGACCACTATTAAATTATTTCGATGTCAATAAATTTTATTTGTATTATGATTTAAATTTGTATACGTAAATTATAATTAGTATAGTATGATTGCATTGATTATTGAAGGTTTTTATCAATTGAACAATTCATATTAGGCAAACAAAAAATGAAACTATGGAATTAAATTCTTAAAAGAACATGGGTTCCATAAAATCAGCAAAAAAAACTGAATCTTTGAAAATTCGACTTTCAACCACAGAGCGCCACGTAGGCTATGTGGTTGTTGCTTTTATAGATTAGATTGACAATAGAGGGAGTAAACTCTTGCCTTATAAGGTGATAATTTTTCTCCTCTTTTATCAAGGGGGTTGCGAAAGGTCGTCGACGTTTTGCGAAAAATCGTCGACGTTTTTTAGAAAAAAGACAACTCTTGCCCTTTTCTCTCTCTCTCTAGCTTGTATTCTCTGAAACAAAAACAACAAAAACAACGTAAATTCCTAAGAAACGGTTTCAACTTCGAATATCAACATCAAATAACGACAACGATTTAATGTCAAACGACGACAAGGATTCATCGATAACTAACTTAAATCTTAGATTTTTTTTTCAATTAATTTTTGTTGAATTACATGTTTAAGCCTTGAAATTAGGTTGAATTAATCGTACAAGGCATAGAATAGACAAATTGAACTCAATCGAAATTTTGAATTAGACTTGAAAACTAACCGTCCTAGCGTGGAATGGACTTGAAAACTGGCCGTCCATACATGGTATGGACGTGAATAGTGCACGTCCAAACCATGCATGTACGTGTTTTATTCACGTCCATACATGGAGTGGACGTGTACTATTCACGTCTATACCATGTATGGACGTTAATCCTGGACGTCTATACATGGTATGGACGTGAATAGTACACGTCCACTCCATGTATGGACGTGAATAGTACACGTCCATGCATGGTTTAGACGTGTACTATTCACGTCCATACCATGTATGGACGGCCAGTTTTCAAGTCTTTATATTTCCGTCATTTTAACCAATTTTGTTTAGGTTGTAATATTGAAATGTAACCGTTGTGATTTCAAATTTCAAAATGTTACCGTTACAATTTGAAAATGTTACCGTTATACTATGGCTTCTTATAAATATTGGTTTCATGTCGATTGTAATCGCAGCAACCACAACATCATTCACTACTAAAATCATTTCTTTTAATATGGCTCTCACAAATGTTCAAAAAAACAGAGCCTATCAGCTAAGGATCGATCTTATAACTACGCAGTTCCCAGTACTAGTTTCTCGCCTTGAACTAGTCATTCCGAGTGACACTGTCTGGGACCTGGTAGAACATCCTCCAATTGCCAACCTTTTTGGCATCCTACACGGTAACCCCCTCTGCAGTCCGGTTGTTCCAGACGATGAAGTTACTGATGAGATTGTAACTGGGAAGATGTGGGAGTTCCGCAAGCTAAGAAGCGATTTCCTTAAATATATCGAGCTTATACTAAACTTGATAGACTACGCAACACTATCTGATTTGTGTGCCGGTAGAGTGTTCAATCTAGGTAATGTCCGTCTGCGCATTTTAATGTTTTATGATCATTACGTGGCTAGTCAACCTGAAATAATTGAAGCTGGAGATTACGAAGGAGATCTGGATTCTTCATCTTCGTCATCTAAAGATAATTAAGTATTGTAAACTTGTATTTGATGTTTGATGTGTTTTCGTTAATGTCTAATGTATTCTATGTTTTCATCAAATTTTAGTTACGATTTATGTTTTATGTGCTTTTGTTCATGTCCGATGTAAGCTATGAGTTCTAATATGTATTAAAATATGCATAAAATAACTAATAAACTAACAAAGAAATCACGAGAAAAATAAAATAGTCCGTACAAAAGACAACAAATAAAGTCCAAGCATAAAAAAACTAACTAGTAAACTACATCATCATCATCATCATCGTCCTCCTCCTCATCATCATCATCAGCCTGATCATCCTCAACGTCATCCTTCGATATGTAGAACCGCTCCATATCATCGACCAAGCGTCGCACGTACGGCCATTTCTGGTCGGGGTCTTTAGTATAAATCTGCGAGAAATGACGGCTAAGAGCCCGGCCAACCTCCGGCTCCTCGGTGAAAGGGGGTGCTTCCATCTCAACACGGCGTGTAGGGGGGTAGAAGTATGGGTGAGAAATCTTCTTGTACCAACTCATGTAACGTGGATCACACTGAAACGGCATCAAAGCCCGGTCATGACGCTGTCTCAACGGAATCTCAGCCTCTCTCAAACCCCAATCCAAATCAGCAGCATCACCGTACGACAGCTTGTAACCCTGAGCCGGCTTCGCCGGACGACTCTCGGCAGCTGGGACCCACATAGGGTTCGGGTAATCCTGAAGATAGCCAAACTGACGGAGACACCTATCAGGCTGGTACGGCTCCACTATATCCATAAACCTGATCACCCCCGAGTAGAGCGTACTCCGACAACCCCTGTGTGGGCTAACACCGTAAGGGAGCCACCTCACCTGCTCCGCCCTCAGCCCGTCCAACCTCTGCCTGTGCTGCTCCAACAACTCCTCATCTCCCCTAAACCTAGGAACCCGTGACCAAGCCTCGACAAGTGGTCGTCCCTTAACATAATATCCCGAGTGAGGCCTGAATGTCGGAAAGTACTCGTATATCCAAGCCTGAAACAACGACATACAACCGCTAACCCCAGCTGCCTCCTTACGCGAAGCCATCCCCAACTGTCGGTACAGGTACGCCAATGTCGCGGCCCCCCAAGCATAACCGCCTAAATCATCTAAATCATCAAACAGCGGCAAAATACGAGCGAAAACCCGATCGCTGGACTTGTCGGTAAACAGAGTCTGTCCAACCAACAACATCATGTACGCCCGTAGGGAGTCCTGCTGGCTTCCCTTCTCCACAACATCCATCAGCTTCCTCACCAAAATCCCCCCACCCCTGTAAAGGGGTGCAGTCACGGCCGCCACGTCAATGCCAAACAAGGCCGCGAACTTCCCCTTCAAACCACTCTCCCCCCTCGTACCCTCGTCCATAACCCTAGCGCCATCCACCCGTATGCCGAGGATCCTGTGAACGTCGTGCAACAGTATCGTAATCTCACCAAACGGCATGTGGAAAGTGTTGGTGTCCGGCTGCCACCTCTCAACGAACGCACTAATAAGGTTCTCATCCAACCCAGTGGTCAAACAGGTCCTAAGATGATCAAGCCCGCTCTCGGCAACTCTATCCATAACCGCAGAGAGGACCCTCAACTTACTCATCTTCTCCATAGCACCCGGCCTCTCGTAACACGTGATCCACTGTCTCGCGCTCCCCTCATCCGTCCAACTACTGCGAGCTACGTGGCCACCGAAGCTACGTAAGACAGTAGGTAGAGACGACCCCCTACAACCGGACCCTGTAGACGCCAGGAAAGATCCGGAGTCTTCTTCCTCCCGCCCGTGCTACTAGAGGCCCCACTCTCCACAAATGGCCTATATCGGCCGCTACCATCACGTACGATCACCTTAGCTGGTCGATCGGCTGCCTCCTCGTCCAAAAACTGGGAGTCGTGCTCCTCCTCCTCCTCCTCCACCTCCTCCTCAACCTCAACCTCCTCGTCCTCCGAACTACTAACTCGGGGGTCCCTGAAAAAAGCTCTCGGTAGGTGTAGCTCGTCCTCGGGAGTAGGGTCGGGAGTCCTTATTAGAAGACCCTTTCCCCTACCCCTACCCCTACCCCTAACTCCCCTACCAGCCCGTGGCGCTGCTGCTGGTTGTGATGCTATCGGGACACGACGCTTAGATCCCGTCACTCTTCGGCCTGCGGTACGACCAATCGCAGGCATGATATCATCCTCATTGTAAGACATCTGCATTTACGAGATTACAATAACGTTAAATTAATATAATTAAACAAATTGTCATAAAAAACTAAAATAATAAAAACTAAAATAAGAAATTTTAACTATTAAAATTGAAAACATACGGCCTAAACGTAAAAATAAAGCCGAGGAAACCCCCTAAACCCTAAAAACCCTAAACCCTAAACCCACCCTAGCCACCCTAAACCCTAAACCCTAAACCCTAAACCCTAAACCTTATACCCTATACCCTATACCCTAAACCCTATACCCTATACCCTATACCCTATACCCTAACCCTATACCCTATACCCTAAACCCTAAACCCTAAACCCTTAACCCACGTCCATACCCCCACCCAACACCCCAAGCCCACGTCCAAACCCTCCCTAGCCACCCAAACCCCACGTCCCACCCCCCCACCAACGTATCTGTCCCACGTCCCATCCCCCACTCAACGCCCCAACCCCACGTCCCTCCCCCCACCAACGTGCCTAACCCACGTCCCTCCCTATGCTAGACGTGCCACCCTCACGTCCCTCCCAACCTCAGCCGTGAGATACCCACGTCCCACCCTTCCTTGGACGTTCGAAACACACGTCCAAGATCTACCATTCGCGATTCGATTTTACCTAACCCCCACATTCGGCTTTTGATTCAAAATTTAACTTAAAACAAATCTAATTCTAACAACAATCTAACTAATATCAACAACAACAACAACAACAAACAACAATAGCACAAAAATTGAATCAAAATCCCTAAAATTAACAAAAACAACAAAAACACCAAAAACATTAACAATTAACACTACAACTAACAAATCTAACATAATTAACCTCAAGAATAACAACTACAACAACATTAATTAAAACTAACAAGAGTAATTAAAAAAAAAAAACTAACCGTGCGTGTGGTGGTTGGTCGGGCGGTGCTGCTGCGGTGCTGCTACGGTGGGTGGTGGTACGGTGGGTGGTGAGTGAGGGGTTTGGGTGAGGGTTTTTGAATTGTTGAGGTTTTGTGAGCCAAAGGGTAGTGTGAGTCTTTTTTTTAAATTACGTCGACGATTTGTTATAAAACGTCGACGACCTTTCGCGATTCGGTTTATCAATGTGGAAACCTCTCACATGTGGAATTTCCAAGTTTCTTCACATACATGGGTATTACTTGACTCGTCGCAAGTTTGCGACGGATATGCCCGTCAGAAACGAGAATTTGTGCTCATAATGTATCAAGCAGAGAAACTTTAATTTTTAAAGTTTTTCCAAGGAAATATTCTAATCTTCTAGGTTGAGAGTTAATTTTTTGAACAATAATACGAGTCAATTCCATACTATTTCTACTAGTAGTTTCGCTATAATTTGGGAGTAGACTGGTGTTAAAGGATTACACATTATAATATTTTACAGTACTTTTTTAGAATGAGAGTTTAATTTTTTAATCTTTAGCTTTGATATTAAAACCAATAAAACAGGAAGAAGTTGTTTATAGTTATTGTGTCGTTACCAAATAATGTTAGAGGATCAAACTCATCAGAAATATTTTCAAAATGGAAATATAAACAAAAGTAAGTCTTACTTAAAACGGTTATTATTTGTCTGACACTTTAAAATGAGGTAAATACCACCAAGTGGCGTTAAAGACCAAAAATTATCATTTGTAACACGGGGGTGATTTGGTATATATATTTACCCGCTTTATACTTAAAACGGATAATGACGGTTTAAAATGAGAATTTGTGTATAAACAAATAAGGGAGACAGCAGACAGGGGCGGATCCAAGGGGCGCGGGTGGGCAGGTAACCCAATAGAATTTCAGTAATAAACTTTTATAAGTATCTATAATAGATAGTAAGTTATTATGGCATAATTGATAGAAGTGTATAATTTTATCTATGAGGTCTTAGGTTCAATTCTTGGTATCACATATGTATGTAGTAAATTTTTTTGGGCATGAGATTGAACTCCTATCCTCAAATAACCGGGACACTGGGTCTTTTGCTAAAATAACCTTTCTTTCAAAGTATTCGCCAAAATAACCATTTTATAAAAATATTATCCAAACTAGCCCTATGACCCTTTAAATTAGTAGAATAACCATTAAGTTGCATTATATATAATACTAGTTGGTTCGGTTCGGTTCGATTCGGTTTAATTTGATTATAACTTATACTTACCAATAATTAAACTTGTTAATGATAGGTTAAGATTTAATAAGGTACTCACTCAAATGCTACTAATTACCTTCATTCAGCCAATGTTCCTAGCATTCAAATTAAATGATTGAATCTAGGTTGTTTAATTAGGCGTACACTATTGCAAAAATTGATAGTACACCAAAGTTGTTTAACACAAATGATAAGTTCGTCAAGTATCAAAAACAAAATGTCTAGAAAAATAAAAAAAATGTCAAATAACAAAAAAATATAAGTCATCCGAACCATAATTATTACAAATTTCGCAATAAACTAAAAAACATTGTTGAAAGATTCACATCCGAACCGAACCGAACCAACTAATATTATTTATAAGGCAACTTAATGGTTATTCTAGTAATTAAAATGATCATATGGCTAGTTTGGACAATATTTTCATAGAATGGTTATTTTGGCAAATAATTTGAAAGAAACGATTATTTTAGCAAAAGACCCAAATAATTTACCAAGTTATAAATCATGGAGCCACTTACATTTATTGTTAATGTAAGTACTAAAATGTATTATATTTTATAAACGAGATATTATTTTTACAGATACTTATAATTTAAATTATTTTAGAAAATATATTATTTTTTGAAAAAAGTATGTTTATAAATAATTATATTTTCATTCGTTTACTTATTTAAAGACCAATTTAGGAAACAAAACTCCAAAATATAAAAAATATTATCTTAAATATACATACATAACACGTCAAAAAAATTGTGTACCCCCTAATACTAAATTTCAGGATCCGCAACTTCAAAAGATGTAAAAACAACGAAACAATAGATAAAGGAAGAGAGTGTAAAATATTGTTTTACGAAAGTGGTGAGTAGTCTGAGTACAATGATGAGTAAGTAGACTGAAAGCTAAGCCATTTGAATAATCAAATAAATAAATAATGGTAAGTAATTAAGTAGTCATAGATTTGTGTTGTGACTATATTTGCATTAAAATTACTTACTTTACTAATTCTTCTACTACATTCATAATTCATCAACAATGATGATGTTCATAGTTTAATACCTACCAATTAACTCTAGTTGTTTCTTAAATCATTATGATGCTCACAAATTCTACAATAAGACGGTCTCACGCCATGAAACTACCTATTTTAATAATAATTTTTTTATTTAATATAAATAGATGAACCCGTTGTACACGTAAGACGGTATCACACAAGAGTTATTGTATAATACTATACTAAGTATGTGCCTAATATTGTACGAGTAGTAATTTATTAATAACCCAAGTGGGTTGGGTTACCTTAAACTTGATCAAGGAATAGGTGAAATGATGAATATTAGTAGGATTTAGAAATGCTAATTTTGGACTATTCTCCTTGTAATTTATGTTTGTCTTCCCAGTTCCCAGTGCAACTGCTAGATTAATTAAGTGATTAAGTCTCATAATCTCAGTTTGTAAACCTTCCACCTCATGAGTCATGACCTCATACAAAATAGTCAACTTTTACAAAAATACTTAAAAAGTAGATTAGTGTAGTTGTAAGTTTGTAACAATAGTACTAAGACTACTAACTATTCAAAGAGTTATGCTAACACGGATACTATCCGTCACCTGGGTAGTACGGACAATTCTTCTAATTAGTCGTCCCGTGTTCGACACTCGGACACTCGACACTTGTTGGACACATGGCTAAACATATTATAGTTTGGAGCAAGAATTTTTTTTAAAAACGATCGATTAAAAGCTGAGGTTGGGTATAAAAATGAAATTTAGTTAGAGTAGAGGTCGAATTGTACAATTACTTGTTTAGATTTAGCTTCAAATACATGATAAAAATAAAATTATACGTTATTTATAACCATAAAATATATATTTTATTATATTTAAATGTCGTGTCTCGTGTCCTAAATTTCATGGGATGCCGTGTCCCGTGTCCGTGTCCGTGTCCGTGTCCGTGTCCGTTTTGGTACTACCTAGTCCGTCACAAGGTACTTGCATATTGTGAGAGAGACATTATTCATTTTTAAACTTGTGACGAATAGTATATGTGTTTCATAAGAATTTGTGTCCGTCTCCAACTTGTGACGAATAGTATCTGTGTTTCATAAGAATTTGTGCTAATTATTATGACAGTAAAATGGATAAGGCTAAACAATTTGAGTTAGATAGTGTGTGTTGGTGGCATTATAAATGCACAAATTCTTATTTGCAACGGCACTATCCGTCGCAAGCTTGTGACGGATACCGTTTCCTCTCACAAAATACCCACTTTTTCTCTCTCTCCAACACTATTTATGTGGTCCCCTTTCTCCACTAACTCCTTTTGTATCCATTTTATCTCACAAAATATCCGTTACAAATTGTGACCCGTCGCAAGCAAGACTTATTATTATAAATGTTTGCCATTAGATTTTTTTCTTCTTTTTTAATTTTTTAAATTTTTTAATTTTTTTTACAGACCATTAGAAATTTCGATGAAGCAACGTATTACGATTCTCACATGACTCCTTTTCATATTGTTCCTACGGCCTGCCCTTAATTACAAGGGCTCCATTTTGCTAACTCATTGTAGATCGAAGATGATAATAGCTTGTTTTTGCAAGGAAGATGATAATAGCTAGATACTCTACTTGCGAGAACTTTTTATATTGTCTTATGCTCAAAGTTTATTTACTCATTAACTCATTTACATACATATGGCCTTGTCTTACGTGAAGTTATTGTTGAATCCATCTATAATTAATACTAGTTTTAAACCTGTGCAAATTGCACGAGGTTGCTTTTTGAAATTTTGTTATTTAAAAAATGTAATAAATAATGATCATCTTTAATTAAGATTTTTAAATTGTATTATAAAAAATTATTATGTTTTGATTAGTCATTTGTTGGTATAATTATTATCTACTACAAAGATTATGAGTGTAGTTTGGATCATGTACTCATGTACACGAATACTATTATAAGACAGTTTTACAATAAAATTATGTTAGATCGACTTATGTATTTGGGTAGTTATCGAGTCGTTTTCACGTGAAACAATTTTTTTCTATTAATACTACTCCTATGAATTATAGTTATTCAATTTATCATTGTCTGTCACAAGTTTACGACGTGTTAATTAATACCCAAGAAAGGAGATAAGACAAAAGGTAGGTACCTAGGGATTAAGATTTTGTTTTGTCTTATTTAGCAATATGAGTAATATTTGACCCGTCGCAAACTTGTGACGGATATACCCGCTAGAAGGGAGACTTGCTGTCAGTTTATATTACTCCATATTATGTTATTGTTTAATTGTTGAATATAGTGTTTTTTAAATTAATTTTTTTCGAGACGAAGCTGATGAATTTAAGTACTTTCGATATTATTCATAATGAATTGATGTTTGTAAACTTATACAATAAATTGTTAAAAAAATTCACAATTCTTATTTGTGACGACAATATTCGTCGTAAGCTTGTGACGGGTAAACTTAACTTATTTGGGGAGAAAGACAAATTATTTGTAATTTTCTATACACTATCTAATCAAGTGGTATACTTGACCCGTTGTAAGCTTGTGACGGATATACCCGTCACAAAAGAGACCTATTGAAAAAAAAAATTAAAGCGCAAGTTTATTGTTGCATTAGACGTCACTTTTTGTGACATTGATCGATTGATGATTTAAATTACTATAAATTGTAAATAAATGTAAAATTTATCCTAAAAACCGTACTGTAATTTTTATTTTTATCGATGAGAATTTCAAATTAATTAATTTTCTTAGCAAGTGGTTCCATCAGATTTGTTTGTTTGAAGATTGTTCGCCAAATAAGTAGTATGGTTGTTGTTTAATAAATAAAAGGTAAATTATGCTCATTGAAATTTCACAAATTCTTGTTTGTGACGGCGGTATTGAGATTTATGATGATAATTTCTTTTTGAGATTTTAATATTCATTATTGCATTGGGTGCTACAATAATGAATAATATTTAGTATGAATCCCGTATTTATCATTTATTCATTTTGATTGTATTTTGTTTAGGCAACTTTTTTTCTTTTTAAAAATCCTAAATTATTATATTTTATGTATAGGACATTTAATACTTTAATTGTAATTAATCTTTTTTCCATATATATTTACATTTATTTTTGTAATGTTCCTAATTTTCCGTTACTTAGTTATCGATGTATTAATTTTTAAAAGTTCATTATTTAAAAATATTACATGCATTTATACGTTTGTGATCGTTTTTCGTCAGATATTGTGCTTATTTTTCCTCAAAATGCTCTTTTTCTTTCATTTTTATTATTATATTATATTACTTTTTTCTACTGTATTTTTTTGTTTTAATTTTGTTTAATCTTGTAACTATAATTTTAACGATTTTTCAGACGATATTAATTATGAAAATCTAGAAATTTATATATATATTTTAGCCGTTTTTATTCTAAACATTTATTATTTCTTATTCTACCATGTTAAATTGGTAAATGTTTTTGTCTTAATAAATAAGATGTTTCGACTATAATTAATGAATTTCGTTTTAAAACTATTTTCTTTCACTTTCTTTTAATTTATTTATTTTTTATCGTATAAACGTAAAATCCTTATGTAAAAAAACTATAAATAAGTGTTACATTATTCTTTTTTTAGTTGATTACTGTTAAATAATTTGGCGTATAATTTTATGAATTTAATTTAAATATTGAAGTATATAAAGATGTAATTTATTTGGACTGATTTAAATAAGTTATCAATGTTCATATACAATCAAGCCTTATTGAAAGCAATTTATTTGGCCTGATTTAAAGACGTAATTTAAAGACGTAACTCTCATAAATGGTACGGTGGTTATTCAAAGTAATTAATTCTTAAAACTAAGTGGTCCCTTGAGTTTCCTCCTTTTAAGGGTTGATCGACAACTAAGCAACATGGTTGTTGCTTTTATATATAGGATGTTAGAAAAATTCTTCATAATATTTTCGTATACTTTTTCATATTTGTTTAGAGGTAGAGGTAGACCAGTTACTGTTTAATCCAACTAAAGGTGCCAACGAATGAATCGAGTAGTCCAACTCAACTTGGCCTTGCTCGACTCGTGCTCATAAACGCAAACTCGAGCTCGTGCTTAAAATAATTATGCTCATAATCAAGTTGCGAGTTTTAACCCGAGTTCGAGCCAAAGTCAAATTCAAATCCCAACTTATATATAATTGCTATATTTTTTTCAATAATTATCATATACAATCGTCTCATATATGGATATTCTGAGATGGGTCCTTTTAACCAATCTTACAAAATGAATATGTTAAATGGGTCAGACAAATTAATGTTGCAATACGAAGTTGTGTACGATAATTGACAGATTTCGAAAATTCTAAGCCAGTTTTGAAAAATTATATGTAATTTGTCTTCCCTATACAGTTTCCTCCTTTCACTGTTTCATGTACCATCATCATTCACTTTGTCAGAAAAATTCTTCACCTACTCTCTCATTGCATTTCATATACACGGTTATTTCATTTCTCCCCCATTTTTTTGTTTCGATCTATTTCATTCTTTCACAATTATTTCAAGATTATTGAAGAAGAAATGGGGAGAAAGACCGTAGCAAGAAAAAGAACAGCAAGTGAAGATATGTTTATGTTTAATTTTTATCAAAAATTGGATACGGTAAGTTTTGTTAATCCATTTTCTCGATTTTAATCCATTTTTGTCGAGGTTTTTTAATCCAACTTTTTTCAATTCCAAATTTTAATCCATTTTCTCGATTTGCATGTCCAGTTTAATCCCATAATATTCCTAATCAATTGTATTTTGTGGTTGTTGTTAGTGGAGGAGGAGGAGAAAGAAGAAGTTGTTGAGAATATGGTAACGACGTTGAGAATGGTGGTAACAAGGATGCGGAAACATTGGAGGAGGAACCCATTGATGCAGAACCCATTGAGACAGAAGTTGTTGGCACGCATCGACATGGTGGTTGAAGTCCCTATAATAAGCAGGTTGTTAGTTTGTTTCCTGTGTTGTTTGTTAATTTTTTTGAATTTTTTTTTGAAGTCCCTGAAACAGTTTGGGGTGTAATTTTTTTTAAAAATTTAATAGAAAGTATGATGACGTAAGTTTCTTCAACTATACATTTGTAATCTAAATGAATTGTGTGACTATTTGTTTTGGTGACCATGTTGTAGTTACAGATGACCATAAATTAGGTACAGATGACCATGTTGTAGAACTTACTAAAAATAACATTTTTTGTCATAATCTGCTTCTTTATACTGGTGTCACGTCTGACATGGTGACCATTTTATAGTTATTACAGACCAGGTTGGCTTAGTCACTGGCCACTAAATGTTGGATTTCTTGTTAGTTTTGGTGACCATGTTATATATAACTAGTTTTGTGACCCGTGCAATGCACGAGATATTCTATATTTGCTTAGAATTTTGATGTATATTTTTATTTATAAAATTGAACGTCAATGTTTAAAGATAAATGTATAACAAATTTTTTCACAAATTAAAATCTATAGTACAAGACAATTACAATTTATAATACAAGACAATTACGTATTTTTTTAAAAACTATAAATAGTTTGAATTACGAAAACAAATTATTTTTTTGTTAATTACAAAAACAAATCATATATGAACAAATCATCTAAAATTTGCACCTCAAAATTTCCAACTCATTAACTTAAAATATGCGCTCTTTTATTCGATTATATATTTTAATACATTCATAACTTATAATTTTTTAATAACTTGGTTTTTAACTTTAGTTTTACCTCAATTTATTGGCTTTTGTATTTCTTCCCTCTTCTGATTACCCATGTGATGGCGGCGCCGGTGATAATTTGACTTATCTGCATTCACATACATTGTATGATACTTTAATGCTTATATAAAAAATATCTTGACCAAAAGGTATAAAATAACATGACAAAAACATTGTCACATGCATGCATGTAAATCATCTAAACTACACCAAATAAAAAACATAAATTCAAATTTACAAAAAAATGATTATAAAAACCAACAACATAACAAACATAAATATATTTTATTGCACATCGTCAACGCAACAACAACAACACTCAACAATAATTCTTAATATACTCATTATCATCAATTAATTAAATTAAACCATAGAATATATATAATCCACTACATAAAAACTCATAGATAACAAATATTAATTTATAAAGTGAATATAAACTATTATAGGTACTTTAGCTTTTATAGACATTACATAACCATAAATTCTCATATTTATTTTTAATTTTAATTTATTTTCTGTTATTATTAAATTAGATAATTGAATGCCAAAAAACGTAAGAGGTGAATTAAATAGCAAAAAATGCTAATGAAAATTATGGGTGTTAAGTAATATAAAGAGTTTTAATTAATTTATTAACATATTATATTACAAAAATTAATTAAATAATTAATTAAATAAGAAGAACTTTTTAATTAATTTGTTGGGTGTTAAGTATTATGAAAAGTTCTAATTAATTTATTACCATGTTTAATTAAGAAAATGACTTAAATAGGAAAAAATGTTAATAAAAATGGTAGGTGAAAAGAAATATGAAGAGCTTTAATTAATTATTAACATGTTTTATTACAAAAATTTCAATTAAAACCTTAATTATAAAATACGAAACTTTTATTATAAAAACTTCAATTAAAATGTCAGTAGTATTAATTATAAATTTTGAAATTTTAAAGGGTTACAAAAATTTTGAAAAATAATATATTTTTAATATAGAAATTTACTTTAAGAAAAATGATAATATCCTTTAATATTATAGATATGTGAATTAAATTAATTTATAAATAAAATGTCATGTAATAATAAATTTATATTCTATGTCACATCAACGTGTCATGTCACATTAAAAATATGTCACGTCATATTTAAATATATCACGTTACATTAAAATTTGTCATGTCACATTATTTTAAGTTCCCTTTTAATAAGATCTTATAGATACTTGTCATTGACTTATATTCTTTCTCTTGAGTCTTGCCTCCTCAACGGAGACTACTGAAAAATCAAACAAATGAAAATGGAGTAATATCATAAAAATTGAGAAACTCAACATTATTTTTTTTACTAAAAATGTCTAATCAACTTATCTCATTTTATACATAAAATTAATTGAAATTTCATAATTGTAGAATATAAAAAGTTTTGAACTATTAAATAAATATAAACATTATGAGGTGAAATAATAATGTTGGGGAGATGAATGTTTACATAAGAATAGTTGGATTTTCATAATTTAAAAATACGAAAAGTCTTAATTAAATAAATATAAATATCATGACCAAGTGGTGTTAGTCCCGTGGTAACTGAGTTAAACCTTAAAGCTTGCAGAAATGTAGGAGCTGAGAGGTCTCAGATTCGATTACCAGCTGGGGCGATGACAACTTGGCCACTGCAGCTCCCGAAGGGGGTGACCTACATGGTCCATGTGGTGGTGCGGGAATGCATGCGCCCGGGGGATTAAACCCCTCGTCCCAAAAAAAAAAAATAGGGAAATGAATGTTTAAATAAGACGGTGATTAACTCATTGCTATTTTATCTTTTCGTGTTCTATTTTACAATTTGTATCACATGTAATTGTATTAAATTTTAGTCCATCATGTCATTTTATAATTCCGCCACGTGTCATTCTTATAGGCGGTAACTACTCAATCTAGCCTTTTTATTTTATTATATAGATTATTGTTCATTATGTTGCCTAAGGTATCTTCTGTCTATGTTATTGTTGTTGGTGACCCCTTAAGTAATGACTATGTTTAATTTGATAGTGACCACATACTTAGTAAATATTAATGATATGTTATTTTGTTAGTGAACATTGTTCGTGACTATGTTCTACATGTTGGTGATGTTGGAGCTAGTGTCCTCCACAGTTAGTGTGATAACGCGAATAAATCTCTTAAAGGAACACAGTGATACTTTGTATTTTAATCAGTTGATTAACGTTTATCGATAACGGTTGGCTTGCTAGAAGTTTGACGTTATTGTCATACAAATGACGGTGATCAACTGGTCCCTAAGAGTCACACTTAAAGGATGTAGTCTGAGAGATATGATTAGATGAAAATGTAATCATATTGATGCCTAAAATAACTAAACGGTTAGTCGATGATTTGATGATACGATTATTTAATAATGATTAAATAAAATTAGCCGAGACGAATTAAAGCGTTAATTCGCAATTAAATATAAAATGTTATATTTAATTTATATGGATAATGTTATTATTTAATACGGATTAAATAAATTAAATATAAAAGGTTATATTTAATTATTGAATTATAAATATACGATATTTATAATAAAATAGACATTATGCAATGAGATAAAAATTCGGAGAGAATAACAACCAACTCGAGAAGAGGAGCACTCGGTCACAAAGACCTTAGGAACAGTGTCACCTCACACGGTTCTCATGGTTGTGATAGGATTGGTGTTTTATTTATTAAACAGTCATAGTCCTACTCTGATTCTTAGGTTGTTATGTTAATATAAGGAGACATAATACAGATTATTCTCACAAGAAAAATATTAACTCTCTCACACGCACGGAATTCAATTCCCACGGCACATACACTCTCTCTCGTGACCATTATCATCAAAGTACAAAATTTTTTTTGTTCTCGTTCTAGCACGACGTAGGCATATCTTGGCGCATCTTGGGTGCAACGATTAGGAGGATATCTACTCTGATATATGTTCTTAGGCCATATTGTTAGGACCAAAGGTTAATTCTTATCCCTTAAACCTTGTATCTTGTTCTTCATTTATGACGACCATAAATCATGCCTTATAAATTCGCTATAATCCTGCATAAGAGAATTGAGAACATATACAGATATTTTCCCACAGGTGACCACTTAATTAGTAATTATTAGTAATATTTTAGCATTGTTAATCAACTCCCGTTTTAAATTTTGGTGGTCCATGCATGATTTGTATGCAACACATGATGATTCATGGGGGCCTTTGTAAGTCACAATTGTACAATGTTTCAGAAGCAAAACTTTTTTGAGTGGCTCTTAAATATCATTTACAAGGTACCGGTGTTCTAGCACATTTATAGGTAGCGGTTTGGGGTTTAGATTCGGTGGTTCTACAAACATGGTTTCTTTGAACATTGTAAGATATCACAATTCGTCCCAATGGTTTTTTGCGACCAAACTCTTGACCCACCATAAACTCTCCACCATTCTTATGCACAACTAGACTCGATTTATACCAATTATTCATTTCTTCTTTATCTACATCATGCACCTTAGTAAATTGGGTATTAGGAACACTTGAAGAGACAAGGTCTAAACCAATATCATCATTATCATTACAACCAAACAACAGCACATCCTCCTCTTCAACATTACCCTCCAACTCATTGTAACACCCCCATTTACCGAGGAGCCTGAACTAGGACTTCCAGAGTAAATAGAGCTGTTACCATCCTGGATAAACCAGGGTAGTAGATATTCATAGTGAAAGAAGCACAGTACTTTAAATATAAAAGTTTAAACTGGAAACTATTACAAGGCATAGTCCACATGACTTCCAAAACAACTGAATGTAAATAAATGTTCCACTGAGAAAAAACTAAGTGATCTAGCAACTAGGTAGGTCTAGTCCATGTCTCTCTTCCATGCCCAGTCCTAGTCAACCTGCCTCTGACCTGAAAGATCTACTCCTCATTCCGGATCATTGTAGGTGAACACGAATACACTGTCAACCTCGCGGTTGAGTAGGATAACACAATAATAAATGATAATGCAACACAACGATAATATGCAAATACTTATGTCATGCTCGAGCTCAATCACAATCTCAATCTCAAACCCGAAACACCCAGCCATACCGAACCTCCCGGCAGACTATAATCGGCCGTCGCCGAACACCAGCTCAAAAGCTGATAAGACACCAGGCCTGGTCTGCAGAACCACCCTGGGCTTTATATCAGATTAACATCTGATCCACAATTATCTCAATATCCAATGCACATGCATGCTCATGAATGCAATACCAATAAGCTAATCATATACTAACATGCTCATACAATTCATGCTTGCATCCACACATATGAACCACATACAATCATAACTAGTCATAAAATACGGTACCAGTGTATCCTACCTGGAATAGCAATCCGTACACAAGCAACCACCGTCTAGAAGTATTCCACCTCGAACTCAGTTCCTATAAATATTACTTTAAATCAATAACTACTCGCACAACTAACATTACTGACTTGATTACGTGACCATGCTCATTTTCATGCCAGTGATAAACTTACTAAAAATAGAACTTACTAAAAATAGCATACGACCTCCTAATAGCTTATTACTGAAAATAGTATCACCACGATAAAATTCAATAGACCAAAACTAAAAGTAGTAACCAATATATTGTCATTATATTTCACCAAAAGCGAATAAATATTAACAATAGTAATAACGATACTAAGAGTACTAACACGAATAATAACTAAGCATTAATAAAAATAATAACCAATTGTAGCAAGACTAGTGTAAACCATACTAATTAATTAAGTAAATTAGCAAAACCAAAAGAAAGCAAACGTGAAACCACCAAAAACCACGACTAGAACACAGCCCTACAACACTCAACAACCACCGCTCTCAACACCTCCGGTAGCCCCTGGCCTCCCCGCTGGCACCACCAGGCTCGCCCTTGAGCCGTGGTGATTCCAGGGAGGAGGTCAGTGGCCGCCGACCACCGCCCTAGTCACCAAACCACGGCAACGAAGACGACAGCACCAACCTGTGTCCCTGTTCACGGTTCTGCCCCTGTCTTTTAAACCCGAAATAAAACCACCCACAACCACCAAGAACCACCGTGAGACCCATCACTACAACCTTCACACCACCCACTGACACCTTACTCCGACAACCATGGCGATTGTGAACAAAAAAGAAAAGAATTATGGTATTACAGGTCTGTGTTTAACCCCCTGTTCTGAAGCGATTTTTAAACTATTCGTACCCTATAACGAGACTTGCTACCACCCTACCACCACACGCCTACAACCCCCGTGACATCAACCATGCGAACCACTAGACTACCACCCTTCCAGACACCCTTATAAACAACCAGAAATTACACGAACTAAAGCATGAATTAGAACACAAAACCCAGATGTATAACACGTTGTACAGGAACGATAAAGGCCACTCTGACCACGGCCCCTAAACCACCATCCACAGTGGCCCACGACGGTTAACGACGACCCTAAACAGACCCACTCGAAACTACCAATATCACAGACCAAGTTTACATGATTAACAGACCCATAACGTGAATAAAAGCCCTGTGTAAAGCGTTATCAAAAAGAACAGACAAAAGATAAAATAACGAAAACAGGTGGGTGTACCGTATATCAGACGCAAAACGACCACCGTTGACCACCCTATAACCACCGTGGACCCCTTCTTCCCAATCCTTGATGTGGCAGCAGCAGCTTTGGCGTGAGATTTGAGGAGTTTAGGTGCTAGGGTTAGGTTTTCTAGGTGGGTTTATATAAGGGGGCTGATAGAATTTGTTGTTTTTAACAAGTATAAAACGTGTGAGGGTTTGGAAACGAGTTGGGCTGTTCAGCCCGTGACACGCTTATCGAGGCCCATACAAAAAAAACACGCATAACGATAGCTAATTACCCGTTCCCGACACCTACTTTAGCATATAAGATATAAGAACATATTTGCTACACTTAGTCGACGAACTTAAACGCTCCAAATAATTAACAACACGTCGCTTTAAATAAAGGAAAACATATTAAAAATACGGAGTATTACAGTCTTCCCTCCTAAAAATGAGCTTCGTCCCGAAGTTCACCATCCGAAGGTCAACATGACTGATCATTAAAGCATGTAGCAACACGGAAAGTAACATCATATAATATTAGGAACAACTAAATGTACTTTAAAACACGAATTGTCACATTCTACCCTCCTAAAAAAAAAAAGTTACGTCCTCGTAACATACCTCAGGTAAACAATTCAGGATACTTTTCCTTCATCGAAACCTCAGTCTCCCAAGTGGCTTCCTCAACATTATGATTTGTCCATAGTACTTTGACAAGCATGGTCTCCCCATTCCTGGTTTTCCGCACCTTCCTGTCGAGTATTTCCTTGGGTCTCTCCTCGTAGGTCAACTGCTCGTCGACCTCGATGACCTCATGGTCAAGGATATGCGAAGGGTCACTGATATATCTCCTCATTTGTGAAACGTGAAATACATTATGCACTCTGGATAACGCTGGTGGTAGAGCTAATCGATAGGCTACCTCACCGACTCGCTCCAAAATCTCGAATGGTCCAATGAACTTCTGACTCAACTTGCCCCTCTTGCCAAACCTCATCACTCCTCTCATGGGTGATACTTTCAGCAACACTTTTTCTCCAGCCTCAAAGGTGATGTCACTTCGTTTCAGATCTGCATAACTCTTTTGCCTATCCTGGGCGGCTCTCATCTTCTGACGAATTACCTGGACCTGTGCTATCATCTCCTGAATCATCTCAGGTCCCAAAGTCACTGTATCGGCTCGATCATCCCAGCATACTGGACTCCTGCACTTCCTCCCATACAACGCCTCAAAAGGAGCCATCTTGATGCTAGCATGATAGCTGTTGTTATAAGAAAATTCGATCAAATCGAGTCTGTCCTCCCAAGATCCTCCAAATTCTAGTACACAAGCCCGCAACATATCCTCCAGTGTCTGGATGGTCCTCTCAGTCTGACCATCAGTTGCTGGATGGAATGCAGTACTCATCTTCAAAGTAGTTCCCATCAATGTCTGTAACTCTTGCCAAAACTTAGAGATAAACCTGGAATCACGATCAGAAATAATATCTTTAGGTACTCCATGAAGCTTCACCACATGCTTGATGTAGGCCTTAGCCAACTCAGCCTGACTCCACGTCTCCTTCATCGGAATAAAATGAGCCGATTTAGTCAACCTGTCAACTATTACCCAAATCATGTCATTCCCTCTTGAAGTCCTCGGTAACCGCACAATGAAATCCATGGAAATGCTTTCCCACTTCCACTCAGGTACGTTCAAAGGTTGCAACTTCCCTTGCGGCCTCTTATGCTCCCCTTTTACCTTCTGACATACCAAGCAACGAGAAACAAATTCAGCTACCTTTTGCTTCATCCTTGGCCACCAAAAAGCTTTCTTCAGATCCTTGTACAACTTATCCCCTCCAGGATGAACGGAATAAGGTGTAGAATGAGCTTCAACCATAATCTTTCTCTTTAGCTCCTCATCTTCAGGCACACACCATCTCCCATCGAACCTCAAACTATCATCTCCGTGAACCTCGAACTTAGAATATGGCTCTGCTTCACTAGCTTTGCTCACTGCCTCACGCCACTTCTGAATTCTAGGATCACTCTTCTGTCTTTTCCGAATCTCGGAATATAACTCAGGCTCGATCGTCAAATCCCCTAGGGTCTCACCCTTCCTTATCACTGCGATTCCCATCTGTCCCAACTCACGATACATACTCAATCTGGACATAGCTGTGCATAGAGCGTGAACGGACTTCCTACTCAATGCATCAGCCACAACATTAGCCTTTCCTTCCTTGTACAGAATCTCCATATCATAATCTCCAATAAGCTCGATCCATCTCCTCTGGCGCATGTTTAATTCCCTATGAGTATAGATATACTTCAGGCTCTTATGATCAGAATACACTTTGAATGTAGCTCCATAAAGATAATGTCGCCACAGCTTAAGTGCAAAAACTACCGCTCCAAGCTCCAGATCATGCGTCGGATAGTTCTCCTCATAAGGCTTCAACTGCCTAGAAGCATAAGCAATCACTCGCCCGTTCTGCATCAGTACACATCCCAAACCCTTCTTAGAAGCATCTGTATAGACTTCAAAATTTTCGCTCCCTTCTGGCAAAGCAAGGATAGGAGCTGTAGTAAGACGCTCCTTCAGATCTATGAACGCCTTCTCACAACTCTCATCCCAGACAAATCTATTCTCTTTTCGCATCAACGAGGTCATCGGTTTAGCTATCTTTGAAAAATCTTTCACGAACCTCCTGTAATAACCAGCCAAACCCAAGAAACTACGGATGTCAGCCACATTCCTTGGTCGCTCCCATTTCGAAACGGCCTCTATTTTGCTAGGGTCAACAGATACACCATCCTTAGACACCACATGGCCTAGGAAAGCCACTTTCTCGAGCCAGAACTCACACTTACTCAACTTAGCATACAATTGATGATCCCTCAAAGTCTGTAACACCAGGCTCAAATGTTTAGCATGTTCTTCTCTATTCTTTGAGTACACCAAGATGTCATCTATAAACACCACCACAAACTGGTCCAGATAAGGGCTAAACACTCTGTTCATCAAGTCCATGAAAACAGCAGGTGCATTAGTCAAACCAAATGGCATCACTACGAATTCATAATGCCCATACCTCGACCTGAACGCAGTTTTGTGGATATCTGCATCTTTGATTCTCAGCTGATGATACCCTGACCTCAAGTCAATTTTGGAAAACACACCAGCCCCACTCAACTGATCAAAGAGATCGTCGATGCGAGGTAAAGGATATCGATTCGTGATCGTCACATTGTTAAGCTCCCTGTAATCCACACACAACCTCATGGTGCCATCCTTCTTCTTTACAAACAATACTGGCGCTCCCCATGGTGATACACTCGGTCTCACGTATCCCTTGTTTGCTAGCTCATCCAGCTGCTTCCTCAATTCCTCCAATTCCTTAGGTCCCATGCGATAAGGTGCTTTAGAAATTGGCTCAGCCCCAGGTTTCAGATCAATGCCAAAATCCAAGTCCCTCTTTGGCGGTAACCCTGGAATTTCTTCTGGAAACACGTCTTCAAAGTCCCTTACAACATCGATCTCTCTAGCTTGGGGTTTCTCTGCAGTCAGATCTCTCACATGGCACAACAACATCTCATCACCCCTCTTCAGACAAGTCTTCAGCGCATTGATGGTTATCAGCTTCATTTTAGGCTTTACAGAATATCCCTTGTAGGATACCCTCACTCCTTTGGGTCCCCTCAAAGTGATCTTTCCTTGGTAGCAATCAATGTAGGCCTTATACTTTTTCAGCCAATCCATACCCAGTATCACCTCAAAGCCTCCCAAAGGAAACTCGATCAAGTTCGACTCAAAACTTACTTCCCCTACTTGGATCATTACATTGGTGTAAACTCTATTACAAGCTATGGACTCCCCAGATGGTATGGTTACAGAATCAGCTATACTACTATATACATCGAGTCCTATAGCCCTAGCATGCTCCGCAGATATGAAAGAATGCGATGCACCAGAATCAAATAAAACGAAAGTAGGAAAAGAGTGTACTAGAAATGTACCCGTAACAACATGAGCGTCCTCCTCTGCAGCCTCCTTGCCCATCATGAACAAGGCCCCACTTTTTTTAGTCCCACTCTGGTTCACAGATCCTGCTCCACTCTGAGTGCTAGCCTCTGCCAAGGTCTTTTGGAAATTACCATTACCACTGCTTTGATTTCCTTGGTAACGGTTCTGGTTATTGTAGTTATTGAAATTCCGTTGGTAGTTGCTACCCCCGGACCTGTTGTTGTTCGAGTAGCTTGCATTTGGCGTTCTGAAACCACCACTGTGGTTGCCCCTATTATAATGGTTCCCAGCGCTCTGAGTTCCAACCCAACAAGTTGCTTGCTTATGTCCGATCTTTCCACACTTAAAACATGCAGCACTTGAACCACTTGCCCCAGTCGCAGATCGGTTGCCACCACGATTGCCACTTCCTCCTGGCGCACTGTTTGAGAAAAAAGACCGGTACTGGTTATTTGGCTTCTTATTCCCTGAGCTTTCGGCCCCAGATTCTGCTTTCCTCTTGTCACCCTTGGTTTTCTCTTCCTCTTTTATCATGACGGCGATTCTTTCTGCCTGGCCAGCCCTCTCGTATACGTCTTCCACAGTCGTGGGCTTAGTTGCTAGAAAACTTCTCTTGATTTCAATGGTTAGCCCTTTCTCGAACCTGGCAGCTAACATCTCCGACGTGTAGCCCAGGTCAGCTACATTCTCTGCCAGCTGTAGGGCTGTAAATGATCTGAGCCGGCTCGTAGAGCCCTCGGAATCAGCTCGGTCAAAACTCGGCTCGAAATCGGTCAAAACTAATTCCGAGCCGATTCCGAGTCGGGGTGGACCAAATCCGAGCCGATTCCGAGCTTAGTAGAGCTCGAAATCGGAAGTTCGGTAAGGCTCGTTTTATCTATTATTTTCAGTTATTTTGTCATTTTGTAATTTTTATTGTTCCTAATAAAATACCATTTTAACATTTATAATCATATGTTTCTTATAGATAATAAGTATTTTATATTTGCATTTGTATTAAAATATATTTATTTTTATTTTGACTTACAAGTTCAAGAAAGTAAAGAAATAAATTATTTAACCGAGCTCGAATAGAGCTCGAGCCTAATCTGAGCTGATTCAGAGCTTTGATTTTTTAAGCTCGGATAATTCCTAGCCGATTCCGAGCTCAAGTTCAAACTTCTGAGCCGATTCCAAGCCCACCCGTGCTCGAACTCAAATCGGCTCGGTTACACCCCTAGCCAGCTGCATAAATTTACTGTGATATGCTTCCACAGTCATTTCCTCAGTCATCTTGAAAGAATCGAACTCGGCTCTCAGCTTCCCTTTCACATGCTCCGGCACAAATTTAGAGGACAAAATCCCCTTGAATCCTTCCCAGCGCACATATTCTGACCCAATTTCCTCTGCAGCTGCCTTGATCTCTTCTTTATTGTTGTTCCACCATAACCTAGCTGTACCCTTTAGATAGAATACAGCTTGGTCCACCTTCATCGATTTTGGTACAGACAGCAGTTCGAAGATACTCTCGAACTCTCGGCACCACTCCGCAAGTAAACTCGGTGCTCCTTCCCCATCGTACTTGGTGGGGTTGTGCCTAGAGATATTATTGCTCATTTTGACTGCATCAGATTGAGTGTTTGCCCCAATCCTAGCTAGGAGAGCAGCGTTCATAGCTACTAGGCGATCGTATTCCTCTTGCGATACATTAGCAGTGTTGGGTTCTCTCCTGGGAGGCATTTTGCTACACAGGTGACAAAGTTTTATGAGCATCCTAGGTAAATTCTTATTCTGACTTAGTCTTACTTGCATACATACTCAGCATGTAACTTTTCATACAGTTAAATCCTTATTAAAAGTCTACCTAAAGGCTTAGGGATCACATAACCACATGCATATACAATCCTCACTTATAGACAACATTACGATATAAACTTATATTCTCAATGCTTGAAAATAGCACATATACATGCCAATCATCATGAAATATCACTTTTATGCCTTACTGTATACATGTATATACTCATCCATTTTTCACATCATAACTTACCTCATTCCTTGGCGCTGAAAGGTTAGCACAACATACATATATTATACATCTGCCTTGGGTCCTTCCATACTACCCACACTCTTCAACTCTCAAGGTAACCAGGTTAGACTGAAAGGACCAGTGGTTTGGTTTGAGGGGGCCCCTAACTCATCCCAACTCCTATGGGGCTCCTAACAGTTACTAGCCTGGGATTCATTTTATTTAGACACTCCTATGTTCATTAATTTCATTTTAGTTTAGGCCTGAGGATCGTTCGCTCTGATACCACTTTGTAACACCCCCATTTACCGAGGAGCCTGAACTAGGACTTCCAGAGTAAATAGAGCTGTTACCATCCTGGATAAACCAGGGTAGTAGATATTCATAGTGAAAGAAGCACAGTACTTTAAATATAAAAGTTTAAACTGGAAACTATTACAAGGCATAGTCCACATGACTTCCAAAACAACTGAATGTAAATAAATGTTCCACTGAGAAAAAACTAAGTGATCTAGCAACTAGGTAGGTCTAGTCCATGTCTCTCTTCCATGCCCAGTCCTAGTCCACCTGCCTCTGACCTGAAAGATCTACTCCCCATTCCGGATCATTGTAGGTGAACACGAATACACTGTCAACCTCGCGGTTGAGTAGGATAACACAATAATAAATGATAATGCAACACAACGATAATATGCAAATACTTATGTCATGCTCGAGCTCAATCACAATCTCAATCTCAAACCCGAAACACCCAGCCATACCGAACCTCCCGGCAGACTATAATCGGCCGTCGCCGAACACCAGCTCAAAAGCTGATAAGACACCAGGCCTGGTCTGCAGAACCACCCTGGGCTTTATATCAGATTAACATCTGATCCACAATTATCTCAATATCCAATGCACATGCATGCTCATGAATGCAATACCAATAAGCTAATCATATACTAACATGCTCATACAATTCATGCTTGCATCCGCACATATGAACCACATACAATCATAACTAGTCATAAAATACGGTACCAGTGTATCCTACCTGGAATAGCAATCCGTACACAAGCAACCACCGTCTAGAAGTATTCCACCTCGAACTCAGTTCCTATAAATATTACTTTAAATCAATAACTACTCGCACAACTAACATTACTGACTTGATTACGTGACCATGCTCATTTTCATGCCAGTGATAAACTTACTAAAAATAGAACTTACTAAAAATAGCATACGACCTCCTAATAGCTTATTACTGAAAATAGTATCACCACGATAAAATTCAATAGACCAAAACTAAAAGTAGTAACCAATATATTGTCATTATATTTCACCAAAAGCGAATAAATATTAACAATAGTAATAACGATACTAAGAGTACTAACACGAATAATAACTAAGCATTAATAAAAATAATAACCAATTGTAGCAAGACTAGTGTAAACCATACTAATTAATTAAGTAAATTAGCAAAACCAAAAGAAAGCAAACGTGAAACCACCAAAAACCACGACTAGAACACAGCCCTACAACACTCAACAACCACCGCTCTCAACACCTCCGGTAGCCCCTGGCCTCCCCGCTGGCACCACCAGGCTCGCCCTTGAGCCGTGGTGATTCCAGGGAGGAGGTCAGTGGCCGCCGACCACCGCCCTAGTCACCAAACCACGGCAACGAAGACGGCAGCACCAACCTGTGTCCCTGTTCACGGTTCTGCCCCTGTCTTTTAAACCCGAAATAAAACCACCCACAACCACCAAGAACCACCGTGAGACCCATCACTACAACCTTCACACCACCCACTGACACCTTACTCCGACAACCATGGCGATTGTGAATAAAAAAGAAAAGAATTATGGTATTACAGGTCTGTGTTTAACCCCCTGTTCTGAAGCGATTTTTAAACTATTCGTACCCCATAACGAGACTTGCTACCACCCTACCACCACACGCCTACAACCCCCCTGACATCAACCATGCGAACCACTAGACTACCACCCTTCCAGACACCCTTATAAACAACCAGAAATTACACGAACTAAAGCATGAATTAGAACACAAAACCCAGATGTATAACACGTTGTACAGGAACGATAAAGACCACTCTGACCACGGCCCCTGAACCACCATCCACAGTGGCCCACGACGGTTAACGACGACCCTAAACAGACCCACTCGAAACTACCAATATCACAGACCAAGTTTACATGATTAACAGACCCATAACGTGAATAAAAGCCATGTGTAAAGCGTTATCAAAAAGAACAGACAAAAGATAAAATAACGAAAACAGGTGGGTGTACCGTATATCAGACGCAAAACGACCACCGTTGACCACCCTATAACCACCGTGGACCCCTTCTTCCCAATCCTTGATGTGGCGGCAGCAGCTTTGGCGTGAGATTTGAGGAGTTTAGGTGCTAGGGTTAGGTTTTCTAGGTGGGTTTATATAAGGGGGCTGATAGAATTTGTTGTTTTTAACAAGTATAAAACGTGTGAGGGTTTGGAAACAAGTTGGGCTGTTCAGCCCGTGACACGCTTATCGAGGCCCATACAAAAAAAACACGCATAACGATAGCTAATTACCCGTTCCCGACACCTACTTTAGCATATAAGATATAAGAACATATTTGCTACACTTAGTCGACGAACTTAAACGCTCCAAATAATTAACAACACGTCGCTTTAAATAAAGGAAAACATATTAAAAATACGGAGTATTACACTCATCCCCTTCAATATTACAATTTAATCCATCTTCATCAACATTATTTGTGCCCAATGACATACACATATTCTATACTCAATTTGGCTTAATATGTTTGTGAAAGAAACTTAGACATTTTCATTTGATGGTTCAATGAACTTTAATTCAAGAAACAAATCCACAGAAGCGGCTTTCGATTGACACACACTTGCCCACAAAGTTCATTCTCATAACACGGTCATTTGACAACGACAAAACTTTGTAATCTCTCACCCTAGGAAATTCATCTTTAACATTAGATCAAACTTACAACTATCAACTTCTATAACATCATAAATTTCATTTTTAAGTTCACTCAGGCTCATATTCCTATTAGCAATAACAAAAGTTTCACAACCACCTTTATATACTATTTACTACTCCCTCCATTCTTTTATATCACCCAACTTTTGTTTTGACACTATTCATAATCGAGTATTCAACGTCGGTTTTCTCTCAATCCGTTCACGGAAATATATTCATGTGAGATCTTTTTTGGATTGTCTTGATAAGAGGATTAAGAATATCAAACTTTTATAATTTTTATTAGTATGTAGCTAAAGATATAATCAAAACAAAATGAACCTCGGCAAACGTGAATAATGAAATGGGGTGATATAAAAAGAATGGAGGGAGTAGTACTAAATTTTCACCATCTATTACAATTTCTCCATTCCACCAACAAGTCAAAGGATAATTATTAATCTCCATTACTAATTCACTATTAAACTACTAAACTAACTATGTAAAAAGATAGTCACACATTTGATTTTTATCTTTGCATTGCTTCATTACACGGATAATACAACTCTAACTTTAAGCTGCAAATAAACAATTTTTAACAATCAAATATCAATAATACAATAAACCGCATTGATGAACAACAATGACAAAAACTTTAATAATTATTACCTTATTATGAAATAGGATGAATAGAGATTCATTAGGAAGTAATTAATTTAACTTTAGAGGGAAATATGATGAAATATTAATAATTTCGAATTTTAGGGTTTGGGTAATTTGGGTTTTTTTTGTGTTTTTTGGGTGAGAGGAAAGTAAGAGTGAAGCAAGACGCGTGTTTTTTTTATAGACCTACCAAAACCGTTGGTTAAGCCAGCGACTTCCTTCTCTGTTTTTAAAATGGGTCTGTTGTTTTTGTTTATTTTTATTGGTTAAACAATGCAAACCGTTGGTTAAACCAACGACTTATTGCCTTTTATATTTTCAGTTTGTCTGCTTCATTCTGTTTCTTTTTTTTATAAGAAAAGAGGCAAAGTCGCTGGTTAAAACAGCGTCTTAGTGTGAAAATCAGGAAAAAAAAAATTAAAATGATGACGTGGACTCATTTGGAAAAATAGTTTCAAATGGACTCCAAACCGATAAATAATTTGCTAAATAACGCAATTTCATCAAAAGTTCCATAAAACAACTTAATCAGATAACACACAGGCATACAACATTGCAGCGCCAACTCATGAGTTGAGGGAAGCCAGCATGCGAGTCCTTTAATTATGTGTAGTAGAATGAGTCACTATATTACTCTTTCGAACATCATAAATTCTTATTGAAGACGATCACTATTCGTCATAAGCTGAAGACAGATAGTAGTCCTCTCACAAAATGCAAGTGACAAACCCATTAAATACTCCATTTTTTCCCACTTGACTTTCCACTTGTGTAATTATGAGAGAAACATATCCGTCTTCACTATATGACGGATAGTATCCGTCGTAAGTAAGACTCATTGTTCAAACATATAGAGTAAATATAATGAAGTTGAAGAGATCGCATGTTCTAGAGAGTAAAGAATGATATGGCATGCATAGTTCCGATGAGATTTACTTACAATCTCTATACTATAAAAGGAATAGAAATCTAAGCATTCACATTTGGCTATTGAATTTTAGGTAAAAATTTGATTAAAGCTAAAGTAGGGTCCCCCATGATCTTAAACTTATTAATTACTCTCTCTCTTCCTTCTATTCTTCTATTAATCCAATGATTTTTTACTTCTTAATTCAATAAATTGTAAAATCATAAAATTAATTAACTTTTAAAAATCATTAAATTTAATTACTTTTATTTTTAAAAAGCGAACAAGTAAATAGCCGAGAGAATGCATTGAGATAATGTTACTATTGTTCATCGAGTAGCGAGTATTATTCACTGTATAATAACCATTTTTTTAATCACATATTTACCTCAACAACAAAGATAAACAACAAAAATAATTTTTTTTTTATGAAAATAGAGTTGAAAAACGGATAGCAAAATTTTTTAAAGGTTGTATATTTTGAACACATACTTTATATCAACTTAAACGAGCTCAAAAATGAAAAAAATACATACATAATATAAAAGTAATGAAAAAAAGATAAAAATTGTTACAATAAATATTCAAAATAATAATCTGTATTATATATTTGACGGGGATAAATTAACTTTTTCATTTGATTCTTTCTCTTTCGTTAAGCATAATTAACAATCAAAAGAACAAAGGCAGAGCCTTGAGTGAGTTGAAGTGAGGTGAGGCGGATATAAGTTTTATCAAATGAACGAACGTAGAATCTTCACTTTGTTATACTCACTATATAAAGTTTAATAGCTGGTAATTATTGATTGGACCCAATGCATACTAATAAAAGACATGCATATGGTAAAATATACATAAATAAATTCATATAATTTTACACCAAATTTAATACAGAGATCTGGATTATAATATCCTGATTATACGAACAAAAAAAAGATAAATTAAAATTAATTATCGAAAATAAAATTCTGAATAATTATTTTGCACGTGGAAAAAATCAATTTCATATATAGTTTGATGGTCTGAGGATTTTTTTGGATGGTTAGAAAAACGAAATTTATATTATATGGTCGGATTTTATTTTGGCAATTAAAGGGTCGGGCAGGAATAATTTGGGTTAATTAAGACAGTTTAAAACTTAAAACGGATAATAGCCAATAAACATACGTATAGATCTGAAAATACGTATGTTCATTGGCTATTATCCGTTTTAAGTTTAAAACAAGTTAATTTTAACCCTTAGCTCTATATATATGTTTTAAACAAGAATTTTTGTATTTTTATAATATCGAGCTAATGCGATATTTTTAATTACGTCTAAGTTAAACGTATAATTTTTTTTACATTTATATTAGTATAACAATATTATTAAAATCATACTTTTATTTATTCACCATCTTTATTGATTTTTTAAGTTACTAAAATTAAACCGTGCATTTTTTGCACGGGTAAAACTAGTAAGTAGCCAAAGTAGGGTGTTAAATAGTCAACGACATAGAATACGTGCGTCACACTATTAGTAGCACCACAAGTCCACAAAATAAGTATATATATCTATATTATCTACCAGCTAATTAATATAATTAAAATGAGCTGGACCAAAAATTGAGACTTAATAATCACTTGTTCATCAAGAAACCAATTTTTTTAGACCAATCCCAAGCAAGAAATCAAGTTAATTGGGTCAATTGCATATTATACCATAATCTCCCCTTATTGACCTTCACCCACTTAAACCCTCCCAAGCAAAAAGTCACGACCTAGGTCAATAACTCAATCAATTTAATTAAGAAATCAAACAAATTCACTCATTCTTTTTTTTTTCTTTTTTCTTAAATGGTTGGAAGTGACTTGGAATCAATTAAAATGTGCCACGTATGAGGTCGATGGGTGAGTCAATTTACCTCAAATTGGGTCGATTTGTGACTCAAATCGACTTGAGTCAATTCTAATCGATTTCTTAATTACAATTCACTTGACTTGACCTCATATCGACCTCCCAATCGACCTTGCTTGGGGATGGTCTTAGCAACTTCAAATTTATGAACCCGTTTTTTCAAATGAGAGAAAACTATATTTACATAAAATAATCGCTTAATGCTTATTTAATGTTTCGTTATTGGACTAATTTTATGACAGAGTATGCCTTTAACAAATGATCGAATTGGAAAAACTATACGGTCTAATTACCATCTTATCCTCACCTTTTGTTAAAACAAGCATTGATTCCTTTGGTTCCTGAAAAATATTCAAGTTCTTGGGTCACTTAATGAAAAATAAATAACTTATTCCAAAACTATAATAAGTTTCCTACTAAAATCAATTAGTCGTAATAATTTGAGAAGTAATTTCACATTTTATTAATGTAAGACACTCCAATGTGTCTAAGCAATACCCACAATGAGGAGAAAGACAATTCACCTAATAAAAAAAACAATATTCCCAATTCATTGTTTTCCTTATTGTGTGTGCAATGATGTACATTAACACAAATTTTCATTTATGACGGACATATTTGAGTTGCGACTGGTCAAGTACTACCTATTTGAGTAGATAAGACAAAAAGAGAGTATCTAGGGAATAAGAATATGTTTTGTATTATCTACTCATATGGGTAGTACCGTATTATTTGATCCGTTGCAAGCTTGTGACGGAAATACCGTATTAAGAGAAACTTATTGGTACATCAAAGGGTTTAATTTTTGAAACAAACTTGTATGCGAACCAATAGGTTCAAATTTTTTTTTTTTTTTTTTTTTTTTTTTGATAAGGTAAGGAAACTAGGTTGATCCTCTTGAATAGGACCAACCTATCTCATCCTTTCGAATGAGTAAGGTAAGTTGAAGCCACCGGCTTTCAACCCACCTCGAAAGAGTTGGACATGAATGTCCAACAGAAGCCATGAAGTCAGCAACCTTGTTGGCTTCACGTAAACAATGTTTAATTATCACTTCATCTAAAAGATGAAGATCAAGTTTCACATCCTTGATAATACTAGAAATTTCCCACGGGATCTGCCAAGTGCTACGGAGTGAGTTGATAACACATAAATTATCACCCTCCACAATTAGCTTAGAGATTCCTAATTGTTTAGCGGCTAAAATACCTTCTTTTAAAGCGAGTGCTTCTGCAACAAGAATACTATTAGATCCACACTTTTTTGCTCCTAACAACACGACTTCACCATTATGATCTCTTATACAAAATCCTAAAACAGCTTTATCGCCATTTATTCTCGATCCGTCAAAATTTAGTTTTAGAAAACCATTTCTAGGTTTCTCCCACCAGATTTCCTTCTTACTAGAAGTATTTCTAGCAGACTTTTCTTTCTCGGGATTGTTGAGATCTTTATATCTAGTTTCGTTCCAGACCTTAATGTTATTATTACATAAAGTAATAAGTTTGTTTATATTGAAATTAACATTATTAAAGATAATATCATTTCTATAAAACCATGCATTCCACCAAATAAAAATGATCTTAACAAAATCATCATGTGGAATTAAGTCTTTGAGATAATTAAGTTTCATAAGAAAATTTTGACTTGCAATATCATCATAATTTGACACAAAAATGTTATAGCTAGTAATGTTCATTTCTTGGATAACAGACCCAATCAAAGGACATTCATAAAAGAAATGATCTTTATTTTCACTAGGATAGTTACACAAAATGCAATGTGGTGGGACATTAATATGACTTTTGAGAAGTCTATCTTTCGTTGGAAGGCCGTCAACACATGTTTTCCAAAGAAAAAATTTCAATTTTGGTGGAATATTCAATTTTCAAACCCACTGAAAATTACCTTTTTCACGAGCGTGATCGAATAAACCTTGCGCAAGCCAAGCTGCTGTTTTTGTAGAGAAATTTCCATCCACGGACAGCCCCCATACGAGGGTATCCGAAATATCATTAACCAATAGGTTCAAATAGCCATGATTGTTTGAAACCAAAATTTTGATAATTTAACAGCCATATATTGTAGTTAGAGCATAGTGTCCCAAGACACGCAAGATCAACCCTACATTATTGCATGTAGCATACTATTACTCTACTAGTGTAAGAAGTGTTTCGTCGGTGTGGAAGCAATTGCTATCTCTAGCTAACAATTGAGCCCATTAATATTAGTCACTACTCCTTCCGTTTACGATAACTATACATTGTCCTTTAATTTTGACATAAAGACTAAAAAAGAGTACGAAACTAATTATAAAATAAAAATTAAACAAAATTGAGTGTACATGGCCAAATTATTTATCAAATGCAATTTAAAATAAAAAGAATAATAATTAACTGAGATATCCAAAAATAAAATACGAGAACAAATGAAAGAAACGGAGGGAGTAGTTATTGTTAGAACAAGTAAACAGATATACGAAGTATACTATATAGTTCCAAGTTTAGGCAATTAAATGAATAGTAGGTATGAAATACGAGTAGAAGTGGAAAAATGGGGAAGATTTGAAGGTGAAAGGAGAGACGAAATTAAAGGAAGTAAAGCTTAATTATGTAAAGCCAGATGATATTCCACGTGATGCAACAAATGTGTGTTTAATTTAAGTGGGACTTGCAGAGTGACAATATAGGGGTTTATTTCCTTGATTACCTTCTCACATGATGCACGTGACTTAACCCCACATAATATGCTTATGTTGTGCATTACTCACCTCATACACCAGTCGTACAAAAAGAGTTGGTTGCTAACTGATGAGATTCATGAGAAAAGGAAAACTCTCCCTATAACAAGTGAATTATTTCGATTTTATATTCGTAACAAGCTTGCGACGTGTCAAGATTATCACTTGTTTGGATAAAACATCAATAATAATGTATAGAGAATGCTTTATTTTATCTCCTCAAATGGGTTTTATTTAACTCATCACAAGCTCTTGAGCATTTATTTAGAGATTGCCCGTTCACTGTAAGGGTTTAAGGGGCATCCACTTTGGGTATTAGGTCAAGACAGATGAATAATATTAGTATGAGGGATCGGTTGGTGATGGGGTCTTATATCTTTTTAAGCTCCAGGACTCTGATACTCGTATTATTCAGTTTGTGGCTCTGATCTGGTGTATCTGGCGTACGCGGAATAGGTTGATATTTCAAAAGGAACAGATACATGTTAAAAGTTTCTTTAGGTTGTATAATTCAGTGGTGTGTACGGCATTGGAAGCAAAGGAGGTCAAGGACAGAGGGGTGAGAGATGGAGATGAGGGAGATGGGGCTCTATTCAAGGTGGAATGAACGAAGTGTGCGGGAGTGTTAGAGACTCTAAACCTTTCTATCTGGTGGGAAAAAGCGGACGTGTTTGTGTAAACGAATTAAGGTGGATGCAAGTTGGAAAGCTGATAGAGAATCAGGGGTTGGGTGGGTTGTTTTTGATGAGATGGGTAAGATTTGCTACAGGGGGTCATAAGGTGTGTGCTTCTACTCCTCTCCAGGCTGAGATGTTGGGGATTAAGTCTGTACTTCAATGGGCGATTCAGAGACAGGCGCGTCATGTTGAGATTCTGTCAGACTGTCTTAATTGTATCTTGCAGGTTGTTGATTTGGAACAGCGACACTATCTGATTGAAGATATTGTGGACGATCTAATTTCTTTTTATAGTTCTTTTCATTGTCTAAGTATTAGTTTTATTCTTAGATCGTTGAACAGGCTGGTACATAATGTGGCATATAGGGTTGTGTGCATGTAAGCCTTTCTTTTTCGAGTTCCAAAAAATTAAAAAAAAAGAGGAAACAAAAAAAAAAAAAAAAAACTCATCACAAGCTTGAGAATTTGTGATTCTTCTAATGTTAGTGTCCGTCAACTTATCTCAAAATCGGCCATTGAATTAGGACACACCTAATTGGGCTTACTGCTTTTCCAATTCTCACTAGGCTGCCCCAACTTCCAGCCTCTTTGACTTGAGTAAACTACTCAAGTACCATTCATGTCATTCACTGGGCTTCGTGGGAGCGGCTGCGGAGCCGGATATAAGCTCTGCCACATCTCTACGTACTCAACAACGAGTATGGATCCTCTCCATTTCTCAAAAAGAAATGAAATGGAGGTCCATTACTTTTTAACGGTTTAGATCTAGTTTTGGACCGATCCGGTGGTCGTCATTTAACTAGAAAAGAAAAGGATTAATGAGTGAAATGGAGATATATATTATACTGTAGTATTCTCTTAGAGTGGTAATGGACAAAAAAGTAATGGAGATGATCATTTTCCCTCATCAACCAACCCCATAATCTACCACTCCAATACTCCATCACCCCATTTCCAATTCATATTTGTATAACGGCTGAAATGTATAACTTATTAACTTCTACAGAGTATATAATTTTTGTGAAAACCGTTTTTAAAAAAATATAAAGATGTTTTAACCGCTGTAAATATCAAGATGTTTCACTTTTTTATTGATACTAGTTTTAAGCCCGTGCAAAAAATGCACGGGTCTAATTTTATTAAATCGAAAAATCAATAAGAAGGTAAATATATTTAACAAAAATAAGATTTTAATATCGCAGTTATATCAATGTAAAAAGTAAAGAGAATTTATATATTTGACTTAGACGCAAGTAAATTAATTCATCTGCTTGATATTATAAAAGCACACAATTCTTATTTAGAACGACTTATCGATTTAAGTTTAAGACGGGTCAAATATACATATGTAGGATGAAAAAGCATTATGCATGACGAAAATAAAATACGTGTTCTATAATCCATGAGAAGACCCGTTTTAAACTTAAGACGAATAGTAGCCGATAAAAAAAATATATATATTTTAAAATTATGCTTACGGATTTAGTCCTAAATTCCAACTTTCAAACCATCGCAATGAACCCAAATTTTTTTTAGTTGACCTCTAACTATCCAAAAAAACTCCGACCATATATATAATCCCATTTTTTACGTACATTTAAGACGGGTTACATATTTTCGTTGATTTCCAAATCTCAACTATTTTAATTTGTTGATTTTCACTATCTGAATGTTTTAATTTTCGCCAATTTATATATTATTATTACATTTGGTATTCGTTTGTTCTTATTTTATTCTCATCGTCACTCAATTTAATCATTTTAACTATTGCATATTAAAGTAATATTAAAAACTTCTTTAATCTTGACATATACTCATCTCTAAAGTTTATGCGTCTCAATCATATTATTATATTTAATATATGCTTTTAATTTATGTAAAATTAGTTAACTTATTATCAATGATCATCGAAGATTTGATTTTACGGTTGAATTGATGTTAGGACCTCGAAAGACTTCATATTAAATTGATGAAATTAGGGAATAAATTAAATTGATGAAAAACTTGCAAGTAATTAATTGTGAATTTTGTAAATAACCCCCTTTTATGTACCATTTTTTTTACAAATAACCCCCTTTTAAGTTCACTTTTACAAATAACCCCCTTATATATCACTTAAACCTAAAAATCACCCCTTATCGTTAATTATTCTAACGATTTTTAAAAAACCCGAACTATACACGAATATTACGACTTAAATTATATAATATGCCTAAATTAGCCTTACTTATAACACTACCCACCCAATAATCACACCAATTTATTCCACTATCTCACTTAATCTTAAATTTCAAATCAAAACCTAAACTGTTGAATATTAGAATTGTAGATGTGTAATATTAGAGAGAGTAATATTGTAAGAATGTTTGTAAATTGTATTTTATAGAATTATAATTTGTGTTACAGCATCATTGAGTATTTATAGGAATAGTTGTATAAGCTAACAACCTTATAACAACTTATAACAAATTCCTAACTAACTATTTATACATATTATCAATACACCCTCCTCAAGCTAGACTTATAATACTAGTCCTAGCTTGCTAACAAAGAAGTGATGCTGATCAGCGCCTAGGGGTTTAGTCATTATGTCTGCGAGCTGTAATCCAGACCTTACAAACTGAGTAGACAGAAACCCTTCTTGCTGCTTATCTCGAACAAAATGACAATCAATGCTAAGGTGCTTTGTTCGCTCATGGAAAACTGGGTTTTCTGAAATGTGCAATGCTGCTTTATTGTCACAGAACAAAGGCATGGGTTTAGGAACTTGTATTCTGAGATCTTTCAGCAAATTATCTTACCAGACCAGCTCTGCTGTAGCATATGACAGGCTCCTATACTCACTCTCAGCAGAGCTTCTGCTAATGGTAGCCCGTTTCTTGGTTTTCTAGGAAATTAACGAATTACCTAGAAAAACACAATAACCACTTAATGAACGACATGTATAGGCGCATTGCCCCCAATCAGCATCACTATATGCTGTAATATTCAAACCAGAATTAGCCTTATAAAACAACCCTGCATTGATGGTTCCTTTTAGATATTTCACAACATGAATAGCTGCCTGCATGTGTGACTGTCTTGGCTGACTCACAAACTGGCTGAGATGCTGCACAGAATATGATAGATCAGGCCTTGACATATTCAAGTACAGGAGTCTACCCACAATCTCCTATACTGTTCAGGATTTTCCAATAATTCACCCTGATCAACAGATAACTTCAGTCCTTTCTGAAAAGGAAAAAAGCAGTTGTACATTCTTCCATCTGCAAGTCTTTCAGAATATCTAGAATGTACTTTCTCTGATTTATCATTAGTCCAGTATCACTCCTAGATATCTCTAAACCCAAGAAATATCTTACTAGTCCTAAATCCTTGATAGAAAATTGTTTATTTAGTCCCTTCTTAACATTCTCAATTTCCTGTATTGATGTTCCTGTAAGAAGGACGTCATCTACATAAACCAAGGCCACTGAAAAATCTTGTGTCTTACTGTCAAACTTAGTGAACAATGAATAATCATGCTTAGACTGAACATAACCAATCTCTAACAAATATTTGGTGAGTTCATTGTTCCACTGTCTCGAGACTTGCTTAAGCCCATAAAGAGATCTCTTAAGCTTGCACACCATTCCAGATTGAACATTATAACCTTCAGGTGGATGCATATATACTTCTTCATCCAAAAATCCATGCAAGAATGCATTGTTGATGTCTAGTTGATAGATAGGCCAATTGTATGCAGCTGAAAGTGCTAACAAAGTCCTCACAGTTGTAAACTTTGCAACTGGTGAGAAAGTTTCCTTATAATCCTTGTATTTAACTTGATTGAATCCCTTGGCAACTAGTCTTGCCTTGAACCTTTCAACAGAACCATCGGCTTTATATTTAATCTTGTAAACCCACTTGCAACCTATTGCTTTCTTGCCTTCAGGAAGAGCAACTAACTCCCAAGTTTTATTGTCCTCCAAAGCATGTACTTCCTTGGCCATTGCTTCTACCCATCTGTCATCTGTCTTAGCAGATGAGTAATTATAAGGTTCTTGTTCTTTCATAACAGCAGCCAAAGACCCTATATATATAGGATCAAAATCTTGTAACTGCTGTAATAAAGATGTCTGAAATGCTGAACTGGTAGCCAAACTTGCATTACTATCTGACTGTTTGGGAAGCTTTTGAGTACACTGAAACCCTTTCAACCAAGTACTCATTTGTCTTGGCCTAGTAGACTTCCTGACTGATGGAACAACAGTACTAGTAGCAGACCCCTGGTTAATAGTTTCAGCAGGAATTGCAGTAGAAGTTTGAATTACTTCTGCAGAAACGGTCTCAGGAACAGATTGATTGTTCATGACAGTAACATTTTCCTTTTCCTTTGGAATAATAAGAGTGGATGTGGCTGGATTGAGCAGACTAGTAGAAGTAATCTCCAAATCTTCAACCACAGAATCAATAGAAAAACCAAATTCCTGTTCTCTGAAACTGACATCTCTACTAACAAAAACTTTATGCAATTGTAAATCATAAAGTCTATAGCCTTTTTGGTTGTGTGGATATCCAATAAAAATACATTTTCTAGCCCTTGCCCCAAATTTATCATGAAAAGTAGGAGGCATAGTGGCATAACAAACACAACCAAAAACTTTTAGAGCAGAATAATCAGGCGTATACCCAAATAACATTTCAAAAGGTGTCTTATTGTTAATCACAAGAGATGGCATAAGATTGATTAAGTGAGTAGCAGTAAGCAAGCAGTCACCCCAAAATTTTATAGGCAAATGAGACTGTATTCTCAAAGCCCTAGCAGTTTCCAATAAGTGTCTATATTTTCTCTCTACTCGACCATTTTGTTAGGGAGTACCAACTATGCTTGTTTGATGCAGAACACCTTTTTATTTTAAAAATGTAGAACAATAAATCTGTAGAAACTCAGTGCCATTATCTGACCTTATTGTCTTAATTTTGGCACTAAACTGAGTTTCAATATAAGAGAAAAAATCCTTTATTAAGCCAAGGACCTGATCTTTATTTTGGAACAATATAGTCCAAGTGTTTCTTGAATAGTCATCCAAAATTGTTAAAAAATAAGATGCACCAGATAATGATTTAATCTTGTAAGGTCCCCAAATATCCATATGCACTAATTCAAAACAAATTGATGCTCTCTTTGAACTAGTAGGAAAGGGAAGTCTATGATGTTTAGCAAAGACACAAGTTTCACAATTAAAATTCTCATTTATTACATGCTGGAAATTGTCCAGATACTTGAGTCTTTGTATAGCCATATGACCAAGTCTATTATGAATCAAAGCTAAAGACTCGGATGCAGCATTACATTGTCTAGATAAAGCTTTATGTAAAACAGACTGAACTTTATTAACTAATACAGCCTTTTGAGAATAAAACTGAGAAGTGTTATAGAACCTATAAAGATCACCATTCCTTCTTCCTTTGGCTGTTACAATCTTATTTGAAAGGTCCTGGAACAGACAGTCATGTGAAGTAAACACAACAGAAAGATTATTATGATCAATCAGTCTACTGACAGACATTAAATTCTGTTTAAAATCTGGTATGTAAAACACATTAAGCAATTTAAGTCTGTCAGTTAACATAACATTACCAATTTTAAACACTAATTTCACTGTTCCATCAGGTAATCCTACTTTGATAGGTTTAGTAAGAACCTTGACATCAGATAATAAAGACAAACTAAAAGTCATATGATCTGATGCTCCTGTATCTATAATCCAATCAGATATCAACATGTTTTTATTTGCAGTAAAAGCATGAGAATCAGATTTCATACCTACAAACTGTGATGAAGAAGAAAGATTATTAGAAGAAGTATTGGGCTGATGATCAGTCATTCTCTGCAAGACTTGATCAACAACAGAAGTGATTATTCCATCCAGTATATCAGGTGAAATCTGATTCTTATCAGCAGCTGCAACATTTTTCTGTGATTCAACCACATTAGCATAAACTTGATCATCCAAGGGTGAATCATAAGTCACTGTATCTGCATTATTTGCGGTTCTTTTGTGCTGATTACCCTTGGGTCCTGAAGTAGCTGTTTTTCCCTTTCCCTTGTTTTTGTCTGTTGGATACCCTTTAATAGAATAACAATGGTCTGGATTATGACCAGTCTTTGAGCGATGAGGACATTTATTCAGATTAAAACAGGTCTCTCTTGTGTGACCTTTTCTTTCACAGAAATCACAAAACTTGATTGTGGATGAACCAGCTTCATCAGTTCTTGGATTAGTATTGAGCTTTCTTGAATCAGCCTGTCTGAAAGAAGCGTATGCTGTAGCCTCGGAAAGAGTAGAGGGTTGTTTTTGCCTTTCAATTTTCTGAAGAAGTCCTAACGCCCTGTTAATAGTTGGCAGTGGTTCCATTGAGAGAATCTGTGTTCGAACCCCTTCATAACCCCCATTCAAACCCATCAGAAACTGGATCAGCTTTGCTTTATTTTCTCTTTCAATCATCTTTTTCCACAAAGAACAGATACATGTATCCATTTTTCCACAAGAACACAAGGGTAAAGGGTTCAAACCATCCAAAGTTTCCCATAAATTTTTCATTTTCCTGTAATAATCCACCAGTGAACTGTTGTCTTGAACAACAACATCAAGTTCCTTCTACAACTGGTAGATTTCTAAAACGTTGGCTTGACCATAACGCTCCATCTATTCTGACCATAATTCTTTAGAAGATTTGACACTCTTCAAATTTTCACGCAGAGGTTTAGCAAGACTGTTAAGAATCCATCGCATGACCATTAAGTCACAGCGAATCCTTTGATGATGTTTCTTGTCAGTTTTAGGAGGAATCTGACAAGACCCATCAACAAATCCATCTTTATTCTTGGATGCTAATGACATGTAAACATCCCTTTTCCAGCTTAAAAAATCGTGCCCATCGAACAAGTATGTGGCCAATTGAGAAGTAGGTTGGTCTGATGAAGACAGAAACAACGGATCATCATAGTAATCATAAGATTGTTGAGAAGATTCATCACCAGAATTAGGCATGATGAAAAGTAGAAGAAATTAACAGAGTATGCGGAAGCGATTTGAATTAGAAAAGAAGAAGAATTCTTTAAAGAATAAGAATTTATTTTGAAGAAACAATCCCAGAATCTATGTACTGTCGATTGATACCATGTTGAATATTAGAATTGTAGATGTGTAATATTAGAGAGAGTAATATTGTAAGAATGTTTGTAAATTGTATTTTATAGAATTATAATTTGTGTTACAGCATCATTGAGTATTTATAAGAATAGTTGTATAAGCTAACAACCTTACAACAACTTATAACAAATTCCTAACTAACTATTTATACATATTATCAATATAAACCATAAACAAATAAGATTAATTTCAAAAAATAATTTCTGACTTTCCCTCTCGATATGTTGTTTTTTCCTGTGTCTTGTTCAAATTTAAATTTTTGGGGTTTCTACTTCTGAATGCTTCATCGTTTCTACTTCTATTGAACAAGCTTTAATTAAACGCAATACCAGTCCTTAGTCTTTCTTTTAATTTGCTCCAACTCTAAACCTCCCGAAATTCACATGGTAGTGAGCAGTTTCCTTCCACACCCCAGCACCACCATATGAAAAAAATGAGGGAAAAATACAGTGGGCCTTGAGTTTCAGTGTCGATTGATATTTGGTGTTTAGGGCTTATGTTTTTATTTGAGATTTAAGATTAAGTGAGATAGGGGAATAAATTGGTGTATTTGTTGGGGGTAGTGTTATAAGTAAGGGTACTTTATCTATATCACATAATTTAAGTCGTAATATCATGTAGAGTTCGGGTTTTATAAAAATCGTTAGAGTAATTAACGATAAGGGGTGATTTTTAGGTTTAAGTGATATTTAAGGGGGTTATTTGTAAAAGCAGACTTAAAAGGGGTTATTTGTAAAAAATGGTACATAAAAGGGGGTTATTTACAAATTTCACAAATTAATTATGCATAAGAACATGGTGACCCTACCCTAGTTAAAAAAACATTTTCATAATTTCATCTACCAATAGAAATCCTTAAAAAGCTATTCCTTTTATAGTAAAGGGATTTTTATAAGATTTTGATTCATTTTTCAACAAGAAATCAATAACATGCTATATTCACAAAACCAGCTTAAAAACCGTGCAACACACGGACTTATTTACTTTCATGTGAGATTTTCATGGAATAATATTATAATAGTAATTTTAATTGAGTTAACTTTTATGGATAAATTAAAGCCTTACTGTTTGTTCGGAAACAAGCTAAGTACCTCTAGCCTCTAAGTACCGCGGAGGTCGTAAATACCGTCTCACACTTTGTGAACTACCCTTATATGCAACGGTTCCGAGTCACGACTGTAGATATGTAATCTAGTTAGTGTTAAATTACTTCGTGTAATTTAACGTTCTTGGGTTGAATGATTAAAATAACCAAATGTAAAACATAGGAATTTCAAATGATACTAATATACTCCCTCCACACACCTAAATCATCTCATTTCTTTTTGCACAAGAATTAAGAAACTTGAATAAACAATATTAAAGAAAGAAAAGCATGCAAGTGGACTGTTGATTAAGAGTTGTTAACTATTTTGATTTGGGTTAACGAAAAATGAGGGTTTGATCCAAAGTGACGAATGAGTTTGGTTGAGGGAGATTTTGCGTTGGGGCCGAACGATTAGTAATGTTAAGTGGGTTAGAAAGAATTAGTTTAGGATATTTGTTCTAATCCAAAAAAATAGGCCCATAAGTGCATGCCATATGTTGTAAATATGGAATGTTCATAAGGACCATATAGTCATTTAAATGACCAAATAAGGAAAGTTCAGATTTGGGAAGATCTTAGATGTGTTGCTAAATAAGGGAAATAAGGTGATCTTAAGTGTGTGGTGGGAGTACCATGAAATATCATCAATAACAACACAAACCATAGTCTTTACAAATAATTCTTGTGGTCGATAAAGCTAAATTACAATCTAAACGATGGATGGCGAAATACCTCCATGATTGGATGGGCACCGCCAGCTCTGCCTATACTAGACTACACTAAGGTCCTAAGATAGAACTACGTTGTTTGATTGTTCTCAATCATTTGCTATTTCCGCCAAACACATCAAACGACATTTTTCTCTCATTCAAACCCTAATCACCCTAGTTAATATTTCGCACGAAATTCTTTCGTGTCGATCATCGTAGTTCGTGCATTCATCGTCTTTTGCAAGTAAGTTTTTCTTGATTTCAGTCAGTTTGTTTCTTAGGGTTAGGAGTAGCTTTTAGTTAGTTTGTGATATGAATGGTGTGACGTTATAGGTTGAGAGTTCGTAGAGGAGCAAATCTAAGTGTGGTAGATTGTTTCATAATTGCCTTAATGTAGGGTTTTCCTACTCAGTTTTTGTATGTTAATTAGTTGATGTGACGATGTTTATGTATGATATGTATGAGATGGTATGATTGGGTATGATGTTATGATTTTGTAATATGAGACCATTGTCGAGATATGGTTCAAATCTCATGTTCTCCCCTCGTGGCTACCGTCACGATGGGATGTGCACATTAATGATTTGGGTACGCTCGTTGCAGCTAAATACTTAGGAATCTCAAAGTTAATTGTAGAAGGTGATAATTTATGTATTATCAACTTTTTTCATTGTACCTGGCAAATTCCTTGTGAAATTTATAGTATTATCAAGGATGTGAAGTTTTTTTTTTTTTTTTTTTTTTTTTGGACAGCAGTAGGAGAAGAAACTAGCTTCTAGGACTAGCATTTTTAGCCAGGTTATGAGCCACCTGGTTCAAATGCCTAGGAATAAAACTAAAAGAAAGACAATGGAAAGACGGCAATAGAACATCAATGTCTTCAATAATCCCCTTGACAGAGTGGAAAGGTCTTGTAGCTCCAAGGATTTGAGAAAGACTTTGGAGGCAGTCCGAAAGAACGTCAATGTGCTTAAAATCCTTGGAGATAGCCCACTTCAGCACGTGTCTAATGGCCCAAGTCTCAGCCTGAATCGCCGATTCTGCAGAGAAGACATCTCTAAAGTGACCCGCCATCGCACCGCCAGGATCATAGACCACCCAGCCCGCGGAGGCTTTGAGATTTGTGTTCCAAGCAGCATCCACCTTAATTCTGAAAGTGCTACAAGAAGAACTGACCCCAATCACAGAGCATGGTTTGAAATCTTTAAGGTCATCAATGATCGACTCAGAAAAAGCCTGCCCACACCCAACCTTCACCACCTTCTTAGAATTTTCAGCATCAAGAGCGTTACCTGTCAAAACAGAGATGAATCTAAAAATTTCATTGCCCACAAAAGACTTACCTCTGAAGAGAATATCGTTCCTATTACGCCATAAGGACCAAAGAGTGGCAAGGAACTGAAGGATACTTTCTACCGCGTCCTGTCCCTTTGAAAGAAGGAAATCCAGTTCCTGATCCAATCTGAAATAGGGATATACCCAGAATGGTCCGTTCTAATGCCCAAAGAAGAAGAGGACCAAACTCTTTTAGAAAAGTCACAGTCACGGAATAAATGCTCCAAAGATTCCACCACATTAGGCAAGCGACAGAAGTGGCAACCAATCATAACATCAATATCACGCTTGACAAACTCACTTCCAACCGGAAGGGCCCCCGCGATAATACGCCATAGGAAAGTTTTCCATTTATTCGGACCCGGGAGACTCCAAAGCGTTTTTTTACAGAATAGTTTAGCATCCAGGGACATACGCAGATTATCTTTAGTGGATGAAGCCCGCTTAAAATGATTTTCAAAACAAATACCGTAACCAGATTTAACTGAATAATACCCATCCGTAATGTGAAGCCAATAGGAGTAGTCCTTACTGACACTAGGGCAGACAGGAATTGCAAGGACCTTCTGAACCCAATCTTCTTCAAATAACGCCCCGACCAGCTCAGCCTTCCAACTAAAATCATCCTTTAAAAGGTTAGCGATGGTAAGGTTCCTGATGTGCGGTGGCATAGGGAAACCCTCACACACTAGTTGATTAGGAATTTCACCATTAACCCAGGCAGCCAGCCAGATATTGAGAGAAGAATTACAGCTAAATTTCCAACCCAGGTTTGGAAGAATGAGCTCGAGCCCCAACCTAATACTTCTCCAACCCCAAGAGCAGTTATAACCGCCCTTAAGATTTTCAGAAAAAGGTAACGAGTCTTTAGAAAAGAACTTATGATAGAAAACTTTACTCACCATAGAGTCCCTTTGATCGATGATCTTCCACGCAACTTTTCCCAGAAGAGCTTTATTCATACACGAGATATTCCTGATGCCTAAACCACCCTCAGATTTTGGAAGATTGGTAAATAATCTGCTCGTCCAATGGATAGACTTCCTAGATTTCACTCCAGCCCACCAAAAATGTGACAATAAAGCATCCACTTTATTAGTCACACTTATCGGAATTTTGAAGACCGATAGAACATAGTTAGATAAGGTAGACAGAACAGAGGAGATCAAGGTTAACCTTCCAGCAGCCGAAAGGAAAATACCATTCCAAGAGGCTAATCTTTTTTTGACTTTATCGATCAAAACACTGAACAGCTCCTTCTTACTTCCCATAAAATCCGTATCAATACCAAGATACTTTCCGATGCCCCTATTTTCCTTGATCCTTAAAGTGTTAAGACCAAATCTAGCCCTAGCAAGAGTAAAATTTGGGCTAAACATAATGCCAGATTTGCTTTCATTCAGGGATTGCCCCGAGAGACGGCATAAACGATCCAGGATTTTCATCAAGCTACCAAAGGAATTACCTTTATCATTCAAAAAGAAGATCGAGTCGTCGGCAAAAAGAAGATGTGAGATAGGCGGGGACTCCGATGAAAGATTAATACCAGAAATTGCCCCAACATCACCCGCTCTTCTAAGGCTTTGAGACAGCACTTCCATACATAAAATGAAAAGAAAAGGAGACAAAGGGTCGCCCTGACGAATGCCTTGATGAGGTCTAAAACTTTGGAGAGGAACACCATTGAATAGAACCTCATAAGAAACAAAAGTGACGCACGTCATAACAAGCCGAATAACTTTATCAGGAAACCCAAAAGCAGACAAGGTGTTCTTCAGGAAGGACCAACTAACCCTGTCAAAAGCTTTACTCATATCAGTCTTAAAGGCATATTTTCCGCATTTTCCCGATCTATGATTATTAATATTATGAAACAGCTCGTGAGCCAGCAAAATATTGTCCGCAATTTGTCTTCCTTTGATGAAGGCATTCTGAAAAGGATTCACCAGATAGCTCATAATACTTCCAAACCTGTTTGTGATACATTTCGTAACCACCTTCATAATGACGTTGCATAAGCTAATAGGGCGATAGTCCTCCACCTTCTCCGGACTCTCAGACTTAGGGATCAGGACAATAAAAGTTCGGTTGAAATCACCCGGAAGGATACCCGAGTTAAGAATATCAAGAGCAACCTTAGTAACATCAAGGATGTGAAGTTAAACCTTCATTTCTTCGATTAAGTGATATTTAAACATTGTTCCGTGAAACCAACAAGGTTGTTGACTTTATGGCTTCTATTTGACATTCGGGTCCAACCCTTTCGAGGAGGTTTGAAAGTCGGTGGCTTCAAGTATCCTCCCTCATTCGAAAAGATGAGATAGGTTGATCATAATCTAAAGAATCAATCTAGTTTTCTTACCTTATAAAAAACTCAATTGTTATGAAACTAAAAATTCTATATTTCGAATCAACTTTGATTCAATTTGTCAAACATCAAACATCATATGCAAAATACGTTTTTTAAAACAAAATATCAACACTTAAAAGATGTTGAGGAGGGAAGGGAGTGACTCAAAACGTGAAAAAATTATGTATAAAGAAGAAAAAAAAAAGTAGCGCCGAAGATATGATAGTGTCGAACCAAGTGAATTAATTTTACGCATTGGATTTGGAATTACTTAAAAATAATCATACTCAAATAATTCTCTCTATATGCCTTTTATATGGTAAGATTTTTGTCAAGGTTAACTATGACTATTACTTTTTGGTGTGTTTGGATATCAAAAGTGGAGGGTAAAAGAGGGGAGGGGAAGGAGGTAAGACCATGTGCATCGCAGCATCACTTTGTTGAATATTCATGCTCACTTGATAAAGTGATGGTGGATTGTCCCACATCCATCATCACTTTATTGAATAAAAGTGATCGGCTTCATTTTTCTGATGGGTTTTAATTTAGGTAGAAGACAAAAATTCCCCAATCCAATGCACTCTATCTATTAAAATTGTGTTCCAACTTTACATAATCCAATGCAGAATTTTGTTCAACGGCTAAATGTATAACGGATACTTATCAACGTCTACTTTTTTTTTTCAATGTACAACCTCTATAAATAGAGGTAAATTTATTCACAATTTATCATTCATTTCTTCTTACCTATCTTACTATATTCTCTAATTTACATATTACTTATTATTATCTCATATTTATCTATTTTATGGATCCAAATAATCCACGTCCGCCGTATGATTTTAGCGACCCTAGAACGTTGGAATTGTGGAATGAATTTCAACAAACTTATAATAATCCGTTTCGTCAACAAAATCCGTTTATCCGACAAAATCCGCCATCCACACAAATTCCATATCCCCCACAAATTCCATATCTCCCATTTCCACAAAATTATTCTAACCCTCCACCACCACCATATCGACCAAATATTAATATGCTACCTTATCAAGATTATTCATCGCAAGAAAATAATTACCATCCATATTCTTCTCAAACAAGTCCAAATTTTCAAAATACTCCTCAACAAAATATTGAAATTGAAGAATTAGGTAACGATAAGAATGAGACATCGAGTCAAAGTGGACAACAATTTACTCGGGAAGAGGATGAGGCTTTAATTTCGTCGTTTGTGAAAGTCTCTGAAGATAGTATTGTTGGCACTAATCAAAAGAAAGAGGCACTTTGGGCTAAAGTGGAATCTCATTATGAAGAAATTCGTCGTTCCAAACCAACTAGAATTAGGGAGAAGAATATCAATTCTCTTAGTTGCAGAATGCGTCGTATATGCAAAGCCGTTATGGTATGGGGTGACTGTTTTGAAGAAGCTAATCGGAGGAGGACAAGTGGGATGTCGGAAGATGATGTCATTCAAATGCCGCATAAATTTCATAAGGGGAAATTCAACTATGAACATGCTTGGCGCATGTTAAAACAATGTAGAAAATGGCAAGAATACATTGCTCCATACCCGGTAACCCGGGGAAGAGTGTCCAACAAGAAGATCCAACAACTCCCACAAATGTCGCTACACCCGAAACTGGCAGTAGTGGTAAGAGGTCTAGGCTTAATGATGAAGGGTTCTCCCCGGATTGCTCTGTACAAGATGGAAGTGCATCTACTACTCGTCCAATTGGTAGAAATGCGGCTAAGAAAGGTAAGAAAGCGATGAAAACTGTTATCGAAGAGGTAAGTCATTTTACTGACGTTGCGAAAAATTTGGATTTTACTATGAGTACTGATAAAGATATGGAGGCGAAAAGGCTCGTCATAGATGCAGAGAAAGTAAGGGTGAAAAATAAGAAAGTTAATTGGTCTATACTTAGCAAACTACTTGATACTCCGTGTTTGACTCCGGAAATGGAAGAGCTGAAGGATAAACTCATAAGAGAACTATTATAATATTTTGTACTAGTTTTTATTATAAAGTAATGTAATTTGTAGTACTTTAGTTTTTATTTATGCACTTTTTTAAAGTATTCTAATGTATTTTGATTATGTAAGTCGTCATCTTCTAATGTAATATATTAAATTCTACGTGCTTGTAATTCGATTTTTATATCTTATCTTATAAACAAAAGTAGAATGATAACTCTTTATCCAAACAAAATCCTATCCTATCTACATAAAATCTTATCAACATCTAAATGAAATCTTCTAGTATCAAGATAAAACCTTATCTTATCCTAATATATTACCTTTATATAAAGCATTCATCCTCACTATCACATATATCACTCAAATAACTCTAAATTATTCTCCTATATAACAAAAAATGTGGCCCTCATCAAGTTCTCATCCTCTTTCCCCTTATGGGTCACCACCATCGTCTTCTTCCTCTTCTTCATCATCGACATCTTCAGAAGAGAATGCTAGGCAGGCGAGGCGAAGGGAAAAAAGAGCTGCAACATACGAAGCACTCAGGTATATGGTAAATTATATGGCAAATAATGTTATACCACTTATATTGGAAAACTATATGTCAAATAAAAAACAAAGAACATACATTGAGAGGAACAGAGAGGAGGGTCATTATCGTCTCTTTAACGATTATTTTTCTGAAAACCCAGTTTACCCTCCACAAATGTTTAGACGTAGATTTCGAATGCGCAAACATTTGTTCCTGCGTATTGTAGAGGGTGTAGGAGCTTCTGATACGTATTTTCAACACAAACCTGATGCTACTGGTAGGTTGAGTCTATCACCGTTGATTAAATGCACAGCAGCACTTCGTCTATTAGCATATGGTGAGGCCGCTGATAGAGTAGATGAGTACTTAAGGCTGGGGGATTCAACAGCTAGGAAAGTTCTTGTTAGATTTACCAAAGCTGTGATTCAACAATTTGGGGATGAGTATCTTAGGCGTCCAACTGTTCAGGATCTTCAAAGGCTTTTACAGGTTGGAGCATACAGAGGGTTCCCTGGCATGTTAGGAAGCATTGACTGCATGCATTGGAAATGGAAAAATTGTCCTAAGGCTTGGAGAGGCCAATTTCAAGGACGAAGTGGGGAAGCGACTGTGATATTGGAAGCAGTAGCGTCGCAGGATTTATGGATATGGCATTCATTTTTTGGTGTACCTGGATCGTGTAATGACATAAATGTGTTGCAGCGGTCACCTGTTTTTGATGACGTATTAAACGGGCGAGCACCTACATTAATTATGTGGTTAATGGCGAACAATATGATATGGGTTATTATTTGACCGATGGTATATACCCTCAATGGTCAACCTTTATACCATCAATCTCTCTTCCACAAACACCTAAGGATAAGTTGTTTGCTGAAAAACAAGAGGCCGCAAGGAAGGATGTGGAGCGTGCTTTTGGAGTACTTCAGGCACGATTCGCGGTTATTCGAAAACCGGCTTTAACATGGAAAGAGTCCATGTTAAATAAGATAATAACGACATGTATTATATTACATAACATGATAGTCGAAGATGAACGTGATACGTATGCTAATTATGCAGATTATTCAGAGTACGAGAATCTTCATTCACAAGTTCAAGACGCAGAGTACGGAGCGGGTTATCAAATTGAAATTGATAGATATATAGCAAACCGCGAGAATTTGCGTTCTAAAAACACGCACTTGTCATTAAAAAAAATCTAGTTGAGCATATTTGGCAACGATACGGACCTGCAAATTAAAGTATTTAAATAAGCAAATTGTAATCAAAGTTTCTTACTATTTTATGTATTATTAAGTTAAAATTTGTAGTGCTTTATGATTTTTAATAAAAAAATGTCCTCTTATATAAAAGTACGATTTTTAATTACGATTATTAACTAATTACGATTATAATTAACTTACACAAAATTATAAATGAAATTAATGTTAGTTTTTTTTTAATTGAAAAATGTGTGGGGTAGAATAAAGTAAGAAAGAGGAAAACTTGATGGTTAATTGTTGTGGGAAAAAATGAGTACAATTTGGTGATGGGAGAAAAAGTGAGGTGGATAGATGATTAGGATAGAGAAATGATTAAAAAAATTAAAGTGATGGAAAAAATGTGAGGATGGATGTGGATGGTCTAAGGGGAAGGAAGAGAAGAGTAGTAAGTGTGGTTGTTTGGATATAATTTCCTCTAAATCTTAGTTATTGTAGAGAGATTTTGATTAGGCTTTTAAGAGGGAAAATGGATCCTTCTAAGGATGTCAATGGATCGGGTTCGGGTCGGGTGAAGCCTGATCCGTCATCCATCCGTCCCTTTAAAATCTCATCCAACCCGTCCGTCATCCGTGAAACACATCATCCGTCGTCCGTCCATCCATCATCCATGGATGAAACGGGTGGATCGGGTGATAAGCGGGTGTTGTGTACTTATATGTTTCAAGTTATAAAAAGTGAAGATCTTTTGTTCTATACAAAAATAATGTTGGATAATTATTGTAAATGAACTTTTTAATGGGTATTTTCACAAAAAAAATTTATTTTGAGAGTAGAAATATTTGAAAATTTGAAAATTTTATACTAACTCCGATTTCCTATGATGTTCCCCTTTCCGTTTTGGTCTAATAACATTGATATTCCCTCTTTCCTCTTTTGGACAACTTTGTGTGGTCCAAAATTAATTTCATGTGGGGTCATGTGTATTGTGTGGTCCAAATTAATTTCCTTATTTCTTGTATTAAAATCAAAAGGGAACAACACAAGAAATCGGAAAGAGTATGAATTATATCTTAATAATGTATCATATTGTTGAAAAAAATTAAATAAAAAGTAATTAAATCGGATGATGGATGGATGGCGGGTGAAATTTCTTCATCCAACCCATCCGTCATCCGTCATCCGTCATCCGTTTCATCTGTTATCCATCCATCACCCATTTAAGTCGGGTTTTGATCCGTTTTTTTAAAATCGGGTGGATTGGTTTTTAATCGGGTGCCGGTGAAATTGACATCCCTAGATCCTCCAAATCTCCCCCTCCATTTTCCCTATCCTCAGCTGCTATTGAAACGAGTGATTTTACCCCTATCCATTTCTTTTCTCTCTAAATCTGAGTTAAATACCTCCATTGCCATTATAAAATTTCATTTTTTCTATTATTGCCATTATAAATTTTTTTTTTCTATTAGTGCCCCTCTAAAATTTGTTTTACTTCCCTCAATGCCATTTCATATCTGTTTTACCCGCAATAGAAGGTTGCCAAGCATTATTAGACTTAATTAACTTCAGCAAGTCTTATTTGCGACAGTATCGTCACAAGTTTGCGACGGGTCAAATACTCCTCACGTAGGTAGATAAGACCATGATTAATACTTGACCCGTCACAAACTTGCGACGGATATTCCCCTAATGATATTAAACAAAACCCCTAATGAATCAACATAAATTCTCATTGGAGATGGATACTATTCGTCACAAGCTGAAAACGAAAAGTGTCCCTCTCACAAAATGTAAGTCGGATGATCCATGAAATGTTCCATTTAGCCCCACTTGTTCTCCCACTCGCATGGTTGTGAGAGGGATATTATCCGTCTTCAGTTTGTAACGGATAATATCCGTCTTCAGCATGACTCTTTGATGAATCAATTGTTTCCTGGAGATTTTTGCGTACAATACTCAACAAAGCCCCTAACCTGCGTCAATCCCTTTTCAATTCCTAAATCAATTGATTTGTGACGGGCATATCCGTCGCAAGTTTGCGACGGGTTAAGTATTAATCATGGTCTTATCTACCTACGTGAGTAGTATACTAGTATTTGACCCGTCGTAAACTTGTGACGGATATACTGTTGCAAATAAGATTTGCAGAAGTTAATTAAGTCTAATAATACTCGGTAACCTTCTATTGCAGGTAAAACAAATATGAAATGACACTGAGGGAAGTAAAACAAATTTTAGAGGGGCACTAATAGAAAAAAAAAAAAAATTCTATAATGGCAATAATAGAAAAAATGAAATTTTATAATGGCAATGGATGTATCCAAATCTCTCAATCCAAACACAATCTAAAAATCGGTTAAGATATTAGTGGGATAACACCCAGAAATGAAATCGACTAAGATATGTTAGGAACTAAAGGGGTAAAACTGCGATCAAAATATAAGAAACCCCCAAACAATCAATCAATATCTGATTCAGTTTAGTCTCGTCTAGTGGGTACGCCATAATAATAAAAAAAATTAAAAAATAATAGCTTCACATTCGCTGCTATATAAACACATTCTTTTTTCCTATCACAGGACTTCCTCTGTCTTTTCTCTCTCCTAAACAACAACAACAACAATGGCGTCTTCCTTGAAACCCACCATCTCTCTCATCGCTCTAATCCTCTTCATTTCCCTTTCACTCTCTTCCGCCATGGATATGTCTATCATCAACTACGACATTACCCACAACTTACTCCCATCATCTTCGTCGCCGCGTTCCGACGACCAAGTGATGAAACTCTACGAAACATGGTTAGTGGCGCACCGCAAAAACTACAATGCCTTGGGTGAGAAGGAAAAGAGATTTCAGATATTTAAGGATAATTTAGGGTTTGTTGATAAACATAATAGTGATGAGTCTAGGTCGTATGATTTAGGGCTTAACAAGTTCGCTGATTTGACGAATGACGAGTTTCGGTCGTTGTATTTCGGCGTTGCAAAGCGAAAACCAGGGTTGGCGAGGGAGAAGTTGAAGAGTGATCGGTATTTGGTTAAAAATGGTGATGAGTTGCCGGTTACTGTTGACTGGAGGGAGAAAGGTGCTGTTACTCATGTTAAAGACCAAGGACAATGCGGTAATTTCACCTCCTTAATTTTTTTTATTTTTTTTTTTCTCATTTTACCTTTGTTGTCGACTAATCATTCATAAAAATTACGTGAAATGTTGATTCACTAATTCATATACCCGGTTTGTAATAAGCAATATAGTTTTGAACTACTTTTGATCCGTCTCAAACATAAAACGGGTTGACGTGATACCGTGTACTTTCATTATTGATTGATTGATGATGTTTAACTGTTTGCAGAAATTTATTGGTAGTATTAGGCGAACTTTTGAAAGTTTGGGGCTTGGTTAGCTCATGTAATTATGATGGTATTGAATTAAATTAGGTGCATAGCCGAAATTTGAAGACTTTTGTAAACTTGGGTTGAGTTTAGTTTGTTTGATGTGTGATTGGATTCTTTGAGTGTTAATTTGGAAAGAGTAAAAAGGTAGGGAATATGTCGCTTTAACTAGTTTTTTTGGCCGCAAGTAGTGGAGTTGTAAAGGTAGGATTATTGACGGTCTTAAGACAAGACTCACCCAAAATTATCAATAATCTATCAAAGTCTTCCGATGCGTGTATACCGTCTGAGGTGGGTCTCAACAATAAAGAAATAATAAAGTTTAGTGGAAAACTGATGTGCAGAGTTTTAAGATTTTGGCGAATCTTATGAGTAATCATAGTGTAGGTGGCCACCACTAGTTGAGTTTCAAGTGAAGTGCTTGTTGAAAAAGGATGCTAAACTATTGAATACTACTCTTTTCGATTTCTTGTGTTGTTCCCTTTTGATTTTAACAAAAGAAATAAGGAAATTAATTTGGATCACACAATACAAATGACCCCACATGAAATTGATTTTGGACCACACAAAGTTGTCGAAAAGAGGAAAGAAAGAACATCAATGTTATTAGACTAAAACGGAAAGGGGAACATCATAGGAAATCGGAGGTAGTACTTTTTATCTTGTGTGCTTTTTTCTAAATTTCGTCTTGGGATTTATTTGATTACTAAGTAAAGGTTTCGGGATTCACCTTTTTTCGGTTAGAATTTACTCCTATAGTCTTATGTGAAAAAAGGAATTTGATTCTTTTATAGAGGTATTTTGATGTGATGGTAAAGAACTCGAATTTATCTAGATTAGTCGATTGAACTATCTCGTGTAAAGTGCTTGTGCAAGGACAAAATTTCTTTGATCTTGTCAATATTAAGAGCTTGATTTGTTGTATCTAGTGTAGATGAAAAGAAGCTAAATGAAAGTAAGCAGGAACAGTAGGATAGACAAGGTTCATGTTTTCCTTTGTCATTATAAGTAATAAAGCTATCAAATTTTTACTAGGTGTTAAGCTTTCTTACTTGTGCTCTGTATTTTCATGAATCATATACCTCGTAAACTATGGTGGATTGGTGGGGTTCTTCTAGCTTTATAAGTTTTCAATGGCTGAACTAACCATGAGACTTGACATAGTTTTTATAGTTTCTAGCTTATATGAAGGAAGTATTGAAATTTGAAGGATTATATCGGATCATATTGTATGGAGTAGGGGACTTACAGATACTTGAATGAACATTTGAGATTTTTTCCTTCGTTTGATTGGGGTGAAGGGAGCTGTTGGGCCTTTTCCACAATCGCCGCAGTTGAAGGTATTAACCAGATAGTTAGCGGTAACCTGACCTCATTGTCGGAGCAAGAGCTTGTTGATTGTGACACTAGTTACAACTCTGGATGTGACGGTGGTCTTATGGACTACGCCTTCCAGTTCATCATCAACAATGGTGGCATTGATACTGATAAGGATTATCCTTACAAAGCCAAGAATGGTGTTTGTGATCAATACAGAGTTTGTTTCTCAACTCTAGTATTAATTAATAACTTGGTAATGTATCATGTATAGCCACCCATCGCCATAACGTTGTGGTTTTTGTTGTCTTATAGGAGAATGCCAAGGTTGTGACAATTGACGGCTTTGAAGATGTTCCGGAGAATGATGAGAAGGCGTTGCAGAAGGCAGTTGCTAACCAGCCTGTTAGCGTTGCCATTGAAGCTGGTGGCAGAGCCTTCCAGCTTTACAAATCTGTATGTCTTTTATCCCAGCTTTTATGGAAATCTCTTTACGAAGGATTATTGAACTGTATTCTATGATAACAGGGCGTTTTCACTGGAAGCTGTGGTACACAACTTGATCACGGTGTGGTGGCCGTTGGTTATGGCACCTCTGAAGATGGAATGGACTACTGGCTCGTAAGAAACTCATGGGGTGCTGATTGGGGAGAGAACGGGTACATAAGAATGGAGCGAAACATTGCCTCAAAAACCGGCAAATGTGGTATTGCAATCGAGCCATCATACCCAGTTAAAACGAGCCAGAATCCCCCTAATCCAGGCCCGTCTCCTCCTTCCCCACCACCTGCACCTCAAGTCGTTTGCGACTCTTACTCCTCTTGCCCTAGTTCAACCACCTGCTGCTGTGTCTTTCAATATGGTTCGACCTGCTATGCCTGGGGTTGCTGCCCACTTGAGTCTGCCTCCTGCTGTGATGACCATGTCAGCTGCTGCCCTCACGACTATCCTGTCTGCAACTCAGTCCAGGGCACTTGTGGCGCGGTAATTTATTATACAATGAGTTTTATATAATCTTATCTCACATAAACTTGATTAGCCAGTCAGTCGAAGAAGGTTTAATGGATTCACGTACATAGAGTCTTTGATTCTAACCCATTGCGCAATACTGACAATATCTTACTTTTAATCTTACAGAGCAAGAACAGCCCGTTCAGCGTCAAGGCATTGAAGCGGATTCCTGCAAAACGACACTCTAAAATTCTGGCCGACTGGCCTAAGGTTTTGTCATCTGCATTTGGTAGTGCAGACCTGATATAGTATGACTGAAGAAGGGGTATTATTACTGATGTTGCCTAATATTATTGGAAACTTCATTTACCACCGTGTTTATTCGAGCGTGGTGGTGTTCTGTACATATTATTTCTATGAAATATTATCTCATCTCTAACTAACACGTTGTTGTGAAATTGCTTTGTGGCCTTCTAATTTTATGCTTGCTCCTGTAAATTTGCTTCGAGCTTGAATTAATATTTGCAGTTGCAGTTACAGTTACAGTTATGTCCAGTTTTTTATTTTCAATAATACTTGGAAAAGATGAACAATAGCATTTCAAGATTTGGATATTAATATACTGATCTGAGATCTTGGAATTAGATTAAGTTTTTTGGTAGCGATCATGAAATCTTGGCAATCTTCTCTATCTAATGAAGGGGGCAGTTCGCTTTGAAATCACTGGAATGGGATTTCCTAACTTGGTCTTTTCCAAATTCCGAGTATTACAGAGGATTTATTTTTTTTGCAACGAGAAAGAAAGGGTTATAAAAGGAGGAAATTGTTATAAAAGGAGGACGATTTCGAGTTTATGCCGTTAATGGAAGACTTTGGACCACCGTCATTAGCTACATTGATCACATCAAAAGGAGAGACATATCCTCCTTTTCCAGCCTTCTCTTATGATTCCAAGGTTAAGAAAGTTTACTTTTCTTTCTCTTTTCTTTCTTCATAAAAACATCTCTTGTAATTCATTCCTCCTTAAGAGATGTGTACTGAGCCAATCTCGAACCTTTTGTAGTCGAGTCTTGTGCGTGGACGAAGATCACCTTTCTTGGCATATGCTCCCGCATCAGAGGAGGCGACCTTTAACCACTTCCAATTCTCTTATAACATCCTTATTTTTAGGTTCCACTCCCAATGCTTCCACCAGATTCATTTTTGCTTTTAAAAACTTGTTCAACTTCATATATGCAATTGTCCTATGAAATAGAGCCTTGACATTTCGTGGAAAAGATTCCAAGATTATGTTACACAGATCCACAATTGCTCTAAATATAATTCCTCCAGTTTCAGAGCACAAGCCGCCAAATTAGAATTTAGGGAGATTGAAGGGTCAGATAACGATTGAATATCTTCATTTTTACATCCCAAACTCAGACCAAAAATTTTACAAGCCTCATTATAACACGAAACGGCCTTATCAAAATAATTTTGTCGAAATAAACCGTTTCCTTTGTCTTTAAACACCCTCACCTCAAACAATGCCAACGTAAATGACCCCTACATATTCATAAAGTGACCTTGCATTTTATCCCCATCATCATCCATAAACACATCGCTAACATATCAGCATTCTATCCCCATCATCATCCATAAACACATCGCTAACAAGCGAAATTATCTATAAACTTATGATATACAGTATATGATGTCATATCAGCAGACCAAAAAACGAAAAGACAAACTACCACCCAGACCAAACTGAAGAACTAAAAACACAGAAAACTTTTCGCACAATCGAGTAGCCTCTCGTGAGCCTAAGGATCCTCTCATGCATCACAAAGTACTTTTATCAGTCTCTAAATATCTGGATATTACACTTTTCCTCTTTTCAGAAAATTTAAGCCAAAACACTCAACAGTGATATTTTTCAAAACACAATTTCTCATTTGTGACGGACAATATTCGTCACAACCTTATGACGGGTCAAATAAAACTCACTTGGGTAGATAAAGACAAATCATTTATGTTTTCCTAAGCACTTTACTTTTGTCTTATCTACCTATGTGGCCCAATGTGGGTGACATTTAACTCGTCACAAACTCGTGATGGATATAACCGTTGTGATGTACTCCCTCCGTCCCGGTCATTTGTTATCTATTTCCATTTTTGGGTGTATCATTGAATTGTTATCTATTTCCATTTTTGGCAACTTTTTGTGGATGACATTTGATTACATGTGGGGCCATATAATTTGTGTGGTCCAAATTCATTTACACTTCTTTTCTTAATCTTTGTGTCAAAAGCAATAGATAACAATTGATCGGGACGGAGGGAGTATATAACTGTCACAAGAGAAACTTACGGTTATCAATATAAAAAAAAACATATCTAACTTTAACCCATAAAATACTTCAACTTTCAACTTCAACACCTTTTCTAAAAGCCATTTATATGTTTATATTATCTTCTCATTATCCCCAAACTTGAACTCGATCATTTAGTTAGATGAGTTATAAGTCGTTGTTCAATTAAGAAATTCTCTCTCTAAAAATCCTAGAGAGCTAAAAACTCTCCCTGTTGAGAGCTTTTTTCCATTTCCCTACGGTTCTTCGCTTCTTCGTCAAATTTCAATCTTTTTAATCAAAATCAACTAAATTTTATCTTCACGTAAATCTTCTACTAATCATTACTTTTCAAAAATCTGTTAATCTTGAATCTTTAGCGTCTAGGTTTGGTTTTTCTGGTGATTGGGTTCTTCTCTGCGAATTTACTTGAGTACGTCGTTGTTTATGGTTTTCCTTCTAAAACGTATGATTAGTATTTCTTATCAAGCAAAAGATTAAGCTAGGGATTTCTCCGTTTATTTAAGATACTCTTAATAGCTCATTATTATGGCTGGTGTGGGGTGATTGGGTGATGGTGGTTTACGAGGAGGCGTTGTCAGAAGGAGTTAATTGGTTGTTTAGGGCTCTGCAAATTCTGGTTTCTGCACGCTTAGATTATTACCTGCACGCATTATTTTCAATGATTATTAACTTAATCGTTGATTGGGGGACTTAATTGAGTGTCTGCATGGCCAATTGATGGCGAGCACCTTTTCTAGGGTTTCGAGTAATTTGTTTTTCAGGAGTGACGTTTAGGGTTTCAATCTTTTAGTATTTATAGAGGGCTTTGCTTCTCCAGTTCAATTCATTCCTTTCTGCTCTCTTCTTCATCTATGAGTTTTTCTACTATGGATTTTGAGCACCAGTTTGGCCGTTATGTGGGGAACGGTAGTGGGAGTAGTGCTCAAGGGGGTGGACAGGGAAACTTAAATCACACAAATTATAATCAGCAAGCAAATCTTAATCATCTGGAGCAAAATTCTTCAATCAATGAGGGTTTTAATCCCCTTAATCCCATGCATGCGAATGCATGGCGGTTCCCACGAACAGCGGGAGTTGTCAATATTGATCCACGAACTTTGGGCAAATCTAGGGAGTTTTGGAGTCAATGCTTGATTGGTTTTCTGGTGGACTATCGGGTTTTTGAGGCTGTGAAGGTTAGCAGTATTATTCAGAAAAAATGGGATACCAAAGGGCACATTACGGTTTTTACTATGGGAGAACTCTACATCCTTCACTGTGAGAACTATGATGATGCGGAGGAGTTGTTGCGTAGGAGTACTGCTACTCTGGATGGTGCGGTAATGGTGTTCGCTAAATGGTATCCTGATACGGTGCCCCGTACGGTACGTTTTCCATACGCTGAGATGTGGGTGCGTGTGTGTGGCTTACCGTTTGAGTTTCTGTCTGTACACGTGGGGCATGTCGTAGGCAATTTGCTGAGTGAACAATTTCTTGTGGAGGAGTTTGAGATGGTTCCAAAAAATGATTATCTAAGGATTCGGGCTTGTGTCAAGTTAAATGAACCACTTGTACCGGGTTTTTTTCTAGCTCTTCATGATGGAACACTCTTGTGGATTCAATTCCGTTATGAAGAGGTTTTTAAGTACTGTGTGAGGTGTGGTAAGATTGGACATCGTGCTACACAATGTAAGGATAGCATCCTATCTGTTGTGGCTAACATAAAAACAATGTTGGAGAAGACCTCGGATAGAGGTTTCGTCATTTATCAAGCAGAGACAAGCCACACGATGTTCAACTTGGATTTACGTGCTACGCCTTCTACAACTAAGTTTACCTCTTCAAAGGTGAAGGTGGGCTCTACCAGAAGGAGGAGGAATAGGCGTCTTGAGGAAGATGATGAAGAGCGTCTGGTGGATTTCGATATTGGTAATACACCAGGGGGTCGTGTTCACCCAGGAATGCGCTTCACGGTCACTGCCCAGCCTTTTGCAGGGCCCGTGATATTCCAAACAGGGGTGGGGGAAATGTCAAGTAGTAGAGCTGGAAATGTATCGGGTTTTAGTGCTGGGGGACAACAGGATGGAGGGCTCAGGGAAGCTGTGCAAAGGCAGGAGAGTGTGGTAGGGAATAGGGCTGGTCTGGGGGGTTGGTTAGATGAGGATGAGGAGAATGAGGGTTTTCAATCAGCGAATGATGAGTTTGGGGTTCAAGTTACTAATAATACCCAGAATATGGAGGTTGATCAAGGAATGGGTTGGGATCCATATGTGGCTAATATGAAGGAATATGGGGGCATGGAGGTTTACGACCGTGACGTACAAATCCAGGGTAATATTGCAGATCGGGTGGCTAGTGGAGGCATTCATACCTCTACTAATCTGGAAAATCGTGGTTACAATCAATTGTTTGAGCCACCAGAAGAGGGTTTGCCGGTGTTTTATTTCTACCCAGGGGGTGAGCAGCAGCGGTTGGAGGAAGAGGAGTTTTTGAGGGCTCAAAATGAAGCTGAGCACACTGCTAATGTGGGTCATGGTCATGAGGCTGGGTTGAATGGGGTTGTGGAAGGGAATAATTTCATCATCATTAGTGATGATTCAGAGGAAAACAGGACCTCTACTCCCTCACCCATTTACTATGGGACAGGCACTGAATCCGTCACAAGGAGTGATTCTGAAGTTGAATGTGGTATGGAGTGTGAGTGCTGGACAAAGAGGACTGCTGAAGAAGAGAATAATAGAATGGTGGTTGCAGAATTAGAGGCTAGGGATGAAAGGAGGGCGGCAGAACTGAAGGAGCAAGGGTTAGGCTTGGAAGCTACTGTTGGGAAGACTGAGGAGGAGCTGGTCCAGGCTGGTAAGGACGTTCTGCGTGAAATACCAGTCTGCCTTATTAATAAGGAGGCTGAACTGAATGTCCCGGCAGAGAAGCTGATTTTTATGAATATGGTTGAAGGTGAGGGTTCAGAGATTGGTGGTGCTATGGTTCCTGATTCAAGTTTGGTTCAACCACGCATGAATGTGCTTGGTATGGATAAAGATGGTAACATTGTTATGGTGAGTTCAGTGAAAGAAGATGAAGGTGATAAAGAATGGAAGGGTGGTCTTCGGGATTGTGCATCAGAGGGGCTGGGAGGGCTCAGGAGTCTGTTTTACAGAGCAAAAACGAATGCACTTATTAGAACCATGGAATTTTCAGCCAAGAGGAAGTGTGCTAGTGAGGCAGAGGAGTATATGGTGCCTGAAGGGGTGTTGGATTCACGAGATAATGCTCAGAGATACCTTGCTGCTATGGGAAAGAGGCGATGTCTTGAGGCTGACGGGTATTCGCATGGTTCTGCTGTGTTTGGTGGTGAAAAAGGGGCTTCCTCTGGTTATGGTTTCCACATTCAAGCTCCTGATGTGGACATGGAGGTTTCAAGTGACTCGGATTCGGTTGACAATGAGAAGGGCGTTGCGGAGGTTGGCCCATCCCAACCTCCACCAAAGGAATGATTGGTATGACTTGGAATTGTAGGGGTCTAAATGATACGCTCGCCCCTATAATTCCTAAAATAAGAGCGTTAATTAAGCTTAAGACGTATGATTTTATTTACCTCATAGAAACCAAATGTCAAATAAATAAAGTGTCGAGTCTATTTCGATCTTTTGGTTTTAGTAAGTTTAGTGGTTATGATGCTTGTGGAGCATCCGGTGGTCTATGGGTAGGTTGGAAGGACGAAGCATGTATGAGTTTGGTCATGGCTTGTCCTAATTTTGTTATTTTGCATTGTACCAAGTACCCGGATCGGTCGTTTTACTTGGTTTTGTTGTATGGGGCACCTAGAATTAATGAAAGAATGGCGGTTATGTATTCGTTGAGTGAGTGGTTGGACGGTTTTTGTTTGCCTTTCATTATTCTTGGGGACTTCAATCAAGTAGAGTATGCAAGTGATAAGTTGAGCTTTAATAATAGACCGATTGATGGTGCTTTGGCCTTCAATGTATGGAAACTAGAGCATGAGCTTGTTGATATCAATTTCAAGGGTCCGAGATATACATGGTGTAATAATCGAAAGGGGAACAAGAGGGTTTATGAACGCTTGGACAAAGCACTTGGATCGAAAGATTGGTTGAGTCTGTTCCCGGATACAGGTGTCCGTCATTATCCAATTCAAATTTCTGACCATGCACCAATTGAGATTAATTTCCATCTTCTTAAAAATAACCTCAAGAAACCCTATAAGGTGGATGCTTGGGCCTTGGATGATAATGAGTGTCTTGCGATTGTCAAGGAAAATTGGATTGTTGGAGTGTGTGGATCAACTTCTTTTCGACTTACACGGAAGTTGGCAAGAGCTCGTGAAGATGTTAAGAAATGGACTTTAAAGCAACGTGATAAATGGAACCGTCCTTGGGAGGATTTTGATGAACGACTTGAAAAGGCTCTTGATTCTTCGATTGTTAATGGGGAGGAGCATGAGTTTAATGAGGTGCATGCTGATTTTCTTGCCTTTACCAAGGCAGCGGCAAGATATTGGAGGCAACGTGCCAAGTTACGATGGATTGTGGACGGTGACACGTGTACCAAGTTTTTCTTCAACTGGGTCAAGGGTCGGGCCGGTAAAAATTTCATCTATGGGATTAAAGATAAGGATGGTCTGTGGACTTATGATTTGGACAAGATGCGGGCTATCTTTCGGGAATCTTTTTTCAATCTGTTTAATCCTCAGTGGGGTAATGGGGATGAAGAGGACCGTGGGCCCTTGATTATTAAGGTGCTGGGGGATGTGAACCGCTGCATCAAGGAATCGGATTTGGACAGACTTAATCAACCTTTTACCTCGCAAGAGGTGAGAAAAGCAGTTTTTCAAATGGGAGCGTTAAAGGCTCCAGGTCCTGATGGGATTCCTGGTGTTTTCTTTCATAAATGCTGGCATTTTATTAAGAATGATGTCACAATGGCTGTTCTTGGTATTTTAAATTCGGGACATGTTCTGCGAGAAATGAATCGCACCTTTATTGTCCTCATTCCAAAATGTGAGCACCCGGAGACTGTGGGTGATTACAGGCCAATTAGTCTTTGTAATGTCATCATGCGGATCGTCTCAAAGTGTATTGCAAATAGAATGGTGGGGGTCATGAAATATTTGGTGGGAGATTTCCAGAATGCTTTTATACCTGGGAGACAAATCACTGACAATATCCTTCTGGCTAATGAGGCAATTCATAAGATTAACTCTCATCGATATGGAAAACATGGTTTTTTTGCTTATAAAGCGGATATGAGCAAGGCCTATGATAGGGTAAGATGGGATTTTTTACGTGCTGTCCTTCTGAAATTTGATTTCCCTCTTAAATTGACTGACCTCATAATGAGTACGGTTTGTACCGTTTCGTATGAGTTACTTTTTAATGGAGGTCCGTGTGAACAATTTACACCAAAGTGTGGGTTGCGTCAGGGCGATCCTTTGTCTCCATACTTGTTTATTCTCTGCATGGAAGTCCTTTCGGCAAATGTGTGCTTTGCAGAGACCCTTGGTAGTATTCAGGGGATAAGGCTTTGTCGTTCTGGGCCTTTTCTTTCTCATTTGTTTTTTGCTGATGACTCCATTTTCTTCCTAAAGAATAAGGGGAATTGCTGTGCAAATATCAAGGAGGTGATTCATACATATTGTCGTGCTTCGGGTCAGGTTTTAAATGATGCTAAGTCCGGCATCCTTTTCAGTCCATCTATGTCGCTTGCAGGTGCAAGGTTGTGTTTAAGAACTTTCAACATAAGGCAGAATAAGGGAATTGGGAAGTATTTAGGAATTTCAACTGAATTTCAGGGGTCGAAGCAACATATTCATAATAGTCTCGTTGAGAAAGTGGTTAATCGGATCTCCTCCTGGAACGGGATTTTTCTATCTGCAGCTGGAAGGCTCTCTTTGATTTCGTCCGTCTTAGCAAACATTTCTATTTACTTTCTATCGGCTTTTAAAGTTCCGGTAAGTGTGGCAACAAAGATTAATGCTTTGTTGACACATTTTTGGTGGGTCGGGCATAAATCAAATCGGGGAATTCATTTCTGTAGTAGGAATTTCTTGGCTTTACCAAAATCTAGAGGTGGCTTGGGGATTCGTAATGTGGAATGCATGAACCAGGCCTTGCTGGCCAAGAATGCATGGCGCATCCTGTGTGAACAGGATTCTCTTTTCAGTAGGATCTTCCGGAATCTTATTCTGAAAAATCCGGACCCGAGGATGGGGCTGGAGACTAGGGGTGGGAATGGATGGTCATGGGGTTCGCGGAGTCTTATCCATGGACTTGATCTTATTAAGGGGAAGGTGGGTTGGAAGCCAGGTATTGCTTCTACTATGAATATCTGGACTACAAAATGGGTGGATGGTGATATTCCAGAACCAAACCCTTCTCTTTTGACTTTTGAGAATTCTTCCTTATACAGTTTATCTATATGTGACCTGATCAAGGAGGATGGTTCGTGGGATACACTCATGGTTCGTCACCTATTTGGAGAATTGTCGGGTAAGAAAGTTCTTGCTCAACCTATTTGTGTATCTCAAAATGAGGATGTTTTGTATTGGTTGGGGACATCATCAGGGTCGTACACGGTTAAGAGTGGTTATGATTCTGCTTTTAGGATCTTTTTTGAAAGAAAGAAATCATTAGGGGATGATAAAAGGCGTGCTAACGTTCCAGAAGAGTTTTGTAAGCGACGCTTGTGGAATCTGCCAGGGCCACAGAACTGGAAAGTCTTGGTTTGGAAGATTATTACTGGATCTTTATCGGTGGGCAGTGAGTTGTTGAGACGAGGTGTGAATGTTAGTGGGAGATGTGTTCTATGTGCTGACTTTGCCAACAACATGGAATCTTTGAATCATCTGTTCAAGGACTGTCCGGTTGTTCGACGTATATGGCTTGGTTCATTTCTTGGCATCAATTGTAGTAGTTCTGCCTCGCTGGATGTTACGACATGGATGATCAATTGGATCTATTATCTCCGGAAGCTGGAGGATGGTACGGACCGGGTGGTGATGTTCTTGGTCATTTTTTGGCAGATTTGGGTCACAAGGAATAATATTCTCTTCAATGGAGGTTCCTTCTTGCCATCTCTCTTCTTTCAGCAGGCACAGGCTCAGACCGACATAGTGTTGCAGTCTTTAAGGATTAAAAAGGAAAACCATGACTCAAATCAGGCTCCTGTTAGTGATCGATTTGAAGAGGGGATGTCCCCTGATGCGTTAAGTTTGCGGGATTCCATCCCCTTTTTCTTAATTGGGCAGTCTCATCATGACTCTTCTTATCGTTTTAAGGTTGATGCAGCATGGAAGGCAAGGGATAAGGCTTCTGTGGGATGGGTTCTGTATTCTCCTGATGGGAGGGTTTTGCAAGAAGAATTCTTGGTTTTTTATGCGGAATCTCCGTTGCAAGCTGAAGCAAAGGGAATTCTGGAGGTCATTAGGTGGGCTAGGGCCCGATCTCTTTTGCATATTAATGTTTTATCTGATTGTTTGCAGGTTATCCTTCAAATCGCTGGTGTGGAAAGGCATCATCACCAAACTCGAGGGATCTTTGGTGACATCTGGAATTTGGCTAGTGCCTTCCATTGTTTTAGTATTAGTTTTATTCCACGTACTTTAAATAAGCGGGCACATAACGTGGCTGCTTTAGCTTTTATGTAATTTCTTTTTACGTCTGCCAAAAAAAAAAAAAAAAAAAAAAAAAAAGTTAGATGAGTTATAGATTTGAATCGACATTTTGCCCATTAAAATTCTACAACCATAGCAAATTAACAACATAACATGACTCCAAGTATGCTCATATCCAGTTCTTACCAACTCTATTACTTAAATGGTTTTAACCGATTAACCCCATCCATCAAATCCACCTCGGATCATGTTTTATTTTCAAATGAAATTACCATTACTACCCTGCAACGTCATACAGTCTAAAAGAGTAAGCCTGTCAAAAAGTTAATGAAATCATATTTTCAAATGTGATTACCATTTATTATTATTATTATTATTATTATTATTATTATTATTATTAATTTAAAATAATAGACATTCGAGTTGATAGTTGTTCAGGTTAATTCAGATTGTTAGTTCGAGTGTCGGGTTGGCTAGAGGCAAACATAGAAACTTGGTGTGGTAGACGAAGGTATTCAGAAACATAAATTTTCATTGAAAACGAGCATTATTCGTCAGAAGTTGAACACGGATAATACCTCCCCCATAATGCAAGTTGCACTATTCATAAGCTCCATTTTTTTATTACTTGCATGTCCAATAATTTTATTGTGTAACGAGTATTATTCGTTAAAAGCAAGACTCTTTGAAGAAAAAATTGGCCCGCAGTGAATGAGTGATTAAATGAAAGTATGAAAGTGATAGACGGGTGAGAAATGTTGGGTGTCCGTTTTCCTTAAGACGGAACTACCCGTCTTAAGATTGCGACGGGCCAAGTAGATATCGTATTGGGTGAATACGATATGTTTTTGAAATACGGTAAAGATGCTTATACTGATTTGCATTTATTGTTGATTGGACCTTTGAGATAACCTACCTAACTACTTGTTCCCCCAACTTTCCCTAACCCGTCAAACCACTTCACATTTTCCCACCTCCCATTAACTCCACCATTTCGAAATTAACACCCCCCCCCCAACTCGTCACTTTTACCCTTTATTCTTTACTTCCCCCCTTCTCTCCTCCTCTCCCCCTTTCTCTCTGTAAAACCCAAATAAAAAACAAGGAAAACAGCCAAAAATTCCAAACAATTCCAAAAAATTCGAAAAGATGGCAAGGAAAGCACCTGCAAGACGAGTATTAAGAAAAAATGCTGGTGGGGACCAAACAGAAGAGGCTGATAAATGTATAATTTCAAAAACGTTTTCAATTTTTTTAGGGATTTGTGGTTATTCTTATTATAATATTAAGTTCGTTTTTTTGCATGTTTTTTTTGGGTTTAGTGTTGAGGGTTTTGAATATATTACTACTTTTTGGATTTGATATTGTTGTTTATTTAGTATTAGTAATCGTTTTTTGCATGTTTGTTTTAACAATGATTTCGTTTTGAATATATTATTACTTTTTGCATCTTTGTATTAGTATTAGTTTTTGAATATATTATTACTTTTTGAATTTTTTAGGGTTTCTGTTTGTATTTGTTGTTTAAATGTTGGGACTTTTATTGTTTATGTTTGTTGTTTATTTGGTTAAACCCGGTTCACATGTTAGATAATATAGAGAGTAATTGTAATATGAGATTTTATTATTGAGTTTTGGTTCACCTACAAACATATGTGACTATGTAATTATAATACATCGCCAAACCCTAGATAAACCCTAATGGAGATGGGCTAGGCCCAATATCCTAATACCCTCCCGCAATCGTAAAGGCAGTACATTGTACGAACTTTACGATTGGAGAAAAATACAAAAGAAAAAAACATAATCAATATAAAAAAACGTCTTCGTCTCTTCATCTTGATCTTTCGTCAAGACATTTATCATCAATCTTCTTCCTTTTCACAAGTTGGTGGTTGGTAAGGTGCGTATAGGACTCGCCAGACAAATTTTGGTGCGTATAGGACTCGCCAGACAAATTTTGGTGCGTAACTCGCCAATTTTTTCATTGCGAAACTCGCCAGTTTTTTTCAAGTGCGTAACTCGCCAGTTTTTTCAATGCGTAACTCGCCAGTTTTTTTTTTTTTTTTCAATGCGTAACTCGCCAGTTTTTTTTTTTTTAATACCACTGTTGAACCATATATTCAAATATATATATAGTATATATGTTTATGTTTTGATAATGACAAGTCTAGCTATTTATATATTATATACTCGTATGTATAATCGTGTGCTAAGTGTACAGAACATTAGTAACAAGATCTAATCTATCAAGTATAAAAGATTCAAGCATATTAGTCAATGAATTGACTAAGTCGAAGATTAATAGAAGATCACAAGCGCGCATAATGAACTAAAGTTATATTCATCAACTATAGCTTTAGTACAAGATTGATTCTAGTTATAGCCCGTAGCTATAACTCTATATCATGAAGAAATGATTGGAATATATATGTGTTTGAGTTGAAACTATTGTTTCTATATTAGTGTCGTGTAGAATTAGTGTTTAATTGGTATTCTATTTTAATAAATAGAATTGTTAATCTTAATAGGATTATATAAAATATCTTTAAGTTAAATAAGGAATAAATAATTGTCTTATGAGATAATTATTTATTACTAAAATAAACTAAGGATTTTTTATATGATTTTAATTGTCAAAATATATAATCTAAGATATGGTTTGTTTCGATTTTTGGAAAACGTGTAACATGTCACGTTTCTATAAATCGTGAAGGGTTTATTTAAATAAATATTATGTATTTATTTAATGTCCTAAACTAACTAAGATTATATTATGGTAATATATTTTATTATCTTTGACATGGTTTAGGAAGTTGGTTTAATATGGATACTAATTGTTTATTATATAAAGATCTTTCCTAAATATGAATTAGGAAATTAATTCCTTATATAATACTTAAAGTATATTATTAAATCTTTCCTAAATATATTAAGATTAGATTTAAGGTAGTATTACTAAAAGACTAGTATTCTAGTTTTAGTAATATTCCTAAATCATCTAGGGTTTGAATTACCTAGATACATATTCTATATAAATAGACTACCTATGATACATTAAACCACACGAAATACATACACACATATTTACACGCAAATCAAGAGAGCCGCCGTTCATATATTCTTCAAGATCGAACTTATCATTGTCATATCCGATTCAAGATTCAAGTGCTCAAGCATTGATCTTATTCATTCAAGATTGTGACATCAAGAAAACATTGAAGACTTTATCTTATTTACGTAAGATAGAACGAGTATTTATCGGTACTCATTGTAAGACAAATATTTAACGGTATTTGTCGAAGCTAGATATTTAACGGTATCTAGATAGAGTTGTGACTAACATCAAAGTCGCACGAGTAGGGTTGATAAAATTGTAATCCAGAGTTGGTACTAATTTTATTAATCGAGAATAGTGGACGTAGGTCTCAAAGTGTGAGACTGAACCACTTCAAAAATATTGTGTCTCTCTTTATTACTTGCTCTACTCAACGATCATCATACAAACTTACACACATCGAAGAAGATTTAAAAAGAAGGCATACTCAATTCAACCCCCCCCCCCCCCCTTGCTTGAGTATATCATATCAATAGACTCTTCAATTGGTATCAGAGCCTCGTGCTCTTGATCGCCTAGCCGCGTGAGTTTTGATCCTTCTATTGATTCTATATTATATACTCTTTCATCAATGGATTCCAAGCATCTCAAGTGCCCTATCTTCGATGGCAAAAACTATAGTTTATGGAAAAATATGATGACTCATTACATCAAGGGTTGTGATTGGGAATGTTGGAAGATCATTCAAACTGGACCAAAGAAGATCTTGGTAGCCGCCGCCAATGGAACAACCTATGAAAAGATGGAAAGCGATTATGTGGAAAGTGACTACAAAATTGCAGAGAAAAACTCTAAGGCCATGAGCCTCCTACAGAACGGTATGATAACCTCAGAATTTGATAGATTCTCATCTTGTAGTTCCGCTAAGGAAATATGGGATAGTCTCGAACTTGCTTATGAAGGAACATCCGCAGTCAGGAAACATCGTATAGACTTGCTCGTTCAAAGATATGAACTTTTCAATATGGAAAAGAATGAATCTATTGATAGCATGTCTGCACGATTTTCTTGTATTATTAATGAACTGCGGAACCTTGGCAAAAAGATCGATTCTGAGGATATCATTCGTAAGATTCTTAGGAGTCTCACCAAAAAGTGGCAACCTAAGGTCACGGCCATAGAGGAAGCACGTGACTTATCTAAAATCACTTACCAAGAATTGATTGGATCCTTAATGGCACATGAGATCATACTAAATAAAAATGATGATGATCCCAAAGGAAAGGGAGTCGCTCTACAAGCCTCCACAAGTGAAGTGTGCGAAGAAGAACTAGAAGACGAGACAGTTCTATTCGCAAGACGTTTTAAAAAGGCTGTCTTCAAGGGAAGATACAAAAACCCTAACAACAAAACAGTCGACAAAAAGAAAACTGACACAAAACAAACATTCTTCAAAAGAGGATGTTTCAAATGTGGTCAACAAGACCACATGATCAAAGACTGTCCAAGTTGGGACAAAATCAAAGACAAGTCAAAAAGAGAAAAGACCAAAACGGAGTTCAAGAAAGTAATGCTTGCGTCGTGTTGGGGAGAATTAGAATCCGAGGATGACGAGGACTCAGAAGAAGATGAGGTAGCAAACCTACGCCTAAGCAACGTCAGCCTAGATCTAATCTCAAACGCCAACAACGAAGACGACGCATCCCATATGTGTCTCCTTGGAGAATCCGACTCAGACGACGACGACGACGATGAAGAGGTAAATTTTCTTCAACTCAAAAGTCAAGTTAAAAATTTATCTAAAGCTATGTTGGTTAAATACTTTGAGAAAACCCTAGAACAATGTCATGAACAAAGTCTTGAGTTAGATGACTTGAAAGAACAGATCCTTGATATTGCTGAGGAAAATCAACTTCTAAAGGCGAAAGCTAAGAAACTGAAATCCAAAATAAGCATTGAAGCAAATGCTAAGTTGGAAACAGTTATGTCTGAGAAAAAGGTTCTTGAGTCTAAAGTTATAGCTAATGAAGCTATAACCTCAAAACTAAAACTCAACATTAAAGAGCTTCAATCTAAAGTTATAGCTAATGAAGCTATAACTTCAGAATTAAGAAAGGCTAATGAACACCTTAAGTCAGAATCTTCGATTATGGTCGAAGATGAGACTCATCTGGAAGAAGTTGAGATTCTCGAAAGCAAAATTATGGATCTAGAATTCAATCTATCTAAAATCAAGACGGAACATGCCAAAATTGTGTCCGACTTTCATAAAGACATTCAAAACCTAAAAGAGTCTAACAACACTGACCACAGTGAATGTAAGAAAGAGATAGACTCCCTAAAAGATCTTCTTCTTCATGCTCGGAAAGTTCACGACAAATGGGAAGGAAGCACTAATGTCCTAAACTTCCTAACTGAACAATCCGACAACAACATGAAGATGGGATTAGGTCACGAATGTTATGGAAGAAGGGATCACTCAAAGTGTAAACAAAGTCCAACAGATAGAGACTTTAGAAGAAGGAAATATGCCGACCTTTCTGAGTATTTAATATGCACTTATTGTGGCCATACTGGATACCTCCGAGAAAACTGTGTGAAACACGCACAAGATTTTAAAACCGGAGTTAAGTTTGTTAAATCCTTAGGAATTCCAAACGACACTATTTCTGTCTCTGATAGTGATGATAATAAAACTGAGGAAAGAAACATTGATCACAGATGGTTCTATGACATGACATTTGATTACGAAGAAAAGAAAAATAGAACCAAACAAACTCCTCAACAAGCAACACATAAAAATTGGTCACCTAGAGTCCAAACTAAGACTTACACAAAAACATCAAAACCCAACTACTACCAATATAGAAAGACCTATGTAAGACAAGTCTGGGTTAAAAAGGAAAATGTATTTGTGATTACTAACAACAAAGGACCCAAGTATGCTTGGGTACCTAAATCCTGTCTTTGAAATCATTTGTGCAGTTTGTCGCCAAGGAAAATAACCTATGGTATCTCGACAGTGGATGCTCAAGACATATGACAGGCGACGTAAATCTATTCCAAACCCTAAAACCGTTTGACGGAGGTAAAGTCACATTTGGTGATAACAAAAAGGGAAAGATCATCGGAATTGGTAAGATAGGTATTTCATCCTCTCATGCAATAAATGATGTATACCTTGTAAGTGGTCTCAAACACAATCTTATCAGTATATCTCAATTATGTGACAAAGAAAATAAAGTGGTTTTTCACTCAGATATATGCCGTATTATCCTAGAAGGCACCAGTAAAGTAATACTTGAAGGTCATAGGATGAAAAATGTTTATATGATTGATTTAAATGTTGTACCTACTGATTCTCTATCATGCATGAAAGTTACGTTAGATGATCCATGTCTATGGCACAAGAGATTTGGTCATATTAGCTCACCTATTCTAAGTAAGCTGAAAAGATGGGACTTGGTCGAAGGTCTTCCAAAGATCAAATTTGATCAAGAAAAGATGTGTGACACATGTGCACGATGTAAACACGTCAGATCATCCTTTAAGCCAAAAAGAGTGGTAAGTACAGAACAAGCTCTTGAACTAGTACACATGGATCTATGTGGCCCTATGAAGGTAAGAAGCAGAGGTGGTTCCAGGTACGTTTTCGTTCTAGTTGATGATTACTCTAGATTTGTTTGGCCAATCTTTCTTCATTCTAAAGACGAAACATTCGATGAATTTGTTAGTCTCATGAAACTTGTCCAAAACAAATATAAATCAAACCTAGTAACAATCCGTACTGATCATGGAACTGAGTTCGACAATCATGCTTTTATTGAGTTCTGTAAAACCAATGGTGTTGGACATAACTTCTCGGCCCCTAGAACCCCACAACAAAATGGAGTCGTAGAACGAATGAACAGAACCCTAGAAGACATGGCTCGAACAATGCTTCTTTGCAGTGGCCTACCTAGAAACTTTTGGGCTGAGGCTATAAGTACAGCTTGCTATATTCATAACCGTGCTATGATTAGACCTATCCTTAAAAAGACTCCTTATGAACTTCTTCGTGGTCGTAAACCAAACATATCTCATTTAAGATGCTTTGGCAGTAAATGCTTTGTTCACAACAATGGTAAAAACAGATTAAGCAAATTCGACCCTAGAAGTGATGAAGCAATCTTTATAGGATATTCAGATCATAGTAAAGCCTACAAAGTTTTTAACAAACGTACTTTATGCATAGAGGAAAGTATTCATGTTATCTTTGATGAGAATAATGTCTTCGATAAGCCATTACAGGATATAGAGAAAAACCTAGACGAACCTGATTTCAGATTATCAAGGGAAGATCCTCCTGAAATGGAAATTGAAGAAGGAGAACCTCAAGGATCTCATGATGAACTCAACTTGGGAGAAAATGGTGCGAGAGATGAAACTACAGTTGATGATACTGTAGATAACTTTCAAACCAATGACGTGGAACCCAGAGTTACAGCTAATGAAGCTGTAACTTTGAATCAAAACCAAAGGGAAGAGGCCAGAGTTATACCTGACCCTACTGTAAACCCAGGTTTGGATTCAGGGGGAACAAGTCAAGATCCCGAGTCAAGTTCAGGGAATGCAAATGATCAATCAAGGAACTGGAGATATAAAGGCTCTCATCCTTTGGACAATGTCATAGGAAGCCTGACAGATGGAGTTCAAACTCGAAGGAGCTTAAATAACTTTTGCTCATTCTACTCCTTTCTCTCCACCATTGAACCTTCAAATATCAAGGAAGCTCTCGCAGAACCAGACTGGATAGTTGCCATGCAAGAAGAACTCCAGCAATTTGAAAGAAACAAAGTTTGGCATCTTGTTCCTCGACCTAAGGACAGAACTGTTATTGGAACTAGATGGGTATTCAGAAACAAATTGGATGACACTGGAATCATTGTGCGAAACAAGGCCAGACTAGTAGTTCAAGGATACAACCAACAGGAAGGGATCGATTATGACGAAACCTTTGCTCCTGTTGCTCGTCTTGAGGCAATAAGACTACTCATTGCATTTGCAGCACACAAGGGAATGAAGCTTTTTCAGATGGACGTTAAGACTGCATTTCTTAATGGCTATCTCCAAGAGGAAGTATTTGTTGAACAACCTCCTGGATTTCCTGACAGCAAACTCAAGGATCATGTACTCAAATTGGACAAAGCACTATATGGTCTGAAACAAGCACCTAGGGCATGGTACGACAGATTATCAAAGTTCCTATTGGAGAGTGGATTCAAGAGAGGGTCTGTGGATAAAACCCTATTTCTTAAAAGCGAAAACTCAGATCTACTAGTTGTTCAGATCTATGTTGACGATATTATTTTTGGCTCAACCAATAAAAAGTTGTGCAAGTACTTCTCCGAGTTGATGACTTCTGAGTTCGAGATGAGTATGATGGGAGAACTAAAGTTCTTCCTTGGACTTCAAATACAACAAACTGAAGAAGGAATCAAAGTTCATCAACAAAAATATGTCAAGGAGTTGCTAAAGAAATTCGGAATGGAAACCTCTCATGCAATGTCTACTCCAATGGTCACAGATAAAAAGTTAACCAAAGACGAAGATGGTAAGTCTGTAGATGAAACTACTTACCGAGGTATGATTGGCTCACTTCTTTATCTTACAGCAAGTCGTCCAGATATAATGTTCAGTGTCTGTGTTTGTGCGAGATTCCAATCTGCACCAAAAGATCACATATGATTGCAGTTAAAAGAATCTTAAGATACCTAATCGGAACCTCAAAACTATATCTATGGTATCCTATGGACTGTAACTTTAACCTAGTAGGATATTCAGATGCGGATTATGCAGGATGTTCTTTAGACAGAAAAAGTACCTCCGGACTTGCTACCTTTGTAGGTCCCTGTATTATATCTTGGGGATCCAAGAAACAAAATTATGTCGCTCTCTCAACTGCTGAAGCAGAATATATTGCAGCCGCACTGGTATGTTCTCAACTTTTATGGTTAAAGCAACAGTTACATGATTATGGTGTTGATGTTGGATGTGTGCCTATATTATGTGATAATACGAGTGCTATAATTATATCTAAAAACCCAGCCCAGCACTCAAGAACTAAACATATTGAAATTAGACACCACTTTCTAAGAGACCATGTTGAAAAGAAAAATATAAAATTGGAATTTTGTTGTACGGAAAAACAATGGGCAGATATCTTCACTAAACCATTGGCTAGAGAACGCTTTGAGACTTTCCGATTGGAAATTGATTTAATCGGTGGCACCTAATCAAATCTTAAAAGCAAAAATAACCCAATGATTGACTATGGTTTAGATGAGATTATATGACTGTGTCCGTATACTCCGCTGCATGTCTATGTGTGTATTCAATGATAAATTATGTGAACACAATTTTGTTATGTAATTCATATATGTGTGTGTGCACAACCGAATCTCACAATAATAATACGACACATATTATAATTTACCCTACAATATTTACCTATACATATTAATATTTACATATTATTAAAACAAAAAAAAAACAAAAAAAAAGGGAAAAAGAAAAACACTCTCACCTCACTCAAACCGTTTCCCAAGCTACCCCACACCCCCTGCCACGTGTCATCTCACCAACAAACTCAAATCCCCAAATAATTACCTCACCCTCACAAAACCTCCAAAATAAAATCACCAAACTCCATTAAAATCCGTTCAAAACTTAAACTCAACCTTTCCAACCACCATGCTGCCATCACGCCCCACTCGCTCACACCATCACCTCCACCGTCCCCAACACCCATCTCCGTGTCCATTCCGACGACCGACACCGGAAACGTCGCAAACTTAACCAAGACTCACCTATAGTTCCTGAATATTCACCGGAGTTCAATTGGTTGGTCGGGACAAACTCTCTTGTTGTGAAGTTGTGGTGTTGTACAATTGATTGGAAGGGACGAAGGTAAATTTAGCTTCGCTGATTTGTTTCAAGATTTGTCATATCTCTAATGTGTTGGTTAAAGAAAAGGTGTGCACGACAATTGTGGGTGTCGAAGATTCTGTTTTAAGAAAGGTGTTATTGACGAAGAGAGTTATAAGGTTATGCCAAGAGATCGGATGTGAAATAAATTGCTTAAGCTCATGGGTATTTCTTTTGACGAAGTTGATTTATCCTTTGGTAAAAGTGTAGGTGTGGAACCGAAACCGTGTGCATCTCCTTTGTTTGAAGGTTTAGATGCCAAGATGGATAAAATTCTTGGTTTATAAAGTTAACAAGGAGAAGAAAAGCATGGGTGGTAGCGGTAGATGTGGCAATCGAAGTTGTGAAGTCGAGTTAAGAGCGTGGATGAAAAAAAAAATATAAGAACAAAAAAAAAAAAATTATTTGATAAGAGAGTTGAGAAGGTTGGTGTTCGCGCCCAGATTACGTCAATATGCCAAGAAGCCATGAATCTTGCTCTCGTCTGTGACCAGCATTGCAGTGCTCATACTCTGTTCTTGTTTTAGTTTCGTTTTCGGTATTTTCGGATGTTGTGGTTGAGTCCGGAATGGACTTCCTCAAACTCTTACTCTTATCCTAGCCCAACTCTGAAACTATCTTTGGCCCAACAAAATCCGAGGCCCACTAGTCCTTATGTTGCCAATCTTAACCTTTCCTAATTGTTTCCAAAAGGCCCATCTAAAAATTATCCAAGCCGGCCCAATTTTCTCATATTTGACCTATATTCGGCCCAGTGGCATAGTATATTCGATTTGGTTGTGTATATTTCTTACACTCGTACTTGTTTTGTATGATATTTTGTGTTTATGTGATACGTCTTTGTTGCATGCTTATTCATGTTTCGTCGTATATTATTCTAGTCGTTTCATGTCTTTGTTCTCATCTTTTCGATGATGTCAAGAGGGGGAAAATGCGACTTAGATTAGAATTTGCCTAAGCTTGCTCCTTGTCGTAATTCATTGTCTCTTAGGGTTCTTAAAGGATATGGGATAGATAGAAGATAGAAACCCTAAGTAAATCTTTGCTATAATTGACCATTATTATATTGAGGGGGAACATACACTTAGACACAAAATCTAAGAAAGACTTGCCATCATCAAAAAGGGGGAATTTGTTGAACCATATATTCAAATATATATATAGTATATATGTTTATGTTTTGATAATGACAAGTCTAGCTATTTATATATTATATACTCGTATGTATAATCGTGTGCTAAGTGTACAGAACATTAGTAACAAGATCTAATCTATCAAGTATAAAAGATTCAAGCATATTAGTCAATGAATTGACTAAGTCGAAGATTGATAGAAGATCACAAGCGCGCATAATGAACTAAAGTTATATTCATCAACTATAGCTTTAGTACAAGATTGATTCTAGTTATAGCCCGTAGCTATAACTCTATATCATGAAGAAATGATTGGAATATATATGTGTTTGAGTTGAAACTATTGTTTCTATATTAGTGTCGTGTAGAATTAGTGTTTAATTGGTATTCTATTTTAATAAATAGAATTGTTAATCTTAATAGGATTATATAAAATATCTTTAAGTTAAATAAGGAATAAATAATTGTCTTATGAGATAATTATTTATTACTAAAATAAACTAAGGATTTTTTATATGATTTTAATTGTCAAAATATATAATCTAAGATATGGTTTGTTTCGATTTTTGGAAAACGTGTAACATGTCACGTTTCTATAAATCGTGAAGGGTTTATTTAAATAAATATTATGTATTTATTTAATGTCCTAAACTAACTAAGATTATATTATGGTAATATATTTTATTATCTTTGACATGGTTTAGGAAGTTGGTTTAATATGGATACTAATTGTTTATTATATAAAGATCTTTCCTAAATATGAATTAGGAAATTAATTCCTTATATAATACTTAAAGTATATTATTAAATCTTTCCTAAATATATTAAGATTAGATTTAAGGTAGTATTACTAAAAGACTAGTATTCTAGTTTTAGTAATATTCCTAAATCATCTAGGGTTTGAATTACCTAGATACATATTCTATATAAATAGACTACCTATGATACATTAAACCACACGAAATACATACACACATATTTACACGCAAATCAAGAGAGCCGCCGTTCATATATTCTTCAAGATCGAACTTATCATTGTCATATCCGATTCAAGATTCAAGTGCTCAAGCATTGATCTTATTCATTCAAGATTGTGACATCAAGAAAACATTGAAGACTTTATCTTATTTACGTAAGATAGAACGAGTATTTAGCGGTACTCATTGTAAGACAAATATTTAACGGTATTTGTCGAAGCTAGATATTTAACGGTATCTAGATAGAGTTGTGACTAACATCAAAGTCGCACGAGTAGGGTTGATAAAATTGTAATCCAGAGTTGGTACTAATTTTATTAATCGAGAATAGTGGACGTAGGTCTCAAAGTGTGAGACTGAACCACTTCAAAAATATTGTGTCTCTCTTTATTACTTGCTCTACTCAACGATCATCATACAAACTTACACACATCGAAGAAGATTTAAAAAGAAGGCATACTCAATTCAACCCCCCCCCCTTTCTTGAGTATATCATATCAATAGACAGTATATATCAATTATGTGACAAAGGAAATAAAGTGGTTTTTCACTCAGATATATGTCGTATTATCCTAGAAGGCACCAGTAAAGTAATACTTGAAGGTCATAGGATGAAAAATGTTTATATGATTGATTTAAATGTTGTACCTACTGATTCTCTATCATGCATGAAAGTTACGTTAGATGATCCATGTCTATGGCACAAGAGATTTGGTCATATTAGCTCACCTATTCTAAGTAAGCTGAAAAGATGGGACTTGGTCGAAGGTCTTCCAAAGATCAAATTTGATCAAGAAAAGATGTGTGACACATGTGCACGATGTAAACACGTCAAATTGTAATCCAGAGTTGGTACTAATTTTATTAATCGAGAATAGTGGACGTAGGTCTCAAAGTGTGAGACTGAACCACTTCAAAAATATTGTGTCTCTCTTTATTACTTGCTCTACTCAACGATCATCATACAAACTTACACACATCGAAGAAGATTTAAAAAGAAGGCATACTCAATTCAACCCCCCCTTTCTTGAGTATATCATATCAATAGACTCTTCAACCACCTTGATTAAAGAAATACGATTTCTTAGATCTGTCATTGAATTGAAGAATAGATGAGAAAACTTTTTTTTTTTAATAAAATAAAATAAATATCATCCTAAAATCCAGCCGGAGGGCACCATAGTTAATTAGTCCCTCCGGCAGGGCAGCGAAATATTGTTTTTAGGCCTCAAGAGCGTGAGGCTCTGATACCATGTTAAATAATATAGAGAGGAATTATATAAGATTGTATTATTGATTTAGTTGTCCAACAAAGATATGTGACGATGTATTTATAATACATCGCCAAACCCTAGATAAACCCTAATGGAGATGGGCTAGGCCCAATATCCTAATATCACATTTTTAGGTTTTATTTTTTTTAGGGTTTGTGTTTGTTATTTTAATGTTGGTCTTTTTATGTATTTTGTTTTTTTTTAATTATTTTGGTTTAGGGTTTAGGGTTCCTTTTTTTTTAATGCGACATTTGTAGCTATTTTAGGGTTTCTGTTTTAAATGTTGGTCTTTTAATTTCATTTATGTTGTTTATATGTTGGGGTTTTTTGGGTTTTTGTTTGTTGTTTTATGTTGTTGTTTAAATGTTGGGGGTTTTATATGGTTTTTGTTTGTTGTTTTATGTTGTTGTTTAAATGTTGCGGTTTTTATAGTTTTTGTATTTTAGGGTTTCTGTTTTAAATGTTGGTCTTTTAGTTTCATTTATGTTGTTATTTAAATGTTGGGGTTTTTTGGGTTTTTGTGTGTTGTTTTACGTTGTTGTTTAAATGTTGGGGGGTTTTTATGGTTTTTGTTCGTTGTTTTATGTTTTTGTTTAAATGTTGGGGTTTTTATGGTTTTTGTATTTTATGGTTTCTGTTTTAAATGTTGGTCTTTTAATTTCATTTATGATGTTGTTTAAATGTTGGGGTTTTTATGGTTTTTGTTTGTTGTTTTATGTTGTTTAAATGTTGGGGTTTTTATCGTTTTTGTTTGTTGTTTATTTGGATTTTTTTAGGGTTTGTGTTTGTTATTTTAATGTTGGTCTTTTTTATGTATTTTGTTTTTTTTTTATTAATTTTTGTTATACGACATTTGTAGGTATTATATGGTTTCTGTTTTAAATGTTGGTCTTTTAATTTCATTTATGTTGTTGTTTAAATGTTGGGGTTTGTATGGTTTTTGTTTGTTGTTTTATGTTGTTGTTTAAATGTTGGGGTTTTTATTGTTTATGTTTGTTGTTTATTTGGTTATACCCAGTTCACATTTGTAGGCTTTATTTTCATTTGTTTTCTTATTTTAATTTATGTTTCTGGTGTTGTTGTCAGAAACCGCCAATGTTGTAGAGGAAGCAGCAGGAAGTAAGAGGAAAACCCCCTTGAGGGGCAGAGGGAAGAAGGCCATTCCGGTGGAGGCTGATGAGGGTAAGGTGCTGCGGAGGAGGAAGGTAACATTCAGCCTTCCTCCCAAGAGTAAGGGCAAAGCAAAAGAGTCGGGGACGAAGCAGAAGATGGGGACAATGAGGGTGATGAAGAAGGAGAAGAGGACGGTAGCGGTGATGAAGAAGAAAAGGACGGTAATAGTGCTGCGGAAGAAGGTAACGGTGATGAAAAGGACGGTAATAGTGCTGAGGAAGAAGGTAACGGTGAAGAAGAAGAAGAGGACGGTGATGGTGAAGAAGAAGGTGACGGAATTGGTGATGAAGAAGAAGGTGACGGAATTGGTGCTGAAGAAGAAGAAGGCACGTTATTGCATTTTGGTTATTATTGTGTTGAAAAACATTTTTTTTTGTTTTGAGTGTTTTTATGACCGTTTTTTTAATACACCGTGTTTTGTTTTGTAATAGATCATGTTGCCGAAAATGTGAAGGCATTGGAACCGGCTGAGCTAAGGGTTGCAGATCCAAAAAGTAGGGCAAAGGGGAAAGGTAAACAATTGGTTTGCTATATTGTTTAGGTTTTATTGTATCGTAAAGGTAGTAGTGGTAACATCTGGGTTTTTCGGTGATAGGTCCTGCTAATACGGGGGAGTCCTCGAAGAGGCGAAAGACGGATATAGATGAAACCTCTGAGGTTATAAAGTGAGTGTTGTATAACATCTTAAATTGTGCACGGTTTCGTAATATTCTTATTCCTTTATGTGGTTACATAGAACATTTTCTTGGTGACATTGGATGTTGTCATATGTTTAGCATTTTTGACAGTTTGTTTTTTGTATGCATCATTGTGTTATTTACATTTCTGTGATGAGCATGTTGTGTAGTAATATGTTGGTATTCGTAGTGTTATTGTTGTGTGAGTACATTGCTTATTATAATTGGTACATTTTTTGTCATTTTTAGTGTTTTGCTAATACAGTTGTCTTGTTTAGAAGGGTCGTAAGATTTGCTTTCACAAAATGTTGGCATTAATTCGCATTATGATAGTGGTAACATTTTGAATTATATTAGGTAGTTTTACTTAGTGAGTTTGTGACATGGTTGGCATGATATGTTTAGATTTTGTGGCACTTTGTTTTTTGTTTATGCATTATTTCGTTTTTGACATTTGTGTGATGAGCATGTGGTGTAGTAATATGTTGGTATTCATAATGACATTGTCGTGTGTGTACATTGCTTATTATAGTTGGTACATTTTTTGTTATTTTTAGTGTCTTGCTAATTCAGTTATGTCTTTTTTAGATGATTGTAGTAAAATTGTTGTCATTAAACTTGTAATTGTTTTTGGGTACATTAATGACAATTTTTTATACATTTTTTTTGCATTTTATGTTTCCTATTATGCGTAGTATGTTGGCATTATTTACTTTCACAAATGTTGGCATTGTTTGGCATTATGATAGTGGGTTACAGTTTGAATTATATTAGGTACTTTTATTTTGCGAGATTGTGACATGTTTATCTTACTTTGCAATTTGTTGACACATTCTGCTTGTAATTATTTATCTGAGGTAGTGAAATATGTTCACATTCTGCTTGTAATTGTTTACATGTACATTATTTACTATTGTGGATTTTTTGTTGTTTTAGCTTTGCTGTTGTTGATAGGCAGAATTGTCTTTTGTGTCCATCGTTACTATTTGTAATTCTTGGTAAAACATTTGATACATTTTATACTGTGTTTAATACGTTCCCGTTTGAAATTTGTTGTTGCAGGAAGAAGAAAGAGGTGGAAGGGCATGGCTCACCAGCCCGTTTGTACAATTTACTTGCCCTATTGTCTGAAAATCAGAAGCGCGATATTGAGGAAATCGGCTTTGGCGGCCTCCTGCTCCTGAAGACGCACGCTTTCCATCATGGCATGATTGACTGGTTGTTGTGCAAGTACGATCCGAGCTCGCAAATGTACCTTCTGTCAAGGTACCACCCTTATGTGCTGACGAAGCATGACGTGTACGACGCTTTTATGTTGCCCTGCACGGATAGGGAGGTTGATGCGAGAAACGATCAGATCTTGGCGTCAGTTTGGCGGGAGCGGTTCAAGTTAGGGGCAAACGCAGAGTTGCCGTTAGAGCGAGTTAGACAGGAACTAATGGGCCTGACTGAGGGGGGCGACCTTTGTTCAAGAAGTTGTTTGTGTTTTTTGCGATGGGGACGTTCCTGGCACCGAGGGTCCACAGGGCCATAGATTTCCGTTTGGTGGCTGCTGTAGAAGAAGTGGAATCCATATCGAAGCTGGATTGGTGTTCATTTGTGCTTCAACGACTTAACAAGGCCGTTGAATCATGGAGGTCGCTGGATTCGAAGAGTATTGGGGGTTGCTTACTGTTCCTGCAGCTTATGTAGTTCCACCGTCTTATTTGGAAGGGAGTGCCCGAACGACGAAGTCTGCCACTTATCCGACATTTGACGTATGACCGCCTGAAAGGACGAATTGCGGAGGATGTAGCCGCATTCCCGTACCACCGCGCGTTTGGGATATGGATTTGGGTTTTGGACGTGTATCCCATATTAGAGAATCTGCCAAAGGTGCTATACAGGCGGTCGAATGAGCCTGATCCAGCTTCACAAGAGCCCCTACCGCGATATGTTGCACTCCCCCTACCAGATGGCGTCCCAACGGACGAGGAGCTGGAAGCAAGCTTCTATGACGTAAGTCCCCGTTTGTCGTTCTTGTATTGACCATTTTACATTTTTTAAACTGCCTTCTGACCCCCCCTTCTTTTATTTATCTGACCCTCCTTTTTGTATTTATCTCCGGTGTCCGCTATAGCTGCGTGTGCGGAAATGGATGACCACGAGGCGTAATCTGACAATGGTGTCGACCCTCCACAAACGGCTGCTGAAGGAGATCGCGCATGATGAGGGGGGCGGCCTGCCATCAAATTCCGGCTCCCACTCCAGTAGCCAAGGGGACGGTTCCCAGTCCCCAAGCTCATTTACCGAGGCTTTGGGGAGCCCAGAGTTCGTCGCAGCATGGAACGCAGTTGGTGAAAAGTTGGACAAGCTGATTGAAGTTGAAATGGTGCAGGCCCCTTCATTTTCCCTTGGCTTGGACGACATCGGTGCTCCCTCCCAGCCAGCTAGGCGCGGAAAGGGCAGGAGGTCAGCAAGGGGGAGGGGAAAGTAGGTTGTTAATTTGGTGTTGTGTTGATGTTTTGTTTTTGGCGGCCATTGTTAGGCCTTGTAAAAAAAATTGTCAGTGTCCACAAACTTTGGTTGGCCGTATGAGGCCTTAACATTGTATGTTTTAGGGGCCGCGTGTTATGGCCGGGTTATTTTGAACATTTTATTGGAGGGGCGTATGCCGGGGTAGGCATTGACCATTCGTGCCCGTAGTATAAAGGATTGTAAGTTTTATGTTTGAATTGGAATATGTTCTTTTTTTATGTCAGTGTACATTATATTATGTATTTGGTTTTTTGTAGCTAGTATCAACTTTTTGGAAAGCCGGGGTAGGCATTGACCATTCGTGCCCGTAGTATAAAGGATTGTAACACTAGTAGAAAAATACTTATTTGAGGCGTCAAAAATGAGGCCATTTGCGGCGTTTTTAGTGTAGCAGCAAATAAAGGGGCCGCAAATAGAAAAAGTCATTTGAGGCGGAAAAAAAACGCCGCAAATAAGAGGTTATTTGAGGCGTTTTTCTAAAAAAACGCCGCAAATAGAAAAGGCTATTTGAGGCGTTTTTCTAAAAAAACGCCGCAAATAGGTCCTTTATTTGAGGCGTTTTTTTAAAAAAACGCCGCAAATAGGTATAAAAAAAAAAAAAAAAATTTTTTTTTTTTTTTTTTTTTTAATATGAAAAAATGCAGAGAAATTATTTAAATATGATAAATCTCAAATGTATTTTTTTACAAGAGAATCTTACATGTTTTTTGTAATTATTCTAAATTATTCTAAAAATATACAATGCTAAAAAAAACTCCAATAGAAGACTTAGTAGTCTAGTGAATGGCTTGTTTCAGAGAAGCGACTTGACTATTGATCTGAGCCGAGTTTTCTGTTCAACTTCAGTACTTGTAAATTGTAGAATCCCACACTCTATCGCAAATGCAATGCACAAACCTGCAAATATTAAAAGAAATGAATAAATGAATAAACGGAGCAGTGAACAATCATTTACGCCCCAAAGTTGATTGCTTTTCTTGTAATAACGCACGAATGACCTCAAATAGGTATAAATACTTACTGAATTGTAATTCGACGACCTGCTATAGATCCGATTTAGTGAGATCTTCAATAGAGTTTCTATAACTAGTAATCAAATCCCTGCAATGGTAAGGAAATACCCTCGTCAAACCACGGCATATAAGGCTATTTAGCTGCAGAAGAACTAGGATGAGAAGCAATAACAAACCTCCTTTGATTGAGCAAACGCTCGCTTTCTTCCAATTTGCGCTTTTGCCCTTCAACAGTCTGCAATTCACACATTACCATTTCAAATACAGAAACTTTTCACTCGAAACGAAACAATGCCCTTATAATCTGATATCAACAACTGAAATAAGCAGAATATCTGATAGAATTACCAGGGTTTTCGAATTAATCGTCCCTGATATAGAATTCAACAGTTGTTGACACTTCTCGAAACGACTATTCAGTTCACTGATCTACACATTCAACCAAATACCCACATAAAAAACAACATCCAGCATTCAATCACAGAATAAATCTGCAGCTACATTAATACAGAAAAACCCAAATTGCAGACTGAAACAAACAGAAAAGACAGTGAATTATACCAGAGCATCAGCATTCTGATCTCGAGTTCCATTCTCAATTGCATCAGATAAATTCTCCACCAACTATCATCACCAATTCAACACAAATTATACAATCAATAACATATATTCAAAACATTAAGAAACCAACATATATTTTCTATGAATTAAAAACCATACATTTAAAATATGGAAATGTGATGCTAACGACTGATGCTGTTGCTGCTGCTGTTGCTGTTGAGGCTGTGGCGGCGATAACTTGACTACTTGCTGTTGCTGCAGCAGCTGCTGCTGCGGTTGCTGTTGCGGCGGAGAAATCGAAATGAGATAATAATATTTGCAAGTGTCTCACATCAACCCTTCAAACTACTCCAGTTCTACGTTCGCTTTTACACGACAACTAAAAAAGTCACTATACAAACACAACTAAAAAAGTCTTTCAAATCTGGAAAACTGTAGGCAAATATCAAAATAGAGCGAAAACTATTGCTTACACAAAATTTGGGAGGGACAGGAGTTCCTGAGGTATCCAACCGCTAAATTGGTTATTTGCAACATTTCTGTATAACAAGGTCAACATCCAGTTACGCACTGACAGAAGTATTTCATGCACAAGTAGCAAAGAGAAGCAATTAAGACGCGCTTACAGATTATGTAAAGGCAGTTTAACGAGGGGGGTGAGTGTACCAGTTAGCTGATTGTTTTGAATCTGTCTGCAATAAATAAAGGAACTATGAGATTATCGGTCAAAAGATGTCTTCATAATGCAAATGGCTAATAATGATCAGCACTCGTAATCACTCACAGTGTTGAAAGGTTGGACAACGAACTTAAAGAACTGGGAAGATCTCCGGAAAATTTGTTGTATGAGAGATCTCTACATGACATGACAGCTACATGTAATGTTTTTGGAACCCAAAATTTTTAAATGCCACTTCCTCTACCAATTAATAAGCTTCCTACAGAGGGAGGGAGGGAGGGAGGTCTAAAGTCTCAAGCGGCCAATCACTAATTCTGAACTATTAAACTATTACATAAATAACATGATAAGTGATAACAAGCAACTCGGCTTTTATTGTCGAAGCTAGAGCACTATGACTGTGACAATGGTCGATCATATTGCAGTTTTTCAGTTCCCTTCAGTTTCAACTATCAGGCGAGTATCAGGATTGAATAGCCTTGCAAAGTATAACTTCTTGAAGAAACAAATCTTACACCCTTAAGCAGACGACTTTTTTGTCACTGGCAGGGTGTAAGGGAGATCACATTGCATAATCTTAGATTGAGACTAGTAGGATTCTGAATCACCAACCAATGAGGAAAACGGAGACAGCACTACACAGTCACGGTTAGGCACGCAAGCCCAAGAATGGATAAAGACAAGAATGTTGAATGTTGATGGGCAAATGTGTAATCTTTTCAAATTAGAAAAAAGCTGTCAAATTATTAGTGCACTGTGATTATATAAGTTCAGGCTGAAATGTTTTCAATAACAAGCGGGACGTGGGAGTCTCAGTTTCAGTAGATTGATTACTTTGAACAACATGATAATTTGACACTTTTAGTACTTAAACTTTGACTGTGTGTTGCTGACACTACATACACTTCATTTTAGGTCGAAAACATCTAAAATTTCAAAGTCGGGTGAGTCTGAGTAACATAGATGACTGTCAATCTGTCATACCGGCAAAAACAGTGGACGGGTCTGAAGCAGATTCACCACCGATAGCTGCATAACTGCAAAGAGTTCTAAAAATTAAAACTTAATTCGAATCAAATGGAAGTAATGAACATATATAAACCGACTAAGCCAAAGGATGCTGACGTTATTAGGGCATTTTCCATGGATCCGGCCAAAATTCCTACCATTCCGACAGTCCAGTTCAGAGGAAGTACCCTGCACAAAATCGTAAATGCTGAATATGGATCTCTTAATATGTTTAACACAATATACTGTGTATATAGCAAGCGAACAGATGCTGATAATGAGTTCATGATAATAGTGTACTGTAAAGTTTTGCTCACCCATCACGAGGAATACGTCCGAAAGTTGGCTTGAGACCAACCACACCACAAAGAGCTGCTGGCATACGGACAGACCCTACATTAACATTATGCAAGTTTGTAAGACGGAAAAAGGGCGCTTCAATATCTCAAATAGGATGTTAACATAACGTCAGACCAGCCAATTTAACAAACCCGGTAAATACTGAGATCTAAGAATGATTACCTCCACCATCTACACCAAGAGCAACAGGGCATAATCCAGCACAAACAACAGCAGCAGATCCACTTGAAGAACCACCAGTAATCCGACTGGTATCGTAAGGATTCTTTGTAGCCTACATCATCATAATTATCATCAAGTTTTGAATTCAGAGTTTCCTGAATTCCTTCAGATGTCTCTTGATGCCTTAAATCAGTGATTATAATTTCAATACTCATAATCAAATTATAACACAAAATTAACAACCACTAATCAACATAATCTAACACCTAAAACCGAATCCTCGAGTAACCTGCAAAACCTCAAGTGCAGCTACTAAACCTTCAGTAGAGATTCCAATGGCCAGTGATACTGTGACAAGCACCAAGGAGCCAACAGTTCAACCATTTAGTCCGACCAAGATACTTAATGCAGAGGAAACTCACCGGAGCTATGAACAGCAACAACAACTACACAACAGCAGGAACAACAACAACTATACAACATCAACTATACAACAGTAACAACAACTATATACAACCTTCCATCATATGTATCACAGACATGACTCAAACCCTAGAAAAATAACGCACAGTAACCAATAAAACAGTACAAATTAGTCGAAAATCATAAAAATCATAAAAGATCGAAATATTTAAACAGGAAAGTAGTTAACCCTAAGAATCGTATTGAATTAATCGTATTGTATTTCGCTAATTCAAACTACAATTAATCGAAAATAGTTAACCCTAAAAATCAATTCACATACCTAATTAAGAATGATAGGAATAGAGGAGATGGTGAGGTGGCGAGTTCCGTCGATTTCCAGTCGCGGTGAGGCGGTGAAGCGGTGGTTGTCGAGGGATTTGGGAGGGAGTTTGGGAGGGAGTTTCATTGTTTTATTGGGAGGAAGCTTCAATATAATTCGACTAATATTCATATACAGCGCGATAATAATCCCCCTTCAATTCTTTTTCTTTTTTTTTTCTTAATAATATTCATTTGCGGCGTTTTTGTAAAAAACGCCTCAAATGACTTATTTGCTGCGTTTTTTTCCAAAACGCCTCAAATGACCCATAAGTTATTTGCTGCTGTTGGGCTAAAACGCCTCAAATAGATAGCCGCAAATAGATGTTTTTCTACTAGTGTAAGTTTTATGTTTGAATTGGAATATGTTCTTTTTTTATGTCAGTGTACATCATATTATGTATTTGGTTTTTTGTAGCTAGTATCATAGGGGGACGAAGAAACGGTCATGAACGACAAAAAGTCAAAATAGGGCACCATAAATGAACATAAAATGTTCCCATATTATAAAACATTGTACTACATACACAACAAAGTGAGATACCCATGTTTCGAAACAGGGATACATAAGTAACAAAAAAGGGGACATTAATCTGAAAATAGGTTATAATAATAAGAAAACATCAGTATTACACCATAATAAAAACAGGGCAAAATAAATGAACAGAAAATGTTCCCATATTATAAACATTGTACATATACTACAATACATATTAAAAAGAGAACATTAATCTGAAAAGAGGTTATAATAAGAAAACCTCAGTATTACACAAAGAAGTGACATGTTTAGAGGCCGACGCAAAAACAAACACAAAAGACGACCAACTATGTCACCGTGTACATATACTATGTCATGTAGACCACATGGTTGGCCACATGACATATTATATGACCAAAATGCACAAAAAGTTGATACCAATAAACCCCCAAAAAATGGCAGAGAAAAAGGAATTTGAAACTTGCCCCGACTCACAGGAGCCTCGGGATTGGGGTGTAGGCATCAATCTCGGTTTCAGGGGGGACCATTTTTTTTTGTTCTTTTTTTCTTCCCAAAGTTCTTGACCTTCCTTTTGACCCTCCCTTTCGTAGTGGCGCGGATAAGGTCGAGAATTGCAGGTGCCTCGACCGGCACGCCATTGGGATCAGACACCACAGAAAGCTGACGAAGTATTTCCTCAACTTCAGCGACAGCGCCAGCAACCGACTTGTCGACAACTTCCCTTGCGCCCCCCACGAACTGTGCTTTTGTGACCAGATTGTTGAGTAATGTTAGCATCGATCGGCGCCAATTAATGGCCTCATTAGCAGCTGTACGACGCAAATCTAACGGTAGAAGCCTGTTCCAGACTTCCTTCTTAGCAAATTTGGTCCACCTACGCAGAATGTAACGGTTTGGGATATGCGGTACTGAATGCATATGGAGCACCCGTATGACGTGAAAACATAAGATACCCATCACTTGGTACTTCCTACAAGTGCAATCCGTCATCTGCGTAGAACAATCAAACGTAACATGGTGGCCGTCGCCCTCATTGCCCCCTGTGACCACTTTGTACACAAACGTCGAGTCTTCCGAATGGACAATGGCTGCCCGCGTACCCATGGCAAACCCGAACTCTTTCTCGAATACGCGGAACAATTGCAGAGTGTATATCTGGGACGCATGCTGCAAAAGATCGACTAGCGGGAATACTGATGTTGGGGAAGACCTTATGCAATTGAATTCTTTGCGCTCTTCCTCCCCTCTCCATCTACGGACAACGTCCTCAAATAACCCGGAGAATTCTGTCAGCGACGTTTTCTTCGAAGCATGTATACCCATGGCATGATTGGTGCTTTCACTCCTTTGGGATGATAGAATCCCGGCCGAGAAATGAAAGTTGTTGAGGGTTGTACACCATTTATGACGTAGTCCATACAATCTTTTAAACCAATCGTTGTCGCTAATATTATACTTTGACGTCATCGTCTGCCAAGCCTCTTCAAATTCTTCTTCATGGTAGCATCCACTAAGGCATTTGTTGAACATTTGTTGGAACACCTTGTCATGCTTTAAAGAGCCAAAATGAGATATGGCGTTCTGTTGGATATGCCACTGACAAAGCCTATGCCTACTTTCTGGGTACACCTGCAGAAACAGATGTTAATGTAACCACATCAGACAAAAAAATTTGCCAAGTTTCGCATTTATGTGTCCCTGGCAGAAAATTCAGCGAAAAACAATTATGTTGCCAACTTTCTTATTTATGTGACCCTGGCAGAATTCGGTAATCAGACAAAAAAGTTGCCTTGTTTCGCATTTATGTGTCCCTGGCAGAAAATTCAGCCAAAAACAAATATGTTGCCATCTTTCTTGTTTATGTGACCCTGGCAGAATTCGACAATCAGACAAAAAAATTGCCAATTTTCGCATTTATGTGTCCGTGGCAGAAAATTCAGCAAAAAACAAAAATGTTGCCATCTTTCTTATTTATGTGACCCTGGCAGAAAATTCAGCCAAAAACAAAATGTTGCCATATTTCTTATTTATGTGACCCTGGCAGAAATCGGCAAAACACTAAACAATGAGTCTATTCCAGAAATTACCTTTTCAATTGCGTTTGACATTGCTTTGTCTTGGTCAGTGAATATGGATATGGGGCGTACGTCATCCCCCATAGCTTCATTAAAGACGTTGAACAACCATTCGAATAACTCCTCCTGCTCATCCGACAAGAAGGCGCAACCGAACATGACATTCGACCAGTGATTGTTTATACCCACAAGCGCACCGCAAATCAGATTGTATCTGTTAGTGCGATACGTGGTATCAAATATCAGTACGTCATGGTAAAGACGGTAGTCCTCCCTCATCATGGCGTTGCACCAGAATAGGTGATGAAGACGCCCCTCCTTATTAAACTGGACGCGGAAGAAAAACCCCGGTTCCTCAGATTGGCGTTTTGTTAGGAGGTTGATAAGAGTTGCAGCATCCCCGCCGTCAATTGCTTTGACCTTCAGCCTGTAAACGAAATTTATATGGCCTCGCACCGTGTGCCCCACCAAAGCATCCCCCCCGGCTCCGGCAGCAGCGACCTTAAACTGAAGCGAAGGGGCAACGTGGGCTTCCGTCAAAGCCCTTATAACTTCTGCCTCCCCATCGCCAATCCTCCTCTCCGACCGATGGTGTTGCTGCCATTAGGTGGGAGTAAGCTTATGGTTATGCATTGTTAAATGCTGAACCACTACCCATTTCCCACCCTCCTTCACATTCGCGCGTAGTCCAGCCTTGCATTGGCATCGAGTAACTGCCGCCCTCCTAGTATGGTTCTGCTGAACGTGAGGTAACCCCTCCTCAACTCGGCGCGAACGGTTCCCATGGACTCTTTCGCAGGAGCAGACAAAGTACCTCTCCACGAGTGGCGTCCCTGGGCCATCAACCCTACGAGAGGTCCCCTTCTTAACACTAAACCCCACCGCTTGCGAGTGCTTGCAGTACATGTCATACAAGTCTTCCCACTTATCAGCTTCCCTTCCCAGCAAAGTCGTTGAGTAGTCTGCACATTAACAAATAATGCAGGGGCACATCAGAAGCGTAAGTGGAAACATCACATTCACAAAAGGTCATCCTTTTTGCCAGGGAGACATAAATCTCAAAAAGGGCAACATAATATCAAACATACTAAATTATAAAAATAATCTCATTTGTAGTTTCTGCCAAGGATACATAAATTATAAAAATGGCAACATTAATATGACATGTTAAAAACAGGTGGCCATGCATACGTTGGAAACATCCCCAACGTTTTGTAGTTTCTGCCAGGGATACAAAAATCACAAAAAAGGCAACATTAATCTAAAAACATAGGTCATTCTAAAAACTCATCCCTATTACAATCTTCATAACTAATGTATTCGTGTTCATCACTTAGATCATTAGTAGTGTTGTGTTATATTTGTGTTAAACAGAAAAAAACAAGAACACCATATCATCCTAATAGATAATCTTTTTAAAAAACAACCATGATTTTCTTATTCAAACATTTCTTCATATTTTTTTGTTGATGTATAAGAACAGCTTCCCAAAAACACAAACAAAAACAAAATAATCACAACAATGAAGCAGAAATTTACGGTTAAAAAAATTTGCTTACCTTTGATTCCACCATTTACTGTCGAAGACGCTTGATTTATGTTGTTGTCATCAAGCACACCATCCATATCTCCGTTACTAACTACATCACAATCAATGGCGTGGTCATCAATCTCAGCCGCCATATCCCCGTCCGTAACTACATCGCAATCAATAGCGTCGATCATTTTGAAATCTCCGTTACTAACTGTTCTACGATGTTTACTTGTGAGGTAAGCAATTTATTAGATATGGGTTTAGTGTTTTCCGTGTACAAGCTCTTTAATACTCAGAATTTACTTTATTAGTTGTGAAGATGGTGAAAGGTGAAGATGGTGAAGAATGAAGATGGTGAATAATGAAGGAAGATGGTGAATGTGGTGATGAATATGCAAACAATTTCCAGCCAATTTAAAAGGAAAACTGGCGGCAGAAAATTTGGTGGTGATTTGTGTACTATTTAATACCAATTATTAGTATTAAATATGGAAAAAGTACAAATCATGAAGAGTTGTGGGTACTTTCATATCCCCCATGTAACACCCCCCATTAATAGCTGCCCCACCCGTTTAGATGCAAAACTGGTATGTATTCGGCTCGTCGTAAGTTTGCGACGGGCGGTCCGTCACAAATGAGAATTGCCCGTTTGAACATGGATAATACCTCCCACATAATGCAAGTTGCACTATTCATAAGCTCCATTTTTTATTACTTGCATGTCCAATAATTTTATTGTGTAACGCATATTATTCGTTAAAAGCAAGACTCTTTGAAGAAAAATTTGGCCCGCAGTGAATGAGTGATTAAATGAAAGTATGAAAGTGATAGACGGGTGAGAAATGTTGGAGAACAAAAGCAGCTGAGTTGCTACCATAATCATCCATATCCCTATTCCACCATTTTCTTCAATAATCAATAGTAATCAATAATAAATTAATCATACTTGATTCCTCATCGTCCTCGATTAATCTTCATTAATCATCTATCGAATTATCAAAGGTATCTATCTCATCTTTTCATAATCCTATTTTTCTAATTCTTCAATTTTCATCATCTTTTCAGGCTGCCTTCATCTTCCATACGATTTCATGCATTTTATTCTTGTTTCTTTTCCTTTTTATTTAGATTTTGTTTCGCAAACCAGTAACGGCTTCGTTTCTCATATTTCTCCTTTTCTTTTTTCAATTACTGATTGATACATGATACCCCCTCCATGGCTCCATGGCTCCATGGCTGAGGGCTCCATCCCAATCATTTGTCTTTTTTATTATTCGTGATGGGTGTTTTAATGGAACTATGGAAGTCGAACAAATGATCATTCAACAAAACGAGATAGGTCACTGATTGTAACAAATTTACTGACGCTGAAATGGCCCATTTCCTGAATTCATTGCTCTTCTCATAAAAAACCTAAAAACAATTTTACATCATCAAGGATTACATTCCTAAGTTGCTATGAATTTGAGCTTAGCTATTGTATCTGACCTTCTCTTTCACTTGTTTCTTTTGCTCCAAATACCCACCTGAGGCCTGAGGGTATGGTACAGGTCTGTACTTTTCCTGCGTGCATACCATAAATTATTGCCTTCCATTCACTCAGAATTTTGTGTAGTATCAACAAACTTTAATTATTACAAAGACTAGTAGGTATCATGAGAGACTGTTTCTCGCTAATTCAGTGAGAGACGTAATAGGAAAACAAAAACTTTAGTGGGTCCTCATCCCATCATGTGAGAGGTCTCCGTCTATCTGAAGTTTTTGTGTACAAAGATTAAGCGTGAGAATTGCAGACAGACTGAAGTTAAGTTTATCAGTTAAAAAGCCAAATTGAAGTTATCGATTGAGATACGGTTAACGTGCTATGTAACTTACCTTTGGCAGTCCATATTTTTTTTTGTCCTCTTAAATGCAGTACATAACATACATAAGTTAAATGTATGAGCTTTGAGCTCTGAGTCAAGTGGTGATTAAGATGGATACTGAGTCTCGGGATACATCAACTACACCTGTTACCACCGCTTCAGGCATAGTGCCTACTGTCCCAGCTGATGCTTCGGTATATAGCACTGCAAATGAGGCATCCCCCAAACAATCGCTCTCGGGACTGTCTTCATGGGCAAAGAACTTGATAATTCCTCAACCTTTGGCGGGAGGGCAAGAGGATTCACCAGACGGGAACTCTGAGAAGTCGGCTTTTGCAAGATTTACCAGCAGTTTATCCATGCGCTTGTCTCCTAAAGAACAGACACCAGAACCAACTGCTGATGGGGAGTCTTCTCAGTCAAATTTATTTGAAAGTATTACAAAAGGGTTGGTTGATTCATCTAAAAGCGCTGTAAGAGCTGTGACTGTTAAGGCTAGGCATGTTGTTTCTCAAAATAAACGAAGATATCAGGTGAGATATCTTTTCTTCCATGCTCTTGCGCTAAGAGCTCATTAGTAGCATATTCTCTTTGAGACAATGAATTCGTCTATCACTCTATTGGCATATCTTGAGAAGTCTTCCTGATGATATCTGTATATTTTTTGCCTGCATAATAATGTATCATGGCCTCTGGGATTAGCCTTTTCATAGGTTTGTTAATCAAGTAATCCTGCTCCTGAGTCGTCTAATCTACAGTGTTAGGTATTTCCTGTGGCGGCTACTTTTTCTATTGATTTTTGTGTGTTGCTTCAGTCATTACATTCATCATACGTATATACTAGAGTCCTTGACATAACCCTAGTAGAATATATCTAACAGACAAACTAAGGCAGTGCAATGCACAACTCACAGACACTAAACCAATCCATTACTACATATTCTTTGTGATGTAGTGTTTCAGAGATCATTCCTTTTCTAAGAGGGTCAGCATATGCCAACTACGAGCATGGGCCTTGTTTTGCATGATGTTTTAGGCTTCCCTTTTACAGTAGGACAGACTTCTGGAAAAATATATGTACTTACAGATGATATATATCGTCATTGTGCGGCATTGTCTAAATGGTCTTGCTAGGAGTTGCGGAATGCCGGAATCCTGCTTCGTATCTCTGAGTGCTTAGTTCATAAATTGCCTCTATGGATGTGGAGTTGTAGTTCGTTAAAAGATCGTGTCAATTGGACGAAAATTATAAAGATATGCATTACAGTGTGAAAATGTAGTTTACTGGGAAAATGTGAATCTGCAGCCGTACCTTTGCAGAAGCAAACCTAGTCAAGACAATGAAAGTTACTACGAATAGCTTTCGAAAGAACCTGCTACAGTGGTTCCATTCTTTGTTTGGTGAGGGAGTCCTATAATTTTGATCTTGTTAGCTTTACTGGATATAGAGATGGATTGACGGATATAATTATATAGACATAATTTGTAGTCTAAATGTGACATATTTTGTTTCTTAGGAGGTTTTGTAATGCTTTTGTTTTCAGGACGATGGTTATGATTTAGATTTGACTTACATCACTGAAAACATACTTGCTATGGGATTCCCAGCTGGTGATATGAGTTCAGGGTTCTTTGGATATGTAGAGGTAATCTTCTTCAGGTTACCGCAGTCTCTTTGAAATAGTTCTAGGTTGTGCATTTAATTTCTGCAATTGGCAACATGACACAGGGTATCTACCGTAACCACATGGAGGAAGTGATTAGTTTCCTAGAAAGTCATCATAAGGTAATTGCTGTCTTAGGTCTTTTACCCTCATGGTTCTCTATATTTTTGGACAGTTTTCCTTACATGACTTGACATGACTTTTGCCTTGCAGGACAAGTACAAGGTTTACAATCTCTGTTCTGAAAGATTGTATGATGCTTCACTTTTTGAAGGAAAGGTGTGCAATTATCGCCTGTTTACCTTTTCAATTTTCTGCTAAATGCTAAGTGCGGACTCATACGCTGTACACTTGCGTTCACTTGCTTAGATTTCTCTGTTTATCCTTATCTGTTTATTAGTATTGATCATGAGTTGCAATATTTTAAAATCTATTTTTCATTCTGATCCTCCTTAATCTTAGTTTAGAAAAGTGACCTTCAAGTGTGCTTAAGCCCAAGACTCAGTGAGCAGAACACTTTGGTGTGCCTTGTAAATAGGAAGCAGTACGTGTCAGGCGAGGCACATTACTATTCAATTTCTCTATTTTTCTTCTGCTAGTTCAGTTATTATGCTCTTCTTTTTGCCACATCCTTTCACCTTGTGCCTCGTTTCAGCCGGCTGTCGTTGCCACTAGCTGTCTTGCCTCAATGTGGCTCATACCTTTTAAAACGAAGTGCTCAATGAGTTCATACCTTCATATGGACTATTTGTCCGACACTCCTGCCCTTGGTATTTAGAGTGTACAGCCATGTTTCATTTTTAAATCTGAGTTTGTAACTGATCAATGAGAAGTACTTAAAGTATAGTTTTGGTGCTGGACTTAGAATATCCAACTGTGTTTTTTTTCGTGGTAAGTTGAAGGCGATCACTGATCAGATTCAATAGCGTTTCTAAAAAAGAATCAATAGATCACTTTTTTCAAATTTTAGACCTCGATTCCTCATTTATATTCTTTTTTTCTTCCTTGCTTGCTTAGATTTTTTGTTTTTGTTTTTCGAGTAATGATGCTTCCTTAAATTTCTAGACTATGTACTTAAGTTATGGTGTGACTACTTTGGCTGACTGAAGTCCTGCAGTTGTAAATTGATGTTACATGTTGATAGTTATGGTTGTAGGAAGTTTAGGACCAATCTGCCATATATGAACCTTTTGAAACATTTTTTATGCCTAATGCAGGTTGCTAGTTTCCCGTTTGATGACCACAATTGCCCTCCTATTCACCTCATTACACTGTTCTGTCAAAGTGCATATTCATGGTTGAAGGAGGATATTGAGAATGTTGTGGTTGTGCATTGTAAAGCTGGAATGGCTCGAACAGGGTTGATGATTTCCAGTCTTCTTTTATTCTTGAAGGTGGGACTTGAGATGGCACTTGTGTTCACCTGTAAATTTGTTCAATCTTTCCTCTCTGTTTCTGTGTTGAGGTCTAATATATGCTGTTACAATACTGATCTTTTTGCAATCTGTCTACACTCTACAGTTCTTCCCAACTGCTGAGGAGTCCATTGATTCCTATAATCAGAAAAGATGTATTGATGGAAAGGCTCTTGTTCTACCAAGTCAGATTGTCAGTTCTTTACTTTCAGTTTGAATTGTTTTTGAGTTCCTGTCATCCATTTAAAGGTATTCAAATTCCATTTCATCTTCTTCTTCTTCAGAGATATGTCAAGTATTTTGAACGAGTTTTAACATACTTCAACGGAGAGAACCAGCCTGGGCGTAGGTATTACATGTATATTAAATTTGATAATGTTTCCTTGCCCAACTTGGTGCTTCTCTGCTAAAATTTGGTCTCTGTCTGTTACGTCCCAGGTGCATGCTTAGAGGATTTCGATTTCACAGATGTCCTTACTGGATTAGGCCCCACGTAACTGTCTCTGATCACAATGGTATGATGCACATCTGTCCCTTCTGTTTCCATTTTTTTCTAGCCATTTGGCACTTTCGACGGAATATGTTTGTATTTACTTGTGTTTCAAATCATTTCGGTTCTCACTTGTCATATGTATTAGTTTTGAACTTTTGACAAATAAAGATAGATGCCCTGACCAAGAAACAAGAATTCTTTGTTACTCCTTATGTTTATATGATGTACAACTGCTTGGGGGGTAGGGGGGGGGGGGGGGGGGGGGGGGGGGGTGTTCAGACTTGAGAGAGGTTGTTTCTGAGTGACCCAACAATGACAACAAAAACCCCGTTTGGGGTGGGGGCATGGTATAAAAACTCAGATGTGTGATATATCTCCCGAGATATATCGGTATCGAAGGCCATCGATACGAGATATCCCAATACGTATCAGGTAAATTAAAAATAGAAAATAAATAGGACGAGATGAACGATTTCTACAATATGTCGGCCAACTCGTCCGGGGAAAAAAGATGACCGAGTTGTAACTTGTACCGGCCAAGTTTGTAAAGAAAGGCACTAAAAATTGTATACGGAGTGATATTGATCAAATTCATTATTCAAAGTTGATTTAAACTTAGCTTTATATGAAATAGACAATAGATGATACAAGATCTACAAAAGCTTTTAAAATAAATGTCACCACGATAACCATGGTGCGGGCTGCAATGCCTGAGTCGAAGACGATTTGGGGACATTGTTTCTGCAACTAAAACCGTGATTTTAAACGATGGGTGTTGGTTGAGACTCAAGAGAGGCTGTTTCTAAAATCTAAATTACCCAACAACATCAATACCCAGGCATGGAGGTGGAGGTTGAGCCTTGAGATAGGCTGTTTGTGAGTGACCCACTATGAAAATTGCATCGACGGACTGCTACTTCACTAAAAAAAAAAAGAAAAGGCACGACCAGTCATCCATGATGATTACCTCTTCTGTTAGATCTTTAAGTTGCGAGACTATAGGGCTTGTCTTTGTCTTATGTGCTGTGCACAATTATCTCTTCTGTGGTTTTTATAATGTGATTCACGTCCCCAACAGCCATCGGTGTTTGGGGAGGAAAGTTGTCAGCGTGTGTGCGCGTTGCACGTAGTTATCACATTAGGGTGGTTGGCGTATGCTTTATGATGGAACATTTATTACGTATTGTCTTTGAAGCTTGATCTAGGGAATGAGTGTTTTGTTTAGTTCCCTTTCCACCGATTTTATTTTACCTGATATATTTGCTGTTGCTTTTTCTACAGGTGTTCTGTTCTCTACTAAGAAGCATCCAAGAACCAAGGATCTACCGGTGGGTGTTTAATTAAATGTGAGAGATCACGTTTCATTGAATCTTTCATCTATTTACATACTTCTACTTGTCAACTTTTTATTGCAGCCCGAAGATTTCTGGTTTAGTGCACCAAAGAAAGGGATAATGGTCTTTGCCCTTCCAGGAGAACCTGGACTAACAGAATTAACTGGTGATTTTAAAGTCCATTTTCATGACCGCCAAGGGGACTTCTACTTGTATGGCACTCTATCTTTTTAGTTAACCATATTTTTGTGGGAACTGGGAACTAGAGTCAAGTTCTTAATTTTTTATTTGCTTGCAATATTACTCCAGTTGGTTGAATACAACAATGGTAGAAAATCGGATGATCTTGAACACTAGCGATGTGGATGGGTTTGATAAGGTAAGCATATCCCTTTCTCATGTACTCCATTTTTATCATTTCTCATGTACTCCATCTCTATCATTAAACAAATAAACACTAGTTCAGTGATGCGCTTGAAATGCTTGAAGGGAGATAATTATATAATTAATTCAAAGTTTGTATATTCTTGACTTCTATGCCTTGCTCAGAGAAAGCTACCTTCCCCTGGATTCCAAGTTGAGATAGTCCTTGTTGACTATGACGGTAATCCTGCAACACAACCTCCGCCGGAATCTGAGGCCCAATCCCCGAACGACAACCCAGCTACTAACTTGCCACCAGTAAAGGAGGCCTCATCCAGCCCAAATCATAGCAAAGAATCTGAGGATGAGCCTCAAAGTGAACAAGGCAAAGACGACGTTTTTTCAGATGAGGATGCCAATGAAACGGGCTCCTCAAGAAGCAGAAAAGCTCCGGCTGCTACTAAATCCACTCCCTCACCTTCTGAAACTAATACTACTTCCGGTCCCAAGGTAGAAGACTTGACCCGTGAAATGGAAAAGACATCTGTGGTTAAAGAGGGTCCCAAACCATTGAAAGTCGAATCTGGTATGTCTCCTAAAGATCAGAACTCCGAGGAAGGAAGTGATTTTAAAGTCGTGGCTGCTGATGCTTCTGTATTCACGTTTGGAGACGATGAAGATTACGAAAGTGAATAGAATACAATTCCTTGGCTTGCCCAATTTAGCAATCTGTATATAGAAGATGTCTTAGGGTATCATTCCATGTTCATGGTGGGATTTTCTTGTTTGATTGTCGCATGGTGAATGTGAAGTTTAGACTTTAGACACAGGTTGTTAGTCGACTTTGCACCGATATTTTGATGGTGTATGTACTAAACCCTGCACCTGGGGATACTTGCATTTCTCCACAGAAACTATGACAAATGTAACTGCTTATACTACCATATTTGTGTAGTTCAACTCCGGTGATAAGGAGTTGCCTGATGAATAGTCTCACTTATTTATATCGTTCATATTTCCGAGTATTGTGGGGGAAGAATAAGAATGACAGTCTGCATGTAATTTGCTTCCGGAACTCGGATCCATGAAATAGCAGACTTGGTACATAAAGAGGCATAGAACCAGTTACCGATGCCCTGATATTTAACGGTGATATCTTACAGATGAGATTGCATAATTAGCAATGTCCGTGTCATTAGGGTTTAGGCCTCACGCTTAAGTAACGCGTTTTCCTTGATTGCGTAATTAATTATCAATTTCTTTCTTCACGGAAATAATAAAAGCTTCAACCGAGTGCACATGTGCAGGGCCGCGGAGATAGTTGTATTGTAGACTTGTAGGTAGTTGTTGATTTCGCAATGTTTACATTGTTTCGATATTGATATAGTCAGAGCATATAAATACAAGACAAATACTACGATATATCCGTTGCGAATTTGTGACGGGTCAAGTATTATCCACTCGAATAGAAAAAAGACAAATTATTTGGTTTTCCTATGCTTTGTCTTATATACTTAAGTGGTGAACTTGATCCGTGATCGTCGTAAGAAAGACTTACTGTACATTTAGTGATCGACCTAGTATTTTGTAAGAAAGTTTCAACACAGATTTTGGACAATTACTTTTGACCCTCGTAGTTGTAGAGTTGTAGGAATGCTCATTATTTTAGGACCGGTCTGGACTTGTAATTATAAAATCTAACCATATTTATAATAGTCTGGTCTAAGTGGGATGGATCATAACTATGTGTGAACCGGATTAGATTGAATGCACATAATTATATATTGTGACAGCGTCCAATAATTTTAGGGGGTTCGGTTCAAATTGCCAATTTGGGGCCCTAAAAGTACTTGTAAACAAATAATATATTTTTTTTAAAATAATAAAACAAAAAAGTTGTTTTTTTAAGATGACACAAAAGCTATTTTTGTTGTTGTTGTAATTAAGGTTATTAAAAATATAGATCCAATTTTGTTTGGATAAAAAAAATACAAAAATAGAAAAAACACTTTAACAAAGACAAATATTGACATCATGTTGAAAAGTAATGTTCAAACTACTAACCACTACTATACCAAGGTATATTAATACTAATTTAGTACAACAAAAAATTAATATACTCTAATTATACTGAGTTTAGGCCTCAAAAACTTTTGGACCCCGGTTCTTAGAACCGGTTGAACATGCTAATCGACGGTCCTGTTTCTTATATAGCTGTATTAAATGAAGGAAATAAGCAACATCAAAATGACATTGCTAAATTTATGAATTCCATAAAAAATAATAATAAATGTAGTTTTTAATAAGATCAAAAGTTTAACGAGTCTATCACGAATTGTACACGAAAATTTCAATAAACTATGACTTGGTATTTGCTTTTTATCACTAATAATAATAATGAATTGCTTGTAGAGTTGTAGTTTGAACCTTTACACGTTGGAGTAATTCCTAAGAAATGACATTAATCAAAGTCCCTATAAAGGATCGTCGTCATTTCTTAGCGTAAGCCAACACGATGACAAGTCATACGCCATAACTTTTTACAATTACCTACTAAAATAACCCATATTCTCATTTGAAACGGATTATTTTAATCTTAAAGCAAATATATAGAATAAATAGAATTTAGGAATATGGAGCATAGGACCATATAGAAGTTCCTATAAAATATAGTAGAAAACTAATTGCCATGATATAGTTATTTGACTCATTTTAGGCTTTAGACGGATATACTTGCAACTCGTCCCAAGAAGAATATCATTGAGAAAGAAAAGGTCAATCAACGAGAAATAGAAACATACATCGGATGTATTGCCTCATTTCTTTCTTAGTTTTTGAGCATATGTATATTTTTTTGAGCATATGAATATTTTTTTAAGCTTATTAATATGTTTTTGAGCTTATGAATATTTTTTTGAGCTTAGTACCTTAAACTTTATTTGTTTTTGAGCATATGTGTATTTTTTCTGAGCTTATAAAAATTTATAAGTTAGATTTCAATTTTTTTCTTTAAAATTAAAATATAACTAAGTTTATATGTAATGTTTTTGAATTTTATTGTATGTTTTAATAACTTAACTCAAAAACTTTATACCAATACTCATAACTTTTAAAATAAAACTCAAAAACATTATTATAAATGCTCAAAAAGTATAAAATTGGTGGTAGTACATCAGATATACGGTTCTCCTATTGTCAGTCAACGAATAAAATTAATTAATTAAATAAAAAGTGGCAAATTTTAGGTTGCTCATGTGTAATATACTTCCGCGTTTTAAAATAATTGACCTGTTTTTTTCATGTTACGAGATGAGGTATTGAATTCAATTTCTGCACAAATATATTGGTCGATATTTAGATATATATTTGAAGAGATATTGAAAAGAAAGGCGTTTCAAAACACAATTAAGAAAAATAAGAGAGGTACTAATAAATAGTTCCGTTAATCTGCGTGATATATAGTCAGCTGCAAATCAAACGTGAAGGACATCTTCTTGAAGTTACTGGTTGCATCATATTATTGATGTCGATTTCTGGCATTCAAGGACATCTTCTTGAAGTTACTGGTACAAACTTTCAATCACCCTTTTCTATTAACCTCATTATTTCATCATCTTAATGCTTAATAAACAATAATTATGTAAAATTAATGTACAACAAATTTGTTATAAACTGCAGTTGTTGGATGTCTTAAATTGAAGGATACGGAATGGATTTCAAGACAAGATCCCTATGTTTGTCTTGAATATGCTAACACCAAATTTCGTACCCGCACATGCACTGGTTTTTTTCTATTCTTTCCCCTTTTTTTGCTTCATTTATTATTATGTAGTTTTCTCCGCAATTTTAATTTGGGTCATTCGGAAACGGAGTCTGCATACATCCAACCCCCGTACCCCCGCAAAGCCATTGAGGTACTGGGTAATGTTGTTGTTGTTGAATAATGGATGGCATCATATATTCTGTTTGATTCAATTTGTTTTCTGGGTTTTGGTTATTTTGTTGGTTTAGATGGTGGGAAGAACCCAGTATTTCAAGAGAAGTTTGTTTTTACATTGATTGAGGGTCTTAGAGAGATCAACATTGTCGTGTGGAATAGCAATACTCTCACTTTCGACGATTTCATTGGCAGTGGAAGGTAATTTAGCTTCAGTTTATTCTGCAAGACTGCAATGCATGTTGTTTGAGCTGATATTTTGGCATAGGAGGAGTTTTGGATTGAATTTGGTTGGGTTTTCCATTTTGATTGTAGAGCTCAACTACAAGATGTTCTTAATCGCGGATATGATGATCGACCTTGGCCTATACAAACTAAGACTGGCCGGTATGTGTTTTCTATTTAAATTTGAGGCCATCATAAATTCGTAATCTCCTTGATTATTGCATCTTCATCTTGGAAACTTGGTTAATTGCTCTAACAATATTAAATATATATGATATCGAGTTCTGACTGCCTTAGAATTGTAGCTTGTTGGTTAGTAGTATTCTCTCTGATTTCCTACATATGTGGTTCTTACATTTCATAACACTCACATTTTCAATACCTTGTCAATATGATTAAATATTATGAAATGTAGGGTATCTGATTGCCTTTTTATTCATTTTGAAGTAGCAACCATGCGAAAACTTCTCAACGCAATTTTTATGTTAGGTCATCGTGCAACAGTCTCTACGTGTTAGCATAGAAGTAAGGTTCCATAGATTTGTTCTCCCTTATTCAGCAATTTTCGGGAGCCCTTGACGGGGACTAATGTTGTTGTCATCGGGAGTAATGTTGTTGTCATCATTTGAAAAAGATGTATCGGTATTTGAGGGGGCCAATACGAACTATCTCGAGATGTATAGGTTAATTAAAAATAGGAAAATATTGGCCAAGACGACCGAGTTATAACGTTTATAAACTCGGCCCGACTCGGCTCGAGATGTATAGGTTAATCAAATTTTGTAGTGAAAAGCTCTTAAAATTTGTCTAATCCTCGTCAAATAAATTATTGTAAATTAGGATGAGCTTAACTTTATATCTATGTTACTCTGATACTTCGCTTGATTGGCATATCGGTGTGTGACACTTGTCTTGTGCCGATATGACACATGATGCGCTCAATACTCCAATTACAATGATTTAGTTGCAATTATATCAAAGAAGAGTAAGATGTGAAAACGTAAAAGGAGAATGATATACATATACGGAATAACAACCCAAAAGGGCATTTTTATCTTATTAACATGCTAACTCATAAAATCCACACTTTTGTGAGTTGTCATTTTTAATGTATTGATATCCAAGTATGGGTAAATAATTATCTATGGCATTCGATATGAGGGTGAACTAAGGCGACCAAACCGATTTGTGTCTTGCATAGAATATTTTAAGATATGAGCTTAGACGTGCACTATTTCAAGTTTATTGCTATTATGTTTCTCCACTAGTTAGGATGTCCATTAGAATTCTGGCAAGCAATAAGAGCTTAAATGTGTGTCATGTTACGTTCATGTATATATAGGCAAAATTCGTGGTGGTAATATGTTGATTGTCAAATCACCCCCTTTTTGTATCCTATAAAATATTGGATGCCAGAGAAACTCCTTGCTCGATTTTGTTGTAATAAGAGCTTTCATACTAACGAGTCGAGCTCTTGGGATCAAATAGGACTCTCTAAATTTTATTTTCCCTTTCCTGAATAGCTTCTCTCTTTTTGAGAAGTTAGTGGTGTTTCTTAGACAAATAGCTGAGCTGAGTTTGATGCTCACTATGCTATGAATATTTATGTTAATGGTGTTTCTTGAGGGTTGATTCAAGATATTGTCCAAGTATGTTTGTTTAACAAGAGTAATATACTGGTGAATCAAATGGTTGCCAACATTAGACTGGGGGAGTCTATGAAGTTGTCCTATGCTAACAGGCCAGCTCTTATGAAGGCTGTTTTGGTGTCTCTCCACTCTTGACTCAAATATTTCTTCCTGAGGGAGTGATGAGGAGAATTGAATCTATTTGTCTTAACTACCGATGGGATGGGTGTGAGCATTTCACTAAGGCACCTGTGGTGGCCTGTGATGAGTTTGCCTTGACCCTCAAAATGGTGGTTTGGGGGGATTAAAGGGTTCAGGTTCTGGAACTATGCAGCGGTTGGTAAACAATAACTGGTTGGGGATTTAAGTGCCCTGGGAGTGGTGTTTGAAGAAATGTATGGGTTCCCTGGCCTTGCAGAGAGTTCTCTGCTCTTGCGTAGCAGCACTTTACTATAGCATGGGGTTGTTTAGGAATGAATGTAGATTGAAGAGGTAATGCTGCTTCGTGGTGCTGTGTGTGATAAAGATAAGAATCGGATACACAATGGGTGGCATATCATGCACTAAAGAAATAGAGTGGTTAAGGGCGGGACAGTTATTTGAATCTTTATTTATTAGGTGCTTTGCAATTGTTGAGGCTTAATGCTGAGGCTAGGTTTGTATTTTCCGTTTGTTTAGGAGGTGCATTGGTTTTGGATGGTTCACACGCGGTGGGTTGTCAATGATGGATACTCTTGTAGTATATCAATATTAATGACAAGCTTACATTCCACCAAAAAAAGAAAGAGTTCAACACACACAGGCGAAAGCCTCACATACATACCTCTGTCGGATATTTCTTACCCAGTCCTTAATTTAAAAGTTGTCTGTGGACAAATGCGATAAAAGGCCCATGACGACCAGGCAAAGACGCATTGTTTTCCCCCAACATATTTGAACTTTCTGAGGGAAAAGTTCTCATAGTACCGGGTTTGGATTTTAAAGAAGGCTAACATGCAAAGTTGCAAACGAGTAAAATCTCCTAATGTGGCATAGAGAAGGGTATAATCAACGAAGTAGAAAGAAGGAAATATGGAAATTGGATAGTAGTGCACATTGCTAGCTATGCCTTGTTCACAACACGCATCGCGGTGTTTTGTTAGTATCTTACTAAACTTTAAGCTGAAGTATGTCGAGACATGCTCAATTTAAACTAAAATAACTCTAGGCAGCGTAGATAAGAAACACCTTATTGCACTTCAATAGGGTGAGGTATGAAACTTATTTCATAGGATGACTTGGTAATATACTGATATGTCTCGATCTCTTTTTTGAATATTAGCATCATTTCTCATGCTCATTTTGGAAAAGATTTTTAGTTAAATGGATCAACTCTATCCGCAGAGCATCCTCATGACTAGGGATGACAATGAATAGAATTTGGATAAGATCCTATAAGATCCAGATCCATATCCTTATTCTTGTTGTGGATCAAGATCCGGTCCATATTCACGGGATCTAAAATCCCAAATCCATATCCTGATCCACATGATCTGGACTGGATCTGGATCTATCCCGTATCTTTTTTATGGTAAAAAAATCACTTTTTAAAACAAGTGGTGTAAGTCCAATAGTAGGTTGGTATTTTTTAAATATTAAATTATTATTTGTGGATATTTTTTAGGTTTTATTACCAACTTAACATACCATTGTTTTATATTAGAATACAAATATTAAAAATAAAGTTTCAAAAATTTCCAAATAAAGTTCCATAAAATAACAGTAGCGGTAACAAAGTAGTTTTTGCAATCGAAAACGGTGAATGAGAAAGAAATCATCGCTAAGTTTATGAAAAAACTTTTAAAAATGATTTTTTTTATTATTTCCTCAACTTATTATTTATTTTAAAATAAAATAAAAATGTATATAAGGGTAGGGTATGAATCTTAACCATCAGGTCCATATCCGGATCCATTTTATTACATATAGATCCTATCCATATCCACGGGATCCAAAATATTTTGATCCGGATCCAGATCCGTAGGACCTTGATCCCAATAGGATCCGAGATCCACTGCCATTCCTACTCATGACCATGAACACTCCTATATTCTTCCTTGTGTACTTCCAGCTGTGCTATATGTGTGGTATTGCATGCATTATTCACAAGTTTGATATATGTACAATTGGATTGTATGGTTCTTCAGAAACGTTTTACTTCTATATTATCGATTTCATGTATGAGACCTCTAACCGTGAGTCCAGTGGCCAACTCTTACTGATATTAGTTAAATGTATAGTAATTTGGGATTATATCACAGGGAGATGGCCTTAATACATGACTTACTACTAGTATATATATTTGCGAACTAAATTATATCCGTCTTACCTCAGATATGCTGGAGAAGTTAAGTTGATAATGCATTATGCCAATGCCCAGGTGAGTTTTCTGAGTTCAAATGCCGCTTCTGAAGTCTTTTTTCCACGAGAACATCAGCATAGTTTGCCTATTAACGACAAGGAACAAATACTCTTTTTTTTTGCTTAATTGCAGAAGCCAGATCATACAAATTATGCTTCAGCTCCACCATTTCCATCAACATATCAACCCCAACGACCTATGTATACATCGCCACCAAGTGCCTATCAACCCCCACCAACATGCCATCACCCTCAACCTGCACCATATCATGGCAGCTCACCTTATTCATACCCACCCGAGCCAGCAGCCTATTCCCCCTATCCTTACCATCCCCCAAATCACCCGTCAGCATATCCTCCCAGTGCGTACCCACAATCGCCTTCAGCATATCCTTCTTCGCCATATGCATTACCGTCTCATGCTTCAACATATCCTCCTATGCCATATCCACCGCCTTCTCATCCTTCACCATATCCACCTGCAGGTTGACTTCTTCCTCTTTCTTTCCAATTTTATATTGTTGTTTCAATTTCCTATGAAACCTAAATTGTTCGATTTTTAAATACGATGAAAGGTTAAATGGTTCGGTAAAATGTACTCCCTTGAAATGGGAAGATCATAGGTGTGTGGAGGGAGTATGCGATTCTGATGTTATGAAGTACTTGATAGATAAACCATGTCAACCAAAACCTTAAGGTGATGGTTGAGGCCCAACTATTATTAATATTCCTAATACGCTCCCTCACTCAAATGCCCATTGGGCTTGAAGAGTGGTTAGTTTGCACAGGCTCGCCCATACTGTGTGCTGGTTTCCACTTCGTGGTTTTTGAGGGGTTTTGAGGTTGCCAGAATGCGAACCCGTGACCTTCGGTCACACTGTCTCTGATACCATGATAGATGAACCATCTCAACCAAAACCTTAAGGTAATGGTCGTCGCCCAACTATTATTAATATTCCTAATAGTACTAGTACCAGGCAGTCTATTCAATTTCCATTAAAATTTCTCATCACGGGTGGTCATCCGAAAACTGCCTTTTATTCACCCTGTGCATTGTGCGGGGAGTCTTTGTGGCACTAGCAGGGTAATTGTGTTGTTGCTTTTTTTCATTCTTTCCCACGCCCTTTTCTTTCAGGTCACTACCCCGGAGTATATCCACCGCCACCATATTGAGAGAAGCTACTCTGTGGTCCTGTAAAGACACCTACCTGCCTTGCGCTCAAAAGTTGAAAACTGACTCCCAGTAAGGCTGTTCTGTGAAATGTGTATAGTGTGGTTTAACTTCATGCCATGGTAATTACTTCATACACGATGCACCTTATGGTGAACCGTAGCAGTAGTAAAACCAGTGTAGTCTATTAGTAACATTTTAATATGATCCATGCATCTCTATTCGCCTTTGTTTTTGCCTTCATTTATCATATAAGATGATCGAGCAAACTCCAATTTTTGCTTCACAACATTAGCTATCCATTCGAGCCAAGCGATAGTTATATATATGTTGAACATTCCTTTGTTGTTTGTGAATTGTGTTAATGGTGAATTCAACAACATTGTATCAGATCTAATCTACTTTGTAGAAGTAGCAATTAGCTATCATATTATCAGTGGCGGACCTTGGAGTAAACAATATGGGAAGCCGAGGCCTAAATATTGACTTCATGGGTAAATAATGAAGACTCAAATCATTGAATCAAAAGGAGCGGTTGTAATTTTACATCGTAATATGAGAAGTCAGCGGAAGGCTGAGCCTCCTCTCGACATAACTAAGTCGTCCACGACGTCATATCATCTGAAATGAGGAGAAAAAAGAAGGTTAGCACTCAAGAATGCAAGTCGTGGGCTATAAAGATCATCATGCAAACACATGTTTCATACAATTTACAATCATTTACTCAACAATTTAAACTTCTTTTCAATCCCCTTTTGACCATTTAATTATAAAAAAGGAGAAAAGAAAAGAAAAATGATTAGAAGACATTAACAAAGGACGTACCTAAAAACAAAGGACAAAACAAAAGTAGAAAGGAAATATAAATAAAGAATGTAATGTCATATTCAAATATTTAGGTTTTGGCCAAAAAATAAAGGAACAATGACAATTGAGATCTTTGTATAAAGGAAATCAAACATATTCTAATGTTCCCACTCACTTCCACCCTTTTCTTTGTCTTACTTTTAGTGCTTCACTCTTGTCAAAAGGTCAAGCTTAATAATAATAATAATAATAATAATAATGCGCTCATTTTTTTCAAATTTGAGGACCCCTTTGTTTCTGTCGCAAATTTTCGTTTAAAGCGAGGATATCTGTTTTATTAAATATGTTCATGCGATAGAAATAAAATAAAAGTAAAATATTGGGAGAACAAAAGTTTTCTTCTACTCCATCTGTTTAATTCAAATGGCATGTTTACTTTTTCACGTTTGTCAATGCAAATTTTACGTGGGAAAATTTTTACCTACGTATTTGCAAAATGTACTTGTAAAAACGAATTAAACAAGACCTCATATAAAAATATTTTCTCTTACGTATTAAGAGAAAATTGAAATTGAATATTAACTTGTAAATAATGTATAAAATAAAAACATGTTATTTGGATTTAAGTGGAAGGAGTATATATTATCCATGTGAGATTATATTTGACTAGTTTAATTATTAAAATATAAAACGAATACCTTTATTTATTTTAAAGAATACTAACAAACTTTTGTTTAAAGCTGTCTACTCCTCGTCAATTGTGTGATGAAAGCCATATGTGATTGTATGATGTTTGACATTAAATATTGGTTTGGGAGGACTTTGTGTATTGTCTCCTACCCTTTGTAACATAGTCAATTGTTAGTTCAAGCAGTGACTACTTACTACGTCGCTACCATTTTTTATTAAATGCATGTCTCTGATAATCTTATATTCTTCTATGTTATGTATTGCAATTTCATTACATGCTGTTGATACTATTATCATAGTGGTTGCTAATATTCAGTTCTTTGCTCAATCACAGTATGACACTTGTTTTATACGTATAGATCATTTTTTACATTTAATTAACATATATATACACAAGATAAATGAAATGAGGTAAATAATAACTAGTTTTAACCCCGTGCAAAAATGCACGGGGTCGTTTTAATAATATTGTTATTTTAAATAGTTCTATTAATAATCCGAATATATTTTTGATGATGAAATTTTAGGCTATATGCTATAATTGATTAAGATTTTTGTAATATCATTGACATTATAAGTATTATTTTTTTACGTTAATGTTATTTTAATTTATTCTTATTGTTATTTTAATTTAGTACTGTCATGAAAATTGTACTTGAAATTTCGATCATATAATTACGCCATTAACTCATAATCAGATTATAATTTGCGTGGAGGAGTTTTTGTACTTGAAATTTCGATCATGTAATTACGCCATTAACTCATAATCAGATTATAATTTGCGTGGAGTAGTTTATAATTTTTATTACGCTAACTCATAATCAGATTATAATTTGCGTGGAGGAGTTTATAATTTCTTTTTCCTGATTGTATATTAATATTACGTTATTTTAATCTTGTTTAAAATTTTGTATGTTCGGTTTTTTATCGTTGTAAATTGTTATTAATCATAATATTCTAATCAACTAAATAAATTGTGGTCTAATTATCACAATGTGTATTTCTAATTAATTGATTTATTTAAAAATGTTCGTAATGTTTCGTAATCTACGATTTTAGGAATTTATTTGGAATACGTAAAATATTAGGCGGTTATTGTGCAGAAAAATCATAAAGTATTATGCGGGACCCACCTGAGTGAATTAAAAAAAAAAAAATTGGATGAATGATGTGGCGCAACCAGAGCCTAACAAATGTTTCAGAATTTATATAGATAAGATTGGGGCTGAGAAAGTATTAAAACTTTGTTTTGAAGTTCAACATCATATAATCAAAAGACAATCCTCCGATAAAATTTGGAATAAGTTTATTAAAACACGTCCTTGAAAAAAACAGAATACTGGCTTACAATAATACATATATATATATACTCCGTATATTAGAGGCATTGAAAAGCGTTACTATATATCGATGTCGGCGCTGAGTAATGGGCGTAGGTATTGACATATATACGGAATTAGCAATTGCCTAAATTGTATGAACAATGATAAGTTGTACTATGTTGATAAGTAGGAAAGCATACAAGTAAGCATACAACCATCAACCATGCTAAATGATTACTCATGTAATTATGATGCGTTTCGTAACAAAAAATCATGGTTTTGGGAGTTTTCTCCAGCGTTGAGTACACAATATATAACTTCTACTGTATTCATTTATTCAAATAAAGCAGTAAATAATAATTACAGTTTAATGTTAATAGTAAGTAGTCTTAATTACTCAAGGTAACATGATTACTCTATATTCCAACTAACTTTTTAATGATCCAATCCAATCATTATTATTACCAAATCATATACAATCACCAAATCACTGGATGGATCACTTTTGCATTACAGCTTTTCTGCAACCGCTATTCATCAGAATCTTAAGATGGATAATATTCACTTCACAATATCATAAGTGAGACAATAAGTGGGGTATTTTATTAATATCCACTTAATTTGTCACGTGCATACTATCGTAGAAGCATTATATATTTCTTAAACTTATGATAAATAGCGTCGGTTTCATTAGAAAGTTGGGTTTGCATTATACAGTAACAGTAATACATGCCTTTTTTATGGAAATTAAGATCCTCACTCTGAGTAATGAAGTACTAAAATAAAAGGGGTCCCATTTAACACGGATCTATGAGGCAACCTCTAGTGGCAAGCTAAGGAAACAATGACAGGATTATGTAATAATTTCATAAATTGATTTGATTTATACTACTTTTGTTTTTTAAACTTGTATTGTTGTAAATTTTGTAAAACAAATACTCATCTAAACCGTCATTATCAGTATTAAACGTAAAATAGGTCAAATACATATCAAATTACCTCACTTATTACCTATAAAATGAAATTATTTTGTCTTTATTACCCACTTGGTACTGTAGGGACGAAGATAGGACAACATATGTACCTGAGCCGATTTTTATTTTATTCGATATATACCTATTTATTAGGGAGACGTCACACCAATATATCTAACATTTTTTATTTTTAATAGGATTTGTAGTCGAATATAAAACATACTTATGAATTATTGAACTATGTAATGCTTTTTTTCTAACAAATTTACTACATACTTTAAAGCATTCTTGATACTAATTTAAGCAATGAATAAAATTATAAGCAAAAATAATAATAAACCTCTTAAAAATGCTTTTATGATAAATTAAAATGTGAAAATAAAAATTAAATCTTAGAATACAAATGAGGTTCCTCAGACCCGTGACCTCTTTTGAGTGAAAGATGTATTTACCATCTCTACTAGTTACCACTATGCCACATCCAAGTTTTTGAATACTTACCTACTTAATAATTACTTGTTCTTAAAAATCTACCATGGGTTGTGGCCCGGACAGCCCAGGCGTAGCTTCGTCTGTACTTGGTAGTATTTTCATCTTAAATTTTTGATGTAACAATATTTGAGTATACTAGTTGTTGTACGGCGCGCGTTTCGCGCGCCGTACCCCAAGATAGTGTAACTCGTCTATTATAATTAGTATCGTTTTATGCATGTTGTATTGTTGTTTGTTGTACCGTCGAAGTTGGTTATTATCTTCATTGCTTTAGTGACGTATATCGACGTCCGTAATCATTATTGTTCCATAAAAAGATTCGTTGTGTAATCACATTACACAATTTTCATCTTTCATTATTTGCTTTGAATTTAGTTATCTATCTTTGAAGGTCAAATAAGTTCTCTTTCTAGCTGCTCCCTTTCCTTAGCGCCCCCTCAATGGAATTGGATTCTCCTCTTGTTACGGAATATATTGTATTATATGGTAGTCGTAGTGTTGATACAGAATATATTGTATTGTGGTAAATATGTTATATGGGTCGGCCTGGTTTCCTAAAACGATTAGGGTTGTATGAGTATATAATATAATGATGTGCCGTAACATACCTCATCTTATACACCTCTTCCTGCCTTTGCTTTCATTTTCCTTTCCTTCTAGCCTCTCTTTCTCCTTATCTTTTATTTCCCTTCTTTTTCACCTTAGCTTCCTTCGCAATATTTCATGTCGTAGAAAAGAGCAATTATGCATATATAATCTAGACTTTTACTGAGTCGAAATCACCCTCGTCTTTCTCCTTCTCATTATTCACGTCACCCTCCAAAATTTCGTCGGGAAAGCAATAAGATTGTGCAATCAACCTTTTTATTTATTTATTTTTTAAAAAAAAATACTTAAATCTTATAAAACTTTCCAAAAAGTTATGAATAACTTAATTACTTTTGAATTATGTTGAAGTTAGTGGGTTTCTGAATATTATCCTATCATCGTACTTCCATTACCTTTTCTCTTAATTTGTCCATTGGTCTCTCTCCCATCATCTCCCTATCTCCTCGCACTTGCTATACAATCTCTTTCTCCTTCTCTTTCCCATTTCCTTTTACCTCATCCTCGTCCTCATCCTTCTCCCTTTTTATCCAACACTCTCCGCCACCCTCAATCTGAACCAAACTACACACACGATTTCATTTCCTTTATCCTACCAGCCTTATGTCTAAAATAAAGCATATGTGATCTCTCATCCCCCGTCTCCCCGTCATTTTGAACAAAACATGGCAAACCATATCGATTTCTCCCTTCATTGTCTCTCCTTTTCTCTCATTTTTCCTCATGTCTCCTTCTTCGCTAATTCTCTTTCACCTGAGCCTCTCCCCCTCCCCCGCCCGTTTCTAGATCTCTTCTTCTCCTCTTTTCCCTTTCCCTTTTCATTCATTTCCTCCTTACTTAGAATCATGCGATCAACGAGGTTTTCTTTGTCCTTTCATTTCCCTTGCAACTCCTCATTCGACCCAACCATTTTCACCCTAGACAAGTTTATCACACACCCACAACGTTATATGTCATCCATTGCTCCTCAAACGTTCCAAGGCCAGCCCGAGAACTGTCTGTCTAATTTATGGACATTTTTGTTCTGAGATCCTAAATCCCGAAAACCGTGTATTATACGTTTTACCTTAGCCTACATCACCATCCTCATGTCGATGTAAATTTGCACCATGTGAAGCTCTGGATTAGGAGTTTTGGGGAAAAATTGTTTGATGATTTCGATCACATTATTATGATATTATTCGTTCTATTTTTATGGATTATTGTCACTTTGAGTTTCCCTCTATGAATGAAACAAAGGTAAGTTTCGTTCTCTCTTTTTAAATCCCTCTATTTATAAGAGATATATAGTAATTGTCACCATTTTCGCCATCATCACCAACATCGTTATCGTCATCATCACCCTCACTAACTCGTTAAGTACGATAATGAGACTCAAATAAGATAACAATGATGACATGACATGTGATCTGAGGTGATGAGGTGGCAATGTTAATGTGGAGTATAGTTTAGTTCGATGTAATACGGTGAAAGTGACGGTATATCACACACTTCGAGGTGATGATAATATGGCATGTGGTCCTAGGTGATGATGTGGCGATGAAGAAGTGGACAAGGTAGCACACATTTTGATGTGACGACGTGACATGCGTCCATCGAAATAATGAGGTGATAGTACTAACGTGGAATGTAATTTGATGTACTATACTAAAAGTGACGACATGACACACATTTCGATATGATGACGCAGCATGTGGTACGAGGTGATGAGTTGGCAGTGCTAACGTGGAATGTAATTCGACGTACTACGGTTAAAGTGACGGTCTGACACACACTTTGAGGTGATAACATGACAGGTTGTTTGAGGTGATGACGTGACATACCGTATAATATAAATTTTTCTCCTCAAAAATTTATATCAATATCTATATGACATTCAGACATTGTATATTTTAAAAATGATATATTGTCTTGACCTAACGGTCAACCCGTTGCGGGTCGGGTTTTGACTCGTCGTTTACGAGTCAAAACGGGTTCAAGTATCTTTCGGGTTTGGGTTGTAAAAACGGATTATTTACGGGTCGGGTTACAGTCGGGTTAGATTTTGACCGGTCTAGTTGAATCACACAACTCCCCAACTAACATGTACTCCCTCCTATTTTGAATAAATGTCTCATTGTCTATTTTCGTCTATTCTCAATAATGTTTCATGGTTCATTTTTGGTAATCTTTTATATTTATTTGAATCACTTCAACCCACAATAATACCGCACAATACTACTTATTTTAATCACTCTACTCACAATAATAATCAATAATAACTTCCCTCTTTTCAATCTTCTTATCCCATACAATATTCTTTATTATATAACTATTTTTCATAATTTTTGTGTTATTGTCAAAATGGGACAGTTACTACAAATAGGAGGGAGTATAATAAATGAGTAAGAAGTTTCTGGAATAATGATTTGAGCATGACCTTTTATTTGGGGGATTGACGTTTGATTCACACAATATTTCCTTAACATTTTAGTTCCTTTAGAGCATCCACATTGAAGAGGATTGCTCATCCTCTTAGATGAGAGAGGGTGTTAAGAGGATGTCCTCTTCAATGTGGAACCAACATTGAACATCCTCTTTGAAAGAGGAAGAGGATGACTTCCTCTATTTTTAGAGGAAGTACAATCTAGGCCCTTGTGCCCAATTGCCAATGAAAATTTTGCATGTATACTTTATTTTATTTTTAACAAAAATAATAATTAAAATATGAAATAGGAGGAAGAGAGGATCCTCTTTGATGTAGGGAAAAAAATAGAAGGAAGAGAAGAAGAAGGATGAAGATAGTGGGAAATGAGTTGGATGAAAGAGTAAGTGACGTGTCAAAAAGATATAGGGAGAGGAAAAAAATAAGAGGATCTTAACCTCCTCTTCAATGTACATGCTCTTACTCTTTTTAATTGACGTGTACTTCAGTATTAAAGCATGTGCATTGGAGAGTAAGTAATCTTCCTTTTATTTTATCTCTTACCCACTATTATTTTGACACGTCACATTCTCTTTCATCCAACTCATTTTCCACTATTTCCATCATCCTCCTTCTCTTTTAATTTTTTCTCCATATAAAAAATGATCCTCTTTTATTTCCTCTTTCATTCTTTAATTATTTTTTAATAATAATTATATAAAATAAAAACCAAATGCATCAATTTTATAGGCTATTGGGCACTTGGGCCAAACCTCTTCCTCTTTCAAAGAGGATGTAAAAATTAATCCCACATTGAAGAGGATGTCCTCTTCAAAGAGAGAAGATGCTAAAATGATGCATCATCCTCTTCAATGTGGATGCTCTTAGTCAAGTGTGTAAATATATTTTTTTGATTACTGTGTAGAACCTTCCTTGCATGATTCTTTAGTACCCATGTGGCCATGTCCCGTATAACAATATTAGTACATTATCACTTTAAAAGTTTGTTTTATTATTCTTTAGGCATTTACTAATCAAAAATTCTCGGGTTAAGTAATACTCATATAAAGAGATAAGACAAAAGTAAAATATCTTGGTAGTAGCAAATTATTTTATCTTTTTCATCAACTTAGGTAGTATTTGACCCGTCGCAAATTTGTGACGGATATACCCATCACAAAAGAAACTTATTGTTTACTAATAGTAAGTTTAACAAAAGTTTATTTTATCTTCACTTACTCGTATTGTACAATACTAAGGGGCCGTTTGGTTCAAATAATTGGAATGGAATGGAATGGATTCTAATACCAAGGAGGTATGGAGTTAGAATCCATACTTATTAATGCTTGTTTGGTTTGACCTCGTAATGGATTGTAAATGTCATTCTTATTGTTTGATTTATATTTAGAATAGATTTCAAATTATTTCATTTTCTTTATCATAGATAACTGCAATTATATTATTTGAATTAAAATTAACTACAACAAAGCCAAAATTCAAATTAATCCATAAAAATCAAATGACTCAGGTTCATTTAATACGACAATAGCAAAATTACTGTAAGACCGAAAAAAATCCGCATAAAATGTTTTACGAAAAAAATCAACATAAAATGTTTTATGAAAAAAATTCACATAAAATGTTTTATGAAAAATACGCAACTTTTTTTTATGACAAAAATCCGCATAAAATGTTTTATAAAAAAAATTCACATAAAATGTTTTATGAAAAATACGCAACTTTTTTTTATGACAAAAATCCGCATAAAATGTTTTATAAAAAAAATTCACATAATATGTTTTACGAAAAAATCCACATAAAATGTTCTATGAAAAAAAATCCACATAACATGTTTTATGAAAAAATCCACATAACATGTTTTATGAAAAATACGCAACTTTTTTTTATGAAAAAAATCCACATAAAATATTTTATGAAAAAAATCCACATAAAATAAAATATTTTATGAAAAATACGTAACTTTTTTTTATGAAAAAAATTCACATAAAATGTTCTATGAAAAAAATCCACATAAAATGTTTTATAAAAAATATACAATTTGGGATGGGGTGGAATGGAGTTAGAACCTTGGGTTGAGACATGGGTATGGGATTCCAAGGGTTTGGAATGGATTTAGAACCTCTTGGGTATCAAACTCCATTCCAAAAGGGTCCAACCAAACACTTGAATGGGTGGAATCCATTCCAATCCATTCCAAATGTCCCAACCAAACACCCCCTAAGTAGTACATTGTCACTTTAACAAGTTTATTTTATTATTTTTTATTGTGTCATTAGTTATTTACTTGATTTATGGATTATACCACGAGGTATAACAATTGTATGTATGAAGTAGAATTTGAAAGTCATAATAAAGTATTCGTGTTTTATTTTAAAGAATATGAGCTTTATTAGTAAGTATCTTATCTCACCTGTTTATAGATTAAAATTTTAAAATATGAACTTCAAATTAACATGGAAAGAACATACATAAGCTCATATACTTATATTATGATTGAACAATAGTTATATATAATTAGATATATAATCCTATTTGTATCATTTTAACCATAGAAACATTTAGAGGTGTACAAAATTGCAGGGCAACCCGACTTCATGGCCGGGAATTTAGCAGCCCATACAGCACTAAGCCAAGCCGAACATGACTCCCTATATTATCTCTCGACTCTTGAGGTCGAGTTAATGCCGCAACTTCCTCAACCTAGCCCGACCTAGCCTAAACGCTAATAAGAAAAATATGAAGGCCCAGGCCGAGTGGGTTGCTCTGAGTGGGACGGGCGAGTCCTTGACAAAACTGGCCTAGCAGTGGGTTGACCCATAGCGGTCGTCATGTAGTGCCGTGCATGGCAGCAAAGATTAAACGTGCGAGTAGGTAACAGCAAAGATGACGTACTAGTAGATAGATGCATAGTATATTAGTATGCATGGCCATACGAACGAAGGTAACGAAAGGTAGATATTGGACATATATTATTATATTTTGGACTTGGAAGCAAGGACACAAGTCACATATCTTTGTTTTATGTATGGAATTACTATTGACGATAAGAGAATGCATAGAGACTTGAGGTGAGTATCTGTTATCCCAGTTTTGGTCCAGAATTTATGTTATGTCAGAATTTTAATGGACATATTAGTAATATTATATGGTATAACAACAAATTAATATAATGTGGGCAATATATTGTACGTACGTAGGGCATATATATTACTATATTGTGGGCAATATACTGTACGTACGTAGGGCATATACTTCTGGTATATTACTAGTATTAGAATTCAAGCCCGGGCGTTGTCCGGGTAATATCAAAACAGTAGCTTTGAAATATTTATCCCATATTTTACATTCAGAACAAACTTTTTTTGGCTGACTATTTACTCGCACTTATAATTATTTATAACTCGCCTTTTGACAATACAGAAAAACTAAAAAAGATCTTGAATTAATTACTCTTGAAATTGGAACAAAAACGTCATAATTTTTTACCAACCTGTATTCATTTGATTTAGGATAGTATATTGTTGGAAAATCCAGATTTCAATAAAAGATCTCGTATTAGAACTTAATATTATCTTATTATCTTCTTTATATTCAAATTCCATTATTTATGTGTTACATTTCGCTGTACATAAAATATTCTAAATATAACAACGAAATCATACAAAAGTACACTCAAATTCCTATTTTACCAAAGTAACCCAAGTTGAGTATATATATATATATATATATATATATATATATATATATATTTCATTGGCTACTACTTTGCTTAAATAAATTAAGTATATAAATAAAAGGATAATTAAATAGTAATAAAATATCAGTTGGATAATTATTATTTTTAGAGCGATTACATTGGATATTATTTTGGTTAAATAAATTAATTATATAAATAAAAAGATAATTAAATAGTAATAAAATATCGGTTGGATAATTATTGAATTAATTATTAAAATAATTGATTTATGGGGTTGATTTGTTATATTTCCCATCAATCAATATATCAATATCAATCAATATCAATCAATCAATCAATATATATACTTAAAAGAGGAACTTTTTGAGCAATATTATTGGTTGCTGCTTTTGTTTAATAAATAATGCAAAAAATAAGAAAAACAAATTATTATTTTAACATGTGGTAAAAATGTAGATTAATTATGTGCTATGAGATAAGTTAAAGTTTGTATAGATATCTATCTATACTAATAAAAGATGGTTTTTCGAACAACTAAAGATCAGAGAGTCCAACTTTTACAAACCACTAATATTATTGGTTAAATAGACAATACTATTATATGAATTAGACATGAGATACAACTATACAAATTGGTAAATACTCCGTACAAGAATTTGATAGACAATGAACACCTAAAAGCCTAATACTCTTTGAAAATCAAAGTTAATAGAGGAGCAGTAGAACTCTAATTTGGCTTAAATAGTTTGCCTGTACTATATATATATGCTCCCAACGCCTTTTATCATCCTCGATTTATACGTAATCATGCAATGACACTAATATATTATCGTTATTATTTTTAGTTATGCCCTTCGTCTTATAATATAATGCTTTCTTTTTGTGAAGTTCTTATAATGATAAAAGGATGAACATATATATAACGTGTTTATAACTTATATTTCTGATTATCCCTAATATGTATAAAGCACTATTAATGACGTTTGTGGCTCTTTATGCAGGATTATACTGTATTGTTTAAGACAATGACAATCAAATCAATATGGCATGATAAGGTCATTATAAAACTTATGTTAAGTACCTTTTTTGTTTGCCCTAATTTTTCTGAGGGATTTATTTTCGTATTACATTATTCTATTGTTCATAATACTGTTTAACTGTTTACTATTTGGAAAAACGTGATTTTCATATTTGATTTTATTATTCCTCTTCATGCCATTGGTGAGGTTGATGGAGACTATGCATATTATAGCTTATACAGATTAGCAATATTATATTAGTTTATGTACATATTTAATTATTTGTTTTATTTCTACGGAATTTATTTTTCTTATTACACAATGTTATAGTTCATAATATTATTCGTAAAGTACGACTTATTTTATCTCATTACATTGATATTGGTTTTAAAGTATGATCTTGGAAAAAAAAAACGTTGAATATGCCAAACAAGCAACTCACTCTCAAGACGCGTATTAGATGTCTTAAATGAAAAATATTTATAGGCTATAAACACTACTCCCTACGAGTGAAAATCCTCTCCATTACTTAGAGAATATATATTAGAATAAGAGTGGATTAAAGAGAAGACGAACAAAAAGTAATGGAGTGATAATCCAAATTGACTCCATAGTCATACTATGTATTTCTGCCCGCAAACACACATACAGGATAACTAACATCATGTAATTATATAGTCGATAATTTACGTCTAAATCTCTCAAAACTACAAAAGTAGCTTAAAGATTTTACAAGCGTTCAACGTGAAAAAAATAATAATTTTGATCAAATAAGCTACTTTAGTCAAATAAGTTATCTGAAATGTCCTACCAAACAAAATCTTATAATATACTTACTAAATCTACCTAATCTGTAATTAGAAAATATTAGATTTAATGTTAAAGACTTTCATAATCTTTGATTATATTTAAAACGTTATTGATTATAACATGAAATATTGTTTTGTAAACGATGGATGAATTTAATTAACCTTACAATAAACCATTACAATTTTCATGTTAAACTCATGAAAATCTCAAATCGATTTACAATTAGATTGAACCACACATCTTGAAACATACTCCAAATTGTATATTTTATTACCTGAAATTAAATGTTAACTCAACTAACATTCAAAAAATAAGGTACCTGAAATGATATATTTTCCATCTTTTACCCCTTTAATTAATAACATTTAATAATTATTATGTCTTTTTACGTCATTTACCCAAATAAGTTGTATTTTCAGTCAGTTTACCAAACACATTTTTATATAACCAGTTATCTTATTATCAGCTACTCATTTTCAACCAGGTTTCAGTTATCTTTTCAATTTTCAGCTACCTTTTCAGATAGTTTTACTAAACAAAGCCTAAACCTCCTCAATATATTGTATTTCATATTTCCACCTGTAAAGTTTTATTGTGTGTGGATCCTTTTACTAAGTTGGGAAGTTGACGAAAGTAATATCCTTTCCTCCAATGGGATGTACAAATGTCATTCTTTCAATACTCGTGTTTTTTTCTCTTAATTTCAATGCCTTGTCTTTCCACACAAATCTGGTCGACATTTGCACATACGTTAAACTAGGTGTAACATTAATTTCACTTATGTAGAAACTCTATTCCCGGGAGAGTTTTCCTCCAAGAAAACCACATTGGGTCCTTATTATAGAATAGTAAGTCTTCTTTGCGACGGGTCATTATTTGTGACGGATATTTTGTGAGATAAAATGGATAGAAAATGAGTTAGTGGAGAAAGGGGACCACATGAATAATGTTGTAGAAAGAGAAAAAATGGGTATTTTGTTAGAGAAAACAGTATTCGTCACAAGCTTGCGACGGATAGTGCGGTTGCAAATAAGAATTTGTGATTATAGAAATACAGTTTGATCATGTTAGTTTTCATGAATTAGCTTGCTACTCGGTAGCAATTTATTTTTTTGGTAGCAGTTTTTTGTTTTCTCCTTATTTATGATGCAATTTGCTCTTAGCTTTGCGTACTTTAAATTATTGATTTCTATATTTCATGATATATTAAGCACTTAAGATTGCGTGATATAATTAAAAGAATACGAGTTACAAAATACGAATATATTAGAAATGCGAGCTAATGTAAAAAGAATAAGAACTTAAGAGAATCACGAACTAAAAAAATAAGAGCACATAAGAACACAAGTTATTAAACTAAGAATACGAGATAATGTAAAAAAAATACGAGTTATTAAGATAAGAATACGAGCTAATGTAAAAACAATACAAGCTATTAAGATAAGACGGACCTTAAAATACGAGTACAAATGAATACGAGCTAATGAAAAAACAATACGAGCTATTAAGATAAGACGAGCTTCAAAATAAGAACACAAATGATTACGAATACGAGTTTAAAATGATGACGAACTTAAAATTATATATATATGAGCACATAAGAATACGACCTATTAAGATTAGAATACGAGTTAAGGTAAACAAAGTACGAAAACACAAGCTAATTGAAACTTTGGAATATTAAGCACTTACGATTACGACTTTACGAGGTATAATCAATAGAATACGAGCTAAAAAAACGAATATATAAGAAATACGAGTTAATGTAAAAATAATATGAAGTTAAGAGAATCACGAACTAAAAAATACGAGCACATAAGAACACGCGTTATTAACTTAGAATGCGAGCTAATAGAGATATTAAGCTAAGAATACGCGTTCTAAGGTTAATTCAAGTATGATTATTTTCGATGACTTCATTATTATAGTCTGTATAGGTTTAAGATTTAGGCTCCGTTTGGCAGCGCACTTCAGCTACCTGATTCGCCTGAAGTAACTTTTTTGCCAAACAAATCAGGTAGCTTATTTTTTGGGAGTGTTTGGTAAGTAGCTTATTTGGTCAAAATAAGCTACCTGAAATGAAATGCTACATAGGGTAACATTTTAAATTTCAGTACCTGATTCTAGGTTATATTACCTTTTTACCCTTTAATCTATAATATAGAAAATAATTATTATATCATTTTATGTCATTTCACCAAAATAAGCTACTTTTTCAGTTAGTTTGCCAAACAGTTTTTTATATAATCAGTCACCTTATCAGCTCATAATTTTCAACTACCTTATCAGTTACCTTTTCAGGTTTCAGTTACCTTTTCAGTTTTCAGGTACCTTTTCAGGTTTCAGGTAGTTTTTCAGGTCGTTTTACCAAACATAGCCTTATGCAAGACTTCATTTTTTATATGCAACGTGAAACTCTAATAAATAAGAACATGAAATACTAAAATAATATACTCCCACTATTTTTTTAATACAAGTACATTATTATACGTAGGCATGGGTTATTTTAGTAAAATAAGAATGTAGCTTCGTAATTTTTCGTTATTATTTTTAAGGCGAAGTGCAAACATAGAAAAATGGAATTTGAATACAAAAAAAATAATAAAATAATATTAAGTTCTAATATGAGATACTGTAAAAGAAGCCTCTTTTGAATGTAAAAGTCCTGACAAATACTTTAAAGCTACTGTTGTGATATGACCCGGGCAACGCCCGGGCTTGAATTCTAGTATATATACTTAAAAGAGGAACTTTTCGAGCGATGTGATTGGTTCAAGTTTTGTGAATTATTTAAGTTATAATTATGAGAATTGGAAAACTATTTATTTAATTGACTATTATCTTAGATGATTAAAATTGGAGAATTGACCAACCATAAATTAATTAAGTAATTAAGTACTTAGATATACTTTACAACTAATAATAATAAAATAAGTAGCTTATAGATAGAATTTACAACTGGTTAGAATTATAAATAAAAGAAGACAAGTGCGACTCAAAAACGTCACCTATTATATTAGGGAGTATATATATTTGCATCAATATTTATTCGTCTTTCCAATGTTTTTGCTTTGATTTTAATTTCTTTATATTGTTTCCATCTTATATATTTGTTTTCTTTATCATTTTTACACATATGTATACTAACTACGGTATGTTTTCGCTACGGAATTTTTTTTCCAGACAACGGTCGCCAATTCGGCACGCTTGAAATGACTATAAGAAGCCTAGCTACTAGAGATATAAGAGGTTATTAACTTATTATAGTCTTGAAAATTATCGTACCTTTGAATCTTTGATATGATCTAATCAATAGAAAATCATCACATTGGTATTTAAGAAATTCTTATGCACGTGGGATTAATTCAAGGGCCAAACATAAAAGTTAATTTCGAGCAATATTACTGCAAGAATTTGATCAACAATAATATAATAGGTTATATAATTTTGAATGTATTAGAATTCTAGCTACGCAATTACACAATATCTATTTGAGTGTGATACAAAGTCTAATTATATATGTAAAGACTCTTTTGTATTATGATCTCGACCTTACCACAATATATATATATATATATATATATATATATATATATATATATATATATATATATATATATATATATATATATATATATATATATATATATATATATATATATATATATATATATATATATATTAAGCAAAAAGTATTTCTCCAATATTTACAGTTTTTTTACAATGTCTGTTTTACAAGATATTATAATGTCATTAAAATATTGATTCAAATCAACTATAAGAAATGGATAATGTAATACAAGGCACCTTATTTTTTCCCCTACAAAAATATCGGTCAAATTGGGTAAATCATGTCAATTTTGCAGCTCTCATTTACAGGAAAATAATGGATAAGTTGAAATTTTTTTACATAACTGCTGAATGCCCATATATACTTCAATACCATTCTGATTTTAACTTCTCTTTTTTTCCTTTCCGAACATATTGGTTTCCGTAAAATAGGAAACCCCTTATCTCACACAATCAGTTTTTGCCTAGAATTCTCTTACAACTAAGCGATTCGTAAATTCTTTTCCAACACCAGCAGTAATCTAGCAAGTATGCATTGCTATTTTCATCAATTTGCAGAACCTTCCAAAGGTTCAGGAAATTTTCAAATGTCCATTATTCCCAACACGGGAGCTTCTTTGCTCCCGTTAACCAACAAATTTGACTATGTCATTCCCAGTAGTTAACACTCCCCATGTTCAGAAATCAAACAGAAGGTCTAATTATCAGCATTATTCAAGGGCTGCATTTCAAATGTTACCATTATGATATTTGCTACCATAAATCAACCATTATGAACATCAAGTAGCAATATGAATAAGAATATGAAATCCACCATATCCATATCCATATGCATCAATTTCTATTGCTAGATACATTAGTTAAAAGCAAAATAACAGAACACAATAATTGCACAAATTAAACTACGGTCACAGTATACCCATATCCATATGCATCAATTTCTATTGCTTGATACATTAGTTAAAAGCAAAATAACAGAACACATTATATAGAACGGTATACCCATACCATGAATATTCTTTGGAAAGTAATCGTTCTCACATAGATTGAGCAAAATATGGTTACATATTCGTTATAATTAAATGTTTTCAAGGCAACCATCTCGATTAAGATAAATACCAGAAAATATTACCTGGCCAGCGGCCGGGCGTGAACTTAAGTATATAAATAGAAATATAATTAAATATATGGTAATAAAAAATCTGTTGGATAATTATTGTTTTTAGAGCGATTATCTTGGATATTACTTTGTAAAAATAAATTAATTATATAAATAAAGAGATAATTAAATTAAATAGTAATAAAATATCGGTTGGATAATAATTGAATTAGTTAACAAAATAATTGATTTCATTAGCAATTATTTTAGAGCAATTTCATTGGTTATTACTTTGGTTAAATAAATTAAGTATATAAATAAAAAGATAATTAAATATATAGCAATCAAATATCAGTTAGATAATTATTGTTTTTAGAGCGATTAAATTGGTTATTACTTTGTTTAAATAAATTAAGTATATAAATAAAAAGATAATAAAATAGTAATAAAATATCAGTTGGATAATAATTGAATTAATTAATAAAATAATTGATTTCATTAGCTATTGTTTTAGAGCAATAATTTCATTGGCTATTACTTTAATTAAATAAATTAAGTATATAAATAAAAATATAATTAAATGGTAATAAAATATCAGTTGGATAATTATTGTTTTTAGAGCGATTACTTCGACTATTACTTTGGTTAAATAAATTAAGTATATAAATAAAAAAATAATTAAATAGTAATAAAATATCAGTTGGGTAATTATTGAATTTGTTAATATAAATTGACTGTAAACTATTGAATTAATTAATAAAATATGATTTTAAACTAAGAGTTTTGGCTACCGTAGAGTTATAGGGATTAAGGAGACTTTGAGATATGAGCTAGCCACTTTTGATATAATATAGTACTTCCTCCATTTTTATATAATGTACCCATTTTATTAAAATACTACACTCATATATTCAACAAATGGGTACATTATATAAAAACGGAGGATAGTACCTTTTTTTTTAATAAAACAAAATTAATTTTATAACAACATTATCCATTTGGAGTCAAACATTAGCTTCGTATTTTTGTCAATGGAATTTTGTTTTGACAAATACGAGCTACGGAATGCAAACACATAAGAATATGAGCTAATGTAAAAAGAATACGATTTTAAGAGAATCAGAAACTAGAAAATACGAGCACAAACAATGCGAGTTATTAACCTAAGAATACGAGCTAATATAAAAAGAATACGAACTATTAAGCTAAGAATACGAGCTAATGCAAAAACAATACGATCTATTAAGATAAGACAGGTTTTAAAATATGAGCACAAATGAATACGAGCTAATGAAAAAACAATACGAGCTATTAACATATTACGAGCTTTAAAATATGAGCACAAATGAATACGAATATGAGATTAAAAGGATCACGGGCTTAAATATACAAGCACATAAGAATACAGCCTAATAAGATGATAATACGGGCTAATATAAACAAAATACAAAAACACAAGCTAATTGAAACACTTCTCGAGCTAAAAACAAATAGACCCATATTTGCAATACGTTAAATTTCATGATATAATAGGCACTTAAGATTACGAGTTATAATTAAAAGAATACGAGCTAAAAAATACGAATATATAAGAAATTCGAGCTAATGTTTAAAGAATAAGAAATTAAGAGAATCAGGAACTAAAAATATGGGCATATAAGAAGGCGAGCTATTAATGTAAGAATGCGTGCTAATAGAGTTATTAAGCTAAGAATACGAGCTAATATAAAAAAAATACAAGATATTAAGATAAGAATACGAGTTAAAGTAAAAAAACATACGAGCATATTAGAGGATCAAGAACTTACTAATATGAGCATATAAGAATACGGGTTAATATAAAAATAATATGAGCCAATGTAAGAAGAATACGGGCTAATAAGATAAGAATACAAGCTATTAAGATAAAAATACGAGCTAATGTAAAAAGTATACGGGTTAATAAAATAATAATACGAGCTATTAAGATAAGAATATGTGATAAAGTAAAAAAGAATATGATATATTGTAAAACAAATACGAGTTAATATTAAAAGAATACGAGCTCCAACTATCTTCATATATTAGAAATATTGGAAAAAAAATTCTTCAAGATGATGCTCAAATGAAAAGTATAGAAGTTATTATAAAAAATATATGTGCTTAAAATATTATTTTAACAGTGATGTGCAATATGTAAGTGTCTTCCCAAGACCATTGAATTGAAAGTACATGTTTCCGTTTCTATTGGAGTTTCATGCACTTTCAACGTTCCATGTTGTTCCGATGATGATACATCTGATATTTCATTAGCCATAAAAAAACAATCATACTTAAATTATTCTCTTTTTTTTGTGAAAGGTAAGTAGTATATTTAAGACAAAAGTCAAAATTACAAAGATACTCTATATCAGATATAAGAATATACGCTATAGCTCGACCTTGTGAAGAACTGCTTCAAGAAGCAACTAATTTGCAGCACCTAGCTTATTTCAAAACAGCCATTACTACACTCATGCACTGCCATAAACATTCTGACCTAATTTCAGAACTAACAAATAGACCCCATTCATCTGAATTGCATTCCTGCGTCTGCCAGACTTGTTGACCCATTGCTCTGCTAAAAGCAGCCATAGCCATCTACTCTACTGCTCTGCCTTACCCCCTGCACTCTACTTTCCTTGTGATAAACGACTTCAAAGTCCGGCACATTCCAGATCCCTGCCTTTCATTGACTACGCAGCACCAACTGACACTGCCCATCCAGAACATACCCCTTCTGTGAAGACCTGCAACACCCTCTACTACATAACTCCTCATCTGATCACTACTAAAAAAACTATCCAACAGATAATCAGACCTGCGTAGTCCAGGAAAGGCAGGGATCTGGAATGTGCGGGACTTTAAAGTCGTTTATCACAAGGAAAGTAGAGTGCAGGGGGTAAGGCAGAGCAGTAGAGTAGATGGCTATGGCTGCTTTTGGCAAAGCAATGGGTCAGCAAGTATAAAAAAATTCTTTCAGATGATGTTCAATTGAAATGTATAGAAGTTATTATAAAAATATATGTGCTTAAAATATTATTTTGACAGTAATGCGTAATATGCAAGTGTCTTTCCAAGACCATTGAATTAGAGGTACATGTTTCCGTTTCTATTGGAGTTTGATGCACTCTCAACGTTCCATATTGTTCCGATGATGATACATCTGATATTTTATTAGCCCTAAAAAATAATCATACTTAAATTATTCTCTATATATGCCTATTATACTAAGTATTTTTAGAAGATTAACTGTTACGATAATTACTTTTGAATCCATGTCAAGATATTACCCGGGCAACGCCCGGGCATGAAATCTAGTATATATATATACTTAAAAGAGGAACTTTTCGAGCGATGTGATTGGTTCAAGTTTTGTGAATTATTTAAGTTATAATTATGAGAATTGGAAAACTATTTATTTAATTGACTATTATCTTAGATGATTAAAATTTGAGAATTGACCAACCATAAATTAATTAAGTAATTAGATATACTTTACAACTAATAATAATAAAACAAGTAGCTAATAGATAGAATTTACAACTGGTTAGAATTATAAAATAAAAGAAGACAAGTGCGACTCAAACACGTCACCTATTATTTTAGGGAGTATATATATTTGCATCAGTATTTATTCGTCTTTCCAATGTTTTTGCTTTGATTTTAATTTCTTTATATTGTTTCCATCTTATATATTTGTTTTCTTTATCATTTTTACACATATGTATACTAACTACTGTATGTTTTTGCTACGGAATTTTTTTTCAGGACAACAGTCGACAATTCGGCACGCTTGAAATGACTATAAGAAGCCTAGCTACTAGAGATATAAGAGGTTATTAACTTATTATAGTCTTGAAAATTACCGTACCTTTGAATCTTTGATATGATCTAATTAATAGAAAATCATTACATTGGTATTTAAGAAATTCTTATGCACGTGGGATTAATTCAAGAGCCAAACATAAAAGTTAATTTCGAGCAATATTACTGCAAGAATTTGATCAACAATAATATAATAGGTTATATAATTTTGAATGTATTAGAATTCTAGCTGCGCAATTACACAATATCTATTTGAGTGTGATACAAAGTCTAATTATATATGTAAAGACTCTTTTGTATTATGACCTCGACCTTACCACAATATTGTGTTTGTTATTATATTATTCCTATATATTTAAGCAAAAGGTATTTCTCCAATATTGATAACAGAAAATATTACCTGGCCAGCAGCCGGGCGTGAACTTAAGTATATAAATAAAAATATAATTAAATATATAGTAATAAAAAATCAGTTGGATAATTATTGTTTTTAGAGCGATTATCTTGGATATTACTTTGTAAAAATAAATTAATTATATAAATAAAGAGATAATTAAATTAAATAGTAATAAAATATCGGTTGGATAATAATTGAATTAGTTAACAAAATAATTGATTTCATTAGCAATTATTTTAGAGCAATTTCATTGTCTATTACTTTAATATATAGTAATGTTTTTAGAGCGATTAAATTGGTTATTACTTTGTTTAAATAAATTAAGTATATAAATAAAATAGTAATAAAATAGTAATAAAATATCGGTTGGATAATAATTGAATTAATTAATAAAATAATTGATTTCATTAACTATTGTTTTAGAGCAATAATTTCATTGGCTATTACTTTAATTAAATAAATTAAGTATATAAATAAAAAGATAATTAAATGGTAATAAAATATCAGTTGGATAATTATTGTTTTTAGAGCGATTACTTCGACTATTACTTTGCTTAAATAAATTAAGTACATAAATAAAAAAATAATTAAATAGTAATAAAATATCAGTTGGGTAATTATTGAATTATTTAATATAAATTGACTGTAAACTATTGAATTATTTAATAAAATAATTGATTTTAAACTAAGCGTTTTGGCTACCGTAGAGTTATAGGGATTAAGGAGACTTTGAGATATGAGCTAGCCACTTTCGATATAATATAGTACCTTTTTTTAATAAAAAAAAATTAATTTTATAACAACATGATCCATTTGGAGTAAAACATTAGCTTCGTATTTTTGTCAATGGAATTTTGTTTTGACAAATACGAGCTACGGAATGCAAACACAAGAGAATCAGAAACTAGAAAGTACGAGCACAAACAATGCGAATTATTAACATAAGAATACGAGCTAATATAAAAAGAATACGAACTATTAAGCTAAGAATACGAGCTAATGTAAAAACAATACGATCTATTAAGATAAGACGGACTTTAAAATATGAGCACAAATGAATACGAGCTAATGAAAAAACAATACGAGCTATTAACATATTACGAGCTTTAAAATATGAGCACAAATGAATACGAATATGAGATTAAAAGGATCACGGGCTTAAATATACAAGCACATAAGAATACAGCCTAATAAGATGATAATACGAGCTAATATAAACAAAACACAAAAACACAAGCTAATTGAAACACTTATCGAGCTAAAAATAAATTTGTTAAAATTTTATGAAGATAACGATAGTAAGCCAACGTGAACACATGATTCTTGATCATATAAATACAATGTCTTAATAATAAATCTGGTAATACGGATAATATTTGACATGTTACAATCCGTCACGAAGAAGATAATGAAGAAGATAATGAAGGATAAAATATAGGAATATAGGAGAAAAGAAAAAGAATTTATTTTGGTTTGCTTTTAAATAGGGATGTAATTAAATACTTAAATGCTAAATTATATCTACGAGCTACGGAATACAAACACATAAGAATATGAGCTAATGTAAAAAAGAATATGAGTTTAAGAGAATCACGAACTAAAAAATACGAGCACAAAATAATGCGAGTTATTAACCTAAGAATACGAGCTAATATAAAAAAGAATACGAACTATTAGGAGCTAATGTAAAAACAATACGATCTATTAAGAAAAGACGGGCTTTAAAATACGAGCACAAATGAATACGAGCTAATGAAAAAACAATACGAGCTATTAACATAAGACGAGCTTTAAAATATGAGCACAAATGAATATATACGAATATGAGATTAAAAGGATCACGGACTTAAATATACAAGCACATAAGAATACAACCTATTAATATGATAATACGAGCTAATATAAACAGAATACGAAAACACGAGCTAATTGAAACACTTCTCGAGCTAAAAAAATAGAACCAGATTTGCAATACGTCAAATTTCATGATATAATAGGCACTTAAAATTATGAGGTATAATTAAAAGAATACGAGCTACAAAATACGAATATATAAGAAATATGAGCTAATGTCAAATGAATAAGAACTTAATACGGGCACTATTAATGTAAGAATGCGAGCTAATAGAAATATTAAACTAAGAATACGAGCTAATGTAAAAAAATACGAGCTATTAAGATAACAATACGAGCTAATGTAAAAAAAACATACGAGCATATTAGAGGATCAAGAACTTACAAATACGAGCATATAAGAATACGGGTTAATACAATAAGAATATGAGTCAATGTAAGAAGCATACGGTCTAATAAGATAAGAATACGAGCTATTAAGATAAGAATACGAGCTAATGTAAAAATTATACGGGCTAATAACATAAGAATACAAGTTATTAAGATAAGAATATGAGCTAAGGTAACAAGAATATGATCTATGGTAAAAAAATACGAGTTAATATTGAAAGAATACGAGCTTCAACTATCTTCATATATTAGAAATATTGGATAAAAAATTTCTTCAAGATGATGCTCAAATAAAAAAAAGTATAAAAGTTATTATAAAAATACATGTGCTTAAAATAATATTTTGACAGTGATGCGTAATATGTAAGTGTCTTTTCGAGACCATTGAATTGGAGGTACATGTTTCCGTTTCTATTGGAGTTTCATGCACTTTTAACGTTCCATGTTGTTCCGATGATGATACATATGATATTTAATTAGCCGTAAAAACAATCATACTTAAATTATTCTTTATATATGCTTATTATACTAAGCATTTTTAGAAGATTAACTATTACGATAATTATTTTGAAACCATGTCAAGATATTACCCGGGCAACGCCCGGGTATGAAATCTAGTATATACTTAAAAGAGGAATTTTTGAAGCGGTTTCATTGGCTATTGTTTTAGAGCAATTTCATTGGCTATTACCTTGATTAAATAAATTAAGTATATAAATCAAAAGATAATTAAATAGTAATAAAATATCAATTGGATAATTATTATTTTTAGAGCGATTACTTTGGATATTACTTTAGTTAAATAAATTAAGTATATAAATAAAAGATAATTAAATAGTAATAAAATATCAGTTCGATAATGATTGAATTAATTAATAAAATAATTGATTATAAACTAAGAGTTTTGGCTAATTTGTTCTTTTCCTTCTATTATTTAATTAAAAATATAAATAGATGTATTGATAAATATAGAACTCCTAAGTCCTCATATTCCTATATAAGCCTCATTATACCTCCTCTACCATGACTGATTATATTTTTCATTCCATATTTTTCATGTTATATATGCCTACACTAATTTTAAAGCTTTGTATATTATATAGTTATTATTATTATTATATTATATATGTATGCATTATATCGATGTAGCTCTTGATTACTACTTAAGTACTCATTGTTTTGTTTTGATTTACATCTAACTAATTCTTCATGTTCCCATTGATCTTGTCATAAGGGGTGGTTAATACCCTTCACCGGAATATATGATGTATCCGTTTTTTCTATGACTTTTGGTTTATTATTGATTTACAATGATCTTAATAATATTTTTTTATATGTGGTATACAATGACCCTATAATGCGGTTTGATTTTGTTTTAGGTACAATATAATCCTGAATTAAGAGAGTCTAACACTTGTGAAATGCTTAAATATTAAAATATTAATAGTGCAGATGCAAAATTACATATATTATAGTGACCTATATTGAAGTTAATATTAGCTTAATTTGAAGAATATAGGTGTATATACCTATTCTCCATTTTGGTGTTAACAATGTAGAGTTCATATATTGATAGCTTTAAATATAGCCTCGCAAGTGCACGATAAATCGTAGCAAATAATCGAGGGTCGGTCCACAGGGAGTAGTTGTTGAGTACCTATTGTTCTACCTTTATGCTTAGCTAAGTCGAGTAAATATTGAGTTTGATTGAGATTAATGAACTAAAACTAATGACTAAAAGTAAACAAAAGTAAGGAAAACAAACTAGGTTAAGATTAAAACGAATTACTCAAATTAAGAAGGGACTAGGAGGTGATTCGACCATTTCACATGTGACTTTCCTTAATGGATACTTGTTCGGTTGTTTTGGGTAACGGGGTTGAGAGGTGACTCCTCTAATTCGTACCAAGACTCCCTCTCGGGTTCACTAGGTATCACTAGGTTTGCCTCCCCATACCCCTCTCGGGTTCATGATTTGGACTACTCCGGGTTCTAGGATTAAGACGACTAAGGTTAGCCAAACCCCAACCCCCTCTTTCCTAGGCCGAAGGATCAAAACAAGTCAAATCCCGGTCTTCCCACTTCCTCTCTCAAGGACCGCTTTCTAACCGAATATCAAGGGTTCCCAACCCAAATTCCCCCTCTCGGGTTCAATCTAGGTCGATAACTAGCCTAACTAGGGTGGTCAACTTCTAACCTAATCAATTCTCATTGATGGTCAAGGGTTAAAGGTCTACCGATTCAAAAACCCAAGTCAAACATTAAACAAGTCAAACCCCTTGATAAACCTCAACTCCTTCACCTTTTACAACCCAACACAACACCCATCTTAAGAAGTCAACATGCCTTAAGGTCAAATCACCCCCTAGAAGAGGGTCTACTCACTAATCATGTTTAGGGATTCGAGACTAAATAATAAAGGCGATCTAATGATGACAAACATGTTTTTGACAATTATAGATGCTAATAACATATGATCAAACAATTAAAACTAAATTATAAGAACAACTAGCATGTGGAAGAGAAGATATGAAAAGGGCAAAAGAAAAGAATTAAAAACAACTAAGTAGATTGAAAGAAAGATTAAGGTAAAGATTATAATACCGAAAGATCAAGAACAAGGATAATCTGAAAATAGATGAACAATTTCTTCAAGATACCAAACCCTAGAAACTTGCTTCTACTTAAAAATGCTAAGGTAAAAATGAAAGAGATCTTCTAAGCTTGTATTGTGTAGTGTGTGATACAAAATATCTCAAAAAAGGAGTATATATACAAAGGCTTAAGTGGGGGTGAAAGCCCACTTAAGAAAGACGAAAAAGGCCAGAAAACAGGCCCATCCGGTGTAGCGAACACCGGCCGTGCCCTAGCTACACCGGATGGGGGCTAGTTACACCCCCCTTCATTGCTTTGACTTGTTCTTCGTTCCTCTTGGGTGTAGCTTGGACAAGTTAGGTGTAGGAACACCTGACTGCCTGAGTTACACCTGACTTTGGTTTTCTGGTGGGTGTAGGAACACCCCACTGCCCGGGTTACACCCGACTTTGAACTAGGAACACCCGGAAAGGTTCAAAACTCGGTTTCTCGACTTGTAGGCTTCCCGAAACTTCCGTAAAGATCCCGAAACACCTATAACAACACAACGATGCTACAAAAACATAGAATTCGCATGAAAATAGCATGTAATGTTATTTAAGGATAAAAAAGGGATAAACACGGGAGAACCGATATGAAAATTGGAAAAAGTGGAGGGAAATAGTGACGAGAAATAGGTCGATAATGTAGTTATCAAATCTCCCCACACTAAACCCTTACTCGTCCTCGAGTAAGCACTAGACCAAGCCAAGAAAAAGGGCAAAAGAAGGAAACTACAAGAACAAAACAAAAACAAAAAGGAAAACTAAACAAGTAAAAGTAATACTACTAAATCAACTAGCCGCATGAGTATTAGCGCACTCAACGCCCCTTCAACTCACGTAATTGTGCTCATGAGGTAAAGCACAACTCGCAAGGCAAGTAGGGTCTTGCACAAAAATGTAATGCATCCAAATCTTAAGCACAAAAATGTGATGCATCAATCACAAAGAAATGCCACCTTCCTCATCAAGGTGGCGGTCACTACCTAGTGGAAAATCAAGCAAAGACACATATTCCTTACAAATTTTAATTTGACAAGTGACTAGGTTTACAAGGATAGCTATAAATCACCCCCTAAAATAGTGCAAGTCTAGGCTACTTTCAAGTGCATCTTCCAACTACTTTGTCAAAGGCGATCGGATGAAAATGGAAGGGAATCCCCAATGTGCTTAGAAGTGATAAATTAGATGGTCAAGACTCTTGTCAAGCAAGAGTCGTGGTTCGTTCCAAGTTCATCTAGAGGGGGTGGCAAAAGTAAAAAGAATCTTGAAGTAAAATGCTCAACTCATTTTATAAAGGTTAGGAAAACTCGAAATTTTACCTCTTATTATTTTTTTTCTTTTTTTTTTCTTTTATCTTTTTTTTTTCTTTTGCTCTCAAATGGTTCGGATAGGGCTTGTCCAACGCGTGCTAACACCCTTTGTTTTCGCCAATCGCTTATTAGGCAACCGGTTAAACTCTACATGTTAGCTTGTCGGAGGACATCCACTCTGTCTTCGGGGAGGTCGAATTCACGACCAAGCGGGAAACCAAGGTATTGGCATTCCCCCCAAAGCACATCGAAGTGTTAGCCTATGTCCAAACCAAGAGACTTAAATCAAACACACTTATTATTATTTTTTTAGAGGTTTCTTTCTCTTTTTTTTTTTTTTTTTTTTTTTTTTTTTCAAAACCAAGATTTCCAAAACCAAGATAAGTGAAATGAGCATAAAAAAAAAATCAAAAAATTTTTAGGATCTGCCATCCACTCTAGACTACCAAGGTCACCAAGACCACCTAATCGACACTCCTTAACAAAATGGGGTTGAACAAGGTGACTCACATGCAAACCTTTGACTTAGTGGCGGAAAATGTCATGAAAGATACTAGAGGGGCACTAAATAGGGTGATTTAAAACTATTCTAAATAAACAAAGTTACAAGCCGAAAGAAAATTTGTAAAGGCTTAGGTATTTTTGACATAATTTTCCCTTAGGGGTTTTTTCAAAAACAAGATTAACTAAAAGAAACTATATGCCATGAAATGCAACTACATATTCACATGTTATAATGCATATGCCACTATAAAACTAAATGTCAAAGCAAAACTAATGCAATTGTCCTACCAACACATAGGCACACAACACCAAGCTCCAAAACGGTTCCTCAAGGGAACACCCATCATCAAATAATCCCATCCTCCTCCATATATAGATAACAAAAATGAAAAGGAAGGAATAAGAAGAAAGAAGAAGAACAATTTTACCAACTTCTTCTCCGATGTATTCTTGTGTGCGACCTACGAACATGGTTAAGATAAACAAAACACAAAAATATGTACAATGCAATATTTTTGGATTTTTCAAATTTTTCAATTTTTTTGGCTTTTCTAAAATTTTCTCAATAAGAAATATATACAAAGAATATATTTCCCCTCCCCACACTAAAATCTCATCGTCCTCAATGAGACAAGTGCATGGAAGGAAAATACAAAAATAAGCAAAATATTTTTGGTTTTTCAAGTTTTTTGAAAAAGAAAAGCATGTTTTTGGTTTTTTTTTTTTGGGGCCTCCCCTTTATACTAACTATATGGACAAGTTATAAAGAGGAGGCAAGGAAAAGAAAAACAACAAAAACTAAATAAGAAAAACTAGGGAAAACTTAATTAAAGCTAAGGTTAAGAAAAACAAGTAAAACAAAATAAAATTTGGATTTAAGGAAGAAATGGGGCAATTTGGATTTTCAAATCGGGAATAATCATGGCCATCTCCAAAAGGGGTGTAATCACATCACCCGGAGAATGGCATCACCAACCTACAACTCAAGGAAAACAAAACTCATTAAACATCTTCATGAATTTCAAGGCAAAGCATCAAATGATCGAATTGTCAAGACAAAAACACCAACTTAACAACGACAAATCAAAGGCAAAGACACCAAACAAAAGGCCAACAAGCTCACACGATAGGCAAGGAAAAGACATTAGGAGAAGGAATGCAAATAACGACTATCACCGAAGCAACCTCCCCACACTAAGTCTCCACTATCTACAACACCTAGTACCCTCCCCAAACTAAGGTCTACCTCAAGAAGGAGGTGGGTAAGGGGGGTAACGAGAAGGGTCATAAGGATAGGGGTAAAACGGCCCCTCCGGATAAGGTGGGTAATGTACCGGATGGTACGGGTCAAAATCCGGAGGTGGCATGTAGGTGGGTTGGTGTGGGTTATAACCCGAAGGAGCATACCCCATGGAATTGGTGAACATGGGGTTAAGATAGTCGATTTGCATACGCCGCATTTGGTCCTCTAAATCATCTTGCCTACGAACCCCCGCCCGAATGAGCTCTTGGTTAGCCAAGCCAATGTTTTTGGCATGCAAGGCCGCTCCATGGGCGAGGTGAGCGGTGTCAAAAGCTTGTTGGGCCAAAGTCTCAATGTTTTGGGTCCTTTGATACATGTCATCCCACTGGGTTCGGAAGGTAGGGTCGTCCATGAAGCATTGGTGCCCTTGGGAGGAACTCCCGGCACCTTGGTCTTGGGTAGGGGGCTTTGGCTTTGGGGCACGAGCTTCATCCTCAGAGTCAGGGTCGGTGTGATATTGTATCACACCCTCCCCTATGGCATAGAAAGCAATGTCCCAATACCCTTGATTATCGTTGTCATCCCTAAACCGTTTCCTATACTCCCCCGAACGAAGTGGCATCCCCCAATTGGTTTGGTCAGAAATGAAAGTCCAAGCGGTGTTAGACACCACCATGGCCCTAAGGTCCGTTATGTGACAAAGGTTAAGGTTATTATCTTTAAACAACATCCTAAGATAAATCCCACTCAACAAATTACGGTCACAATAACGGGGAAGGCCCGAAAGGTCATGGTTTAGTGCACGGGCTATCATAGTCACCACTCCCCCACAAGCAATATGCCCCGGAAGGGTATCCGCAATCTTCTCAAAATGGTAGGCTAAAGCCGATGGTAAGTCAATTCTAGCATGAGTGCGGTAAAGAGCTTGGTGGAGAAGCTCAAGGGTTAGGGCGCCTACATTATAGTGGGTTTCTTTTGAGGGGAAAAGGGAGCTGGAGAGGATCCTAGCAAAATACCGGATTGCCGGGTTCCTCAAACTCCGGTTGTACTCTCTTCCCGCCACAAAAGGTGTGCGAAGACAAGTCAACTTCTTCCATAATTTCTCCCGTATATCTCTATAGCCGCCCCCCTTTGAAGGCTTATGACTCCCTTCTATCACCGTTGGTAAACCAAGTAACGCACCAAATTGGGGAATGGTTAAATTATGTCTAGTTCCCCTAAGTTGGAATGAGCAATAAGGGGTAGAAGAACTCAAGTCGGATTTCCACGTAGCGAGGAACTCGCTAGTGAGTCTGACATAGGTATACTCATTTGACTCATAAAATGCTCGGATTCCTATGGTATCACAAAGGGTCCGAACATCCTCTTCTATACCCATTTCCCTCATAGCTATCGGGTCCGCCCACCTAGTGGTTTCCCACCCCTTTTCCACCAACTTGTCAAATTTGTCTAGTTCAGATCTTTTTGGGAAACCTACTTGCCTCGCTTCATTATAAAATCTAAAAGTCGAATAGGGCACAGTAGGAATAAAAGGTGATGAAGAAGATGATGGTGGGCATACCACAGCTAGAGGCGTAGGGTTACTCCGTTGACGCTTCGACATAGCGATATTTGCCTAGAAAAACGTGAATACTCCAAAAATCTGCAAAAAGAACAATTAAATTCGGAAATTGGTAAAGTAAAGCAAATAAAACAAAATTACTTGCTCAAAAATGGTGAAACACCAACTTACCAAACCCTCCTTTAATGGTGAAATGCAAACTATGGAGAGAATAAAGAAAGTATTACCTAGAGAATGTAGATCGGGACTAGAGGAGAACGGTTGCGAAGTCGGAATCGAAAAAGATTGAGAAACGAGGGAGCAATGGGGATTAAAGGGTGTCGAAAATTTTGAAGGTTAATGGTGCTTGGAGGCTTGGGGCGTTGGAAAAAGAAGAAGAAAGAAGAAAGAAGAAAGAATTGCAAAAAGGAAGCTGAAAAAACAAGATTTGCGCGTGAAAAAGGGGGCGTCCGGTGTAGCGAACACCGGCCGCGTCCAAGCTACACCGGATACCCCTGAGTTACGCCGGATGGTTCCAAAAATCAATTTTTTTTCGAAATTCCTTCTTCATCCGGTGTAGCTACCCCCAAGTCGGGTGTAGGAACACCCGACTGCCTCTTTTACACCTAACTTCAAAATTTTCCATGGGTGTAACTCTTCCAGTCAGGTGTTCCAACACCCGACTTGGCCAAGTTACACCCGGAGGCACCCAAATACCTTTAAAAACACAATAAAACCATAAAAATTAACCCCAAGTCCAAAATTTCTCATCTTTTTCGTCCCGAATCGACTCAACCACTCCGAAAAATACCTCCGAAAATACCAAAAATCCAAAATTAGCTCCGATTCCTACAAAAAACACAAAAGACATGGGTTGCCTCCCAAGAAGCGCCTTTGTTTAACGTCGTTGGCTCGACCAAAGTCAATTAAAATGCCAAAGGGCCGAATGTTAAACAATATTCACAAAATCACCAAATCGACAAGATAAAAACATCACAAAAAGTTCAAGAAAGCCATATAGGCCGAATGTTACACAACCAAAAGAGTTTGAAATTAGATGATGAGATTTGTTTGGAAAGAGGCTACCTCCCTTGTAAATGGTGTCCCGGCTATGTAGTGCTTAAGGCGGTTACCATTTACCTTGAAAATCTCCTCTCCACTTTTGATTTCAACCGCTCCATAAGGAAAGACACGGGTCACAATAAACGGTCTCGACCACTTGGATTTCAGTTTCCCCGCAAACAATTTAAATCTCGAATTAAATAAGAGAACAAGGTCTCCTTCTTTAAACTCCCTCCGGATAATGGCCTTATCATGGAATCGCTTTGTCTTCTCTTTGTAGAGCCGAGAACTTTCGTAGGCTTCTAAACGGAACTCTTCAAGCTCGTTAATATCAAGGAGCCTCTTCTCCCCCGCACTCTTCAAATCAAAGTTCAATTGCCGAATAGCCCAATGGGCTTTATGTTCCATTTCAACCGGAAGATGGCACGACTTTCCGTACACCAATCGGTACGGTGATGCCCCGATCGGTGTTTTAAAAGCCGTGCGATAGGCCCACAATGCATCGTGAAGCTTGATGGCCCAATCTTTCCTAGATCGGCTCACCGTTTTCTCTAAGATTACTTTGAGCTCTCGGTTAGAAATTTCGGCTTGACCGTTTGCTTGGGGGTGGTAGGCTAGGCTACGCCTATGTTGCACCCCATGTCGCTTGAGAAGCGCATCCAAATTCCTCTCCTTGAAGTGACTACCTCTGTCACTTATTAAGATCCTCGGCACTCCAAACCTCGGGAAAATGATGGTTTGCAAGAGTTTAGTGACGGACTTTGCATCACAAGTCTTGGTTGGAATTGCCTCTACCCACTTGCTTACATAGTCAACCGCCACAAGGATGTATTCATTCCCATAGGAGGATGGGAAAGGACCTTGGTAGTCTATGCCCCACACATCAAAGACTTTCACCTCTAGAATGAAGTTCATTGGCATCTCGTGCCTCCTTGTTATGTTACCACTTCTTTGACATTTGTCACAATCCTTCACATGTAAGGCCACATCATGAAATAATGTTGGCCAATAAAAACCGCATTGAAGAATTCTTGAAGCGGTCTTCCTTGCACTTCCATGCCCTCCACTTGGCATACCATGACAATGGTTGATGATTGATTCGACTTCTTCATACGGTATACACCTCCGGATCATCCCATCGGCACATGACTTGTAAAGACACGGTTCTTCCCAAAAGAATTGCTTGATATCATGTAAGAACTTCTTCTTCTTGTGCGAGTCATAGTCATGTGGGATGATTCCCGAAACAAGGTAATTCACAAAGTCCGCATACCAAGGGGCTTCCACAAGTGCAAGTGCAAATAATTGGTCATCGGAAAATGAATCATCGATTGGTATAGCTTCATCCAAGCTTCCATTCTCAAGACGTGAAAGATGATCCGCTACCAAGTTCTCCGTTCCCTTCTTGTCTTTAATTTCCATGTCGAATTCTTGAAGAAGTAGAATCCACCGGATTAACCTTGGTTTGGTATCTTTCTTCAACAACAAGTGCTTGAGAGCCGAATGATCCGTGTGGACTATCACCTTAGAACCCACCAAATAAGAACGGAATTTGTTCATGGCAAATATGACCGCTAGAAGCTCTTTTTCGGTAGTGTTGTAGTTGGCTTGTGTATCATCCAAAGTTTTGCTTGCATAGTAAATGGCATGAAGCTTGCCATCCTTCTTTTGGCCAAGAACCGCGCCTACCGCCACATCACTCGCATCACACATCAACTCGAACGGCTCACCCCAAATTGGTGGTTGCATAATTGGAGCGGAGACCAAGGCTTCCTTGAGCCTATTAAAAGCAAGCAAACACTCGTTAGAGAAAACAAATGGAACATCCTTCCCAAGCAAAAGTGTCAAAGGTCGGGCAATCAAGGAGAAATCCTTGATAAACCTCCGGTAAAACCCGGCATGACCCAAAAAACTACGAATACCCTTGACACTAGTGGGAGGGGGTGATGAGCTCCATTTTGGTCGTCATTTCCTTTACATTTTCTTTGTTTTCGGTCACGATTCGACCTCGATTTGCGTGTCTTTAGGTGTTTTTACGTCCGTTGCCTCGTATATTCCTATTCGATCCAATTTTTGTAGGTATTGCGGCGTGGGCGAAGAAACGGGTGAAATCGAGCCGGATTTTGATCGATTCTTGAAGAATTGTGAAGGATTTAGCAAAGGATCCTCCCAGGGCCTTCCAGCCGGTTACCAGCCGGCAGCCGGTCGGCCGGCTGGGGGTCCTTGACATAAGATTTTGAAGATTTGTGAAAGAATTTTCCAGAACCTCAATTCAGCCTCCCAGCCGGTTCCCAGCCGGCAGCCGGTAGGCCGGGTGGGGATCATATCCCATACTTAGCCATTTTGAAGATTTTGAAGAATTACGTATGTTGGGCAGATTACTCAAAAAGGACTCCCAGCCGGTGGACAACCGGCAGCCGGTCCACCGGCTGAGGGGACCTGTAGCTCAAGAAAAGAAGAGGAAAATCAGATTGAAGAAATCAGCCTCCCAGCCGGTGCCAGACCGGCAGCCGGCCGGTCGGCTGGGAAGCAGGCTTATTTGAAGAAGTTTTTCAGAAGTCAAAATTTGGACTCTCAGCCGGTCCCAGACCGGCAGCCGGTCGACCGACTGAGAAGCCTTTCTCAGATTTTCGAGCTCTATATAAACCCGCACTTGTATCAAATTACTTATTACGCATTCTTAAGCTTATTTTGTTGGGAAAAGTGTCCTCAACAATAGTGCGATCACGTCAGTAAATACAAAGTACTGATAAATCTACAATAAGAATACTCATGGGATGATCCTTATCATATAGTCGACTGATCAACATTAATCGGTAATGATTGGCTTACTAGAGTTTAACATTACTGTCGTATGACGGTGGTGGTCAGTCGATCCCTTTAGGTCACACCTTTAGGACAACTCTCTTGATTAAGAAAACGATATGGTCGTATAAGATACGAGTCGTATCAATCCTAGTTTAATATATCGAGTTTGGTAGATATTTATAATACGATTATAAATTGTAAATTTTAGTGAATGATATGTCATTACTAAAATTAATATGTTTATGAAACATCATTTAAGAATGAATTAATTTTATATTAGAAATGTTTTAATATAAAATCTAATAATAATAATGGGATTATTATTTCATGGTAATTAAGTTTAAATTAGTTAAACTTATAATGTGCATTTTATATGTGATAAAATGAACATAATAGTATGTTTGGACCGTGTGATGGTCTATCACACTTGGACTACATTATACATTATTATCTTACATTATAATTTTATATGATAAAATTATTTTAATCTAAATGTAGGAATAATATGACATGTGGTGTTTTGGTGCCCATGCATAGGGCACCTCAACCTAACCGTCCAAATACACCCTCAAATGAGGTGTTGTGTACTCAAAAAAAAGCTCATTCTTACAATACACACTAACAAGTTTTAGAGAGATTTTTAGAGAGAAAAATTGCTCTCCTTCTTCTTGTTTTCAGCCGTGTATCACCAAGCCAATATAGAACAATTTAAATTGTTCATTCATCAAAATTATTATAAGATAATAATAGTAATAACTAGGTTGTTTGTGTGAGATTCTAGTAAAATCAAACATAAAGATTATTAGAGTGTGTCTTGGTGTTAACTCATTGGAGGTCTTCTACTTTGGGGACTAGGAGGATCATCCTTTGAAATAAGCTCAAGAACAATCAAAGAAGGAGTCTTTGATTGTGCCCATTTAGCCGAAAATTCAAACAATGTAAGGAATATTTATTCTTCAAATGTTTTGGCTATCACTTAGTTATGCATGCAATAAGATCTATGAGATTATGAGATAAAATTAGTATGACTAAATTTATTATAAGAGTTTGAGAAACCAACATATTTTAGGGTTTTTTACTGTTCCATTACTCAACACTTAGACTCAAAAACACTCTAATTTATTTTAATCTTCTTTAGATCTTTACTTAATCTTTCATTATTAGTCAACCTCTCTTGAGGATTCTCCTTGGGTTTGTTTTTAAGCAATTGTAGAGGATTTTTTGGGTTGTATTTTTGGAGGATTTGAAAGAATCCTTCAACTTGTCATCCAAGTCACTTCCTTTTCCTTAGTTAATGGTATAATCTTCTTCATCTTTACTTTGTCTTTGCATTTCCTTTAAGTTTTGCTTGTTCAATTGTTTACTCTTACTTAATCCAACATGTTTAGCATTTTCTCATCATTTGTTTACATATTTATGTTAGCCATGTGTGAGTAGTTCCCCTACTAGGGTTAGGGGTGTGCTTTGGTTTGTTGATAGCTATGAATCTTGTTTAGAGTTAGGATTTGGTTCTCTTCTTTGCTAGGTTTTCATTTGTGCATGTTATATGTTTGATGAAATGTCTCAACGACAGTTGGACATGATTCTCATTGTTGTTGGCCTTTGATGATAGTCTAGGGCTTTCATGGGCATGTATGTATGTTAGGTTGACCTTGTTTGTAGCGAAAGCTAGGATAGGGATCGACTTTAGGTGAGTCAAATCGATAGACGAGACAAACCTAGGCCTAGTATAGTGGAGACCTTAGATTCCCTTGCATGATTCGTTACCAACCTACCTTAGTACCCGCGACACCTTAGTATCTTTTTTCCATCGATTTCATCTTGACACATTTGCTTTAATTTATCTTTAGTAGTTGTTAATCAATCACAAACATATTACCCGACTCGAGCTCGAATTAGAACTTAAATATACAACTTCCCCACCGTCCTTTGGGTTCGACCCTAAATTATACTACTTAATTTGGGAGTTTATAAATTGTTTTTGGTGCCGGAATTGACGACAAAAGCCGGCCATCAGGGGGCAAAGTCTTAATGACCTCAATCTTGGCTTGATCAACTTCCAAGCCTTTACTTGACACAACATGACCTAAAACCACCCCGGATGTCACCATGAAGTGACATTTCTCCCAATTCAACACTAGACCGGTTTATTGGCACCTTTTCAAGACCTTTGACAAATTTGTTAGACACCCATCAAAAGATGTACCTACAACCGAGAAATCGTCCATAAACACTTCCATGATATCCTCCACATACTCCGAGAAAATAGCTAACATGCATCTTTGAAATGTGGCCGGCGCATTACATAGCCCAAAGGGCATGCGCCTATATGCAAATGTACCAAATTGACAAGTGAATGTGGTTTTCTCTTGGTCGTTGGGGTGGATTGGGATTTGGAAAAATCCCGAAAATCTATCAAGATAACAAAAATGAGAGTGTTGGGCAAGTCTCTCCAACATTTGATCAATAAAAGGAAGGGGGAAGTGGTCTTTCCTAGTTGCCTTATTAAGGCGCCTATAGTCGATACACATTCTCCACCCCGTTGTGACTCTTGTTGGGATCAACTCATTGTTCTCATTTGTCACTACCGTGACACCACCCTTCTTTGGTACAACATGAACCGGGCTAACCCATGCACTATCGGAAATTGGGTAAATTATGCTAGCATCATAAAGCTTCAATACCTCCTTTCTAACCACCTCCTTCATGGTGGGGTTAAGGCGGCGTTGAGTCTCTATGGATGATGAATCCTCATGCTCTAAATGGATGCGGTGAGTGCAAAAAGAGGGACTAATACCCTTGATATCATTAATGGTGTACCCAATGACATCCTTGTATTTTCTCACAACCACAAGCAATTTTTCGAGTTCAATGTCATTGAGTGCACTATTAACAATAATGGGGTAAGTGTCATTAGGACCAAGGAAAACATGTTTAAGAGTAGAAGGAAGATGTTTCAACTCCACTTGAGGAGGCGTGGATCTCTCCTCTTCTTTACCATCCTTCCTCAAGCTTTCAAATCTCTTGTTCGGCTCCTCCAAGGGAGTTGCCTCCATAGCCATGGCATACTCCCTATGGTCTTTGCAATCCTTCACTTTTCCTTCTAGGAACCCTTGCAAGCTAGCATCCCCTTCATTGGTTTTCTTGTCCACACAATCTTCAAGGACATCTACCATGTAGCATGCTTTTCCCTCCGAGGGCTCACTCATAGCTTTATCTAAAGAAAACTCCACTTTATCATCCCCAACTTGTAAAGATAGCTTCCCGTTTTTGACATCAATGAGGGCACCTCCCGTGGCAAGGCATGGGCGCCCCAAAATGATGGGAACATTTGTGTCTTCGGGCATATCCATGACATAAAAGTCACATGGGATGATTATCCTTCCAACCTTGAGTGGCACATCTTCCACAAGCCCCATTGGATATCTCACCGATCTATCCGCTAGTTGTAGAGAAACTCTTGTAGGAGAAAGCTCAAAGCCCTTCAACTTCTTGAAAATTTTTAAAGGCATGAGGCTAATACTTGCCCCCAAATCGCATAAAGCTCTCTCAACTCGGACATCACCAATTAGGCATGGGATAGAAAAACTCCCGGGGTCCTCAAGCTTGGCGGGAGCTTCATTCATGAGTATGGCACTACACTCTTTTGAAACATTCACCATTTAAAAAGTGTTCAAGGAATTCTTGTTGGACACCAAATCTTTCAAGAATTTCCCATAAGTTGGGATTTCCTTAATGGCATCAAGAAATGGAATGGTGATGTTCACATCCTTCATCATGTCCAAGAACTTCCCATACTTTTGCTCAAGTTTTGCTCTTGCCAACCTTTGTGGGAATGGAATTTGTGGCACAAAAGGCTTTACAACACTTGGCCTTGGTTCTTCAATTATCTTCTTCGGCTCATCAATTACCATTGGTGTTTCCACCACTATTTCCACAAGGTCTTCCTCCGGCTCCTTGCTAGTCTCAACAACGACCTTCTCTTGTGTGCCAACACTACTCTTTCTTTTCTTCACCGGTACCCGGTCTTCCAATTCTCTTCCGCTTCTCAAGTGAATAGAGTTCACGGTTTTCGGGTTTTCTTCGGTCTTTCCCGGAAATCTTCCGTTGGGACCTTGCATGTTACTCACTTGAGTGGCCAATTGAGAAATTTGGTTATCGGTTATTCGTTGAGAGGCTTGCATTTGACTCCGCAATTGGTTAATTGAAGTTGTTGTGTCATCTTGCCTTTAGTTGGAGTTGGTTATGAATTGGTTTTGGTTGGTCATGAGTTGCTCCATCATTGACTCAAGATTGGTTTTTGGTTGTGTTTGTTGTTGTGGAAAAGATTGTTGAAAGGATTGTTGGTTTGGTTGGGTGAATTGTTGGTTTGGTTGAAAAGGTTGGTTGTGTGTTTGGAAAGGTGGTCTTGGAGTAAGGGTTTTCCCTTGGAAACCCAGAGGTGCATTATTGAAAGTTGGATTTGGTTTTTGTGCTTGAAAATTGGGATTTTGTTGTGGTTTTGATTGGAAATTTGGATTTTGAGCATTGTTGGAATTGTATGAAAAGTTTGGGTGGTTCCTCAACCCCGGGTGGTATTGATTGGTATTGAAGGCTCTTTGGGCCGGGGTTGACTCCCACAAACCGTTTACTTGCTCCATCCCGCTTCCATCTCCTCCGATCAAGTGACACTCATTGGGTGAGTGCCCTTGATCTCCACAAAAATCACAATAATAAACTTGTTGACGGCTTGAACACGAATTGTTTGAAGTGTGGGCTTGGTTCTTGTTAACACTTAATAGAGCGACTTGTTGCTTCAATTCATCTATCAACCCTTTGACCTCAAGGTTACTCGCCGTCTCTACACTTGACTTCCCTTTTCTCTCATGCCTATCATGACTCCAATGAAAAGTTCTAGAAGCCATCTCTTCAATCAATCCCTTGGCGGTTTTGTGATCTATTTTATCTAGTGCTCCTTTTCCGGAACCCGAATCAAGGTTCATCTTCATTTCATTGTTGAGTCCTTCATAGAAATTGTTTATGAGCTCATCCTCTCCGATTCCGTGGTGTGGGCACAACCTTTGCAAAGCTTTATACCTCTCCCACGCCTCGTAAAGCGTCTCATCTTCTAATTGTGTGAAGCCTTGAAGTTCACTCTTGATCCTTGCGGTTCGTTGCGGTGGAAAGTACTTGTTGAGAAAGGCCTTTGAGACATCATCCCAAGTCTTCAATGACTCCGGTTCACAACTCTTAAGCCATTCCTTAGCACTTCCCCTCAAGGAATGCGGAAAGAGCCTTAAACGGAGAGCATCATCACTCACACCATTGGCCTTATACATCTCACAACTATCGAGAAAGTCGTTAATGTGCTCATTAGGGTTTTCAGGGGCTCCTCCACCAAATTGATTCCCTTGTACTAGTTGTAACAAAGTTGCTTTCAACTCAAAGTTGTTGGCTTGGATTGGAGGTTTAACTATGCTCGGGTTTACAACCGTTTTTGGGGCTAACCGGTCTCTCATGGCGACGGGTTCGGGTTCTACCATTGTATCTTCCTCGGGAATGTGGAAAGGGTTCTCAAAATGTGAAGGTTGAGAACTCTCTCCGAATGAGGTTACCTCCTCAATTGGGACTTCAATCAATCCCCTTCTTTTCAAGGCGTTGAGGCGTCTTGCGGTAGCTTCTATCTCAAGGTCTATATGATATTGTGGTTGGACCTTGCGAGTTCTTCTACTCATGCAACACCTACACACTCGATTCAAGGATTAGTAACAAAAAGTGACCTAGGCTAAACTAAGATTAAACAAAAAGATATAAATTCGTTACTCCCCGGCAACGGCGCCAAAAACTTGATAGCTTTAAATATAGCCTCGCAAGTGCACGATAAATCGTAGCAAATAATCGAGGGTCGGTCCACAGGGAGTAGTTGTTGAGTACCTATTGTTCTACCTTTATGCTTAGCTAAGTCGAGTAAATATTGAGTTTGATTGAGATTAAGGAACTAAAACTAATGACTAAAAGTAAACAAAAGTAAGGAAAACAAACTAGGTTAAGATTAAAACGAATTAATCAAATTAAGAAGGGACTAGGAGGTGATTCGACCATTTCACATGTGACTTTCCTTAATGGATACTTGTTCGGTTGTTTTGGGTAACGGGGTTGAGAGGTGACTCCTCTAATTCGTACCAAGACTCCCTCTCGGGTTCACTAGGTATCACTAGGTTTGCCTCCCCATACCCCTCTCGGGTTTATGATTTGGACTACTCCGGGTTCTAGAATTAAGACGACTAAGGTTGGCCAAACCCCAACCCCCTCTTTCCTAGGCCGAAGGATCAAAACAAGTCAAATCCCGGTCTTCCCACTTCCTCTCTCAAGGACTGCTTTCTAACCGAATATCAAGGGTACCCAACCCAAATTCCCCCTCTCGGGTTCAATCTAGGTCGATAACTAGCCTAACTAGGGTGGTCAACTTCTAACCTAATCAATTCTCATTGATGGTCAAGGGTTAAAGGTCTCCCGATTCAAAAACCCAAGTCAAACATTAAACAAGTCAAACCCCTTGATAAACCTCAACTCCTTCACCTTTTACAACCCAACACAACACCCATCTTAAGAAGTCAATATGCCTTAAGGTCAAATCACCCCCTAGAAGAGGGTCTACTCACTAATCATGTTTAGGGATTCGAGACTAAATAATAAAGGCGATCTAATGATGACAAACATGTTTTTGACAATTATAGATGCTAATAACATATGATCAAACAATTAAAACTAAATTATAAGAACAACTAGCATGTGGAAGAGGAGATATGAAAAGGGCAAAAGAAAAGAATTAAAAACAACTAAGTAGATTGAAAGAAAGATTAAGGTAAAGATTATAATACCGAAAGATCAAGAACAAGGATAATCTGAAAATGGATGAACAATTTCTTCAAGATACCAAACCCTAGAAACTTGCTTCTACTTAAAAATGCTAAGGTAAAAATGAAAGAGATCTTCTAAGCTTGTATTGTGTAGTGTGTGATACAAAATATCTCAAAAAAGGAGTATATATACAAAGGCTTAAGTGGGGGTGAAAGCCCACTTAAGAAAGACGAAAAAGGCCAGAAAACAGGCCCATCCGGTGTAGCGAACACCGGCCGTGCCCTAGCTACACCGGATGGGGGCTAGTTACACCCCCCTTCCTTGCTTTGACTTGTTCTTCGTTCCTCTTGGGTGTAGCTTGGACAAGTTAGGTGTAGGAACACCTGACTGCCTGAGTTACACCTGACTTTGGTATTCTGGTGGGTGTAGGAACACCCCACTGCCGGGTTACACCCGACTTTGAACTAGGAACACCCGGAAAGGTTCAAAACTCGGTTTCTCGACTTGTAGGCTTCCCGAAACTTCCGTAAAGATCCCGAAACACCTATAACAACACAACGATGCTACAAAAACATATAATTCGCATGAAAATAGCATGTAATGTTATTTAAGGATAAAAAAGGGATAAACACGGGAGAACCGATATGAAAATTGGACAAAGTGGAGGGAAATAGTGACGAGAAATAGGTCGATAATGTAGTTATCATATATCAAGGCCACCAATAAGTTTTAACAAATTTATGAGAAACGAAAAAGAAAATTCTACATTTTGAGCTATGAGAAATGAAAAAGGAATTAATTTATTAGAAGTTCATTTGATATTTCAAATATTGTTATTATACAAATTGCGTTTTTTTTTTCAGTATTATTTATCTTTTATATTTGCCCTGAGAGTTCGGGAAGGATGAAGTAGATTACATTATGAATTACAAACTCTATGCTATGATTAAAGACTTCAAGATGTCTCCGTTTATTTTTACCAACACTAATTTCCAGTTAGGTGTCATGTATATTTTACATATATTAGATCTTTAGCGAAATTCAAACTCTATATGCAATTGTAGTCTATGGAAATATTTAGTTTTTATCTACTCTGTGGAGGTTACGCTGAGGATATATGCTTTTTGGAAAATCAAGATTAAACTATATATGATCGAGGTTATAGGGATTAAGGATAATTTTAGATATGAGTTGGCTACTTTTGATATAGATATGATAAGACTTTGACCCTTTAAATGCTAAGTTTAGTTTCCGTAGAATTCAATGTACGCCATCTGATTCTATATAACTGTCATGCGCCAATATTTTTAATATGAAATTTTTCGTAGACGACTTATCGCATTTCCTAATAATTCCCCTATTCATGTCATGGATGGATCAATCCCCTCTCCTTCGAGTAAAAATAATAATATGCAAATACATATATATCCAAATTTATAAAATAAATAAAGGAAAGAGGGTACATGGAGCAAAGACAAGGCCTTTGAATGACAAATAGAGAAATAAGAGGCTTATAAATGGTGCATGGATGAATGAGGAACCATCAAACAGAGGAAGGAAAAAGATGTCGATCAGCATAGGGAGGAGAGAACTTTGTTGATCTACGCAAGTCATTAAAGAGTTATTAAATGGAACGATACATAGAAGATTAGCATGGCCCCTGCGCAAGGATGACACGCATAAATCGAGAAATGGTCCAAATTTTTTTATCAAAAAAAAAAAAGAATATCATGAGAGTACTAAAGTAGAGCAGTTAATCAAAGAGCTTATCTAAGAGTAGCTTTGTAGATATGTATGTACTAATATTATGAGAGTACTAATCAAATTAAATTAAAGAGTACTGAAGTAGAAGGTTGATAAAAAAAGCTTATCAAAACTAAATATCATAATTGGCGGATCTTGGAATGAAATAATAAGGAGGAACGAGATCTAATCTATTGATTTCTGAGTGATTATTTAAGACTCGATCATTAAGTTCAGGGGACGACTAATAATTTGAAATTGTATTATGAAAAACCAGCAGGGACCGAACCCTCATCCATGATAACTAAGGTTTTCACTAATTCATGAGAGTACTAATTTAAGAGCACCTATCAAAGAGCTTACCTATGTTAAAAAAGATATACAAGATCGTGAAAGAGTACTAAAAAGATACGGAGTATAAGAATACTAACACACATAAAGACAATATATGAGTGAGTTTATACTTGGTACTACGTACTTCATATGCGGTAATCAAAGTAATAAAATTATGATTCCAAGTTTTATAAGCACATAAGATAAATATTTAGTAATGACTACTCATTCATTTAAATATGTATCATAATTTATAAGTTAGAGAATATTATTTTATTTAAATTAACATGATTACAAACTAGAATTGTAGTTAAAATCCTACTTATAAAAATGTTTATCTTTGAATAAAATATAGTTCATGAAGAATATATAAAAGGTAAATAAGTGATTTAGACATAGTAAATTATATGCCCCATAGTTTTAGGGAGGTTTTAATCGTGCCAATTTCGTAATGTATAATTTGAAAGAGGATAATAACATTAATCGCACAAAGCGACCAAAGGACAAGTAAATATTTGCTCTACAAAAAACCTTTTAACCATCTTATAGATTCATGCAAGTTAACCTGAAAAAACGAGTCAGCTAACTCAGATTCAAATCGAGTTGGGTTCTCTTTGAGTTATATTATTTCAAGTCGTTAATTATGGGTTAGCAAGTATTTGGATCAAATTGGGTCGGCCTTGTCATATTAGGTTCTATTATTATCAAATTTTTTTTGGGAAAATGGTCAGTGTGCAAAATAAACATTTGGATCGAATCATATTAATTTAGGACAATTCGAATTATGGGTTATGTTATTCAGCTTCTCAGTGTGGTTGTCGAGTTATTCAGATCGAGGTAATTGTGTGAGATCTACGTAAAAGCCACTATTACGGTCTTACCTGGGCAACGCCCGGGCTTGAAACCTAGTATATACTTAAAAGAGGAACTTTTCGAGCGATTTTATTGGTTATTGTTTTAGAGCAATTTTATTGGCTATTATTTTGGTTAAATAAATGAAGAATATAAATAAGAATATAATTAAATAGTAATAAAATATCAGTTGGATAATTATTATTCTTAGAGCGATTACATTGGATATTACTTTGGTTAAATAAATTAATTATATAAATAAAAAGATAACTAAATAGTAATAAAATATCGGTTGGATAATTATTGAATTAGTTAACAAAACAATTGATTCCATTGACTATGGTTTTAAAGCAATTTCATTGGCTATTACTTTGGTTAAATAAATTAAGTATATAAATAAAAAGATAATCAAATAATAATAAAATATCAGTTAGATAATTATTATTTTTAGAGCGATTACATTGGCTATTACTTTGTTTAAATAAATTAAGTAAAAAGATAATTAAATAGTAATAAAATATCAGTTGGGTAATTATTGAATTAGTTAATAAAATAATTGATTGTAAATTAAGAGTTTGGGCTACCGTGGAGTCATAGTATAATTTGTTGTTTCCCTTCTCTTATTTAATTAAAATCCTAAATAGATGTATTGATGAATATATTAAGTACTTAAGTTTACGAGGTATAATTAAAAACAATACGAGTTACCGAATACAAACACATAAGAATATGAGCTAATGTAAAAAAGAATACGAGTTTAAGAGAATCACGAACTAAAAAATACGAGCACAACACAATGCGAGTTATTAACCTAAGAATACGAGCTAATATAAAAAGAATACGAACTATTAGGCTAAGAATACGGGCTAATGTAAAAACAATACGATCTATTAAGATAAGACGGGCTTTAAAATACGAGCACAAATGAATACGAGCTAATGAAAAAACAATACGAGCTATTATCATAAGGCAGGCTTTAAAATATGAGCACAAATGAATACAAAAATGAGATTAAAAGGATCACGGACTTAAATATACAAGCACATAAGAATATAGCCTGTTAAAATGATAATGCGAGCTAATATAAACAGAATACGAAAACACGAGCTAATTGAAACACTTCTCAAGCTAAAAAAATAGAACCGGAGTTGCAATACGTCAAATTTCCTGATATAATAGACACTTAAGATTACGAAGTATAATTAAAAGAATACGAGTTACAAAATACGAATATATAAGAAATACGAGCAAATGTAAAAGGAATGAGAACCTAAGAGAATCCGGAATTAAAAAATACGGGCACGTAAGAAGGCGAGCTATTAATGTAAGAATGCGAGCTAATAGAGATATTAAGCTAAGAATACGAGCTAATGTAAAAAAATACGAGCTATTAAGATAAAAATACGAGCTAATGTAAAAAACAAACGAGCATATTAGAGGATCAAGAACTTACAAATACGAGCATATAAGAATACGGGTTAATATAAAAAGAATATGAGCCAACGTAAGAAGAATACAGGCTAATAAGATAAGAATACGAGCTATTAAGATAAAAATACAAGCTATTGTAAAAAGTATACGAGCTAATAAGATAAGAATACGAGCTATTAAGATAAGAATATGAGTTAAAATAAAAAGAATATGATCTAATGTAAAAAAAAAAATACGAGTTAATATTAAAAGAATACGAGCTTCAACTATCTTCAACTATTAGAAATATTGGATAAAAAATTTCTTCAAGATGATGCTCAAATGAAAAGTATAGAAGTTATTATAAAAATATATGTGCTTAAAATATTATTTTGACAGTGATGCGTAATATGTAAGTGTCTTTCCAAGGCCATTGAATTGGAGTTACATGTTTCTGTTTTCATTGGAGTTTCATGCACTTTCAATATTCCATGTTGTTCACTTGTTCCGATGATGATACATTTGATATTTCATTAGTATTTTTAGACGATTAACTGTTACGATAATTAGTTTGAAACCATGTCAAGATATTACCCGGGCAACGCCCGGGCATGAATTCTAGTAATATGTATACAAAAACGGAGGGAGTATATTATTTTTATTTTTTGTTCTTATTTATTGAAATTTCACTTTGCTTATAAATAATTAAGTCATGTATAACGCTTGAACCTATATAGACTACATAGTTCATATCAAACTCAATTTCCTAATTCTAACCGACTCATGTTATGAAAAATAATTAATTTTAAATAGAAATAAATAATACTCATGTTATTTGTTGGAGTAGTGTTTAATTTTATGAAAAAGAATGAACTTTAAATAGAAATAAAATTTATCGGAGTACGGGAGTAGTGTTATTTATATTGAAGATTTTAATATTGTTCGATATTTCAATGTTAAGAATAAAAAATACTAAAACAATATACTCGCCATTTTTGTATATATTTGATTTGTACAACACCAAAGGTAACACTTAGTATAAATGGACACATCACACCAAAAGTAATATTTCTTATTTGACTCACAAAATTAAAGAAGTTATTCGTATACTCATTTGATATTTACACAAAATGTCATTACACATATTACTTTTATGAGTTATACGTTACACTATTTTTTTCTCTCTTTACCCTGTTTTTTCCACATTTTCTTAAATACTCCATTTTTTCATACGTTATCTTTGGTGTGGTACGGAGGGAGTATGACTTTAGTTTTTACAAAAATATAGTAATCCAAAAATTATTAAATGATGTAATTTAATTAAATTTCTTATAAAAAACTTTGATATGAGTATATTTTTAATGATATTTTTCCTTATACATATTTATTAAGAGATCTTGAAGAGAAAAGAAAAAAAATAAGTGCATATTAGCAATATAATGAGTACGTATATATGTATAATGATAGTTTGAAATACTTGTTGGATACTAACATAGCACGGGAGGAGCTACTGTAAAGATAAAAGATCATTGACTGCAAGTTAAACACTATAAGGCCGTAATTTTTGGCTTTTACTGTATGAAAACTCGTTTAGGTTCTTATTATCAAATCTTATGTACTCTCAAAGTCTCTAATTGATTTCAAGTTAAACATTTTATGCCAAATCTGAAGTAGTAAGTCTTGCTTACGACGGGTCACCATTTGTGACGGATATTTTGTGAGATAAAATGGATACAAAATGAGTTAGTGGAGAAAGGGGACCACATGAATAGTGTTTGAGAGAGAAAAAAAATGGGTATTTTATGAGAGAAAATGGTATCCGTCACAAGTTTGCGACGGATAGTGCCGTTGCAAATAAGAATTTGTGAATCTGAAGACAATTAAGCCTTTTTCTTTTGAACTTAATTTCAGCTCATTTCAATTCAATTCAATTTAGCTTCATTAAGTTCAGTTCGATGAGTTTAGTTCAACTCTTCACTTCACAAATTAACTCTTATTTCAGATAAATTCAGCTCAATTAAGTTCATAATAGTTCAGTTAAACTCCAATAAGTTCAGTTCAAATATTTTCAGTTCAAAAGAACAACGTCGTATAAATTCTCGTGATTTATATCCAAAAGTCAATTAAAATAAAACTCTAAATTTTGGATTATGAAATTGATGAAAAACATGATTTTTTTGTACGCGGACCACTATTCACGATTGAATATTCTCGATTGAATGAGTATAAGAATCTATGAATTACGATAGTTACGTATTTAACAAATATACGAAAAATATCAACCCGAAAGAAATATACAAAATTTTATTCGTAGTATTAGTGTTGTAGTAATATTCCATGCCTTTTTTTTACTTTATTCAGTGTTCGACAAAAGTGATATTTCGATCCAATAATTGAACTATAACGGTATTAGTTTAGTAGTAAAAGTGTGATTCGTTATATATAACCCTTTAATAGTTTAGTAAGTCTTGCTTGCGACGGGTCACCATTTGTGACGGATATTTTTATAATTTCTGAAATAATTTTTTTATATTTACTCATAATTTTACGTTAAAAAGATTAGTTCTTGTGTTTCAAGCTTATTGAAACTCTAGTACTTTCGTATTTGGTTATTTGGTTTTATTATGAAACTCTAATACTCATACAAATAAAACTTATTATAAGCTACTTGTATATATTTGTCACTTACGTACCCTAGCTAACCGGTGCTACAAAGAAAGCGGGGTTGTTGATTTCGTGTTCTCGAACATCTAGATATTTAAACCACGCATTATTATTATAATAATATTTAGTGAAAATTGATAATAACCACCTAGTATTTACGGTATTTTACAAATTATCACCCTGTATTTCATTTATTACAAATAACCACCTATATTATGGTGTATATATCCGAAATCACACCGTATTTCACTACCGTTCATATTTCTACTTATTTCTCGACTCGGTTAATAATTAAACTAACAAATTAATTTAATTAACTCTCTAAATAATACCCCAAACAAATAAATATTAACTCTTATGATAATAAAACCCCTCAATTACGTTGCACCCATCTTATGTTAAACATGAAAACCCAAAGTTAAGAACGTCTCTTCATGATCTTCAATTTGTTGCCTTAATTTCTTCTACATTATCATTCATCACTATGCAAGCTCAAGCTCATCATCAAGTTCATCATCAATCATATATATCTTCATTCTAAAAGGTACCGATTTTTTTATGCTTTAATCGCTCAAAATTCTGGGTTATAAAAACCCTATTTAAGTAATTAGGAATCTTTATGATGGGATACACTTTTAATCTCTATAATGACTGTTACAAGCTTAAGCATATATATACATGTTTCAGATTAACCCCGAATTAAGCGGCAGATACAATCAGACATGGTTTCAAAAGGTTTTTGTTGATTCTGTCGAATTAAGTAGCAGGCCTAGCAGCATTATGTTTGAGATTGGAGAAATTTGTTGTTTTTTCAGAAATAATATAAACACAAAAATTACTAATTACTAAAATCAGGTTTTATTAACACAGAATTAATGTACGATCAAAGCTTTAAAAAATCGCCACCTTCTAGAACGAAAACGGAGATGTATATGATTGATGATGAACTTGATGATGGGCTTGCATAACGATCGATGATGTAGAAGCAAATCAAGCTATTAAGGCTACAAATTGATGAACAATGATGGAGTTGTTCTTTATTTGGGGTTTTGATGTTCAATCGTGAATTTGGGTGCAGGAATCTTATTTTTGATAAGAGTCGGTATTTGATTGGGTATTGATGAGAGGGTTACTTGAATTAATTTTTTAGTTTAGTTATTAATCGAGTCGAGAAATAAGTAAAAATATAAACGGGAGTGAAATACGGTGTGAGTTCGGATATATACACCTTAAAGTAGGTGGTATTTTATAATAAATGAAATACAGGGTGTTAATTTGTAAAATACAGTAAATACTAGGTGGTTATTGACAATTTTCACTAATATTTAAAAGTCAATCGGGAAAATTTTACTTGAGTTAGAGCGCAATCGGGCTCACTAATTAATTCAACACGACAACCAAACTTTAATTTTATGTGCATAATATTGCTAGCTAAATTTGCATATGTGATCAACATCTTTTCTCCTCCACGGGTTCAAAGATCCACGGCTCCGATGTAATTGGCAAGGAATACCCTTCTTTCTGCTAAACAAAATGTATTGAACTGTCAGAATCACCGATGAGCCAAACTTCTTTTAAAGCAAATCTCTGAAAGTCTGTCTTTTTTTAATGAATGCTCTAGGCGAAAAAGACGATATCTGGCGATAAAGTCCCGGCCACGCCAACATTGGAAGCAACACTACAAAAAAAATGCTGCCTTTGCGACGGAAAATTTGCGACGGATAGAAAAGCCGTCGCAAACTTGGGTTTGGGACGGATTTTGCGACGGATTCTTTTTTGCGACGGAATTTGCGACGGACCTAAATTTCCCAGACCCGCGAAGTGAAAGTCAAATGGCGGGAAAGTTTGCGACGGAAAATCCGTCGCAAATATTGACTTTTGCGACGGAATTTCCGTCGCAAACAAATTGACCAGACTTGACCAAATTCTGGTCAAGGTCAAACTTTGACCATATTTGCGACGGAATTTCCGTCGCAAAAGTCAAAATTTGCAACGTAATTTCCGTCGCAAATCTGGTCAAAGTTTGACCTTGACCAGATTTGCGACGGAAATTCCGTCGCAAATTTCCGTCGCAAAGTTATATTATACAGACCCCGCGGGTCTTATTTTTCCCCAAATCGATTTCATAAATTAAAACCTAAAACCCTAAAGGCGATTTGCGACACCACCACCCTACCACGCCCCCACCCTAACACGCCGCCGCCGCCGCCGCCGCAACCGCCGGCACCTCCTCCTTCTTCCTCCTTCCTCCTTCCTCCTTCCTTCCTCCTCCTTCCTCCTCCTTCCTCTCCTTCTCCTTTCTTCTCCCTTCCACCTGCCACCTCACCGCCACCACCACCTCACCGCCGCCACCTTGCCGCCGCCACTTCTTTCTTCCTTCTCCATTTCTCCTTATGTATGTATACTAACTTTCGTTATTTATATACCGTCTTAATTAGTTATGTTTAATCCGTCGCAAAATTCCGTCGCAAATTCCGTATTATTGTTTTTTATTGTTATTAGGAATAGTTAGTTTAGTTTAATTGTTATTTGATTAGTTTAGTTAGTATTGTTAGGTGGTTAGTGATATTAGGTTAGTAGCTAATTTCGTCCCAAATCCGTCGCATATTGTTGTTAAGATGTTTAGGACGATTGATTTTTGATATAAAATTTGCATTGTTGTTGATTGTTAGTGTTGTTGATTTGTTTAGAATATTCTTGAATAGTACCCGTTCAATAATTACACATTAGGTGTAATTGTTGAATAGTCCCCGTTTTGGGACTGTCTTTGAATCTTTCATGTCATTTAGGTAGTAAACACTCTTATATTTTCTTGATTGTAATGAAACAAAAATTGGGCAACACTTCCTTATTGTTCTCCAAATACATTCTATATAATGTATTTGGAGAACAATAGGGAAGTGCTGCCCAATTTTTGTCTCATTACAATCAAGAAAATATAAGAGTGTTTACTAATGGTATGAAAGATTCAAAGATGGGTTTAGGCTGGAGAGATAAGGACCCCAGACCAATATATGTAAATTGTTTTTTTTTGCAGGTTGGTGTTGGTGTTGGTGTTGGTGTTGGTGTATGTTGGTGTTGGTGTTGGTGTTGGTAGTTGTAGTTGTTGTTGTTGTTGTTGTTAGTTGTTGTTATATATATGTAGTTGTTATTTAATTGTTGTTGTTAATTAATTGTTGTTGTTGTTGTTAATAAGTTGTTAACTAGTTTTTGTTGTTAGTTGTTGTTATATATATATGTAGTTGTTGTTATTTAATTGTTGTTGTTAATTAGTTGTTGTTATTGTTTGTTAAAATATGTAGATTTACTATGAAGAGATTAAAAAGAAAATGGATGTATGAAAGGTTGGATTCTAGGAAAAAAATAAGGCAGGATTTCGTAATTGGTGTTAATGAATTCATTAACTATGTTAAGCAACAAGACGAATACGTTAGGAATAGAGAAATTAGGTGTCCATGTTCTAAGTGTAAGAATACAAAGTATTTAGTTGAGCAAGAAGTACGGAAACACCTTGGTTTGAGAGGGTTTTGTGATAATTACTACGATTGGGTGTGTCACGGAGAGAAATTCTCCGTTGAGGAAGAGGGAAGCTCATCAATGCACTCCGACAATCCTTATAGAGATATGGTAGAAGATGCGTTACGCGATAGCATTGATCAAATTAGGGAAGATGCCGTATGGCTTAATGTCAATGAAATTATTGTAGATGCCGTATGGCTTAATGTCAATGAAATTATCTTATTAATCTTATTATTCAAGTTTTTAATTACGTAAAGCATTTCTTTCTAATTGTTGCTATATTAGTTTGATAATTATATGCCGGGCGGAAGACGACGAGGTGGTGGTAGTCGTCAGCCTGAGGGAGGACGATCGGGAGCTAATGATGATGAGGACGAGATTGTTCCACCTGAGCCTCAGCCGCCTACACATCGAATACACCTCGATCCGACTGATTACGAAGGCGCCAAGTGGTAAGTATCTTATTTGTTTACGGATAATTGATTATATATATGTATATATTGATTATAATATGATTACTTGTTGACTATTTTATTTTCACATTTAACTCTTTTTCAGGTTCAGTCACAAAGACGTTTCTAATCTTATAACACAGACCATTATTTGCAACTACAAGGAGTATGCGCCCAACTGGTCAGAAGCGTCGGATGCCATTAAGGAAGAGTGGTGGAATTGGTTTGAGGTATTTATTAACTGTTTACTACCTATTTCCGTTTTATTATTTATTACCTATTTAATGTTTCATATTTATTTAACTATTTTTTTTTTTGAAACAGAAAAAAGTTACCTTTCACCCTCGTGATAGAGCAGCGGTTAGGTCGGCGTGGGAAGACATGATGAAAGACCGCCTTCGCAAAAGAATCCACTACGCTATGAAGAAAACAACGGAGCAAAGGCCGCAGTGGATACCGGCCGATATTTTCGAACAACTAAAGGGAAGAAAGGACGATCCAAAATTCCAAGAGAAATCCGACAAAAACAAGACCAATCGGATGTCGGGAAGTACCGAAAAAGGCAAGGCCTTAGGTACTCACATTATGGGTCGTAAAAACACCCTACAGATGATGGATGAAATGGTAATTTCTTAGTTTTTAATTCACTTTTTCTTGTCTTTAATAATTTTCACCCTTTGACAATCTTGAATGTTTTTTTTAACAAGTGCCGTTGGATTTAAATTGCAGGCTGGAGAAGATGGGAGGGATGTACCATCCGCCTTGAAGTTGCTGGAGAAGACGAAGAAGCATGCCAAGAAGGGATGGCTATCAACGAAACCCAAAGCACTCTTTGTAAGTTAACAAAAACTTTTCTTTATGTTTTAGTAATTTGGTTTACTAATTAATTAACGTATACTAATCACATTTTATTTTTGTTTTGTAGGAAAAAGTTTTTTCAAGAAAGTCGAAAATGATAAGTGAAGGGATCCCGGAGCAAGATATCGACGACAACGAGATCTACTTCGAAGAACACGGCGGTTTCAACAAGAAAGGGTTGATACTCGGTATGGGAAATGCAGCCCCAGTCATTTACGAGCGTCGTCGTCACTCAAGTGCTGGGACCCAATCATCATACACCCCAGGTTTGTATTTTATAGTTTATTAAAAATTAAGACTAACCAATTATTTAACCGTTTATTAAATGAATATAATATCATGTTTGACTATTCATTGCAGGTATCGTCGGCAGAGTTCTTCGAGAGAATGCTCAGCTAAGAGAACGTGATCTCGAGACATCCCAAAGGCAGAAGGCAATTGAAGAATACTTAAGTCAACAGGGGGCGGAGTTCACTACTCAGAGCTGCAACCCGGGAGGCTTTTCTCAGCCGAGACGCGACTTCGACGATGATGGCGGCGACAATGCTAGGGCGGCCACTCATTTCGCCACCCCACAGCCCACCGACACGACCGTTAGATAGGTTTTATTAGGTTGTTTAGTTGATATACCGCGGATTATGTTTAGTTTTTAGTTGGATGATCATTTGTACAACCTTCATTTTAGTTATGAAAAGACGTTTTAAAAACCTTGTCTCCGACAAGTTTTTTGTTGCTGGGTTGTTTTTCTGAAATTGCAGGTTTACAGATCATGCAAAAGGGAAAAAATGAATCATTTCAATGGAAATGGGGAGCTGGAAAAACGGCTGAAACCCGAAAATCATACAGGAATTTGCGACGGAAATGTCTCAATTTGTGACGGAATTCCGTCGCAAACCTTGACTAGAAGTCAAAGTCAGTCCAGATTTGCGACGGAAATTCCGTCGCAAATAGTCCCTTTGCGACGGAAATTCCGTCGCAAAAGGGACTATTTGCCGGAAATTCCGTCGCAAATCTGGACTGACTTTGACTTCTGGTCAAGGTCAGTCCGTCGCAAAATAAGGTCAATCCGTCGCAAAAGTGTTGCGACGGAAAAATCCGTCGCAAATAAACTTTTTGCGACAAAAATATGGGACAGATGCAGTCCGTCGCAAATCCGTCGCAAAAACATCATTTGCGACGGATTTCACCCTTTTTGCGACGGACAATTCCGTCGCAAAGAGCGCATTGTTTTGTAGTGCAAGAGCCGTGAAGTCTCCCTTTCTTAAGTCTTACAATTTCATTGTCCTATTATCAGGGACCTCAACCGAATTCTTGAAATTGAATCTCTCAAATCCTTTTGACAATACCGAGATTGTCCAAATAATTGATATCGTTTAGGAGTCGAAACTTGTATTATCCTCACTCAACCTTACTATGCAAGCATATAATTTCTGGAACATAGCTAAGGCCTTTCCGACTACGCAACACAAGGACAGGAATGAAATACTCGACCAAGTGGGAGAGGAGCAGTTCAAGCAAACCTTCCTACAGGCATACCGCTTTTTTAAGTTTACCGGGAATGAGAGCATATTCCTCTCCTATAAAACTCAAGGTTTGTCGGACTAAGCATATCAAGAGATTAATCTCGCTCGGACAATATTAGTGCAACCCGAACTATAATATACTCTGTATACACCTGCAATTCAAGATAAGACAAACGTATTAAATTGAAGCGATTGATAACGGAACAATGTGTATTCACGTCTCGTAACCAAACATAGAGAATAACATGAATAAAACAATAATACAATGTAGCATGATAAATTAAAAATAGTAAGCACCCCGATAACAAATAACGATATTATTATTCTATATGATACAATAGCTATAAATAAAACGACAATAAAAGTATATGATACTGCCTAACTTAATATAACTATAACTAATAATAATGATATGCAACAACAACAGCGCAAGGTATATATAATGACATAATTATAATAACATTGGATTACAAATTGGAGTTTCAATTCAATTGTAACTCTAACACGATATAATTATCTTTTAAGATTATTTTAAAATTCTGATGGTAGTTTACGGAACATGGACAAATCTCTAATTTGATTATTTTTTATTTATACACATAATTTATTTACTAAAATAATAGCCAATGAAATCACATCAAATAAGTAGCCAATGAAATCGCTTGAAAAGTTCCTCTTTTAAGTATATATATATATATATATATATATATATATATATATATATATATATATATATATATATATATATATATATATATATATATATATATATATATATATATATATATATATATATATATATATATATATATATAGAATTAGGATCCTATGAGAACCACCAACATAATGAGAACCTTGAGAACTCTACCTTAGTGACTTAATCAAAAAAAATTAATGACATATTTGGATTCGTCATAGAATTTTATGACTAGAAAACATATTTCTTGGTCGAGAAAAAATATATTAGTGTCGGAAATCGAGGCGAGATACATTTTATTAATTTTCATGCACGTACTACTGTTTTTTTATGTATCTAACATTTTTCATGCACCTATAACTCTTTTTCATGCACCTAGAGCATGTTATTTCATGCACCTAGTAATCATTTTCATGCATGTAAAAATTTTCATGCACGTAGAAGGTTTTTTCGTGCATCTATAGCCATTTTAGTATACCTAATTGTATTTTTGTACATTAAGTATATATTTTGTTAATAAAATCAATAAATTTTGTTTTATGATAGTAAAGAATGTGTGTGAACATTGTTGTTAAACTCCCGATCCGGATCGTAGGATCTTACGATTCTACGATTCAGAAAGTGGTGACCGATCCCGATCCTAGGTAGGATCTTAATTTTGTAAGATCTTACGATTCAACTTGCGTCAATTTTTTTGACAGTAGAATCTTAACCCGATCCCACGATCCTACGAATATATAATTCGATCCTACATTATTAACATTTAATTTTTTTGATTTACTAAAATTTTATATATGACTTTTAAGATAGACATCTACTATAAACGAGAACAATTAGAGTAGGCACATGCTAAGATAAAAGTGTTTTCATATTTAAGCACAAGATTTTAACATAGCTTGATTGCACAATTATGTATTTTAGTTAACTTGTAGGATCTTACGATTCTACGATCCGGTTCTAACGATTCGATCCTAGGAAGCTCATCGATCCAAAGTAGGATCCCGATCCTAACAACATTGTGTGTGAATAAACTAAACTAATGGTAAATGATCCAATAAAACTTTCGAAACAAGATTAGGTGGAAATTTAGTGAAGGTTCACATGGTTCTCATTATAGTAGTGGTTCTCACCGGATCTTGACCATATATATATATATATATATATATATAGAGGCCGGATCACGTGAGGCCGCCTCTTACGGTGAGGCCACCGAACGTCACGCATCCACAACCTATTTGGGCCAAATTCACGTTTGATGCCAACTTCCCTTGCGAATTTGCCATTGGGCTGAAAATTAGGGTCAACCATTGGGCCAAAAAACTTTCTCTCACTAAAAATAATAAAAACATAATTAAACCAAACCCAAATACACTCTCTCTCTTCCGATTGTTCAACGCAAAATCGATTTGTCCTCCGATTGTTCGTAAATTCCATCAAAGCAACATACAAATTCAATTCAATTGATTTTGGAAGAAGATTAAGACTAATTTTCAGGTAATTTGATAATTTGATTCGTCGAATTTTCAACGATTGTTCGAATTTCATGCGATTGTTCGAATTTGATCAATTTTTCTCACGATTTTCTTTACATCTCGAGTTCATACTACTTATGACATTATTTTGCAGCTCTAATAGCAATGGAGAATCTAGATATCACCACGGTTGATGATAATATTACTATTGAATCAGGTATGTCGTTTTTTGTCGTTTACATTATTGTTTTCTGATTCAATTTCTGCTAAATTTTGTTGAATATATGGATCGCTTTTTGTATTTCGTGAATGTAGGACCTTATTTTGTGAATGTAGGACCTATTGAAGTTTATGACTATTGTATTGTGATTATAAAAAGGCTGAAACTAGGGGCCTATTTTGTGAATATAAGACTTAATTCAAGTTTATGAATATTGTGAAACTAGAAGCTTAAACTATGAAACTATAAGCTTACATTGTGAAACCTGATTAAAAAAGGTTGATTTAGTTTAGCTTTCTTATATTGTGAATCCTAGGCAAAATAAACTGTGAAACTAGAAGCTGATATTGTGAAACCATGCTTATTAAAAAGTCAAATTTTGTTTAGTCTTTTTATATTGTGAAACTAAATGCTTAATTTGTGAAACTAGATGCTTAATTTGTGAAACTAGAGGCTTAATCTGTGAAACTAGATGCTTAATCTGTGAAACTAGAAACTTACATTGTGAAACCTGATAAAAAAAGGCTGATTTAGTTTATATGTTTTGACTTTATATAGGTACTGATTCCATTGTCAACACCAACGGAGAGGTTTCTACAATTTTAACAGCACAATCCACACCTACAGTACAGGTTGGTACGCCTATTACTTTGGTGAATCACACACCGGGTGGTAGTGACGAATGGATTGTCAGAGTTGCAGAAGATATTACACCTACTGTTGGGAAGTTATTTTTAAATCTAGAGTCGGCAATGACGTTCTATCAAGTGTATGCTACTGCTTGTGGGTTTGAAGCTAGGAAATCTACAACGAAGAGGTTTCGTGATGGTAATATTCGAACTAAAGCCATGGTTTGTAATCGTGAAGGCCATAATAAGAGGAAAGGAAAACCTTTTGAAACTGTTGCAAGTGAAACTGGTTCTGAAACTGGTTCAAATATTGGAAAAAGTGCAAAACCAAAAACTGGTGTGAAGGGAACTGAAGGAGATGAGGCTGAAAGTTCAAATAAGCAAGCATTTACAAGAACAACCAAAATTAGAAGGTGGGGTTGTCGTGCAATGGTCAAATACAAGTTCCATTATAACAAGTACATCGTTGAACAATTTCATGAGGGTCACAATCACCCAGTGACCTTTGTAAAGAATAGGGAATTTGATAAACTTGCAGCAAATATGAATGAATTTCATAAGCAAATGATTGTCCAGAATTCAAGAGTTAATGTTGGGGCTAGCTTAACATACCAGCTATGCAAAGAGCAAGTCGAAGGGTTCGAAAATGTGGGGGCTTCCCTTTCACAATTCAAGAATTTCCAACGGGATTTGAAGTGTTTCATTAAGAGTAAGGATGGAGACATGTTTATCTCACGTTTGGAAACCCTCTGTGACACAAAAGGGTTAGAATTTGTGTATGAAATCGATTCTGAGAAAGCTTTGACAAGGATTTTTTGGACGGATGCTGAGGCAAAGAGATGTTACTCAGTGTTTGGTGATGCAATTTCATTCGATCCAACCTATGGCACTAACAAATATAACATGATATTCACCCCTTTCACTGGCATTGACCATCATAAAAAGTCAATAACATTTGCATGCGCTCTTTTAGATCATGAAGACAATGAAGCATTTATCTGGGCGTTTCAGCAATTTCTGAAATCAATGGGTGGAAAAGAACCTAATTACATTATCACTGACCAAGATGCAGGAATAAAAAAGGCGTTCCCTGGTATGTTTGTATATCGTGCAATTTTTCTAGTTTTCTTAACTTGTGACACTACAAGCTGAAGATGCTGAAACTGTGAAACTACATGCTTAGCTTGTGAAACTAGATCCTTATACTGTGAATCTGGAAGGCCATATTGTGAACCCTGTTGATATAAGAGGCTGATTTTTTGAGTTCTTAACTTGTGAAACTAGAAGCTTATGAAGTGAAACTACATGCTTATTTTGTGAAACTAGATGGCTATATTGTGAAACCTGTTGAAAAATCAGCCTGATTTTTTGAATTCTTAACTTGTGAAACTAGAAGCTTAGGCAGTGAAACTAGATCCTTATTTTGTGAAACTAGATGGCTATATTGTGAAACCTGTTGATAAAAGATCCTGATTTTTTGAGTTCATAACTTATGAAACTAGAAGCTTAACTTGTGAAACTGGATTCGTATTCTGTGAAACTACAAGTCTATATTTGTGAAACCTGTTGATAAATGAGGATGATTTTTTTGAGTAATCTTATTTTCTTACATGCAGTTGTGTTCAAAACAGCAAGACATCGGTTTTGCATGTGGCACATTATGAAAAAGGTAACAGACAAGGTTGGGAGCACAATTTGCAAAGACACTGACTTCTTATCACGTCTGAACAATGTTGTTTGGAGCAATGATATTGAACCTGAGGAATTTGAGGAGAACTGGGTTAAGGTCATCACAGAATTCTCGTTAGAGGATAATATATGGTTGAGTGGAAAGTTTGCTGAAAGACACAAATGGATACCAGCGTATTTCAGAAATGTTCCGATGGGTAACATTTTAAGAACCACACAGAGATCAGAGAGTGCTAATAGTTTTTTTAAAAGATTTGAGAATAAATATGGGACTTTGGTTGAGTTTTGGATGAGGTTTGAGAGTGCCATCGACCAACAAAGGCATGCTCTAAAACTTCTTGAAGCACAGAGTGATAATTCAATGCCTGAAACCTTATATCGTTCAAACTGGGAAGCCCATGGAGCGAGATTATATACATATGAAGTCTTCTATGACTTTCAAAATGAGGTTAAGGGCTCGATAAATGGGTGTAGTGTGGGTGGATACACCCCACCAGATCCTGTAACTAACTCTGAGATTTTGATAGTTGAAGACGCGATCAAGAAAAAGAGCTACGCAGTTGAGTACAATAAAGGAACAATGGACGTGAGATGTTCCTGTAAACTATTTGAACGGAGAGGTATTCTATGTTATCACATCATTTGGGTTTGCTCGGGTAAAACTAAGGAAATACCTGAGAAATACATTTTGGGTAGGTGGAGTAAGAATGCACTTAGAAACCCTATTTATGATTCGAATGGAAATCTTTTGGACAACTACAATCCTACTAGTAGCACGAAATTTGGAATGTCTCGGTTGTGGTCTGAGATTTATGCAACTGTGGGGATCCTCAAAAGAAAAAAAGAGTCTGATGTGAGACAATTTGCTAAGCTTGTAAAAGAATTCCGAGAGAAGTTGGAGCCAAACCCAAAGGCTTTGACAAAAGAACAAGAATTGGAAATCCTTCTAAACTGCAAGGCTCCAAAAGAAGGAAAGGTCTTACCACCTAAGTTCTCTAAGAACAAGGGTAGCGGGAAGCGGCTGGTCAGTAGCAAAAATAAGGCAATCATAAAAGCAAAAAAACCAAAAAGGTTGTGTGCTAATAATTGTAAACGAATGTCACACCATGATAAAAGAAATTGTCCATATGATTTTGAAGAGCATCCTCCTGAGAATCAAGTATGTATTATTCCTTTACTTGATTTTTATTTTTTTATTCATGTTTATTATACTGTGAAACTAGGGGCTTATACTGTGAAACTAGGGGCTTATACTGTGAAACTAAGGGCTTATACTGTGAAAACTGTTGATAAAGGGCTGATTTTAGGTTGTTTATAATATTGTGAATCCTAGGCCTTAAACTGTGAAACTAGGGGCTTATATTGTGAAACTAGGGGCTTATATTGTTGATTTTAATTTTAAGTATAATTTTTATTACTTAAGCAATGCAAGTTACGTCTCAAAAGTATTTATTTTAATGTTTCATTTTCTTTCAGGGAGATACAACAGAAGAAGAAGAAGAAGAAGAAGAAGAAGAAGAAGAAGAAGAAGAAGAAGAAGATGAGGAAGACGAAGATGAGGAAGACGAAGATGTATAGTTTTCTTTATATTTGGGCCCGTGATGCGGGGAAGTAGTTTAGGTTTTATAGACTGTGAAACTAGGGGCTTATACTGTGAAACTAGGGGCTTAGTTTCACAGATTACATGCTTAGTTTCACAATATAGGCTTCTAGATTCACAGAAGAAGACCTAACATTCACAGAAGAATAAGTTTTCTTATATTGTGAAACCTGTTGTCATAAATTGTGAAACTAAAAGCTTTACTTGTGAAACTAGAAGCAGTTTTTATTGAAATATCTGTCATAAATACCTGTTGTCATAAATTACCATTACGTGCATGAAAAATCCCCAGCTATGACCATCCAAAGTGATTGATCGCTACCATCTCAAGATAGCGACAAGAGACGGCAGTGATCAATCACCGTGGATGGTCATGGCTAAGGAGTTTGATGATAAGGAGTTTGATGATAAGAAGACTATATATGTATTTGTAGTGTAAATGGTTGTATATTGGAATAGGGTGTTTGATGATATCAACTTCCCTTCTCTTATATAGTGCACTTTGTTACTACGTGTGTACTACTTTTTATGGTTGTGAAGCATTTAATTTTGAGGTAGTTGTGGTTAGGTGACAGGTTGGAGCATTTAATTTTGGGGTAGTTGTGGCTTAACAAACTGGTTGCAAAATAATTTGGGTTCAACTAAGATGTATCATCATTTGAGCCCCGCTTAGGCATGAGTCCAGTAATGAAAAATATTTTTTAAAATTATGTGAAGCTTGCAACGCGTAAAATTATGTTGACTGAGACAATAAAAACTATAAACATGTCAACATAAAGGCTATAGAAGATGACAGGAGAAAGCGAAGATCACGAGAACACTTACGTGCTCGCTTCCTCGGTTTTCTTTCCATCAATTTTTCCCTTCAAAATTATTTACAACGTCAATTTACAGCAACAAAAACATCACAACAAAAACACATTTCACCAAGTTCTTCTGACTGGAATTCCTTTTCACCTTGTCCACAATGTCGGAAAATTATTTGTTGCGGCCTTAACAATGTCGAAGTCCAGTTGCAATGACTCGACCATCTCGTTTTCATCGTTTTCATTGTTTTCATCATCTACAAGTGGAGTTAAAATCAAGCAATGAGAAGCAATATTACTCTATAAAGACATAAAATCCATCAAATCTCCAGATTCACAGATTAAGGGTTTAGTTTCACAAATTAAGATTCTAGATTCACAGAAGAACACCCGACATTCACAGAATAAGTTTTCTTATATTGTGAAACCTAAGCTCATAAATTGTGAAACTAGAAGCTTAACTTGTGAAACTAGAAGCAGTTTTGGTGAATGCTAAGTGCTGAGATTCACTTAATAAGGTCTGAGACTCACCTTGTTTTTTGTTGAGGAAACTTCAAGATTGACATGCTTTAGCTTCATTTTTGGCTTTTTTGCTTTTTCGGTTTAATAAGGGAAGACCTATAAAACCAAACACAAGTACAAAATATACATATTACAATATATTCAGCCAAGGAATTAAGAATTTAAAACTTTCATGTGTAGATTCACAAAGTAAGACCTGACAGTATTCTCATCCCACATAAGAAGTTCCAACATGATCGACTTTCGATAATCTGCCAAACCCTGCATAAAGTGACGTATATTAAATTAGTGTATTCATGCTAATATTCGTGGAATGCACGGCTTTATTTTCATATAGTAATGAACTCACCTCAAAATAGTCACTGTTCGTCCATAAACTCTGATCTTCCAATGCACTCAACCACTTTAGCAGAAAGACTCCACAATCATAACTAGACAAAAAAACGTATAAGCACTTATGAGTGTAACAAAGTTTCACATAATAAGGTCTGAGATTCACTGAACAAGGTCTGAGATTCAACAAATGATCACGGACTAAGTTTAACAAAACAAGTCAAACTACGCACCCCGTTTTTTGTTGAGTGACTTCGAGATTGACAAAATCATGCATGTGCATGTTCTTCAAACATTTTTACGACTCTCCCAAAATAGTTGCAACATTGTACAACTGAGAAGAAAAGGACAATAAAAGATCAAAAATATATTTTGCGGTATACTAAAACAAAATCTCTACAATATTTTGGAAAAAAAAATCATACAATGTTCATGGCCTTGTTGTTTTCTTTATCCACTTTTATATCCATGGATGAGTCAAGGATGTAATTTTTTTGCTTCTTTATGTCGCAAATACAAGCCCACCAATGCTTCAATTTGTTGTTATGCAAAGGGATAAAAACCTGAGATAGAAAATGTATGGGAATAATCAATCAAAAAACACACATGAATGACAGTAAATAAATAACAAAATGAATAGCAGAACTGAAGGATCTAACCAAATCAATCTGGCTACCATCTGCTGGAATGTATGAGGACTGTATATATTGACCCCAAATCTCTGGGTTAGTATCTGCATTAAGACCCTGAATGACACAAAAAAGGCAATTTTAGTCTCTGGATGAGCAACTTTCAGAATGAAAAACACTTGAATATCAACAGCTGAAGATTTTGAAGCTCACATATACTGTCGTTGGCAAGTAAATCACATTTTTTTTACCAACTGTGCGCTTAATCCCAACAATATCAATGATCTACAAATAAAACGTGCACAAAATGAAGCATCCACTTTCACGAAATCACCATCAAGTTTCACAAAAAAAACTCTAAGATTCACAGAATAAGGTCTGAGATCCACCAAATAAGGAACCATGTAAAAAAAGAAACATGGTCAGGAATGGGAATATAATACTTACCTGATCCATAATAAGGCCACGCGATGTAAGGGTCTGCAAAGCATCTCTAGTGACTTCCATCCACGGAGTGGACACCAGAACCTCACTTAATTATTGAACAAAATGCAATTAGTCAATATATCTCACACAATTTAAAAAAACATAATTCAAGAAATCAAAGAAAAAGTGTGACATTACAATTTGGTTAACTGTGCTCTTCTCCCAACACAAGCCACCAATTCCTTCTCAGTAAAAGGTGGTGTCATAGAGGAACTCGATTCTAGTGCATCTTTTGTGACTATTTCTTTGGACAGATTAACAGAACATATAACAATATGATAGCACACCCGCAATGCAAAACGCTTGCGCTGAGTTTCCTATTGATGCAAACAAAATGGATGTCAGAAAAACTAGGAAATAAAGTTGTGGCAATTGTATAGAAATTAAATTAGATGTTGAAAAGCAATCTTACAGTATTTATGGTTATTACAGAATTAGTTTTGCTCCCTTTGTAATTCTCCATTATGTTCAGCAGATAGAGGCCATTATCAATTAGTTTGGATTTCAGATTTGATTTTGGGATAAACACTTCTGGAATCGTCATTGAAGCAACACTTGTCACTGCTGGCAACTTTGATTGAAGAAGGTTGATGAGCCTGTGTTGTTGTATGAACAAAAGAGTAATTACAAAGAGCAATTAGTAAGGTAATGGAGTAAGAACGAGTCCAAAAATAGGTAAAATAGATGTACCGTATGTTTTAAAAAAGAAGTATAATCAACAGGTGTGTCTTTCATAGCATGGATGACTTGGCATTTGCAAGATTCCGGTCTCAGATCAAAACAAAACAAGAATGGTGGGCATTCGGGAGAAATGATCGGAGTCAAAATCTGAAAGACAACAGATAAAAATGCAATGAATAAAAAAGACAAGTCCACCTTAAAGCTTGAATATAATAAGACCAAATATAAAAAAAACTTACTAATTGGGTAGCAGCAAAATCAACATTGTCGAGACACTGGAACAAAAATCGAATCATGTGTGAGTAATGATTATAAGTGCACACCATGTAAAATGGGATTATAGAAAAGAGGTAGAGAGACTAACACTGTGTGTGGAGTGTGGCACAAATAAACGACAAGCAGAATCTCGTGATCTCAAGCTCTCACTACTGTTTAGAAACTCACACCAAACATCTATCACAGCAGAAGATACTTGATCACTTTCAGGCAAACTGATCAATTGCTTCCTTGTCAATTGCTGAGTTTGACTTTTGAAAAGAATGTCACTGGAAACAGTCATTAAAAGCACAGGTCACACCCTCAAATGGTATTAAATATACGATCAAAATTGAAAAATAAGAGTATTTTAATGTTTAGTAAGTTTGACCAAAACTGTGAAACTAAAAGCTTAATTTGTGAAACTACATGCTTATTCTGTGAAACAGGGAGCACATATTCTGAAACTGTGAAACTAGAAGCTTATTCTGTGACACTAGAAGCTTACTTTGTGAAACTAGCAGCTTATTCTGTGAAACTGGAAGGACATACTGTGAAACTGTGAAACTGTGAAACTAGATGTTTAACATGTGAAACTAGAAACTTATCCTGTGAAACCACAAGCTTATTCTGTGAAACAAGAAGTTTACATTGTGAAACCCAAACTCTTAAATTTCACAGAATAAGCGCTTAGTTTCACTGAATAAGGGCTTACTTTCACTGAATAAGGGCTTACTGTCACACCCTCAAATGGTATTAAATATACGATCAAAATTAAAAAATAAGAGTATTTTAATGTTTAGTAAGTTTGACCAAAACTGTGAAACTAAAAGCTTAATTTGTGAAACTGCATGCTTATTCTGTGAAACAGGGAGCACATATTCTGAAACTGTTAAACTGTGAAACAAGAAGCTTATTCTGTGACACTAGAAGCTTACTTTGTGAAACTAGCAGCTTATTCTGTGAAACTGGAAGGACATACTGTGAAACTGTCAAACTGTGAAACTAGATGTTTGACATGTGAAACTAGAAACTTATCCTGTGAAACCACAAGTTTATTCTGTGAAACAAGAAGTTTACATTGTGAAACGCAAACTCTTAAATTTCACAACATAAGCTTGTAGTTTCACTGAATAAGGGCTTACATTCACAGAATAAGGGCTGTGAAACAAGAAGCTTATTCTGTGAAACTAAAAACCTTATTAAGTGAAACTGGAAGGCTATATTGTGAAACATGTTAATAAAACAGGCTGAAAATATTAAAATACAAGGTTTGAAAAATTAATAAAATAAGTCAATACCTTTCACATGAATCCAAAAAGATGAAATCCAATACAGGCTTCTCCGCTTGAGTAAAACCCTTAAGAATATTCATGTTTCTTTGCAAATACGGAGATCGATAGACCTCTGATGGAACTATGGCCCTCTTCACCTTTGGATTGACAGGTGAATGACATTCACCTTTGGATCGACGCTTGTAAACATTCGGAGGAGTATCTCCTACGTCAATGACATCTTTATCAGTACTCCCTACCACAGCAAGATCCTCTACCACTGGTGTGGACATAGAAGGTCCTCCAGGTCCTTCAGCATGAACACAAGATGTTGAACGATCGAGTTCGGCTTCATCACAACGTGTTGAATCATCAAGTTGAGGTTCATCTTCAGGTTCATGTTCATGTTCAGCTTCAGCTTCAGGTTCAGGCTCAGGTCCACGTTCAGGTTGAGAGGGTGGAGATAAAAAGTGGTCATCATCTGGAAAGAGCCTAAAGCTTGGCATTTCTGGTTTTGCTGGTGAACAATGAGGCTGTATTGGCTGAAATGACTCATCCATTATGTCCAATGCCGCCAACAGTTCAGCTTCAGACCACCCATAAAATTTACCCGCATCCTCATGAACATTCTCACCAGTACCATCCACAATCGCCTTCTCATTATCATCAATCTCCAAATTATCATCAACCTCCCCACTATCATTATGTGCTTTCTCAACATTCTCCTCATTATTTGTTGTCTCAACATTCTCCTCATTCTGCTCATTTTTATCTTGTTGAGACAGCCTAAATCCATCTGCAATACCATCAACAGCTGCAACTATTTTAGAAACTGTTGCTGATGAAGGTAATTTCAAGGAAGCTTGACTGACAAGACATTTGTAGTTCATGAAAGCAATAGCCATGACTTTTGCTGAATTTGCAAGATCAGTAACAAGCTTCACATCACTGTTCTCTTCAGAAATGCCAGGCTCTCCAGTTTCTCCTTCATCTTTGGGTGGTTCAGATTTTCCAGAATCTTCTTGTTCAGGTTCCCCAGATTCTTCTTGTTCAGGTTGCCGAACAACAAGTTCCTGAACAGCTGATTTTGATTTCTGTGCTTGCTTGTCTGTTGCAAACTCAATAGCAAGGAAAGGTCCATGCTGCTCACGTCTCACAATTGGAGGCTCAACAGAACCCCTGCCGAAAGTTCTAGTTGGGTCATCCAATTCATCCTTAATTCTCTTGTATATAGCATCTTTTGTCCAAGTCGATAACGTAGGATATTGACGACTCATAATGCGCGATTTAAAGACACAACGGTCTAGATAAATGAAGAGCAGCGCAATAATCGGTCCCCCAAACCAATTCTCTTTCGCCTTTTTAACCACAAACTCTTCCTTTTGCCAAGACTGAACTTGGCCAGCCAATTTCTTTTTTATAAAGTTGCACCAGTTGAAACTGGAGATCAACTCAGTATTCACCAAACTTTTCAGCACTTTCAAGCTGACCTTGTTCCCAATGACACCGCCTAAAAGAGCAGAGAAAATATAAATGATGAAGTTGCGTTTGAAATCATCTCCTCCATCTCTTTGTGTAATCAACTTTTGCAGAACAAGTTTGATGTCAATGGACCCAACACCATATTGTTTAGTGAACTGCTTCAAAGCAGATAAATAAGAGGGGTCCTTATCTCCATTTGTTGCTTCAACAACAACATTAGGACCCATTGGCAATCCAAGAGATAGATGAATATCCTCCTCTAAAATAGGAAGCTTCCAACCAACAAACATCCTTTTATTGGGTCGTAATTTGAAACTAGCCAATATGCTAAGTTTCCGGGAAGAACATTCGTTTTAAGAAGTAAAAGACCCCCAAACCCCATTTCTTTGATAGCTTGAATCTGCTGTTCTGAGGGTGGACTATCCTCATTATGAATAAAGTTGTAAAGCCCAGCGGGAGACATCCGGGTCCTCAATGACGGCAATCGCTCTTTATAGTTTCGTTTCTTTTTTGCAGCAGGTTCAACTGTTCCACTCGTAGAAGGTGGATGTTCCGATCGCTTCATATTAGCTTGCTTCCTGTTATGCATAAATGGTACGAATTTCGAAAATAAGTTTCACAGAAGAAGGATCTAGTTTCACAAAATAAGCTTCTAGTTTCACAGAAAAAGGAAAATACTAACTTTTTCTGTGAAACAAGAAGCTTACATTGTGAAACTAGAAGCTTATTCTGTGAATCTCAGGTAAAAAGTAAATACAAACGAATTAAGAAAATAAGTTTCACAGAAGAAGGATCTAGTTTCACAAAATAAGTTACTAGTTTCACAGAAAAGAAAATTATTAAACTGTGAAACATAGAAGCTTACAATGTGAAACCCAAACTCTTAGATTCACAGAATAAGAGCTTAGTTTCACAATATAAGCTTCTACTTTCACAGAAGAAAGGCTAACATTCACAGAATAAAGAAAAGAAAATTATTAAACTGTGAAACAAAGAAGCTTACAATGTGAAACCCAAACTCTTAGATTCACAGAATAAGAGCTTAGTTTCACAAAATAAGCTTCTAGTTTCACAGAATAAGAGCTGACATTCACAGAATAGGGAAAATAAACTTGATTCACACAGTTAGATAATAAGGAAAATAAACTTGATTCATTAAAAAATATCATTCATACATAGCTAGGTAATTACACAAAAAGGCTGCCTTGATAGACGTAATTACAAGAGAGCACTACAAAAACACTAAAACCGAGCACATTTAGACCAGCCACTATCACGGCAAAAAGTGATACAAAAGTTGAGGAGCTGTGCTACATATCGAGCAACACAGGCAAATCTAAATATGATAAAGTTGTCCGAGTCAGCAAGCGTGTTGCAGTATCAAGTGATATGTCATGTTTTGGAGATGGCACACGTAAATTGTCAATCAACTCTTTCACTTTTGGGTTTTCAGCACCAGTGAGATCTCTAAGGTGTCCTCTTTGCAAAAGATTGTAGCCTTGGTGAAAATGTAAGAGTAATTTAGCTCCCGGATCATTAGTCATAAAGCACTTGCATCTTTTATAAATTATTCTATAACCCCTACGAATGATTCTCACACCATTGATATCATTAATATGCAGAGAAATCCCATACACAACTGCAATGACAGGTGCACTAGGGTGTATGAGGAAAAGCTGAGACCAATTCCGACAGACCAACGCCATGTTTGCCTTATCTTGGTTACACTTAAGTCGTTCGAAGATGTTATTCATTACATCTTGATTGTTGAAGACAGCCAGTTGGGGTTGATAACGATTATTAGTGACCTCAACAGTCCGTAAGGGAGCAAATGAGAATTTCATAGCCTCTTTTTTTTCTCTTATATAATTCCGGACAAAATATGCTTTATCCTCTGCAAGAACATTCACTACCCACCCCTTGCACCATGTTTCCATAATTGACCAGAGGTAACCTACAAGCATACATTGTGAAACCCAGACTATTACATTTCACATAATAAGGGCTTAGTTTCACAAGCTAAGCTTCTAGTTTCACAACCTAAGCTTCTAGTTTCACAAGCAAATATTCTAGTTTCACAGAATAAACTCCTGGTTTCACAGAATAAGAAAAAGAAACTTAAGAACGTAACGAAAAGAAACTTCATTAATTAAAAATATCATTCATACATTGCTAGATAATTACATAAAAAGGCTGGCTTGATACATGTAATTACAGAAGAGCACTACAAAAAGAGATTTAGGCCAGCCACTAAGATGCAAAAAGGTGATACAAACTTGAGCAGCTATGCTACATATCGAATGCCAAGAAAGGTAAATCAAACCAAGATAATTTCGCCCGAGTCATCAACTCTGTCGAAGTAGCAACTGCTAAGTCAAGTTCTGGAGATGGCACATCTAAAATGTCAAGCAACTCTTGTGTTTGGTCGATTTCAGCATCAGTTAGATCTCTAAGGTGTTCACTTTGGTAAGGATTTTCACTTTGCACACAATGTAGGAGTAATTTAGATCCCGGATCATTTGTTATAAAGCACTTGCATCTTTTATAAATGATTCTAGAACCCCTACGAACTATTCTCACACCATTGACATCATTGATACGCAGAGAAATCCCATACGCAACTCGAATGAGAGGTGCACTAGGGTGTAGGAGGAAAAGCTGACACCAGTTCCGACAGACCAATGCCATGTTTGCCTTATCTAGGTTACACTTAAGTTGTTTGAAGATGTTATTCATTACATCTTGATTATTAAAAACAGCCAGTTGGGTTTGATAACAGTTGTTTGTGAGCTCAACAGTCCGTAAGGGAGTAATAAGAATGCCATGGCCTCTTTTTTTTTCTGTTATGTAATTCTGGACATATTCTGCTTTATCTTCTGCGTGAAGATTCACTACCCACCCCTTGCACCAATTTTCCATATTTGACCAAAGGTAATTAAGTTTAAAACCACAAAGTAACCTACAAGCATTACAAAATAGAATCAAAAACCATACATTGTGAAACACAGACTCTTAGATTTCACATAATAAAAGGCTTAGTTTCACAACCTAAGCTTCTAGTTTCACATAATAATGACTGAGAATCACAGAATCAGAAAAAGAACTTTAAACTGAAAATAATAGAAAATAAACTTAAAACTGAAAGAAACTTATTATGTGAATCTAAGAGTTATATTGTGAAACTAGAAGCTTATGAAGTGAAACTACATGCTTATTTTGTGAAACTAGTTGGCTATATTGTGAAACCTGTTGAAAAATCAGCCTGTTTTTTTGAATTATTAACTTGTGAAACTAGAATATTATGAAGTGAAACTACATGCTTATTTTGTGAAACTAGTTGGCTATATTGTGAAACCTGTTGAAAAATCAGCCTGTTTTTTTTTTGAATTCTTAACTTGTGAAACAAGAAAGTTTATGAAGTGAAACTACATGCTTATTTTGTGAAACTAGTTGGCTATATTGTGAAACTTGTTAATAAAATACCCTGATTTTTTGAGTTCTTAACTTGTGAAACAAGAAGTTTATGAAGTGAAACTACATGCTTATTTTCTGAAACTAGTTGGCTATATTGTGAAACCTGTTAATAAAATATCCTAATTTTTTGAGTTCTTAACTTGTGAAACTAGAAGCTTATGAAGTGAAACTACATGCTTATTTTGTGAAACTAGTTGGCTATATTGTGAAACCTGTTGAAAAATCAGCCTGTTTTTTTGAATTCTTAACTTGTGAAACTAGAAGCTTAACTTGTGAAACTAGAAGCTTAACTTGTGAAACTGGATTCGTATTCTGAAACGTACTAAAATAATCAAAAAACACTCTCAGAACCTAGATATTTTCATCACAACCCTAGGTATCACTAACAATGAAAAATAACAATAAACACTCAACTAATGATAATCCAGCAGAAAATAGCAAAACAAAAACAAAATAAAGAGCAAAAATAAGTAATTAAACTAATTTAAGAAAAAAAAATGTAACAAATAACATACGAAAATACGAAGAACATACGAAGAAGATGATAATGGAGGTTGTTGATGTTAAAAACTTCGAAGAACGACAATGCTTGCTTATTTCGCCTCAAATCTTCGAAAATAAACCACACATCCAAAGAACGACAAACAAATCACATTATAACGTACTAAAATAATCAAAAACACTCTCAAACAATAAACACTCAACTAATGATAATCCAGCAGAAAAATAGCAAAAAAAATACAAAATAAAGAGCAAAAATAAGTAATTAAACTAATTAAAGAACAAAAATGTAACAAATAACAAACGAAAATACGAAGAACATACGAAGAAGATGATAATGCAGGTTGTTGATGATTCCGGGGAGAAGATCAAACGGTTACCGCGAGCGAGAGAGAGTGAGAGAGTGAGAAAGCGAGAGAGCGAGAGAGAGTGAGAAAGAAGAATTTGAAAAGACGTTGAGAGAGTGAGAAAGAAAGAATGAATGAAAGGTCAGTTTCTTTTTTTTTGTTTAATATATATATGGACACGTGGCACAATCTGGGCCGCCCATGGTTTTTAGATCTAACGGTTTAGAATGGTCCGGCAGCCTCACGCTAAGAGAGCGGCCTCACGTGATTCAATTTCTATATATATATATATATATATATGTATATATATATATATATATATATATATATATATATATATATATATATATATATATATATATAGGGTCAAGATCCGGTGAGAACCACCACTATAATGAGAACCATGAGAACCTTCACTAAATCCCTATCTAATCTCGATTCGAAAGTTTTGATGGATCATTTACCATTAGTTTTGTTTATTCACACATATTATTTAGTATCATTAAACAAAATTTATTGATTTTATTAACAAAATATATACTTAATGTACAAAAATACAATTAGGTATACTAAAACGGCTATAGATGCACGAAAAAACCTACTATGTGCATGAAAATTTTTACATGCATTAAAATGATTACTAGGTGCATGAAATAACATGCTCTAGGTGCATGAAAAAGAGTTATAGGTGCATGAAAAATGTTAGATACATACAAAACGGTAGCACGTGCATGAAAATTAATAAAATGTATCTCGCCTCGATTTCCGACACTAGTATATTTTTTCTAGACCAAGAAATATGTTTTCTAGTCATAAAATTCTATGACGAATCCAAATATGTCAATAATTTTTTTTTAAAAAGTCACTAAGGTAGAGTTCTCAAGTTTCTCATTATGTTGGTGGTTCTCATAGGATCTCAATATATATATATATATATATATATATATATATATATATATATATATATATATATATATATATACACACACACACTAGATTTAATGCCCGTGCGATGCACGGGCTTATTTATAATATTCTACTGTGTAAATATAGCAACTGAAAAATGTTAATATTCTTGAAATACGATTTTTGAATTTTTTTCTCAAATAAATACACTCTCACTTTTAGTACTAAAAGTATTACTTCTTTCAATTTTTTTTCTCATATTTCTTTTTACCAATGTAACGATTTCAACGAATAATAATGGATTAATTACATTAAAACAACCATAAAGTATCTTCAATATATACATATAAATAAACATTTCAAAACACTCCATAAAAACTATATTATTCACTCGTTTTGCACTCGCAAAAACAATATAGATTATTATATTGCTGTAATTACTCCTCTATCCGGTCAATTGTTTACAAATTTTATTTTATCATTTAAAATTTAGGGTTATTTCATGGGAATAATCCAACCTATGTCTCACCTTCTCATATTAATCCATACTAACGATTAACTAAGAAAAATCCAACCTATAACCTCATTTATCTTTCTTTGAACTTTGACTATTTTAAACTCTTATTATCGTTAGGTTAGCACGTCACCTTCACTTACTTTTTTGTTCAGGAAGAAGGAAAAACAAAAAGTAAGTCAAGGTGACGTGCTTACATATCGAAAATAAGAGTTCAAAAATAGACAAAGTTCAATGAAAGATAATTGAGGTCATAGGTTGGATTTTTCTCAGTTAATCGTTAGTAGGGATTAATATGAGAAGATGAGGTATAGGTTGGATTATTCCTATAAAATAACCCTAAAATTTATTGCCAAACCAATTCCTCCATAACTCTTGTTTACCCCAAACTCGAATCTCGTAAATGCTTGGACTCGCCATGTTCTCTCTCTCAACCAATAAATTTGATAGGTTATAGGAAGGATTTCGTATATTATATGGATAGGTAATCGGAGTTTTGTATCACACATATATATAGTCGTAATGATAAGAATTTGATAGTTGATGATAGTTTCTAACTTTATTTATTTGAAATGTTTTGTGAAAGTTACAACTCTAATATCGCATAATAGCCTTTCGATAAAATTGTAATCGAAATCTGTATAATGATATTAAAAAATGGTCTGAGCGAATATTCGAATTTTTGAAGGCAAAGAAAGGAAGATTAAATCACTGCTTCGTGATATCCAATTTACAGTAAGTGTAGTTCTACTTAATGGGCGATTATCAGAGCATGAAGATGAAATTCTAGGCTTTTCAAATACTGATTGGTAGTTTTCTTTCTGCCATAGAGGATAATTTTGTAAGAAATCCTTGTATTTTCTTTTTTGAATATAATGAGAAATACCTTCTTGCCAAAAAAAATTTGTAATCGAAATCTGTATAACGATATTAAAAAATGTACATAGTTTTTATTATAAACGGACGTACCATATGAGAGTTACCATTTTTTTATTTGACCCACAACATTACCGAGATACCTTGTACGTATTTGAACTCAGAATTGTATGAAGCAAAGTATGAATCAAATTAGTTGGGGATTTTAGGTGTTATTAACGTCACGTTCTTAGAATATGAACAACAAAATTAAAAGTTGGCCTGAAATTTTTTTCTCAACTCTTACATGTATTGGATTGGTCAATCGCTAAAAAGAACATGTGTATATTCGCCAAAACGCAAGCTATTTCACGAAAGTTGTTGGATACGATACAATTACAAAAGATTTTAAACTAAAATTTAACATACTATAGTATCCTAAATGTTATCCCGTAACTATGATTATCTTAGCCAAGTAGGTGTTTCAGTTAAATCAATTAGGAAAGGAATACAAATTTCAACATATAGTGTGAGAAACATATTTATCTACAAAATCAAGAGATGAATAGGAATTGTGGAGTAATAATATGTAGGGATAACTTGAACGCGCAAGCAAGCTTGACACAAAACCAATCCAAACTCAAATACTATTAGCAAAGTATATTGATTATCGTAGAATTGAAGTTTAATTTAGACCAATTGCAATGGCAAAATTTATCTATATAAATATCACCAAATATAATAATGTATTTCTTTTTAATATTTTATGAAAGTTGGACTCGAAAGTGTTTCGTAAAACATGGATTAGTGTTTGTATTTTACTAAATTACCACGCAACAATAAAAAAAACGTTTTAGATTTTATCTTTTTCTATGTATTATCTTGTACTATATTTATTTTGAAACTTATTATTATATTATTCAACCAATCAGATCCCTCGGAAAAAGTTTCCTTTAATAATATAGATAGATAGATAGATATTGATATATTATGCGCTTACAGTAAGAATAGTACACATACATCATAATTCATAGGACGTGATCTTCCTCCATTCCAATCAATTCTATACATTTCAATTCATACTACGTGATACAAGTAATAGATAAATACAAATTCTCATTCGTGATGGAGATATTTGTCACAAATTTGCGACGGGTCAACTATTATCCACTTGGGTAAAAAAAGATAAAACATTTAAGATTTTCGATGTTATATCTTATACTTCATATTTACTGTACATAAACATAATATATACTACCTCTACTTTGGTGTCAGGTACGAGAGGGACAAACTTGATTCAAATACTCGGGTTAATTTGTGATTTTCGGCCACCTCAAATTGTAATAAAGCTTGTGGGGAAATAAATTGACTTAAGACACGTACATTTTTCAAGTTAAAGCTTAGGTTAATTTATTTCATTTCGTTTGCTTCTGTTTGATCTTATTCAACTCAATTCACTTTTTTTTTATAAATTTATACTATCACTCTTACTATTTCGCAATTTTTATTTATAGTCCTTTTATAAATAAAAATAATTTACAATACAGATATAAATTCATCCAAACTAACATTTTTTTGGGAGTTATAGTATTTTCCACTCTTTATATTTTAAGCAAGACTTTCGATTACTATTTTATTTATTAAATTATTACACATAACATTTTCATAAACACGTGTTACAAATACTAACAGTAACCAAAATAATGAAAGACAAGAAAATTGCGGAAAGACAAACAGTACAAAGAGGGAAAGTTTATGAAAAATTCAAGGTTGTAGGCCTTATTCTGTTGAACTGAAACGGAACTGAATTGAACTGAAATGGGATCTGAACTAGCTTAAACTGAACTGAACTGAACTTATACGATCTGAACTGAACTTATAAGATCTGAACTGAAATGAACTTATATGATCTGAACTGAACTGGACTGAACTGAACTTATAGGAACTGAACTGAACTTATAGGATCTGAACTGAACTTATAAGACCTAAACTGAACTTAACTTATAGGATCTGAACTTAAATTATAGGATCTGAATTTAACTTATAAGATCCGAATTTAATTAACTTAAACTTAACTATTATTATTAATATTTTATTTAATAATAATAATAATGTCATTATTATTATTTTATTTAATAATAATAATTATTATTATGTTATTATTATTATTATCCAAGAGATGACATTAATAAAAAAAAATAGTCTAAAATATAAGGTAATATAAAATATTTTTCCACTTTATTTACATTGGTTTGTTCATAATTCATACATTGTACTACGATCACATTACAATAAAAAGTAATTCACGTATTACAATTCATATTATCGTAATTCTCATCAATTTCATCTTCAGTATCGGTATCACTGTCGACAACAAATTCATGACTCAAATATTTTTGATTATGCTATTTCGTACCTTATACATAGTCTTCTTCCGCTTTTTATCAAACATGTCTGAATCTACTCTTTCTTGAATGTTCACATCATTTTTTAAATAACGTGTATCGAATAATTAAAGCAAAATGTTTTGTATATATCGGATAATACTCTGTATATGGCTTTTCTAAATTTATTATCTGAATTGAACTTATAGGAACTGAATTGAACTAAACTTATATGATCTAAAACTGAACTGAAATTATAGGAACTGAACTAAACTGAACTTATAGAATCTGAACTGTACTTATAGGATCTAAACTGTATTTATAGGATCTGAAGTGAACTTAAATGAGGTGACTTCAAATTCAAACGGTACTCTTAAAGTTTATCACTTCGCACCAATGATACCCCAAAAACCCTAACCCCTCCTTATGAACTATAAACCTCTGATTGATAATATATCTTTTTGCCATGGTTTTAAAATGAAACATTGTTTTCTAATCGATTGTCTTCATGAGAACTACAATAATTTAAGAAAAAAAATCTGCCTTCTAAACTCGCGGCCAAGAACTAGGATTTATGATCAATCAATAAATTTTATTCGATAAAATCATTGATAATAATTCAAAATAAGTATTGGTGGTAAACCTAAAGAAAACGTACAGTCAATTTAAATATCATGTGATATGCCGTATAAAATCAATCATGTATGAATTTGAGATGTCCCCAAAATCCATGTAGGATGATAATTCAAGAAAATAGACGATGCCAAAGGAAAGATGACAAATATATTATTTGTTAGCATTCTATATTTTGTATGCATATTGCTGGGTAAACACAAGAGTCCTTCTCGATTATGTACCAGTCTACGAGAGAGATGGATATATGTCGAGAGCTGAGGATCGTACCATCCCCCTTTAAACCTGTCAAATCACTGTTTAAGGTCGTGAACCTACAACTCTCCATATGCCATACAAATAAACCTACCCCAATCGCTCGAATGGTTTGTCGTCGACTCGTCGTTATGGCCATGTTTAAATCATCATTGTTTAATCGAATGGTGCTAGTACAGTGGTAACTGACTTAAACCTTGAAACTTGCAGAAATAAAAGGGTTAAGAGGTCCTAGGTTCGACTACCAGTTGGGGTCATCACCGCTTGGCCACCGTAGTCCCCGAAAGGGATAACTTACATGATCCATATGGTGGTGCAAGAATGTATGGGCCCGGTGAATTCAACCCCCTAGTCATAAAAAAACCTACATTAAAATAAAGATTACATGACGAGATGCATTACAGCATTTAGCGTGAACAAGGTTTTGTATTGTGTCATGGCCTGGTACTTTGAGCCGAAACATGGCGCACACCATTATTGTCTAATATCAAGACAATAATGTAGGCGAGAGTGTCAAGCATTAGTGAGGGATCGTCCAATAGTGCATTCGTAATCGGTCTTTATTTACGAGTATGGGGATCCTAGTCTTTCTCAACAATGCTCGACACACACATGCATGCTCATTCATAGGCTATCAGTTCATAAGAATGCAAGCAACGAGTGAATAAGAAAACTTTTGGAGGGAAACAGATTGATTAACTAGTAACTCCCATAAAGACAAATTTGATATTACATGTCTAGTAGCATGAAACATTGATTGTGCCGAATAGCTATACATTTTCTAAACGCCTAAAAACGTATCTTCAAAAAAATAACTAGCTCCAAGATTCGACAGGGGACAAGTAATCTTGGAGTACTACTTGAATATAAAAACTGAAACGAAAATACATGAAAGCATAATGAAAATATAAGGGCTCGAAGTGAACGATGGTAAAGCAGTTTCAAAACTAAAAGAGAAGCAAGCAAAGATTAGCCAACGCTCTCCGAAACTTCAATGAGAGGGTGGGTTTGTATTTAATGACGGGTTAAATCGAACAGCGCGAGGGGATTTGATGGGGGCGTTTGGGCCGAACCGCACATGCAATTTCATGGCTTATAAGGCTAGAATTGCGGCTAAAAATGTGGCTCCTTACACAGTTACACTCACCCTCACCTAATCTGTTTCCGTCCTCAGCAACGCTGGAAATCTGCAAGGCTGGATTAGTGGGTTGGTGACACTGGAAATTGGTTGGAACAGATGTTGACACGCTTGCTCTTGTTATGGGTGGGATTTTCGGGATCTGGATAGTAAGGTTTCAAGTAGCTTGCATGAAAGAGATACAGGGTGACACTTCATCCAGGCACGGCAGGTCGAGCTTGTATGCTACTTCTTTAATCCGCTTGATCACTTGATGAATTGGGCCTTCATACTTTTACACCAGACGCTTGTCTTATCCCCGCAGGAATCCCATATGATATTTGTTCAACTACCGTGACCATGTCACTAAAATTAAACTCAGGGGTCCCCACATGAAACATTAACATTTGAATGTGTTGAAATGCCACGCTCCTTTCTCCTTGCTTACTTCTTCATTTAGAAGACTATCGGCAACGATATTTATGGTGAGATTTGCTTCAAGGGATGAGTTATTAAGTGTAACAACTAAAGTGTCCCAACTTTCAGGAAGAGAGCTTAAAAGTAATAATGCTTGTATCTCATCATCAATCTGCATATCCATCCACCTTGGTTAACTGGTTTACAAGACCCTTGAAATTGTTCAAGTGTTCAATCATGCCTTGACCATCTTTATAATCTAACTTCACTTTATCGTCTTACGAGAAAAGCTTTATTTCTAGGAGTTTTCTTTTGAATCATAGATTCAAGTTTTGTCCATAATTCATGGGCATTAGTGAAAGTAGCCACATACTCAAATAAACTTTGGTCGATATATTTACGTATCATAGCAACCGCTTTTCGATTAAGGAGATCCCAAATTTGTCCGATTTTCCTTCCGGCTTGTCTTTACTAATTATAGGCTCATACAAATCTTTACAATATAAACCATAATCCATCATTGGTCTCCAATAGGAATAATTATCAATAACGGTGAGTTTAAACATATCACCGTCAAAATGGGTGACGGTAGTGTCCATAATAACACAAGAATTTGATGAGCACACTAGCGTGCCTATGATACCACTGTTGGGAAAAACGTCGTATTTCCTCTTTGTGTAATTACGGAAAAAATAAATAAAATATTAGACAAAGACACACTAGAATTTTTGGTTACGCGGAAAAACCAACAAGGTAAACAACCGCGGGACGTGTAGTTCAATTCTTCCACTGTAATATTTGTAGTAGGATTACAAGTCGTCATCTTAATAAGGTGAATATCTCTTACTATTAATAGTGACTTTATTTCTCTCTCAATGAGGATAACTCTCACAAATAATAATACTAATTATTGTGGATTAATGATATATGTTTTGCGTTTTTGTTATTGATGAAATGAGCTCTCCAATCTCTCTTATTTATAGGTGATCATGAAGAGTAACTTACTACCTTCATAAAGACCTAACATGCGTTTTGAGCAGTGATAGAATGAACACATCAAGCTAATTCATTCAATGGATAAATTTAACTTGCATTAAAACATCTGTAGTATTTACTTCATGTATTACCTCCTTCAATTAAAGAGAGAATAACCCAGCAATAATAAACAATAATATTCTAGTTTTTTAATGGTAATTACGAATATTTAAGTAGCCTTATATAGTGCATATGCAAGTAATGCAACTCGCCAACTCAAATGTTAATATTACGTTAGTGATACAAGTATGTGTATTACGTTACTCGAAATGTTTTATAACTTTGTTGTATGTACAACGATACAAAATTTGGTGATCGTAGGCTCGTAGCAAGTCCTCTTGAGTTTTGAGTGCTCTACATAAAAAAATTACGAAGTACATGATAAGTTACTTAAAAAGTTCAAAAAAATTTATCTTTATTATCATCATCTGATATTATTTAGCCTGTTTTAAAACTTAAACGGATACTCCACTTAAACAAAAATTTAATGATAGAACACGAGCTAATGACTTTGGTTAACTAGGCTATTTCATTCCTAGCATGTTGCATTGTAGATTTATAGTCTTTGTAGATTCTGTTGGTGATTTAAGTGTAATTATCGGTTTATTTTTGCGTAATTAAGATTGTTTTAGGTGAGTAAATTTCTAAATAATATAAAATATGTTCGGGAAGTTCGGAGTTTACGCTTATTTAATTATTTACGAAATTTTGGTATAGTTATCTGAGGAATAACTATGACGGGGTGGAAATTAAATCCCCGCAGTAATAATGATTTATTACAGAATATTCAAAGAATGCTATTAAACGAAAATCCAAGAATTGCATATCATTGTTTCCTCAAATACCAATTTGTTTCTGGCATTCTTGTTTGTTCTTTGTTTCTAGCTTTGAGTTTTTTTATTGTTTTCATATTAGTCAGAAAGTTAATCGAGTTGCCCATGAGTTAGCTCATATGACGAACATGAGTTAGCTCATATGGCGAGGGGAGTGCACGGCCAAAGGGAGTTGGTGTGCCTTGGGGCTGCCAATACTGTGGTCATTCATGTCAACGCGGGAGTTAAGGACAGGGTATGGTGTGGGGCCGGGGGTTGTATGTCGCAATCAAGCTGGGAAGGTCCTATGGGGTCTCGCCGAGCGACGTAGGGGAGAGTGCACGGTGAGGATGGCGGAGGCTGAGGCGGTTTTATATGGAGTCTAGGAGGATATTCGTAAAGGGTGCACTAGGGTGACGTTGGGAAGCGACTGCAAGGAAGTGATAGATGCTCCACGAACGAAGTCGCAAGGCATAAGCGATTTCCATTTGCTTATTGATGACATTCTTGTTCTTTGTTCTAGCTTTGAGTTTTTTTATTGTTTTCATATTAGTCGGAAAGTATATCGAGTTGCACATGAGTTAGCTCATATGGCGAACTTGGGTACTAGTTTTAGCTTCTCGGAACTTTCAATTCCAAGTTGTATTAGTGATTTAATCTCATATGATATTAATGATAATATGTAATCCGTTTCGGGGATTACTTTCAAAAAAAAAAGAGTTGCATTGTTTGGTTAAATATGTTCCCCTAATCTTACCCTGCATATATAAAATATGAATGAAAGTCTGATGAACCTTTTTATAAAAAAGCTTTATCATCTTTTGCATCTAAAAATCATTAACAATCTTCACAAAATACTTCTGAATTTACTTCTCTGTTTTTGTGCCAAATCCAGAGAGACACCGTCTTATCTCAGTAGAAATTTCGGAGTAAACCAGACACTAATTAAGGGTCGAAGTTTTCTATTAGAAAAGCGAAGACGATTCGGTGTGGTTTAACAATTGTCAATTTCTGTTTCATGCATATGAGTATCTAAGAGATTTGTTGTTTGCAAACAGGGTCAATATCTTTGTTAGTTGAAAAATTGCCACTCAATCCAAAACTTATGCTAATGAGGCTTATATAAATTGCTTTTTGGAAGAAAATGGATGTTTGAGGGCAACCAAACATACTAAGTTAAGGTATTTTGGAGGGTCATAATCCCTAAAATACACTTTGTGATCTGCCATAAATAAAAAACGTTCGAGTTATAAATGTTTACTTTAGTTAATTACGGGCGCTAAATTGTTGTATCCTGATTCACTAGTGTTTCTTTGGATAACAATACATTCTAGGCCTTATGGTAGAGGTAGAGCGGGCACACGGGTCATTATGCCGACACACCCCAACATGATCCATTACCCATTTTAGTATGACACGAGATTAGCACTGCCCAGATGACATGACACGCCATGGGCCGAACTTTGAGAAAAACAGATTGTGCGAAGCCGAGGCACGAGACGCCTAAATACTGAAAAATAAGGCTTAAATTGAAGATTTGCTTGGGGAACGCTCCAACACGGCACAGCCGCACAACACGTTGTGGACCGTGCGTGGGCCACCAATCACGCCGTTTCATTTCACCGACACGACACGAAACTCACATTTTGTGGGCATGTCCGCATGTGTTGGCCTGTTGGGCCATTTTCTCCTTATGGCATAATAAACGAGCACAAGGCACAAGTACGATAATCTAACCGGATATAATTAACGATGAAATACATACAATTTAATAAGTGGATTATACCACCAGAGGTATACAATTTTCTGTACATATTTTGAGCCTTTTAATTGAAAATTCGAGCTTTATTAGAAAGAATATGAGCTATATGCTAAAATTTATGAACTTCTTGAGAAAATATTGAGAATAAAAAAATTATTATACAACTATACACAATACATATATTTTAATTTTAATATAAAAAAACTAAAATATAACTCAAAATAGTTTAAAAACTTAACAAATATACACATAAGCTCAATAAAATACATCATGGTTGTACGATACTATTATACATCTGCCTGTATAATTTTTTTTGCATACAATTATATACGAGTAGTTGTAGTTATCACCGAAAGCAGGAAAAACTTACGAACCCAAAGCCTAAAAGGAAAAGAAAGAGCAGGAAAAAAGCGAAAGATAAAAAACCCAAGTCTTTGAAAATCTTTTGCGCCATCAAAAACAACCGTAAGTCTCCTCTAAAACGGACCCGTTAAATATATACAATAAGTCTTTCTTGTGACGGGTTATCCGTCACAAGTTTGTGACGGGTCGAATAATACGCACATAGGTAGATAAAATAAAAGTAAAGTTACATAGGTAATTACAAAAGTTTGTCCTTAACTTTTCAAATAAATTTTATTTGACCCGTTACAAGCTTGCGATGGTAACTACTCGTCACAAATGAGAATTTGTGAAATATATATACCACTTGTATATATAAGAAGGATATATACGAAAAACCAATATACTCACTATTTATCTTAAATAAACAAATAATATTTTTTTTGGACCGTACTAAACCCGAGACAATTAGTGACATCTTAGATGAAAACCTATTTAAAAACAAACAGCTTGTCTTATCAAAAACAGGTACTATTCTCAGTTGAACACGGATAATATTCTTCCCACAATATAACAAGTGGGAAGGCAAGTGGAGTGTTCCATTTAATCTTACTTGCCCTCCGATAGATACTAATATTTGTTTTCAGCACGAAAAGTTTCCATATCAATAAGGGTAAGATTATTATTGGTAGTCTTGAGAAAAGACTATAGAAAGTCTTAAGATAAGAATCACTCAAAACTACCAATAATCTACCAATAACAAAGTCTTAACTTTGGGCGAGTCTTGACCCCACTTTCCATTAAAATTATCCAATGAGTGGTTGACATGTGTCATTTCTTCTTGTAAAAAAAATGGTAATGTAAAAAAAAATTGACGTTTAAGGCGAGTTGATAATGTATAAAGTTTGAGGTGGGTTGGAGCTGAGTCAACAATGAAGAAATAATAAAAGTCAGTTGAAAGATGATTTGACAAAGTTTTAAGATTTTGAAGAGTCGATCTTACGATTAATCATACCCTCAGAAATCAGAATTTGTGAAAAACAAATAAGGAAGTAGGGAGTAGTATATGGGCATCACAAATTATGACTTGTGACTAGGGATGACAGTGGGTCGGGTACCCAACCCAGACCCTTTGGGTCGGACCCTAATGGGTCGGGTATGGGTCTGAATTTTTGAGACTCATTCGGGTATGGGTCGGGTATGGGTCTTATATAAAAAACTTCGGGTCGGGTCCGGGTCTTGGTCTTGGGAGCCTACTCGACCCTTAGACCCTTATATCTATTAAAAAAAGAAAAAGAAAAACAAAAAAACACACATACGAACGTCAATAACCCAAATAATACACACAAACAGATGACCCTTAATAGTTATCATTAATATATTATACGCATATCTAAATAACCATTAAGAATAACAAGGAAATTGATGAAAATTATGAGTTTGGGTACGGTAAATGATACTCCCTCTGAGTCTGTATGATTGTTCCTGTTTCCTTTTTCATGCGAGTTTCGTGATTGTTCCTATTTCCTTTTTTAGTAACTTTTTTGTGGTCTAAAATCAATTCAGTGTGGGGTAGGGTGTTTTGTGTGGTTTAGAATCATTTTCTTATTTCTTGTGCATAAAGCAAAATGAACAATCACTTAGACTCGGAGGGAGTATAATTTAGGGTCGGATATGGGTAATGATCCAAATAACCAATATTTGTAATACTTTAATCAAAACTTTGTAATTTAATTCGAACTTTGGTACATTTTATTGAATGACTCGTTAAGAAAATTGGACCCTAGGGTAGACCCTACCCGGACCCAGACCCATTAGGGTCGGGTATGGGTCCATTAATTTCAGACCCTTTAGGGTATGGGTCGGGTATGGGTCGGGTATGAGTCTAAGGTTTTTTACTTCGGGTCGGGTCGGGTCTTGCCGGACCCTACCCAGACCCTACCCAATGCCATCCCTGCTTGTGACGGACATATGCGCCGTAAGCTTGCGATGACTTGAGTAATATCCACGTAAGGTAGATAAGATCGTAAATACCTAGAAAGTAACAAATTATTTTGTGTTATGCATCGACATGGTTAATAGTTAACCCGTCACAAACTTGCGACAAATATAGGTAAGACTTGGCATATGGGTGTAGAAAAAAGGACAAGCGTGATCTCTCGCTCCTTTAATTTCTCTGATAAAATCAGAGCACCCCTCTTTTCTCAACACTTCACTCCTCAGTCCTCTCTCTTTCTCATCACCTCACTCTTTTCTCCTACATCTCTTGTTTCCATTATGACACACATTTTAGCATCAATGGGGAAGTAACCTCTCCATCACTTGTTAAATCCATCATTTCTACATGACAACATAGAACCCCAACAAGAAAGATTATTTCTTTCTTTCTTACAAACCCAAAACAACAATTTCACTATAAATGGCAATTTTTCAGCATGAACACTGCACTTCTTCTCTGTTAGATGAACTTTACTGTGAAGAAGAAAAATGGGAAGATGAAGAAATTGATAATAATAATAACAACAATAATAATAATGAGTCATTTATTGTACCAATAACGTTGTTAGAACAAGACATGTTTTGGGAAGATGAAGAACTTCAAAGTTTATTTAGTAAAGAAAAACAAGGAGTTTTGAATGAAATGTCTTTGATTTATGCAAGAAAAGAGGCTGTTGAATGGATGTTAAAGGTCAATTCTTTATATGGGTTTTGTGCTTTAACATCCATTTTAAGTGTTAATTACTTTGATAGATGTATTTCAAGCATTCCCTTTATTCAACAAGTTAAGCCTTGGACTGTTCAACTTGCTGCTGTTACTTGTTTATCACTTGCTGCTAAAGTTGAAGAAACTCATGTCCCTTTTCTCCTTGACCTACAAGTATGTTTTTGGTTACTAATTTTGGTTTTTTTATTTTGTTGGAAGATGATATAGCGTCACCCGTAAGTCCCTATCTACTCACATTTGGTATTTCAACTTTCAAACCCACAATTAAGATACAATAAGTGACAACTAGTTAGCACGGACACTCCTCTTAATTAACCGTTTCCGTTTCGTGTCCGACACTCGTTGAACACATGACTAAACATATTATAGTTTAGACGAGTAATAAAATTTTATAAAAGATCGGTTAGAAGATGAATTTGAGTGGAAAATGAAAACTAGTTATATTAAAGGTCGAATTGTACCTTTATTTGATTAAATTTAGCTACAAATACACGATAAAAAAAATTATACGTTATTTATAACATAAAATATATATTTTATTATATTTAAATGTTGTATGCTGTGTCCTAAATTTCATGAAAAGCCGTGTCCCGTGTTCGTATCCGTGTCCTTTTTTGTGCTACCTAGAGTGACACTATCTCATTTTCCACGGATTTTTAACCTATAATTTGTGTTGATATTATTATGGAAATGATTACTAAAAGTAAAAGTACTAATCCGTATTAATAATAAAGGTGGAAGGAGCGAGACCAGTGTTCGAACCAAGAGACATACAAAAGATGGAGTTATTGGTACTATCAACACTAGAGTGGAAAATGCATCCAGTGACACCACTTTCATTTCTTGATCATATAATCCGACGGTTAGGATTAAAGAATCATCTTCATTGGGAGTTTCTTAAGAAATGTGAAGACCTTTTACTTTCTCTTCTTTCTGGTAAGTATGAAATGCAGAGCATTTATTATAATATTACCATTATCGGTTACTATTTGACTTCTTTTTGCTAAATAGTCTTTGTTTTTTCGATAAGTTTCTTTGAACACTCCTATAACTTCATAGTGTTGGGTTAGATGTGAACAATAGGTGTTACTAGCGACGGCTCTATCCGTTACAAACTTACAACGGTTAAGTACACCCACCTGATTAGATCAGTAGGAAGACCATACATTCGATGTAATATTACCAATTTTATATTTTTTGAGCATTTAATAATAGTGTTTTTGAATTTTGTTTTAAAAATTATGACTATTGTTATAAAGTTTTTGAGCTTAAGTTATTAAAACATCAAGCTCAAAAACTTACAATAAATTCAAAAACATTACATATAAACTTAGTCTTATTTTAGTTTTATCGAAAAAAAATTAAAATCTAACTTATAAATTTTTATAAAATTAGAAAAAATACACATGCTTAAAAATAAATAATTGACGTAATAAGCTAAAAAAAACTCATGCTTAAAACCAAATAAAGTTTAACGTCAAAAAAAATATTCATATGCTCAAAAAAAATATTCATATGGTCAAAAAATATACATATGCTCAAAAACTAATAAAAATATGAGGTAGTACCTCCGATGTATGTTTCTATTTCTCTGATTAGATAAGACAACAATCTTCTCAAATGAGTTTTATTTTATCAGTCATAAGTTTACGACGATACCGTAAATGTGAATTAGGGTTGTTTTGTTGAGTAAAGTGGGAGATACCCATGTCATTATTATTATTTTGGATTTATTACTATATATAGGTAGTGGTAGATAGATTAGTTTGTCACATGTTAATTAATTAAATGATTAATTAAATAGTGTATAGTAATTAATGGTTGGTGGGTTGATGATGGAAATGTAGATTGGAGATTTGTGAGCTATTTACCATCTGTGTTGGCTACAGCAACAATGATGCATGTTATTAACCAGATTCAGCCTAGCAACACTCTTGATTATCAAACTCAACTTTTGACTGTGCTTAATATTACCAAGGTTAGTGCCTTTATTACTCCCCTAATTTTTTTTCACTCATAATGTTTATAATGTTCTTGTAGTTAATATATAGGAGATTTCTATTTTCATAGTCGAGTTTTAATTTAACGCCACCAGTTACAACAAAGGTAACATAATTAAATCGAATAATCTTGTACTATTCATACACTTATAAAGTTCATGGCTTAGCGTTATTTTTCCTTATAATAATAAGTCGACTTTGAGTGTTAATCTCGGACAAACAACTAGTAAGTAATTAAATACTCTTGTAAGACTGATTATTTGTTTTAAAGTTAAATGTGCCAAATAATATTTCATAGGCTAAGTTTTTGCTAGCAAATACCCTTTTAAGATGGATTAATGGTTTTAAGATTAAAATTGACAAATAATAATTCGTTTGTATAGATATGCTGATTATTTTATTTTAAATTAAAGATGGATTTAAACGTGAATTTGTGAATAGAAGAAACAAAAGTGTAAGTGATAAAAGAGATATAGAGGATATGTCATTGTCCCATAATATAGTGACAGGGGCGGTCTTAGCTACGTAAGACCAAAGTTATACAGTAACTCTTCTGTGAGACGGTTTCATATATAAAAAGAAAACTTGTTTATTAATAATAAACGAATAAACTTATTATAAAAATGGATTATCTCATGGTGCGAGACGGTCTTAGTGTAGAATACATAAGGGGCAATATCGCGAGTGAGGTAGTTAGGTTAGGACTTTTGAGATAGGGGGTACCTTAGAAGCATGAAGCTATGTATGTACGAAGTATGTATGTATGGTAGGGCAGTAGGGTGTGGTGTATACATGCATTAATATAAGTGTGAATAAAGTGTGGTAGAAAAGCAAAGAGGTATAGACAGAGGGCAGAGGTTTGTTGGTCAAAACATGGTTTCTATTTTGTGTCATCAGTCAAACTGGCCTACATTATTATATCATCACTCCATTGTCTTGCAAAAACTGCGGAACTACTTTCATCTATTTCGTCCCTACAAATATTATTGCCAATTCAATTCATGCTCATATCGATCATCTTTATAGGTTACAATTATAATCTGGGCTCACCATTCACCACATTATCTTACTAGGTTACAATAATAATCTCGGCCATTCACTACCCACTACATAATGTAATAATAATACTAGTAAACCCGCCAAAGGGGTTGACCATGTTTGGTCAATTTCATATCGGTTTTATAAAGTTCGGGTTGGACGGGTCATTTCGTGTTCGACTCATTTTCGGATTAACTATTATCAAGTTATTTGAAAATAATAATCGGGTTAATACAACAAAAATATGGGATTTATTATACTGGGTCAATACGAGTTTAGGTCAAATTTGAGTGTTGGATCAAGTCATTCAGGTCAAGTTCATCGTATCGAGGAGCAGTAAGGCTCTGTTTGACAAAACGAGCTGAAAAGGTACCTGATACGTGAAAACGTACCTGAAAACTCAAAAGGTAACTAAAACCTGAAAAACTAGCTGAAAATTATGAGTTGATAAGCTGACTGATTATATAAAAAAACTATTTGGCAAACTAACTGAAAAAATAGCTTATTTTGGTGAAATGACATAAAATGATATAATAATTATTTATTATATTATAGATTAGAGGGTAAAAAGTTAATATAACCCAGAATCAAGTACCTGAAATCTAAAATGGTAAGCTATATAGCATTTCATTTCAGGTAACTTATTTGACCAAATAAGCTACTTGACAAACCCTCCAAAAAAAACATAAGCTACCTTTTTCATTCAGCAAAAAAAGTTATTTCAACAAATCAGGTACCTAAAGTACACTGCCAAACGAAGCCTACTAATAGGAATATTATGTTAAAGTCCCCGAGGCTTAGAAATTGCAATGATGGGTTAAATCCTTGTTTGAGTAGTTGAACGAAAACTTAGACTAAACATGTAGTCTGAGTTAAAATAGTGCTCCTCGATATGATGATGTTTTCTTCTTTAATTTGGAGATTGTTTGTTTCTAGATTTTGATGCATGAGTGAACTGTATTCCATGAGATTAGAAGTTTCATGTAGTCAGTCACGTACATGCTCAATTAGTCAATTACTCATCTTCCATTTGTTAATTGTCAACTTAATCCACTTGAAGACAAACTTTGTATTCTAATAATGACAATTATGAGGCTTATTTTAATCACCAAGAAGACTTATAGTATAGAGATGCGCAAGTTTTGTAAATTGTAATGATATGAGGTTAATGTGATCCGGCTATGTCGATCTCCACCTTCCCTTTCAATTATGGCAACTCCCAAGTGGACTAGTAGATTATGCACGTACTATGGAGTTAGGAGTATACCTCAAGCTTTTATTTCAATTATATGGACAATCCCGGAAGCCTGATCAAGAAAGCGATTTTTCTAACATACGGTATATTTATTGGGTACATGTTAAGAAAATTGAAATAAAAAACACTAAATAATATTTTTATGTGTAACTGGAATATGCAATTATTTTTCCAATTTTTCAAAAGAAAAACATTTAATTCTTTGTATTTTGGTTTTTTTAAAGCATGTATATAGTGCCGAATTGTTCAAAAAAACCCGGAAAAAAACTAAAATAATGATTATATTACACTAATGATATAATGATATAGATGGGGAGCACAATTCATACTATAGGCGATTTTACAATGAAAATAGTCATTTTATTTAAGTACATTTATACTTATATGCATTGATAGGGTAGCCGCAACATAAAAATAAGAATAATTTCTGAACATATATTTTACAAAACTTGCTTATTTCACCAAACTTCTCTTTTTCGTTTTCCAAGACATTATGACATCTTTATTCACACAATTTTTTTTGGTAAATGCATAATATATCTCAAATTCAAATATTCTAAACAAAAATATATATGAGAATTTTTGTGGGATGAATATTTTTCTACTAATTACACGGAAAAAAAAATTGTGTTAAAAATCCTGCATCCGCCCCTCCTTATATGTGAATTTCTTTTTTTTTATTTCGTATGCGCCATATAGCAAAGACGGTGATATTAATTCATTTTTCCTAATAATTGAAACAATTGTTTTAACTATATTGTCCTCATTACTAACATTTCATACTCTATTATTTTAACTACAGGAGAAGGTGAATGATTGCTATGAATTGATTGTTGAGAAATTATCATGGAGCACCGAAAAGAGCACTCTCAATTCAAAGAGGAAGTTTGATGAAATGACCCCATTTCCAAGTAGTCCAAGTGGAGTCATGGATGCATACTATTTTACTAGTCACACCTCCAATGATTCATGGCCACCTAATAGTAACACCGTTTCCGGACCGTTAACGGCCTCATCGTCTGTGTCTTCCTCTCCGGTCATAAATAGTAAGAAGGGAAGAGTTCACGAACAACCAATACCACTGCAGTTGCCTCCTCTCTCTCGAGTTTTTGTGGATTACATTGGAAGTCCTCGTTGAGTGAACTCTCTTCTCTCCACCCGTCTCTCTCGGCGGTCGAATTTTCCTAATGTTCAAAAACTATTAGCAGATTCGTAGATCCCTTCATTTCATTGTTCGTTCGTCTATATTATACTTTAGAAAATGATAAAAAAAAATGAGAACATATCATCCTAATTTCGGTTAGCATTATATATAATGAAAAAAAAATAATTAAGGACGGTGCTTTTGAGAAACACGCAAATTTTTCAATACGTACTAGTGTAGTACGTAGTACGTAGCGTGGTATGTATACAAATTGGTGCATGGGAAATAATGAAATGAATAATTGAAAAGAGGGGTTTGGTTTGAAGTTTGAACGCAAAGTTTGCATGTGAAGAAAAGAAAGATGGTGTGGGGTAAAGTGAGGATATTTGGGGAGCATTGCTTGAAAATAATAGACAGGTTTGACCTCGTAGAAACGGGGCTACTATACCTGTTAAATTTAATAACGGGTCTGGGTCATATCCGAACGGAGGAGAAAAATTATTCTCCTCTTTTATTGTGGGATAACTCTCACATGTGGGTTTTCGGGTTTCTTCACAATACTACACCATATAGTTTTTGTTCAAAGGGTCTTGATATTCGTTACAAGTTAAAGCGAATAACATCCTTTTATAATAAGGCAGCTGGGAGGAAATAAAACATTTCATGAGTCGTGCTACTTGTATTTTATGAGAGCGATAATATTCGTTTTTAACTTGTGACGAATTGTATTTGTCTTTACTTCCATAGTCATACACTCGTACACTCCGATCCGTAGAAGTGAATTAGTAGTAAAATAAAGGAGCGTCGTCAAGTCCACCCTAATTTGTGTTTACCTAATCCAACCTTGTTGTCACCAACTCACCGGATTATCCGCTCTCTCCAACATAGGTGCGCGCTGCGCATCCCTTCATCTTCTTCCTGCCTTTTTCACCTTTTGTTTTTGTAATTATTTATTTTTCAAATATTAATTAACTTAATCTAATAAATATCCAAATTTAAAAATTTATATGTGACGTACACAAGATGAAACTATAAACAGATTTCTTACCTTCGACATACATTAAGTAAATATTTGGTTTTATCTGGTTGTTTGACTACTATGACTATGTTGGGTAATCGATGAAAGAATAAGAACGAACTGATCAGAATAAACCTTAATCGAGACGCCGTTTAATACACTGCCCTAAATCAGTAAGACCCCCACACAAGTGCTCCTTGGGTTCCGTGGTCACCGATTCCAGGGTTAACGCCTCCTTCCGCACAATGGTGCACTCCACAGACGGAAGTGGGAACTGCTCTCAAATAACCAGAAATATATGTAATAGAGATGAAGGAGAAGTTATGTTGTAGTTTTTCTGATTGTGTAAAATGCTTTGGAAAGACCAGAATATATAGGTGTAGGGATGATCCTCTAACAGTCATAAAATCTGAGGGATTTATGACCATTAAATCAGAGAATAAATTGCATTAAAACAGAGAATTAAGTAGTGATTTTATGATGAATAAATCCCAACGACTAGAATTCTAACAGCTAGAATCTGAGGACTTAGTTTGGACTCGGAGCAAAAATATAGCCCCACCACACCGCGCACGTGTCACGAACCGAACGGACGGCGGTGGCGGCGCGCGCGTGGGGAGACTTGGGCCTCTCCACTATTATCTAGTTAACATTAGATAACATGCTTACATATATAAAGTAAGAACCTCCCCACTATTCTACCAATGTGGGACAAAGTTCTTACTTCAAGTTTGGAGCAACCTCCCACTCCAACAATCCCCCACTTGGTCCAAACTTAAGTTTAACAAAAGAAGAGTAACGAAAGAAAAAGGAAAAATTGTGATCAGGTGAACATTGTCTTGAACCTGTCAATAAGAAGAGATGAGAACAGTTCCCTCGAGTAACATATGGCCCAAACCCTGTCTCATGATTGCATTAGAGAATTAGCCCACATCTAATCTCACAGGAGGCGGCCAACACTCCACAATCAAGTAGGTGAGTCCATCAAGTGTGTACTACACACACCACTCAAACCTTTGAGGTATGGAACTCATTAGGACTACCACATGTCCAACCTTACACAGTAGTAATTAAACCTGCTAAAAGGGATAAACTGAATAACATCCTTTATTCTTTATAATAGATAACATACAAGCAATGCTCGGCGATTTCGTTTGACCGCATTGAATCTGATTTACCAGATTGGGTATCCATCGTTGAAACACTACGTAGGTGGGCTCAATCCCATCTTTTTAGCAGTTTCTGAAACTAGTTTCCTGTTTAAAGCTTTTGTCAAAGGATCGGCAATATTACTTTCCGACCTTACATAATCCAAGGAAATAACCCCAAACTTGATCAAGTTACAAACAATATTATGCCTCAGTCGTATATGTCTACTCTTGCCATTGTAGGCCGTATTCTTGGCTACATGAATGGCAGCTTGCGAGTCACAATGTAGTGGAACGGATGGCATGGGCTTGGGCCAAAGAGGAATGTCCGATACCATACTTCTCAACCATTCAGCTTCTCGACCATCCAATTCGAGAGCTATAAAATCAGATTCCATTGTTGATCTCGCAACACATGTTTGCTTGGATGATCTCCAAGACACTGCTGCTCCTGCTAAAGTGAAAACATAACCACTGGTAGAGTGTATATCATTACTCTCCGAGATCCAGTTAGCATCACAATATCCTTCTAAGATAGGAGGATAACCACAATAAGATAAACCAAAATCAGCAGTACCTTTTAAATATCTAAGCAAACGGACCAAAGCACCCCAATGATCATGACCATGATTATGAGTATATTTACTCAATCTTCCAACACAATAAGCAATATCGGGACGGATGAACACGTAAGATACATGACACTACCAAGAATCTTTGCATAACCAGATTGATCTACACTATCAGATAAATTCTTCTTTAAGTGTAAACTTGCATCGAAAGGTGTCCTAGCAGGCTCAATATCAAAGTAACCAAACTTCTTTAAAATTTTCTCAACATAATGAGCCTGACTAAGACAAAACCCTTTACTAGTCTTCAAGACTCTTAAACCAAGAATGACATCAACCTCACCCATGTCTTTCATTCATTTCAAACGAAGACTTAAGCATGTTTTTGGTAGAATTAATAACATCTAATGATGTCCCAAAGATAAGCAAATCATCAACATAGAGAGTTATTATAACACTATCACTGGCATTAGACTTCATATAGATACATGTATCCGCATCACTAGTTCTAAAACCAAGAGAAACAATCACACTATGAAACTTTTCATACCATTGTTTCGGTGCCTGTTTAAGTCCATACAATGATTTAACAAGTTTACAAACTTTATGTTCTTGACCAGGCACCATAAAACCATCAGGTTGATCCATAAAAATCTCTTCATCGAGATCGCCATTTAAAAACGCAGTTTTCACATCCATCTGATGCACAAACAAGTTATACATGGAAGCAATAACAAACATCACTCTAATGGAAGCAATCTTAGTGACCGGAGAATAGGTGTCAAAATAGTCTAATCTAGACTTCTGAGTGAAACCCTTAGCCACCAACCTGGCTTTAAATTTATCGATAGTCCCATCAGCTTTGAGTTTCTTCCTGAACACCCATTTACATCCTATAGGCTTACAACCACGAGGTAAGTCAACAATTTCCAAGTGTGGTTAGACATTATAGACTCAATCTCACTGTCAATGGCCTCTTTCCACAAAGCAGCATCAACCGATCTCATAGCCTCATCATAGGTCTTAGGGTCATCCTCCACAATATACATTCCAACTAACTCATCATCTAGATCTCCCTCTGTAACAAAATCAGGCCCAAAGGATTTCTCAACTCTCGGTCTCTTACTCCTTCTAGGCTCAAAAGGTTTTTCACTAGATGTATCAAGATGGAGTGAATGATTACCAACATTATCCTCAAGGGAAGAGACATCTAAAGAAGAAACAAATTCCAAGAACGGTTTCAAAGGAAAGATGTCCTCAAAGAAAACAGCGTCTCTAGACTCAATGATAGAACCATAAAACCCCGAACCTACATCCTTAGTCATGAACCTATTGGTAGCATAACCCACAAAGATAGAATCAACGGTTTTAGGTCCTATTTTGTCTCTTTTAAACGCAGGTAAGGCAACTTTGGCTAAACATCCCCAAACCTTTAAAAACCTCAAATTAGGTGGATAACCCTTCCAAATCTCATAAGGTGTTACATCAAGTATCTTATAAAGTACACGGTTTAAAACATGACATGCAGATAAAATAGCTTCCCCCAACATAAAATCGGATAACCCAGAAGATAATAACATGACACTCATCATATCCTTTAAAGTTCGATTTTTCCTCTCGGCTATACCATTCTGTTCTGGAGTATAAGGGGCTTGAAAGACCAGAATATATAGGTGTAGGGATGATGCTCTAACAGTCTTAAAATCTGAGGGATTTATAACCATTAAAGCAGAGAATAAATTGCATTAAAACAGAGAATTAAGTAGTGATTTTATGATGAATAAATCCCAACGACTAGAATTCTAACAGCTAGAATCCGAGGACTTAGTTTGGACTCGGAGCAAAAATATAGCCCCACCACACCGCGCACGTGTCACGAACCGGACGGACGGACGGCGGTGGCGGCGCGCGCGTGGGGAGACTTGGGCCTCTCCACTATTATCTAGTTAACACTAGATAACATGCTTACATATATAAAGTAAGAACCCTCCCACTATTCTACCAATGTGGGACAAAGTTCTTACTTCAAGTTTGGAGCAACCTCCTACTCCAACAATAATCGACAGATTAATATAAGCGAACGCGTATTATAAATGACATATTGAATTGACATGTTTGACTAATATATTTCAGTTAACAGATTAAATAGAAGTTTTTGGCAATGATTATCGAGTTTAGATTAACAGAATGTTATACTATGTGTAAATGGTTGGCAAATTTATTATTTCCAATCTACTAAAATGAATACACGACCTACACGGGGGAGCAACATATTGGTAATAAATAATAGTTTAATATATACCATTTACCAAACACGTAAATAAATTAGTGAATCGATGAGTCAAACTTACTAAAAGCCTTGAATTAGTAGATTGGTAAGTCAAATATGTTAAAAGACTTAAATATGCTGAAAATTTACTAATAAGTGAGTTTTATTTATGTCATCGTTAAAGTGTTGAGTTGACAAGCTTTGTATGACAAGAAGGTAATTACTGTTAGGGTAGTTGACGTAAATTAAGAAGAAGGAAAAAAAAAGGAAGATTTTGAGAGGTGAAAAGGGGGTGTTTTGGAAGTGTTAAAATTAGACTAAATTAATAACTTTATCTATTTAATATAATCTACTTCTTTAAATTTTATATCGTCTAAAATATTTTTTTCCAAAATTCCTACCCCCATCTTTCGCAAATTTACTCATGTTGGAGGTTGAGGTTCAGCTCGTATGTTGTCAGTCATCGAATCTGGCTTAAGCGGTGGTTGTGTGGGTTGGCGTTATGGCGTCACATCTCACATGGTTTTGACTTTGGTGTATGAGTGGGACGATATAGTTCTCTGATGCAGTGATGGTGGCAACTCATTGTTTATAACCGTGTGTAATGACTTTAATTAAGAGACGATAAAAGACGTTTGGTGGTGTAGAGAACTGCACATGATAGCTACGCGGACTCGCCCTTCACCAGCAACATTATTTCCGTCGACGTGCCAAAAGGATTTACTCCTCAACCAATGGTGCACTATGATGACACGGTTGACCCTATTGATCACATCAACTAGTATAAGGAAAAGATGATGGTGGTAACAACATCAGGGCCCCTGAATGAAGCATGCATGTGCAAAGGATTCGGATCAACCCTTTCAGGAGCAGCATTGCAATGGCTTGTCAGCCTTTAGAACGGGAGCATCTCCAGCTTCGCCGAACTGGTGAACGCCTTCAACCAGCAGCAGGAAGCCAGAAAAGCAAATCAACGATCTATATTGCATCGTTCAGGGCCCAGATCGATGAATCCACCAGAGATTTCTTGGCCAGATTCAACACGGAAATGGTGTCAATACCCAAATGTGATGTAACTACTGCCATCCACGCCTTCCGCTGGGGACCAGAGGGCTCAGAGTTGTACAAGGACCTGATCAAGTGGACCTGCACAACCTTCGCTCAAGAACGGGAAAAATGGAGCATCCAATGGATAGTGTCATTTGCATTTTGTGAGAAGGTATTATCCGTCTTCAACTTGTGACAGATAGTGCTCCTCTTCAATGAGAATTTGTGATCTAAAAAACCGTATAACACAATTTAAAAACACGAATTTTCATTTGTAACGGTTCATCTGCGTCACAAACTTACGACAAGTTAAATAAAACACACATGAGAAAATAAAGACAAATCATTTATATTTTTTCATATTATTTTTTATCTTATTTATTTATTTATGTGAGTGTTATGTGACCCGTGACCTATTAATTTAAAACTGTACAACACTGTAATTACAGTAACATGTTAAATCGCACTGAACTTTTTTACATTATTACTCTTCTAAAAGAAAAGTTGTACAACTAGAAGAGAAGGAAATAAAGGAGCTCAAAACATTCTATTGGACCAAATGTGTTCATCTTTTTTTTTTCTTTTTTTTTTAATGGAGTGCAGGTTAGTGGATGATCTTTGGAAGAGCACAATCCAACCTTTTCCGATGGAGTATTAGATTTTATTTACTTTATTTATTAAAATTTCCAATTTTGGAAAAAGAAATTGACTTTAAATGCATGCTAGCCATTTGGGCATCTACCTTCTGATCATATCCGGGTCCAAATAGGTATTGACTTGTCAATTTGGGCTGGGCCCTCCACCTTTCACTTCTCATTATCAAACATTCAAACCAACGTGCTACACATTGTCTATAAATTACGGTACTAAATATCGTCGATAATTTATAAGCGAGTTCCTTTTATTCTAACTTTCGCTTAATATACCCTACTTTTTAAAATTACTAAAAAAACCGCTCATAAAACAGTAAAAAAACCGTTTCGCAAACTTTTGTATTTTTGTCACCACCACTTCAATTTCAATATTTCTGCAACCAAATTCAAGGAATCGATGACGCAACTAATCACAACTAGTTCAATTTTTTAAAATTTTGTAATTATATAGACTTGGGTAATTATCGATCCCCGCGCGAAAGACTAGTCTAAGTCAGAACTTGGATATTTTTCAATTTAAAAATGGGCGAAAAAAAAGTAGCAGGCCAAAGAAATTTTCCATCTGGACGACGAATTATTTCGTCTAAACCTAAGTCCAAACGAAAAGAAAGGGAAATTTTTTAAGTCCAATTTTTTTTTTTCCGAACGAAAATATTTTTCGTCTGGACCAATTTTTTTTCAACCAGACCCTTTTTCGACATATTTTTTTGTTTTATTTTCCCAAAGAAAAAAATCCCGTCTTTGATTAGTTTTGGGGGCGAAGATCGATAACCGCTTTTCCATTCATCAAATCATACACTTAAAACGTAAACATATTTCTTGAATATCGTTACTAGCCTGATCGTTATTACTGTCATTAGTTGACATGATTAAATCATTTAACCGAAAATTATGTAAGCTAAATTACGAATTTTTTTGGAAAAGCCGTCTTTTCTTGTTCGGTTTTTATTTATATTGAAAATCGTCCTTCTTAGAAACATTTTAGAGAGAGTGAAAGGGGAAAGTTATGGGGTACCTTGAATAACGTCACAAATTACTATACAATGTCGACAATTATTATTGAACTTCCACCATTGCCCTTTTATAATTATTCATTTAACATCTCAGTAACCTTCTTCTATATGTAATTAACCTTGAAATTAACATGATATAACGTACAAATCAAAACAACAAATTTACGTAATTAAACTAACCGTTTAATCTTTTAGCTGCCGTTTTGAAGGATTATCATAAAAGACCATTAAAGGTAAACATGTGAAAGAGAGATACATTAACGAGTGTTATCACACCATATACGAGCATTAGAACAAAGGTTTAGAAGTATAAGCAACCAGAAAACATAAACCCCACCCAAACAAGAAGTTTGGAATCCGTCTACAACAAGAGTCAATTTTAAACGTTTATAACTTAAAATTAGACATGATGTTGAAGTAAGTCTAAGTGGACGTAATAGTTTATACTCTTGCGGTTCTAACGGCAGGTCATACGCCCCAACCAGAAAAGAAACGAGGGATAGATAACCGTTTTACAAAAATGCAACGGTGTAGGAAAACTTGACATGTAACCTAGGTTTGAAAATGAATGCTCCACCTCCAGGCAGACGGTGAACATAATCGTGTTTAAAACATAATTTTAAAGTGAATTTTAAAATATGGAAATCCAATGGATATTCTCATCCGATCCAATTATTTTGGATATCTCAAACATTTAGTTTGGATATGGATATCTAACTTTAAAATTTTTTACATATAGATATTCAATTTAAACTAACACTTTGAGTCGGATATCCGCTCCGTGCTCCGCCCCTATATGTCCATATTACAATTCCAAAAAGAAAATTGTTAATAAGAGGCCCAAAATACTAGAAGTAAGAAATAAACCAAATTTTCTTGTAAAGTAATATCATCTTCATATTTTTATTTTATTTTATTTTCACTATAAAAAGTTTTTTTTTTTTGAAAACTATATTATCATCATATTAAACAACACAAGTTCTCATTTGTGACGGCCGATATCCGTCACAAGCTTATAACGGGTCAAATAAAAGTCATTTGGGAGGATAAAGACAAATCATTTGTAATTTCTCATGCATCCTACTTTTTTATCTTAATTACTTATATGGTTGATATTTGACCCGTCATAAATCTGTGACGTTGAGACCTATTGATTAAACAAAGCCGTAGAAGATGCCAAATCTAAGAGACAGGGGCAAAACCAGCTTTAAACATTTGCATTTAATAAAGACGTTACGTTATTTTCATCAATAGAATATGAAGATTTTGGTAGTAATAATGGATTTGGTGTTGAAAATGGTCCATAAAAATGAGGCTTAGCCTAGTCCATTCTACATTTTTACATTATTATTGGTTCATGACAAAGCCCTCCTCCTTTGTGGTCCATTTCTCCCCTTACTCCATTTTTTATCACACATTTGCCTCCTTCATGACGTCTTTTTACATTTCAACTAGTTTTAAACCCGTGCAAATTGCACGGGTATGTTTTTTTAAAATTTGTTCTTATATAAAATATGAATATTTAAGATAAAATATTATATTGATCAATTTTTTCATTTGTAAGCCGGTTATAATCATAGATAAATTTAGAATAAATCAATACAATATCTCCATGTTCTTAAACAATTATAAATTAGAAATGTAAAAGATGAATTATAAAGTCATATTTAAGTATTAAGAATTAAAAATTTCATTTGCAATTTTCAAAATTCATGCACACGATTGAACAATGTTACATATAAAGTTAAAATTTGAAATAAGCTAGTTTATACGAAATATGCCTTTCATTGTATCAATTACAATAGTTTTTCTTCTTTCTCCATGTTCAGACACAATATAAAACTCTTATGATTCATCAACAAAAAAGACTACAAATTTGCTATAGATAATAACCGAACGTCTATTAGTAAACATTTCAATATGCTATAGTATTTATAAGTGTATTCGTGATATTGTATACATACCATTTCTTTATTAAAAATAATAAGACACGCCTATTTTGTCAATTATCATACTATCGTTTTGGATTATATTTAGATTTGTCGAAATATATCTGACTCAACTAACCCTACTTGTGTTTTCAAGTGTTGAGACTTGAAAACCTTTACCCGTTTGCAGAATTGAATATACACGTTAATTTAGAGTGAAAATCAACCTACCTACTTACCTTAATGGATCCAGCTTAACATGTAAATATATACAAATTTATGAAAATATACCGAGTATTTATATATTATATTCGATATATTAATATAAAATGTATTCGCTTTTGTACTGTACGTTACAAACAAAATTAAAAAATCAATTTCAAACAAATTATCATCCAATAGAAAAAACAGTAAGTTTTTTGAGAAGCCATATTTCACTATATTAATGAGAGACAACTAATAAATACACCAAAAAACTAACTAAAAAGAGAAAGATAAAATAAAATAAAAATAATATTTATAATAGACGTATTTTACTAACATTAATGAGAGATCGTCTCTTTTATGAATTTGTGATGAATATACTCATATAACTTAATTGCTTAGTTTTTGTAAATATAAGTATTGTAAACAAAGAATATGATTAAAATCCTAATATTAAATATATTTTCTTTAAAAATGATAATAGACGCCTTTAGAATATTTTTGACTCGTATCTTTACTTAGCTAACTTGTAAGCCGTCTAACCCTATGCTAACTTGACTTGGATAATCCAACTCGTTAAACCCGTTTAATAAATCTACTTGCCTAATAATAGTATGTGCTAGTTAAACATCAAGTAAGTCTCCTTTAACACGACACAACTTGTTTTGAGCTTAAGACGGATCAAATATATATCACTTCTTTATATAAAAGTACATAGATAAAAGTAATATGTTTGTCTTATATATACAAAATTACAAATGATATAATATAATATTTAACCCGTCGTAAACTTAAATTATCGAGTAATATTTTAATTGAGAATTTGTTAACACCGAATAAAGTATTGGTCCGTTTACTTCTTGGTTTTTACGCGTGGCCCAATATTAATTTTGGTTTGTTAACATTTTAAGTTAATGTAGTTAGCCAACAATCTTATCTATATAATTCCTTAATCATTTCTCAAGTTCTGGTTGAGCCACGTCATCAACCCAAACTTTAAATTTATTTTTTTTAATTCACTCAGGTGGGTCCCCCATAATATATAATGAATTTCCTACAACATAACCGCCAATATTCTACATATCCTAAATAAATGTCCAATATCGTACATTCAGAAATATTACGAACAATCTTATATATATTAATATATAAACATTTAATGAATTCTGGTAAGTCACCCCATTAATCCATCATTTTATCTTTTTTTTAATTCAATTATGGTGGGACCCATATTGTTGTTTACTGAATTAATTCTCGAATAAATGGTTGCGTTTCATTAGTTGTGTTATTATTACGTATTAATTCTGATTTATTTCGTAAACAATAATTTATACGTAAACGATTATATTTATAACGTCTAACTTATATATTATATATTAAAATATATTGTCGATGTCGATTATACACAATTATTAAACAATGAGTTATGACTAACAATCACTATTACAATAAATAATACATAATTATAATAAATACCAACCCAAACTCTATAGTAATTGATAGAAAAATGTAACAAAATACAAAAAATGATAAAAACATGATCGAAATTTCAAGTACAATTTTCATGAGAGTACTAAATTAAATTAGCAATAAGAATAAATTAAAATAACAATAACATCAAAAAAAATACTTACAATGTCAATGATATTACAAAAATCTTAATCAATTATAGCATATAGCCTAAAATATTATCATCAAAAATATATTCGGATTATTAATAGAACTATTTAAAATAACAATATTATTAAAACGACCCCGTGCATTTTTGCACGGGGCTAAAACTAGTCTTATCTATATAATTACTGAATCATTTCAGAAGCCCTCGACGCGCCACGTCATCAATGCAATTGTGATATTATTTTTTTTTAATTCTCTCAGGTGGGTCCCGCAATTTCTTTTATGAATTTACTAGGAAATAGCCGCCTGAAATTCTAAATATATACCTGATATCGTAGTTTAAGAAATATTACGTAACATTTTTTATATAAATTCGTCAACATGAAATTTTACGAAAAACTCGTGTAAAATTGCGTAATCCATTTACACAAGTATTTTGATTTTACAAAAATAAACCGTAAATTTTACGTAATGATTAATAGCGGGATTGAATATACCTGTGGATAGTTAATAATTTGCACAACTGTTTTAACATTAAAACGGTTTATGGTATTAAAATTTTAGAATAAACCGCAATTTCATTTATGAATTTCCTGAGAAATAACCGTCTGAAATTCTAAATACCTGATAACGTAGTTTAAGAAATATTACGTAACATTTTTTATATAAATTCATAAACATGAAATTTTAATTTCTGGCAAGAGTATACCCGTTAAATATACCGGTGCATTTTTGCAATCGAAAAAAAGCGACAATACTAAATTTAAAAACAAAATTGAGTAAAGTTAAAAAATTCCAATAAATAATTACATCACACAATATATCGATATATTATATCGATGTTCTTAAAAGTATACCGGTTAAATATACCCGTGCATTTTTGCAATCGAAAAAAAGGCGATAATACTAAATTAAAAAACATTAAAAATAACATAATATTAATATAACAACCAATAATAGTGTACAAATTTATATATTTTGCGAAATCAAATCATAAACATAACGGTATCTGGTTTAAAAAAAACAATAAAAGAATGGATATATAAATACCATTATTATTATCATGTGCATTTTAACGTATTATCAATATAATAGAAATTGAATGCACAATATTCACGTATTATTGACACTATTCGGTAATATATATTATCCACCGTATTTTTTACTAAAAATATACCCGTGCAATTTTGCACGGGTTTAACACTAGTTAAAACCTAATTAAGAATTTGTCATCCCTAATCTCTCTATTCCTTCAATCTCGGTCTATTTTTTTCACTTTTTGTTCAAATATATTATTTCAATACCTCCTCAAACACCTACTTCAAATATAAAGATATCTATGCATAATTTTATAATATTTTATCTATGCATTTGACTTTAGCTATACTAATTTATTGATGTTTTTCATATAATTCTGCTTTATTTTATTATTAATATGAATGATTAATTTTTCGATATCTACTCATCAAATTTATTAGTACTTGCATAAATTCGTATATAAAAATCTAATTAATATACTTTTAATTTAATTCACATTTTTTGATTTTATTATGCAAAATCTATTTCAAATATATTTTTAAAGTGTTTAAACTTCGTATTTTTCTCATTCAGATTTGTTTTATGTAACGTGAATCTGATGAAAAATATTTTAGTTTCATTTTTATACCAATCATTAATTATTTTTTTTCAAATTTATAATATTTTTCAAGATTTTAAGTTTTCTGTAAACTACGTATCCAATGTTTATTTTTAATATTCGATTTTATGTTTCTATAGCAATTCATGTTTTTTTTTTTAGTATTTTGTTATATTCTGTAAATTTAACTTATCATTATTTTAAATTTACCGTTTTAAAACTTGTTATATAAAATTTATTTAAATATATATATTTACCCGTTAATGTTCTAATATTTTATTAAAACTATAAACTACTCGTAATTGAAGGAGTAATTGATTGTAATAGAGATCGTGAATAATTAATTCAAAAAAGATGCTCCATAATTAATTCATTTAGAGATCATGGGGCCTACAATTTAGGAAACTAAAACCGACTTTGACATATTGACTTTCAACCACAGAGCGCCACGTAGGCTCTGTAGTTGTTGCTTTAATAAATAAGATTTTTCGATAAGTCTCTCTTAAAACGGATATATTCGTCTTAAGTTAAGACGAGTTAAGTAAGACAAGAACGAAAAAGTCTAGGACCATAAAATGTTCGTCTTATCTATACAAATGGGTTTTTATTTGAGCTGTCGTAAGTTTAAGATGGACACTTCCGTCTTCAATGAGAATTTGTGTCAATTTTTTGGCATCATTGTCATATAATCACTATTTTTGATGGTTTAATCGCAATAGTTAAAGGATGTTTGTTCTATTATACACACTTTTAGATGGGCAAAGAGAATAAGGAGAGAATATCATTCAGAAAATGACATCTCCCTCTAGGTTTGATGCCAAAAGAAGCACAACCTTTTTGGCGAAAATTAATGTTTTGTTTGTTCTACTTGATTTGTTTATATTTGCGATCTGAATGAAGTTATAAGAGTTATTCAAGCAAATATATAAATAACTCTTGCACACATGTTAAGGCAACCCTCTTAGCAAAAAACAGCGAGGAAATTTAGTATTAGAGAGAAGAAAATCAACAAGCGATCGAATGAGGACTGGAGTAAAACACAAATTCTTGTTTCAGACTGTCACTTTTGGGCTGAAATAATAAGACGGGATTTTATAACCATTTTACAGCCAAATGTAACCACGATAGTATGGTCAATGTTACAGTGTAAATAATGGTCGGATTTGAGTTGGGTTAACTCGGGTCGTGTCATATCGGGTTCGAATAATCCCTTATGGTCGAGCCGGCTTCTGTCGAGTTATTATTGTGTCGGGCCAGTTAAGGTCAAAAGATGTATCACGCGTCATTTTAGGTCAAAAGAAGTATCGGGTCAAGTCATTATCTAGTCCGATTACTTTTTATTGCATTATTTCAATTTTTGATCATTAAATTTAGTTTTTAACCCTTATTTGGTTTAGTTTATTCATTATTAAGTTAAAACATATCAATCTAACCACTAAATTACTTTCATTTTGATCATTATTTAGCAAAATAGTTATCGAGTCATCAATTTATTCCAGTCAGTATCGGGTCAGGTTAGGGTCACTCATCAATGGATCGTGTTAGGTTACAGGTTTGATCGAGTCGATTTCGATATACAATTTTTCAGATTCAATGGGGCAAGGTGGTCACCGGGATCGGGCCAGAATTGTCAGCCCTAGATAAGAAATCAGAAAAATAAGTGAAACAAGGAGGTTTGGGGCATAGAGGTAAGTGTGGTCCAAAGCAAAGGATGTGAGCATGCCCTTCCCTTGGTATAATTGTGGGAGAGAAGGGGCCATAAATCTGTAGAAATGGGGGACTCACAGATGATATGATATGCAGCTAAAATCTACATTTAATAAGTATTTGCATTCACAAGTCCCTATTTCAGGTGTCAGAAGATAACGACACTTTGGTTTAATATTTGACTTAATCAATCTAAGTCTAAGGCAATGCTTGTCATCCCCATTTTTGTTATCATTCTCACCATTTTCAGATACCCTACTACTTCCTTGCATTTATGTCACCATGTATGTCTTAGCTTCCAGGACCAACATCCCTGTATTTTATCTCCCTTCCCCACTCCTATTACTCCTACTTCCATTTATACTACAACTTGGACCGTACTCGCCAATCGACTACCGTAACACTTCCATTCTCGACTAGTCGAGCATAACGCGTAAACTATATCAACAAAATGGCGACTTGTAAATCATTGTCCTACTCCTACCTGCGAGATTGTCTCCTACAAGATCACAAAACTAGGAGTTACAACTAGACATGGCAAACAGGTCAGGTCAGGTCGGGTCCGGGTCAAGTCCATTCACGTTTGAGTTTGCAATAGTTCAAGGTGCGCCTTGTTATTTCGGAGTTTGGGTTATCATAGGGTTGGTTGTTATCAAGTTATTTGAGAATAACAATTAGTATGCAATAATAAACATTCAGGTTGCGGTCGAACCAATTCAGGTCTTGAGTTAAATTCAGATCCTCAATTCGGGTGCAAGTCGAGTTTGAATGTGGTTATTCGGGTAGTTATTTGAGAATAACAGTGAGTACAACATTAGTTACATTGCAGTGCCTAAACATTTAAGAATTGGTACAACCAAGTAGTACATGCACAGTTTAGCTAGGCGGCCTACAATAGAGTTGCAAACAAAAGTGGGAGATACCTCCAAGTGACCAAAATACAAGTATACATGTATACAAGTATGAAGTTTTGTCTTGGGTTAAAGGACCCAACAATTGAAGATGTCATAGTTAAACAAGGACAAGCCTTGGCACCTAAATCTGGGGATTAATTGGACCACGACCATCTTTTCGCAGAGTACCCTCGTGACTGCCTCAACAAACTACACTTATTGGTGTTGGGCCTCCCCTATAACACCAAATTTACTCGTCAGAAACTGGGGTATCACTCTTCCTTGGCTGACACTATCGTACTCACAACTCACACCTTCATTATGTTCAAAAGAGCGGGAAGTTTTTTTTGAATCGATGAAAAACAGCTCATGCGGTACACAAAAATCAATGCTGCACTTCGCGAGTATATCCACAGAGAATACACTAAATTAACAACAGCCACACAACCAACAAATTGTCACAGCCTGTGTTACTCTACACTTCACATCACTTCATGTGCCCTATCAGACCATATGCTATTCTTGTAAAGGCAATGGCAACCTTCTCAAAGTCCCCCCCTGGGTTAGGCCGAGAAAGCCAGTAGAGATGCTGGGTCAATTCCGTGCCCTACACTCAATAATCGAATATGGGTTTACTTAAAGATACTCCATTTCACTCCAAAAGAATGAAGGGGTTAATATGGGTGTCTAATACTGCTAGCTCTGACTAACATAGGCTGCAACATCAGCGATACAATTGATGCATTCTTGAACCACTATAATTATCTAAACCATTATGAGACATAAATTTGTAAACCATCAATAGGAAATCTAACCACACAAGTTCCATACACAAGTACAACATCACTATCTTTATATGGGGATGTGAATTTAGGGGAACAAGTTAAACGAGAAGACGACTAATTAGAGGATGTACATTGCACATTTTACAGGTTGCACATAATAGCAGTGGTCTATGCCAAGTGATTGTTAGCTAAAGTGAAAACGCAGGCCACCTCTTAAAAACTAAGATCAGCATTACATTATCTAAACTTGTACATCTCAAACGAATGAAACAAGTTAGGATTATACTGCCATGGTCATATATTAGGATTGATGGAGCTTAGCACATTAAGAAAGTTACCTGTTAATCATCAATCATCATCCTCACATACGAGTACCTAAGTCTCCAAAATCATCAGCATCCATCGCATCCTCAGCCAAGCGAACAGCATCCAGCTTCTGCTTCAGAATTTCAATTGCATTAAGCACCAGTTGAGATGCCTTGATTCCACCCGTAGACTCAACGGTGAAAATGAAAGAGTCCTCTCTAGGATAGATCTCAACGAGTCCCGGCTTTCCCATAGCTTCTGCTTTCTTAATCACTTCATCATCATATGTATAGGCCTCAGGATCAACCACCACCACCTGACATGAAGGAAACAAATAAATATTCAGTCCAATTCACATACAAAACATTACTCAAAGTAAACTTGAAAAAGGCAGTATATACATGTATCGGAACAAAATTAATATAGCAAGTAGCTGAATATATGGCCTGGTATCAACACAAATATGTTGGGAGTTGGGACATCCTAATTCAATAGCATGTATGTCGATTATCTGAATAGTTCACAGACATTGGAGACTTATTTAATTGCAATCAAATTTGTTACACCACTTCTGTTTTTAATGTAGGTGCATTGTACTTAAAGGGTAATGCCGATAATCATCCTCTCTCAGTCCTAAAAGATTGGCCACCGCTCCAGTTTTGCTTGTCTCAAAATGAACCACTTTAGTATGTTAAAATGATAATAGATCATATTTTATCCTCAATAAAAATGATTAAACTGCAGTGAGTAAAATGCAAGATTAATATTCCTAAGGAGTATAGAACAGTTTAAAGTCTTTCCCCTATATTCCTCAAAATAAGCAAGTAGGATCCATAATTGCAAGAGTCTAAACCACAAGTGATCAATATTTATGGAACTTGTAGAGCATTTTCGATCAGGCCCTCCCTCCACAGCCATTCCCAAAGCCTGGCTAACTGCAAATTATCAGTGAAATTGGTGTAACAGCACCTCCATTCAGAATAATCTACTACTTTATGAAGTTTGGTTAAACAGATCAGTTCAGAGACATTTAGAGACTATATTCACTGGTTAAAGTCGTTCAGAAACTTTTAACAGACGTTATATTGTCCTACCCTAGCCATGTATCCTGGATGGAATTTTTTTGACAAGGAGTTACTCGCAAAATCCTGAAGTGACACGGTGCAGCAGGATTTGAACAGGCTATGCACCAAGGTTCCAGAATTTATAGCAAAAATAACAACTGAAAAGACGAATCTATATCAGACTCCATCCTTTTCTTTACTTCCTACTTTCCCTTTGAGGAAGTTGATTATTTTCTATCCACTTCTCTTTCGGTCGAGTTTTTTGCTGGCTTTTAAATCTGTCCTACCTATTCATTAAAGTTACTAATCCCATCAGTATTTATCTATACCTCTTTTTTAATTTGGTTCACCTAACTACAATCAGTCACCCTAACCCCATACGATTAATCCTATCAGCTCTCAAACCAATATCAATGACCACTAATTTTTCCACCTCCTCTTTCCTTCTTAAACACCTTCCCACCAAAAACCACCTTCTCCATCCAGATTGCCAGCCTTTTTCTCCAACCACTGTCCTCCCACTCTGATGATGCACATGATCACAATGCAGAAGTAGAGGGCATACACGCAAGGATAGTCTCTCCATGCCTAAGAACTTGTCCCTGTTGAGCCTGTACACCAGCACTCCCGCCATCAGGGGGACATTCAAAAACACCGTAGCTTGATTCACCATATCCTGTACATTGGATTTAAACTTAATACAAATTTCTTCATTGTTGTCCGGAGAGCTCGGGATCCTTGACTGATTGGGTACCTCTTTCATCCACTATCTGAAGCTTATTAAAGTTTGAAATTTCTGAATTGCAATTTATAGATCTACAATCCCATAATATATTTTCGGTAATCTGATCTAGAGACATTTTCATAACTTGTTTATATTGATGCTCTAGAAATTCTGCTGGTGGGGGTGGCCTGGCTTCAACAGTGGCAGTGATGATTATAGTGACGACATCTGCTGTTTCTATTAAAAATTGTGTTAAAGTGAAAAGAGAATGACTGAGTAATAGGAGAGCTCATAGATTTAAATCAGAATGTGATTTGCTCCTGAGATGAACCAAATTACCAGTTAAGGAACATATACTTCTAGTGTTATTATGAAAATTAGGTAAAGATAGCCCTTAGGGAACCAAGAGATAAGACTCAGAATTTTAACGTCTCAGAAGTCCAACATCAAAAGAATTAGGCTAGGACATGATACTCTAAATTACAGAACACCCCGTCACTCAATATCACCAGATACTTCAACCTTTCAGCATGTTGTCCAAAACTGCTTATAGTTGCAGGCTAAATCCATTTAAAAAGTTGGCCTGCAACAAATGAAAGGAACTTCTTCCCTAATCTAAAAGACAATAATAACAACACATACTTTCAGTTTTCCTCCTATAATTCTACAACAAAAACGTTGAACTTCATGGAACGTTACTTGGAGGCGAATGAAGAAAGTTATCCTCTCATTTAAGGTATTTGAACAGTTGAACTACTAACAAAACCAATCTCTCAGAAATATTCCATCCAACTAAATTGGATAGCCACGTATATTTCACAAAGAAGACTCAGTGTTAACTAAACATCAGATCATCCTGGCGATGTTGTGTTACCCACCTCTTAAAATACTACACATGTCATGATAAATAATGATAAAATGCAAAAAAAGGAACTTCTAGTCCCTAAAGCCTCAACAAAACCATCCATTTCTCTCTCTCCTGCCCAAGACCATGGTGGCTTCTCAGACATTGCCGTAAACACTCCGCTTACACTACTTAGACCAATTTATTCTCTTGTTATTTCATCCCTCACTGTGAGTTTCTTTCAAAAGCAATTACGACCAGTATTCCCACTCCAATGTCAATTAAGCAATTCACAGATGTACTGTAGCAAATTCAATTCAAATTTAACTATCCATAGAGTAGACCCCCCCCCCCCCCCTACCTAGAATGTTAAACAGTTTGTGGCAGCAAAGCGGCATGACGAGTTGCTAAGTTAGAATAGAGGATCGAATTCCTGGTGCCATCGCCGCTATCATAAACTCATAGCCTAAATCAGAAACAGCAACAAATTTTAAGGGAGCGGCAGATCTAGAGTTGGGATGGTGGCCAGTTGTAAATGACTAGTTGCTGGGGTGGGAAACATAAAAATTGAAGTTGGTATGAATAGTGTAGATTGTAAAAGAGAATGGTCTATTGGAGAAAATGGGAGAATGAGATAAAATGGTGCCTCGTCTCAGAATGACTCCCCACAGTAGATTAGGGGAATTCCACCATTATTTCCGGTGAAGGTGGATTACAGTAGTTGCTCCTTGGGCAAGGGTGAGAGCAGTTATCATAGTCCTCATAGAAGACAGCTCCACCATATAGAGATTCTAATTATAAAGATTGATCGTGTGTTTATTTTTTATGGGTTGGTAACACCACATTACAGGACATGTAACACGGGAATTTTTTTGGATATTTTGGCTCGAGAATAGTAACTGATCACTCTGATCTCTAGAACAGTACTAAAAAAAACTACTCATATATTCTTAGGTGCAAAAGCCATTGTCCTCAATTGCTCCACAAAAAGTTGTCAACAAACAACATTTTTCATCTATTGTAGAAGAAAAGAATTGCCATAGCTTAGTTATAGTCAGTTGTAGTACCAACCTGTTGAGAATTAGGATCAATGTCAAAGACTTTAGTAGGACTGCTTTCAACCCACTCTTTTTTCTGCTCAAGATTCAAGCTTTCCATCATATCTTCATTAATATGAATCTCTGGTTCATACATAAATGTGACAGTTGCGGCAGGAGACCATTTGGCATGATCCTTCCCAATACCCTTCCTGGCTATTGCTCTCAGCCTCAATTCCTGGCCTTTACGCAACTTCACAATTATGATTCCTCTGCAAGACACCAAAAACAAAGTCAATACAACTACCAAATTAACTATCACAAGCAGAACGATATTGCTATAATGCGAGTGAGAGAAAAACGAAATTATCAGCTGCAGCATTCAGCATTGATAACTCCCAAGTCCCAAGACCTCTGAACACAGAGAAAGGACACAACATGTCCAAACCCGATAACCTATTAGCCTATAATGCATCAAAATCACATAACTAAAAGTCACAACTATATTTTGATATGATATACTGCATCAAGATTATCAACAAAATGATCGTCCTAATAAGCTCAAACCCTAAAAAAGATCTCACTTTCTCGCATCATTCTCTACCACATTTCCACCTCAATACTTCTACCAATTTACTAACCTCTAGAATGTCGAAAATCCCAGATCCTGATCAAAGAAGTTATGATGTATGCTTCAGATTTTTAATACCAATCACATACAGTACGATGCAACATCATAAACTAAAAAATTTCCCAAAACATAGCATATTTAACAAAAACTTCAAAATAAAGTGATCATCAAATTGTGCTTGTACATAAACATTAAACATGAATTTTCTACACTTAACAAATATAGCCAAATATCTAAACACCCAAACCGGAAACCCCCTACAGTAAGACATTCTAAATCACAGAACTATCTTCCTTAAAGCTTCCAAGTTCAAACAATCACTCCTCTAATTCATCAGTTTTCCCAATTCAACTTTCTACATCAGTTTTGACCAATATTTCATCACAATACATAACAGTTGCAACTTCCAAAAGCCTTAAAAGGAACTCATTACACTACCACTCCCACGCTTCACCGTAACACAATTAGCCAATGTAGAACTAAGGGGGATGGCAGGGGCAGTAGCCTTCTAGTCGAAATTTTCACAGTTTCCCTTTCACTGTCACCTCTAACTACATTTCCTAGTCCCTTCACCGCAATTAACAAAAAAGTACATAAAACATCAAAACAAAAACTGGAGAAATTAAAATAATGAACCTGCCATCAGAAGCGCCATCAGTAGACGGAAAATCGGAGAAATCAACAGGAGTAACAGTATGATCAGAAGTAATCAAATCCTTGCTAGTAACATCTAGGGTTTGATCCTGAACACATTTAGCCCTAAGATAAAACTCAACAGAACAAAACTCGCATTGTCCATCACCATCGCAAGCGTCACAGTCACGCGAGAATCGCATGGCCATGGCGCGTTCGCTGGTGAGAGGGATAAGCCCTAGCCTATGAGCTATAAACTCGTCGTTTAACACAGACGAATTAACCTCGATTTCGACAAGGTCAATGGCGATAGTCGGAACTTCGGAGATCATAATGCGGCGTAATGCGTTAGCCATAGACGCGTCAGTATCACGTAGCTCGAATTTCATGAAATCGTTACGCATTTCGCGTACTTTGATGCGTGGGAAGCGTTGGTAGGTTGTTGCTCCGCCCTCCATTGTTGAAGAGCTTGTAGTTTATAGGGTTTTGTGGAGGTTTTCTTTGCTTGTCTTCTTTGGTGGAGTGAAGACTGAAGAGTGTTAAACCTTTGTGAAGTTAGGTTTGAAGAAGGGTTTTGTTTGTGAGGGTCCTGAGGGATAGAAATTGTAGTGGCTAATGTGATGTTAAATAATAATATATTTGAATGATAACATCAAACGCACCAGTGGTCTAGTGGTAGAATAGTACCCTGCCACGGTACAGACCCGGGTTCGATTCCCGGCTGGTGCATTCTTTTTTTCTTTACTTTTTGAAAATAATTTATTTTTAGAAAGGACCAAGGAATATGTCAAATTTCAACCGTTTCTCACTAATTTAATGATAGAAACACAAAAATTTCATAACGCTATTGAGAGACCGTTCACTGAAATTTTTGTGGAACGGAAATAAATCTCACTACTTTAGGGTATAGCTGATTGAGACTGCGCTTGATAGACTGATAGATGCAGCATACAGAAAATAAAGATTGTTGGATCCCTAATGTTTTCATAATTACTTTTGTAAACAGTTTAAGCAGCATAACAGCCGTGAGTCCGTGACTCGTGAAAAACCCCAAATGGATGATTAATATTTGTGTCTCTTCTCATCTCGTCTCTTGTAAATTGACGTTCTAAGTTGTAACACAAATTCTCATTTGTGACGGACATATCCGTCGCAAACTTGCGACGGGTCAAATATTACCCACCTGGGTAGAAAAAGACAAGGCATTTGAAATTTTCAATGTTTTGTCTTAATATACACGAGTGAAAAAACTTGACCCGTTACAAGCTTACGATGGATATATCCGTCGCAAGGGAGACTTACCGAAGTTTTAATACATCTATGAGTTACACAGCCCAAGAATCATTCACCTGCATATCATCACTTTCGAACATAAGTTGTGGGCCTTGTGGCAATAAACAAACTAGTAAAATTGCACATGAGATACCACCACCACTTATGAGTTATGATCTGCACTGGCCAATTTCCAGACTTAAACTAGTATGCCAAATGATTGGAAGGAGAACAAAACTGGATCTCAAATTTTCAACAGATATTCAAGCAAATTAAATTCAAAGAATATCCGAAAAATGATATACTAGTACTACATAACATGGCGTAATTTCCCTAAGCTGAGATTTTTATCCTCTATCTTCCTGTTCTGACGGAGGATGTCATTACCGTACACGACAAATACTGGAGACTGGAGAGCCTTCTCTATCTACTCACATTTGATTGATCGGTAGATATGGCGAACGAAAAGTAGTGATGCACGGAAACCAACTGTCCCGAGCATCAGGAAGAAGCCGTAGCAAATGCAAGCCATGTAGCCAAAGAAAAAGGATGTTTGCATGAAACCTGACATATCTGAGCGTGCATAGTAGTAATATAAGCAATATCCATAGATGAACAACCCCGTGGAACCACCGCATAGGAACGACCTGCCATTTTAATAATTAAACATGTTAGATTCATAAATTTATTATGTTACTCAGGTTAGGTTAGAATAATCAAACTCCTGTGTGGCATGTGTTCCAACCCATGTTGCTCCGACCAACTCTGATTCCCCCACGTACCCGTGTCCGACGCTCGATGCTCGACGCTCGCACAAATGTACGACACTTTAACACCTCCTTTTAAGCCAAACTATGCATATTTTCCATAAAAAAGCCGAGCCCGACACTTGGACACGCACCCGTATCGTATCGGATACTTCTAAAAGAGTTTGAACAACAAAGATTCCAACTGCCAAGTAATACACTTGTTATTTTATGGAAAAACCTCCAATGTTTTTAACCTAACATGAAATGTCCAAATGTCAAACACTCAGACCCATGTCTGAGTACCAAGAAACACACAAAGGTACAAAAGGTTATACACAGAGACGGAGTAAAATAGGTGAGAAGGGACGCGACTAGTTGCAAACAAGAAAGGCATGTTGATTGAAATTTTTCCACTTTCACGTCAGGGACGTGTCCACAAGCACAAACCCTCAGTGCTGAATCGTATCCCAAAGAACCAGGAAATATTCCAAAATCAAATGGATAACTAGTCTTTCGTAGCAATCCACTACTAACTCATCAGTCTTCACCATTAAACAGGTGTTTTTCAGAGTAAATGCCACTAACATATCAACGCCTGGGATATTTATCAATTCAACATTCCACTACAAAGACGAACCATGCAGAAGAACAAAAAACGAAAACGGCTCTCATGGCCTCATCGAACAAGAACAAAAAGATGAGAAACTAAAAGTTTGTCTAAGAATAAGTTGGATAAGAGCTCAAGACACTATGCTACATCTTTTTTTGTGCTAAGAGCCAGATTTGATGTGAACAGATTTTCAACACAAGGCATCAATATCACCACTCACTAATTTGGGTAGCTGCTAAAGGCATCTATAGCCAAATAAAAGAAAAAATAAAAAAAAAAAACTGAACGCAAACTGACATGATATACTTAAAGGGAAGAGTAAGAATTTAGAATAAACAAACTCAGTGCATACCTCCACCACCATTCATGATCTTCGGCAGCAAGTTGGAAGTATGTCAACGCCACCGTAATGAAAGCAGTAACTATAATCAATATAATAAAGACGATGAACAAGATGCTGTATATAGTGTAAATCCTGTGACCCCAGACACTGGCAAATATATAGTAAAGTTCGATGTATATTGCACTGAATGGCAGAAAACCAGCCATTGCCATCTGAGGAAGGCTTCCCCTGTACCATGGGAGAGGAGGAATTTCTCTAGGGTATTTTGTAGTACGACAAGGAGCTTGGAACTCAGCCTTGCTGTTCTTTCCAGCAATTCCACCCAATACAAGTAATGGCGATGTCACTAGTGTCCAGATAAGTAAAATCACGACTATTGTTCCAAAAGGCAGAGCAGCAGTGGCATTGTATCCAATTGCGACCGTGTTTAGAAAACAGAATGTAAGAAGCAGTGGCCCACAAAAGAGGCAACCTGTCAACAAGAGGTTCCTCACCTGATCAACAAAACATTAACAGGAAATTAGACTTGGTCAATAATCATTTCCATTTTTCTCTGCAGATATATTTACTTAAGAAGTCTCTTGTAAGAAGATGTTAGACTAGCTATGAATACAAGATCATGCGTCATTTACCCAAATATCCATATCAAACAACTTTTAAGTAACTACCCTCTATATGGTATTTGGGTAAATAGCATGAGGCATTACAAATTTAAAATGATGTATACATAAAACCACATTTCTTAAGTATTTGTGTATTTATTATCATTCATCAGCTCATACCCAGTTTGATCCTTCCAGTTGGCAGTAAAAGGAGGTTGCGGTGTAGCCAGCGATTCCCGAGGTGAGAGCGTAAATGACAACAAGGGCAGTGAACAAGGCACCACGATTGTAGGGGTAAAACACTCCAACTAGAGCAAGTAGAAATATGAACACCGTACTGACAAGCACACAAGATATAATAAATGTTAGATACCAGTGGCAAGTCTGGCAACAATAACAACATGAACAACATATTCCATTGCCTCGAGGACTCCCACAAACTACAGGGTAAAGTGGCTCAGCAGTACGCAACCTTACCCCTGTGTAAGCAACAAAGAAAAGATATGTAAATTGGGTCGAGATTGTATCAAATGATCGTTACTTCACAATATAAAGAACCTCAACCAGTTTAGTGATTAAATTTGCTTTAATTCATAATAATTTATAACCGAAGAATAGTAGTTAGCAATTTTGTATTATTCCATCATCAAATTTAAATTTTGCTTTTGATAACATTGACATGAATGTAAATAATTAGAGGGAGTAAATTATCAATAACTCCCTTATAAAATACACTTTTTAAAACGTCCTCCCTTTCCAAAAAAAAAATTAAAAAGCACACCCAAAATATTGCAAAAATTTAAAAATTGCACCCTAACCCATTTTTTTGCATTTTTTTGAAAAAAATGCCCCTCATTTTTTTTATATCTCATATGATTATCGAACTCCATTACAACTCTACCCACCCTTCTACCACCCAAGGACTCCACGGTCAACCACCACAATCGTCCACCCAAATCCACCATCATATTCGTCATATGCGGATAAAAATCAGGGGCATTTTTGTCTTAAAAAGTAAAAATAGGGGCCTGGGAGCAATTTTAAAATTTTTGCATTACTTTGGGTGTAATTTTTTAACATTTTTTTTGAAAGCGAGTAAGTTTTAAAAAGTGTATTTTAAAAGGGAGTTTTTGATAATTTACTCTAATTACTATAAGTTACTACAAGAATGGATTTATAAGAAGAAAGAAAAACAGAAGAAACTTACAGAGTAAATAGCTGTGTGCCAGACCCAAGAGAAGCTGCAAGCAATGACTTGTACTTTGGAAACCTAAAGACATCCCCATGGATATATTTCCAACCGGTTTCTTCCTGGTCTTCAGCTGTTTCCTCATCATGTGCATACCTACACTCCCCAGGAAACAGAAGGTGATCAACAACAGATAATAAAAAACGTGAGAATATTATAACCAAGGAAAAAAGTTCATATAATCTTACTTGACAAAATCATTCTTGAGAACTCGCATCAGAATTGTGGCAAGGAATCCAGTCAAAAGTAATACAGTGACACACGAGTTTATGATGGAAAACCAATGGATTTCTAGATGATGTGGAAGAGAAGATGACTGAGAATACTTATCCATCCTTTTGTCAAAAGGAGTGTCTGTCTCCTTCCAATTCACGGTGTACATAAATTCCACCTCAACATCTTTATCCTCAGTAATGTCCACCAAAGTGTTGGGGTCCGTCCGAACATTGATTTCAATAACACGATCCTTGTTGTAAAGTATGTCAAAATGAATATGCTTATAAAGATAATATTTGTACTCGCTTGGGTCTAGTTTGCCTTCCTTGTCAACTTTTCCTAGGAAACCCCATATTGGCAAATCATCATAATACATTTGGAAATAGTAATCCTTCGATACTGCATCTCTAAATTTAACTACTTCTTCCTTTGATAACTTTTTCTTGCAAATGACTTCTGAATCCTTATCAACCAAGAAGTCTAGTTTGTAAGGAGCGCTAACCAAACGATCCCCATTCAATACTTCACCTAGAGCTTCCCTTTTCTCTTTCACTTGATCTGATGGAAATATGTCAGTTCTTGGCTGTCAAATACATCAACTAAGAAAAAAATCAAGTACAAGCAGAAAAATCTAATCCAAGAAGAGTTATACCTGGGGAACAAAATGGCAGATCAAAATAGCGGTATGTTTCACTGCAAAGAAAACCCACTACATATTAGATTGTGTAGCAAATGCGATGATAAAAAATCAGTTGAAAAAAAACATCACATCTAATACACAAATGCATTGAAGCCTTGTTCTCTGGGATAATTCTTGTTTCAGGAGGTTCAGAACTTAAGATGAAGAACAGAACACACAACTTCCAAGTAAGTTTCAAAATGCTCGCAATAACCATGAGTACAAATGTCAGTATATCATATAATCTTCTTAGATTAGACAACAGCAAGTTTTGAGGTTGATCTTGATTATGTAAGAATGTCTAGACAAAGCTTCACCGAATTCCAGCCTTTCGCACTCAATAAGGTTCTTAATCTTATGAATACAGTGTCACCAACCGAGATAAAAGAGAGACAAAAACTCACTCAAGTAGCTAGCAAGGAAATAATAAGTTCACAGCATTAAGGCAAGTTTGAACACAGATCATACGTATAACCGTTCAATAATTTATCAGACCAGTCAAATATTGCAAGGCTATGAATGACAAGCTCCCTGGTAAATACATCCAGTCCACCTCACCCTATGGTCATTACGAATTTTACGATGACAAGCTAGCTCAAAATTTAAACGGGGGCGTTTACCCTTTGATTGTATGAAGTGATTCGGAGAAAAAGGGAGGGGATGCAAGGAAAGGAGAAAAAATATTCAGTTTGGATCGCAACAAATAGTCGAGGGAAATGGAGGGATCTATTTTCCATCTTACGCTGCTAACCGATCTCCATTTGTAATGACTTAATAAATGAATGGCAGGCCCTTCCTTGAAGCTGCTATCTACTATCAGCTCCATTTTCCATCTTCAATAAGCTTCTCTCTCTATTTGCTCCATTTTAATGAGAGCAAAGATAGAAAGCGCTTCCTTTTGCCACATTTCATGTCTAGCCCCCTCCCTCCCTCCCTCCCTCCGTTTTGCTGTGTAAACAACAATCTCCAACCCCCTTCTCTCATCCCTCTCGTTTAAATTGTCTTACCGAGTACATTGTGAATATCAAACTTTGAAAACTTTTATCCATATGTTACTAAAGATAGTGAATATCAAACTCTGAAAACTTTTATCCATATGTAACTAAAGATATTAACAAAAGAAAACTAGTATGGACAAACGTGAATAAAGCAAATGTATAGAATTGATTGGAATGGAGGAAGTAGTAGTTCATGGGACTGGACACTAGAAACAAATTGACAGAGCATCTCCTCTGACTAAAGTATGTGAAAAAGGAAGGAAAACGACATCGATAGCACAGTGTAACGATTCCAGCATTCCAACTAATCGAATCTTAACAAACAAATCTGCATCACTCCACATATTCAGTGAAAGAATGTACTCAGCTCAGAAATCAGAAACAAATCATAAATGTTATGATCATACAAGATCCATGAATGAAATCAGATCTGATGAAGATTAAAGGAAGGAAGAAAAGAAACCTGGGATTGTGAAAGGGACCAACTTTATTAGCATAAAGAGGGACTTGATCTCCAGCTTTGTAACGATGATCAGAACCATCAGATCTGACTCCAATGAGATTAAGAATAACAACAAGAATGGCCACCATTAATGTGGCCTTTAATTTCTCCATGATTTATTTATTAATTAAAGCACCACCTAGTTTTATTGATTGATTGATTGATTGAATGATTGAAAAATGGGAAATTGTAAAGTGGGTATGGTTAAGTTAGATTATAAAGAGGGAAAACGTAAACGTAGAAGAGAATTAAAGGGGGAGAAGAGGAAGAGGAAGAGGAAGAAGGAGGAAGAGAAGATGGAAGAAGAATGGAAAGAGAAGGAGTGAGATGTAAATATAAAACCCACCGACGAATTTGGTTAGTTGGTTGCAGTGAGATTCTAGTATTCTAATTCTACTACTACTGATCTGCTATTATTTACTGTTGGAATTTGGAAACAAGGAACAAGGAAGTTCACATATCACGTTTCACAAGGCTAGAATGCTATATTAGATCGTGAGATCCATGTTTTGGGTTTATTATCACGTCTAACCACCATCATTCTTATTTGCGTCGTGCCTCTAACTTTCTCTTCATCAATCATATCAATCATATACGGTTGGGTTGGTCAAGAGTACGGGTCGGTATTAGCAACCCGGACGCAACCAGTCATTGAATCCGGATCTAACCCGTTCCGCCTCATTCGGATCCAAACTTGGCCCGGCTTGTGTATGCGAAGTAACCGGGTCCGGGTCAAATTTCTGGAACCCGACTCGAAAGGTGACCCGTATGTATTCAGAGCCGCCCCAATCCGCCCTAAACCCGCCCCCAGCCCCGCCCCGGACCGGGTCTGGGTTACACTTCTCGAGAACCGGGCCCAACCCGTCCCGGATCCGCCCTGACTCCGGGTCGTGTCCGGGTCTCCATACCTAGAACCCGCACCGTCCCTCGACCCGTCCCGGACCCGCCTGACCCGTCCCGGACCCGCCTGACCCGCACCATTGACCACCTCTAATATACGGCGTACTACCATTAAATTTTGAGTTTTATAACAAAGAATTTGAGCTTATGCGTATATTTTACGAGCTTTATTGAAAAAAAATCAGAGTGTCTTTATAAAAAGAAATTGTAACTCAAACATCATATTGAAACTCAAAAATAATACATATAAAACCCAAATATTTTAATTTTAACACTAACAAATTATAGTACACGAAAAAATGATTGAAAGCTCAAAATTGCATATTAAGCACAATTAAATTTGTATTAGATATATGATGTTCATATACATCTAGATGTATAATCATATTTGTGGGAGTACTACCCATTCCATCATTTATTATCACCATTTCTCACTCTTAATATACCTAACTAAATAATTATTCAAAACTTTGTCTCTCAGTGAATTTTTTGGTGAATTAGTGTTTTTGACGAAAATAATTGGGTATTTGGGGTTGGTTTGAAAATAATTTGGGTTATGGTGTCCACGTGGCCACTTTTTGGATTTTTTCCAGATATTAGGCAAAGCCGCTGAGGTCTTCAGCGGCTTTACCAAGTTTCATTTTTTTTTGGTTTTAACTTTCCAGGGGCTGTGAGTGTGGAAAGAAAGACGGATAAGAAGGAAAGCCGCTGAGGTTGTCAGCGGCTTTGATGAGTTTCAATTTTTTTTTTTGGTTTCAACTTTCCAGCGTCTTTGAGGAAGAAAACACAAAAAAAAAAGGAAGCAAGCATGAAGCCGCTGAGGACCCTAGCGGCTTCAGTGCTTATATAAAAAAAAACCCGACTTTCCTTCACTTTCCTCTCTTTCACTCACCAGAAAAACCCCCAAATTAAAACCCCAAACCCTAATTTTTCGACCCTCCCATTTTCTCCTCAAATTCTTCCACTTTTAGTTCTATTAATTGTTGCTAATCATCCTAATCTCATCTTAAGGTATTAATTCATGCTTTTTCATGTATTAATTCATTATAATGCACTATTTTGTTTGAATTAGGAATCATCCCCAAATTGTTAGTTAGGTTGCTAGTTGATTGTTAGCTTAGTTTATTAGTTTTATTGTTCAAATTAGTTGTTAGATTTAGTTTATTATTTACAATGGAGGTAAATAATTATCCATTGACATGTTGGTGGAATGGTGAAGTAGTTGTTAATGGTGAAGATGTTAGTTATAAGGGTGGTTGTGAATGTTTTATTTTTGTTAGTAGTAATATTAGTTTTAATGAGATTAAGGATGAAATTTATGAGTCATTAGAGGTAGATAGAACAAAATTTGAGCTTAATATCAAAATGAAATACCCAAGTGTGAGAGGTTACAAAGTTGTATCCTTGAATAATGATCGTAGTTTGAAAGCATTGTGGCTAATTGTGTGTCAATCAAAAGCTTTATCCATGGATTTGTTTATCGAGTTAAAGCCTCTTGAGGAAGAACTTCAAAATCCTCAAACATATCTTGAACCTTTTAATATGTCATTCACAAATATGCTTAGTCAAGTTGAGGAACCTAATTGGCAAGTGTCTTTGTTAACTAATAATGTTGATGAAGTATCGATAGTAGATGCTAATATTGATGGGGATGAGATTGAGAATGGGATTGGGGAGGAGGATGCAATGTTTGAGTTGAGTGAGGATGAGGATGATGCGATAGACTTTGTTTCTCAAGCATGTACCAACACCCAATTCATTGAACTTGGTGCTTTAGATGTGGGTGTTGAAAATAGTTGGTATAAATCAAGTGTGCCTCCATTTAAGAATATGGATGAATTTATGGTTGGACATAATTTTGGAAGCAAGGAGATTTTGCGACAAGTTGTCACATCTTACCACGTTGCTAGAAATCAAGTTTACAAAATTGCCGAGTCAAGACCTCATACCGTGACCTATAAGTGTAATAGGCAACCCTTACCTTGTAGATGGTATTTGAGAGCGAGTCAAAAAAATGTACATTCTAAAATGTTCACAATTGTGTCATACAAAGGACCACATGAAACTTGTTGTGTGGTTCGGAAACCTTCTCTAGATCATCCAATTTTGAAGGGGGATTCCGTAAGCAATGCTATTAAGCATCTTGTGAAAGAAGATTGGGGGGCTAAAGTTAGTTTGTTAAGGGCATCCATAACTAAGGAATTCAACTTCAAGATTTCTTATTGGAAAACTTGGATGGCAAAACAAAGAGCCTTAGCGGATCTTTATGGAGATTGGGAGGAGTCATATGCTTTTCTTCCCCGCTATCTAGATGCTTTAAAAGAGGTAAATCCGGGAACCGCCGTCCATTTTGTCAATAAGCCCACTAATGATCCCAATATCCAACAATTTGATAAAGTTTTTTGGTCATTCGGTCCCTCGATCAAAGGTTTTCGTCATTGTAGACCCATTATTACCATAGATGGCACTCATCTATATAGCAAATATCGTGGGGTTATGATGATTGCAATGGGAGTTGATGCAAATGACCAAATCTTTCCATTAGCGTTTGCCATTGTTGAGAAGGAGGACTATGAGAATTAGAGTTTCTTTTTGGCTTGTATAAGACATTATGTGACACAACATGTTGGTCTGTGTGTCTTATCTGACCGACATAAGGGTATTCTAAAGTCAATGAGTAAAGTGGGGAGTGGGTGGGAAGAGCCTTACGCTTTTCATAGATATTGTATTCGTCATCATGCATCCAACATTAACAAGATGTTCAAAGATACAAATTTGAAATCCACTTTCTCCGAGACCGCTATGCAACACCAAATTTCAAAATTTGACTTAGGCATGATCGAAATTGGTGAGATCAATGCGCATGCTAAAGCTTTGTTAGAGAGTATCCCTTCAAGTAAGTGGTCTCTTGCGCACGATGGTGGTAAGAGATATGGGTTGAAAACAACAAATATGAGTGAATGTTTCAATGGTGTCCTCAAGGGGGTAAGATTTCTCCCGATTCAAGCCCTAGTAAAAGCCACCTATACCCGAGTGAACAAGTATTTTGTTGAGAGAAGAAAAATGACAAAAGAAAGGTTATCAAGTGGTTTGAAATGGTCGGCTAAAATAAGTAAGGCGCTTGATGAAATTGAAGAAATTGCAGCCCACCATGAAGTTAGTCAACATGATTTTGAGCAAGGTCTTTATCAAGTGACTACATGTCAAGGTCGTAGGATAGGGAATAGCGGTGGTAGAAGTCACACGGTTCGATTGAATGAAAATACATGCAAAACTTTCATTACCCTTGTTCACATGTAATGGCGGTATGTCGTGCATTTTCTATAGAGTACGATCAATATGTTGACCCATTATACTCTTCTGTGGAATATCATGGTTGTTATCGTGGAATCTTTCAACCAATTCCGGATGTGAGTTATTGGAAACCATGGACTGGACCGATTGTGATTCCAAACGGAGAAATGGTTAGAGGAAAGGGAAGACCGAAATCGAAAAGAATTCGTAATGAAATGGATGAGAGTTCCAAATCGACTATCACTTGTAGTTTGTGCAACGTTGAGGGTCATAACAAGCGGTCATGTGGAAGAAGTACTGCTAGGGGGTAATATGTCATGTTATTTAATTTGTTATTGATTTATTTATTTATTATATATCGTGTTTATTTTGATGAATAAATATTGACAATCTTAGTTTACAGGTCAAATGGAGCCGGGCCCAGTGGATCCTAGCGTGCTCAAATACCAGAAAGATCATAGAAGTGAGGTTCTTTGGGAGGGAGAGGTAATATCTAATTTGAGCAATCCATGTTTTTGGTTTCTCAAACTTAACCTTCAAATTGTATTTAACAATTATTTTTGTTTGTTATTTGTAGGATCTTCCTCCACTCAAATGCAGAAATCATCACTTTTCCAAGGAACATTACAACGTTCCTGAAGCTGTCGTCAACTACATCAGTGGAACTCAATTTCACGGTATTCATAGGTTAGCTTACGTTGTTGCTCGTTCCGATATGATTACTGCTTTAGTTGAGCGTTGGAGACAAGAAACCCACACATTCCATTTACCGGTTGGAGAGACCACGATCACATTGCAGGACGTGAATGTTTTGTTAGGTCTCAGGGTCGGTGGATTGCCTATTACCGGTAGGAGTGATTATTTCTGGGTTGAGTTAGTTGAACAAGCACTAGGTAGGCGGCCACCTCCCGATGCATTGAAAGGTAACACTTTAAAACTTTCCTGGTTAAGAAGTCACTATCAAGACCTTGAGGATGATGCTCCTGAGTATAGGGTCCATAGGTTTGTAAGAGCGTACTTACTTTATTTGGTCGGAACCGTGCTCTTTCCGGATAAAAGTGGGAACAGAGTACAATTGATTTACCTCCCTCTCTTGATAGATTTGACGAGATTGGATGACTATAGTTGGGGAAGTGGTGTACTAGCCTATTTGTACCGAAACTTGTGTATTGCATCCAAGGGAAGATGCATTGAGATTAGCGGGTGTCTTCTACTTCTCCAACTTTGGTCTTGGGAGCATATATCGATTGGTAGGCCCACCGTCATGACACCTCAAATAGTTGGGGAAGAAAACGAAATTGGTTCACAAGTAATCCCGGGCGTTGACCCTCTTGGTTGTAGGTGGTTAAGAGTAGACCGTGCTTATAAGGACCACTTAATTGGGTTAGTTACATGTAGGCATGCTCTTGATACCATGACCGACTCTATGTTCACTTGGGAACCATATAGTAGGCGAGTCCTAGAGCTTCTCCCCGAAATTTGTACGGAAGATCCTACCGAGTGGATTGTCAATGCACCACTTATATGCTTTGAGATTGTTGAGTGGCATTTTCCCGAGAGGGTTGTTAGGCAATTCGGTTGGCATCCGACGATACCCCCTTTTTGCAAGACGTCTAAGAAATTGCATGCTCTTGATCGTCGGGGAAATGCCACCGACTACGCGGATTTGCATAGACTTAGCATGTTTTTCGGAATTGAATCATGTTTTTTTACGTCAAAACTTTCTCCTTCAAGCACGAATTGGGATTTTCGGAAATGGGAGTTTGTATTCGAAACATGTTTTTCTACGTTAACTCTGTCGGAAATTTGAAGCATGGGAGTTTTTCTACGTGTTTTTCTACGTTTTTCTTCCCTGCCCATCAACCTCCTGGAAAATGTTCCATTTTTTTTTAAATTCTATCAGCAAAATCGCTGAGATCCTAGGCGGCTTCCATAATTTTTTGGTGTTTTTCCTCAAAGCCGCTGACAACCTCAGCGGCTTCTCTTATTTTCTGTCTTTCTTTCCAGCCTCAAAGTCCCTGGAAACTTGAAACAAAAAAAAAATTTGAAACTCAACAAAGCCGCTGACAAACTCAGCGGCTTTCCTTCTTTTCCAACATTCTTCCCAAACTCAATGCCCCTGTAAAGTTGAAACAAAAAAAAAATACAACTGGGTAAAGCCGCTGACAACCTCAGCGGCTTCCCTTCTTTTCCAAGTTTCTTCCCAGACTCACAGCCACTGGAAAGTTGAGACAAAAAAAAATTGCAACTGGGTAAAGCCGCTGAAGACCTCAGCGGCTTTGCCTAATATCTGCAAAAAATCCGAAAAGTGTCTACGTGGACACCATAACCCAAATTATTTTCAAACCAACCCCAAATACCCAATTATTTTCGTCAAAAACACTAATTCACCAAAAAATTCTCTCTCAGTAATCAGTACTATTTCGCAACACAAATTCTCATTTGTGACGGGTAGTATCCGTCGCGTGTGACGGGTCAGGTCAAATAAAATCTATTTGAGAAGATAAAGACAAACCTTGTGATTACCTATGCACCTTTACTTTTGTTTTATCTACATATGTGGGTGATATTCAACCCGTCACAAGCTTGTGACGGATAACCCGTCGCAAGGGAAACTTATTGATTTCGCAAATAATTCTTCACATACTTCATTTAGGAGAAAGCTTTTTCCAAACCTTGTCGATGCCACCGAAAGTATCAATACAAGTTTCAATACAAATAAACGCGTGGATATGCAATATATTTCTTTATCTCAACAAGCATAGTTAAAAGCTCATTAAAGCTATTGATAAGATGAAATCTTGAATCCCTTTAACATATTACTTTCAAATACTTCAAGTTTAAACTCAAGTGATGTTATATGAGTACATTAAACTCATTAAGATAGAAATTTGCAAATGTCGCCAATTTGTCCTTATCGAAAGAAGTAAAAACTTCGGCGGGACTAAAACGAGTCATACACATTAGTATCTCCATGATTTTCACATTTTCACATTAAATCGGCAATCTAGTTCAGAGACTTGTTTATCTAAAACACAAATAAACATGTCAATTCAAAATCGGTCTAGGTTGAGCACGTTAAACAAGGCGACGTCTTGATCTTTCCTTTTCTACTAATGACAGTTATGAAAATTTATGGTAAAATGTGTTGGATTAAGCAAATTACTGTACGAGATTTAGCAACTACGTATACAAATAATTTGGACGGAAAATATATTCAAACAACCACTTTCCATTCTTGCTCCCCTTCCCTTCCCTCCCCTCCCCTCCCTCTCCCTCTAATTTTACTATCCAAACAATCCCTAAAAGAACTTTAATTTGGACTAAAAAAACAGGTCTACCAAAGTTGGTTACACAAATCTTGAGCAAAGATGTTGTTTGTAGTGTTTCAGGTAGGCTTGGTACACAAACACTTGGATAGCCAATTAAGACCTTCATAAAGCCCCTGCCCTGACATTGCTGACACATTTTGGATGAACCTGCAATTCCATCATTCACATACATATATTACTTTTAGATCATAACTTTCATCATTTTATGCAATTTTAGTTTATAATATGCAGTTGCAAATTGTGATCAACCTCTCAAGGTCACCAATTGCAGTAAGGTACTACTACATGTCGACACTCGACATTGCTTGCAACGGATACAGTTTCTATCGGCCTAAGAGACCTGTCTCGACTGGGTAAACTAGAGGAGTAGAGGACCTTAGAAAGGTTATTGTACAAACGCCAGACCCGCCTGAATTTTATGTCTTGTACTTCATTATACTCAGTCTATACTACGAAGTATATAAGATGAAAGCCTACTAACACCCTCGCTCCCTAGTTTTTTTGGTCACGGGTTCAAAGCTTCGCCCCCAGAATAGTTATAAGATATGTCCAGCTGCGAACAGTCAAATATTGTTTGTAACTTGAAACCAAGGTCGGGCCACTATTTTCGAAAGGCTGTATATGTATGTTAGAGTAACATGTAGCCTAAACTCACCAAGTACGTTGACAAAGCAAGTCGAGCCCAAGACTGTTAGCCACCTCTGAGGCACACATAGCATTTGGAAGGTCTTGCTTATTGGCTAATATCAGGACTGCTGCATTACGCACTTCATTCTGATACAACCAAAACAATACTGTCAGAAGAAGAAAAATAGATAAAAGGGGAATACCAGTGTTGAACCAGGTACCCTCCTGCTTGTCTATGGGCCATAAAAGCCAAGGAAAACACAGTGGTTACTAATAACCTGACCAAGGATGTGGTGGAGCTGATTACGAGCTTCAATTATTCGAGATCTGTCGCTGCTGTCGACCACAAAAATGAGTCCCTGAGTGTTCTGAATATAGTGTCTCCATAATGCCCTTATCTGAGGCATAACATACATGTAGGAACAAGAAATTTGTTTAGTTATTCAGATTCCTCATTCTGGAAGATATGATGCTCACTCAATGCCAATGGATTTCGAAACCAAATCTCAAGTACCGTGATTGAACACAACTACACAAGTACATGGTATTCCAGTACCTTCTCTTGACCGCCAACATCCCATACAGCAAAGCTGATGTTCTTGTACTCAACAGTCTCCACATTGAAACCTAACCAGGTAGATCAACTTCAGAACCTCGCATGTCTAGCAATAAGCCTAAAAATGTCGGTTATATTAGGAATATTAATAATAGTTAAGCCTCAACCATCACCTTAAGGTTTTGGTTGAGATGGTTCATCTATCATGGTATCAGAGCCAATGTGACCAAAGGTCACGGGTTCGGATTCTGGCAACCTAAAAAACCACGAAGTGGAAACCAGCACACGGTATGGGTGAGCCTGTGCAAACTAATCACCCTTCAAGCCCAATCGGCATTTGAGTAAGGGAGCGTATTAGGAATATTAATAATAGTTGAGCCTCAACCATCACCTTAAGGTTTTGGTTGAGATGGTTCATCTATCAGGTTATTCATGTAGCATGATTAAGTCAGTAGCAATGTAGAATTTTATTTGCTGACAGTATTATCATTTTTTTAGTTAATGTAGCATTCAACATAAACAGAAAAACTTGCATGGCAGAATTACCAATAGTTGGAAATGTCGTCACGACTTCTCCAAGTTTGAGCTTGTATAAGATAGTCGTCTTTCCAGAGGCGTCAAGGCCAACCATCAGTATCTTCACTGGACGCCTAGACCCAAGCTTCTTCAGAAGCCGAGACGTGCTTATACCCATGGATTTAGGAACTACTGAAAGAGCAAACCAAGTGGACAGCTCAAAAGAACCCAAAACAGTAATAGAAAACCTCACTAATTCAATTATCACTCTTTTAGAATAGTAAATGCTAAATACTGCGAAAAAGATATAAGAATAGGATTCTAATTAGGAGAAAGGAATCAAAATGGGTAGTTGATTACCTCATTTTTGCTGTTGGTTGCTAAGGTACCGCCTACACGCATCCGTTTGACTGTACTGTACCCATATTTGTTTCGATAATAACCAACAATTTCTTTGTGATTAATATTTTTAGTAGTACTGCGTTTCAGTTTGATTAAACCGAAAGTATCAGTTGACGCAATTTTCACCGCAATTTTTGTTATGGATCATTAAGATACGGTCAACAATTGTTGTATTCTATTATACATTCCGATCACATAAAATAAATATTTAAAAGAAAATAATTCAATTATAGTATTCAAAAACTCATTATTCCACCAAAAAGAAGCATTTTCCTAACATTAAAAATGTTAAAACATCAACTTTCAGGATTTGGGAATCAGTCTCAAAATCTGTAACTTTTGGAAGTCTTTTATCAGCTAGCTTGTTCATATCAATTTTTTTTGTATTTCGTTAAAAATATAATTATAGTTATACCGCTTATACGAGGCTGAATATTTGAATCATTACGAAGATGCCGCAAGTCTGATACAGTCGCTCTGTAACTTCACCTTTCTTTATCTCCAACCTTCAGGCCTCACATATAATCTAAGATGCTGAATATAAAACCTACAACTTTACAATTGTCATATGCCCTAACCAGATCATAAAAGTCGACATTGATACTTTCATGATCAATGTTTATACTTCCAAGTTCCATCTGATGGGATAACACTCCTCAGTACTTCTGCAGTAAGAAACATATAATGTAACGAGATTTGTATCGACTACTAGTATTGATTAAGTCGACTGCATCAGTCTAGGATTGCTATATCAGTCAAATATCTGCCAAGTAGACTCATAACAATTGAACTTCACATATCAAAATATACGTTTACATTAGCATTGTACTCTATACAAAAGGCGCATACTTTTGCAAGCACTGTCATCAATGAATTGATGTTTAGGTTGGAAAATGAAATAACAGTAATGACTATTACAAGGATGAAACACTACTTCCACTCAGTTCTTTGAGGCAGACTGGAATATGAAGACAGCAGTCAGGACACCCACTAGTCCTGTCACTGCCAAAGCAACTGTAGGCAATGGGGATGTAAGCCCGAAGTTCTGCACATTAGGTTGCAAACTAGCGTCAGTGTCAAAGGAACTAATACACGCAATAACTCGAGTGATATATATACTTTCTACATCAAGGCTCTTGTAAAAGTGTTGCACTAGCACATTAAAACCATCCAATAAAGACACATATATGATATACCCAATTACCCAAACCATTGGAGCAATAATTATCTATTATTGTATTTGAGATGCATGAACGATGAAAAACTTCAGTTTTCAGGCAAGTCATTTTCCCCACACATACCAGCACAAAACACAAAAAGTTGAAGACCATAGAAGTGTATTCTATGCACCATAGACTTCAAAATTTGGATAAATAAAACTAAAATGTATAATAAGGGGAAAAAAACAGGTCTAATGAGTTCCAGCTTGCCTATAGGAAAAACTTGTAAAAAAGGACAGGATAGCCATTAAAACTTCCTAGTCCCTCTTATTCAGCCTATTCTTCCCCTTTCTTTTTACTCCAAAATTAAGGAAATGAATTTGGACCACACAAATCAGCCTACCCCACATGAAATTGAATTTAGACCACAAATAGCTTACCAAAAAAGGAAAGAGGGAAGAAAACGTGATTATTGTCAATAAGGAAAGAGGGAAGAATAGGCTGAATAGGAGGGATTAGAATAATACAACTCAAAGAGGTTTAGATCCTTAACATGATGAATAAATCATCAGCAATGAACCACCAGTCTAATCTTTTCTTATGTCTCTCTCAGATAACACATAATTACATATTTAATGCTTCCTGGTTGTCGACGGTGGACATGTCCCCTTGCCCATGACTACAAGGATAAGGTTTGGCGTCTAAAAACGGAATGATTAATGGAGAATGGAAGCATGTGCTCGAATTCATAACCAAGTTGTAACATTCAACAATAATCCCTATAATCAAGATTCACTAGGTTACGAGTTACGACTTGGGATACATGGTGTTCGAGCAGAGCTACAAAGTTCAACTACCACTGACTTTCTACTTTCTAGAATACCATTGCACAATGAAAAAACAAAGTTGCAACAGCTACAGTCTTAAGAGATACTGTAATAAAAAAAAATGTACTAGATTAATGGTGTGCCAAAGATGAAATAAGCTAACCTCAAGAAGCCCTTTGCCAGTTGAAATTTCAACAGTTAAGGCCAAAGCAAACCCAATCATTGCAAGCCTGCCTAGCCAGACATCCAAGCCACCTCCTTCATTTGAACTTTGTTCACTTGACGTTTCTTTTTGCGAAGCCTTTGCTCGTACAGAAGTTGTCCTTATCACTGACACCACATTTACTCAATCATTTGTTTAAATTTGATTAAAATACCTCCTCGTACAGAATATAGAAAGGTAAATAAATGATTGTCACAGGGAGGAGTAACACAAAATTGCAATAAACCTCAACAATCAGCACAGAAACTAAACATAAGTTAATAATGCTAAAGTGAAGCACTCTTACCAAGTGGAGAACCACAAAGAAAAGAGTTAGAATTCGGAGCAAAACTCAAAGAGGGCACCTTGGAAAATGAATAAACTTTGGGGGAATTGGAGATACATGTATCTGAAATGAAGCGTAAAAAAACAAAACGAAAAATATGTTACAGAAAATATCAGTGACAGAAATAGAAATAGAGAGGCAGAGGGAGAGAATGGGGTGTACCATAGATGGAGAGGTTGAGAGCAGAAGAGATATGAGAAAGAGCCATGGTTTTTGCGCAACTCTACCCTCTGGTTTTTTATCTTCACCGCCACAACTTAGCACAGCCAGACGCTTTTAGATATCACACCGATATTTTCTTCAACCACAATATCCACAACTGATTTCCTCTCAAACATCTTAGGACGAATCCCCTCCATTTACATTTAGAGGCGGTGTTCGGGTCCGGTTAAATCGGGTCGGGTGATATTGAGTCAGCATATCTCTTTTGGTTGAGTTGGGTTTGAAATATGGATCACATTAACTCATTTGGGGTCAAATTATTTGTCGGGTCGGATTTGGGTAGAGTCAATATGGTGTTATTTCAATTTTTAACCATACAAATTAATTTACCGAATCGCGAAAGGTCGTCGACGTTTTGTGAAAAATCGTCGACGTAATTCAAATAAAAGACTAACCTTACCCCTACCATTACCACAAAACCTCTAAAATTGAAAATCACCCAAACCCTCACCCATCTACAACCACCACGCAACCGCCCCACCACGCAGCCGCACGCCGCCGACCGCCCCACCACGACCACCCCACCACGCCGACCGACGAACCACCGGTGAGTACTTTTTTTTTTTTGTTTTGTTTTAAGTAGACTTGTTAGTCTTAATTAGAGTTGGATTATGTTATTGTAGTAATTGTTAATGTTAATTAGGTTAGATTTGTTAGTTGTAATGTTGATTGTTAATGTTTTTGGTGTTTTTGTTATTTTTTCAAAAATCGATTTATAATTTGTATTATTGTTCTTGTTAGTTCTAATGTTGTTGTTAGTAATGTTGTTGTTACTATTGTTGTTGTTTCTATTGTTGTTGTTGCATTTGCATCAGAGATTAAATCGAAAGGGCAAAAGGACCCAAAACAACCGAATTGAGAGTTGAGGGACGTGTGTTATACACGTTTGTGATGGTGAGGGACGTATGTGATACACGTTGGTGGGTGGAAGGGACGTGGGGGGGGGGGGGGCACGTTGGTGGGTGGAAGAGACGTGGGGGGGGGGGGCACGTTGGTGGGGGGTAGGGACGTGGGAAGGGGGCGTTGGTGGGGGTAGGGACGTGGGAAGGGGGCGTTGGTGGGGGGTAGGGACGTGGGGTTTAGGGTGGCTAGGGTGGATTGGGACGTGGGCTTGGGACGGTGGTGGGGGGTATGGACGTGGGCTTGGGGTGGCTAGGGTGGGTTAGGACGTGGGTTTAGGGTTTAGGATTTAGGGTATAGGTAGGGTTTAGGGTTTAGGATTTAGGGTTGGGGTGGCTAGGGTGGGTTTAGGGTTTAGGGTTTAGGTAGGGTTTAAGGTTTAGGGTTTTTAGGGTTTAGGGGGTTTCCTCGGGTTTATCTTCACGTTTAGGCCGTATATTTTCAATTTTAATAGTTAAAATTTCTTATTTTAGTTTTTATTATTTTAGTTTTTTATGACAATTTGTTTAATTATATTAATTTAACGTTATTGTAATCTCGTAAATGCAGATGTCTTACAATGAGGATGATATCATGCCTGCGATTGGCCGTACTGCAGGCCGAAGAGTGACGGGATCTAAGCGTCGTGTCCCGATAGCATCACAACCAGCAGCAGCGCCACGGGCTGGTAGGGGAGTTAGGGGTAGGGGAAAGGGTCCCCTAATAAGGTCTCCCGACCCTACTCCCGAGGACGAGCTACATCTACCGAGGGCTTTTTTTAGGGACCGACTTAGTAGTTCGGAGGACGAGGAGGTGGAGCAGTTTAGGGTCGGGAGAGAGGATGAGGATGATGATGATGATGTCGAGGTTGAGGAGGAGGAGGAGCACGACTCCCAGTTTTTGGACGAGGAGGCAGCCGATCGACCAGTTAAGGTGATCGTACGTGATGGTAGCGGCCGATATAGGCCATTTGTGGAGGGTGGTGCCTCTAGTAGCACGGGCGGGAGGAAGAAGACTCCGGATCTATCCTGGCGTCTACAGGGTCCGGTTGAGGGGGGGGGGGGCGTCTTTACTTACTGTCCTACGTAGCTTTGGTGGCCACGTAGCTCGCAATAGTTGGACGGATGAGGGGAGCGCGAGATAGTGGATCACGTGTTACGAGAGGCCGGGCGCTATGGAGAAGATGAGTAAGTTGAGGGTCCGCTCTTCGGTTATGGATAGAGTTGGCGAGAGCGAGCTTGATAATCTTAGGACCTCATTGACCACCGGGTTGGATGAGAACCTTATCAGTGCGTTCGTCGAGAGGTGGCAGCCGGACACCAACACTTTCCACATGCCGTTTGGTGAGATTACGATACTGTTGCACGACGTTCACATGATCCTCGGCATACGGGTGGATGGCGCTAGGGTTATGGACGAGGGTACGAGGGGGGAGATTGGTCTGAAGGGGAAGTTCGCGGCCTTGTTTGGCATCGACGTGGCGGCCGTGACTGCACACCTTTACAGGAGTGGGGGGATTTTGGTGATGAAGCTGATGGATGTCGCGGAGAAGGGGAGCCAGCAGGACTCCCTACGGGCGTACATGATGTTGTTGGTTGGACAGACTTTGTTCACCGACAAGTCCAGCGATCGGGTTATCGCTCGTATGTTGCCGCTGTTTGATGATTTAGATGATATACGCGGTTATGCTTGGGAGGCCGCGACATTGGCGTACCTGTACCGACAGTTGGGGATGGCTTCGCGTAGGGAGGCAGCTGGGGTTAGCGGTTGTCTGTCGTTGCTCCAGGCTTGGATATACGAGTATTTTCTGGCGTTCAGGCCTCACTCGGGATATTATGTTGAGGGACGACCACTTGTCGAGGCTTGGTCACGAGTTCCTAGGTTTAGGGGAGATGCGAGGTTGTTGGAGCAGCACTGGCAGAGGTTGGACGGGCTGAGGGCGGATCAGGTGACGTGGCTCCCTTACGGTGTTAGCCCATACAGGGGTTGTCGGAGTACGCTCTACTCGGGGGTGATCAGGTTTTTGGATATAGTGGAGCCGTACCAGCCTGATAGGTGTCTCCGTCAGTTTGGCTATGTTCAGGATCACCCGAACCCTATGCGGGTCCCAGCTGCCGAGAGTCGTCCGGCGAAGCCGGCTCAGGGTTACAAGCTGTCGTACGGTGATGCTGCTGATTTGGATTGGGGTTTGAGAGAGGCTGAGATTCCGTTGAGACATCGTCATGACCGGGCTTTGATGCCGTTTCAATGTGATCCACGGTACATGAGTTGGTTCAAGAAGATTTCTCACCCACACTTCTACCCCCCTGCACGCCGTGTTCAGATGCGCTCACCCCCTTTCCCCGAGGAGCCGGAGGTTGACCGGGCTTTTAGCCGTCATTTCTCGCAGATCTATAGTCAGGACCCCGACCAGAAATGGCCGTACGTGCGACGCTTGGTCGATGATATGGAGCGGTTCTACATAACGAAGGATGACGCTGAGGATGTTCCTGCTGATGATGATGATGAGGAGGAGGAGGAGGAGGAGGACGATGATGATGATGATGATGTAGTTTACTAGTTTTTTTATGCTTGGACTTTATTTGTTGTCTTATGTACGGACTATTTTATTTTTCTTGTGACTTCTTTGTTAGTTTATTAGTTTTTTTATGCATATTTTAATATTTATTAGAACTCATAGCTTACATCGGACATGAACAAAAGCACATAAAACATAAATCGTAACTAAAATTTGATGAAAACATAGAATACATTAGACATTAACGAAAACACATTAAACATCAAATACAAGTTTACAATACTTAATTATCTTTGGATGACGAAGATGAAGAATCCAGATCTCCTTCGTAATCTCCAGCTTCAATTACTTCAGGTTGACTAGCCACGTAATGATCATAAAACATTAAAATGCGCAGACGGACATTACCTAGATTGAACACTTTACCGGCACACAAATCAGATAGTGTTGCGTAGTCTATCAAGTTTAGTATACGCTCAATGTAGACAAGGAAATCGCTTCTTAACTTGCGGAACTCCCACATCTTCTCAGTTACAATCTCATCAGTAACTTCATCGTCTGGAACAACCGGACTGTAGAGGGGGTTACCGTGTAGGATGCCAAAAAGGTTGGCAATTGGAGGATGTTCTACCAGGTCCCAGACAGTGTCACTCGGAATGACTAGTTCAAGGCGGGAAACTAGCACTGGGAACTGCGTAGTTATAAGATCGATCCTTAACTGATAGGCTCTGTTTTTTTGCACGTTTGTGAGAGTCATCTTAAAAGTATTGATTTTAGTAGTGAATGAGATTGTGGTTTTTGCGATTACAATCAACATGAAAAGCAGTATTTATAAGAAGTCATAGTACAACGGTAACATTTTGAAATTATAACGATAACATTTTGAAATTTGAAATCACAACGGTTACAATGCAAATCAATAACTTGAAAACTGTCCGTCCATGCATGGTATGGACGTGAATAGTACACGTCCAAACTATGCATGGACGTGTACTATTCACGTCCACACATGGTGTGGACGTGTACTATTCACATCCATACCATGCATGGACGTCCAGGATTAACGTCCATGCATGGTATGGACGTGAATAGTACACGTCCACACCATGCTAGGACGTGAATAGTACACGTCCATGCATGGTTTGGACGTGTACTATTCACGTCCATACCATGCTAGGACGGCCAGTTTTGCCGTCCATTCCACGCTAGGACGGCCAGTTTTCAAGTCTAATTCAAAATTTCGATTGAGTTCAAATCGTCTATTCTATGCCTTCTACGATTAATTCAACCTAATTTCAAGTATAAGGCTTAAACATGTAATTCAACAAAAAATAATTGAAAAAAAAAATTTAAGATTTAAGTTATTATCGATGAATCGTTGTCGTCGTTTGACATTAAATCGTTGTCGTTATGTGATGTTGATGTTCGATGTTGAAACCGTTTTTTTGCAATTTACGTTGTTTTTGTTTCAGAGAATAAAAGGTAGAGAGAGAGAGAGAGAGAGAGAGAGAGAGAAAAGGGCAAGAGTTGTCTTTTTTCAAAAAAACGTCGACGATTTTTCGCAAAACGTCGACTACCTTTCGCAACCCCCTTAATTTAGTTATTTCATTATCAAGTCAAACATATTAAACTACACACTAAATCGCTTCGTTTTAATCAATAGTAAGATTAGTAATTGCTAGGCAATCAATTGAATCGAGTTAATAGGGTTAGGTCTAAGTCACTGATTATCGGATCATGTCTGGTTATGGGTCATCATCAGGCCAGGTTGGTTTTAGTTGTAATACCCTCATTTATCAAGGAACCTTAAGCAAAACTTTTTCAAACGAATAAGGGAGTTATCCCTCGGTTGCCCGAGTTAGTACATATCAAACATACCATAAAGAGACATTTAAGAGCAACTTATTAAACTTAACTAGTTTTGGAGCCCGTGAAAGTCACGGGATCATTAATAATTTATTGTGTTTAAGTGTTTAATTTGTGAATAACTTATACGGGGTAGTCCCTCTCTCTCAATCATTTGTTTAAACCGAACACGATCGAGGGAGCGGTGTTTTAATACAAATGTTTAATACAATTCAATTTTGATTCATGAGGATAGACAACCCAAAATGTGAATAACTTTTTATTTTCAACTCCATTAAAGAAGTCACGCTTCCATATATGAACAAATTGTATTGAAATTTACTTTCTACTCAATATGCAGTTAAAAACCTCCTAACTTCGACATACAACAACAACAACAAGAACATCCATGTCACCTTTTTTTTACCATGTCACATAAAAGTTCTCACGCCACAATTAAACTTGTCATGTCACATTTTTTTAGGTTAGACTTTTAATACGATTTTATAGATTTTGGACAAAGTAAGAGAGTAAAGTAAATATCAAAGCTTTATAGGTGAACTCTAATAATAATTATTAGTAGTAAACATCTATTGGAATCACGCAAAAAATAGAGATTTATATACAATTCCAAATATAAATTATTCAAATTCGATCATTCATCCCAAAGTATAATCATAACAATATTATTATACTTCATACGAAATATTAACATTTCCTAATTCATGAGAAATAAAATATAAACAGATCATTAGAAGATAACATTTATCCAAAAAACATTGTGAGTTATAGAATAATATATTTAATGCAAAGCAAAAACATGATTTAAAGGCTTGAAAGCATTGGAATTGGAACAACAAACTGGAGAATAAGAATCAGTTTCTAACTAATTACTAATCGTACATATTTTTATTATGAATATATTTATCACACTATGATATAATAAAATTGACATATGTGCATCGTATTTTAAGGCTTTGCCGAAGCGATTTGATTTCTACCATGTTTGAGAAAATAAATATTGAACATAAGTGTTACAAAGGAGACTAACGTGTAGGAAAGATTGAAAGACAATAATGTAACATGTGAATAACTTATTAAATATTTTTGTTACCTTTCGATGTTTCAAATACATCATTACAGAAAGAAAAAGAATCTGCAAAAATAAAATAGTCATTCAAATCAAGAAATATGTGTAAAGAACATCCATAGGTATTACTAGTTTTTTTGCCCGTGCGTTGCACGGATACTAAAATAATGTGTGATAAATTCCACGATAAAATGGGATATGCTACATAGTTTATATGTAAGATTTTATATATGCCGCATGACCAACAAATAATTCCCGTCAACATAATATTGACATGAAAATAAATGAATGTTTAGTTAATAAATATTTTTTGTTAGGAAAAAAAATCAAGATAAAGTTTATACAAATGATACTCCGAAAAACATTAATATCTACTTTACATAATTAGCTCAATGATGTAACAAATCTCCTTAATTCTTTGGAATAACAAACCATAACTAATCATTGTTCGATCAAATGACAGCTACGCAAAAACATTCAGAAGTTGTTACATTGTTATATCTCCCGGTCAAACTGTAAACGTACTCTTGAATCTGAATGAAGCTACAACGCCCATGGCTACGACTGCTTGTGACCACCCCCACCCCATCCTCCAAAAAAACAATCATTAGATAACACTACAACCACCATAATCATTCATTATGCCGGAAATCGACATCTGATTTACTCTCTGATAAAATGATCTATTCTTCCTTTGTTTAATGATACTGTTCATACTAGTGCATGCAGTAATTGAGATATACCTTTTGCAAACTCAACATGATTTTATCCCCAATCAATTTTCGCGCATTATATCAACTCAACCAACCACCCCAATCTTGCCTCATTTTCTCGTTTGAAACAAAATATTTCTCGCAAACCCCTATTTTTATTCCTTATTCAAACATGATCTAAAATCACCTCATCCCTTGAAAGATCCTTCTCCAAAACTTATCTCATATTTATTCAACCAAGTGAAAAACTAAACCCCTGTCTCTAAAAAATCCATCATCCAATGAAAACTAACCCTTACTCTTGACAATGTTCTTAGGATTAAGATTTACTTTGGATCGACGGAGTCGAAAATTAAGTATATTCATATGATTTGTAGAGGTTTCTTGTCATTGTTCATGATACCTATTTATTTTATGCAAGTAATATTTTATTGATAAATAACCTTAATTCTTGATCACTATCATTAACAAACTTCTGACAAAAAAAAAAAAAAAAATCATTAACAAACTTAACACCCTCCACCAATTTTATTGACACGAAGTTTGGTATTTATTTCATTTTGCATAAATATATCATACTCTCTCCATCTCACTTTTATTATCTCTTTTACTTCAAACTTTATCTTATAATTATGGTCCTCTTTATAAATCCAGTAAGGAAAAAAATTTAACCAACCAACTCGCCGCAATTATCCACGTTCCCACTCGAAACGACCCTTAACCCACTACTAAAACCCTTCGGTTCACAAATAAAACGGTCTAAAATTCAAAGTTTTCACCCATCCTGCTTCCATCCCCTCTACACCTACAATGAAGTTAACTACCACCAAATTCGATACAGTTAGCCTTATTCTTATCTCAAGCAACCATCAAACTCATTATTGACACCCTTCTCTTAGCCCTGATAAACCTAAAATATCCAAGTTACCTTTCTTTCGCGAAGCACTCACACTTAACCCCCAAAAGTCATTTCTCTTTTTGAAAAGTTCATCCACCTAACAAAAAACTAACCTCTACTTTTAAAACCTCTTTTTTACATCCCATAAAGGTGAAGTTGAACATGACAACAAAATGCAGAAATTTAGGTTTAGTTTGATAACGGAAGATTGAACATTTTTTTAGCATTTAGAGAGTTTTTACATTATTTAAATAACAAATGTGTTACTTTGAGTGTTAATTGTCGACATATTGAAATAGTAGACTGAGGTGTAATTTCCTATTTTACATTATGACCCTTTAATTAGTACAGTATATTATAAAAAAAATGAGTTTTTTTAACTCTAAGTTACAGATCAAACTCTATCTTTATCGTAATTATAACTAATATTCTTAGTTAAATATATAAATCTAGGTAAGTTCAAATATGTTGGCCAAAAATCACAAATTATACGAAGTAGTATATTTAATTTTTGTTTTTTTAATAGGACATAATTGTCATAAACTATAATTAGAATATTAATGCAGTAGATAAGTAGAGAAGAGTTGCTAAGTGCGTGACCCCCTTCGAGTTATAATTTTTTTCAATTATTTTTATGTTTTCGCCTAAGGGTGTTTATAGCATTAAATTATGTATGAATAATATGTTTCATCCTTCCCAATCTATATCTCTCCCTAAATTATAATAATAATAATGTGCTCAATTTACAAAAATAAAACAAAATGGTATAGCATAACAATAATTAGTTTGGTCCATATAATTGAATAGTACTGTTTTTTATGCATGTGAATTTGTCATAATAGTTTATTTGATCTATATTCTTCAATAGTACCGTTTTATGTGTTTTTTGTGACTTTTATACATATTTTTATGATAAGTATATATACCTATTTTATCTTTAACCCTCATCTGAATTATTTTATCACTCTTGGCACCATTTTTACTTTCAATTGTAAAACAATTGCACAGTAAAGTTTTTAAGACACTTACTCATTTGTCATAATATGATATATCATTTCACAAATTAACATCAACTTTTTTTACCTTTTTAATACGCCTTAAAAAATAGATATCAAACTTTATAGTTATCAATAATTTTGTAAATATCACATTTATATTTGGATTAATATACTTCTATATACTTTATAAAATAAGAAATGGATATAAATAATATAATAATAAATTATCAATAGAAGTTGAAATGTGTAGGGAGGGAATTAACTCTAAAATTAGTAGGAGAAATATATATGTCTTTTACAAAGTAAACTGGGTATGGTACACTGGGTATTATGCATATTTGAACATGATGGCATTAGAAATAACAAATGATGTAGGGGTGCATTTTAGCGTTTATTTTGCTCTTTACATGAGTAAATTTCATGTAGTACGTATTATGTATGCACATTTGTCACAACCCAACTCAGTCGAGGGCCTTTGGCCTTTCTAATGCCTCTATTTTTTAATCGGACATTATTACAAGTTTTTTATATTGTTAATCTTTAACAAACATTTTATGTAGTGAATTATCATATTTAAGACTTAATATAAAAATTGGTTTTTTTTTTTTTTGTTTTTTAAGAAGGTAATTTCTCATATATACAAATGGATATTATAAGTATATCAAATGTTTTTTTTTTCTAATTTAATAACAAGTGAACAAATATTAATGGATAATTTCCTAATATAAATAAATCGTAGATACTTAATTTATTTCCTATTTCTAATAGGAAAATTGTATTCCTATTTCTAATATGAAAATTTTAAATAATTTATTATTTTCTATTTCTAATAGGAAAATTATAATTAATTAATTTTTTATAATAGTGTTTTGTAAAAGTTGGAGACTACCACACGCTTAGAAAAAAGCCTCCTTTAATTATATATATTGATTTTCAATCTCGTGCATTGTTATTTATATGTGAGTATGTCATCCCCTGTAAATATTAATGTAAATACAAAAATAATAATTGATAAGATTCTAATTGATTCAAAACATAATAAAAATAAAAAGAGAATAATTAACTTAGTTCTCCGTGTATTCTTTACCTAGAAATTTTTTGACTAAATAAAGTTGAAAATTCAACCTCCTGCAATATTAATATAAACACCAAAAAAAAATACAAATAAGATTCTAAGTGATTCAAAACATAATAAAAATAAGAAGCGAATAATTAATGTAGTTCTCTAGGTATACTTCACCTACAAATATTTTGACTAAAGATGAAAATTCATTCTCCTGCAATATTCAAACAAACACAAAAAATAATAACTAATAAATTCTAATTAATTCAAAACATAGTAAAAAAAACGAAATAACTAATTTACTTTTCTATGTATACTTTAGTGCTAATTTTTTGAATAAAGTTGAAATTAAGGTTGTTATAATAGTTACATATGAAATTTTTGTAACTAATTCTCTCAAAATTTTATGAATAGAACGAAGATAAAAAAAAATATGGAATATACAAACTGGATATATATATTAAATGAAAAGAAAGTTAAAATGTCATTTCATTAAATAAAGTAAATAATGGTTAATTAATAAAGGTAAATAAATAACAAAAATTATGAGCGGAGACCAATGATTATCTTTTTTGGGTCCTGATTTTCGCAGTACACATTTTACTCGATGCAGTACATTGTTGACAATTTTACCCCTCTCATTTTCGTTTTCATTTTCTCTCTCTAGTCTCTCTCTAATGTTTTATCTCCAATATCAAAATGTGTACTACGAAAAGTAATTTATTTTCTCAATACATTTTTACTCAATACAATAAAATATGTACTGAGAAAATCAATAGTATAAGTATTATTAGTTTTGTTTTATTTTTATTATTTTATTACTTTTTTGTACCATATTTTCACGACGAGTAATTTTATAAAAACAATATGCGCGGAATTAAAGTAAGGTAACATAATAATTAAGAATATACTGAAAAAAAGGAAAAGAAACAAAAAATAACTGTACTACTTTGATTAAACGAAAAAAACACAAATTAATGAAATACGTTTGTTTAGTACTAATTGGCAAAGATTGATTAAGCAATTAACATACGTTGATTTGGTTTCTAAATCAATTGAAGTACTACGTAGTATTAAGCATGTCAATTCGTTTCTAAATAATTAACAATGATTTTTCTTTTCAGGTTGATGAACAAACCCTAATTAAGAAAGAAAATATACTATTTAAAAAAACAATCAAATTACTAAGTAATTATAAGATTAATGAATTAATTACTTTTTCGTCACTTGAATAATCGTTCATAGTTGTAAACTTTTAATGGGGTGGAAGATGGTAAATGTTTCAATATTAGAGAGAAGGAAGAGAGAATTAGGTTTAATGTTTTTCTAGGGAAGGCAACAAATGGAAAATTTGGTGTAAAAAGTACTGTATTGAGTAAAAAAAACGTACTACGAAAATAAATTACGTTTTTTTTTTTGTTTAAAGCTTATATTTTTAATTTCTTAACTTATATTTTTTTTTCTTAAATTGATAATCCATGTCACTTTTTTTGTCATGTCACATTTAAAGTTGTCATGTCACATTTAATTTTGACATGCCACACTTTTTAAGTTTTTAGGTTACCTTTTTAATTATATTTTATAGATTTTTTTTTTAGATAAACACTTTATAAATAGCTTATCTTGGCACTAATTATTGAGTAAATTTGTTACATTCTATATTCCAAAATAACTGTAATATTTTAGATACGACGTTGAATAAATTTTAAAAATTATTATAGACAAAAGAAAGGTTAAAAGTGTATTAGAAACTATTAACTTCACCCAATAATTTTACTTTTTAATATTTTTTTGGAGTTTGAAATATAATAATAATTAAAATGTTTTAGTTTTTAGATAAATACTTTGTAAATAGCTTATCATTACACGCAAGTACGTAACGCTAAAAAAGTTACTGTAATAGTTAGCCTTTCAATTATATTGTATAGATAGATGTATATAATTTAATTATTATAGCAAAACAAAATAGTTGCATGATGTAATTTAAAGTGATGTGTTTTTTATTTGGGGATTAACTTATTCTGACAATAAACACATAAATTTTAAATTTAGCATGCATTTTGATATATTAATTGGTGTTAAATTTATTAAAAATTAAGAGTCTAAACCTTATTCGTTATTATGCTATTTAAAAACTTGGTATGCATTAAATGCTTGTAAATTCATTAGCTTTTTTATTTTTTATTTTTTAAATAATGATGTTATGGTATTTAAAAACATGATAAATATTTAATGCTTGTAAATTCATTAGTTTTATTTTTATTTTTTATTTTTAAATAATGATGATGATGTGGCTTGCTAGAATCTCTCAAAAGTGAAATGATGAAATGTGGTGCTTTCGACTGTTGAAAGGTAAATACAATATCTTCTAAACTCAATAGAAACTGCACTAGTGAATTTCTCGCCCAGTGCCATCCATCCACATACAAACAATGCAAATCAACACCTGTTAAAACATACTACTCACCATTTATCGACAATATCAAATGCATTACCGGAGACAAAAAAAAATAGAAACAACACAAAATACTACATAAGGTTGGTAACAACCAATACAATTAACCACAAGATACATACGAACGTGCAATCAGCCAATACAATCACATGTACTAAATTAATTAATCGAAAAATAATGAACGTAGATTTCAGGTTGTCAAATTGAAACCACTCCAAAAATTTCGCTGTCTACTTGTGGCTCTCTATATTCTCTGTTTTGTTTTGTTATTTACAAGTCTTATATCAGTGCAAACTGCACGGGTTTGTTATTTTCAAAAAGATTCTTTAAGAAAGATTATATAAGATAAGTTTTATATATAATAATTGATTAATTATCATCTTTTAAAGTTATTTATTTTAAAAAATAAAGTTCTAAAATAAACAATCAAATCTCTCTATATTTTAATGAATTTTAAATTATCAATCTAAATATTGAGTTATAAAATTGTATTTAAATTTTTAGATATTATAAATTTTATTTGTAATTAATGTAAATAATACATCAATGTCAACTGACCATGTAGTTATTGTAGTATGATATATCTTTTTGTTAGTTAAAATTGAGTTATTACTTTATCTTAATATTCAAGCGATTTCAGGAAAACTCGACTTACCTATCACACAAAATTATTTGGATGAAAATAAAACAAAATTAATAAAACTGAATCGGGCAGAACAGTTGCAGAGGGCCAAATATTAAACTTGTTTTTCATTTAGTCAAACTATTTGTGCAAGGTTAAAATGAAATTTTTGATCTGCGCACGTTTTAAATGAAAATTTAGACACCGTTTTTCATGTATACCTAATCCTTAATTAGTGAAACGGAATCGAGTGAAGATTACGACCCAATGCATTTTTAAAACGAAAATTTAGTCTCATGCACTTTTGAAATGAAATTTTGACCCGTACATTTTTAAAACGAAAATCTAGATCCATGTACTTTTGAAATGAAATTTTGACCAGCGCATGATGGGTCTAAATTTGTGCATTTTTTAAAGGAATTTAGACCCATGTACTTTTGAAATGAAATTTTGATCTGTGCATTTTTAAAACGAAAATTTAGTTTTTTGCACTTTTGAAATTAATTTTTTACCCGTGCATTTTAAAATGAAAATATAGATCCATGCACTTTTGAAATGAATTTTTGACTTGTGCATTTTTACGAGAATTTAGTCCCTTGTACTTTTGACCCCTGCATTTCTAAAGTGAAAATTTTGATCCATGCGCTTTAGAAATGTATAATAGTCAACTCCTGATATTATACTATAAATATATAACAATTAAAAAGCTCACAATAATGTAACGGTGTGTTGATTTTAAGTGTTAAATCTCAATATATACAATATGAATGTGATATAGTTATTTTAAATAAATACGATATATACTACTAAAAATCTTAAACAATAATGTTTCATCTTAAACAATACTGTTCCCTCAGACTAATTTTAAGCAAAATCGCAATGTTTTTATTATTAGATGTGTATCTCAACTATTTTATATAAAGATCTATATATATAATATGTTAAACTTAGCAACTCCTACTACTCTATATTGGTTCCACCGTCCAACATTCATCAAAAACAAAGTAGTAGTAAAATGGTGGTAACTAAGTCAAAGAATGAATAGCATTTACCTATCATACTTATTTTACACATGCTTGTATGATTTTAGGTGTAGAGCCATTATTTCAATAGTGTATTGAGTAGTATAAATAGGTAGTTTGTGTTCTATGTAATGCATTCACAAAAACTTACAAGCAAAACATAAGAAAGTTTGTACGTAAAATTTAGTGAGTCAAAAGTATTTGTGAGGTTAAGAGTGTGAGTGTTTATTTATAATTGGTGTGTTTCCAATTTATTTGAGTGATAATAAAATTATTGTAAGAGTGCAATTTATTATTATCGTCTTACTCTTATCACATATATTTTTCATTACGCTTCCGTATAAAATATACTCTAATTTCCTACATTTGGCATCAGAGCCAGTTTAGTGGAGTGTTATTTATCTTGTCCAAATATTGATCCGGGATCAATATTATCCTAGCGTGCACAGTTCGAGACTGTGAAACAAATTGGTCGGGGGATCAAGCTTACTTGATTGAGCCAAGTTTTATCAAGTCACCATGGGGGATATCAACTTTTCAACTAGTGGTATTGAGAAGTTAAACAATGGAAATTACAGTACGTGGAGTACACGTATGCAATTCTATTTTTTGGGACAAGATCTTTGGAGCATCGTTGGTGGTGGTGAAACCGCCAAACCATCTAGAGGTGAAGAGCTGAAGAAGTGGAAGGTCAAAGCCGGAAAGGCTATGTACGTGTTAACAGCAACTGTCGAGGACGAGATGTTGTACCGCATCAAGGATGTGGAAACACCAAAGGAGGCATGAGACACTTTAAAAGAGTTGTTCTTAAAGAAGAATGATTCTCAACTCCAGCTGCTCGAAAATGAGCTAATGTCAGCTCGACAAAATACCATGTCGGTAAACCAATGGTTTACCAAAGTCAAAACTTTGTGTGAGCAAATCACAAAGTTGGATCCGGAAAATCCAATCACGGATACAAGGATGCGAAGAATTATTATTTTCGGTTTAAGGCCAGGATTCAGTACTCTTGTCGCGGCTATTCGAGGTTGGGCTATACAACCAACTCTTATTGAGTTTGAAAATATGTTAGCCAACCAAGAAGCTCTAGATAAGCAAATGTCTGGGGAATCTATCAAGGAAGAAGAAAATGCTCTCTTTGGTAATAAAAAGTCATACCAAAGAGGTGACAAGAAAAATTTTGCTGGGTCGAGTTCTCAAGGCGGTTCGAATAGAAAGCCAGGGGGATTTAGAAAAGGCCAAGGAAGAGGAGGCTTCCAACGAGGGGGAGCTCGTCAAGATCGACAACCAGACCAACAAAGAGGTCAGGTGCGACAAGAAGTTGTTTGTTACAGCTGTGGGAAAAAGGGACATTATGCTCAAGATTGTTGGTCAAAACCAGCAGAAGGAAATGTCGCAACATCAAACGAGTACAAAAATGATGAAGTTGAATGGGATGTTCAAGCTTCATATTCAGTTGAACAAGAAGGTTCAAGCAAGAAGTCGACAGTGCGAAAATCAGTGGCACTAGTCGTGGAAAGTGACAACCTAATTAATTACAAAGATGATTGGATAATTGATTCGGGTTGTTCAAATCACATGACGGGAGACAAAGAAAAGTTTCTTAGCATGTCAGAGTACAAGCGTGGACGAGTTGTTGTAACTGCAAATAACTCAGAGCTGCCAATCACTCATATTGGCAAAGCCATGGTTATCCCAAGACACAGTAACAAGCAAGTTCATCTTGATAATGTCTATCATGTATCAGGTATGACGAAGAATTTAATTTCGGTGTCACAATTAGCAGCTTCGGGAAACCATGTTGTCTTCGGGCCTAATGATGTGAAAGTGTATCCAAGTTTAGAGGGAAATTCATATCCTATCATGGAAGGGAGACGTTTGGAATCTGTCTACGTAATGTCGGCTCAAACGGCATATGTAGACAAAGCTAGAAAGAATGAGACGACTGATTTGTGGCATGCACGCCTGGGGCATGTAAGCTACACAAAGCTTAAAGTCATGATGAGTAAATCAATGCTCAATGGTCTTCCTCAACTTGATGTGAAGGAAGATGTAGTTTGTGATGGGTGTCAATTTGGCAAAGCACACCAACTACCATACGAGGAGTCAAAGTTCAAGGCGAAGGCACCTCTAGAGTTAATTCACTCTGACCTATTTGGTCCGGTGAAACAACCATCAGTTAGTGGTTATCGTTACATGATCACTTTCATCGATGATTTCTCAAGATATGTGTGGGTTGATTTTTTAAAAGAAAAGTCAGAAGCCTTTGACAAGTTCAAAACTTTCAAAGAAAGAGTGGAAAAAGAAATTGGTAGCAAGATTCAATGTCTACGTACAGACAATGGAGGAGAGTTCACATCCACAGAATTCACACGATATCTAGAAGATTGCAAGATTAAGCGCCAGTTGACGTGTCCAAACACTCCACAACAGAATGGAGTGGCAGAGAGGAAGAATCGGCATCTGGCCGAGACATGCAGAAGTATGGTACATGCCAAAAATGTACCTCCGCGTTATTGGGCTGAATGCATGAAGACAGCAGCACATGTGACAAATAGGCTACCACAAGCGAGACTAGAATATGTCTCTCCATTTCAGAAATTGTGGAAGCTAAACCCTACTGTGAGTCATTTTCGAGTTTTCGGGTGTGTATGTTATGTCTTCGTTCCAGATCATCTTCGTACGGAGTTTGACAAGAAGGCAATTCGCTGCATTTTTCTTGGATACGATGACCAAAGGAAAGGCTGGAAATGCTGTGATCCAACCACTGACAAGTATCATGTGTCAAGAAACGTAGTATTTGATGAAGCGTCATCTTGGTGGTCACCGCAGGCTGTGTTATTGCCAGACTCAAAGGAGATTGAGGAAAAACTCAAGGATAAGATGAATGAGGAAAATGACCAGTCAAGTCAGAGTGATGGTGAGTCAGAGAGTGAAGAATCTCAACCTTCACCTACGAAAGAGAAAAGTCCTTGGAGAACAGGAGTACGCCATAGAACTCCCGAGGAATCAAGACCGAGTCAGGTTGAAGATATCATTATCCAAGATAAGGATACACAACAACAGTTAAGGAGAACAAACCGGCCACACAGGCCAAATCCTAAGTATGCAAATGCAGCAATGGTGGAGAACACCGTGAAAGAGCCAAATAGTTACGATGAGGCCGCTCGTAGCAAAGATTGGATGAAGGCTATGGAAGAAGAAATTCAAGCACTTCATCAAAATGAAACTTGGGAGTTAGTGCCAAAACCAAGTGATGTTAAACCCATATCATGCAAGTGGGTTTATAAAGTGAAGACCAAGCCAGATGGTTCTATTGAAAGGTACAAGGCACGACTCGTAGCTCGAGGTTTTTCTCAGCAATATGGGCTAGATTATGAAGAAACATTTAGCCCGGTTGCAAAGATTACCACTGTACGTGTTTTACTAGCACTTACAGCTAGTAATTTATGGAAATTGTGGCAAATGGACGTGAAGAATGCATTTCTTCATGGCGAGCTAGATAGAGACATATACATGGATCAACCAAAAGGGTTTGAGAGTTCTGATCAACATTATGTATGTAAGTTGAAGAAAGCTCTTTATGGATTGAAGCATGCGACACGAGCATGGTATGGTAAGATAGCTGAATTCTTACTACAAAGCGGTTATTCAGTTGCTCCTGCAGATTCGAGCTTATTTGTGAAAGCTCAAGATGGAAAGTTATCAGTGGTCCTTGTTTATGTGGATGATCTTATCATAACTGGAGACAATGAAAGAGAGAATCATCAAATAAGATCAAATCTCTCAATAAGGTTTCATATGAAAGAGCTTGGAGAGCTAAAGCATTTTCTTGGTCTAAAGGTAGAAAGATCCAAAGGTGGGATATTTCTTTGTCAACATAAATACGCCCAGGATATTTTGGAGAAGTACGGGATGCTCGATTGCAAACCAGTGTCAAATCCAACCGAGATCAATGCTAGATTGTGTTATACAGAGGGAAAAGATTTAGAGGATGTGACGATGTATAGACAACTCGTGGGAAGTCTTATATATCTCACATTGACTCGACCTGGTGTCGCTTATGCGGTAAGTGTGGTTAGTCGTTTCATGCAAAATCCAAAGAAGTCTCATTTGGAAGCAATACGACGTATATTGAGGTATATTAAAGGAACAGTTGACTATGGAATATTGTACCCAAGTGGTAAATCACCTCAAATTCACGGGTACTGTGATGCTGATTATGCTGGTGATCATGACACACGTCGATCAACTACCGGGTATATGTTTAGTCTTGGTTTCGGTGCTGTTTCGTGGTGTAGTAAGAGACAACCTACTGTATCATTGTCAACTACAGAGGCAGAGTATAGAGCAACAACGATGACAACACAAGAGAGTGTATGGCTAACACAACTCTTGAAGGATCTATATCAACCAGTTAATTTTGGAGTGAAGGTTTATTGTGACAACAGGTCAGCTATGCGATTAGCAGAAAATCCAGTTTTTCATGCTAGGATAAAGCATGTTAAAGTACATTATCATTTTGTACGAGAGAAAGTTTTAAGAGGTGAGATTCATCTGGACTATGTCAAGACCGATGATCAAGTGGCAGATATCTTTACCAAAGGTCTGAGTGGGCCAAAATTTGAAAAGTTCCGACAACAACTGGGTATGATTTCTCGACTAACTTTCATATGAGAGTAGTCGTTAAGGGGGAGTGTTAAACTTAGCAACTCCTACTACTCTATATTGGTTCCATCGTCCAACATTCATCAAAAACAAAGTAGTAGTAAAATGGTGGTAACTAAGTCAAAGAATGAATAGCATTTACCTATCATACTTATTTTACACATGCTTGTATGACTTTAGGTGTAGAGCCATTATTTCAATAGTGTATTGAGTAGTATAAATAAGTAGTTTGTGTTCTATGTAATGCATTCACAAAAACTTACAAGCAAAACATAAGAAAGTTTGTACGTAAAATTTAGTGAGTCAAAAGTATTTGTGAGGTTAAGAGTGTGAGTGTTTATTTATAATAGGTGTGTTTCCAATTTATTTGAGTGATAATAAAATTATTGTAAGAGTGCAATTTATTATTATCGTCTTACTCTTATCACATATATTTTTCATTACGCTTCCGTATAAAATACACTCTAATTTCCTACATAATATAGTCCGTTATAGGCAAACTTGAAAAATAATTTATAATGTGTATTATTTTCGACTCTAGTCATGGTGCTTTTAATAGTATGTATTAATTTTGACTCTGGTCATCAAGACTAAGTATTAATTTGCATGTATTTTTTTTACATATTTTATTGTTGATCGATTAATTTAAAAGTATTTTAAGTAAATTGTTTTCTATTTTTTCGAGTTCTATTTTTTTCTAATTCGTGAATATTTTTTTATTAATGTCGCCTTTTATATTATTTTGATATGTCATAGGGAGTAATACATGATTTTTTTCATGGAAAAATATTCATCTCTTTTTCATCTAGTTGATTTTTATTATTTTAACGAAATATTTTTTATAGTTTCAATTTTTGTATCATATATATTGTAATTAATAGCAGTCACATATTCGTCTTTCAACTTGATTGTGGATTATCTAGAGTATAAAATGTGGATTCTCTCAATTAAAGCACAAAAAAGAAGGTGGAGAAAGTGGGGAACAATGTGGGGCACACTTGAGAAAAAATAAAAAAATATTGTACTTTCAACCACAGTGCGACACCTAAGCACTGTGGTTGTTGCTTTTATATATAAGATTGTTTTATTAGTGCACTAATAAATCAACTTTAGATTTTATTCATAATTCCCGAATCTAGAATTTAATTGGGACTTGCTATATCACGCCCCCCTTATTACTTGTTACGCCCCCTATTTTTTTTATTTATTCCCATTTTGCCCTTGCGTCTTGCGTTTATTTTTTTCGTTCGATGTTTGTTTTTTTGTTCGTTGAGGTTTTTATTTTTTGTAAATTTGAGACGGTTTTTGAGTCGTTTTTTGAGACGGTTTTTAAGACGGTTTTGGGGGCGGTATTTGAGACGGTTTTTGAGTCTGTTTTTAAGACGGTTTTGGGGGCGGTTTTTGAGACGGTTTTGTGAAACTTGTTTTGTAGACGGTCTGTTAAAAAAAAAATTGAGACGGTTTACGATACGGTTTACGACCCGGTTTCTTAGACGGCTATGTTGATATGACTACTCATATCATAGCTTTGAAATGTGTAAGCTATGTCAGGTTATCTTCTACAAGCTTTGTTGATATGACTCCTCCTCTCCCCTTTATCTACTGCAACCCCATCAATTTGAATTCAATACTACGTTTATCTACTGCACTCCATCCTATCTATTACATATATTTTTTCATTTTATTGAGTAGATATTGCAGTTTACTAATAAAAAAACATACGTATACACAACCTAAAACGATGAATTCCGGTAACGACAACGGTAGCGATTTCTTTAACGAATTTTTTGCTTCCGATAACGGTCAAGGATCGCAATTTTACGAACAGTACTCCAGCCAAGGACCTCAATTCAACAACGATTTCAATGCAAACCAACATTATCGTTACTACGAAGAACGTTGTTACGGTTCTACCGAAAGCGGTTTTTTCGAAAATACTAACCACGGTAGTGATTTTGTTAATCGCGGAGAGGGTGATTACGGGTATGAAAAATCGGAAGCTAATGAAACGGATCAAGTAAGTGTGTCTTACGTGTGTACTAGTTGTTTTTAATCCGTAAACGTTGCCATGCAATTTCCCGTACGAACACGTTGTCATGTGGATCACACGACATAGCCAAGGCCATGTCGTGTGATTTACACGACATAGCCTAGGCCATGTCGTGTGGTTCACACGACGGAGCCCTGGCCATGTCGTGTGGTCCACACGACATGGCCAGGGCTCTGTCGTGTGAACCACACGACATGGCCAGGGCTCTGTCGTGTGAACCACACGACATGGCCTTGGCTATGTCGTGTGATCCACATGACAACGTGCTTTTTTTTTTTCAATTTTCGTTTAAGTTTACGATACTATTCATTTTTTAGGCGTCGAATAAAGGTCACGACGGATACGGTGAAGATTATAGTCAACACTTTGAATTCAATACTACGTTTAGCTCTTTTGAGGAAGCATTTGATCATTCAAATGAAGTTGCATATAAATTGGGTTTTCATTTGGTAAAAGTGAAATATCAACCAAAGCACTGTCCCCCGTATAATGTCGTGAAATGTGAGCGTCATGGGAAATATACTAGTAGGGCTAAGGATCCTGCCAATCCCCAAAGAGAAACATCGACAAAGAGGTTTAATTGTCCATTTGATCTTCGAATGGTTAATGACGCTGAGGGTTCTTGGGTAGTAAGACCGAAGTGTGGTTTGCATAATCACGAATTGGGAAGCTATTTAGAGGGTCATAGACGGCGTGCTAAATTGAATAACGAGCAGAAAGGTTTTCTGAAGGGTTTATGGCAATCTAAAATGAAACCCGGGAAGGTTAGGAATGCATTCACCCGCAAATATCCAGATCAACCAGCTCCAGTAATTAAACAAATATACAACCAGAATGCAAATTTCAGTGCTGAGGATAGGGAGGGTCGTAACAGTATACAGTACATGTTACATCTCGCAGGTCAAGCCAACTATTTTTGTGAATATACGAGGCATCCTGACACGAAAGCTCTGACTAACGTATTTATGGCTCATCCTGAGGCCATTAAAATGTTTAAAACGTGGCCTTATGTTGTCTTGATCGATTCTACGTACAAGACAAATAAGTATGATCTGGTACTGGTTGAGTGCGTCGGAGTAACACCGGTTGGTAACAGTTTTCTTATTGCCTATGCCTTGATAAAGAAGGAAGATGATACTGGGTATACATGGGTTCTGGAGTCTTTGAAGTCATTGTTAGAACCAGGTGTTGAACCAAATGCTATTATAACTGATCATGAGGGAGGTTTAATGAAAGCAATTCCACTTGTGTTCAATGAATCTCGTCATTTGCTATGTCTATGGCACATTTACAACGCTGTTGAGGCATATGCAACAAATTTATTGAACAATGGTGTTTTCGGTAAATCGGTAGCCCACGGGGATTGGAAAAGCGTCATCGAGGCTAAATCGTGGGACGAATGTCAGTATAACTGGGAGCTCGTTAAAAAAAACACAAGAAACGTCCTCGTCTGGTTACTTACCTCGAAGGGACATGGTGGAAGCACATAGATAAGTTTGGGAAATGTTTTACCGATACGATAATGCATTTTGGTAATACGTCAACTTCTCGTGTTGAATCTGCACATGCTGTCCTGAAAATGTGGTTCGGTTCTGCATCACTTGCATTGGATAGTATATGGAAAAGGGCCGATTTAATGATGCAGGGGCAACATATTGAAATTAGAAAGGCGCTTGAAAATTCATTAAGCAAAACGCTTGCCGCGAACACCTATCATGGAAGCATTTATTCAATGTTACGTTGTAAAGTGTCCGCGAAAGCTATTAGGATTATGCAAATGGAATACACAGAGGGCACTAAGTTGGGCAACGACTTGTGGACCGAATGTTCACACAGTCTTGTATCCAGTCACGGGCTTTTGTGTGCATGTATGATACAGAACGTCTTGGATACCAATGCCAAAATACATATAGATACTCTTCACAAATTTTGGTGTAGTTTAAATTACACTAACTCAACCCAGTGTCGTACTAGCCCGAAGGATGTGTTGGAGAGTATATTTGAAGAAATTCGTAATGCCCGCCCTGAAGTGCAGAGGAATATAATCGAGACTTTGTACATTAAATTACATCCCGAGGATGAAGTTGTTGAGGAACCTGAAGTTGCAGCCACACGACGTGGTCGACCTAAGAAGTCCAATACCCGTAACAAATCAGGGGTTGAACATGCACGGCGAAGGAACCCGACTTCAAGTAACACAACGAGTAGCGATGGTACAGGTAAACAGTAACACCTTCAGTAATTGAACAGTAAATTATGCATGACTAGATTTGTAACAATGAATTAATAATTTTGTTGCCTGTTTCCTATGTAGGTTATGGAGCACTGCTTGACGTTAACTGGGACGATATTACCGATATACAGGATTCGTATTTAGGTCAGTACATACCATTAGTGAGCCTTGATTTTCTGATTGGTGTTTTCGACCCGGAGGGAGATGGCCATTGCGGATTTCGGGTGATGTCGCATGCAAAAACAGGTACACAAAATCATTGGGTAAAAATGAGATATCAAGCCGTTGTCGGGGTAAGGAACCCGTCATTTCAGCCTTTCTGTTTTGGTGACGTCAACAAGACTTGCAAACGGTTGAAGTGGACGAAACATACAGGTTGTCCGAAAGAATACTGGATGGAAAACTGGGATTTGTTTAATTTCGCAACTATTTTTAACTGGACAATATGTTTAGTGTGTACAACGTACGACCAATTCGAGACACCGGGATCAGCTACGTGGGAGAATAGTTGCACTTACCTTCCTTTAGATGTCGGACCCGGTGTTAGGGGGCCTTCCGGTATTCTATGGATCGGTTTTACAGGTAATCATTGGTTTCGGCTACGTATGCAACATGATTGTCCTATGCCTCCAGTACACCGCATGTGGGAAAGGTTCCGTCATTCCAATGTAGCACACTATGAGGAAATATACACTGAACGGTTGATGCTTTGGTTGCATTACGTGAATGCCAATTTCACCCCACAAACATTTAACTGGGGAAATAACAACTCCCAGGATGACCCATTTGTTATTTAATCTTCTGCATCTGTATATGTTATAGTTTATTTAATATTTACGCATTTGAATAAACCTTGTACATTGTAGAACGTAATCTCAAGTATTGAACTTGGCTTTATACTATTTACTAAGTCTTCCTGCAATTGTGCAACGTATTACCAAAGTTACTCTATGCCTAAGTAAAACACGCCATGTCATAGCAAATTAAAAGAAGCTCATAATCCTACAAGTGAAACTGAAGTTCAACAAACAGAAACCAAAGTCTTAGTACAAGTTCAACATCCTAGAAATAAAACAGAAATCCAACAAACATAAAGCAAACACAAAAGCAACTAACAGAAGTTCGACATCATGCAAATTACCGCCCTAGTTCCCGCTGTCACGAGACCTCCTCGAACGTCTACCTCTGCCTCTACCACCGACACCATCTTCACCTCTTCTGCCTCTAGTACCGTCAGCATCTCTACCTCCTCTGCCTCTGCCACCGTCGACATTGGTACCTCCTCCTCCGCTACCACCGGGCTGGCCCGAACCACTGTATGAGTATGCACGAAGCTGGGGGTGCAATGTACCCATAAACTGTCGCCACTCTTCATAGCACGCCGGATTGTCTACATCTTCATACTGTGAGAACCTCGTGATAACGGATTGGCCAATCTACAAAAGAAATAACATATAACGTACAAAAATAAATTGAATTAAATTAATCATTTAGTAAATTAAAACAAATAAATGTGAAGTTACACTCACCGTAGTCGGGAAGTACGACCTCGCAGCAGGCACGTCAACGTCGTTATACTGGACTTCATTCATCACCAAAGGGTGTGACACAGATTGGTACCAGTCCATGTACCCATCCACTGTAGCACAAGGTGGGTGAGCCGGGAGTGACATCCTATCTGGTACAATCTTGTGGTCCCGCCAGTTACACCAAGTGTGGTCACAAAATGCACCATTGAATTGCAGATCGTAAGTCGCGGATTTCACAGGACGATATGCCTTATCCGGAACGGCCATGGGAGAAGGCACAAGCTGCATGTAACCGAACTGCCGAAGACAACGATCTGGCTGATAAGGCTCCAATATTTCCATGAAGCGCAACAACCCACTGTATAGTGTACGAGGATGCTTCAACTCTGGGAACAAGCGATATGGTGTCCAAGTGACTAGGTCAAACGGCATCCTATCAAGCTGAAGCCGATACGCCTTAAGAGCGGAAACATGGTCTTGCCTCGGAGTTGGGCTAGTAGTCCAGTAGGCTGCCCTAGCAGTGCCAGGAATAGATGCCAAAGCATTCACGGTCGTCGGGCGGAACGGGGGGAAGTACTCATAAATCCATGACTGCAGTAATGTCAAACAACCACTAATGCCCCTGCAATCAGTCCTCGTGGCAATACCCAACTGCCTATATAAATAACCAAGAGTACCCGCACCCCAAGCGTACCCACCAACGGTACTCACATCTCTAAGCATACCGAAAGTGTTCGCCCTGACCCTATCACTTGTCTTGTCTACAAATAAAGTAGATCCCAGTAGAATCAACAAAAAACCCTGTGCCTCAGACCTAGAGCCTAACCCGTCATTTTCCACCATTTCCTTCACAGCCTTGTTCAGTATCGAATTTCCCCTAAGAATTTTGTGATCCTTATCTGCTGAATATTCCCCGTGAAGCTCCATGTCGGTCATACCTAACATCTCTGTCATGCCGATAACGGGGTGCGCCAAATCGGACGGTGAAATGTTACATGGAAGACCATCAATGGGAATGCCGAGGATCTCTCTAACGTCGTGCAACAGGATAGTCATCTCACCCCATGGCATGTGGAAAGTATTCGTATCCGGCTGCCATCTCTCTATGAAAGCACACAAAAGGGGCATGTTGTAGTTCTTGTGCATAACATCGCGCAAGTGACTAAGACCCGAATCATCAACTATACTCCGAGCAACGTTACCCAACTTCCACTTACGGAGTTCCAAACAAGATCGATCCCTTGTGTACTTGGTTAAGATCTTACGCTCCGCCAGAGGATTATTCCACAACAAATATGATATGTGTCCACCAAAGCTCGGAATAACATCATGAACCAAAGGGCCTCCAGAAACGGGCCCAGTCAACAACCAACTCATATCCTTCCCTCTGGCTCTAATATTTTTCCTAGGGTCAACTCCAGAACTGCTTGAACCCTCGCTATACCTCTCAAATCTGCCACCCTTCCCCCTCGTAACTCTTAAAACAGAAGTAGCCTCCTCCTCCCTAACTGCCTCCTCTTCCGGCTCATCCTCCTCACCCGGCTCCTCCTCCGATTGCAAATCCTCCTGCTCAAGTACCTCCCTCTCGTACTCAGCAAACTCATCTGCAAAAAAGTCCCCCTGAATAGGCACATACACCTCAACAGTACCAACACTACTAGTTCCAACTTTGATATTCACCTTCTGACGCCGATATGAAGCATGAAGTTTCGTTCGACGAGAGTTGTCATTGCTAGACATCTACAGAAATTGAAAACAATTGTCTAAATTGACTATACAACGAAAATAAACAAATACATTGTTCTCTAAATAAAATTAAAAATGACTTACAAAAAATAAGAAACACAATAACTGGAGATGGGTTGTCAGATAAGCAGTATTTTACGGTTCAGGGTTTAGGTTTTAGGGTTTAGGGTTTACGGTATACGGTTTAGGCTTTGGGGTTTATGGTTTAGGGTTTAGGTTTTCGGTTTCCGTTTAGAGTTTCCAGGCTCGTGTTTCGGGTCTCGGGTAACGGTTTAGGGTTTAGTAATTAGCGTTCGTTTAGGGATACGTAAGGAAGACAATTTTTTTTTTTTTTTTTAAAAAAGGACCATGTCGTGTAGAAAACACGACAGGACCAAGGCCATGTCGTGTGGACTACACGACACAGCCAAGGCCATGTCGTGTGGTCTACACGACACACTGTGTCGTGTAGACCACATGGCTGTGTCGTGTAGACCACACGACATGGCCTTGGTCCTGTCGTGTTTTCTACACGACATGGCCTAGGTCGTGTCTTGTTTTCTACAACATATACGCAAAATCGTTCCGATTATTTCATACGAAATCGCAATTAAAACCGTCACAACTACCTAATCCAACAACAAATCATTACTATCACACCTAATTTGGCTTCAAACATAAATAATTTCCACCTAAAATTACTAATTAAAAATAAATTAACATAAATCTAATCTAATAAAATAACAAAACTAATTAAATTACATACCTTAAATGGAAGAGGAATGATTGAAATTGGAGGAGGAGTGATGGATAGTACTTTGTTTGTGTAATTTGAAGAGCTTTTTTTTGGTTTTTAAATTTGAAAGAGTAAAAAGGAAGAGTAGTAGTAGTGTATGCAGGAAGAATTAATAGCAAGAGGTGATAGGTAGTACAAATAACTAAGGAAGAGGTTGGAGGTAGTACAAATAACTAAGAGGTGGTTAAGTACAAACCGTCTCAAATACCGTCACAAAAAATGTTAATTATTAATAATAACCGATGACAATTTATTATTACAAAAACCATCAAAAAAAAATTTTACTCAAAAAAGAAACAAATTATCCGTCAACTAACCCGTCTAAGAAACCGTGTCAAAATACCGTCTCTAAAAAAACTTTAAAAAATTCAGAATTAACAACAAAGAAATATTTGAAAAATATAACCAACAAAAAACTACTCGAAAACAATCACCCAAATAAGCTTACAAAACCGACTCGAAAACCGCCAAAAAACCGTTTCAAACTAAATTGAAAAAACCGTCACAAATAACGGGATTTGCAAATAAAATTACAAATATAAAAAACGAAAATCAATAAAAAAAAAATAGAAATTCAAAGGGCAAAATGGGAATGTTTAAAATATTAGGGGGCGTAACAAGTAATACGGGGGGCGTGATATAGCAATTTTGATTTAATTACCATACAATTTATTGACAAAAATTGAAACACATATATTTAAGCCAGCAAGCCTGGCCGAAAACGGTGACAATCCGTCTCCTCAAAAAGACGGGTTAAATGTTACCATTTTAACGCCAAAACAGTGTAAATTTCTAAGTTAACAGGTTGTTTTTTCACATAGTCACATTTATCGTTAAAATGATGACATTTTGACCTGTCTTCTTGAGGAGACGGAATTGGTCTATCTTCGATGAGAATTTGTGTATTTAATCCGAATTATAACGAGTGGATCAAGAAAAGTCGTCATTTTTAGATCACGGAAGCAAGTTCCGATCCATTTTCTGTAAAGCCTTGCTTTTGTGTTGTTTATACTCTATACCAATATTTTCAGTCATAGCAAATCGTTGTTTTTTAATCTTTATTATGCTTAATTTGATGAAAAGTAAAGTATAATATACAGAGTCACACAATATACAGAGTCACACATATATAACATAGATTAAATAAAACCCTGCTGTTAGGATCATTTAGCCTGAGATTGCTGAAATTCCAGCTATAACAGCCGCAACTGATACCACCATTTCCCCGCTACTTGGTGCCGATGATGTAGCTACCACTCGAGATAAGTTTCGAGATTCTTCCGGTGAGGTTAAATTTGCAGCTGGTAGTATATTCATTACCTGACTAGCAGCAAAGTTTTGTCTTACTTCATCACCCGTACCAAGTTTCGATCTCCGCCAAATACAACCAAGATGAAAATGAATCCCACATAGCTTGCAGTTATACGTGTGTCCTTGGGCTAATCCTTTACAAGCATAGCAGATATAAAGTTTTGTACCGCACGGGTTAAGGAACAAGATATGAGGTGGATGCATCGGATGCGCCAGGTAGAGGGGCCACTGACTGCACTCAGAGTGCAGGAAGAATTGACACTGTTTGCACCCATAGACTCGATTATTTGCTGTAGGCCCAGTATTTGTCCCACAGAAGTCGCACTTTTTGAAGTACGGCCTCAGCATGAGCTCAAGCTCATGCTCAGGGTGCAGGTATGAGGTGAGCCTAGTCGGGTTTCTGGCACATGCTTGATGAAACCCGATATCACAAGCATTACATTCAAACCTCAGACCATCACCAAAGTGATTGCAATGGTTGCACTTGAAAGACCGCTTCCTATACTCTGTAGCCAATTCATGGTGTTCGTGGGCAAATGTGGTAATGACTTCCCAACGAACTCCAAAATCCCGAGTTTTTTCCGGAGGCATGTGGTGTAACAGCCAGGTGACGGGGGTTTGAGCACAAATCTTGTGGATGTCAGCTTTGCACTGGCTACAATGGTATCTCTGTCCACGGCCATCCCTTGCACAACTATTACATTTGAAATATGAATAATCGGGCTTGACATATATGAGAGGGTGCGGATGTGAGAAGTGAACTATGGTTTGTGTTATCGAGTTATTATCTTGTGTTATTTCACTCTCCAAACTTCGTTCCCTTTCTCTCTCTTTCTCTATTAATTTGTCTGTGAGCTTCATTTTATGTCTTTCACCACCAAACATCATTTTTCAGCTGTTTCTCCTCACAGGTGGTTGATGACTTGATGTGGTGCCATCAACTCTAAATCAAGGACTTAAATACTTGAAAAAAAGATGAATTCGTCTCGACCGTCCTTGATGTTGAAGATGCCTTGCTCTCTTACAACTAACCCTTGAATAATTCATGCTGATATTTTCCGTCCTTAAATATAATTCATATGTTGTTCGGGAGACTGAGTGGTGAGTCTGTCCCTGAGTTGTGGGAGTACTCTACTTATCCGGAATGGTCAAATTTGGAACTGTTCCTATAACCTTAGAATAAGTAATCTTGAAGTTAAGAATGAGTATTCGACTCTGTTATGCTGTGAACGCGCCAAGTTCCAGCTTCCACTCGACAAGTCAATGAACTAGAATCAAACGACATTGGTATCGCTTATCAAGGTGTCTTAAGTACCATTTCTGGCATATGGCCGATATGGAGAAAGTTGAATAAATCAGCATGACACCGGCCATGACACCCCACACGGCCACACACACGGGAGTGATGGGAGTATATGCTTACAGAATATGAAAACATAGACACTGTCAATTGTTATTGTCGGAACAATGAATTTTTCCTTCATATTGTAATCTGATTTCGCAGAACCTTACTTTATGAACATGTTCATCCAAATGTGTAGTATATTCTTATGTATATTGACATCTTAATTAGTACTACATTCTTGCAGAGAATGTCAAAACATGTTGATGTATGTTGGGTGATTAATGATTACTCAAAACCGAGCTACCCAAGTTAGCATCTTAACATGTTCCGTTCATTTGTTTACCTATTTCATTTATGGGTGTCTCATTTATTTGTTTATCTTTTCATTTGTTTACCTATTTCATTTATGGGTGTCTCAACACCCACGCCACAAATGGTACCCTCCCGTCTTCTTGATCTTTGTGCCAAACCCACCAAAGGTCAACAAATGATCAAGATGAAATAGTTTATAATGTAGGGAATCAGAGTGTATTTTATACGGAAGCGTAATGAAAAATATTATGTGATAAGAGTAAGACGATAATAATAAATTGCACTCTTACAATAATTTTATTATCACTCAAATAAATTTGGAAAAACACCAATTATAACAAACACTCACACTCTTAATCTCACAAATATTTTGACTCACTAAACTCTACGTACAAACTTTCTTATGTTTTCCTTGTAAGTTTTTTTTGTGAATGTATTACATAGAACACAAACTACCTATTTATACTACCCAATACACTATTGAAATAATGGCTCTACACCTAAAGTCATACAAGCATGTGTAAAATAAGTATGGTAGGTAAATGCTATTCATTCTTTGACTTAGCTACCACCATTTTGCTACTACTTTGTTTTTGATGAATGTTGGACGGTGGAACCAATATAGAGTAGTAGGAGTTGCTAAGTTTAACACTCCCCCTCAACGACTACTCTCATATGAAAGTTAGTCGAGAAATCATACCCAGTTGTTGTCGGAACTTCTCAAATTTTGACCCACTCAGACCTTTGGTAAAGATATCTGCCACTTGATCATCGGTCTTGACATAGTCCAGATGAATCTCACCTCTTAAAACTTTCTCTCGTACAAAATGATAATGTACTTCAACTTGCTTTGTCCTAGCATGAAAAACTGGATTTTCTGCTAATCGCATAGCTGACATGTTGTCACAATAAACCTTCACTCCAAAATTAACTGGTTGATATAGATCCTTCAAGAGTTGTGTTAGCCATACACACTCTTGTGCTGCCATCGTTGCTGCTCTATACTCTGCCTCTGTACTTGACAATGATACAGTAGGTTGTCTCTTACTATACCACGAAACAGCACCGGAACCAAGACTAAACATATACCCGGTAGTTGATCGACGTGTGTCATGATCACCAGCATAATCAGCATCACAGTACCCGTGAATTTGAGGTGAACTACCACTTGGGTACAATATTCCATAGTCAACTGTTCCTTTGATATACCTCAATATACGTCGTATTGCTTCCAAATGAGACTTCTTTGGATTTTGCATGAAACGACTAACCACACTTACCGCGTAAGCGACATCAGGTCGAGTTAATGTGAGATATATAAGACTTCCCCGAGTTGTCTATACATCGTCACATCCTCTAAATCTTTTCCTTCTGTAGAACATAATCTAGTATTTATCTCGGTTGGAGTTGACACTGGTTTGCAATCGAGCATCCCATACTTCCCCAAAATATCCTGGGAGTATTTATGTTGACAAAGAAATATCCCACCTTTAGATCTTTCTACCTCTAGACCAAGAAAATGCTTTAGCTCTCCAAGCTCTTTCATATGAAACCTTATTGAGAGATTTGATCTTATTTGATGAATCTCTCTTTCATCGTCTCTAGTGATGATAAGATCATCCACATAAACAAGGACCACTGATAACTTTCCATCTTGAGCTTTCACAAATAAGCTCGAATCTGCAGGAGCAACTGAATAACCGCTTTGTAGCAAGAATTCAGCTATCTTACCATACCATGCTCATGGCGCCTGCTTCAATCCATAAAGAGCTTTCTTCAACTTACATACATAATGTTGATCAGAACTCTCAAACCCTTTTGATTGATCCATGTATATGTCTCTATCTAGCTCACCATGAAGAAATGCATTCTTCACGTCCATTTGCCACAATTTCCATGAATTACTAGCTGCAAGTGCTAGTAAAACACGTACAGTGGTAATCTTTGCAACCGGGCTAAATGTTTCATCATAATCTAGCCCATATTGCTGAGAGAATCCTCGAGCTACGAGTCGTGCCTTGTACCTTTCAATAGAACCATCTGGCTTGGTCTTCACTTTATAAACCCACTTGCATGATATGGGCTTAACATCACTTGGTTTTGGCACTAACTCCCAAGTTTCATTTTGATGAAGTGCTTGAATTTCTTCTTCCATAGCCTTCATCCAATCTTTGCTACGAGCGGCCTCATCGTAACTATTTGGCTCTTTCACGGTGTTCTCCACCATTGCTGCATTTGCATACTTAGGATTTGGCCTGTGTGGCCGGTTTGTTCTCCTTAACTGTTGTTGTGTATCCTTATCTTGGATAATGATATCTTCAACCTGACTCGGTCTTGATTCCTCAGGAGTTCTATGGCGTACTCCTGTTCTCCAAGGACTTTTCTCTTTCGTAGGTGAAGGTTGAGATTCTTCACTCTCTGACTCATCATCACTCTGGCTTGACTGGTCATTTTCCTCATTCATCTTATCCTTGAGTTTTTCCTCAATCTCCTTTGAGTCTGGCAATAACACAGCTTGCGGTGACCACCAAGATGACGCTTCATCAAATACTACGTTTTTTGACACATGATACTTGTCAGTGGTTGGATCACAACATTTCCAGCCCTTTCTTTGATCATCATACCCAAGAAAAATGCAGCGAATTGCCTTCTTGTCAAACTTGGTACGAAGATGATCTGGAACGAAGACATAACATACACACCCGAAAACTCGAAAATGACTCACAGCAGGTTTTAGCTTCCACAATTTCTGAAATGGAGAGACATATTCTAGTCTCGCTTGTGGTAGCCTATTTGTCACATGTGCTGTTGTCTTCATGCATTCAGCCCAATAACGTGGAGGTACGTTTTTGGCATGTACCATACTTCTACATATCTCGGCCAAATGTCGATTCTTCCTCTCTGCCACTCCATTCTGTTGTGGAGTGTTTGGACACGTCAACTGACGCTTAATCTTGCAATCTTCTAAATATTGTGTGAATTCTCTGGATGTGAACTCTCCTCTATTGTCTGTACGTAGACACTGAATCTTCCTACCAACTTGTTTTTCCACTCTTTCTTTGAAAGTTTTAAACTTGTCAAAAGCTTCTGACTTCTCCTTCAAAAAATCAACCCACACATATCTTGAAAAATCATCGATGAAAGTGATCATGTAACGATAACCACTAACTGATGGTTGTTTCACCGGACCAAATAGGTCAGAGTGAATTAACTCTAGAGGTGCCTTCGCCTTGAACTTTGACTCCTCAAATGGTAGTTGGTGTGCTTTGCCAAATTGACACCCAGCACAAACTACATCTTCCTTCACATCAAGTTGAGGAAGACCATTGAGCATTGATTTACTCATCATGACTTTAAGCTTTGTGTAGCTTACATGCCCCAGGCGTGCATGCCACAAATCAGCCGTCTCATTCTTTCTAGCTTTGTCTACATATGCCGTTTGAGCGGACATTACGTAGACAGATTCCAAACGTCTCCCTTCCATGATAGGTGATGAATTTCCCTCCAAACTTGGATACACTTTCACATCATTAGGCCCGAAGACAACATGGTTTCCCGAAGCTGCTAATTGTGACACCGGAATTAAATTCTTCGTCATACCCGATACATGATAGACATTATCAAGATGAACTTGCTTGTTACTGTGTCTTGGGATAACCATGGCTTTGCCAATATGAGTGATTGGCAGCTCCGAGTTATTTGCAGTTACAACAACTCGTCCACGCTTGTACTCTGACATGCTAAGAAACTTTTCTTTGTCTCCCGTCATGTGATTTGAACAACCCGAATCAATTATCCAATCATCTTTGTAATTAATTAGGTTGTCACTTTCCACGACTAGTGCCACTGATTTTTGCACTGTCGACTTCTTGCTTGAACCTTCTTGTTCAACTGAATATGAAGCTTGAACATCCCGTTCAACTTCATCATTTTTGTGCTCGTTTGATGTTGCGACATTTCCTTCTGCTGGTTTTGACCAACAATCTCGAGCATAATGTCCCTTTTTCCCACAGTTGCAACAAACAACTACTTGTCGCACCTGACCTCTTTGTTGGTCTGGTTGTCGATCTTGACGAGCTCCCCCTCGTTGGAAGCCTCCTCTTCCTTGGCCTTTTCTAAATCCCCCTGGCTTTCTATTCGAACCGCCTTGAGAACTCGACCCAACAAAATTTTTCTTGTCACCTCTTTGGTATGACTTTTTATTACCAAAGAGAGCCATTTCTTCTTCCTTGATAGATTCCCCAGACATTTGCTTATCTAGAGCTTCTTGGTTGGCTAACATATTTTCAAACTCAATAAGAGTTGGTTGTATAGCCCAACCTCGAATAGCCGCGACAAGAGTACTGAATCCTGGCCTTAAACCGAAGATAATAATTCTTCGCATCCTGGTATCCGTGATTGGATTTTCCGGATCCAACTTTGTGATTTGCTCACACAGAGTTTTGACTTTGGTAAACCATTGGTTTACCGACATGATATTTTGTCGAGCTGACATTAGCTCATTTTCGAGCAACTGGAGTTGAGAATCATTCTTCTTTGAGAACAACTCTTTTAAAGTGTCCCATGCCTCCTTTGGTGTTTCCACATCCTTGATGCGGTACAACATATCGTCCTCGATAGTTGTTGTTAACACGTACATAGCCTTTCCGGCTTTGACCTTCCACTTCTTCAGCTCTTCACCTCTAGCTGGTTTGGCCGTTTCACCACCACCAACGATGCTCCAAAGATCTTGTCCCAAAAAATAGAATTGCATACGTGTACTCCACGTACTGTAGTTTCCATTGTTTAACTTCTCAATACCACTAGTTGAAAAGTTGATATCCCCCATGGTGACTTGATAAAACTTGGCTTAATCAAGTAAGCTTGATCCCCGACCAATATTTGGACTGTGCACACTAGGATAATATTGATCCCGGATCAATATTTGGACAAGATAAATAACACTCCGCCAAACTGGCTCTGATGCCAAATGTAGGGAATCAGAGTGTATTTTATACGGAAGCGTAATGAAAAATATTATGTGATAAGAGTAAGACGATAATAATAAATTGCACTCTTACAATAATTTTATTATCACTCAAATAAAATTGGAAAAACACCAATTATAACAAACACTCACACTCTTAATCTCACAAATATTTTTGACTCACTAAACTCTACGTACAAACTTTCTTATGTTTTGCTTGTAAGTTTTTTTTTTTGTGAATGCATTACATAGAACACAAACTACCTATTTATACTACCCAATACACTATTGAAATTAATGGCTCTACACCTAAAGTCATACAAGCATGTGTAAAATAAGTATGGTAGGTAAATGCTATTCATTCTTTGACTTAGTTACCACCATTTTGCTACTACTTTGTTTTTGATAAATGTTGGACGGTGGAACCAATATAGAGTAGTAGGAGTTGCTAAGTTTAACATATAATTCCCATAGGGCAATCACAAATCAATTCAAGTGATATATCATTTTAATAGCATCTAGATTGTGGGTATGAAACTTAATTTCTTACATAGAGTTGCATGTCTGTCATAGATGTTCCTTGTATGGATTGGATCAGGTTGAAGCTAATGCGTCAAATATTTGGCCGCCACTTGAGACTAGAGTAGACCACCGTAATTCGGGATGAGGCTTCTTCCAGTCAGTATTGGGTAAGATCAAGTTTGTGACAGGCAGTAAAGCGATACACTGACCAGGGTAGTAGTCTCGCTTCACTTCCTGATCTATACCGAGTTTTGAATGGCGCAAGATACAACTAAGACGGAAATCAAGTCCACATGGCTTACAATTATACTTATATGAGTTGTACATTCCGATCAACTCCCCACAACTTGAGCAACTGTTGGCATCATGGCTACATGGCTTAAGCACCAAGAGATGCGGCGGGTGAAGTGGGTGGGCCAAGTACAAGGGCCATTGAGTGCAGCCAGGGTGCAGGTACAACTCGCAATCATAGCACCCGTACATTAGGTTATGTTTAGGGCTTCTGTACCCACATAGATCACATTTGGCAAAGCACGGTCGACTAAGCTTGAGCTCAAGCTCATGCTTAGGATGCAAGTACGAGGTTATCTGTGTCGGGTTCTTGGCACAGACCCGATGGAGCTGGACGTCACAGACATCACAACAGAATCGTAGTCCATCTCCCGAATTGTTGCAGTGGGCACACTTGAAGGACTGCCTCTTGTATTCTGTAACCAAATCATCGGCAGGACCGTCTCCAAGATTTCGGAAGCCCTGTGCGAAATTTCGAAAATGGGCCTCAATACCGCTATTTACGTTAATATACCTGTATAAATTTAAATGTTATTTTGTTATAAGATTTAGTTTTTAATAAGGGATGATTCATGTCAGCCGACCCCAAAACATTTTGGGACTAAGGCTCTGATGTTGTTGTTGTTGTATACAGAAATGGTTGTAGTTTATTTTTTCATATTACTATATAAGTATAACGTAAAAGTTTTATTAATATGTTCTTTCTAGACAACTTTGCATATTAACAGAAAAAAGTCAATAAAAAAAGCAAATAGTTTTAAATGAAAAGCCCAAAATATCACAAGCTAATAAACCATCATGTCATTTTACATTTCATAAATATTAGCCTCACTAATTAATATATATTCGTTATTTAACTTTATTGGGCCACCAAAAACCGGAGGCCCTGTGCGACCGCGCGACTCGCACACCCAAATAGCCGGCCCTGATCATGGGCAGCGTGAGCAAATGAGTTGACAATCGTCTCTTGATCGACCCCATATGCGGCCATCTCTTCTGGTGGCATGCGATGCACGAGTCTAGTAATGTCTATAGAAGCACAAGCCAGGTGCAGGTCAAATTCACATTGCGCGCAATGGTATCGCTTTCCCTCGTCCTTCCTCTCGCAACTATTGCAGATGAATCTGTCGTAATCTGGTTCGGTATAAGTAAGAGGATGGGAGTGTGAGAAGTGTTGTATTTCAGCTATTTTGTTTTGTGGAATTGTTTCACGCTTTTTTCTCTCTTCCTTGAGTGCCTTCTCCTTGAGCATCGACTGTTAGATATATACTGTCAAACAAAGAAAATGAGACAATGAACAACACCGAATCGCAGACGCTTTCCTTATAGAACAATTCGTCCCTTATATTGAAGTCTGGGATGTTCCGAATTTTCTACAGAGATAAGACGGCGTTCCTCCGTTTTTGGCAAGAAAACAGAGATATAATTTCAAAGTATTAGTATGCAATTTGTTTTTCTGTTAGAGATCTTGTATTTTCAGTAATTTTCTTAGGGTTATTACTGATGCATTTTATCCTATATATATAGGAGAATGAAGGGAAAAGGGAGGGGTTTTGAGTCGGATTTCTGAAGAGTCGCAACTCTTCGAAATCAACCGCCAAAATCCGTTTCTGAAGAGTCGCACCTCTTCGCATAGTCCTTATAATATAAAAGGCTAGTGTACACTCCGTACTTCCCGAACTAGCATTATTATTTATAAGTTCGCCCGTCTCTGAACCAAACCCAAATTACGAAAAATGAACCGGTAATTACACTTAAATTACCAACATCGACTCATACATCTGTAACCCCCAAAAGTACTTTTTAAATCCATCTACACAGGAATTAGTAGCCATTGTTGATTCTTGATTGTATATGTTAACTGAGTTTGTGTTTTAGATTTTCTAGTTGCTCATCATATAAATGATATGATCATTAGCAGTTTGTATTTGGATTAAGAAGAGAGTAGGTTGACTTGACTTAGTCAACTTACTTGGGTATATGGCCAGTATACGACTATACGCGGGGATGAAAGAGGATAAGAAAAATGGGTCTTCTTTCCCATTCATCCCTATTAGACCTCTTAAAATCTGACCCAACTCGAAAAATCGAATGAAACCCTTTCTGAAAATAATCCGATTAAAGTTCCCTGTAAATGACATGAAGCCGATAACGGCCCAACCCCATAATAACCCGTATATTTAACGTCAAGACTCGAGCCGACTCGTAAATCGATAAATTTATTACAAATTTGTGTTTAATTTATATATTTTGTTTTAGATGATAGTTTATGTTTAAATAATGGATAAATGTATTAATTGAAGTTAGTGAAAATAATTAAGATGAATGTTAATTTGGTGTCATTTGAACAATTATTAAGTCAGTTCATTATCGGATCATCTATCGGGTCACGGGTCGGTCCAGGCGAGGTTCGGGTTGGACAAAGTAAGGTTGCTATCTGTTATCGGGTTAGTTCGATTTCGGTTCACCCAATTCTCGGGCATATCGGGTCGCGTTTCGGGCTAGTCGGAACGGATTTAACGGGTCAGGTCAGCTTTTGCCAACTCTAGAGGAACCTGATAATTTGGAATAGAGATGACCGTTTGCGGGCTTGTGCTGAACATGAGTCGGGCCTAACATATCAAAAAGTGCTCAACGTGCTTTTTTTATGCCCGTGTCCGCTATGGCGATAACTGCCTGTACTCGCTCTATATACCTTAGCGGGCCAACCCGCGGGCTAGCAGACTTTTAATGAAATTAATTACTGAAAAATCAAACCAACAAAACGATAAAAAAACATCATGATTACCAAATTTGCAAAATAAAACTTATAAGGGTAAGATTATTGGTAGTCTTGAGACAAGACTTTAGAAAGTCTTAAGACAAGACTCGTTCAAAACTACCACTAATCTAGTAAAGTCTTAAATTGAGTCTTGGATTTAAGACTTTGGGTGAATCTTGACCCCACTTTCAATAAAATTATTCAGTGAGCGGTTAACATGTGTCATTTCTTTTTGTAAAAAAAAGTAATGTAAAAAAATAAAGACTGAGACGAGTCTACGGATAATGTATAAAGTTTTGGGTGAGTCTGAGGTGAGTCAGAACAATAAAGAAATAATAAAAGTTAGTAGAAAACAAATGCGGCAGAGTCTTAAGACTTTGGTCGGCCTGACCAATAATGTTACCCTAATTTAAGAGTTAAGATCATGTTCACAATTTTCAAAATAGTAACCAAACATTATAATTGTTTCATATAAAGTCTTAAAACACTTTAAAATATCAATAGAGGAAGACACGTCTTTATCTATCTTTATCCACGTCTTGCTCTTCATCTTCGATATGAAACCACTGAGAATCATGAGATATTATATATATATATATATATATATATATATATATATATATATATATATATATATATATATATATATATATATATATATATATATATATACTAGTGTAACACCCGTGAAAAATCATGGGATTGTGTACACTTACTTTTAAAGATGACAAAGGCAAATTCATTTCATTATATAACAATTCTATTTATTCGAACAAATTGATTTTTAACGGGGTTGTTTTGCATATAAGATATGTTCGGTCAAAAGGTGAATTTTCTGGTACACTAATTTTCGAATATCTGTTGCCAATGATGGAAATATTTGGATTAATTATGATAACATGAACGAATATGATATATAAGAAAAAAACAATAAACGATTAAAAAAAAGATTAAATAATTAATAATGATTAATTTGGAAAGTTATTGTATTTGCTGAATTGGTGACAGAACTTAAGTTGACGGACAAATAGGATGAATAAAATAACTAATCAGGTAGAAATCTAAATTAAATGGGTGTATTAAAATTCGATAATCTAGGACAAAAATTACAGTTTCTCGAAAACCTCCTTGTAAACAACATTCGCTCATGTAAAAAAATTTGGACTAATAAAATAAAAAATTACCTTGACATAATAATTAATGAAAGATGGAGATATAAAATTAATGAGAAAAATCAATTACTGGATGATGGATAAAGATGAGTTAGAAAAATAGGGAAGAAGTTACATAAAAAGGGAAAATGAAGAAAAATGAGATTACAGACTTTTTTTTCAAAAATAATTAAGAAAAAGACAAAAATAACCCCGATGAATAATAGCATTGTACATCTGGTGGTATAGTCGAGAAACTGTATAATTAGGATATTATGTTACCTTAATTCAGGTTTAGGAATATTAACAATCATTAACATAATTTCAGTTATGGAATATATTATATCATATTATATACCACATTTTCCAAAATACCATAGAAGCTATATTATATTCCTCGTAATGCCACATTAATATATTTGTCAATCATCATGGATCACTAAGAAAGTAATTGATATCGCTTAAATAAAATAAAATTCTTTACAATGCATGGTTCACGATAGTTTGACAGTGGTATTAGACATGCCTTCGGTTCTATTTGGTAAATCTAATTGAAAATTGTAGTTGAAAATTGAAATATTAACTCAAATCTAATAAGCTAGAAAAATAATAGACATATTTGGTGTACCCGTCATTAAATCTGTCATATTTTGTACCCGTCATTAAATAATACGATTATGTATCATACGAAATCTTTCTATATATTATCTAAATAATTAATATTCTCTAAATAATTGTTTAGAGAATATAAAAGGCAAATTAGAAAATCTGACTTGTTTTACGTTGTCTTTTTTGATAGATAAAACACGTTTTTTAAATCAATTAGGAAATCTGATTTGTCAAATTTCAAAGTATTATATTTTTCGGAAAAATTGTTTTGTGAGGGTGAATGTGAGGGCGTCATATTTTTAATAAAATTTAAATTAACCCAATTTAATAAGGTATTGTTACATTCTTAAATTAACCCGTCATATTTTGTACGAATTTTTAACTATGTGGCAAAATAAGTTAATGGTGAAAAATAGAGGATTCGATAAAAAGTATTTTATATTTGTAAACCGTTAAAAGCAACTTTATTAGTTCACAACGTAACTATCTTCAATGATTCTCGAACTTTATATTCAACTAATTAACCTCTAATTATGTTCAATGATATTCTTAATTTATATTTTCAGACCATTAAAGGCAACTTTATTTGTTATATTCTCTAAATAATTCGAGAATCATTTTGTGAGTCGGATTCTTGAAATTTCAAATTTAATTTGGTATGAAAACGTTACATTACAACCCATTAATTGAAAATATGGGTGCAAATTCCATATTTAATAATGACTGACTTGTCAATAATGATTTGTCAAAATTGTAAAGATTTAATTGGCTGATGAAAACTTGTTTTGTGTGGGTGAATGTGAGGGTGTGTAAGGCCTAATGCTGTTACCAGTTACCACATAGTGTCATATATTCATAATTCCAAGATTCTTTTATAGTAATAATGATGATAGGTAGGGAATTATGGTAAACAACCGTAGGGAATATATATGGAATAATATTTATGATTTGTTATTAGTATAATCTAATTGATTGTTATTAGTATAATATTATAATATTTATAATATTTAGGGAATCTCGGTATAATATTTAGGGAATCTTGGATTGATTATAATAATAATAATAATAATAATAATAATAATAATAATAATAATATTATAATATTATAATACATAAAAATATATGACTTGGCATAAATTGAGGGTTTTCATTGGTCTACGAAACTGATTTTTGTGAGAGTGAATGTGAGTGAGCGAAAGAGTGAACGGTGGAATATTAGCGCGCCACATATGCAATTATACATTCTTCTTTTATAGTAATAATGATATATATATATATATATTAATAGCAAATTTACTGATATATTTGGAGAGATAATTATTAATTTAACGGTAGAATAAAAGTAAGTACAAAATTTACTTAACGATAACCCTTTAGCTTGTAACCAATCTCCATTACACGCATACTATTTTGAATAAAATATTTTTCAATTTCAATTTTTATTTATTTTTGTTAGGTTATGTAGCGGGTTGTCCGTGGACAATTTTATTTAATTCAAGTCCATCCATTAATTTTAGTGAGCCTAATTTTTTTGTCGGTACCCACTTATTTTATACTATTTTTTTAACCAAACCCGCTAGCAAAGCAGGCAAAATGGGACGGGCCAAACGAATTGGCCCGCATTTGGCCAGCTCTAATTTGGCAGTAAAGAAGGCGAGGTGAAAGCATTTGGTTCCTGAATTTAATGGTGAGATCACAATATTGGTAAGCCATGTTGAACAAGTAGAGTAGTAGGAGACTACACCACTTAGCTTGGCTCGGCTCCCCCATACTCTTTCTCTATCTTGTTCTCCAATGGCGTCTTATCTCTCCCCATCACCCTCCCATTTCTCCACCGCCTCACGCTCCTTATCCAGACGCCCCTCTCTCTCCCCTTCTCCCTCTTCGTTCGTACTTCTCCGTCCAAGTTTAAGCTGGAGGATCAATGGCGGAACATATTTGCATAAGGATGCTATTCTTGTTAGAGCTGAAGATAAAGCACGAAATTCTTCATCTTCTCAATTTCAGGTCCTCATATTTAACTCAATTTCATCTTTTTATTGCATCTTTTGCTTGATTTTAGTAGTTTTATGATGATGATTAGTTAATCTGCTAGAATTTTGATTGGTGAAACTGTCGATTATTCTGTCAAAGGTTGAATGAGTATTTTGTTAGTCGTTAGATGAATGTTTAATTATGCTATCAAATGACTGATTTATGATCATGTTTATCCGAATATGTTGAATCCGAAGTATATTCACGTCTTTGAATGTATTTTCCTGCACTGGATATTAGAGATTATTGCCGTTGTGTGGTTCGTAAGCTAGAATGGATTAAGCATCAATCTTATAGTTTAAAAAGATCGGTATTGCGCTGGTAACTGTCATTTAGTACTCCGTATCAGGTTAGCGTACTTAATTGATTGTCTCGAAGAGAGGATTGCCAGGATTCAAGGTTAAGCCTCAAATATAGGGTTTACTCGCGTACTTCTAGTATTGAGTCCATATGTATAGAATAAAAAAGAGGAAGTAATTGACTGGGGCACAGGGAGTGGTTTGTAAACATATTCATCCAAATGTATAGAACTGTATGTAATTGACAGCTTTGATGAATGTTCCTGAAGCGAATGTTATGTGTTGCCGTTGTATGGTGTATCATAGATTATGCAACTATCTTAATATTTAAGAAGTTCGGTATTGTGCTGGCAACTGTAATGTAGTATCAGATTTGTTGACTTAGTTCATCAATTCAAACAGAGGATTGTTAAGAATTTAAGTTAAGCCTCAGATATATGTTTTGCTCGCTTACTGCTAGGACTAAGTTCCTAAATATGTGGATGCTCATGTTTGTATAGTTCATGGTTCGATCAATGAATTTCTCGAAAGTTTTTGCTCTGAAGTTTCTTTATTCACACATTAGTTTATTCCTCAGGATGTGGATCCGACTTCAGGAGAATGTGATCCTATTTGTTCTGTTGACGAATCGAGCTCCAGTGACATAGAAGCTGGTAATCAGCCAAAGACGGATTTGCTGAAAGCTCTTGCTATCCTTTTGGCAGCTTTGACAGGCACTGCAGCTATTAATCATTCATTTGTCGCTGCCAATCAGGTCCTTTCTCTTAGTTATGGTGTTTGTTGTTTAAGTTGCATGCTTTGGTGCATTCCGGTGGGATTGACGTTATGGTGTTGACAAATGTTGGTTTAATCTTGTTCTTCAGAATCTTGCTATGGTGTTGCTATTTGTAATAGGATATGCTGGCATTATCTTTGAGGAGTCCCTGGCCTTCAACAAAAGTGGAGTGGGATTACTTATGGCAGTAAGCTTGTGGGTCATACGCAGTATAGGGGTAAGGTTTTCATGTATCTTGGCGACTTGGCATATCAACAATCTCATAACTTCTTTCTTTCTTTCTTGTGATGACATGTGATATCATGCTTGAATTTGGGTTGTCTTTCATTAATTTCATGATTTGGACTACTGATTAGCCATACTTAAGGCTATTTTTAGGAATGTCTGAGGGTCATCTTGAAAGAGCAATTCTTTTGCTCTGTGTGTTGGTATATTGGCCTGGATTTTGCTTTTAAAAATCTATTTAGATTTCACATAATATGTGACACTTTTTTCTTAACTTATATTGTAGGCCCCATCAACCGAGGTAGTTGTTACAGAGCTAGAGCATGCCACTGCTGAAGTCAGTCAAATTGTGTTTTTTTTGTTAGGTGCAATGACAATAGTTGAAATAGTTGATGCTCATCAAGGATTTAAGCTTGTCACAGAGAACATAACAACACGTAAACCACGCACACTTCTTTGGGTGGTAAGTTTACAATTTAATTTTAACATAACTTATCAAGCGATATTTTCTTGTGACATTTGATGGAATTGCTGTACGAGACAGATAGCACTACAACTGAACTTGCAGTCATTGTCCTTAGTTGGCTATTTTGAAGTAGATGATTATCTGCAGGAATTTCTGTATTTCTTTTGTCTTGTTTGTACAAAGTCGACTATGCATTCTGACTTCTTGTTCTGGGCCAAGCTTTCTATTATGGATTGTCTGTGAAAACTTGTTATATTTGGTGAAAGAAATTTTCACCTAGTAAAGGCATGTTATGTGTCAGTGTTTCTTTCAAACTATAAGTATAATAAAATCATTTCTTGATGATGTTTAGTGTGAATACATCAACATCGGGAAATAGGGTAGTTAATGCTTCCTTGTCATTCTCTTTTGTTCCTTAGAAATTGGAAATCTATCGATATTGGTGTCTTGTTAATATCCTTCTCTTGTACCATGTAAAATTCTGTAACATACTTGAGGTTGAGATTTCATTGCTGCTTTATTTTGAACTTCAAAACCCAGCTTTGAGCCATAGCACACTGGTCATAATGGATGATTGAGTGATGCGAAAGGCTAGAAATGCGATGGTATTCAGTTAAAGCATATACTAGCTTTTTTTCTCCATCAAGAAAAAGTTATAGGTTGTGTTTCTTTTTGTCAAAAACAATGGCAGTATTAATTTGGACCATAGACGGTTAGTCTTTTTGTTTTTTTAATTCTTCTTTTGCATTGACATTCTGTGCTCACTACAGTTTAGACAAATAGTTATAAATATCTACGATGGTGCTTAATAATTCGATTGTAATGGCAGGTTGGTTTTGTGACATTTTTCCTCAGTGCGATTCTTGACAATTTGACATCTACCATAGTCATGGTTTCTTTGTTAAGGAAACTGGTTCCTCCATCTGAATACCGCAAGTATGCTCTTGAAGCTCTCTAAAATTTCCTCATTTGATTTCTCTCCTATCAAAGCCTTAGCGCGAGATAAAATATTAAAATGCTTAGATGGAAATATCTAGAACACTGATAAAGAATAATCTTTTACAATTTAACTTCAGAAATCATTCTAGTCAGTAGCAGATTGGTAAAGCTTACACCTGGATTCACCTCTGTTCAAGACCCACATACTTTATGCAGCACTTAACACTTAACAGTTAACAATTTAACAGCCGGGCAATCATTTTGGGAAGCTCGAAAGTGGCAATTTGCCCCCTTAACTTTGTTCAATGGTGAAATTAAGCCCTAAAGTTTCAATCGTGGCAATCAAGCCCATTAACTTCAACAAAAAGTGAAATTTAACCCCGATTTTTAATTTTCACATAAATCTCAACAAAAAAGTGTCATTTTACATTTATATTATACAACTTATATCACATACAAATTACTAATTTTAACTTTATTAACTTATATAAAGTTAATTATCCACCTAAATAATAATTTTACATTCTTCTATAATAAACAAAATAAAAATATGATAAAATTTTACAAACTATTTTACATTCAGAATAAAGTGTCTAACAGTTGTAAAATTATAAATTAAAAAAAAACTCACTAATACAATTATTTATTGTATAAAAATTGTAAGGTTATAAAATTAAATTTTGTAATTGATTAATTAGATTATAAAATGATTTTTTGTGGAATTTTATGAGAAATCAAACAATGGAGTTAAATTTCACTTTTAACTAAAGTTGAAGGGCTTGATTGCTACAATTGAAACATAAAGGAGCTTGTTTTCACCATTGAAAAAAATTTAAGGGGGTAAATTGCCACTTTCGCGATTTTTTGAAGTAATTGGCTTTTACATATAGGTTGTTGATTTCCCTTTTAAGTCCACGTCTTCCTTCACTTGTTAGAATTCCTTGGCAGGCTTTTGGGAGCTGTTATTGTCATAGCAGCTAATGCTGGGGGTGCTTGGACACCCATCGGGGACGTTACAACAACAATGCTATGGATACATGGTCAGATATCCACATTCCCTACCATGAAGGTTTGTCATTTTATAATGAAGTGTTTGTTGTTTTCCTGTACTCTGTTATCTAGCTACCTGTGATGGTTTAATAGTAAGTGATCTTAAGTGTGCATAACTGGTCTGATGATTTCGTCGTAGATGAGTCTTGAAATTTGTCACGCCATCAAATTGTATTTTAACCTTTCAAGTAATGGCCTGGAACATTTCTGGGCATTTAACTTCTTATCTTTTCGCTGCGAATTTTGGGGTTGCTTGACACTTTTTTTTCTTGTAAATTGTAGGACTTGCTAATACCCTCTGCTGTATCTTTGGCTGTACCTTTGGCCCTATTGTCGCTCACAAGGTATTTCAATACCATGTCATGTAAAGGAGACGGTCACTTCAGTGTAAGCTGAGAAGAAATGCTCTACTGTTTTTTTATCTTGAAACAATAGCAATTCTCTGGTTTTCATTTCAGCGAAGTTAATGGGAAGGCACAAGAATCTGCCAGTGTTTTGCCTTCAGAACAGATGGCACCCCGTGGACAACTTGTTTTTGCAGTTGGCATTGGTGCTTTGATATTTGTTCCTGTGTTCAAAGCCCTAACTGGCCTGCCGCCATATATGGGTATGCTTTTGGGCCTTGGCGTTCTTTGGCTAGTGACTGATGCCATTCATTATGGTGAAACTGAAAGGCAAAGACTGAAAGTACCACAAGCTTTGTCTCGTATTGATACTCAGGGGGCCCTTTTCTTCCTAGGAATTCTTCTCTCTGTTAGCAGGTAACAATGTAACATATGGTGCATCTGCATTGGTCGTCTCTCTAGTCTAGTTTGCTTCAATTTTGTTTTGTGACAAGGGAAGAAATTAGGTTGATTGTTTAGAATAGGACAACCCTATTGGCCTATTCCATCCATCCTTTCGGATGATGAAGAATGTGTGCGACTGGACGTCAATAGCTATCACGCACCCAACCTTGAAATAGGACATGAATTTTCTCAGTTGGCCATAAAAGCTACTTTATTGGCCTCGAGAAAGAAGAAAGAAGAAAGTTCATTTAGTTGTCATATTTAGATTGCAGGTTCAATAAACCAATATTACTATTACTGAAGTCTTGCCAACTATTGAAGTTAACAAAGACAAATCGTTGGCTTGTAGTCTTGTACATGCAGAAATGCCGATAATATGAGATTTTACTTCTATATATAGTTGTGTTTGTAAGATTTTTTTCTTCTATGGCTCAGCTTGGAAGCAGCAGGAGTTCTAAGAGAGCTGGCAAATTACCTTGATTCCCATATTGGAAATACTGAACTTATCGCGAGTGCAATTGGGGTTGCTTCAGCAATTATAGATAATGTTCCTCTTGTTGCAGCCACGATGGGAATGTATGATCTTTCCTCATTTCCTCAGGACTCAGAATTCTGGCAGTTGATTGCATTTTGTGCTGGTACTGGCGGTTCAATGCTAATCATAGGATCTGCTGCCGGCGTTGCTTTTATGGGAATGGAAAAAGTCGATTTCTTTTGGTACTTAAGGAAGGTACGGACTTGCATCCTCATTCCATGTTTACATCAATTGTACCAAGACTGAAAATAAGAACCAGTCTGTAATTCCAATACGGCCCTCTTCTTTGAAGACAAAAACCCGTAAATGTTGACGTGTGATCTTAAATTAGGCATATTTTGGCTTGATCACAACCTTGACCTTGACCCAGACCCAGACACGTGCTACCCGACCATTTGACAATCATAATTGCACATAATCTAAACACATACTCTGTTCTTGTGCAGGTGAGTGGTTTTGCTTTTGCAGGCTATGCGGCTGGAATTGCTGCATATCTAGCGATTCATAACCTCAATATCTCCCTCCCTACTACTCTAGCAAATGTTCCATTCTTGTCGGGTTAAGTACCTGATTTGGATTGTTGTATATTTAAATTGATTGGAAGTGATTTGTTCGGATTTTTGTTATTTACCAGAGATTTGATTATGTAGCAGGAAATAAGGACGATTATTGTAGTATAGATCGGCTGCGTAGGAGGCATGCTTTGTACTGAGAATAAAATCCGTTGTATCAACTAGCAAGTATTAGATCTTTCAATTTTCTGGGTTAGCTAAAACGGTGAATTTGTACGGTTGAATCTCTTGATGATAATCGCTCAAAATTGCTACTATTTCATATAAGTACATATTTTATTAAATCGTGTATGTATTTTTCATAATATTTCAGTGCACTACTATTCCCTTAATATTTCCCTGGTGGGGGGCGGTCGTCAGGTGGTGGGTTGCACGGGTGTTAAGGGTGAAGTGGTGTAGGCGCTGGTGCCTGATGGTGGGCAACTGGCAGTGGTTTCTCTTTTTACCTACATACCCTTTTACCCACGTCCAAATTGCCTCACTGCACCACTCACCGTGATCAACAACTATGTCAACCACCCCTTCTGACGACCCAACCCTCTTACTACCGGGAGCTTCCCTTTCACCCTCATTACCATTGTGACTACCACAGGAAAAACAAGTGGAGGTCAGAGAAAGACAATGAAGGCTGAAAACATAAGATTTACCACTTGTGTGGTGGAGAGTCGACGTTACTGGGGATGACAATGTGTTGTTTAGTGTCGACAAACCATGATCTATGGCGACGCGGATGTGGGTGTGTTTTTTGAAGGGGTCGTCATCTAGGTGTGCTTGACCCACTTAAGTGAATTTTAACCCATCATGTTAAGATTTACCACTTCAGTAAAAAGAGTTCATTTAATTTGGGATTTTTTTTGGTCAAACACAACTTTTAAAAAAACTTTTTTTTTAAACACCATCTTTAAAAAAAAGTTGTCAAACACAACCTTTAACAAATTTTTTTATCAAACACGACATTTGGCCGGAGATTGACCATTTGCAATTAGCCGACTTTCATTCAATGTTTGAGATAACAAACGAGGCCGATTTGAGGTGTTCTTGGATTCGTTGGAAAAGTGGGAGTATAGGCTTTCCAGGTCAACACGGTGGACAAATATGACCTTATGTTGGGTCGACTAGTGTGTAAAGTAAGGTTCGTTAAAGAGGGTTGTTGTAAATCTGGGTTTACAAAGGATGACTCAGAGGTTTTTCATGAGTCTTTTAATGGGGTTATGATGTTTTGTTTGATCTGAAATCAGAGACGTAGGTAGAGGATGGGTGCAAGGTAGGTCGTAGTTGTATTGTTTGTGGTGGTTTTTGGTTGCAAGTGGTGGTTTGAGGGAGAGTGAATTGAAGGGAAAAACAAAACAAAGTAGGTTTTTACATGCGAAATACCAAAGTGACCGGAATTAATTTAAGTTGACGAAATCTAGCCAAAATGTTGTCTTTGACAAAAAAATTTTATTAAAGATTGTGTTTGACAAGCGTTTTTACTTTTTTTTAAATGTGGTGTTTGGAAGAAAACTTTTTTTAAAGGTTGTATTTGTCAAAAAAAACGTCAACTTAATTAAAATGGACTAATTTAACCAAATTTCACTCGAATTAATTAAACTAATTTGCTCCAAATATTTGGTCAATAATTTGACTTTACTTTGACACACTTAGGAGTGTTTGGATAGCAAAAAAAAAGAGGGAAAGGGAGGGAGTAAGGAGTAGGGCTGAGTAAAAAATCCGATTATCCGAATTATCCGATATCCGATCCGTATCTGATCCGAAATAATGGATATCTGATCCGAAAAGTGGTTCGGTTTGGATACCCGTATCCGAAATATTTGGATATCGGATCAAATACGGATATCAGGTTTAAAAATTTGGATATCCGATATCTGAAAGTTATTGGATCAGATATCAAATATCGGATCGGATACCCGATATCCGTTAATATCCGATCCGTATCTGAGATTTGATCCATAAATAGTATTAGCTAATTTCACAAAATCGTAAATAAACCTATCCACAATTTTAAGTATTAGCTAATTTCAGTTATCCGATATCCGATATCCGATATCCACAATATTACGCAAGTTTTCCTTGATAGGTAGCGGGTTTATGTTTTGTAATATATACCGAATGAAATTAGTATTACGCTAGTTTTCTTTTTTATTACAGTTTGACAATATATAAAATACACAGAGCGGATATCGGATATCGGATAACTGACCCGAAATTTTCGGATATTTTCGGATACTGAATTATGGATATCCGATCATTTCGGATCAGATCACGGATACTAAAAATTTGGATTTTCGGATCGGATATCCGATCCGAAGTAGGGTTTCGGATCGGATATCCGATCCATACTCTGCCCTAGTAAGGAGGGAAAAGAAGGGAAGGGGAGGGAGAATGGAGGAAGCCATTTTCCTTCCGAATCTTGGAAAATAAATTGCAGGAGGGAAATAAAGGGATCAATTTTCCCTTCCTCCAAATCCTTCCACATTCATTTTGCTATCGAAACAATGGATTTCTTATCCCTTCAAATCACTCCCCTCCTTTACCTTCCAAATCCAATTAGTATCCGATATGGCACAACATATACTCCCTCCTATTCTTAATAAATGTCCCATTATTTAAATATATGGGTGGAGTATTTTAATAAAATGGGACACTTATTAAAAATAGGAGGGAGTATATACTATATAGTTTCCGTGCCTACAGTAGCAAATAAAATACTCGAACTACATACGGTTTGTTCAACCGACTTTCTTGGAAAACTTTAGGAGCTTCATAAGACCACATATATTTATCAACACTATAATATCACATTACTGATTCAGAGTAATATACATAGCCTAATGCCATAATCACATAAAGTGTAAAGAGAATGCTTAAAGGCAGGCAGTGCTCATTGGATTGGCAAAGTAGTGTTCACGGCACACATACTTGGATTTCTTAGAGCGGTTCCCAAGGAGGTTCTCGAGCAAGGCAGGTGGTGTTCCTGAGGAGGTCTTTTGACACATTTTCCGTACAAACACGTGTTTATCCAAAATCATCAACTCCAACAACTTTCGACAACTCTGATAAACAAATGAAAATAATTAGGGCATAATGTCCAAAGTACATTCAGAATCCAGAAAACCATAGCACCCTGTAACGCCAATCTGTCAACTGCACTCTTTTTTTATAACTTTGTGAAAATGAAGGCACACTTTCATTTGATCACGCTCTAAGGTGAATCTTAGTGTTTCCCAAGAGAGCCGCATAACGGTGACTGTTAACATTTCTATACATCTTAGTATATTAAATTATAAACTAGCACTTCGCCCATATTGGTTAAGGATTCAGATCTTAACCTTTAATTTTTGTGAGATTCTCAAAATATTAGGTTAGGGATTCAGATCTTAACCTCCGTTTTTTTTCTCTAAGATCTGCCACTAGATAAGCCACAAATCACAAATTTGTTCTAGTTTGCATCTTCGTGTAATCATATTAACCGTTTAGCAGGAAGAAACTAGAGTGAGCAAGGAAAGGATACCTGTGGATTTAACACTTCCATTTGTCTGATAATGGCATCCTGCAACATTTAACCAAAAAATAGTGACTAGAAGTGCAGAAAAATTAACTTGCACTTCATTTGGTCATTACTCAGCATGATCAGTTATCCATCATGAGAAACAACTTAGTGAAGAGATACAAGTATAAACAACAATAGAGCCTCAACGGCAAATTTATTTAATACAGTACCTGTCAAAAACAAGTAAAATAAAAAATTGATTTAAGGATATAAAATTGATTTATAGTCCAACATACAGATTCATACTATAGATATTAGAAAACTTTATGAAAAAAGGTTGTAAATCAATTAAAATGATCAAAAATAAATTAAAATTAACGAAATACCTCCAGTATCCCTGGATTTTGGGTTACTATACCAATAATACGTCGTGTAAGTCCCTTATACACGATTCCATTAATGTTTCCGTCCCCATTGATCCAAGGTAATATTGGCTGAAAAGCAGTAATAACGTCGAAGTTTTGGTTCTTTTTTATCCCTTCTATTGGTGAAGTACTAGTTTGGTTGCGTCCTTCAATATTATCATGAGTCTGGATTGCATTTGAGAGCTGTGAGGTATCTTCGGATAGATTTAGGATGGTCACTTTATGCACATCATCTACATTCGAGAAATGCAGCTCGTGTTCATGATTAATTCTTTCTTTGACCATATTTGTAGCTTCGTCCACCCTTTGTGGTATTGAGGACAAAGTCTCTTGGGGATCTCGGGAAGAAGTAGCCTTGGATGTCAGAAAGTACTTAGCACGATACAAGCCATCCACAACACGGACATAATTATAACCATTAACCTGTGCCATAACTGACATTAGTCCCCTTAGAACTTGACATTAACAAGTTTAGCAAGATACTCCTATACTACACTTGTACTACAAAAAAAAAAGACCTCTTCCAAGAACGTAGCCACAAATAATGACTCCCTGCGTTCCAGTCATTTGTTTACCTTTGCTTTTGGCAAAAAGACCAAGGAGAGAGGAGGAGACCATTTGTGGTTATTGTTATTGGAAGACAGGTGGACACTAATGGATGTGGAAGATCAAATTACCCATTAAAAACATGCCTAATATAGAAAGGTAAGCAAATGACTTGGACAGAGGGAGCAAATATCTTCAAGATGAGGTGACGGGTGGAAGAGGGGGCCAGGGACGTGAAACTATGATAAACACACTGAAGATAACTCAACAAGATTTTACAAAAGAAACAACATTACCAAAGTGCCTCAAGAGTTCCCGAAAATGCTAGGGTAAAGAGTAAGGACTAAGGAGTAATCGGATGTATGCAACCTTACTTTGTGTTAACCAACGCCAAATGACTTACCGGATAATTCATAACGAACACAGCGTCAGGAATTGCATCAAGTGATTGCTAATATGCAGTAAAAGAAATGGATCTGGTTTAGCGAATCATTATGATTTGTTTCATCATGATTCTACCCCAAGTAATAGCCAGTATTTGGCTCCAGTAGAAATGGAACCAAGCACAAAGAGATTATATGCCAACATTAATCAGATGAAATCACGACAATTATAGATATGAGCTTATAATATTTTGATAGAAGATAGATCACATGATTGAGAAAAACAATAAGGTTTTTGCCAAGCAAGCAAAACTGTATCAGCCGAAGACACATTCTTGATTTGGAGGATCAACCAAAATCAACTGATTGGGTGAAAGCAATGCTTCGGAACACTTGGTGTACTATGTGATTCTACACCAACTGTACCCCGAACAGGGAAAGAATTGGAATTGACAATGATTCCTATCAATAACGTAGAATCCAAGTGAAATAACAAATAAGCTTTCTCATCTGATAATGTGTGCACTGACGTGGTAAACCAGGTGTGGCTAAGAATTTTCTTGGAGAAAAAAGAAAAAAAAGCTGATAAAAAGGGGAAATTAGAGTGAAAAGAGTTGTGTCCCAACGTAATAACTTTAAATTAGGTGCTGCATAAGTAAAGCAGATGATAAGTGAAAAGGCTGACTTTAACGTTGCTTCAAAGTTTGCATAAGCTCACACCAAAACATAAAACAAACAGAAAGCAGCTGTATTCTTGACAAATGATTTAAGGCACTGAAACTAACCTTTAACACAAAACCAAATAATTCAAGCACATTGACGACATGCTCCTTCAGAATAGTGCCTACACAAAGAAACAAAAAGGACTAGTAAGATGTTACTCTGACTCTTCGTATTACCTTGCATACCCATGTCCGATACTCGATAATCATGCATCCGTACGACACTTGTACACTTCATTATAAAAAATAACTTGTTAAAATGAAAGTGTAACACTTGGACATGCACGAGTATCGGATACTTCTGTTGGAGTCTGAGTAACATAGAAGGAAGGCACAAATCTAGCTCGGTAAAGCAATACCTTGGATACCTATGCACTCAGAAACCTTTGACATGTTCAGGCCCTGATCACCAGCCTTCTGAATGTTTCTATATGCAGTTTTGAACAGTTCAGGATGGACAATAATATTTTCTTGGTCTGAATGGTTCAGCAGATTTTGGATTGTGTAATTTGCCATAACTTCCCATATTGAATTACCAGAAATAATTGTCGACGGGGTTATGCTATCGAAATCAGGAGCTTCCTTGACATGGGAAATGGAGGATTTAGTACAGCTACTTTTCATACTCAAAGTGCCATCAACGTGATCATTTTCACTTGAAAGAAGATTTTGATCATCTGTAAATAGTTCCACGATGTTGGATCTAGTGATTGTTATACGAGTAAGAGAAACGGTTATACCACGGAAGCCTTTCTCTCGGCGTGAATACAGCTCACTGTCGTGCGAAGAAGGGCACTTCTGCTTCTTGCTTGTACTACAACTGTCATCTTCATGGTCATTAGATTTACGTTTTGAAGTTCTTGAGTCTTCAGTTTCTCCAACGCCTTCATGGGGTAAAACTGGTGAAATGGACATCTCTCCAGAAGAAACTAAAGCGAACAGTTGGAAAACGTCCCCACATTGGAGATCTGAATGTAGAATCACAGAGCCCTCCATCAATTTCTCCTCCTTTTCATGCACCCAACTCGCTAAACGAGCAGCTCGTTTCCCAGTATTTGCTGGAAACGGAGACAAGGAAAGATTCCGCAGAAACATTTGAGAAAGGACGAAGGGCTCACTGGCACCACTTCCAACCTGTTTATCGAGTACGTGTATCAACAAAAAAAGTTGTAAATGGCACTACCTCCATTCAAAGTTTATCATCTCCATTTGACTTTTGTGGTCATCTGGTGTAACTTTCGCCATTAAATTCTCCAAATATATGTAGACATACAGTTTTATGTTTGTCAAATCTGATTCATCCAAAATTTCTTTAATGTCGCTAATTTTAAAAATTTTGTAACTGTTGCATATTGGGAGGAGGCAGAGAAGTTAAAGAACGATATATAGAACATATTTTGAGGCCTTACCAAGAATTTACTCTGTCTAAGGTAGTCAAAAGCAGTGTATTGATCATGTTGCGAATAGCAGCGTAATGTTTCTGCCAACAAATTTGGCATATCCGCCGATTTTGAATTGGTCAAAAAGACAAGCTTAAAAAGCTCAACAGCACTTGAAGCGGCTAATGATTGATTTACTCGTCCAATAACGCAAACACCTTCTTTTAGATGCTTAACAAACTTCTGAGGTAGGCGATTGCGCCTGGATTTCCGGTTTGAACCTAAAAGTTGCTTTTCACCGTCATTCTCAAGCGCACAGTGTGTATTTGCAAATCCTTTATGAGGACCCTACATACAAAGATCGATCTTTGAGCAATAAAAGATAGCAGTTTAATCAATAAGAGGGCATAGTTCCCTCAAACAATGATGAGACGAAAAGCATAAAACCAACCACAACATCAGATAAAACGCAGGAAATACTACAATTATTGATTGTAGACATTAGATCACATATTCAGATAATTATCTATAAACTTGTACATTTTCGATAAATATTATCAATTAGTCAAAAATTTAACATGGGTCAACATGTGCAAGTCATGGATGGACTTACACGAACTAAGCATACAAGATTAGTAAACTTGGGCATGGTATTAAATATCGGCCGCGACAATGGATTGCCACAGAATTATCAAGGTTTTAATAGTTACCACATTTTGAGGCAGTATATACTTTCATTAATAGAGCGATGACCAAGATCAGGGTCAAGGATCATTTCTGAGTTCAAGTCTCAAACTGAGATTTTAATAACATGCACTTACCAAAATTATACTAGCACAATTGCCTTCAGATTTGGTCATTAAATCAAAGAAAAGGTCCTTATGCTTATGCTGAGATTGAAGGTTACCTGAGAAACCGTTCCAGTTCTCTTGGCAGAGCCCATTTTTGTCATTTGTGTAAGAACTTCATGAAGGGATACCTTAATCTTGCTATCCTCAAAGTCATCCCAGTGTGGAGGATTTAACTCTTCACTGTGACCGTCAAGTGTTGACTTTCTTTCACGGTCCACATGTTGAGCATACCTTTGGGTCAGCAAGTTACAGAGCTTCATCAATGATTTTCTGAACATATCGGATCTAAGAGAGGCTAGTCTTCTGCGGCAAGTTCTTGTGTCTGCAGGAAGGTCACTAACAGAAGCCCAATCTGTGCCACGTCTTGCGCCTTGAATCGCTTTCTGTCTTGCATACTGAACTATTAGTTGCCTGTCAGTATTACAATGTGGCAATTAGGCAATCAGAGTGACCTCAAAGGTAAAACACTTAAAGATGGCTAAGCTTAGAATATGAAGCTTTAAACAGAAGAGCAAGATAAATTGATACGGACAGGTACTACGCCACCAGTCTACGATCATTATCCAATGACGCAAGGTCATCCCAAGGATCTGGGGGACCCTATGTGGAAGTTAAAATTTGGGCCCTCTATTATCTTTTTCAAAAAATCAACTAAAAAAGATATTAGGGGATATGAAACCCAAGTTTCTCCAAACCAACATGTATGACAACCTTCACCACTATTCTATACAGAAATGTTTGATTTTCACACACGCAAAATGCAGAATATAAGGTAACTGTTGGATAATTAGGTCCCCAAAATCTAGGGGCCCTGTTCTGAGAGCGACTAACATTATCATTCTCCTTCGTTTCTGAAAATTAGAAACCCTAAAATAATAGTAATATACCTGTCCGCCTCTTCTGTCCATGAAAATTTAGATTTGCGCGCTTGTTTAAATATTGGCATTATACACTCTCCAATTAATGACTCGTGCTGTTCCTGCTCATCTTCCACAACTTCAAGAGATTCTAGAATGTGAATGGAAGGGGGAGCAAGACAAACCTTAAGCAACTTGTAACTAGATTATTCTCAGTTAACTTAGAAGCTAAAATAATTAGGTTGCACAAACCAGTGGGGTGATTGATCATCCCATCCTTCGCAGAGCTTCCTTCTGGCCTCCTCTTCCGCTTCCGCTGAGATTGAGGTCTATCATCTCTAATATTTGAACCCATTACTCCAACATCCGAATCAGCCTGGAATTTATCAAGACGCTTTTGCCTATTATCATAGTATATACGAAGCACCTGCAAAAATTGCACTAGGCTCATGTCTTCATTAAAAAATAAGGAAAGCTATTTTTCAATGCTTCTTATACCTCAGCATATATAGCTCACATATGTACTAAAAAATGGCAGCTATATTGGATACTTTCACTGCATGAAACAAAATATATACGTTCAATGTCAGATAGTTGTAATTGCATGTCTATGATCTCGGACATACATGACCACTTTCCATTCATAAATTAAAAAAGGGTTATTTAATAGGAATACTGTGAACTATGGAGGTGCTTCTCAAAATACTTCACACTCTATTTTAACTACCAATAAAACCAACAATTACACCCCTCCCCTATGAACAGAATTGGAATATTTTTAACTTCTTGTATTAGGTCTCTTTTCCCTTTTATCAATCTTCATCGTCTTCCTTAAATTCACTCTTCCTTAGTTTCTTCTACTATACCTTATTTATTATTTATTTTTATCTCTTCCATTTCAACAATTATTTAGCTCTCCTACCTTTTCGATTTGGAGTGTTAATTTTCCGTCCATTCTTTCTCAAATGAAGCGCTCATTTTCATCAAATTCATGTGGAACGAAAATTAACAGCGGGTTTTTTGCAAACATAATCTGGGTAGACTTTTGAAGAAGGCAAAGTAAGACGGATTCTTAATCAACAAATTAGTAGTGTCTTAAATGACCATGTTTACACCCAAAGAAATGTACCAACCTCACAATAAAAAGGCAAGAAAAAGACTATTTACTAGCTTTAGCTAATCGAATTAAAGAATTTGACTAAGCGTTATAGGCATTGGTGCTACAGATTGAAGAATGAAATTAAGATTACAAAATGTCAATGATTTGTGACAAGGACCAACAATTTTACATTTTTACAATGACACTGCTATCTATTGGTTTTACTATTCCACAAACCACAACACTCAAACATAACTACCAACTAAAATTTTCATTGTGTTACACAAATATAATGAAAAGAAAATAAAGGGAAAATCCAGAATGGCATGATTAGCAGACACATGGTGGGGTTGACAGTGATCATCATTTATAGTCTTATACCATCATTAGACTGTGTAAAGCTCAATCACATAAGTTTCCATTTTACCTATAAATTTAAATTTGAGAAAGATAGTAACTTTTTTAAGAAAGGTTCAATTAACAGATTACCAGATTGTTTGCGAGTAGGAGTAGTCAGTAGATGAAATTAGGAAAATATCAACAAGGCATACTGGTAGTGATGATCATGGCGTTTAAGTGTATTGGAGAAGAGAGAGTATTAAGGCAGTTAGGAGAAACGTCGGGGAAGGAGTTAAAAGAGGGGTTAATGGAGAAGAAAAATGGGGTTAAATAATTCACTTGCTTAGCATTTAGCCGGTCCGCCAATTTTAATATAAGGGAACGGGTGTACTTGTTGGTTTTATTGATAGTTAAAATAGAGTTTGGAGTATTTTGAGAAGTACCCCCCCATAGTTCAGTAAAAAAAACCATTAATAAATATATTATTGCACTTTTGCCTGCATGAATGTTACTTCAAAAGATGCTCAATTGGTGTTAGAATAAAAACGAATTTTGCTTGCTCCTCTGACTGCTTAAATTCAGAATTTTCATGTAAGGTTCAAAAAACAAAATGAACAAGACATAGTCATAAATCAACTAAAAGGAAATATCCTGTATGTTTTAGAGAAACTAACACTAAGCAGTACCTGTTGAAGAGTGAGATTGAGTTCTTTAGCAATTTCTCTACACTCCATGAAGGTCAGTTTCTTATTCCGCTGATCCTTGATGCGCTTGAGAAGTTCATCACGTTGCCCCGCCTTCATAACCCTGACTGTTGTCCATGATCGATAAAGACAAACCTGCATAAAAATGTTTCCAATGTTAGAGCTAAGAAGACATTATGAAGAAGTGTATGATGATAGCATAAGCCTCACAGAATATGTGCTAATGCCGCTGCAGATGTATGCATATCCTCTGGGAAATACTACACCGTATTTTAAAAACTTATGAAATGAAACCCATTCAAAAGCCTCCTAGCACATCCAATCCCAATTGATATTAAATGCAGAATTGTGAAGAAGATCAGAAAGAATGTATTTGCTTGAAGGTTCCCACTTTCCTTTAACTATACAGTACCGAGAGATCCAGGTCTACTTGTTTCCCCTATCGTAATTGTATTCAGGATTAAAAGGTAATAACAGAAATCAGAGAGTACATCACAAATCTGTTACGTCACAACTCAATACACAGTTTCAGATTTACTGGAGATAAACTTTACTCAATCAACAATCTAACCCCAGCATCTTAAAGTATCACGCCGGTGTGGTAAGGGGTAGTTGAATACAGCCGCTTTATCCCTAATGACCCATACTGAATATTGCATTACAATTTTCGTAATGCTCATTATTTAGCAGAATTCCCCAAGCATCCCTTCTGTTCATTTCTGTGACGTTTCATAAAACGCCAAAATATTACTTACATGAACCAATATTTTTCAAAATTCCGTCGTTACCTTACTGATATATGAACGTAATTTCAGTTCATACTATCCGTTAATTTTGGGAAAAAAATAGTTATACATTTATATTTTGCAAATGGTGCATGCGTATATGAAAAAGAGGTAATAAACTAATAAGAAGAGAAGAAAGGCTATAGACATTGAAAACCAACTTGAGATTCGAATCTTAAGAAGTGAAGATTAGAGCATTATGCTCGGGTAAGCGGATACACTTTACGTAACATCCGGTCACCCATTACAGTATTTTCTGTCGTTACCACAACTGAATAGTGCATATAAATCCACGACTACACCAGATTTATACATACATATGATAGATAGTAAACCCAACAGCCGCAGACATACAATCAACACATGAAGTAAGAACGACTGAATGAGAGGATGAATATCAAATGGATAGAAGAACAGTACCTCATAAGCCACAGATCCAGGGAATGCATGTACAGCAGCTTTTGGATCAGCAGCAGAATAACAGTACTCTAGTGTCTGCCAGTATTTTTCTAGAGCATCAGTGGTTGTTAGAACAAAATCATGTCTAAAATGTGGACGGAGATCAATAGAACCAGAACATCCGGGAAGTGGGTCCACTGACGGTGGTTCCTCGATATAGGGCTTAAGCTCTAGAGCATATACAAGGGTGGTAAGAGAAAGCTTGACTGCATCTTTGGAACTTTCGTCAGCTACCAGCTTGATCAACTGGATCATGAAGGCAAAATGGAAAATCAACGGGTGAAAGAAAAGTACAAAGAACCAAAGTTTATCAGCCACAATACAAAGAGCACTATAACATCCTGCATTTTCTGTAATGTTAACTCTGTCATTTCAGTTTATTAAATAAAAGGCAACATCGCTCCTACTTCAAAAAAATAAAATAAAAGGCAACACCAATTAAGGATATAATTCCACGTCAAGCTATGTAATATTACATCTAGAAATACCAGTATGTTATTGATGTATGCTTAAAACTCCTGAAAGCTCATTGGTCACTAGACTGAGAATTGAGCATGCCAATCTCAATATTAGACACGAATTGCTAGACAAGAGTCTACAAGACTACAAGGCTGGAGTGAGCACTGATGTTCTTGATGAAGCATATGCCTAAGAAGGTGTAAGGCTCCCAAAGTATAGAACTTAGATGTATAGTGCACGCAAATTGCTCTCTACACCTACATTGCATGGTTTGGTTGTTTGATTTTATACGGGAGCAAGTTTGAGTTCTTAGAACGCTACCTTGCCTCAACTTGGTGAAAATATAACAACTCCAGCAACCTAATAAGCGAACGAACTCCGTTCTAGTGCTAATTCGAAATTCAGTTCAGGGTTCTGCCAACCAACCCAAAACCATGCTCTACACTATTCTTAAAATGCGGTAATCAACTTATTCCCTTCCTTCCATTTAGTGATATAGATCATTAGACGGACTAGGTTCACATTTGAGGATTTCACTTGATCTACAGCTCTATGCAATTAATATTGATGATTCCTTATGTTTTGGCAGTGCAAAATTAGAGTTGATTTTTCCAGGAGAGCAATATCAATAGAAGCCTTCAATGGATCATGGGGATGATGCGCGGGAATATAAATCACTTCTCTTTTTTTTTCTTTTCCTTTTTTCTATTTTTCATTTTCTTTTTCTTTTTTTTTTTTTTTTTTTTTATACTTTTACAATTTTAGTCTTAGGAGACACAAAAGACTTCTCACATGACTCCCATCCTTTAGAGAACCAAGTAATGGTTATACAATTTTGACTAGAGTAGAATATGGCCCAAAAAAAGGCCAGCTGCAAACAGCAGTTTCAAGCAGAGTAGTGACTAGTGAGAGGAAAATAACCAAAAAATGTGAAATATCAGAAAAAGTGTGTGCCAAGTGCACCATCACAGTATCATATAATCAATTCTTAAAAGAAGCTCACTTGCATGGACAACTCAATCAAAGACCAAGAAAAGTGATCATCCAATACACAGTAATTTACACATGTACCTTGAGACGACGCAAAATATCAAGGAGCCATGACAGCCGTCCAGTTGCACGTGTATCCATCAGAGACTTGTATTCCTCATCAGGAAAATCGGACAGAAGAAGACCATCCTTGCATTTTTCAGTCATATCCTCCCATTTAAGTGCAGAACCCACCACTTGCAAAAATAATTCAAGGGGCATGGCTTTTATAGCACTATCTAGACTAAATAACAAACATGAACTGTGTGGATTACTTGGAATATCAATGCATGTAGCTGAATTATTCATAAAATCCCACAGAAAACAATGCAGAAGCTTTGTGCGAACCATTTTTGCCAAGACAAACCCATTAGCACGCATGGTTTCTGATTTATTAGCCCCTGCATCTGAGGTTGAACTCATATGAAGCCTCTCTATTCCATGAAGAACTGGAACTGGAAATTGTTTCTTGAGGGGAGATACTGAACTACGAATTCGCATCTCGAAAGATCTCAACTTGTCATGCACTTGTCCTGACAGTTCACTGGCTGAACCTTTAATAGATGGGTGAACAACCACAAGTATCTCACGGTGACGGCCACAATTTGAAACTCCAGGTATATTGAACTCCATGAGTTTGCAACGCCCTTCATGTTTAAGCTTTGTCAGACAGCGTTGTAAGGTCTTTCTGTCCATTCTAGTCTGCTTGTCCTTCTCAAAACTCTCAAGCCAACGCTGCAACTCGGGTTTGATGATGATTTTCTCCATCTGGGAGCAAAGGGGAAAAGATGTCAAACTAATGATCTTAGCATAAGAAAAAAGTTTCAGATGTCAATAGCGTTAATAACACAATGACAGGAAAAAGAAATGGGTGCATAAATAAGGCCTATTTACTGACACTGAATTTTTCTTAGACAAAGCCCAGTACGTACTAAATTACTATCCAACGGTGTTCTTCTCAGAAACACCATAAATAAAACCTCATGCTGCATTTTCATAACACAGACAATGTTCTCAATTCTAAGTCATGAAGGAAGAGGAGAATCACAGACCTCCAGCTTTTCAAGAATTCGCAACTCCCTTGTAGCACTAGTTAGAGATGGATATCTCTGGCCTTGCTGAAGTTTAAATGATTTGGGCACTGGACTAGATGGAGGCTCTACAAGAATATTAGACAGAGCTCCATCAACTGCATGAGGAACAGCCACACTCATATCATGTGCCACAGCATCTGAATTGCCATCCCAAATAACCATTTCACTACATCTCCTGCCCTCTTGAGGCCCATACCTAAGTTTTTCATCAGCAACTCCCTTATCTGTATTTTCTCCAACTAGCCAACTCTGAGAGTTCATATTGTCTTCAAAAGTGGCAGTTTCTCGAGCTATTTCACCTAGGGAAGACTCGTCAGCTGGTGATAAGACCATTTGAACCTCAGCAGGACCATCTTCTACTCTCATGAATGACGAATTAGGTAATTTCGGACAGAAATTTCCCCGGGTCCAAAATCGATAGGCTGATCCTCTATTACGATTCTCCGAAAGTTGATGCAACCCAAACCGAGGAACTATTGAATTGCTCAAATTATCAAGCATTTTACTGCTGATCCCAAGCCTTTTGCATACCTGTCGTATAGGTATAACTTATAAGGGTGTAAGACTACTAATTCAATTTCAAACACAAATATAAATGTCCATTTTCCATATTTCCATTGGAGCCAGAGACTCATTACTCTATGGTTTTGGATTATGATGGAATGAATAAAAATGGCTCACTAAAGTGGATATGCTTCTTTCTCTAAATTTTCATCTTGGGTCACTCGGAAACAACCTCTTTGTGTAGCTAGCACAAGGGGAAGGTTGCGTACATACCCCGCCCCCACCCCCCTCCTTAGGCTGCAATTTGCGGGAGCCAGTGAGGCACTCGGGTAATGTTGTAGTTGTTCACAAATCTAAACGTTCCTGGTTCAACACATAACACAATAAAATCATTATGAGCTGAAGCCACTTTAGGTTTTCATTCAATGTTTCAAGTTTCAACAACTATGTAAATTGTAAAACAATGAGTTCAGCTTCCATTAATTTCCCCTTCAACATCTGTCCTATTCCTACCGTCATTCTGATAAAAACAAATATGGAATATGGGAGTTTAAGCATCAACCAAATTGATTTGTAAACACCTCAACTCCAAGCAGTCCTTTTGACCCTTCAGCATCAATCATGTCAATGATTTGTTGCTCAAGGGGAAGCTCCACAAGCTGCTCTGTGTATTGAAATTGTTTTTCCAGTGCAATATGCTGATCCGATGCAAGATTGTCATCCTCACAATCAAGACTTTTATGTTCAAACAGCTTTGGAGAAAACTTCTTCAGCAGTTTTAAACAACTAACAGGCTGTCAAGTGTCACAATTAAATGAAACACAAATATTAGATAGCAACCGTCTGAGACTTGATAGGAAAGATAATCAGTAATGACTTGCATTCAGCATCGACAAGAAGAATTTGATTATTCATCTCACGAATATTGTTTTATTTGACAAACCCCGCATTCTAGTACAATCATCAAATTACACATCCAAACGAAGGACAATGTGTATGCCGTCAATACCCTTTCACCGATTGCTCCAAACATAATTAGTTAGCTTGCAGATTTTAGTATAGTATATTTATCAGATGCTTCCTTAAATTAACCTTTAATTTATTTGCCAAGTTTGACTAATGAGCCGTTTTTCATCCCAAGTTGCAATCTTCCCAAAATAATCCCAATTAACAACACTTTCAAGTTTCCACCCGAGAAAAAGGATTACACATCTGATGTACTACCTCAGACCCATGCATATATTTTTTCTGAGCATAGTTGAATTTATATGTATAGTTTTTTAGCAATGTTGTATAATTTTAGTTTAATGTTTAAAGTGAACGTGCTCAAAACCTTTATACTAAAGCTCATAATATTTAAAGCAAAACGCAAAAACTTTATAATAGTACTTAGAAAGTACATGATCAGATATACTCCTCTAATGTATGGTCTATAATCTGTTTCCACCCATCTCCTACGCTGATAGTTTTCTGTCAATTGGAACTATATTTTTTGAAATAAAATTATAGAAAAAATCCAGAAAATTAAAATGTTACTTATATTTTAAGAAAATCGGAAAAATAAAAACAACAAATTATTAAAACATGTAAATTTTTTCAAAAAAATCAAATTGTGAGAAAAATAAACAAGTAATCGTTTTTTACAACTGTCAAACAAAGCAACCTTTAAAAAAAATTACCAAAAATGGGGTTTAAAATAAGTTTTAGATTTTAATATATTTATAAATTCGTAGAGAATTACTTTTAAACAAAGTCAGTTTACCTCTATTTTCATTTTGTAGTCCAATTTATTCACGAAACTAAAACCATCAGAAACGGGTGCATAACAATTTGGTTCGCAACTTGGATTATTTTGGGAAGATTGCCACTTTTATTGACTTTACTCTTTCACATACATTTTTTCATATAGTTTCCGTATCATTGCCTTTTTTCCTAATCATAATCAAATTAACTCTATATACATCTGTTCCTAAAATCGAATCTAATTAATCTAAAAACTAACAATGAATTATAATTCTTCGACCAATGAAGTAATTTTCGTTTTTACCAATTATACATCTTATTGAAATTATTAGTTTATATTTTTACTGAAATTAGTATGCCTAGCAATTATTATTAATTAAGGTTTATGGATGGTGAAAGGCACGGTGATTAACGATTTTTTTGGGTGTGCGCTTTGGCTAAGGGGTGGTGCGTTTGGGATGGAGTCGTCGGCTAAAGTGGAGTGTGGTGGTTGGAACAGCTGGAGGCTGGTGATGGTACGGTGGTGGTGGGGAAGGAAGAAGATGGAGTCAGCGTTCGTGTGTTGTTGTTTTGTCTTTTTTTCGTATAATATTAATTAGTTAGTTTGATGGCGCGAGGTCTGCGATTATAGCTAAAGATAAAACAACAAGCGGCAACCATTAATCATTACTTTAATTACCCTTCTTCAAAAGAATCTGGGAAATTTTGAAAGTTAAACTTGGGTGGACATCCTTTATTCAGTAATGCAATTCTAAAAGAATGGTGAAACGCTTATCACTGGAGCGAGGTTTATTGGCAACTGATTGGAGGTGGTGAACATAGGTGGTAAACGGAAGTGGTGATGGGAGATTAGAGAAAGGAGGAAAAAGTTAATTTGGTGACGGGATGAAAAATGACAAGGGTAATAATGTAAAAGTCGTATGAGAAGAGTAAAATTCATATGTGAAAAAGCACGTCCCATTTAAAATGGCGGACATACCACACTTGGGATTATTGGGCAATTTTTGCAATTATTTTTAGCCTTCTACTACCTTGTTTTTGTGCCGAACTGCGCAACACTTCCGCCAAAAAAAGTTGAATTTCCGACGTACTACTTATTTCGTCGGAAATGCACCTTTTGCGTTTTGCACAATTGTTTAGGCAAGCAACCTACATAGGAGTATTTTACCTTATTACCCCTCCCTTTATCCATGTCCTAACACTCAGTTCCACTAATACACACTTCCACCCCACCACAACGCCCACCAATGGTGTTGGATGTGGTGGAGTGGGGTTGGAGGAGTAGAAATTAGGCAGATGGATAAGAAAGGAAGGGAGCATAAGGATGGCCATGTGTAAGTAATAACATTAGAGTATATATGTCATTTGTTAGGTTATATTTTGTAATCGAAGTAAAGGGTGAAAATACAGTTAATGAGATGAAAATGTTAAGTGGTGCTTTTCCAGAGAATGGAGAAGTATCTGACAAAAGAGAGGGAGGGAGGGAGAGTGGCCAAGGTTACTAAAAAAACAATACAAAATAAGTCAAATCGTAAATCAGTTCTCATTCACTACTGTTCAAATTTGGTGTTTTGTTTTGTCTTGCGTTTTTAAACCTCTTCACCAATAAAAGTGCCTTCGATAGTTTGATTCGAAAAAATGATTGAAGCAAAATTCAGAGTACCTTTTTTTGGCCTCTGGATTTGCTCTTTTTTGATTTCGGAGCATTTTCCACCTCACTACCTACATTTGCCTCAAATACTTCGATAAGACCTGCCTGCTTCAACCTGTTGCAAACCTAGAAACCAGGAACAATCATAAACTATTCCAGAGAACACACTGGCTGCCCAGCAAGGAAAAGAAGTTACATTTCGCCAAGCTCTGTGTCCACGTGTTTCTCGATAACCAAGTTCCCGCTTGATGTCTGACACAACAAGAACCTTCAAGGACAAAAGACATCATGTGGCAGATAGAATACAAAATGAAGCTAGAAAAACTAGAAAAAAACTCATTTAATTTAAGTTTCTTAAAAATGATTTCCAGATTCTCAACAAGTTCAAAAGCAACAGACCTTGCCTTCAGCTTGCTCAAGCCTATCACAAATGGCTTTCAGTGCAGGCAAGAAGTCCTTCACAAGCACATCATCCTGGCCACATTCATCAGGGATAGCTTCAGCTCTAGACAAACTACTCCCACGATTTTCTTCCAAATTGCTGCTCTCTAAGGTAATCTCAAGTCGCTGCTGTGAGCTCATAGATGGTGCGTAACGATGCAAACGGATCAAATTCGTGTGCACTGGCTGGCTAATTTTAGGTTCCGTACCGATGGATGCTTCTTTCGTTCTCACTATTGTTGAGTGTCGAACAACCAAACCCCAAGACTCAAGTCTTTTCACCACATAAAAGAAATTGTTCGCAGGCATCCCAAGTTCCTTACAGAGTTGGTTTTGGGTCACCCCATTTCCTCTGCAATTATAAAGCAAAGAAACCCATTAACTTCTTGAAATAACTTGAGTCTTTCATGAGATAACAACTTCCGGCATTATATTACTAATAGTCAATTCAATTAAGGAGAGCTATGAATAATACCCGATCCTTATTTACTACTATCGATACCTCGTGAGTCGTGACCCAACGTACAAATCCAACAGTAACCAATACCACAAAAAATAGGCGTTGAGCAAATCAATTACACCAAGCCACGAGTCAGTGATCAGAATAAAATTTTACTGTTCCCAATCCTATTTCTTACCAACATACGTAGCATTCTGGATTTATGATAACCCTATTTGCGCTTTATCCAACAACTAAGTTAGCGCTATTAAGTGACTAATCCTCTTAACCCACGAATTATAACTTGATATACTTAAAGCGAACACATATACTTATCACCACCAGATCGATCGCATACATAACCAAATAAAGAAAGATACATTTTAAATCCAATTTAGCCAAGAGTTGAGAACTTTGTACACAGTTCCACAAATTCAGTCATCTTCTACTAAAAGCAAGAAAACATAAACGAGAGCTCCTTACTTTGAAGACAGTCGAGTAAAAAAGAAAAACTCAGTAATATAATTTTATTCATGAATCCACAATCAAAGCATTCCCCCTACTTAAAAACAAACCTATCAACTAACTTCACTACACCTATAAACCAAATCAATAAGATAAATCATTAAAAACCAATTGAGATTCCAAGTCCGACATTTTAGCCCTAGTTCGCTTATTAAGACATGCTCTACTTAAAACAAACATAGACAAGCTCAGTTAATGGAATCCCCTTAACCTAGTAACAAAATTCATCCCTAAATGCGAAATTGCAACAACAATTACACCATTCTCATACATACAGGCTAATAAATTTCACAATTACTCTCCTGGGAGACGGTTTTTCAGAAAAATAAATTATTTGAGCTGATGTAAGTAAGTAAATAGTGTATTAGCGTGGTGAGACGGTATCTCAGGAGACTTGCCTAGCTCGGGAAAGCAGCTCAAGCACACGCTGCTGAGGAGCAGTAATATTCGACGCCTTAACATCGTAAAGTCCAACAAAGCACCGCCGCAGCTGCTCATCGGCAACCACCTCCAACCCGAAACCTTCCCAGTCCTCAACGGGCTTAGACTTTGGGTCGAAGTACGACCCGTCGCGGGCCTTGAAATGGATTCCCGGAACGTCGGAGAGGGCAGTTAATACGGCTCGTTTAAGGGCGGGGCACAGCGGAGGTGGCGCGTGGAGGCGAGGCCAGAGGAGAGAGAGTGAGAGGCCGGTGGCGCCTTGGGAGCAGATCTCTTCAATGGCTGAGTGTACGATCGTGTCCATTGGATTGTTGTTAGTCGGACGGTGGTGATGGATTCATGGAGTGCGTTGGTGGTTAATGTGGCGGGAAGTTAACGATTTGGGGGAAATGGTGGGGGGGGACTGGAGCTGCTGCTGCTGCTGCTGGTGGTGTAATTGAAGGTCGAGGGTTCGAGGATTTGGGTCACACAATGAGAGAGTTTTAAACGATTTATTCAAAGCCTTTTTGGAATATTATTTTGTTAATCTTCCTATTAGTTGCTTTGTCACTGGCTCATTCACAAATTATCTTTTAAAAATACGTAATTTATTTTCGTAATACGTAAAACTCTCAACTTTATATATTTTTTTCAGTTACTTTCATTGTATACCTTTCACCAAAAAATAAACAAAACTACAATTCCTCTCAAAATCTCAAATTAATCTTACTCGCAAATCTATTTCTTCAAGGGAAAATATTGGCTTGGAAGAGGATACAGTTCAAATTTAAGTGCAATAAACTCGAAGGGGTCAAAAGCCAAAAACCTCCCTTACTTGATGAAGGATTAGTAAATTCGGAGCCTTCTGCACTACCAATTCGGGTGAAACATTTAATTCCGGGAAAGTGGCAAATAAACCCCATACGTTTATTACAATACGTGCAAATTAACCTCATAACTTTATGTTTTAGTGCAATTCAATTCTATTATTAAACTTTTATAACTTGAAACATAAAAATTGAATTAATATAATTAAAACTAATATTAAACTAATATTACTAATTTGTGAAAACCCAAATTTACCCTTTTCTTATCACAACACCAACCCCGTCTTCTACATCCGACCACCTAAAAACCTAAGTATAGCCAAAAATCACACCTTCAACCCCAAGCAAGTTCGTCATACTCTATGTCCAATTACCTCACCACTACGGGCCTATCTCATTCTCGTCAAAATCAACCCCAACCACACAAAACACCACCCCTCACCCTTGAATCCACTTAATCTTACCGTGAATCTCCCCTTATCAGCGAATATAATGTTGACAGTGTCAGATGACACGTATGTTAGGTCGGCGTAGAGGGTGCCGTCAAATTTGCCTATTTGGTGTTGGAGCTGTGGAGCAAACAGAGTGTATGGTCTTTGGGTTTTATTTTTTAACAATAAACAAAGTGTGGTAGGATAGGGGTAGATTGGTCCCTTACCTAAATTTCTTTTAAAAATAAGGGATAATAAAATGGAAAATAAATAAGAAAAGGAATTAATTAAATGAAGGGTAATTTGCACCAAATGCTAAGCATATGGGGTTAATTTGCACGTATCGAAAGTTGTGGGGGTGATTTGCACATAGGACTAAACGTATGGGGTTTATTTGTCACTTCCCCCATTCTAATTCAATGCAAATAATGAAACACAATCTTAATTGATTGATTGAATATTCGAATCGGAAATAGCAAGAAGAATTAAGGCACTCCAAGTACCAGATGCTGAGGACAAGGACTACTGCTACTGGAAACTTTCATCTAATGAGAATTACAAAGTTAAACAGAGTTGCTTTTAGGCTTCAAACAGATTAATTAGGACATCAAGGTATGTGAGACTGTGAGGGATGTTACAAGACTGTTTGAAGGAGGAAGGGTTTTGGTTAGGAAGAAATTATGGGCTCTAAAGGGTCCTTCTAAATGGCGTATCATGTTATGAAAAATTTTGACAACCACTTTACCAATCGGATATGAGCTAAGGCAACAGGTGGAAAGTGAGGAAGGAAATTGTCATATGTGTAAGCAGAGTAATACAATAGAAAAGATAGAACATTTATTCAGAGATTGCATTATAGCAAAAAGGATGTGGACTGAAGCAGACTTGGGCATAAAAATGGACTACTCTTTCCACGTTTCTTTTGAACAATGGCTTGTTAACTGGTTTTCTTTTTTTGACAGATTTGAGCTACGTGGTGGTATACAAGCCATTTACAATATTCTTTAGGGAAATAAGACATACTTCTGTACGTTATCAGAGTATGAAGAAGAAGTTCAATTTCTAAAACAAGGACAAGATGTCATTTTAATTGGACAATATTCTTTAGGGAACAAAATGACATGAAAATTGGGTTTGGATGGACTGTTTCATTGGAAGACTCTACGAATTCAACAGTTTTACAGGTTAGGTGATGACGTTTGTGGAGAACAATGAACAGGTGGAAGCTTTGGCCATTAAAAGGGCAATTTTATGGGCTTGGGGAAAAAAGATTCTTCAACTTTATGTTGCTCATCTTACAAATTACAAGCACTATTTCAAGTTCTCATGTGAATAGGAATATCATTAGGAGTATTAGGAAGTTAATTACTAATTTTCATTGCTTCGGTATTAGATACTATATACCAAGAGAAAAAACCTATGGCTAGAAGAGCTTTATTGTACTAGTCTTATGTTTCCAACTCTCAAAGAAAAAAAACAAGAAATCATGGAGACACAAGTTGATCATCTTAAACAATGAAAATTATCGTCTGCACATTGCACGAATGTCCAAGTATCATACAAACTTTATCACCATTCTCAATTATGCTACGAAGTAATTATTTTCATATTTATAAGAATTACGAACTATAAATTATCCGACAATTCTACACAATTAGGGCCTATGTATATGTTCGATCGCTTCATTTTTTGTGTAAGATCTAAACTTTATAATCTCTTTGATATAATGACTCGAAGTTTAACTGCTGACTTTAAACAATTAGTTGTAGTTTTAAATTGCATTTGAGCTTCTTCATGATTTTATTCTTGCTTCGACTCCTCTTGTTCAAACTGAATTTCAGTTAATATTGATTGTTGGCGTGTAAGGAGGTGACTGTGGCGGGGTGGCAGCGGAGGCAATTGTGGGCACAATGGAAGGGAGATAGACGATAAAGGAGATGGGAGACAAGAGGAGAGAAAACGAGGGAGGTGAAATGGGAAGAGCAAAATAGTCAAAATTGTACTCTAATGAGTCAATTACATATTGTGAAAATTAATACCCTAAAAACAATGCTAAAGTTATTTTATTTGGCGAAATTATGAAAGACACGTTATTTTTCAGGTATTACAAAAGTATATAAAAAAAACACATTGAAAGATGTTATGCATAGTCGCGTTTGGTTCCACATATACGTATGCTCAATTGCTCATCATTATTCATTATATATTATATATATAAAAGAAGAATATATAAATGTTGACGTGGCGCAATAATATTTCAGGATTTACATTTTGCATCATTCCCATTCACTTTGGGCTTCTTCATTAGTTCTTAAATCATTATCGAGTGAAAGGAAATCCCAAATCCCAAATTCACAAATTTCTCATTTGTGATGTATCCATGACAAACTTATGACCGATCAAATATTATTCATGTTTTATCTACTCACATGGGTAGTATTTGACCCGTCGCAAACTTTTAATGGATATATCCGTTAAAGAAAGACTTATTGTCCCAAAATTGCTAGAATCGGTGGTATATTTCGAGACGATATTGGTAATTTTCTCTCCGTAAATCTATTCTATTCTCTCGTGGTATATGACTATATGTACCTTGATGAGACCGAATTACTTGCTTTAGTTGCAGGCTTGGAGCGTACAAAAGCACTGGGTTCTTGTTCATCCTTAATCGGCACTCCGTTCGATCCTTCGAGAAGTCAGCTTACGTCCTTACCTAAGGAAGCCGAAGTTAATAAACTGAACCTAAGATCCATATACGGAATAGAGATTAAATATGTATCTCCAGAAAAGAAGCTAATCTCAGAATGGAACCATCAAGGCATCAACCATGAAACATGGAGAGCAATTGAAAGTCCCAACAATACTCCGTTAAGATTATTACTTGTGTAATTGAGTTACTACAAGTTACAAAGCTCATTCAACAAAGTACACTTCAAACTACCAACCCAATTAAAACTCTCACAATTCATACCCTTAAAAATACAAACTCATAGCCGGAATTCGCAGATTCCTCTCTCAAAACTGTGTTCTAGACCATGCCTGCTAAAATCTAGAATTCAACATGCATAAAGACGCTACTCCGCCTTTCATAACTTAAGAAACACAAACTCCTCAATGGCCGGGATGTCCCCGATCTTCTTCAATACAACGGGGCTAGGTTGGTCATCCACTCCAATTGCCATCAAAGCATGGGTTCTCGGAGCTAACCTTCCAACACTCATGAAGCTCACATTCACATTCTCTTCTCCCAACACACTTCCAACCCTACCGATCATTCCAGGTTGATCCACCTGGCGACAAAGGATAATGCTACCCTCTAAGCTAACATCCACCTCAAAAGACCCAACCTTGGTCAAATGAGGAACTCCGTCCTTGACCCTCCCTTGGAGCCTAATCTCCCCCGTTTCTGAAATAGCACTGGCAAATTTAGATTCCACATTGGCTATCTGGACCTGGATAGACTCAAGTGGGCTTTCAGGTGATCCGTCTAGGAGAACCCGTTCTTCTGTGATACGAATGCCCCTCTGCTTAGCAGTGAAATCAGCGTTTACCAGGTTCACGAAGGTGCTTGAGATAGGCTCAATAAGACCTTTTGTGATCATGGCGCGTAAGACCCTTGTGTCGAGATCATCAGGTGCTCTTGAGGTTGAATAACCAACTTTGACAGATTTAACACCGGTTCCGCCAGTTACTAGTTGGATCGCTAATCTCCCGAGTTTCTCAGAAAGCTCCACGTAAGGTTTTAGCTCAGCAAGGACCTGACGAAAAAATGACATGCAAACTCTTAGTCTCGTAAGTGAAGAAATTGCAGATTTCCTGACAATGAGAATTCCAGTGATGAATAATGTCTTTTTTTCTGAGGGACAACACAGAATAATGTAATAATTTTGCGATTACTACGAACCCCGTCATTGTGTTATAAAAACATCTGAGGACAGCACTTGCAAAAGTCTGGCTCGGGATGTGCTTTAAAGTTGAGGATCTAGATTTTTGAAAAGTTATTTGTGAGTGTGAAGAGCTAATCTCACATACTAATATTTTAGATTAGATAGTTTTGAAGAGTTCAAGGTATAATAAAATAAAGATACATTATTACTTTAGTGTAAAGACTCATGTTGAGTTTCGGAAAAAGATGGTCTAAGACTCTCAAGGCTTTGTTGTTGACTTCTTGTTGTTGTCGTCATTCTAAAAGGAATGGCCAATGACGGATAAATGAAATGGAGAAGACAAATATTTTAACAAATAACAGGAGAAATATCAGCCAAAAACCGTTGCATAAGAAGGTAAATCTACCTCAGCAGGGACCATAGGTGCATTGACAGCAGTCGACGCAAGCTCTCCATTCAAAGCTCCTATCACTGCCTCAGCAACTTCAATGGCCACTCCTTCCTGCATATGAATATAATGGCTAGTAAAACTAATAGCAGAACAAAATAAACATCGCAAAATTTCACAGCAATTGAGTTTAGTTACCCTACCTGTGCTTCCATAGTACTGGCACCAAGATGTGGAGTTGCAGTCACATTCTCGTGCATTATCAGCTTACTGTCCTTTGCTGGTGGCTCTTGGGTGAAGACATCAAGTGCGGCCTGAGACAAATAAAATTGCATTGTTTTAGAGTAACATTGAAAACAATAGAAAAGCATCGCATTACTTCCCAGTTTTCCGTCCCCTAATGCGACATCTCATTCAATTTATCATTCAGATACTGATGGGGTACCTGTGCAACAATTCCTGCATCAAGAGCCCTCACAAGAGCATCTTCATCAATAACTCCACCACGAGCAACATTAATAATTCTAACTCCCTTCTTCATCTTAGCGAAGGTATCATCATTCAAGACCTTGGATGTAGTAGAGGTGAGAGGCATGTGAAGAGAGATGAAGTCGGCCTTTGAAATAGCATCTTCGAAGGAAACAAGCTCAACTCCAATAGCCCTGGCTCGGTCTGCTGGTGCATAAGGATCATGAGAAATCACATGCATCCCAAGCCCCTTAGCACGCCTAGCAACCTCAGATCCAACCTTTCCGAAACCCATAACAGCAAGAGTCTTTCCCACAAGCGATACACCGACATACTTGTTCCTCTTCCACTCCCCTAAATTGGCACAAACAAAGATCATATTAACGAAACCAACACCATTACTAAACAAACACCATAAAATCAATCAAATCAGAAATAAAAAGCACCCTTATTCTCCAATTTTCGCAGTTCGACGTTCAAATCATCGCCTTATGTATCAAATCTCTCCAAAAATCCCAACAACAATACTAACAAAATGATCTCATGGCCTCAAATTGCAGGGTGATGGGTGATGGGTGTCGGATGTAGATCAGATCAAGCAATCTATCAGCATTTTCCCAGAAATCGATGAAATGTAATTCTAAAAACATAAGCAGCATTGCCAACACCGGATCTAAACCTAAAACTAACGAAACCAACAGAAGAATTCTACCATATTCGTCAGTCGTCATATAAACCAGATCTACCATGATCATCACATAAAATATGAAACCAGAAACATTCTACAGTGGCCACAAAATCGAGAAAAAAAAAAACAGAATTGAATGACTGAAAGGGAGGCGGTACCTTTCTTAACAGAAGCATCAGCCTGAGCAACATTCCTAGCCATAGCAGTCAAAAGCGCAATCCCATGCTCAGCAGCAGCAACAGTATTAGCAGTAGGCGCATTAACAACCAAACAGCCATGCTCGGTGGCGGCAGAAAGATCGACATTATCAATCCCAACACCAGCACGTCCAACAACCTTCAATCTACCAGCAGAAGACTCAAAGACCTCTCTAGTAACCTTGGTCCCAGACCTAACAATCAAGGCATCGCAAAGCGAGATCTTGGTGCACAACTCCTCAGGGGTAAGATTATAGGAGCAATCAACATTAGCAAACTTTTTCAAAAGGTCAATCCCAGCATCGCCAAGTTTCTCAGCGACGAGGACGGTAGGTTTGGCGGTGGAGGATGCGGTGGCGGAGATGGTTAGACGGCGACGGAAGGTGTGGGTGAGGTGGCGGTGATGGTGGTGGAGGGATTTGAGGGAGATTGAGGTGGGTGTTGGTTTGGAGGAAAGGGAGAGTTGGGAGATTGGGTTGAAGGATTGGAGTTTGTTTTGGAGGGATGGGGTTGAGACGAAGCTGGTTGATGCTGTTGTGGTGGCAGCCATTTTTGATGGAGAAGAAGAATAAGGGAGAAATGGAGGGGAGAGTAAATAAATGGGGAAAGAGAGTGGTGGAGAGGAAAAGGAGGAGAGGGAATATATATAATATAGAAAGGAGAGAGGAAAGAAGAAATGCGCCGTCGAAGAGAAAGGAAAGGAAAATACAGTAAAGGAAAGGAAAGGAAAGCAGGGTTTAAGTGTTTTTTTTTTTAATTAATTAAAAGGAAATGGGGTTTTGGGTGAGAGTGCGTTACACGAACGGTGTAAGTAGAGACTGCAGCGTCGTGTTTACTGAATTACGAGTAATGATGGAATCCAGATATTTGGGGTTGGTGGATTTACCCATTATTTGGGGTTGGTGAATGCTACTATCCATCCAAATGCTACTATTCATCCAAATCCAAATCCAAATAATACCTTTGTTTTTTCACGTTTACCGACACATATTTTTCGTGATTAATATTTTTAGCTACGTATTTGCAAAAATTATAAAAGATATATTTTTAATGTACTCGCAAAGACGAATCAAGCAAAATTCCGCATTAATATATTTTTCCACCTATAAATAGTGTACAAAATAGAAATCAATCATGTGAATAAAAATGGAGGGAGTGTATACCAATTTCAATCCTACGTCTTTCTTCTTAATTTGGATAATTTTTCCTTTCTTTTCTCCTTATTTCCCTCCAAATTTGTTTCACGTACGAATACACCGTATATTCAATTTAGTTCAGTTTAGTTTAGCTTAATTCTGCTTCATTAAATTAGTATAGTTTTAGTCCAAAAAAACATAAGTCATGCTTAAAATAGAGTATTCGTCTTGAACTTTAAATATTGTACTAACAAAGACAACTAATAAAGACAAAAAAAAATTGTATTTTCTGGACACCTTTTCTTGTGATTTGGTATGTTTTTACCCCGATTTAAGGTTTGAGACCGATGCTTTCATTTAGAAAAATAATTAGTGTTTATTTATTTACTTTTATTTTTTGTTTAACCCGAACAATTATTTTCGGATAAGATTGTTATGGTTAAATTAGTTAGAAAATCTAAATCATCGAGAGAAAATAAAAAGAAATGAAGAGGATCCAAATATTGATTTTGATGCTTTTTAAGTAAATTTTAGACGAAATTAATTGCTAAATTTGCTCATTTATAATAGTTAATTTTTTACTTGGGTGGTATTTTTAAAAAGAAAATTTACTTTGGTGAGATGTCTTTATCAGAAATTAGAGTACATTGACATCGCATTTAAGAGGTAAGGAACAACCTACACCTAACTAAATTAGATTTACAATCATATTCCATGTTCTCAAAATAATTAGTTAAGCTAACTAGATACAACAATATAGAATACTAAAGATTATCATATGGTGCAATCATATAAAATAAAATGTGACTCTTTAAATGTTAAAGTAACCATTTTATTTGCAAAAAATCCTTTACTAAAAAAGCCAACATTTTAAGACTTTTAATTGGTCCCCAAAAATTACGGAAAGAAGATAAATTAATTTCTCATGCATCCCGCATTTAGAGCAATAACAACAGTAGAACTTTATATAAAATTCTTCACGTGTCACATCAAAATACACCAATTCCGCCGAGCTTGGTAACATGAGCTTGTAACCCGAGTGGGGGCTCCGAGGTGACAATGCACCAAAAAAAATACACCAATTCCAATTTTTAAGAATTTTTGTTCATAATAGAAGAATTTTATATACAGTTGTTAGATGGGAAAAAAAAAACTATAAAATGAATAATGTTAAATGAGTTCTCACATTTTACAAAGCTATATTAATTGGTTGTTTATTTTTAAATAGTTATCAACTTGGTTCTTATTTTAGAACTTGATTCTAAAAACATAAGAACAATTTAGAATTTAAAGGTCGTTTGGTTCAAAGTATTGGAATGGATGTGATACCATAGAGATGTAGAGTTAAAACCCCGTACTTTCTCACAAGTGTTTGGTTTGATTATGGAATGAATTGAGTATAGTTATAATATAGTTGTTATAACGGAAGCACAGAGAAAGACTAAAACAAACAATAAAGAACAAACGCACAGATTTACGTGGTTCACTAACGGTGTGTTAGCTACGTCCACAGGGCAGAAGGGAGAGAGTTTTATTAATGTGAGAAGTTTTCCAAATTACAGATTCAGAACGATATTAAAAAGTATGACTGCTAGGGTAGAGGTTAAGAGTTTATATAGTACTCTTAACCTAATACAAAACAGATTAGGCTTAATATAATAAAGCCCAGACAGAAACCCTAACCCAATACAGAAAACAGATGCGAGACCCCCGCATAGTCGTTCGAAGCGGCGACTAACAGATTCAAGGCATAGACCCAACAATAGTAACTAGTTTAGTTGCCCGTGAAATTCACGGGGCGTTTATGACGATTTTTTCAAAAATACATTTAAAATATACCCCGTATCATGTTTGGTTTGTTTTTTATGTACCCCGCATATTCTGGACAATGTTTTCAGTCAGCCAAGTAGCATTTGCAATATATTAATTCTTTATACACAAATTCTACTCTACGATGGTCGCATGTGCAACCAATTAAAAAGTGACAACTTTTTGATAAATACTCCCTCCATTCAACTCCAAACTACACATATCTTTTTGCACATTTGTCAATGCTTATTTTACGGGCTAAATATCTTTAGCTACGTTATAGCAAAAATTATAAAAGTTTGATATTTTTAATGTAATTATAAAGACGAATCAAACAAGATCCCACATGAATATATTTTTAATTACGTACTAGTTTTACTCCCGTGCAAAAAATGCACGGACTTAATTTTATTAAATTAAAAAAATAAATAAGAAGGTGGATATATTTTAAAAAATTATGATTTTAATATTACAGTTATGCCGATGTAAAATGTATAAATAATCTATACGCTTAACTTAAAAGTATGTAAAAACAACGCATTAACTATATATTGTTAATCATAATCCTAAATAAAATATCCTTCCTTTTATAGAAAAAGTATTTCTTTTATAGTAAAGGAATTTCCAGATTTTTTGTTGAATTTACCGGACTATTTTTTGTGCTTATATACAGGATTTTTGTTTTATTTTTATGATGATATTGGTGAAATATGATCATTCTGATATATATATCGGACCGTTGCCTTGTATATCGTATTTTAATTTAAATCCAACAAAAAGACGATTTTTTTTGCAAAATTTTTGTTTTTTCTGTATATTTCCAGATTTTTAGTTGAATTTATATAAGATTCAACTAAAAGATTTAAATTCAACATAAAGACTATTTGTTCCGCTCATATACATGATTTTAGTTTTTTCCAATATACAGGATTTTTATATATCGGACTGTTATATATCGTATTTTATCTTGTTTGATATTTTAATTTGTATTTGATTTTATTGGAAATATAATGTAATTTAATTCTTGGACTAATTACTTTTGTTGTTGGTAATTTTTTGTTTTTTGAATTTAATTTTTTGATTGTTAAATATCGTATTAATATTTTTTTGGACTGTTGTATATTGTTATTTAAATATTCAATTAACAATAATTTGATCTTATTGTATTTTATTATGATAATGACGAAATGTACTACTGCAATCGATAACGTAAATAGGAATGAGAAAAGATAAGAATACGGAATTACGGATGATAATTAATTCTGAATAGAAGAAATGAAGAAAATTAAATAAGTGTGAAAGATGGTAGACCCATATATTCCTCACTTTAAGGAACCAATGAGAGTCTCCTATTTTCTATTCCTTTTATAGAGATAGATTGAGAGAAAATCGAATCTGAAAGCTCACTTGTGAATAGTGTACAAAAGAGAAATGTGTAGTGTGGAGTTGAATGGAGGGAGTAGTTATTAATTTTAATCAAGTAATGACTATTTTTTTGGGTTAAAAAATGACCTATTTTTCAAAGTGATGATTATTTATTACAAAGTGGTTATTTTCAAAAAATGATCACATTTTGTAAAAAAAAAAACACGGGATGAGACCGTCACAAAGAATAAATGTTGTTCTTTATATAGTATTTGTCGATCCCTTTTTAATCGCTTGCACTTAATAAAACTTGAATTTGAGTCTAACACCGTCAAATAAATTAGTGTTGACAGTAAAATCAAGAGCCGTGAAAGGGAGCAATGAAGGGTGAAAGAAAGATAAGGAGGTGAACAGTTACATAAAAACGTAATTCAATGTAAATTTTCCTTTTGTTTACTACCACTTTTTTTTTTTTAGTGTATAAATAAAATGTTGGGTAGTATGGCTAGTGACATGTGGCAAGTCTTGTACAAGCTTATGTGTCACTTCAATAGAGGCTCAAACAACCTTTTTATATTATTATATAGATATAGATAAGTTGAAATGAATTTAGAAACTTTAGTGTATACATTAATATATATGATATTCCAAGAGATTGAAATGAAGTTAGAATCCATTGGGTATTAAACTTCATTCCAAAACCCTCTAACCAAACCACTGTTACTCCGATACTTCACTTAATTGTCGTGTCGTGTGTCAGACACGTGTCGGTGTCCGACACGACACGACACTTCGATACGTCAATTTAAACCACAAAATAGGAAAAATCATCCAAAATAGCCGTGTCCGACACTACTCCACGTGTCAGACACGACGCTGTGTCGGAGAGTCGAAGTAACACAAAACCAAACACTAGAATGGATTGACTCCATTTCAATCCATTTCAAAAACTCCAACCAAACACCCCTAAATACAATAGAAGAACTCTTAAAATAAAGTTTTTGGTAACACTAAGGCCCTGTTCTTTTGGACTTCAAGTCACTTAACTTAAGTTCACTTCAGATCCTATAAGTTCAGTTCAGTTCAGTTCAGTTCCTATAAGTTCAGTTCAGTTCAGTTCCTATAAGTTCAGTTCAGTTCAGATCCTATAAGTTCAGTTCAGTTCAGTTCCTATAAGTTCAGTTCAGTTCAGTTCAGTTCCTATAAGTTTAGTTCAGTTCAGTTCAGTTCTTATAAGTTCAGTTCATATAAACTCAATTAATAAAAGTTATATACGGAGTATTATTTCTAACAACCGATACAAACATTTCGCTTTAATTATTCGATACACGTCATCTTTAAAAACCAACTCATTAATAATTTACCCGTCTTTTACTATCTAATTAATGCCAAACTATCATCCTCATTAATGCCAAAAAACAACAACTCATCATACGACGCCCTCAACCTCACCAATTATCACTCTCCCATTAATCAGTTTCTTCATCACCATTGTTAAGAAAATAAATGGTTAGAGAAATTGTAATAGTGAATTATTTTTATCGTAATGTAATTGTAGTATAATGTATGAACTATGAACAAACCATTATATATAAAGTTGAAAATATTTTAAACTACCTTGTGTTTTAGACTAATTTTTTATCAATATCATCTATTGGATAATAATAATAATAATAATAACAACAACAACAACAACAACAACAATAATAATAATAATAATAAAAACAATAATAACAATAACAATAACAATAACAATAACAATAACAATAACAATAACAATAACAATAATAATAATAATAATAGTTAACTTAAATTAAAATAAAGTAAATTAAGTTCGGATTTTATAAGTTTAGTTCAAATCCTATAAGTTAAGTTCAGTTCAGTTCCTATAAGTTCAGTTCAGTTCAGTTCAGTTCCTATAAGTTCAGTTCAGTTCCTATAAGTTCAGTTCAGTTCAGTTCCTATAAGTTCAGTTAAGTTCAGTTCCTATAAGTTCAGTTCAGTTCCTATAAGTTCAGTTCAGTTCCTATAAGTTCAGTTCAGTTCAGTTCAGATCCTATAAGTTCAGTTCAGTTCAGTTCACTTAAGTTTCAGTCCAAAAGAACAGGGCCTAAGAACAACTATAGCTAGTATTATTTTAGGTCCTTCTATAAGTTTTATTTGTGTTTACCGAAAGAACGACAGCTCTTGCTTGTGACGGGCTAATCTCGTCACAAGCTCGTGACCTCTCATAAAAAGGGAGAGGGGACAAGGTGGAGCAACTTTGCTTTCTCACTCACCTCTCATGATTATTTTGTGAGAGAAAACGGTATCCGTCATAAATTTGTGACAGCCGCCTTCACAAATGAGAGTTTGGGCCGAGGCCATCAAAATTGATTGTTGGGACTGAGGTTGGATAGGCTGCCGTTAGCTCCGTTGTTTGAATAATTTAAAGCATTAAATTCCAAGACAGGCTGCCACACTGGACTCTGTGAGTTTGACTTGTCCACTGCAGTATCGGATCCTCCATCGATTAGCCTTTTTAAAAGCTTGATTCATAACGGCATGCTCACCACGTGACTCCGTTTGTACAAATTGTCGTCTTCCTCGCAATCTAACACAAATTTTTAATTATAACGGTTGATATCCATCACAAGTTTATGTAGGTCAAATAAAACTCACATAGGAAGATAAGAACAAATCATTTGAAATTCCTCATCCATCCTACTTTTTGTCTTATTTATTTATATGAATAATACTTTATTCGTCGCAAGCTTGTGACAGATAATCCGTCCCTATTAATCTTATAAACAAACAATCACACGTACACTTTTCTTTCCACCGAAATGCTCCTCACGTTCGAACTTCAATGTCATATAGCATTATAGCCATCACAAATTCTTATTTGCAACGGCACTATCCGTCGCAAGCTTGTGACGGATACCGTTTTCTCTCACAAAATACCCACTTTTTCTCTTTCACCAACACTATTCCTGTGGTCCCCTTTCTCCACTACTAATTTTATATCCATTTTATCTCACAAAATATCCGTCACAAATGGTGACCCGTCGCATTCAAGACTTACTATATAGCCATATATGCATAATGCATTGCTTGACGGATTAAAAGGCTCTTTTTAATTACTATATAACTCCAAATCAACCTTTTTTATAATGCTTCCAACTTAATTACTCGTTATTTTTACAATTTAAATACTATATTCTCCTACAGCCAAGACAATTACAATTACAATTACAATTACAATTACAATTACACAGCAAAAGGTGGTCTGTTGACGGCTACCTCGCTCAAAACCACCACTTCTCGAGTCAACAAAACCAAAAGTAACAGCATGTAATTCAACCGCAACTGAGACATTGTGTTTTTTTGTCTCATCTGTATATTTGATCCATTTTTTGTTTAAGATGGATAAAACCGTCTTAAACAAAAATTATGTTCTTAAAAGACCAACACTTTAATGTATAACTTTGATATCTCCCCTGTTCCCCTTGCCAATATGAATAACCATTTCCCATACCACACAAGTTAGCAGCAAATGTACCTTGGTATATATATAGAGTAGTTTCAAGTTTACAACAGATCTTGTAATGCTTCATACATTGTTAGTCATCAACTCTTGCTTTTGGTACTCCATAAGAGAAGACACAAACATGTTGTAACGGAGGCGTCCCGTTACTCAAATAGTTAATAATAGTTTCCTAATCTAATTCAAGTTCTCCTACCATAAATAAACTAAGAAACCAAGTCTTAATAAGACACTTAGCTTATATCCGTCTTCGACCCAAATTCAAGGCATAAATTCTCAACAAAACACATTCCAATACAAACGCGAGGGCGATTTAGATATGCAACCTATTGCTGACTTTTATCTAAGCTATTAAGCTTAGAAATTTTCGATAGTCATCAACCCTTTTCATAATAAAGAAAACCTGGTTAAGCCTGGGATTTATTTCCAATTGAGTACTTTAATGATGGGAAATAGCAAGTGAAAAGGTATAATATGCCCCAAATGAGAAGAAAAGGAAAACCAGAAACACAAAGAACCAAGAAGTGGTGGTTTGAGTTTGACTATCCTTTTCAGTTGGGGAATAGATTAGTTGCTATTGGGACTCCGATGAAGAACAAAAATTGCAGAGGTAGGCATCACCTAATATCTTGCCTAGCTGGACTTGAGACTCGGTGGAAAGATGAAGATTATCGTGGTTAAGTGTCAATCCTTTGGCGTCCACGCAGACCACGTTGGGGAGCTTGATCGATAGTTGCGCTTCTCTGACCTTTTCTATGTATTTTTTGTCCCCAGATGCGAGTGCAACCTGAATGAATGAAAGCAATTGCAATCCCATAAGCATGATAAGTCTTCAGCTTATAATTTGGGTTCATTTGCTTACGATAACTAACATTTACTTTAAACAACAGTTGTATTATTAGTCTTCTAGGATTAAAAAAGTTACTTCTTAGGTCAAATGACAATGAAAGACAACCAAAGCAAATAAATTGAGAATGGTACAGATTGATGTGAAGAATTGCATGCTTTACAAAAGCAACAAGATATTTGTTTGTGGTACAAAAAACACAATTAACAGTGATGAACAGGTGCAAGGTTTCAACTTTCAATCTTTCAATGGATAAAAAAGTGCAAGGTTTCAATAAGTCGGTTGGACGAAATGTTTCAACAAGTTGGTTGGACAGTATTATTTTATCCTTAACACGGACTTGACAAGGTGTGCTCGACTGGAACCAAAACGAGTAACCTAAAGTTGGAACTTCCCCAAAATAGTCCAATTTGAAGCAAAAACCTTAATAGGGCAATTAGAAACAACATTGATCGAAAAACAATCCATAAATGATACAATCCCGTAATGACCTAACCCAAGCATGACATGAATCCACACAATAAATCACAATTGAGTCAATTCAACAACATTAGTACCAGTGAAAAAAATTAAAAGCCAATCTAGCAGGAGAAAGCAGAAAATGACACAAATGAATCCTAAGCCAACAGCTAGAGGTACAAAGCTTCAAACGTTATCTTAGTCTCGTGAGTACAATCTTTATACATCCTACAAACAACCAAGTCCCTTAAAATCTAAACAAAGCAGTGTGTAATACCCTGAGTGTCTAAGACAGTAATATCACTGAACTTTGAGCTCATTAATTAGCATGGTTGTCTGTAATATACTACTCCATATGCATGACAAATTTATTATATTCTTAAGGACATAATATCGCATACACAAGATAAAGTAAACATCATATTTCCTAAACCTACAACATATCTCATTCTCACACGATCACAATATTTCCATACTGTAACTCCTAGTCTTAACATTTACTTTGCTTAACATGCGTACATGGTTAATTGAACTTTGGAACCTCATCCTGTCCTAGCAAGGGTCAGAATATCCTAAAACTGCTCTATATAGGGCTGATGTTCTGATAAGCTCGTGGCGAGTCCAACCTCCTTTTTTCAAGAAGAAATAGTAACAAATGGGACAATTTTGTCTCCAACAGACGAAATCATTCACGATAATGAAGATGAAGATGATGATGAGTTGGAAGAGGAGGAGGATAATGAGACTATTAATATTGAGTTGGAAGAAGGATGGGAGGAAGTTGAAGAAGTAGTGAGAGTGCATGATGATGACGATGTTGGTGATGATGATGACAATGAGGATGAGGATGAGGATGTTGGTGATGATGATGATGAAGATCTAGAAGAGGATGAGGATGATGATTAATTTGGTATATAATAGTTGTACAATTTAAATTCATGCTTGATATGTTTATTTGATGTTTTTTCTTCTTCTACTAATATTTTCATTTATGTGATTGTAGATGGCAGGAGGTCGAGGTAGAGTGCGAGGCGGTGGCAGTAATCGTGCTAATATTTCATCCGTGCAAGAAGAAGAGGAACCAGTAGAAGAAGAGGTACAGATCGAGCCTCAAGTGGATGAGGACTCGGACGATGGTATACCGATTCAGTACACCCAGGATAACCGGATTATACTTGATCCGGCGGGACTATGGTAAGTGTTGTTGTTTATTATATGTGTATTATTCAATTTTTAAAGTAATAAAATGATTTGTTTTAATTAACAATTTCTGTTACAGGTTTAGACATCATACTCCTCGTCGAGGGGTCGTTGCTAGCACAAAGGAGAACTTGTTAGGTCCTGTGCCTACTTCTTGGGAGAAAGCTAGCAAGGCTCAAAAAGAAGCTTGGTTCAATGCGTATCGGGTAATTGCATTAATTATAGTTAGTTGTTTTTTAACTCATTAAGCTAACTACTAATTACATTTACTGTTTTTTTTTTTGTGTAGCAATCTTTCTATTGGGCTCCTGAACATGAACAATCCGTCCTTGATAGATACCATGAAGTTGGTAAAACAAGATATAGAGACTATATCTACAAGATTGTTACAAGAAAGAAGGAACCGGAGCATCTAAAAGGTACATGTAATATATAAGTTTTGTCACTTGTAAATACAAGAATTAATGAAATATCTTAATACTACTAACATACTTTTTAATTGTAGGTGAGAAATATCAAGATCTCATGAAGCGACGCGAGACTCCCGAGTTCCAAGCCGTGTCCGCTCAAAAGAAGATGAACAAAAGAAGAGGGAAGAAAGATGCGGAGGTCGAGCCTACCCATCACGGGGGATCACGATCATTTTTTACGCGTATTTTTAGTGTAAGTCTTGAATGAATACTTCTTTTTTGAATGAATATACTATACTTCTTATATTAACAATTTTCCCTATTTAGGGAGGGAAGAAGAAGAAGGATAGCAGCAACAACGAAGGCGGCAACAAAGACGGCGGCAAGAAGCCGATGATGACGATGCCCGAACTTTTCCTTGAAACGCATTCCAAGGTCAACGAAAAGACGCAGAGAAGAATCTGGATTAAGGCGAAGGACAAAGAGTTATATGTAAGATAGTTTCTCTCAACTAATGATGTTTTTTTGTTACCTTTGACAATGATTGTTTTTGCTTAACTAATAATAGTTTTCTTAATGTTATAGGAGAAATATGAGGCAGAGAAAGAGGCCCACCCTGAGCGGGATGATAATGAAATTTGGTTCAAATTGGTGGATGGTTACAAGAAGGGTATGGTATATGGGGCTGGACAAGCTCATGGGGTGTTTTACAAAGAACCGGCTAGAAGGTCCTCATATGAGCCGCGACAAACCTACGAGCCGTCTCTTGTAAGTCAATTGCAATCGCAACTTGAGAGAGAAAGAGCCGCAAATGCGGAAAGAGATGAGGATATGCGGTTGATGAGAGAACGTCTTAAAGCCATGGAGACATATTTCTACTCTTGCAACCCCGGTTCACGGCCATTTAATGAAGATCCTAATGATCCAAGAGGAAAGGGAGGCGATGGTAGTGGAGCTAGCATGGGATTTCAAGCAGTTAATTAGTTTAGTAACTTAGGAAAAATTGTCGAACGTGGAGATTTATTAGTTTAGTTAACGTGTTCTTGTAATTTGATAACGGTTCTCTTTTTCTATAAAAGGAGATTTGGTTGTTGTTTCAAAAGGTGTTCGTCACGAATTGCTGGTTACTTTCTGGTTGCAGGTGTATTGAAATTATTTCGTATTGGATTTGGCAGAAACGAAATAATTTTTATGAAAAATGCCCGGGAATTTTGGCGACTGAAATGATGTAATGGCGACTGAATTCAGTCGCCAAACCAAAGCCCCTGGAAAGTCAGGAGCATTGGCGACGGAAACAAAGGAATTGGCGACGGATTTTCTGTCGCCAATTTGGCGACTACTCCGTTTCTGTCGCCAATTTGGCGACTGCCATATCTGTCGCCACATTGTATGTATGGCGACTACCACTGCTGTCGCCAAATTTGGCGACGGATTTCAGTCGCCCGATTTTTTTTGGCGACAAAAGTCAGCGACAAGTGTTTGGCGACTGTTTTCCGTCGCCAATAGGTGTCGCCCGATTAAGTTTTCGTTGTAGTGCCTTCTCACATGGCCAAACCATCTTAGTCGGTTTTCCATCATCTTGTCCTCTATTGGGACCACTTTTACCTTCTCCCTAATCCCCCCATTCCTTAACCGGTCTTTCATTGTATGGCCACACATCCACCTCAACATCTGCATCTCCACCACACTCATCTTTTGAATGCGACACTGTTTCACGGCCTAACACTGACTTAATGGTATATTTATGTTAAAATTAAAAATAGAGTTAGATTTCACTTTTTGTCAAGGTTATGGGGGCTAATTGCTACATTTGTCATTTATGGGACTTAATTTCATAATTGGTCAAAGTTATGGGGGCTAATCGCCACTTTCGCGAAAAAAATCATTAAAGTGGTAAAAAAATGGAACAAGTGGTAGAAAAATGATTGAAATTTTTTTTTTTTTTTAAAATTTTCTTGTCAATGATTTAATTGGGTGTTTAATTAAAATAATGTTAAAAAATAAAATATCTCATTTTGGGTTGGAAGGAAAACAATTTATCAAACTAGGGTCCATGTAGGATTGGATACCCAACCAAACTTAATCACCCATATCATCCTAAACCACTCTTTTCACATTCGTTTCCTTCACGTCACCCATCAATTTTTCAATTCATTATCACTTCACCCTTACACCACCGCTGCTCCACCACATGTCACCCCCGAGTCGCCCTCCCCCTCCTCATCGGGCCAACACCACTCCTATAATCCCATAAACCCCAATTTGAGAATTTTAAAACGCCTAAATCAATACAATTAGGAGGTGAATTAGCCTTAGACAAAGTGCTTAGGTATGTCATTATTGTCCCCTAGTCCAATATAGATGAAGCACCCAAAGATTGATCATCGCCTATGGTTATTGACACTATCAAACTAGTTGCAACCATGAAAATCATGATTAAACTTAGACGTGGTCATGATTAGAGTACAAAAGCGACAATTTGGGAATTTGTTTAAATTTGTTGTATGTAGTAGCAGCGTAATAATAATACCAGAAAACCCGTTGAAGTTGCTACACTAAAAAAAGAGACGAAGTGGGTGAATACGATGCAGTGGAAGAGAGAGAGGTCGCGCTGGTGGAGATGCCGAGACGAGGAGGTGTCGAATCAACGCCAGCACTCCTGGCTTGTGTGAGGCGGTTGTGGAGTACATGTCGACCACTATGCCGGTGGTGGTAGGTGATGATATGGGCTGCTGTGTGGTGATGTGCCTCGTCTATGCTAGTGATGGTGTTTAGAGTGGTAGACGTGGGAGGCATTTGACAGCATTAATGATAAAAATGGTTAAGAAGGAAGATGAAGTGGGTTAATTTACTTAATTATCAAATTGGGTCAAGTCTAGGTTTGCAATTTTCCAATCCTAGGTTGACACCATTATGATAAATAATTTTCAGTCCCATCGAAAAGAACAATTTTTTTTCTTGTAACTTTGTAAGCATTATTTTAGGAAATGATTCGATTTGTTTTATTTCGGGTTATTTTTCGGGTTCGGTATTTTGGTGTAGGGGAGGGAAATAATTCGCATTTTAGTATCGCTTTGAAAGTATTTCTTAAATTAGTGTCCACCTCATCTACAAAGTTTTAAATACTGCTCTTTAGTTCTTTAACTCATTCTTTTGTCATACATTCTCAATATTTTACCTATTTACCAACTAATTGAACATTAATCAGCGAATTGATCTATTTTCTTCCTCCATCCACCCACCTATAAACCCTGATCACCCCCACACACCACACCTGGCACCACCACCACCACACCCGACAACCATACGCACCTACCCTCTTTTATCGCCACCGCATCCTCACAACACAGTCAAATCTACGACGACATTACTCGCCAAACCGATGAATTACATGTTATCACTAGCGTGAAAGACGACGCAATTACGTAAACTTCAGCAAAAGACGTCACCTCTCCGGCGCATCATCATCGTTCCGTGACAAAGCAAAGGGAGATGTGTCATAGTATAGTGAGTCCGGCGAGGAGAGAGAAGTGGCGGAGATGTGATGGTGGTAGTGACGACAACGGAGGTGTAATGTGATGGATGAGATAATGGTGGAGTGAGGATTCGCCCACAGCCAAGTGTTGGACGAAGGTGCATAAAAGTATGGCGGTGTATAGGATACACTGCGGGGATAGCCTATTGGAGGACCAATGTCTTTGGGACTCCCCCAATCCATAAAAGCCTCTATCTTGGAGGGGTCAACAATCACACCCTCGCTAGAGATCACATGGCCAATAAAGGTTACCTTTGACAACCAAAATTTACATTTCGAAAACTTAGCGAGCCACTTCTGACGACGTAGAATCTCAAGTATGATGCGAAGATGTTCAGCGTTCTTTTCGAGTAAATCAGAATGTCATCTATGAACACCACAACACAAGTGTCCAAGTATTCGCTGAAGGTTCGGTTCATCTGATCCATAAAAATGGCAGGAGCATTGGTCAACCCAAAAGGCAACACCACAAACTTGAAATGTCCATAGCAAGTGCGAAAAGCAGTCTTAGCAACATCGGCCTCACGAACGGGAATCTGAAGATATCCTGACCGTAGATCAATTTTAGAGAATTTAGAAGCACCACGGAGCTGGTCAAACAATTCATCAATCCTAGGCAATGGGTAACGGTTCTTCACCGTGACACGGTTCAGCTCTCTGTAATCTATGCACAACCTCATCGAACCATCTTTCTTCTTAACAGACAACACTGGAGCACCCCATAGAGAAGCACTCGGTCTAATGAAACCTTTCTCGATCATCTCTTCCGAGTGTTTCTTCTGGCGGAGCCATCCGATAAGGAGCTTTAGAAATCGGTCTGGTACCAGGCACGAGCTCAATCGTAAACTCTACATCACGCTCTGGAGGTATACCAGGTAACTCCTCAGGGAGCTCTCGAACAATGGGCACATCCTCAAGCTTCGGCAATGAAGGTTTCGTAGCTGAAATGACACACAGGAAGGCTTGACAACCCTTCAGATAAGAGGCTTTCATCGAAGAAATGAGACGACCCTTTCGGGAGCGGGTTCCCTTATAGGAAACACGAACTCCTCAAGCAGATTTCTGATCACGATACTCGAAGCGAGCAGGGTACTGCGATAACCAATCCATATCGAGGATAATGTCAAACTCCTCGAGAGGAAACCTCAAAAGGTTCGCAAGAAATGTTGAGCTAGCAATCAGAACGGGAACATCTGTATAAGAAGAAGAACAGGAGTAGACGTCTCTAGATGGCAGTGAAATGGAAGTCTCCTCACAAATGGAAGACTCAAGAGCTAGTATATCGACAAACTGGGTCGATATGAATGACAAAGATGCACCGATATCAAACATTCGGCACCAAGGACCGAGACTATACCAGCAATGATGGCTGCCGCCTCAGCCTCGACTCTAGTCATCACAAAGATCTTCTCTTTAGCTTTGTTTCCATGAGTTGCTGCAGGAGTGGCAGCCTTATCAAGAGATGTGTTTCTCTCCGGACACTCAAAGGAACAATGTTCAATCCCATTACAAATGTAGCACCTGTAAGCTTGCTTAAAGCAGTCAAAACCAGGATGAGGATCCTTGCCACAACAATTACTTGTCCTTAGAAGTCTCAGTGTGAACAATGGTACGAGCAACTGGAGCAACAAACCTCTCATATCTCTTCTTCTGGGAAGTATGAGGAGCAGTGGATGGAATAAACGGTCTCTTACCCTGGTAACTAGTCCTCTGGTAAGAAGAAGAACCACTAGCAACTCTGGTATCAGCATCAATGGCCTTGATAGAACTCTCGGCCCAAATAGCATCATCATACACCTCCACAAAAGAAGTAGAGTCTCTTCTAACAATGCTCTCAATGCGAGGACTCAACTTGCCTCGGTAGAAGTAAACTCTCTCAGACTCATCTCTCACAAAGCGAGCAGCAAAATGGGTTAGCTGGTTGAACTTGTCAGTAAACTCCTGAACAGTCATCTTGCCTTGCTTCAAATCCATAAACTCCTTAAGCCTCTGGGAACGAAGCTCTCTCGGGTAAAAGCGAGTCTCAACCAAGCTTTTGAAGGCATCTCACTCGAACAACGGGTCCAGAAGAGCGGTAGGACCAGTAAGCGTCCACCATTTATCGGCCTCGTGAGTCGGAAAGTGAGCAGCTAGACGTATTTTATCCTCCCTGGCCATGGAGTACATAGAGAACCCTCGCTCCATGTCCCTGAACTACTCAGACAAAGCAACAGGATCAACTTCTCCACCATAGTTCTTGGTATGACTCTGGACATCTGGTTGGCTATCCAAGAGAAGCCACCGGGACACTGTTATGGTGGACAGGTTGATCCAGATGTGGTGGCTTCTCTTGGATAGCCAACCAGATGTCCAGGAATCATACCAAGACCTATGGAGGAGAGGTTGATCCTGTTGCTTTGTCTGAGTGGTTCAGGGACATGGAGAGAATGGTTCTCTATCTACTCCGTGGCCAGGGAGGATAGAGTACGTCTAGCTGCTCACTTTCTGACTCACGAGGCCGATAAATGGTGGACGCTTACTGGTCCTACCGCCCTTCTGGACCCGTTGTTCGAGTGGGATGCCTTCAAGAACTTGGTTGAGACTTGCTTTTACCCGAGAAAGCTTCGTTCCCAGAGGCTTAAGGAGTTCATGGATTTGAAGCAAGGCAAGATGACTGTTCAGGAGTTTACTGACAAGTTCAACCAGCTAGCCCATTTTGCTGCTCGCTTTGTGAGAGATGAGTCTAAGAGAGTTTACTTCTACCGAGGCAAGTTGAGTCCTCGCATTGAGAGCATGGTTAGGAGGGATTCTACTTCTTTAGTGGAGGTGTATGATGATGCTATTTGGGCCGATAGTTCTATCAAGGCCATTGATGCTGAGACCAGAGTTGCTAGTGGTTGTTCTTCTTACCAGAGGACTAGTTACCAGGGTAAGAGACCGTTTGTTCCATCCACTGCTCCTCATACTTCCCAGAAGAAGAGATATGAGAGGTTTGTTGCTCCAGTTGCTCGTACCATTGTTCACACTAAGACTTCTAAGGACAAGTGTAATCATTGTGGCAAAGATACTCATCCTGCTTTTAACTGCTATAAGCAAGCTTACAAGTGCTACACTTGTAATGGGATTGAACATCGTTCCTTTGAGTGTCCGGAGAGGAACACTGCTCTTGACAAGGCTAGCACTGCTGTTGCAGCGACTCGTGGAAACAAAGCTACAGGGAAGATCTTCGTGATGACTAGAGCCGAGGCTGAGGCCAACCCAGACATCATTGCCGGTATATTCTCAGTCCTTGGTGCTGAATGTTTGATACCGGTGCATCTTTGTCATTCATATCGACCCAGTTTGCCGATAGGGTAGCTATTGAGTCTTCCATTTGTGAGGAGACTTCCATTTCACTGTCATCTGGAGACGTCTTCTCTTGCTCTTCTTCCTATACGGATATACCCGTTCTGATTGCTAGCTCAACATTTCTTGCGAACCTTCTGAGGTTTCCTCTCGAGGAGTTTGACATTATCCTCGATATGGATTGGTTATCGCGGTACCATGCTCGCTTCGAGTGCCGTGATCAGAAAATCTGCTTGAGGAGTTCGTGTTTCCTATAAGGGAAGCCGCCCCCGAAAGGGTGTTCGTCTCATTTCCTCGATGAAAGCCTCTTATCTTCTTAGGAAGGGTTGTCAAGCCTTCCTGTGTGTCATTTCAGCTACGAAACCTTCATTGCCGAAGCTTGAGGATGTGCCCATTGTTCGAGAGTTCCCTGAGGAGTTACCTAGTATACCTCTAGAGCGTGACGTAGAGTTTATGATTGAGCTCGTGCCTGGTACCGGACCGATTTCTAAAGCTCCTTATCGGATGGCTCCGCCAGAGTTGAAGGAATTGAAGAAACAGTTGGAAGAGATGATCGAGAAAGGTTTCATTAGACCGAGTGCTTCTCCGTGGGGTGCTCTAGTGTTGTTCGTTAAGAAGAAAGATGGTTCGATGAGGTTGTGCATAGATTACAGAAAGTTGAACCGTATCACGATGAAGAACCGTTACCCATTGCCTAGGATTGATGATTTGTTTGACCAGCTCGGTGGTGCTTCTAAATTCTATAAGATTGATCTACGGTCAGGATATCATCAGATTCCCGTTCGTGAGGCCGATGTTGCTAAGACCGCTTTTCGCACTCGCTATGGACATTTCGAGTTTGTGGTCATGTCTTTTGAGTGGACCAATGCTCCTGCCATTTTATGGATGGATCAGATGAACCGAACCTTCAGCGAATACTTGGACACTTGTGTTGTGGTGTTCATAGATGACATTCTGATTTTACTCAAAGAGCACGCTGAACATTTTCGCATCATACTTGAGATTCTACGTCGTCAGAAGTGGTTCGCTAAGTTTTCGAAATGCGAATTTTGGTTGTCAAATGTAGCCTTTTTAGGCCATGTGATCTCTGGCAAGGGTGTGATGGTTGACCCGTCCAAGATAGAGGCTCTTATGGATTGGAGAGTCCCAAAGACATCGGTGAGATTCGTAGTTTCCTTGGATTAGCAGGTTACTATCGACGGTTGTGAAAGATTTCTCTAGACTTGCTCGCCCGATGACTCAGTTGCTAAAGAAGCAAACCAAGTTTGTTTGGACTGATAGCTGCGAGAGTTCTTTTCAGGAATTGAAGACTAGATTGACGACCGCTCCAGTACTGACTCTCCCGGAGAATGGGGTTGATTATGATGTGTATTGCAATGCCTCGATGCTTGGTTTAGGTTGTGTTCTGATGCAGAGTGGGAAGGTGATCGCCTATTCCTCCAGACAGTTGCGTGTTTCGTAAGAACCTTATGAGTATAGTGAGAGACTCGAACCTTGAGAGATTTCCATAAAGGAACACTTGTGAGTATAGTGACAGACTCGAACCTTGGGAGATTTCCATAATCGTTCCTTTAAATCGCTTCTCTCTTCCCTTCTTCCTTGCTTCTCGTTCTGCTCTTGGCTTCAGTTTTATTGGAGTCCGTAACCTGAAGTTCATCACCTTGTTATCTCGTTTGTTACTCAAGTCGTATTCCGTGTGTCTCTCTCGAGATCTGTATCGCGTTTGTTCCTGAAGATTCGTATCTTATCTCCTCTCCTGTGAGCCTTGTTCCCTTTCATTTAGATTAGTGGTGAGATTCGCTTGTTCTTGGAGTAGTAATACATGCCTTGAGGAATCCTGTTTTGCGTTATCGGAATTTAGTTGAGAGAGTTCGTGTTTTGATATTGGAGTAATACTAGATAATGTGTCGTGTAGAGAGTTTCATGTTAAAGGCCCAATCGTGCGAGTGCCACTTGTAGATTAGCGTCAATCTTGAGACTAATGATGATTGTATCTTTTTATGAGGATAGTGATGATCTTATGGAAACCGTTTGAGTGAAAGATGTACTTCCGTGGGAACTTTCTTTTGGGGTGCTTACTTTTAGTAGCGAGGTTTTGAAGCTTGAATATTTGAAGGTTGCTACCTTTGTAAGACCTTGTTTTTGGAAGGATCACTTTATGGTAATAAGATTTGGGAATTGAGGATTTCGAAGTGCTTCCGTGGAAGGAGTTTGATGGAATCGAGCTATTAAGAACAAAAGGTTATGGATGATTTTGTTATGGCCCATTCGATTGGGAAGAGTTAGGGTATAGAGAATATTATGTCCTGGATTTTGGGATTTAATGATATAATGGAATTTTGGTTTTGAGTTTTGGAAGTGCGTGAATCTTGGTTTAGGATTTGTGCTTAGGTTTTGACCCTGAGTGAAATCCTTAACTATTGGTTAACGGATATTAGAGTGATCTAAGCTTGTGGCCAACCTAATTTTCGTGGAAATTTCAAGTTAGCGTCTGTTGGAGGAGAGTTTTGGAACCCCTTCTTGGTGAGAACTATCTGGTTCTGGGGATCAGTTAATGGTAAGTGAGATCGCGGAACCCTTGTGAGTTTAGAGTTTAATTGAATCATTCTCTAAAGGATGTATGAGTAATCGTGGTAACGATGTTTCGATTGTGGATTGAGTGGTCGGGAGTACTCCCGTATTCCGCAGAGTTACCGTCTCCCTTGACTTTTAACCTGGTTGTTTTTGCCCCTTTGGTCCTCTCTTGTAAGTTTTGTTGGTTGTCCAACTGAGGGCTTGTGAGCCTTAGTGCTCAAAATGGCCCGCATGGTGATTATGTGCTTCTAGTGATCGTTTTTGGAATTGTTTCCATTTCTGTTATTCACAACTTTTGTTATTTTCGCAAATCTTACTGTTATGGCTGTGTTGGTTTGTTACACTACCATGGTGTTTAAGTTGTTTGCAATGATGAATGAGAAAATAGAGGAAAAGAGAGGTAGAGGGGTATTTTAAAGGGTAGTTTGATTAGTTAATATTTTATCATCTCACAAAGCCGTAACAATTAACCAACGTGTGTTTAAGTGAAATAAAGGAGTAAAGTACCATTTTTGAGACTACTTGATAAGGTGAACACTAGTTTGATAAATAGGTCAGGTCGGGTCATGAATCGGGTTAACTTGGCTCCCGGGTCATCTAAGGACAGTTCGATTTTAGCAACGACTTACGAGTCATCATCAGGTCGGTTTTAGATCGCAATATTTTCGGGTTCTATCAGGTCGGGTTTGCTCGAGTACGGGTCAGGTCAGACTTGTCAACTCTACGCACGGGAGCATAGCCAATGACTCATTTTCCAAGAGCTACATTATTTACCAACAATGATCAACATTTCATTTCACATACTAATCCATCCATCCAAAATCTCTACAAAAACATTTTCACATTGAGAACAAATGAACAAAACATTCCAATTCCCACAGTACTCTCCATCCAAACTTCTACAACCCATTGCATTGAATCACTGTCGCCTAAAGTAGCGGAGCTAGGATTTATAGTTAGGGAGTGGAGGGTGAAAAATGTCAGCACCGCCAACAAGTAATGGCATAAGGAAACATTCAGAGATTTTAACTAAAACTTGCGAAATTTCCTTGACGCTAAATTGGCAACATCCACAGCAATCATAACAGAAATAAGCAATACACGAGCAAATTAGCATCCAAAATAAATGAAAGTACCTGAATAAAAGGAAGCAAAGGCAAAGAAAGATCCTCCCTAACATCAGAAATAAGCTTCTCCATCTTATCCTTATACACCTCCGCATCACATTCATGACAGTCACTCTCCCCTTGATACCACAACAACGCCTTCACCTCTCCGGCACCGTCTTCAACAGCATATTTCACCCTCTTGATCATACTCTCATAGAGGTGCTCCCCACGCGCCCACTCCTTGATCGCGGTCCCACCCACAGCACACGGCACAAGCCCCATGGTCCCACCCACGCGCTCTCTTACTGTATTGGCGAAGGCCATGCCGGGCCCCACCCCGCAGGTCTTTTTGTGGTCTATGTCGGCGTGTAGAGGATCACGCGCCTGCTCCCAGTTGAGGTGCGCGTTAAGGCGGAAGACGGAGGGGTGAGGGTCGCATTCAGGTGGAACGACGCCGTCCCAGTGTTTTTTGTGGTGGTGTGAGTCGTATATGACTCCTCCCCTTCCTGCCATGTTGCTTTGGCCAGATAGGATGAAGATCTGCTTCTTGTCTTCTGACATTGTTTGATTTAATTGACTGAATTTGAGTGAGGTCTATCGATCAGGAATTCGGGATATATATACATATGAAATAAAATTGGGGATGGTTAATCGTAATTTGTATTTTTAGTCTAGCACGGACACTTCTCTTAATTGACCGTTTCGTGTCCGATACTCGGACATTCGACACTCGTTGGACACCTCGGACACTCGACACTCGTTGGACACCTGACTAAATATATTATAGTTTAGACGAGCAATAAAATTTTAAAAAGATCGATTAAAAGATGAGTTTGGATGGGAAAATGAGAATTAGTTATAAAAGGTCGAATTGTACTTTACTTGTTTAGATTTAGCTTCAAATACTTGATAAAAATAAAATTATACGTTATTTATAACCATAAAATATATATTTTATTATATTTAAATGTCGTGTCCCGTGTCCTAAATTTCATGGAATGTCGTGTCCCGTGTCCGCGTCGTGTCGTGTCGTGTCCGTGTCCTTTCCGTTTTGGTGCTACCTAGATCTAGGTAGCACGGACACTTCTCTTAATTAGTCGTCCCGTGTCCGACATCGTGTCCGACACTCGGACACCAGACACTCGTTGGACACATGGCTAAACATATTATAGTTTATAGGAGGAATAAAATTTTAAAAAAGATCGATTAGAAGATGATTTTGGTTGGAAAATGAGAATTAGTTAGATTAAAGGTCGAATTATACATTTACTTATTTAGATTTAGCTTCAAATAAATGATAAAAATAAAATTATACATTATTTATAACCATAAAATATATATTATTTAATTATATTTAAATGACGTGTCCGTGTCCCCAGGGATGGCAATTTGTCCAGTACCGAACCGATCCGATGAAAATTTACCGATCCAAATCCATGGTTTCAAAATCCATATCCATATCCATTAGTTAGATCCAAATCCACCCAAAAAATACCCGAACCAAATCCACGCCGATCCATTTCATAACCATAACCGACCCAATCCATCTGATCCACTTAAGATCCATCACCGACCCGAAACCGATTCATATCCACCTTTAACCCGATCCAAATTCGATCCATATCTATTTTTTCCCAGATTTAAACCCATTAAAAATACAAAATCGACTTGAATTCTTTTCACAAGCAAAAAACCAATCTTAATTAATCTCAATCTTTTTCTAAAAATTATTATTATTATTATTATTATTATTATTATTAACTAAATTGACTAGATATTGATTTCGCCCAACTATCAAAGGAGGTCTATATTACATATCTGCATTTTAACTATTAGATTTTTCGAGTGGTTCTATTATACCAATACTTATTAGGTGAATCCCATGTCATTTTAACTATTAGAGAAAATTTTGTATTTCATCAATTATATCAATACTTGTTAGCTGAAATATGTCATTTTATTAATAATTTAACTAGATCATTAAACAGAATACAAATTCTCAAGTTCGATAATCTCACAATAGCATAATTAATGAAAGATTTCTAACATGTTAGATTAATGTGAAGAACCTCATAAATTTACATTAAAGGTCATAAATTTTACAATAATAAAGTTCATAACGTATTCATAACACTAACGATACTACCAGTACTAAATGCTCAAATTATCTTTTAAGACTAACTAAATTATAATTAGAAAAGACCTTGTTCGTTTGAATTTAAATTTGCTGAATAAAACTTATATCTGCTGAAATGAACTTAGAGGAGCTGAGTTGAACTAAACTCGTAGGAACCGAACTAAACTTATTGGAGTTGAACTGGATTTATAGAAGCTGAAGTTGTAGGAAAATAAGTATGAATTGAACTAAAGTTTTCTAAATCGAACTTATAGGAGTTGAACTTTACATATATAAGCTCAATTGAGCTGAACTGAACTAAATTTAAAAGAGTTAAATTATATTAACTTTAACCTATAGAGTTGAACTGAACTTAAAGAGTAAAATTTCAAGTATAAAAGAATAAGGTGTAACGACTAACGAAGTAAAGACAACTGAACTGATATGGATCGGGTTATGGATTAGGTTATGGATAGCAGAATTACAATTATAATGTGTGCGCTTTGAAATGAGTATGAATTGGATTTTGAAATGGGTATGGATCGGGTTTGAAATGGATATGGATCGGGTTATGGATAGGGTTTTGGATTGGATCATGGATCGGATATGGATATGGATGATACAAAAAAATGGTGGATTGGATATGGATCATTGACTTTTGGATATGGATCGGGTTTGGATATGAATCGGTGATCCACTAAATAAGTGGATCGGATTTGGATCTCGTAAAACCCGATCCAACCCGATCCATTGCCATCCCTACGTGTCCCGTGTCCTATATTTTATGGGATGTCGTGTCCCGTGTCCGTGTCGTGTCCGTGTCCGTGTCCGTTTTGGTGCTACCTAGACCTAGAGTATGAATATCTTTAATTTTAGCTGTCAAAAAAACAAAAAAGATTATTTTTAATTCCGGCATTTTTTTTCAACAAATGAGTGCATTAAGTTGTGGGTGAGAATCGAAGCTCACCTTGAAGTAGGAAAGCTTCTACCTGTTGAAGTCTTGAACTAACTCTTATTCTCATAATTTCTAATTGCTAGGGGTGTTCATTCATTGTCCGGACCGGACCATTTCGTCCAGACCAGACTTGGGTTCGGTCCACGGTTCACCTATTTACTTTGGTTTTCGGTCCGGTTGGGTCCTCGACCAAATCAAATGGACCGCGGACCGAATCATGGACCGAATTTATATGAAAAATGAAATTTCTAATTTGTAATATTGTTGATTTTATTTTCTACTTTATTTACATGTATTATAGATGTATAATTATGTAGTTAAGTCTGTTAAAATATATTGTTACTTATTTTGATCGTTACGAACTTGTCGAATTCTAATTTTATATGTTAAATCATGTCACTAGCAATCATGTTTGGTCCACTTTGGCCCGGTCCGATCGGTCCACGCGTTTTCCTGGCCCAGACCGGACCAAACCAATATTAATATGGTCCCGTCCTCAGTCCACCTTTTAACCCTTATTTGGTCTTCGGTTCAGAGAGTTTGGTCCAGTCTAGACACCCCTACCAATTGTAAAGAGTCTTGCTTGTAACGGACAATATCTGTCACAAGTTGAAGACGGATAAACTTCTTTTATAATAAAGCAAGTAGGAAGACAAGTGGAGGAAAATAGAGCACCTAATAAATATTGTCACTTGTATAATGTGAGAGGAGCATTATCCGTTTTTAATTTGTGATGGATAGTACTCATACTCAATGAGAATGTATGTTCTAGTTATAGTAGTTTGGTGTGGATACACGAAGTGATTAGTGGTGAATGATAGTCCTTCCCATGTTACGTTTTTCAAAATCGTAAACGGGATAGACTACTATATCATTCACCACCAATACTTTGTGTACTATCACCAAACTACTACAAACCAGACATGCCGACATTAAAGATACTTCTAATCTAAACTAAACTAAACTAACTACTAAGAGAATTTTGTGCGAAAACTATATAAAAAAATATGTAAAGATGTGTGAAGTGATCGAGCTATGGCTAATATTTATAGGAAACCAAGGAGTAATCGTCTACACATAAAAGGGGCTAACCTCGATCGGGGCTGCCATCTCCGATCGGGGATCGGGGACGTGAATTTCTTCATTATTTCTCTTAATTCCGATCTTAATTGTGAATGGAATCCAATGTTGGTGATTAATAGAGCGATTAATCACCCGATTTAAGACTTTTATTTGGCCTCTTAAGATCATTTGGAATCCCATGCTCTTTACTTGACTTTGAATTTGTAAATTGGGCTTGATTTGGACATTTACTCCAATTTACATTTTATACTAATCAACATTAATCCATGCAAAATCCCATGCAACATCCAACATTAGTCCATTGCTTGCTTATTCTTACTCATACTTAGTCATGCTACATAATTTGTAGTATTTTTAATCTAATTAAGCCAATTTCTTACAAAACATACTTGAAAACACAATTGTAATAGAAATATAATAACTTAAAAACACTTAAATACGTGCTAATAACACATAAAATAAAGCTAATATAAAGGATTAAATCATGCATAAATATTATCCGTCCAGTGTAGTAGATGTTTGAAACTTTGTTCAGCGTAGCATGCAACTGAGGAAACTTAATTACAGTGTAGACAAAAGTGAGCTTCAATATGTATCCAAACCGGCATGGGAGCATTTAAACCCAAAGTATACCTTGACTGCAAATGTATTCCCAATGTATGATTAAGGTTTCGACTTTCAATAAATATGAGACTCTTAAGCCCTGTTCTTTCCGGCTTTTTAGAGCTGAACTGAACTGAGCTGAACTGAATGAGGCTGAACTGAACTGAACTGAGCTGAGCTGAACTGAATCGAGCTGAGTTGAACTGAACTGAACTGAACTGAATCGAGCTGAGCTGAACTGAATTGAATTGAATTTAATCGAGCTGAACTGAACTGAATGAAGCTGAAATTAATAGAAATAACTTAAGTTTAATTAAAGTATACTAACTAATAATAATAATATAAAAAAGAAATGTTTGATTAATACAAATTTGCGATTTTTTAAAAAAACAATTATATTAAAAAAATTATTAATTTTTAAGTATTTTTTTTGTAGTAAACTCTAATGGACTTTGCTTTTTTTCTTTTCTTGTGTTTTAAAATTAACAAAAGCAACATTTGAATATTTTACGTCTAATTAACATTAATTGCTTTTTTATTATCTAAACATTTTACGTCTAAATGTGGTAAATGTGGCACGTATTTCATTTTTTATTATCTAAACATTAATTATTTTTATATATATACATTTATAGGTAAATATTATTTGGTGGATTCGGGATACCCGAATACACTTGGGTGTTTGTCTCCTATTAGCCATCCAAACGTGAGAAACCATATGCCTGAATATAAGCATGCACCTCCTAGCGGAATATTTGAAAATTTTAATTATCGACATTCATCTTTGAGGATGACGGTTGAAATGACGTTTGGTCAGCTGAAGAGAAGGTGGAAGGTGTTAAGAAACATGCCACAAATGACAACGAAATATCAAATGTCAATTATCGTATCCGCTTTTACACTTCATAATTTCATTCGGATGCATAAACCTGGTATTCCAGTTATACAACATCAAAGTATTCAAGGAAGAACAGATTCAAACATGGATGATAAAGAACGGAAGAAATTCATGGACAAAGTTCAAAAAGAAATGGAAAAAAAAAAGTGCGATATTGGTGTCCATAATGACCTCGAAGATGAAGCACATGAAGATGATAACAATAATAATCATAATAAGAATTATTAATTAATAATAATAAATAGAATAAAACAAATATAATAATAACAACAACAACAACAACAACAATAATAATAATAATAATAATAATAATAATAATAATAATTAATAAAGTCGAGCCGAACTGAAATGAATTAAATGAAGCTGAGCTGAACTGAACTGAATGAAGTTGAGCTGAACTGAAACGAGCTGAAAATAAGCCAGAAAGAACAGGGCCTTACACTGTAAGCTGCTAGTAGTGTGTTGCATGTAGAGACGGTGAAATAGATATGCTGAAACAAGTAGCAGAATCCAACGTTGAAATTATATTTGTAGACAAAGATCGACATGGGGTATCCTTCAAACTTACTCGTAACTCCAATTCCGAGATAAACAAAAGAAAAGAAATGCACCAGCCACGAATCAAACCCGGGTCTGTACCTTGGCAGGGTATATACGACTGTTATTTACGCTGTTACATCGTTTTTGAATGCTTAAATATCGTCTAGACATCTAGTCGTTTCTTATGGTCATAAACTAGTAAAAAAAACATTTGTCTACAAAATTAGCCATATTAGAAGCTGTTGGGGACGGACTAAGGACCTCACAGAATATTATACTGTTAGTACAGTATCACCATTCCGGCATTCACCAAGTTAACATCGTCTTAAAGGGCTACAAACAGCTAGAAGCGAGGTTCCGTTCTCGTACAGTCTGGCGAGTTTTTCTTTTGGAGGCACAACAGTTAATTGCTTCGTGATGGTGTTTTCACAGGGGATTAAACACATAATGCAATTCTTTAAAACAAAGGGAGTAACTCTCTTCAAGTACTATGAGTACGTTTTTAATGTCTTCCCACGGCAGATGACCATGCTTAAACCAGTAGCAGAAACATAGCTTTGATCAATTTATTACTGAACCATGATATAAATATTCCTCAGAATTATGATATATTCTCTATAATAAGTACAGACTTTAAATGTGCCTGATCGAACTGAAATGACTCGAATGAACTGTTTGTTAAGGTAGGAAAAAGAGAGCAAACCTTTGGCGATGCCATGGATGATCCTGATACAAGTAGACCATTCAAGAACGTTAGGATCACTGCATTTCAAGTCGAGCAACTTTAGCACATTTCCATTAGGAATGAAATCATAGATCAGAAAGCATTCCTGAGCACAGCCATGACAACAAATTGTGTGCAAAACTACTGCATAATAGTAATTTATTATTATTACCAAGTGATGATATAAAAAAGCTAAACCAAAATCAACCACTGTAAAAGAAGCAATTGTCTAATCTTGCATTTGATCCTCAACATAATCATCACTACTCAAGAACCAGCGTGGAGACGGCCAGAAAATCTCGGTCCACTCAGGTACCGAATCCAACGTTGTAATAGCACAATTCTCAAGATTATAAACCCCGGCATTCAACCCGAACCTCATATCAGCTTCATCATCATAACCTGTCAATCCTTCAAAATAAACACAATTCCCCTTACTCCAACCTAAATCCTCAGCAGTAACCGAAAATGTAGCATCTCTGCTGACAAACAAAACCTTATTCCTTAAATTTTCGACTTTCTTCCAACAGTTTTCCTTCTCATTCAAGGCATATACATTAAACCCTAGTGGCTTTCCTACAGTCGCTTTATCAACAATCCATTCTTCTTCTTCATCATCATAGTAATTAACCGGCTTTGGATTAACAATCTTATTAACCATGTGTAACTTAAAATTAGCCTCAACCAGGTAAATGATGTACATCCCATTGCAATCCTCCATTGGTTTAACCACTTCGTTTAACTCCATTGTTGTCGGATTAACTGTCACAAGCTTCCCTCTTCGATTCACTGCGAAAAACCGTCCATCATAGCATATAACATCATCAAATTGATTCTCCTTTATCTCCCCCATTTCGATAACCTTCCAATTCTCATCACCCTTATTCCAAATAGCAATTTCACCATAACTATTCAACCCTAATACAGAAACTTTATCCTCAACAACATTAACAACAACTTTTTTCACAGAAATTGATGAACTAAAATCTTCAAAATCAAATGTACTATCTTCCGAAAAATTATCAATCAATTGAAGACGGTAAGATCGACCCACTTCAAGATTTCGAAAACCCAGTAAATTAATCCGGTTTTTGAAAAGCCTAGATGAAAAATAAAGCTTCTCCTTCGTTAATGGATTCAAAAGATCCCACCTTTTTTCCCCAATTTCAGTTACTTTTGCAAGCCATACTCTTTGTTGCTGATCATCTTTTGGAGAGATGATGTAGATTAGGGTTGGAGAAAGAGATAATTTGCGGGAATTAGAGTGAAGAGGAGGGAGAGAAAGAGGGAAAAATACGTGATTTAGTGGAGGAGATGCGAATGATCTCCATGATTGGCAGATAGAGCGAAAACGACAGAGGTCTGCCCTTGTGTTGAGTCGTTCTAAGATGAGGGCTAAAAGATCATTTGTTAGATTCCGCCATCGCCCTTCTTTTTGTTCTTCTTGTTGTTCGCCATTGATGTCGTCTTGAGTTTCTTCTTCTTTGAAATTCATTCTGAAACTCATCTTTCTGGGTTTCTTTTTTTCTGGTGATTTTGATTTGAATTGGGTTTGTGTAGCGGTTGTTAGGATTGAGATTTATAACGGGTTGATTTGAATTCAGTTTGGTGCGTGGTTTTTAAGCAACTTGTGCGTCGTTTATAAGCTTTGTTTTAACCGCTCAAGAGCCGTCTTGCCGTCTTGCCGGTTAAGGTTTTAAGGGTTCTTTCTAACCGGAAACATGGAAGGATTTAATTTAAACCAAGTAGCGGATCGTTTTCCAAATAAGATCATGTTTTTTCACGGTCTACACTCTACATCAATAAGATCGTTTTTGCTAATTTATCTTGATCTTTTTCCAAATTAATCATTTATCTCAAATTATTTACATATTTTCCAAATAACCATTTTATAAGCTTTGACCAAACTAAACCACACAATTGATTAACGGAATTACTTTTTTCACATACGGATTTTACTCTTTCACATACACTTTTTCATTAATTTTTCATTCAATACCCTTATCCTAAACCTACATTAATCGTTAACTTTTTCACGAAAATTGAATCTAACGTTTTAAAAACTTGAATAGTTTCAAACTAGTAATTTAATTTGTTGTTTAACGATTAGTCGATTATTAATATGAAAAAAATGCTTTATTAAAATATTAGGGTTTGTTCATTATTAATTAATGAAATTAATTGTTGTTAAATTGTATCATTGCGTATCCCATTCGGTAATCATATTTCGTCTTCTCCCTTTTCTACCTTCAAGTCATAACAAGGACAATGCTTGGAGCATTCAAAAGGATAATGCGACAAGTATGATGATAGGTGCCTGTCGGAGGAGAGGGAGGGGAGTGCGGGATAAGGGCAATGCTGGTGATGGTGTTGGTAGCCGGTGGTTTAATGGGGTAGGATGATCTGGGTTTTGGAGGGTCGGAAACGGATCGTTGAATGAGTGAGTATGATGGTCGGAGTAGATGAAAGGGGAGTACGGGGAAGGGGAGGTGTTGATTAAGGGAGGGTGGCGTCGGCCTGATTAAGTGCGGTCGACGTTTAGTTTGTTGGCGACTTGCCTCGTCAGATATGATGGACGAAGGTAGGTGATGAACACAAATTTATCTCTATAAAAAGGAGTAGATTTTCTAAACTTCTGATTGGTCCCTTAAATTAGGGAAACTATGGCTCCACCATGTTTCACTCTGAATTAATTTCTCTGCTGTATCAGAAATAGTTCTATTCCATAATTCCTGCGTATATTCCCTCTATCCCGTAATTCCGTATTCTATTCCGTAATTAATTTTAATCTGTAATTCCGTATTCTGATCTTTCCTCATTACTATTTCTATTTCTATTTACTTAATCGATTCGGTTCCGTAACTAATTTTAATCCGTAATTCCATAAAATACGATAATCCAAACATAAAATCCAAAACACAAAAAAATTACAAATTGCACAAATAATTAGTCCATAAATTAAATTACATTTTATTCTCCAACAAAATAAAATACAAATTAAAATATCAAACAAGATAAATTATGATATACTTCAAGCTACAACAAATTAAAATATACTCCCTCTTATTCAGCCTATTCTTCCCCTTTCTTTTTAGACCAAAATTAAGGAAATGAATTTAGATCACACAAATCACCCTACCCCACATGAAATTGAATTTGGACCACAAAAAGCTTACTAAATAAGGAAAGAGGGAAGAAAACGTGATTATCATCGATAAAGAAAGAGGGAAGAATAGGCTGAATAGGAGGGAGTATAAAAATCCCGTATATTGGAAAAAACAAAAAACCCTGCACAAAAAATCGTCCGATATTATCAAAAAGATCACATTACGCCAATACCATCATAAAAATAAAACAAGAATCCTGTATCAGCCCAACTAAACTGGAAATATATACAGAAAAAACAATAATCCAGTATCAGCCCAAAAAATAGAAATTACTATTATATTATGCAAAAAAATCTGGAAAGAATATTATTTTAACTAAAAAAATTGAAAACTACTATTTTATTATCCAAAAAAATTTGGAAAGAATATTATTATGAAGATGACTATTTTACTTTTAAATGCTATTTTTGTGGAAAGAATATTATTTAAATTCAAAAAAAAATTGAAAATGAATATTTTACTTTCAAATTTCTGATCCCCAAAAATAGCATTAAGACTCGGAAACACATTACGCCAATATGATCATAAAAATAAAATAAGAATCCTGTATCAGCTCAACAAATCTGAAAATATATACAGAAAAAACAATAATCCAGTATCAGCCCAAAAAATAGATTTTTTGTTGAATTTAATAAACAAGAAATTTTAACTAAAAAATGAAAATTACTATCATATTATGCAAAAAAATCTGGAAAGAATATTATTTTAACTAAAAAAAATGAAAAGAATTATTTTATTATCCAAAAAAATCTGGAAAGAATATTATTATGATTTATGAAAATGACTATTTTACTTTTAAATGCTATTTTTGTGGAAAGAATATTATTTAAATTCAAAAAATTTATCTCTATAAAAAGGAGTAGATTTTCTAAACTTCTGATTGGTCCCTTAAATTAGGGAAACTATGGCTCCACCATGTTTCACTCTGAATTAATTTCTCTGCTGTATCAGAAATAGTTCTATTCCATAATTCCTGCGTATATTCCCTCTATCCCGTAATTCCGTATTCTATTCCGTAATTAATTTTAATCTGTAATTCCGTATTCTGATCTTTCCTCATTACTATTTCTATTTCTATTTACTTAATCGATTCGGTTCCGTAACTAATTTTAATCCGTAATTCCATAAAATACGATAATCCAAACATAAAATCCAAAACACAAAAAAATTACAAATTGCACAAATAATTAGTCCATAAATTAAATTACATTTTATTCTCCAACAAAATAAAATACAAATTAAAATATCAAACAAGATAAATTATGATATACTTCAAGCTACAACAAATTAAAATATACTCCCTCTTATTCAGCCTATTCTTCCCCTTTCTTTTTAGACCAAAATTAAGGAAATGAATTTAGATCACACAAATCACCCTACCCCACATGAAATTGAATTTGGACCACAAAAAGCTTACTAAATAAGGAAAGAGGGAAGAAAACGTGATTATCATCGATAAAGAAAGAGGGAAGAATAGGCTGAATAGGAGGGAGTATAAAAATCCCGTATATTGGAAAAAACAAAAAACCCTGCACAAAAAATCGTCCGATATTATCAAAAAGATCACATTACGCCAATACCATCATAAAAATAAAACAAGAATCCTGTATCAGCCCAACAAAACTGGAAATATATACAGAAAAAACAATAATCCAGTATCAGCCCAAAAAATAGAAATTACTATTATATTATGCAAAAAAATCTGGAAAGAATATTATTTTAACTAAAAAAATTGAAAACTACTATTTTATTATCCAAAAAAATTTGGAAAGAATATTATTATGAAGATGACTATTTTACTTTTAAATGCTATTTTTGTGGAAAGAATATTATTTAAATTCAAAAAAAAATTGAAAATGAATATTTTACTTTCAAATTTCTGATCCCCAAAAATAGCATTAAGACTCGGAAACACATTACGCCAATATGATCATAAAAATAAAATAAGAATCCTGTATCAGCTCAACAAATCTGAAAATATATACAGAAAAAACAATAATCCAGTATCAGCCCAAAAAATAGATTTTTTGTTGAATTTAATAAACAAGAAATTTTAACTAAAAAATGAAAATTACTATCATATTATGCAAAAAAATCTGGAAAGAATATTATTTTAACTAAAAAAAATGAAAAGAATTATTTTATTATCCAAAAAAATCTGGAAAGAATATTATTATGATTTATGAAAATGACTATTTTACTTTTAAATGCTATTTTTGTGGAAAGAATATTATTTAAATTCAAAAAATTTATCTCTATAAAAAGGAGTAGATTTTCTAAACTTCTGATTGGTCCCTTAAATTAGGGAAACTATGGCCCCACCATGTTTCACTCTGAATTAATTTCTCTGCTGTATCAGAAATAGTTCTATTCCATAATTCCTGCGTATATTCCCTCTATCCCGTAATTCCGTATTCTATTCCGTAATTAATTTTAATCTGTAATTCCGTATTCTGATCTTTCCTCATTACTATTTCTATTTCTATTTACTTAATCGATTCGGTTCCGTAACTAATTTTAATCCGTAATTCCATAAAATACGATAATCCAAACATAAAATCCAAAACACAAAAAAATTACAAATTGCACAAATAATTAGTCCATAAATTAAATTACATTTTATTCTCCAACAAAATAAAATACAAATTAAAATATCAAACAAGATAAATTATGATATACTTCAAGCTACAACAAATTAAAATATACTCCCTCTTATTCAGCCTATTCTTCCCCTTTCTTTTTAGACCAAAATTAAGGAAATGAATTTAGATCACACAAATCACCCTACCCCACATGAAATTGAATTTGGACCACAAAAAGCTTACTAAATAAGGAAAGAGGGAAGAAAACGTGATTATCATCGATAAAGAAAGAGGGAAGAATAGGCTGAATAGGAGGGAGTATAAAAATCCCGTATATTGGAAAAAACAAAAAACCCTGCACAAAAAATCGTCCGATATTATCAAAAAGATCACATTACGCCAATACCATCATAAAAATAAAACAAGAATCCTGTATCAGCCCAACAAAACTGGAAATATATACAGAAAAAACAATAATCCAGTATCAGCCCAAAAAATAGAAATTACTATTATATTATGCAAAAAAATCTGGAAAGAATATTATTTTAACTAAAAAAATTGAAAACTACTATTTTATTATCCAAAAAAATTTGGAAAGAATATTATTATGAAGATGACTATTTTACTTTTAAATGCTATTTTTGTGGAAAGAATATTATTTAAATTCAAAAAAAAATTGAAAATGAATATTTTACTTTCAAATTTCTGATCCCCAAAAATAGCATTAAGACTCGGAAACACATTACGCCAATATGATCATAAAAATAAAATAAGAATCCTGTATCAGCTCAACAAATCTGAAAATATATACAGAAAAAACAATAATCCAGTATCAGCCCAAAAAATAGATTTTTTGTTGAATTTAATAAACAAGAAATTTTAACTAAAAAATGAAAATTACTATCATATTATGCAAAAAAATCTGGAAAGAATATTATTTTAACTAAAAAAAATGAAAAGAATTATTTTATTATCCAAAAAAATCTGGAAAGAATATTATTATGATTTATGAAAATGACTATTTTACTTTTAAATGCTATTTTTGTGGAAAGAATATTATTTAAATTCAAAAAATTTATCTCTATAAAAAGGAGTAGATTTTCTAAACTTCTGATTGGTCCCTTAAATTAGGGAAACTATGGCTCCACCATGTTTCACTCTGAATTAATTTCTCTGCTGTATCAGAAATAGTTCTATTCCATAATTCCTGCGTATATTCCCTCTATCCCGTAATTCCGTATTCTATTCCGTAATTAATTTTAATCTGTAATTCCGTATTCTGATCTTTCCTCATTACTATTTCTATTTCTATTTACTTAATCGATTCGGTTCCGTAACTAATTTTAATCCGTAATTCCATAAAATACGATAATCCAAACATAAAATCCAAAACACAAAAAAATTACAAATTGCACAAATAATTAGTCCATAAATTAAATTACATTTTATTCTCCAACAAAATAAAATACAAATTAAAATATCAAACAAGATAAATTATGATATACTTCAAGCTACAACAAATTAAAATATACTCCCTCTTATTCAGCCTATTCTTCCCCTTTCTTTTTAGACCAAAATTAAGGAAATGAATTTAGATCACACAAATCACCCTACCCCACATGAAATTGAATTTGGACCACAAAAAGCTTACTAAATAAGGAAAGAGGGAAGAAAACGTGATTATCATCGATAAAGAAAGAGGGAAGAATAGGCTGAATAGGAGGGAGTATAAAAATCCCGTATATTGGAAAAAACAAAAAACCCTGCACAAAAAATCGTCCGATATTATCAAAAAGATCACATTACGCCAATACCATCATAAAAATAAAACAAGAATCCTGTATCAGCCCAACAAAACTGGAAATATATACAGAAAAAACAATAATCCAGTATCAGCCCAAAAAATAGAAATTACTATTATATTATGCAAAAAAATCTGGAAAGAATATTATTTTAACTAAAAAAATTGAAAACTACTATTTTATTATCCAAAAAAATTTGGAAAGAATATTATTATGAAGATGACTATTTTACTTTTAAATGCTATTTTTGTGGAAAGAATATTATTTAAATTCAAAAAAAAATTGAAAATGAATATTTTACTTTCAAATTTCTGATCCCCAAAAATAGCATTAAGACTCGGAAACACATTACGCCAATATGATCATAAAAATAAAATAAGAATCCTGTATCAGCTCAACAAATCTGAAAATATATACAGAAAAAACAATAATCCAGTATCAGCCCAAAAAATAGATTTTTTGTTGAATTTAATAAACAAGAAATTTTAACTAAAAAATGAAAATTACTATCATATTATGCAAAAAAATCTGGAAAGAATATTATTTTAACTAAAAAAAATGAAAAGAATTATTTTATTATCCAAAAAAATCTGGAAAGAATATTATTATGATTTATGAAAATGACTATTTTACTTTTAAATGCTATTTTTGTGGAAAGAATATTATTTAAATTCAAAAAATTTATCTCTATAAAAAGGAGTAGATTTTCTAAACTTCTGATTGGTCCCTTAAATTAGGGAAACTATGGCCCCACCATGTTTCACTCTGAATTAATTTCTCTGCTGTATCAGAAATAGTTCTATTCCATAATTCCTGCGTATATTCCCTCTATCCCGTAATTCCGTATTCTATTCCGTAATTAATTTTAATCTGTAATTCCGTATTCTGATCTTTCCTCATTACTATTTCTATTTCTATTTACTTAATCGATTCGGTTCCGTAACTAATTTTAATCCGTAATTCCATAAAATACGATAATCCAAACATAAAATCCAAAACACAAAAAAATTACAAATTGCACAAATAATTAGTCCATAAATTAAATTACATTTTATTCTCCAACAAAATAAAATACAAATTAAAATATCAAACAAGATAAATTATGATATACTTCAAGCTACAACAAATTAAAATATACTCCCTCTTATTCAGCCTATTCTTCCCCTTTCTTTTTAGACCAAAATTAAGGAAATGAATTTAGATCACACAAATCACCCTACCCCACATGAAATTGAATTTGGACCACAAAAAGCTTACTAAATAAGGAAAGAGGGAAGAAAACGTGATTATCATCGATAAAGAAAGAGGGAAGAATAGGCTGAATAGGAGGGAGTATAAAAATCCCGTATATTGGAAAAAACAAAAAACCCTGCACAAAAAATCGTCCGATATTATCAAAAAGATCACATTACGCCAATACCATCATAAAAATAAAACAAGAATCCTGTATCAGCCCAACAAAACTGGAAATATATACAGAAAAAACAATAATCCAGTATCAGCCCAAAAAATAGAAATTACTATTATATTATGCAAAAAAATCTGGAAAGAATATTATTTTAACTAAAAAAATTGAAAACTACTATTTTATTATCCAAAAAAATTTGGAAAGAATATTATTATGAAGATGACTATTTTACTTTTAAATGCTATTTTTGTGGAAAGAATATTATTTAAATTCAAAAAAAAATTGAAAATGAATATTTTACTTTCAAATTTCTGATCCCCAAAAATAGCATTAAGACTCGGAAACACATTACGCCAATATGATCATAAAAATAAAATAAGAATCCTGTATCAGCTCAACAAATCTGAAAATATATACAGAAAAAACAATAATCCAGTATCAGCCCAAAAAATAGATTTTTTGTTGAATTTAATAAACAAGAAATTTTAACTAAAAAATGAAAATTACTATCATATTATGCAAAAAAATCTGGAAAGAATATTATTTTAACTAAAAAAAATGAAAAGAATTATTTTATTATCCAAAAAAATCTGGAAAGAATATTATTATGATTTATGAAAATGACTATTTTACTTTTAAATGCTATTTTTGTGGAAAGAATATTATTTAAATTCAAAAAATTTATCTCTATAAAAAGGAGTAGATTTTCTAAACTTCTGATTGGTCCCTTAAATTAGGGAAACTATGGCCCCACCATGTTTCACTCTGAATTAATTTCTCTGCTGTATCAGAAATAGTTCTATTCCATAATTCCTGCGTATATTCCCTCTATCCCGTAATTCCGTATTCTATTCCGTAATTAATTTTAATCTGTAATTCCGTATTCTGATCTTTCCTCATTACTATTTCTATTTCTATTTACTTAATCGATTCGGTTCCGTAACTAATTTTAATCCGTAATTCCATAAAATACGATAATCCAAACATAAAATCCAAAACACAAAAAAATTACAAATTGCACAAATAATTAGTCCATAAATTAAATTACATTTTATTCTCCAACAAAATAAAATACAAATTAAAATATCAAACAAGATAAATTATGATATACTTCAAGCTACAACAAATTAAAATATACTCCCTCTTATTCAGCCTATTCTTCCCCTTTCTTTTTAGACCAAAATTAAGGAAATGAATTTAGATCACACAAATCACCCTACCCCACATGAAATTGAATTTGGACCACAAAAAGCTTACTAAATAAGGAAAGAGGGAAGAAAACGTGATTATCATCGATAAAGAAAGAGGGAAGAATAGGCTGAATAGGAGGGAGTATAAAAATCCCGTATATTGGAAAAAACAAAAAACCCTGCACAAAAAATCGTCCGATATTATCAAAAAGATCACATTACGCCAATACCATCATAAAAATAAAACAAGAATCCTGTATCAGCCCAACAAAACTGGAAATATATACAGAAAAAACAATAATCCAGTATCAGCCCAAAAAATAGAAATTACTATTATATTATGCAAAAAAATCTGGAAAGAATATTATTTTAACTAAAAAAATTGAAAACTACTATTTTATTATCCAAAAAAATTTGGAAAGAATATTATTATGAAGATGACTATTTTACTTTTAAATGCTATTTTTGTGGAAAGAATATTATTTAAATTCAAAAAAAAATTGAAAATGAATATTTTACTTTCAAATTTCTGATCCCCAAAAATAGCATTAAGACTCGGAAACACATTACGCCAATATGATCATAAAAATAAAATAAGAATCCTGTATCAGCTCAACAAATCTGAAAATATATACAGAAAAAACAATAATCCAGTATCAGCCCAAAAAATAGATTTTTTGTTGAATTTAATAAACAAGAAATTTTAACTAAAAAATGAAAATTACTATCATATTATGCAAAAAAATCTGGAAAGAATATTATTTTAACTAAAAAAAATGAAAAGAATTATTTTATTATCCAAAAAAATCTGGAAAGAATATTATTATGATTTATGAAAATGACTATTTTACTTTTAAATGCTATTTTTGTGGAAAGAATATTATTTAAATTCAAAAAATTTATCTCTATAAAAAGGAGTAGATTTTCTAAACTTCTGATTGGTCCCTTAAATTAGGGAAACTATGGCCCCACCATGTTTCACTCTGAATTAATTTCTCTGCTGTATCAGAAATAGTTCTATTCCATAATTCCTGCGTATATTCCCTCTATCCCGTAATTCCGTATTCTATTCCGTAATTAATTTTAATCTGTAATTCCGTATTCTGATCTTTCCTCATTACTATTTCTATTTCTATTTACTTAATCGATTCGGTTCCGTAACTAATTTTAATCCGTAATTCCATAAAATACGATAATCCAAACATAAAATCCAAAACACAAAAAAATTACAAATTGCACAAATAATTAGTCCATAAATTAAATTACATTTTATTCTCCAACAAAATAAAATACAAATTAAAATATCAAACAAGATAAATTATGATATACTTCAAGCTACAACAAATTAAAATATACTCCCTCTTATTCAGCCTATTCTTCCCCTTTCTTTTTAGACCAAAATTAAGGAAATGAATTTAGATCACACAAATCACCCTACCCCACATGAAATTGAATTTGGACCACAAAAAGCTTACTAAATAAGGAAAGAGGGAAGAAAACGTGATTATCATCGATAAAGAAAGAGGGAAGAATAGGCTGAATAGGAGGGAGTATAAAAATCCCGTATATTGGAAAAAACAAAAAACCCTGCACAAAAAATCGTCCGATATTATCAAAAAGATCACATTACGCCAATACCATCATAAAAATAAAACAAGAATCCTGTATCAGCCCAACAAAACTGGAAATATATACAGAAAAAACAATAATCCAGTATCAGCCCAAAAAATAGAAATTAGTATTATATTATGCAAAAAAATCTGGAAAGAATATTATTTTAACTAAAAAAATTGAAAACTACTATTTTATTATCCAAAAAAATTTGGAAAGAATATTATTATGAAGATGACTATTTTACTTTTAAATGCTATTTTTGTGGAAAGAATATTATTTAAATTCAAAAAAAAATTGAAAATGAATATTTTACTTTCAAATTTCTGATCCCCAAAAATAGCATTAAGACTCGGAAACACATTACGCCAATATGATCATAAAAATAAAATAAGAATCCTGTATCAGCTCAACAAATCTGAAAATATATACAGAAAAAACAATAATCCAGTATCAGCCCAAAAAATAGATTTTTTGTTGAATTTAATAAACAAGAAATTTTAACTAAAAAATGAAAATTACTATCATATTATGCAAAAAAATCTGGAAAGAATATTATTTTAACTAAAAAAAATGAAAAGAATTATTTTATTATCCAAAAAAATCTGGAAAGAATATTATTATGATTTATGAAAATGACTATTTTACTTTTAAATGCTATTTTTGTGGAAAGAATATTATTTAAATTCAAAAAATTTATCTCTATAAAAAGGAGTAGATTTTCTAAACTTCTGATTGGTCCCTTAAATTAGGGAAACTATGGCCCCACCATGTTTCACTCTGAATTAATTTCTCTGCTGTATCAGAAATAGTTCTATTCCATAATTCCTGCGTATATTCCCTCTATCCCGTAATTCCGTATTCTATTCCGTAATTAATTTTAATCTGTAATTCCGTATTCTGATCTTTCCTCATTACTATTTCTATTTCTATTTACTTAATCGATTCGGTTCCGTAACTAATTTTAATCCGTAATTCCATAAAATACGATAATCCAAACATAAAATCCAAAACACAAAAAAATTACAAATTGCACAAATAATTAGTCCATAAATTAAATTACATTTTATTCTCCAACAAAATAAAATACAAATTAAAATATCAAACAAGATAAATTATGATATACTTCAAGCTACAACAAATTAAAATATACTCCCTCTTATTCAACCTATTCTTCCCCTTTCTTTTTAGACCAAAATTAAGGAAATGAATTTAGATCACACAAATCACCCTACCCCACATGAAATTGAATTTGGACCACAAAAAGCTTACTAAATAAGGAAAGAGGGAAGAAAACGTGATTATCATCGATAAAGAAAGAGGGAAGAATAGGCTGAATAGGAGGGAGTATAAAAATCCCGTATATTGGAAAAAACAAAAAACCCTGCACAAAAAATCGTCCGATATTATCAAAAAGATCACATTACGCCAATACCATCATAAAAATAAAACAAGAATCCTGTATCAGCCCAACAAAACTTGAAATATATACAGAAAAAACAATAATCCAGTATCAGCCCAAAAAATAGAAATTACTATTATATTATGCAAAAAAATCTGGAAAGAATATTATTTTAACTAAAAAAATTGAAAACTACTATTTTATTATCCAAAAAAATTTGGAAAGAATATTATTATGAAGATGACTATTTTACTTTTAAATGCTATTTTTGTGGAAAGAATATTATTTAAATTCAAAAAAAAATTGAAAATGAATATTTTACTTTCAAATTTCTGATCCCCAAAAATAGCATTAAGACTCGGAAACACATTACGCCAATATGATCATAAAAATAAAATAAGAATCCTGTATCAGCTCAACAAATCTGAAAATATATACAGAAAAAACAATAATCCAGTATCAGCCCAAAAAATAGATTTTTTGTTGAATTTAATAAACAAGAAATTTTAACTAAAAAATGAAAATTACTATCATATTATGCAAAAAAATCTGGAAAGAATATTATTTTTACTTAAAAAAATGAAAAAAATTATTTTATTATCCAAAAAAATCTGGAAAGAATATTATTATGATTTATGAAAATGACTATTTTACTTTTAAATGCTATTTTTGTGGAAAGAATATTATTTAAATTCAAAGAATCTGAAAAAGAATATTTTACATTCAAATTTCTGATCCACAAAAATAGCATTAAGACTCAAAAACAATGAAACCTCTAATAATAAATTAAATTACTACAAATAAACTATTATACATTCACAAAACAAACTAACAAAATTTAGTATGTGTTTGGCCCTGCTTTTCAACTGTTTTTTCAACTAAAGAAATAGAAGCTGGGTCAAACACTACTTTTTAAAAAACTAAAAACTAATTTTAATAAACACAAATTCTAAAATTCACCCCTAGAAACACCTAGAAACAGAAGTAGCAAATTGTTACTTTTGTTTCTCTTTTCACGTTGCTCTAAAGTTATTTGAGCGCCAAAACTCAAAAAAATACCGCCAAATACCAATTTTCAGATTTTCGTGTCGGAATTCTCGCAAGTTAATCCCGCTCTTTTGTATATCTATATATAATATATTTTAGCAAAATAAAAAAAATTATAGAAAATAGTTAGGCCAAACACGATAAAACTGATAAAAATAGTTTTTTAAATTTTTTGGCCAAACAGGACCAATTTTATCAAGAACTAGTTATATAAAAACTCCTTTACAAAAGTAAAAATTATTTTTCATAAGCAAGGCCAAACATGCTCTTACTGAGTCGCATAAAACTAAAACCCCACAACAATACGAATAATAGAAACAACCAGAGAGATCAGTATATCGAAGTTGACAAAGGGATCAACAGGAGTATTTGTGAAAACTAGAAGAACAAAGACTACAGGAAAAAATATGTTGGAGAAAACTTTTCATTAGAACTACTATGAGTGGATAAAGAGGTACTTATGAAATTTTACTTTATTATTACTTAATCTATATTATCTACATACATAGTTCTTTTGTTGAATTTTATTACTAACAAAATTATGCGCTGCAGGGAGTGGTTATTCAGGCAACCGTGGGAAAAGCTCTTATAAAAAGGTTCGATGACAAAATAATAGAGGGTAACACTTACAAAATCGACAATTTTTAAACCGGATAGTGGAGAGGAGTGGAGAAAATGGAGAAGCCGAGGCAACAACAAACTCTTTTGGGGAATATCAGGAAAGCAGCTAGTCACATCATATTAGCTGACCAAGTCCATGACATCAATATAATTCCCGCCTAAAACTTGGACAAGAATTTGAGAGAAATTGTTAGGCCTAAAATCTACATCCAGGAGCATGAGCAAAACAGAGGAGAGAAGCGCGGAAATAAAAAGAACCGGACCGATGAGCAAGATAGCCCAGCTTAGTTTCCAAAGAAATTGATAGGTCCGTGCGAAGAGATGGTAACAACCCCTATTTTTCCTTAGCAAGACGCGGAAATATAGGAGCATGACCAGGGAAGTTGCTAACCCGGCCATTCCTGGACTCCTATATAAGAAAAACTCTTCGCCCAGGAGATCATTCATCCCAGAGCAGTTCAAGCAATAACATTACGCATTTTATTAAATTCTCTATGTATATTTAGTGTATTCTTTTTCTCCTCGATTTTTAGTGCAATATTTAGTGATATTCCGTCCACAAAAAGGATTATACAACCAGATGTATAATAGCATCGTACAACCATGGTGTATTTTATTGAGCTTATGTGTATATTTGTTGAGCTTTTAAACTATTTTGAGTTATATTTTAGTTTTTTTATATTAAAATTAAAATATAGTTCGACTTATATGTATTGTGTTTTAGTTATATAATAATTTTCTATTCTCAATATTTTCTCAAGGAGTTTATAAATTTTACCAAATAGCTCATATTCTTTCTAATAAAGCTCGAATTTTCTATTAAAAAGCTCAACATATGTACAGAAAATTGTATACCTCTGGTGGTATAATCCGCTTATTGTATTCCGTCACCCGCCGTGGTTGTTTCCCATATTGGGTTTTTCCGCGTCATCAAATCTTTTGTGTCAATCTCCTTTTGCTTTATAATTCCTTCGGTAACATAATAATCTATCACGGGGCATACATTCAAATCAATAGTCATTTTAACTCGTACCTCACATTTAGACCCGATTATTTTTTACCAAAACAACTTATACCTGATGAAATGTATTTTTATTTAGGAATCTAATTTTAAAAGTTTTGCTAAAAAAAACTGAAGATGTCATTTAAAATATTAAAAAATTATAATTATTAATAAGATTGTGTATTTCACTTCTAAATAATTGTTTATTATGTGCATGATATATGCATGTATTATCATTTGAGAAATGACATACATAAATCTCAATATAAAACCTTTTTTCAAGCGAAGCTGTAGTCTTCAATATATTAAAACTTGTTGGTAATTTAAGTGTATTTACCGGATGATTTAGCGTATTCGGGTTTGGTTCGTAGATAGGTAAGTTTGTTATAATATAATGTAAGTTCGGGTAGTACGGAGTGTACGCTTGCTTAATTAGTTACGAATTTACGGTATAATTTTCATTTGAAACTATAACTATGATGAGGGATCCGAGGCAATGCCCGGGAAACTTTAATGAGATTTAATTTCCGTAGTAGAAATTGAATATGTGAGAATTTGTGAAAAGTTACAACTCTTTACAAATTCATTTTCCTATCCCTTTTCATATCTATATAAATAGATATGGAATGAAGATGTTAAAGACATAGAAAAAGTTTTTGTCTTCTACATCATTGAACAATATAACAAACTACATAAAATACTTTTGAATTACATCTCTGATTCTTGTGTCGGAAAACAGAGGACACCGTCTTATCTCAATAGGAAATTTGGTATAACCCTGGCACTAATATAGGGTCGAATTGTTCTATTAGGAAAGTGAAGTCGATTCGGTGTGGTCAATTATTGTCAATCCTTATTTGTGCATACTCAAATATCTAACAATCTAATAGAACAATTTCGAAATCTTTTAGGGTGTGTTTGGATAGGAGGATTTGGAGGGAAAGGGAGGGGAGGGAAATGGAGGGATGGAGTTTCTCTTGTTTGGATACAAAATATGGAGGGAGGGAAATGAGGGGGGAAAGAAATGGGAGGATGTATTTTCCCTCCTCTAATACAAATTGTTTTCTTACCTAAGGTGGCAAGATTTGGAAAGAAAACCATAATACTCTCCTTTAAATTATTAAAAGACAATTTTGCTTTTATTAAAAAATGTAATATACTCTCAATTTAGAACAATTATGTTGGATATTTTTAATAATATACACTCACAAACATATTTTTACTTCTTCATATTTCCATTCAATATATCATGTCCCTCTTACCTCCCTTCCATTTCCCTCTCAACAATTTCATTATCCAAACAACCACATTTCCCCTCCCCTCACCTCCCTTTCCCTCCCCTCCCCTCACCTCCATTTCCCTCCCCTCCCTTTCCCTCTTAAATTTGTATCCAAACACACCCTAAGGGTGTGTTTGGTTTGAGAGATTTGGAGGGAAAAGAAAGGGAGGGAGAGTAGGTGATTTAAAATCACTTGTTTGGATAGGAAATGGAGGGGGGAGAGTAGGTGATTTAAAATCACTTGTTTGGATAGGATCCATTTTCCCTCTTCAAGCCTAATTAAAATCTCTCCATAATAGGAGAGATTTGGAGGAAAAACGTATCCAAACAACCATACTCTATTCCCCCCTCCCCTTCTCTTCTCTTCTTTCCCCTACCCTCCTTCCCCCTCCCCTCCCTTTCCCTCCACTTTTGCTATCCAAACACACCCTTAAAGATGACGAATGTTAAAGGATGACAAGTTAGGGAGTTTTTTTGTTTTCAGATTAAGGATGAAATCAGAAAGAGTTTTGGATTAACGATCAAAACGGTATGTGAGTTGATATAAAAATTGTGTTTTCAATTATTTACACATGGATTTGTGATTCTGTGGTGCGGAACTACGGGAAGTTTTGCATGGTTAATATATATGCATTGATTGGCAAGATCAACAAGGTAATCATAAGAAATAAGTGCTTTGATTTGGTAATTAATTGGTGTGATTTATGCATTTCGTAAATAATGCAGGACATTTTAATATGCTATATATCTTGAATTTTTTTGGTTTGCTATGTAGTGCATGGTGTATAGCAGATTAACATCTTCTATATCATGGATATCATTTTTTGTTTGGTGATTACATGTTAATATGCTACTAATAATTTTGACGTCTTGGATTATTAGATAATTATTTTAGACAAGGACATGTTTTATGAATGGTTGAAATCTTAAGTGGTTGTGTCTTCTTGACAATAAGCGGATTATACCACCAGAGGTATATAATTTTCTGTATATATTTTGAGCTTTTTAATAGAAAATTTGAGCTTTATTAGAAAGAATATGAGCTATATGGTAAAATTTATGAACCCCTTGACAAAATATTGAGAATCGAAAATTATTATACAACTAAAACACAATACATATAAGTTGAACTATATTTTAATTTTAATATAAAAAAACTAAAATATAACTCAAAATAGTTTAAGAGCTCAACAAATATACTCATAAGCTTAATAAAATACACCATGGTTGTACGATGCTATTATACATCAGGTTGTATAATCCTTTTTGTGGTCTTCTTGATTATATGACATGATTAAGAGAGGTTCTCTTGATATAGTTGCAATTAATATTATGTTATAATAATATTGGCATATTATTGATTGTATGATTTGTGTATGTGTATTATAACAATAGCGGTTTACTATTGAATATACAAGGCTCGAGTGAATATCTCTAATGAATCTCTCCGGGTATGATGCACGGGAATGCAAAATAGAGCAGTAAAATACGGTTGTTTGTATGTCTCATTAGCAAGTGTATTGGTTCTGGACGGTGTCAAGTTCCGATTCATTATTGTAACTTGAGACACCCTAAGCTGGCTATATGAAAAGTTGGAGAATCACCCTTGCAAAGAGATATATTTTACGTCAAGGTTTATTTCTTTGATTCTTGACCTAGTGTATGTTTTGTAAGAAAATATTATTTTGCTTACATGGATATTAAAGTGAGCAATGTTTTATTTATGATGTTTGACCATCAAATGTTTTAATAATCATGTTAAAATTGATTATGAGTTATCATGTGTATGTGATGAGGACTATGTTTTAATTGAGTAGTATTTTGCATTTGATGATTGGTAATATATTCTTTCATATAAATTTTTTTTTGGCAACCGTAAAAGAATTCTTTCATATAAATGTTAGTAGTGTTTTCACTATAGTTGTTTGTTAGTAATTTATATAGTACCGTTTTCATCACAAAACTAGCATAGTTTATAATTTCAATCAAAGAAAAATATTGTGATATTCTAAGGTGTACCCTTTTATTTTCTAAAATTCTAACATAAACCTTCGATTTTTAGGAAATATCTAATATACTCCTAGACTTTCATATTAGTTCTTAAACTACTTCATGTATTCAATTTTGAGTTTTGTTTTGTTTTGTTTTTGTTTGTTTTTTTTTTTTTTTGGCAACCGTAAAAGAAAGTTACAACAATGCTAATTGAGCCACTTTATGAGCGCTCTTATTAAGACTACGAGGAACATAACTAATACATAAACAATGGAACAAACTGGCCAAGGACCAGATGTCCGCAACGATACCACGAATCTGATGATGGCATCCTTCAAGGCCCGCAATCTGACGGACCACCTGCAAGCAATCAGAGAGAACGCTAAAATGCAGTTTCCCACCCTCCACCGCCAACCTAATCACCTTCAAAATACCCATAGCCTCCGCCTGAACAGGAGATTAAGCAAAAATTCGTTCAGAACCCTCAACCCAACCCACCCCATCCAAATCATAAGAAACCCACCCCACTGACGCCAAATCTTTAGCACGCCAAGCCGCATCCACCTTGATCCTGTACGAGTTCTCTGCATGATGTCCACCAATCGGATAAAAAGGCGTCGAATCTCTAAGCTCTGACCCGCTAGAAGAAGGATCCGAAACACTATCAGCCTCAGCCACTCCAACTTCCTTACCATTCCTAGCATTTTTCTCTAAAACCGCAGCAACAGCGGTACCTACCAACCTCTGAACACTGTCATAAAAGACAGATGGGCTGAGATGCACACAACGAAAGGCAATTCCATTCCGTAAAACCCAGAGTTGCCACAGAATAGCCAAGAAGGACACAAGCTGCTCCAGACCATCATGCAATTTCCACAAATACTCAATCCAATTAATGATCCAAATCCGCACCTCCAACCCCTCACACCCCTCACAATTAATTCCCAGGATGGATCCTTTCCATAGGCGCTTCACAACCGGACAATCCCGAAAAAGATGATTCAAAGACTCTAGTACCTCCCCGCCCTGCTCACACATAAAACAAGGAAACACCGTACCCACATCACGCCTAAGCAACTCCTCCCCCACCGGCAAAGATCCCGAGACGATTTTCCAAATAAGAATCCTCCAACTTTGCGGGCCTGGTAATTTCCATAATCTACGTTTAAAGAAAGCAGAAGGAACATTACCTAGTCTAAAAGCATCGCGAGCAGATTTCTTCTTATCGAAATAACCCTGGAAAGCCCTATCATACCCACTTTTAACAGAGTACGCCCCAGTAGAAGAACCTAACCAGTAAATCTCATCAGACCGCTGCGATAAACTGATCGGGAGAGCAAGGATTTGGACCACCGTATCGTCCCTGAACAACTCCCGAATCTTCAACTCATCCCAACTCCCATTTTCCCGTATAAGACTGTCAATAGTAAGGTGACGAAGATGAGCGTAATCCAAAGTAAGTATGTCCGGCCGTGGCTCAGGACGCTCCCCATCCACCCACCTAACATCCCAAACATCCAGACCGGATCCAATTCCAGGCTTCCACCCCACATTTTCCTTAATGAGCGCCAAACCATGGATAATACTACGTGAACCCCAAGACCATTGTCTACCACTACGAACTTCCAGGCTCATATATGAATCCGGTTCACGTAGAAGCAAATGCCGGAAAACTTTGCCAAAGAAAGTCTCATGCTGAGACAGGATCCGCCAAGCATTCTTTGCTAGCAACGCTTGATTCATGCACTCCACATTTCTAATACCCAACCCCCCTAGACTTTGGCAAAGCAAGAAAATTCCTACTACAGAAGTGAAGCCCCCGCTGCGATTTATGTCCAACCCACCAAAAATGTGCCAACAAAGCATTAATCTTTTATGCCACACTTACCAGTATTTTAAATACCGCTAGAAAGTAAATAGAGAGATTTGAGAGGACAGACAAAATCAAAGTGAGCCTTCCTGCCGGCGATAGAAAAATTCCGTTCCAAGAAGAAATACGTCTAACCACACTCTCCACAAGCCCATTATACATACCCTGTTTAGAACCCTGAAATTCAGTAGATAGACCCAAATACTTCCCGATCCCCTTATTCCGACGAATATTAAAAGTTCTCAAACAAGACCTAGCATCCGCCAACGTCATCGAAGGACTAAATAGAATACCCGACTTATCATCATTCAAAACCTGTCCAGAAGCTTGACAATACCTCCCAACAGAATCCTTAACCTCATCACAACAATTCCCCCTATGTTTCAAGAAGAAGATCGAATCATCCGCAAAAAAGAGGTGTGATAATTCTGGAACATTAGAGCACAAGCGAATTCCATAAACTTTCTTACGATCCTCCTTTCTTCGGATATTTGCCGAAAGCACTTCCATGCATAATATAAAGAGATACGGAGACAACGGATCTCCTTGCCGAAGGCCACACATAGGAATCAATTGCTCACAAGGACTCCCATTAAACAAAAGCTCATAAGAGACCGTTGATGTAATACCTCGCATTTTAGTTCGCATTTTAGTTTCTTTTATTTAAAATCGTTTATTTTATAAGCTTGCTCGTACTCGTTTTATACGAGGTGTTGTGGTCTTAGATGGGACTCAAAAGGGGAACTTAGCCACCTTATGATTATGTTAGTAATGTGTAGTTGTTGGGGTTCGAACCCAGGTTTCATAGCAGCTCGTCCATGGGCCTCGATTGGCGTGCTAAGTAGCAGCCCATGGACGAATTATAGGAACTCAGTCCTCCTTGCTTTCTGCCGCCTTATTTAAGAGGCTCACTACCCTAAACCCTTAAGCAAAAACCTAGATCTAAAACCACACAAACTTAGCCGCCACAGCAGGGTAGAAGGAAGGACCAGTCACGGTGGTTGCACACTAGCGTAGGGTGGTTCGTTTTGGTCAACAATCTGGTATGTCAACCATAGTACGGTTAATTCTGTTTGTGTTCATAATTTCATTCTCATGAATCTGTCTGTATACACGACTAATCTTGGTCACTTTTGCATAGTTTCTTTCTGGGATGCGAACTTTATATGGCAGGGTCGTCGTTGGGGTGTCGTTGGTGGTTAGAAGGTGTCGTTTATGGTGGTAAAGTCAGTAGCAGCGAGTCAGTCTTTGTCGATCTCTTTTTATTATAGTCACGTAGCATGATTATCAAATGGCTATGGATGGATCTGGGTGCGTTTTATTATGGGTCGTGGGTTGGTATGACAGGTGGTGGTTGGGTGATTTGGTTGGTGTTTATCACGGTGGCAATGGGAGGTCTGTCACGGTGTTTTGGAGGGTTTCGATATAGGTCAGGGAGTTTGCTGGTTGTCTGTGTGTCGAAGGGGTTGTGTTTGGGTTGGTATCACCGCCGACTAGGGGGAGGTCTATGCGGTGGTACCAAGGTGGTTGTGGTCGTCTGTTGTCGATGGTCTTGTTGGTGGTGAGTGTCGCCAGGGTCGGCCATGTCAGTGGCTGGTGCAGGTGTTTTCGTGGGGTCTGTTGAGGTGTTTTCTGGTCAGGGGGTTGTGAACCAGGCCTGGTGATGGCTCTGGTTCACCTCGCCGGAAGTAGTCGACCAAGGCGGTGGTGGTCAGTGGTGAAGGGGGTGCAGTGTGGGGTCGAGTCTGGTGGTTGGCGGTGGTGTCAGGTCTGGTCACGCGGCTGGACGGGGAGTGTGAAAGCCGCGGGTTGGGGGTGTTTTGGGCTGTCGGGTTACTTTCCTTCTTTTCCATAATTATTTGCTTCTTTTATTTTAATTAATTATATTCCATAAGTATTTTATTAAAGGAAATAATTTTGATGGTATTAAAAGAAAAGATATGGATATTTATTAGGGAAGATATTGATATATTTATATGTATTTTGAATGATTTGAATTTTTAAAACCAAAGTTGCTATTTTTAGAAATTGCTATATTTAGAGAGCTACTATCTTGGGTAACCGGTTGTTGGGAAGCTTTCTAAATATAGGAAGTTTCTATTAATGGAATGTGTACACGTGTTACGAGAATTAGGAAGTTTATTAATTAAATAATATACCTTTAGGTGGAAGTTTTCGTGTGGAGCACTTTTGAGAACGGTTGTGCGTTTTGCCATTTTCTTCTGCAGTTACGAGGTAGGGGAAACTACTAATGTTTGATGATGTGTAAACCGTTCATAATTGATATCAGACATGTTGTTATATATTATCATGTGATCTTTGTATTGTGCATTTATATTATACTGTGATAACGATGAGGCGATGAGATGATGGGTCTTGTGATTGGCGCGGAGATAATGGGTCTTGTGATTGGTGCGGAGATAATGGGTCTTGTGATTGGTGTGGAGATAATGGGTCTTGTGATTGGTGCGGAGATATTGGGTCTTGTGATTCGGAGTGGAGATGATCGACTTTCTATTTTTAATAATATGGTTTGTCTACAGTTTTACTCTACTCAACCTCGTGGTTGACCCTGTGTATTCGTGATCACCTGTGATGAACCAATTAATGGGGAGCAGACTGACAGGTATAAAGACTGTGGGAGCATCAGGGAAGGGAGAAGCATGGACCCGGACCTGTTTAGAGTCTAGACCACGTGATAGTAGTCTATGAGTTGTACTTTTATTTTTATCAGAACAGTTTTCTATTCGGTTATGTAAGAACTTGTTATGAGGTTAAGTTTAATTTAAAGTACTGTTTATCTTCCTTTGTATCTACTGCCTCGGGAAACCGAGATGGTAACACCTGTATTTATCTGAGGGGTCCTAGTTCAGGCCCTTAAATAAATGGGGGTGTTACAAAGTGGTATCAGAGAGAACGATCCTCAGGCCTAACCTAATGAATCTAATGAATGTAGGAGAGTCTAAATAAAATGAACCCCCGGGATAGGACTGTTAGGAGCACACTAAAGGGGAAGTATGAGTCTGGGGCCCCCTCACACCGAACCATAGGCCCTATCAGTTTTACCCGGGAACCCAGAGTGCATATATGAGAGAAAAGGGTAGAATAGGAGGTGGTGAAAGTAATAGCATACTGTGATAAGAAAGTTATGAGAATTCTAAGTATATGTGACTTTTGAAAAGCCGGAAGGGGCATGAACATGAACGAATTTTCTTTAACTGTTGGAAAAGGGTGTATGATGATGTGATATGTTAAGTGATTGGAAACATGATTAGTACTTCTTCTATCATCATGTCTTTTGATATGCGGTTATGTGATCCCGAGCCATGTTATAATTTTCTGATTATTCAATTTGATAGCTGATGATAGACTTTATCGTTTAGGGATTTTAGCCCTAACCCTAATGTGCGCCCACATAAGTCGGGACTCATGTCTTTCTGTTGTATTATAGTATGCCTCCGCGAAGGGATAATGCCGTTAACATCACCCAAGAGGAGGTGGACCGTTTGATAGCTGAAAATGAGGCCCTAAAGGCCAAACGTATGGACTCCGCGAAAATGAGCACAATCATCGCAAGACATCACCCTACCCAATTCACCGGGGAGGGGGAACCTCACCTGCTGGGAGCCTGGTGCCGGGAATTCGGTAACCTGTTCGAGTTGGTAGATTGCCCTGAGGAATTGAGGGTGGACCAGGCTGCCCACTATCTGAGGGGTATGGCTGGAGACTGGTGGACAGCGAATAAGGGAGAGCTCCGGGAAGCAGCTACAGAGGGTGGATCCGCGTTTGTTCCGTGGGATGCATTCAAGGGGGTCTTGAACGAGGCGTTTCTACCAGAATTCCAGAAGAGCAAGCTGAGGGAGGAGTTCAACTCATTCAAGATGACGGAGGACATGACTGTAGAGGTTTACTACAGGAAATTCATCCAGTTGATGCACTACGTGGGAGACATGGGTTTCGACGATGCCATGCTAGCGATGAAATTTGAGAGAGGGTTGTCAATCGCCATCAAGAAGAGACTGATTGCAGCTCCGCCCACCACAGTCGGTGACATCTATTTAAGGGCTGGGGCGGCGGAGAGGCTTTCGGATATGATCAAAGAGGACAAGAAGACCAAGTCATAAAAGAGGAAGGCTGAACCAGTAGCTGAGGGTTCAGGATCGAAAAAGCAGAGCTCGAACAAGTTCAGTGGGTACTTCGGGAGTAGTGCCTCTGGTGGTGGGAGGAACCAGAGTAGGGGCAGCTTCAGGAGTGGAGGTTCCGGCAGTGGTTCTGTAGGAATAGTTTGTTTCGGCTGTGGAAAGACGGGACACAAGCAGGCGGTGTGTCGTTCATCTGGGGGAAACCAGTCCGGGGGCTATCGTACACCTACATCCGGATACCAGGGACCTCGCACTCAGTCCTATGGCAGCAGTGGCTATCGCACACCCATGACAAACTATGGTGGGGGTGCAAAGTCTGGAGGCAGCAGCAACTATCAGAGGAACTACAACAACAACAATCAGAATCGTTCATATCAGAATCAGTACAATGGAGGTGGGAACAACAACAAGACGGGGACGGCAGGAAATCAGCAGGCTGGGACATCTTCTGCCAGCCAGAGTGGGGTCAAGTCCAGTGGCAAACTCTTTGCCATGGGAAAGCAGGCCGCTCAGGAGGATGCTCATGTGGTTACTGGTACTTTTCTTGTAAACTCTAGACCTACCTTTGTACTTTTCGATTCCGGTGCCACCCATTCGTTTGTGTCTAGAGATCATGTTAAGGCTTTGGGACTTGAGAGATTTGATTGGATCGCGGATCCAGTGATCATACCATCAGGCGAATCGATAGTCTGTAATAGAGTATATGGTAGTGTACCCATCAAAATCGGGGAAGCAATTTTCTATTGTGACCTCATAGAGTTTCCTCTGGGGGGTTTTGAGGTGATTCTGGGGATGGACTGGCTAGGGAAGTATCGAGCTTTCATCGACTGTCATCAAAAGAAGATTTCCTTAAAGGGACCTAAGGGAGAGAGGGTGTCTTACAAGGGATACCGTGTGAAACCAAAAATCAAATTCATTTCTGTCAATACCCTTAAGTCTGGCTTGAGGAAAGGAGAGAGCCTAATCTTATGCCAAATGTGGGATTTTGAGGCTGAGACCCCCAAGACTAGTGAGATACCTGTGGTACGGGAGTTTGAGGGAGTTTTTCGTGACGACGTTCCGGGGTTACCGCCGAGGAGGGAAGTGGAGTTTTCCATTGACCTAAAACCAGGGGCGGGACCAATATCCAAATCACCGTACCGTATGGGACCGAAGGAGATGGAGGAATTGAAGAAACAATTGGATGAACTAGCTGAAAAAGGGTTCATTCGACCCAGTGTGTCGCCCTGGGGTGCACCTGTTTTGTTCGTGAAGAAGAAGGATGGGAGTTTGAGGTTGTGTGTTGACTACCGAGAGCTGAACAATGTGACTATCAAGAACCGTTACCCTTTGCCGAGAATTGACGACTTGTTCGATCACTTAAGTGGAGCTGGGGTTTTCTCCAAGATTGATTTGAGATCCGGGTATCACCAGTTGAGAATAAAGGATGAAGATATTCCGAAGACCGCTTTCCGAACGAGGTATGGCCACTATGAATTTGTGGTTATGCCTTTTGGATTGACTAATGCTCCCGCTGTGTTCATGGACTTGATGAATCGAGTCTTCAGCCCGTATCTAGACAAGTTCGTGGTGGTATTCATCGATGATATCTTGGTATATTCCAAGAATGTAGAAGAGCACGAGGACCATTTGCGGAAGGTACTTCAGACTTTGGAGGAGCATAAGCTCAACGCTAAGTTGAGTAAGTGCGAGTTCTGGTTAGAGAAAGTGGCGTTTTTGGGGCATGTCATTTCCAAAGAAGGGGTATCTGTCGACCCTAGTAAAATCGAAGCTGTGACTAAGTGGCAAAGTCCGAAGAATGTGAGTGAGATTCGAAGTTTCCTGGGGTTGGCAGGTTATTACCGGAGATTCGTCAAAGACTTTTCGAAGATAGCAAAGCCGTTGACGTCGTTAATGAGGAAGGAGAACCGTTTTGTCTGGGATGAGAGTTGTGAGAAGGCATTCCTGACTCTTAAGGAACGCCTGACAACAGCTCCTATCCTGGCCTTGCCAGTTGGAAGTGAAAATTTCGAAGTATACACTGACGCTTCAAAGCATGGGTTGGGTTGTGTGCTAATGCAGAATGGGAGAGTGATCGCGTATGCTTCTCGCCAGTTGAAGACCTACGAGGAAAATTATCCGACTCATGATTTGGAATTGGGCGCTGTGGTCTTTGCACTGAAATTGTGGCGTCATTACCTCTATGGGGCCACTTTTAAGGTGTTTTCTGATCATAAGAGCCTGAAATATATCTACACCCAGAAGGAATTGAACATGAGGCAGAGGAGGTGGATAGAGTTGATCGGAGACTATGATATGCAGATTGTCTACCACGAGGGCAAGGCGAATGTGGTAGCTGACGCTCTAAGTAGGAAGTCAGTACATGCTTTGAGTTGTGCCAGATCGAGAGTGAGGTTGCATGGCGAGTTAAGGGAGATGGGAATTTTCATGATCCGGAAAGGGGATGCTCTTGGTGATCTGACCGTGGAGCCTGAGTTGTATGGGGAGATTCGGGAGTTACAGAAGAGCGATGAGAGAATCCAGAAGTGGCGTTTGATGGTGGAAAATGGGAATGGTGATGGGGCATCCAAGTTCAATATTCATACCGACGGTAGTTTGAGGTTCAGTGGGCGATGGTGTGTACCGAATGATGAGGAGCTAAAGAAGAAGATCCTGACTGAAGCTCATGCTACTCCTTATTCTGTTCACCCAGGGGGTGATAAGCTGTATAAGGACCTTAAGAAGACGTTTTGGTGGCCAAATATGAAGAAGGAGGTCGCAGAGTTTGTCTCGAGGTGTCTGACGTGTCAACGCGTGAAAGGGGAACATAAGAGACCTCAAGGGAAAGTTCAGCCACTGGACGTGCCAGAGTGGAAGTGGGAGAATATTTCGATGGACTTTATTGTGGGGTTGCCTCGGACTCAGAGGGGCAACAACATGATTTGGGTGATCGTGGATCGTTTAACTAAGTCAGCTCACTTTATCCCTATGAAAGATACCTGGAGTAAAGCTGAATTGGCTAAGTCGTATGTTCAGAATGTGGTCAAACTGCATGGCGTACCCAAGGATATTGTTTCAGATCGGGACTCGAGGTTTATATCCAGGTTTTGGCAGGAGTTGCAGGCTGCCTTGGGTACCCAATTGAAGATGAGTACAGCTTTTCATCCGGCTACTGATGGTCAGACTGAGCGGACGATTCAGACCCTTGAGGATATGTTGAGAGCTTGTGTACTTGAGTTCGGAGGATCTTGGGAGGATCGACTGGGGTTGATCGAGTTTTCTTATAATAACAGCTATCATGCAAGCATAGGCATGGCCCCTTTGAGGCACTATACGGGAGGAAGTGTCGAAGCCCTGTGTATTGGGATGATCGAGCTGATGTTGTGACTTTGGGGCCAGATATGATTCAGGAGATGGTGGAGCAGGTTCAGATTATTCGTCAGAGGATGAGGGCCGCTCAGGATCGACAGAAGAGTTATGCCGATCTGAAGAGGAGCGTTATTTCATTTGAGGTCGGAGAGAAGGTACTACTGAAAGTCTCTCCGATGAAAGGTGTGATGAGATTCGGCAAGCGTGGTAAATTGAGTCAGAAATTTATTGGGCCATTTGAGATCTTGGACAGAGTTGGAGAGGTGGCATATCGCTTAGCTTTGCCTCCAACCCTATCCAAGGTTCATAATGTGTTCCATGTGTCCCAGTTGAGGAAGTATGTAAGTGATCCATCACATGTACTTCAGCACGAGGTGATTGAGGTAGACGAGCAGTTGGCCTACATTGAGACTCCGAAGGAGATTTTGGACAGGAAAGTACGAAAGACTCGCAATGGGGAGACGTCCTTGGTGAAAGTCCTGTGGACAAATCATAATCAGGAAGAGGCTACATGGGAGCCTGAGGCATCTATGAGGGAGCGTTACCCACATCTCTTTGATTGAGGTAAGTTACGGACGTAACTTTTCTTTAAGGGGGGTGGAATGTAACATTCTGTGATTTAATCAAAGTTTTATGACGATTGTTTGGTGTTGTTTGTGTTCCAAGTCGTTTGAGTTGATTGTTTGTCACCTAAGTGTGGTAGAACTTCGGGACGAAGTTCTTTTTAAGGAGGGAAGACTGTAATACCTCGCATTTTAGTTCGCATTTTAGTTTCTTTTATTTAAAATCGTTTATTTTATAAGCTTGCTCGTACTCGTTTTATACGAGGTGTTGTGGTCTTAGATGGGACTCAAAAGGGGAACTTAGCCACCTTATGATTATGTTAGTAATGTGTAGTTGTTGGGGTTCGAACCCAGGTTTCATAGCAGCTCGTCCATGGGCCTCGATTGGCGTGCTAAGTAGCAGCCCATGGACGAATTATAGGAACTCAGTCCTCCTTGCTTCCTGCCGCCTTATTTAAGAGGCTCACTACCCTAAACCCTTAAGCAAAAACCTAGATCTAAAACCACACAAACTTAGCCGCCACAGCAGGGTAGAAGGAAGGACCAGTCACGGTGGTTGCACACTAGCGTAGGGTGGTTCGTTTTGGTCAACAATCTGGTATGTCAACCATAGTACGGTTAATTCTGTTTGTGTTCATAATTTCATTCTCATGAATCTGTCTGTATACACGACTAATCTTGGTCACTTTTGCATAGTTTCTTTCTGGGATGCGAACTTTATATGGCAGGGTCGTCGTTGGGGTGTCGTTGGTGGTTAGAAGGTGTCGTTTATGGTGGTAAAGTCAGTAGCAGCGAGTCAGTCTTTGTCGATCTCTTTTTATTATAGTCACGTAGCATGATTATCAAATGGCTATGGATGGATCTGGGTGCGTTTTATTATGGGTCGTGGGTTGGTATGACAGGTGGTGGTTGGGTGATTTGGTTGGTGTTTATCACGGTGGCAATGGGAGGTCTGTCACGGTGTTTTGGAGGGTTTCGATATAGGTCAGGGAGTTTGCTGGTTGTCTGTGTGTCGAAGGGGTTGTGTTTGGGTTGGTATCACCGCCGACTAGGGGGAGGTCTATGCGGTGGTACCAAGGTGGTTGTGGTCGTCTGTTGTCGATGGTCTTGTTGGTGGTGAGTGTCGCCAGGGTCGGCCATGTCAGTGGCTGGTGCAGGTGTTTTCGTGGGGTCTGTTGAGGTGTTTTCTGGTCAGGGGGTTGTGAACCAGGCCTGGTGATGGCTCTGGTTCACCTCGCCGGAAGTAGTCGACCAAGGCGGTGGTGGTCAGTGGTGAAGGGGGTGCAGTGTGGGGTCGAGTCTGGTGGTTGGCGGTGGTGTCAGGTCTGGTCACGCGGCTGGACGGGGAGTGTGAAAGCCGCGGGTTGGGGGTGTTTTGGGCTGTCGGGTTACTTTCCTTCTTTTCCATAATTATTTGCTTCTTTTATTTTAATTAATTATATTCCATAAGTATTTTATTAAAGGAAATAATTTTGATGGTATTAAAAGAAAAGATATGGATATTTATTAGGGAAGATATTGATATATTTATATGTATTTTGAATGATTTGAATTTTTAAAACCAAAGTTGCTATTTTTAGAAATTGCTATATTTAGAGAGCTACTATCTTGGGTAACCGGTTGTTGGGAAGCTTTCTAAATATAGGAAGTTTCTATTAATGGAATGTGTACACGTGTTACGAGAATTAGGAAGTTTATTAATTAAATAATATACCTTTAGGTGGAAGTTTTCGTGTGGAGCACTTTTGAGAACGGTTGTGCGTTTTGCCATTTTCTTCTGCAGTTACGAGGTAGGGGAAACTACTAATGTTTGATGATGTGTAAACCGTTCATAATTGATATCAGACATGTTGTTATATATTATCATGTGATCTTTGTATTGTGCATTTATATTATACTGTGATAACGATGAGGCGATGAGATGATGGGTCTTGTGATTGGCGCGGAGATAATGGGTCTTGTGATTGGTGCGGAGATAATGGGTCTTGTGATTGGTGTGGAGATAATGGGTCTTGTGATTGGTGCGGAGATATTGGGTCTTGTGATTCGGAGTGGAGATGATCGACTTTCTATTTTTAATAATATGGTTTGTCTACAGTTTTACTCTACTCAACCTCGTGGTTGACCCTGTGTATTCGTGATCACCTGTGATGAACCAATTAATGGGGAGCAGACTGACAGGTATAAAGACTGTGGGAGCATCAGGGAAGGGAGAAGCATGGACCCGGACCTGTTTAGAGTCTAGACCACGTGATAGTAGTCTATGAGTTGTACTTTTATTTTTATCAGAACAGTTTTCTATTCGGTTATGTAAGAACTTGTTATGAGGTTAAGTTTAATTTAAAGTACTGTTTATCTTCCTTTGTATCTACTGCCTCGGGAAACCGAGATGGTAACACCTGTATTTATCTGAGGGGTCCTAGTTCAGGCCCTTAAATAAATGGGGGTGTTACAAAGTGGTATCAGAGAGAACGATCCTCAGGCCTAACCTAATGAATCTAATGAATGTAGGAGAGTCTAAATAAAATGAACCCCCGGGATAGGACTGTTAGGAGCACACTAAAGGGGAAGTATGAGTCTGGGGCCCCCTCACACCGAACCATAGGCCCTATCAGTTTTACCCGGGAACCCAGAGTGCATATATGAGAGAAAAGGGTAGAATAGGAGGTGGTGAAAGTAATAGCATACTGTGATAAGAAAGTTATGAGAATTCTAAGTATATGTGACTTTTGAAAAGCCGGAAGGGGCATGAACATGAACGAATTTTCTTTAACTGTTGGAAAAGGGTGTATGATGATGTGATATGTTAAGTGATTGGAAACATGATTAGTACTTCTTCTATCATCATGTCTTTTGATATGCGGTTATGTGATCCCGAGCCATGTTATAATTTTCTGATTATTCAATTTGATAGCTGATGATAGACTTTATCGTTTAGGGATTTTAGCCCTAACCCTAATGTGCGCCCACATAAGTCGGGACTCATGTCTTTCTGTTGTATTATAGTATGCCTCCGCGAAGGGATAATGCCGTTAACATCACCCAAGAGGAGGTGGACCGTTTGATAGCTGAAAATGAGGCCCTAAAGGCCAAACGTATGGACTCCGCGAAAATGAGCACAATCATCGCAAGACATCACCCTACCCAATTCACCGGGGAGGGGGAACCTCACCTGCTGGGAGCCTGGTGCCGGGAATTCGGTAACCTGTTCGAGTTGGTAGATTGCCCTGAGGAATTGAGGGTGGACCAGGCTGCCCACTATCTGAGGGGTATGGCTGGAGACTGGTGGACAGCGAATAAGGGAGAGCTCCGGGAAGCAGCTACAGAGGGTGGATCCGCGTTTGTTCCGTGGGATGCATTCAAGGGGGTCTTGAACGAGGCGTTTCTACCAGAATTCCAGAAGAGCAAGCTGAGGGAGGAGTTCAACTCATTCAAGATGACGGAGGACATGACTGTAGAGGTTTACTACAGGAAATTCATCCAGTTGATGCACTACGTGGGAGACATGGGTTTCGACGATGCCATGCTAGCGATGAAATTTGAGAGAGGGTTGTCAATCGCCATCAAGAAGAGACTGATTGCAGCTCCGCCCACCACAGTCGGTGACATCTATTTAAGGGCTGGGGCGGCGGAGAGGCTTTCGGATATGATCAAAGAGGACAAGAAGACCAAGTCATAAAAGAGGAAGGCTGAACCAGTAGCTGAGGGTTCAGGATCGAAAAAGCAGAGCTCGAACAAGTTCAGTGGGTACTTCGGGAGTAGTGCCTCTGGTGGTGGGAGGATTCAGAGTAGGGGCAGCTTCAGGAGTGGAGGTTCCGACAGTGGTTCTGTAGGAATAGTTTGTTTCGGCTGTGGAAAGACGGGACACAAGCAGGCGGTGTGTCGTTCATCTGGGGGAAACCAGTCCGGGGGCTATCGTACACCTACATCCGGATACCAGGGACCTCGCACTCAGTCCTATGGCAGCAGTGGCTATCGCACACCCATGACAAACTATGGTGGGGGTGCAAAGTCTGGAGGCAGCAGCAACTATCAGAGGAACTACAACAACAACAATCAGAATCGTTCATATCAGAATCAGTACAATGGAGGTGGGAACAACAACAAGACGGGGACGGCAGGAAATCAGCAGGCTGGGACATCTTCTGCCAGCCAGAGTGGGGTCAAGTCCAGTGGCAAACTCTTTGCCATGGGAAAGCAGGCCGCTCAGGAGGATGCTCATGTGGTTACTGGTACTTTTCTTGTAAACTCTAGACCTACCTTTGTACTTTTCGATTCCGGTGCCACCCATTCGTTTGTGTCTAGAGATCATGTTAAGGCTTTGGGACTTGAGAGATTTGATTGGATCGCGGATCCAGTGATCATACCATCAGGCGAATCGATAGTCTGTAATAGAGTATATGGTAGTGTACCCATCAAAATCGGGGAAGCAATTTTCTATTGTGACCTCATAGAGTTTCCTCTGGGGGGTTTTGAGGTGATTCTGGGGATGGACTGGCTAGGGAAGTATCGAGCTTTCATCGACTGTCATCAAAAGAAGATTTCCTTAAAGGGACCTAAGGGAGAGAGGGTGTCTTACAAGGGATACCGTGTGAAACCAAAAATCAAATTCATTTCTGTCAATACCCTTAAGTCTGGCTTGAGGAAAGGAGAGAGCCTAATCTTATGCCAAATGTGGGATTTTGAGGCTGAGACCCCCAAGACTAGTGAGATACCTGTGGTACGGGAGTTTGAGGGAGTTTTTCGTGACGACGTTCCGGGGTTACCGCCGAGGAGGGAAGTGGAGTTTTCCATTGACCTAAAACCAGGGGCGGGACCAATATCCAAATCACCGTACCGTATGGGACCGAAGGAGATGGAGGAATTGAAGAAACAATTGGATGAACTAGCTGAAAAAGGGTTCATTCGACCCAGTGTGTCGCCCTGGGGTGCACCTGTTTTGTTCGTGAAGAAGAAGGATGGGAGTTTGAGGTTGTGTGTTGACTACCGAGAGCTGAACAATGTGACTATCAAGAACCGTTACCCTTTGCCGAGAATTGACGACTTGTTCGATCACTTAAGTGGAGCTGGGGTTTTCTCCAAGATTGATTTGAGATCCGGGTATCACCAGTTGAGAATAAAGGATGAAGATATTCCGAAGACCGCTTTCCGAACGAGGTATGGCCACTATGAATTTGTGGTTATGCCTTTTGGATTGACTAATGCTCCCGCTGTGTTCATGGACTTGATGAATCGAGTCTTCAGCCCGTATCTAGACAAGTTCGTGGTGGTATTCATCGATGATATCTTGGTATATTCCAAGAATGTAGAAGAGCACGAGGACCATTTGCGGAAGGTACTTCAGACTTTGGAGGAGCATAAGCTCAACGCTAAGTTGAGTAAGTGCGAGTTCTGGTTAGAGAAAGTGGCGTTTTTGGGGCATGTCATTTCCAAAGAAGGGGTATCTGTCGACCCTAGTAAAATCGAAGCTGTGACTAAGTGGCAAAGTCCGAAGAATGTGAGTGAGATTCGAAGTTTCCTGGGGTTGGCAGGTTATTACCGGAGATTCGTCAAAGACTTTTCGAAGATAGCAAAGCCGTTGACGTCGTTAATGAGGAAGGAGAACCGTTTTGTCTGGGATGAGAGTTGTGAGAAGGCATTCCTGACTCTTAAGGAACGCCTGACAACAGCTCCTATCCTGGCCTTGCCAGTTGGAAGTGAAAATTTCGAAGTATACACTGACGCTTCAAAGCATGGGTTGGGTTGTGTGCTAATGCAGAATGGGAGAGTGATCGCGTATGCTTCTCGCCAGTTGAAGACCTACGAGGAAAATTATCCGACTCATGATTTGGAATTGGGCGCTGTGGTCTTTGCACTGAAATTGTGGCGTCATTACCTCTATGGGGCCACTTTTAAGGTGTTTTCTGATCATAAGAGCCTGAAATATATCTACACCCAGAAGGAATTGAACATGAGGCAGAGGAGGTGGATAGAGTTGATCGGAGACTATGATATGCAGATTGTCTACCACGAGGGCAAGGCGAATGTGGTAGCTGACGCTCTAAGTAGGAAGTCAGTACATGCTTTGAGTTGTGCCAGATCGAGAGTGAGGTTGCATGGCGAGTTAAGGGAGATGGGAATTTTCATGATCCGGAAAGGGGATGCTCTTGGTGATCTGACCGTGGAGCCTGAGTTGTATGGGGAGATTCGGGAGTTACAGAAGAGCGATGAGAGAATCCAGAAGTGGCGTTTGATGGTGGAAAATGGGAATGGTGATGGGGCATCCAAGTTCAATATTCATACCGACGGTAGTTTGAGGTTCAGTGGGCGATGGTGTGTACCGAATGATGAGGAGCTAAAGAAGAAGATCATGACTGAAGCTCATGCTACTCCTTATTCTGTTCACCCAGGGGGTGATAAGCTGTATAAGGACCTTAAGAAGACGTTTTGGTGGCCAAATATGAAGAAGGAGGTCGCAGAGTTTGTCTCGAGGTGTCTGACGTGTCAACGCGTGAAAGGGGAACATAAGAGACCTCAAGGGAAAGTTCAGCCACTGGACGTGCCAGAGTGGAAGTGGGAGAATATTTCGATGGACTTTATTGTGGGGTTGCCTCGGACTCAGAGGGGCAACAACATGATTTGGGTGATCGTGGATCGTTTAACTAAGTCAGCTCACTTTATCCCTATGAAAGATACCTGGAGTAAAGCTGAATTGGCTAAGTCGTATGTTCAGAATGTGGTCAAACTGCATGGCGTACCCAAGGATATTGTTTCAGATCGGGACTCGAGGTTTATATCCAGGTTTTGGCAGGAGTTGCAGGCTGCCTTGGGTACCCAATTGAAGATGAGTACAGCTTTTCATCCGGCTACTGATGGTCAGACTGAGCGGACGATTCAGACCCTTGAGGATATGTTGAGAGCTTGTGTACTTGAGTTCGGAGGATCTTGGGAGGATCGACTGGGGTTGATCGAGTTTTCTTATAATAACAGCTATCATGCAAGCATAGGCATGGCCCCTTTGAGGCACTATACGGGAGGAAGTGTCGAAGCCCTGTGTATTGGGATGATCGAGCTGATGTTGTGACTTTGGGGCCAGATATGATTCAGGAGATGGTGGAGCAGGTTCAGATTATTCGTCAGAGGATGAGGGCCGCTCAGGATCGACAGAAGAGTTATGCCGATCTGAAGAGGAGCGTTATTTCATTTGAGGTCGGAGAGAAGGTACTACTGAAAGTCTCTCCGATGAAAGGTGTGATGAGATTCGGCAAGCGTGGTAAATTGAGTCAGAAATTTATTGGGCCATTTGAGATCTTGGACAGAGTTGGAGAGGTGGCATATCGCTTAGCTTTGCCTCCAACCCTATCCAAGGTTCATAATGTGTTCCATGTGTCCCAGTTGAGGAAGTATGTAAGTGATCCATCACATGTACTTCAGCACGAGGTGATTGAGGTAGACGAGCAGTTGGCCTACATTGAGACTCCGAAGGAGATTTTGGACAGGAAAGTACGAAAGACTCGCAATGGGGAGACGTCCTTGGTGAAAGTCCTGTGGACAAATCATAATCAGGAAGAGGCTACATGGGAGCCTGAGGCATCTATGAGGGAGCGTTACCCACATCTCTTTGATTGAGGTAAGTTACGGACGTAACTTTTCTTTAAGGGGGGTGGAATGTAACATTCTGTGATTTAATCAAAGTTTTATGACGATTGTTTGGTGTTGTTTGTGTTCCAAGTCGTTTGAGTTGATTGTTTGTCACCTAAGTGTGGTAGAACTTCGGGACGAAGTTCTTTTTAAGGAGGGAAGACTGTAATACCTCGCATTTTAGTTCGCATTTTAGTTTCTTTTATTTAAAATCGTTTATTTTATAAGCTTGCTCGTACTCGTTTTATACGAGGTGTTGTGGTCTTAGATGGGACTCAAAAGGGGAACTTAGCCACCTTATGATTATGTTAGTAATGTGTAGTTGTTGGGGTTCGAACCCAGGTTTCATAGCAGCTCGTCCATGGGCCTCGATTGGCGTGCTAAGTAGCAGCCCATGGACGAATTATAGGAACTCAGTCCTCCTTGCTTCCTGCCGCCTTATTTAAGAGGCTCACTACCCTAAACCCTTAAGCAAAAACCTAGATCTAAAACCACACAAACTTAGCCGCCACAGCAGGGTAGAAGGAAGGACCAGTCACGGTGGTTGCACACTAGCGTAGGGTGGTTCGTTTTGGTCAACAATCTGGTATGTCAACCATAGTACGGTTAATTCTGTTTGTGTTCATAATTTCATTCTCATGAATCTGTCTGTATACACGACTAATCTTGGTCACTTTTGCATAGTTTCTTTCTGGGATGCGAACTTTATATGGCAGGGTCGTCGTTGGGGTGTCGTTGGTGGTTAGAAGGTGTCGTTTATGGTGGTAAAGTCAGTAGCAGCGAGTCAGTCTTTGTCGATCTCTTTTTATTATAGTCACGTAGCATGATTATCAAATGGCTATGGATGGATCTGGGTGCGTTTTATTATGGGTCGTGGGTTGGTATGACAGGTGGTGGTTGGGTGATTTGGTTGGTGTTTATCACGGTGGCAATGGGAGGTCTGTCACGGTGTTTTGGAGGGTTTCGATATAGGTCAGGGAGTTTGCTGGTTGTCTGTGTGTCGAAGGGGTTGTGTTTGGGTTGGTATCACCGCCGACTAGGGGGAGGTCTATGCGGTGGTACCAAGGTGGTTGTGGTCGTCTGTTGTCGATGGTCTTGTTGGTGGTGAGTGTCGCCAGGGTCGGCCATGTCAGTGGCTGGTGCAGGTGTTTTCGTGGGGTCTGTTGAGGTGTTTTCTGGTCAGGGGGTTGTGAACCAGGCCTGGTGATGGCTCTGGTTCACCTCGCCGGAAGTAGTCGACCAAGGCGGTGGTGGTCAGTGGTGAAGGGGGTGCAGTGTGGGGTCGAGTCTGGTGGTTGGCGGTGGTGTCAGGTCTGGTCACGCGGCTGGACGGGGAGTGTGAAAGCCGCGGGTTGGGGGTGTTTTGGGCTGTCGGGTTACTTTCCTTCTTTTCCATAATTATTTGCTTCTTTTATTTTAATTAATTATATTCCATAAGTATTTTATTAAAGGAAATAATTTTGATGGTATTAAAAGAAAAGATATGGATATTTATTAGGGAAGATATTGATATATTTATATGTATTTTGAATGATTTGAATTTTTAAAACCAAAGTTGCTATTTTTAGAAATTGCTATATTTAGAGAGCTACTATCTTGGGTAACCGGTTGTTGGGAAGCTTTCTAAATATAGGAAGTTTCTATTAATGGAATGTGTACACGTGTTACGAGAATTAGGAAGTTTATTAATTAAATAATATACCTTTAGGTGGAAGTTTTCGTGTGGAGCACTTTTGAGAACGGTTGTGCGTTTTGCCATTTTCTTCTGCAGTTACGAGGTAGGGGAAACTACTAATGTTTGATGATGTGTAAACCGTTCATAATTGATATCAGACATGTTGTTATATATTATCATGTGATCTTTGTATTGTGCATTTATATTATACTGTGATAACGATGAGGCGATGAGATGATGGGTCTTGTGATTGGCGCGGAGATAATGGGTCTTGTGATTGGTGCGGAGATAATGGGTCTTGTGATTGGTGTGGAGATAATGGGTCTTGTGATTGGTGCGGAGATATTGGGTCTTGTGATTCGGAGTGGAGATGATCGACTTTCTATTTTTAATAATATGGTTTGTCTACAGTTTTACTCTACTCAACCTCGTGGTTGACCCTGTGTATTCGTGATCACCTGTGATGAACCAATTAATGGGGAGCAGACTGACAGGTATAAAGACTGTGGGAGCATCAGGGAAGGGAGAAGCATGGACCCGGACCTGTTTAGAGTCTAGACCACGTGATAGTAGTCTATGAGTTGTACTTTTATTTTTATCAGAACAGTTTTCTATTCGGTTATGTAAGAACTTGTTATGAGGTTAAGTTTAATTTAAAGTACTGTTTATCTTCCTTTGTATCTACTGCCTCGGGAAACCGAGATGGTAACACCTGTATTTATCTGAGGGGTCCTAGTTCAGGCCCTTAAATAAATGGGGGTGTTACAAAGTGGTATCAGAGAGAACGATCCTCAGGCCTAACCTAATGAATCTAATGAATGTAGGAGAGTCTAAATAAAATGAACCCCCGGGATAGGACTGTTAGGAGCACACTAAAGGGGAAGTATGAGTCTGGGGCCCCCTCACACCGAACCATAGGCCCTATCAGTTTTACCCGGGAACCCAGAGTGCATATATGAGAGAAAAGGGTAGAATAGGAGGTGGTGAAAGTAATAGCATACTGTGATAAGAAAGTTATGAGAATTCTAAGTATATGTGACTTTTGAAAAGCCGGAAGGGGCATGAACATGAACGAATTTTCTTTAACTGTTGGAAAAGGGTGTATGATGATGTGATATGTTAAGTGATTGGAAACATGATTAGTACTTCTTCTATCATCATGTCTTTTGATATGCGGTTATGTGATCCCGAGCCATGTTATAATTTTCTGATTATTCAATTTGATAGCTGATGATAGACTTTATCGTTTAGGGATTTTAGCCCTAACCCTAATGTGCGCCCACATAAGTCGGGACTCATGTCTTTCTGTTGTATTATAGTATGCCTCCGCGAAGGGATAATGCCGTTAACATCACCCAAGAGGAGGTGGACCGTTTGATAGCTGAAAATGAGGCCCTAAAGGCCAAACGTATGGACTCCGCGAAAATGAGCACAATCATCGCAAGACATCACCCTACCCAATTCACCGGGGAGGGGGAACCTCACCTGCTGGGAGCCTGGTGCCGGGAATTCGGTAACCTGTTCGAGTTGGTAGATTGCCCTGAGGAATTGAGGGTGGACCAGGCTGCCCACTATCTGAGGGGTATGGCTGGAGACTGGTGGACAGCGAATAAGGGAGAGCTCCGGGAAGCAGCTACAGAGGGTGGATCCGCGTTTGTTCCGTGGGATGCATTCAAGGGGGTCTTGAACGAGGCGTTTCTACCAGAATTCCAGAAGAGCAAGCTGAGGGAGGAGTTCAACTCATTCAAGATGACGGAGGACATGACTGTAGAGGTTTACTACAGGAAATTCATCCAGTTGATGCACTACGTGGGAGACATGGGTTTCGACGATGCCATGCTAGCGATGAAATTTGAGAGAGGGTTGTCAATCGCCATCAAGAAGAGACTGATTGCAGCTCCGCCCACCACAGTCGGTGACATCTATTTAAGGGCTGGGGCGGCGGAGAGGCTTTCGGATATGATCAAAGAGGACAAGAAGACCAAGTCATAAAAGAGGAAGGCTGAACCAGTAGCTGAGGGTTCAGGATCGAAAAAGCAGAGCTCGAACAAGTTCAGTGGGTACTTCGGGAGTAGTGCCTCTGGTGGTGGGAGGAACCAGAGTAGGGGCAGCTTCAGGAGTGGAGGTTCCGGCAGTGGTTCTGTAGGAATAGTTTGTTTCGGCTGTGGAAAGACGGGACACAAGCAGGCGGTGTGTCGTTCATCTGGGGGAAACCAGTCCGGGGGCTATCGTACACCTACATCCGGATACCAGGGACCTCGCACTCAGTCCTATGGCAGCAGTGGCTATCGCACACCCATGACAAACTATGGTGGGGGTGCAAAGTCTGGAGGCAGCAGCAACTATCAGAGGAACTACAACAACAACAATCAGAATCGTTCATATCAGAATCAGTACAATGGAGGTGGGAACAACAACAAGACGGGGACGGCAGGAAATCAGCAGGCTGGGACATCTTCTGCCAGCCAGAGTGGGGTCAAGTCCAGTGGCAAACTCTTTGCCATGGGAAAGCAGGCCGCTCAGGAGGATGCTCATGTGGTTACTGGTACTTTTCTTGTAAACTCTAGACCTACCTTTGTACTTTTCGATTCCGGTGCCACCCATTCGTTTGTGTCTAGAGATCATGTTAAGGCTTTGGGACTTGAGAGATTTGATTGGATCGCGGATCCAGTGATCATACCATCAGGCGAATCGATAGTCTGTAATAGAGTATATGGTAGTGTACCCATCAAAATCGGGGAAGCAATTTTCTATTGTGACCTCATAGAGTTTCCTCTGGGGGGTTTTGAGGTGATTCTGGGGATGGACTGGCTAGGGAAGTATCGAGCTTTCATCGACTGTCATCAAAAGAAGATTTCCTTAAAGGGACCTAAGGGAGAGAGGGTGTCTTACAAGGGATACCGTGTGAAACCAAAAATCAAATTCATTTCTGTCAATACCCTTAAGTCTGGCTTGAGGAAAGGAGAGAGCCTAATCTTATGCCAAATGTGGGATTTTGAGGCTGAGACCCCCAAGACTAGTGAGATACCTGTGGTACGGGAGTTTGAGGGAGTTTTTCGTGACGACGTTCCGGGGTTACCGCCGAGGAGGGAAGTGGAGTTTTCCATTGACCTAAAACCAGGGGCGGGACCAATATCCAAATCACCGTACCGTATGGGACCGAAGGAGATGGAGGAATTGAAGAAACAATTGGATGAACTAGCTGAAAAAGGGTTCATTCGACCCAGTGTGTCGCCCTGGGGTGCACCTGTTTTGTTCGTGAAGAAGAAGGATGGGAGTTTGAGGTTGTGTGTTGACTACCGAGAGCTGAACAATGTGACTATCAAGAACCGTTACCCTTTGCCGAGAATTGACGACTTGTTCGATCACTTAAGTGGAGCTGGGGTTTTCTCCAAGATTGATTTGAGATCCGGGTATCACCAGTTGAGAATAAAGGATGAAGATATTCCGAAGACCGCTTTCCGAACGAGGTATGGCCACTATGAATTTGTGGTTATGCCTTTTGGATTGACTAATGCTCCCGCTGTGTTCATGGACTTGATGAATCGAGTCTTCAGCCCGTATCTAGACAAGTTCGTGGTGGTATTCATCGATGATATCTTGGTATATTCCAAGAATGTAGAAGAGCACGAGGACCATTTGCGGAAGGTACTTCAGACTTTGGAGGAGCATAAGCTCAACGCTAAGTTGAGTAAGTGCGAGTTCTGGTTAGAGAAAGTGGCGTTTTTGGGGCATGTCATTTCCAAAGAAGGGGTATCTGTCGACCCTAGTAAAATCGAAGCTGTGACTAAGTGGCAAAGTCCGAAGAATGTGAGTGAGATTCGAAGTTTCCTGGGGTTGGCAGGTTATTACCGGAGATTCGTCAAAGACTTTTCGAAGATAGCAAAGCCGTTGACGTCGTTAATGAGGAAGGAGAACCGTTTTGTCTGGGATGAGAGTTGTGAGAAGGCATTCCTGACTCTTAAGGAACGCCTGACAACAGCTCCTATCCTGGCCTTGCCAGTTGGAAGTGAAAATTTCGAAGTATACACTGACGCTTCAAAGCATGGGTTGGGTTGTGTGCTAATGCAGAATGGGAGAGTGATCGCGTATGCTTCTCGCCAGTTGAAGACCTACGAGGAAAATTATCCGACTCATGATTTGGAATTGGGCGCTGTGGTCTTTGCACTGAAATTGTGGCGTCATTACCTCTATGGGGCCACTTTTAAGGTGTTTTCTGATCATAAGAGCCTGAAATATATCTACACCCAGAAGGAATTGAACATGAGGCAGAGGAGGTGGATAGAGTTGATCGGAGACTATGATATGCAGATTGTCTACCACGAGGGCAAGGCGAATGTGGTAGCTGACGCTCTAAGTAGGAAGTCAGTACATGCTTTGAGTTGTGCCAGATCGAGAGTGAGGTTGCATGGCGAGTTAAGGGAGATGGGAATTTTCATGATCCGGAAAGGGGATGCTCTTGGTGATCTGACCGTGGAGCCTGAGTTGTATGGGGAGATTCGGGAGTTACAGAAGAGCGATGAGAGAATCCAGAAGTGGCGTTTGATGGTGGAAAATGGGAATGGTGATGGGGCATCCAAGTTCAATATTCATACCGACGGTAGTTTGAGGTTCAGTGGGCGATGGTGTGTACCGAATGATGAGGAGCTAAAGAAGAAGATCATGACTGAAGCTCATGCTACTCCTTATTCTGTTCACCCAGGGGGTGATAAGCTGTATAAGGACCTTAAGAAGACGTTTTGGTGGCCAAATATGAAGAAGGAGGTCGCAGAGTTTGTCTCGAGGTGTCTGACGTGTCAACGCGTGAAAGGGGAACATAAGAGACCTCAAGGGAAAGTTCAGCCACTGGACGTGCCAGAGTGGAAGTGGGAGAATATTTCGATGGACTTTATTGTGGGGTTGCCTCGGACTCAGAGGGGCAACAACATGATTTGGGTGATCGTGGATCGTTTAACTAAGTCAGCTCACTTTATCCCTATGAAAGATACCTGGAGTAAAGCTGAATTGGCTAAGTCGTATGTTCAGAATGTGGTCAAACTGCATGGCGTACCCAAGGATATTGTTTCAGATCGGGACTCGAGGTTTATATCCAGGTTTTGGCAGGAGTTGCAGGCTGCCTTGGGTACCCAATTGAAGATGAGTACAGCTTTTCATCCGGCTACTGATGGTCAGACTGAGCGGACGATTCAGACCCTTGAGGATATGTTGAGAGCTTGTGTACTTGAGTTCGGAGGATCTTGGGAGGATCGACTGGGGTTGATCGAGTTTTCTTATAATAACAGCTATCATGCAAGCATAGGCATGGCCCCTTTGAGGCACTATACGGGAGGAAGTGTCGAAGCCCTGTGTATTGGGATGATCGAGCTGATGTTGTGACTTTGGGGCCAGATATGATTCAGGAGATGGTGGAGCAGGTTCAGATTATTCGTCAGAGGATGAGGGCCGCTCAGGATCGACAGAAGAGTTATGCCGATCTGAAGAGGAGCGTTATTTCATTTGAGGTCGGAGAGAAGGTACTACTGAAAGTCTCTCCGATGAAAGGTGTGATGAGATTCGGCAAGCGTGGTAAATTGAGTCAGAAATTTATTGGGCCATTTGAGATCTTGGACAGAGTTGGAGAGGTGGCATATCGCTTAGCTTTGCCTCCAACCCTATCCAAGGTTCATAATGTGTTCCATGTGTCCCAGTTGAGGAAGTATGTAAGTGATCCATCACATGTACTTCAGCACGAGGTGATTGAGGTAGACGAGCAGTTGGCCTACATTGAGACTCCGAAGGAGATTTTGGACAGGAAAGTACGAAAGACTCGCAATGGGGAGACGTCCTTGGTGAAAGTCCTGTGGACAAATCATAATCAGGAAGAGGCTACATGGGAGCCTGAGGCATCTATGAGGGAGCGTTACCCACATCTCTTTGATTGAGGTAAGTTACGGACGTAACTTTTCTTTAAGGGGGGTGGAATGTAACATTCTGTGATTTAATCAAAGTTTTATGACGATTGTTTGGTGTTGTTTGTGTTCCAAGTCGTTTGAGTTGATTGTTTGTCACCTAAGTGTGGTAGAACTTCGGGACGAAGTTCTTTTTAAGGAGGGAAGACTGTAATACCTCGCATTTTAGTTCGCATTTTAGTTTCTTTTATTTAAAATCGTTTATTTTATAAGCTTGCTCGTACTCGTTTTATACGAGGTGTTGTGGTCTTAGATGGGACTCAAAAGGGGAACTTAGCCACCTTATGATTATGTTAGTAATGTGTAGTTGTTGGGGTTCGAACCCAGGTTTCATAGCAGCTCGTCCATGGGCCTCGATTGGCGTGCTAAGTAGCAGCCCATGGACGAATTATAGGAACTCAGTCCTCCTTGCTTCCTGCCGCCTTATTTAAGAGGCTCACTACCCTAAACCCTTAAGCAAAAACCTAGATCTAAAACCACACAAACTTAGCCGCCACAGCAGGGTAGAAGGAAGGACCAGTCACGGTGGTTGCACACTAGCGTAGGGTGGTTCGTTTTGGTCAACAATCTGGTATGTCAACCATAGTACGGTTAATTCTGTTTGTGTTCATAATTTCATTCTCATGAATCTGTCTGTATACACGACTAATCTTGGTCACTTTTGCATAGTTTCTTTCTGGGATGCGAACTTTATATGGCAGGGTCGTCGTTGGGGTGTCGTTGGTGGTTAGAAGGTGTCGTTTATGGTGGTAAAGTCAGTAGCAGCGAGTCAGTCTTTGTCGATCTCTTTTTATTATAGTCACGTAGCATGATTATCAAATGGCTATGGATGGATCTGGGTGCGTTTTATTATGGGTCGTGGGTTGGTATGACAGGTGGTGGTTGGGTGATTTGGTTGGTGTTTATCACGGTGGCAATGGGAGGTCTGTCACGGTGTTTTGGAGGGTTTCGATATAGGTCAGGGAGTTTGCTGGTTGTCTGTGTGTCGAAGGGGTTGTGTTTGGGTTGGTATCACCGCCGACTAGGGGGAGGTCTATGCGGTGGTACCAAGGTGGTTGTGGTCGTCTGTTGTCGATGGTCTTGTTGGTGGTGAGTGTCGCCAGGGTCGGCCATGTCAGTGGCTGGTGCAGGTGTTTTCGTGGGGTCTGTTGAGGTGTTTTCTGGTCAGGGGGTTGTGAACCAGGCCTGGTGATGGCTCTGGTTCACCTCGCCGGAAGTAGTCGACCAAGGCGGTGGTGGTCAGTGGTGAAGGGGGTGCAGTGTGGGGTCGAGTCTGGTGGTTGGCGGTGGTGTCAGGTCTGGTCACGCGGCTGGACGGGGAGTGTGAAAGCCGCGGGTTGGGGGTGTTTTGGGCTGTCGGGTTACTTTCCTTCTTTTCCATAATTATTTGCTTCTTTTATTTTAATTAATTATATTCCATAAGTATTTTATTAAAGGAAATAATTTTGATGGTATTAAAAGAAAAGATATGGATATTTATTAGGGAAGATATTGATATATTTATATGTATTTTGAATGATTTGAATTTTTAAAACCAAAGTTGCTATTTTTAGAAATTGCTATATTTAGAGAGCTACTATCTTGGGTAACCGGTTGTTGGGAAGCTTTCTAAATATAGGAAGTTTCTATTAATGGAATGTGTACACGTGTTACGAGAATTAGGAAGTTTATTAATTAAATAATATACCTTTAGGTGGAAGTTTTCGTGTGGAGCACTTTTGAGAACGGTTGTGCGTTTTGCCATTTTCTTCTGCAGTTACGAGGTAGGGGAAACTACTAATGTTTGATGATGTGTAAACCGTTCATAATTGATATCAGACATGTTGTTATATATTATCATGTGATCTTTGTATTGTGCATTTATATTATACTGTGATAACGATGAGGCGATGAGATGATGGGTCTTGTGATTGGCGCGGAGATAATGGGTCTTGTGATTGGTGCGGAGATAATGGGTCTTGTGATTGGTGTGGAGATAATGGGTCTTGTGATTGGTGCGGAGATATTGGGTCTTGTGATTCGGAGTGGAGATGATCGACTTTCTATTTTTAATAATATGGTTTGTCTACAGTTTTACTCTACTCAACCTCGTGGTTGACCCTGTGTATTCGTGATCACCTGTGATGAACCAATTAATGGGGAGCAGACTGACAGGTATAAAGACTGTGGGAGCATCAGGGAAGGGAGAAGCATGGACCCGGACCTGTTTAGAGTCTAGACCACGTGATAGTAGTCTATGAGTTGTACTTTTATTTTTATCAGAACAGTTTTCTATTCGGTTATGTAAGAACTTGTTATGAGGTTAAGTTTAATTTAAAGTACTGTTTATCTTCCTTTGTATCTACTGCCTCGGGAAACCGAGATGGTAACACCTGTATTTATCTGAGGGGTCCTAGTTCAGGCCCTTAAATAAATGGGGGTGTTACAGTTGAAACTATACTCATGATCAGAGTAATCAGATTAGGAGGAAAACCAAACTTGTCCAGCACTGCCTCCAAAAAGTCCCACCGCACCCGGTCATAAGCCTTACTCATATCAGCTTTAAAAGCCAATAAACCATATTTGCCAGATCGATGAGCATTAATCTTATGAATAGCTTCATTAGCCAGCAAAATGTTATCTGTAATTTGTCGACCAACAATAAATGCATTTTGAAAATCTCCTACCAAGTACTTCATCACATTGACCAACCGATTTGCCACACATTTAGACACAATCCGCATGACAACATTACACAGACTAATCGGACGAAAATCTCCAACAACCTCAGGATGTTCGCACTTTGGAACCAAAGTAATAAAAGTTCTATTCATTTCCCGCAGAACCCTACCAGAATTAAGGGTAGCAAGAACTGCCTTAGAGACATCCTCTTTAACAAAAAACCAACATTTATGAAAGAAAATCCCAGGGATACTATAAAATTTTGAGTTTTGTAATGGTTACATATTGTCATAAAATTTCTTACATCGATGAATAAGTAAGGTTTATATTGATTGGCTTACGTATTTTGGGTGCGTAATCAACTAATACCGTCCAAATATAATATTTAACATTGTAATATTTTAACAAATATTTGTGAGACAACTTATTAAGCTTTGGGTATAATGTATGAAAAAATTAAGGGTACATCGTAAATCTATAAAAACACGTGCATAAATCCATTGTCATTGTCAATATATTTATTATACCCACGAGGCCACGAATTTAGCCAAGAAGCTCAATAATATACGTTAAATTTGTACGTACGATTGATTAGTAAGAAAAAGGAAAATATTTATGAAGCTAGCAATGTTGCATGTTTATTGACAAGCAAAGGCATTGATGATTATAGAAGACGCATACTGGTTGATTTGACAAAATTGTGTTTATTGACGCCTTGACGGTTTTAGCATTTATTGACAATGATCCGAGGACACTTTTGGCTTTTAACCCCAAATATAAGTGTAAAGGATGAATTTTTTCGATGTCAATTTTTGATAAACTTAAAAAATGAGAACATTTTATCACAATAGGAAAACTTTAAATAAGGTTTTTCAATGTACCCACACTATATTACGGAGTATTAATTATCTAATGTTTTTTATTTAATTAACAATTTTTGTTTATTGGTCAACTTTTCTTATTTATTGGAAGAATCAAGTTTTATTTCTCAAACTAAGTTCTTCATTTTAATGATAAACTTTATCCTGTAATAGAACAAACTTTATTTAAAAGTTCTTGTTTACAAACTCAATACAAAAAAAATCTCCACTTCAATTGCTATTAGTTATTATTAACTACGTAATTAATATTATTAACTACTTCGTAATTGATTTGACAAGCTTTACATTAGATTAACTTTTCAGCGGTTACACTTAAAAAAAAACTACTTGGTCCAAGCGGTAAGGTAAAGCCTAATAATAACGCTAAAGATGGGGATTTAGGCTCTCGGTTTTTGAGAGTTGAACTGAATTGAATTAAATTTAACTAAATGATGAAGTCGTACTGAAATGAACTGAGCTGAATTGAACTGAATTTAATCGAGCTGAACTGGTGTTAATAAATATTACTATTAAATTCAGCTCAGCTCGATTAAATTCAGGTCCTACGATCAAATACTAGCGATCGATCGGATCCTGAACTGAATTTAATCGATCGGGGATCAAATACTAGCGATCGATCGATCGCTAGTATTTGATCGAGCTGAACTGGTGTTAATTCTCGATCGATCGCTAGTATTTGAATCGTAGAATCGTAGAATCGTAAGAACCTACGATCCGGATCAAGAGTTTAACAACAATGACGACAACGACAACAACAACTAATAATCAATAATTGATAATTTAAAAAAAACGAAAAATAGATATATAATAATAAGAAACATAATAATAATAGTAGTAGTAATAATAATAGTATATATAATGTCAACTTAATAAAGCCGAGTTAAACTGAACTGAATTAAATGAAGCTGAAGTGATTACCATTTTATATTTAGAGTCCTCCTTCGAAGGCTGCTGTGGCCAAGTGGTGATCGCTCCAACTGGTAGTTAACCCGTAACCTCTCAACTCTTATATTTCTACAAGTTTCAAGGTTTAACCCAACTAGCACTAAACTAACACCACTTTGTCAAACATAACCCTTTTCTCTTTATTTCACCAAATATAGCCCAACTCGTTTACATGATTATTTTAAGGGGTTATTTGGTCACCCACTAAAAACACGTAGTAATTTAAATTCACGTAAATTGCAAAATTGACATTTTCTTTGGTTACTTCAATTCACATGAATTTGAAGTTCCCATGAATTGCAATTCTTCCATAATGGAGGAAGTAACTTACTAAGTTCCAAGGTAAGTGAGAATGTCTACATGAATTACACTCCCTAAATGGCAACCAAACAATATTTTCGAATTCACATGAATTCTAAAATCACGTGTTTTACGACTTCATAGACAATATGAATTCCTACATGCAACCAAACGACTCCTAAGTCTGCTAACCTTTACCAACATTAGTTTTCTTTAAAAAAAAAAAAGATTAGTTTCCTCGATCACTCGCGTAGAAAGGTGTCTATATATATAATGGCATTTGAAGGTAGCTCCTTCATAACAACAACAACCTCTTACAATACTTAACGATCTCCTAAAACATACGAAAATGTCAGCAAAGATAACCTCTCTGTCTTTTCTCTTTGTTCTCCTCCTCTCTTTCACTCTATCTTCTTCCTTTACCTCGGCCGAATACGACTCAGTCTATGATCTTCTGAAAGCTTACGGCCTCCCAAAGGGGATCATTCCTAAAGGAGTAACAAAAAATGACTTCACTTTCAATCCGAACTCCGGAAAACTTGAAATTAATTTATCCCTTTTGAAAGGCAATCAAGTTTGCAAGGTTACTAGAACACAAGATATTACCAGTCAGGGTTTGCCCTTCCCCGCTTACAACCGAGTTGAGTTCCAACCCACCATTTCCGCTACTATACAACACAAACGCCTTGTCGACATCAAGGGTGTCCGTGCCACCATCAAAATTGCAGGCCTATGTTTCTATTCTAACGTCAGAATTCTGAGACTCGAAGTTTCAAATGAGGGTAAATCACTTCGCTTCGTGTCTACGATTCCATTTGTGCCAAGTCCGGAACTTCCCATCACGGGGAAGTTCGACGTTCCTCAAACCTGTGATGCTGATCTCACCGTGTCACCAATAAAGATGATGCCTTGGTTGGGTGGCATTCTGGAGAATGAGAAGCAAGATGATGATGTTGATAATCCTTTGTTCTTCTATAAAGGAGCGTTTCTTCGTCGTGCATGATTTTACGTGCATGCATGGTAACATGCACTTACGTGCACGTTCATGGTAATCTGTGCTGGATTATTAGTTCATGAAACTACTATATCTGTGCTGTTTATGCGCAGCCTGTGTACTATGGAACTTATTATTCCAAAATAAATAATGTCGTTATTGTGACACTTCATGATCTTAATTCACGCCGTAGCTTTAAAAAGTTATTTGTCACTTTTGATTTGGAAAATTTTAAGCTTTGCATAATTGCCCAAACGAGTTCATAAAGTAAAGATTTTTTTTATTTTAAATCGATTATCTTTTTGAGAACTACCGATTTATAAAAAAAGGTTTGTCGAAATGGCTAAATCAGTCGCCAAAATGGCAACCAAAATCAGTTGCCAGTCAGCCATTTTCGTCGCCAAATTTAATAAAAAAAAATAAATAAACGTATGGAATCAACTCGGACGGAGAGTAAGTAACCATTACTTCATAGAAGTATCATTATTAGTGAGAAAAAGTGTGTAACTTCTGGGTATACTACTTTTAAAATGATTATTTAGCATTACTTAGGTATTTTGCGCCTAATTACTTGTATGAAATCGACCAAGACGAGTAATATTGAGGAAAATCGCAGTAATTTAAGCTTCACTCAGGCATTAAACCGTTAATTGGGAGGTTGTCAATTATTTGTGAAACGTATTTGGATAGAGGGAGTAGAATTTAAGATATTTATGGGAGTTATCTTTATTTTTTCCAGAGCTCGTTTGTATTAAGATTTGAGACTAATAATTGTGAGAGGTGTGGAGGGGGAAAAGGAAACACAAATCATGTCCGCCCTAAGCTTGCGACGTGTCAAGTAATATCAAGGGGAGTATATAAGATAAAATCAGAATGCCTAGGAAGTAGTAAACTGTTTCGTCATATTCACCCACTTGAATAGTATTTGCCTCGTCGTAAATTTGTGACGATACACCCGTCATAAGTGAGACTTACCGAAAAGGAAAATAGCAGGTGCTGATTTTGGATAGAGTAGGGACTAGGGAGGTAGACTTATCTATGTTTCGGGTAATTCTTATCTACTACTGTACTTCATACTCCTAGACTTTCATATTAGTTCTTAAACTACTTCATGTATTCAAATTTGAGTTTTGTAATGGTTATATATTGTCATAAAGTTTATTACATCGATGAGTAAATTATCTAGAGATGGCAATCGATCCCGGATTCTACCCAGATCCACCAGACCCTATACTCAAGGGTAGGATATGGATCCCATTATTTTAGATCCTTAGGATCCGGGTCGGGCCCATATCCTTATTCAAGTACGAGGGTCGTATCTGGATCCCATCACTAAGATCCAGATCCTACCCTTGGACCGTCTTTATTTTCTATAACGGTAATTTATGGATAGATTCGACCCTTCAAAGATAGATCATGGAAACAAGGAATGAAATATTAGTGTTTATTTTGTTTGAACAATTTGTTTTATTATGAATTGTTTGAATTATAATTATTTTGTGTTTTGGAAACCTTATTTGTAAGTTGCTATAAAACTTTTTAACCTTCTATATACACTCTTTTTTTTGTTTCTTTTAGACTATAATTTTTAAACCAGTGAAGCTAATAGAGGGTAATTCGACTAAAATATCGCCTCTAATTGACAAGTAAAGTGAAATAGTGTATAATAGGGACTTGGTGCGGTTTCATTAGAATGTATCGTTAGAGATTGACGCATCTGGATTTTACTCAGATCCTTAGGATGCGGATATGGATCTACAAATTTTGGACCCTAAGGATAAGGGTAGGATTTGGATATAACATTTTAAAATGGATCTGGATCTGGATCCTATAGGATCTTGCCCATATCCTACCCATTGCCATCTCTAGTTATAAGGTTTATATTCATTGGCTTACGTATTTTGGGTGAGTAATCAACTAAAACCGTCCAAATATAATAGGCAAATTTAACAAATATAATTCCAACTATCACTCTTCTTCTCAAAATAATCTTAACTATCAATAATATTCCCGCAATAATCCCAACTTTCATACCACCCTTCTCAAAATAATGTCAACTATCACTCTTCTTCTCAAAATAATCCCAACTACTAATATTCCCGCAATAATCATAACCTTTCTTAAGACTTACCAGTCACACTAAACTATTTTGAGAAGGGTGGTACGACAATTGAGATTATTGCGAGAATATTGATAGTTGAGATTATTTTGAGAAGAAGAGTGATAGTTGGGATTATATTTGTTAAATGTTCGACAATATTTAATATTGTAATATTTTAACATTTAGGGTATCTATGAGACAACTTATTAAGCTTTGGGTATCATTAGAGCTGGCAAAAGCTGACCCGACCCGATGAACCCGACCCGACCTGCCCGAAACCCGACCCAATACAACCCGAGAATTGGGCGACCCGAAAACGAACTGACCCAACCCGAACCGACCCGCTAACCGATATCAGCATTATTTTGTCCTACCCGAACTCGACCCGACCCGAACCGACCCGGCCTGTGACCCGATATTTCTCAACCCGATAGATGACGTTATAATGAACTGGCTTAATAATGGTTTAAATGACACCAAATTGATAATTCTTCTTAATTATTTTAACTTAAACTTCAATTAATACATCTATCCACTAATTAAACATAAAATTATCATCTAAAACTAAATATATAAGATAAAATATATGTCAATAACCTGACCCGCTAAGGACCCAACCCGAATTGTCACCCGTGATGACCCGACCCGAAGATGACCCGACATGAACCGAACCGACCGAACCCGTCCTAACCCGAACCCGGTATGACCCGACCTGCTTTGGCCCGACCCGTAACGACCCGAGTGACCCGATTGCCACCTCTAGGTATCATGTATGACTGAAAAATTAAGGATATATCGTAAATCTAAAAAAACACGAGTATAAATCCACTGTCATTGTCAATGCATTTATGATACTCACGAATTTAGCCAAGAAGCTCAATAATACACGTTAAATTTGTACGTATGATTATTAAGAAAAATGAAAATATTTATGAAGCTAGCAATGTAGCATGTTTATAGACAAGCAAAGGCATTGATGGTTATAGAAGACGCACACTGGTTGATTTGACAAAATTGTGTTTATTGACGGTTTTAGCATTTATTGACAATGAATAATGTTGTTAGGATCAAGATTCTTCTTTGGATCGATGAGCTTTTGAGGATTGAATCGATAGTATCGGATCGTAGAATTGTAAAATTCTACAAATGAACTAAAATACATAATTGTGCTATCAAAATATGTTAAAATCTTGTGCTTAAATCTCTACACACTTTTATCTTGTGTCTGCTAATTATTCTCATTTATATTTTAAAAGTAATATTTTAAATTTTAGTAACTGAAAAAGATTACATATTAATAATGTAGGATCGGGTTGTATAATCGAAAGATCGTAGGATCGTGTTAAGATTATACTCTGAAAAGAAATACCGGGAAGTTGAATTCTAAGATCTTACATACAAAATTAAGATCCTAGCTAAGAGCGGGGATCGGTCGCTAGTTTTTGAATCGTAGAATCGTAAGATCATACGCTCCGGATCGGGAGTTTAACAACAATGACGACAACGACAACAACAATTAATAATCAATAATTGATAATAAAAAAATAGAAAAATAGAAAAATAAATACTCCCTCCTATTCTAACTATTCTTCCCTATTTCCTAAAACGGATTATTCAGCTTTTCTTCCCCTTTCTATATTTAGTAACTTTTACTCTTATTTTATTCATTTCTCTCTCCTATTATCAAACCACACCTAACTATTTTACTCATATTTTATTCTTTTTTTAATCTTTGTGGCCCACAATTCCTTATTTAATTCATAATTATTCATTCATCTCTCCTATCACCCAACCTCACCCAATTTTTTACACTTATTTTACTCCTTACCTTAATCTTTGTGCCACCCTCAAAGGGGAACAATAGTTAGAATAGGAGGGAGTATATAATATTATTATTAATAATAATAATAATAATAATAATAATAATAATAATAATAATAATAATAATAGTGGGTGCACAGCTAGTTTCGCGGGTGCCCACAAATTTCATGTAATTTCTCCATTATTTTTAATAAAAGAGCCCGAAAAAAAAATATATTATCATTATTAAAAAATAATTATAAAAAGAATAATAATAATGTTTAATAAAGTCAAGTTGAACTGAACTGAATTAAATGAAGCTGAAGTGCCTCAACTGGTAGTTAAACGTATAACCTCTCAACTCCAACCTTTCTATAAATTTCAAAGTTTAACACAACCACCATTAAAGTAAACGTGACTTCGTCAAACATAACCTTTTTCTCTTTATTTCACTCGAATAAAGCCCAACTCGTTTACATGATTATTTTAAGTCTCCTAATCTTTACCAACATTAGTTTCCTTCAAAAAAAGAGATTAGTTTCCTCGATCACTCGCGGAGAAAGGTGTCTATATATAGTGGCATTTGAAGGTAGCTCCTTCATAACAACAACAACGTCTTACAATACTTAACGATCTCCTAAAACATACGAAAATGTCAGCAAAGAAAACCTCTCTGTCTTTTCTCTTTTTTCTCCTCCTCTCTTTCACTTTATCTTCTTCGTTTACCTCGGCCGAATACGACTCAGTTTATGATCTTCTTAAAGCTTACGGCCTCCCAAGGGGAATCATTCCTAAGGGAGTAACAAAAACTGACTTCACTTTTAATCCGAACTCCGGAAAACTTGAAATTAATTTATCCCTTTTGAAAGGCAATCAAGTTTGCAAGGTTACTAGAACACAATATATTATCATTCAGGGTTATTTCCGCATCTCCGCTTACAACCGAGTTGAGTTGCAACCCACCATTTCCGCTACTATAGAACACCACCGCCTTGTCGACATCAAGGGTATCACTGTCACCATCGAATTTGCAGGCCAAAGTGTACTTTCTAACGCCAGAATTGTGAAACTCGAAGTTTCAAATGATGGTAAATCACTTCACTTCGTGTCTTCGGTTCCATTTGTGAAAAGTCCCGAATTTCCCATCACGGACGAGTTCGACGTTCCTCAAACCTGTGATGCTGATCTCACCGTCTCGCCAATAAAGATGATACCTTGGTTGGGTGGCATTCTGGAGAATGCGAACCAAGATGATGATGTTGATAATTCTTTGTTCTTATACAAAGGAGCGTTTCTTCGTCGTGCATGATTTTACGTGCATGCATGGTAACATGCACTTACGTGCACGTGCATGGTAATATGGCTTCTATAATTCTATTAGTATTTCCAAGCGATTAGTAGAGTAATCACATTATGTTATTTCTATCTAAACCATTTGCGTTGTGTTGGTTTGTGTACTATGGAACTTATTATTCCAAAATAAAAAAAAGTCGTTATTGTGACGCTTCTTGATCTTAATTCACGCCGTAGGTTTAAAAAGTTATTTGTCATTTTTGATCTGGAAAATTTGAAGCTTGAATAATTGCCAAAATGAGTTCAAAAAGTTGAGATTTTTTTTATTTTAAATCGATCATTTTTTTAAGAACTATGATTGGTAAAAAAAGGTTTGTCAAAATGGCTGAATCAGTCGCCAAAATGGCAACCAAAATCAGTCGCCAGTCAGCTATTTCCGTCGCCAAGTTTAATAAAAAAAAAAGGAAGAGAAGGTTAGCGACTGAAAAAATCAGTCGCCAAATATAGAATTTCCGTCGCCAACTGACGACTGATTTCAGTTCGTCTCAAAAGATATAAAAGGTTAGTGACAGCAATCCATCGCCATGTATATATACATCTCAATCGCCAAATATTCAGTGAATTTTAATGGAAAATCTTTTTATAAATTACATTTATCTTGTATTTGCATTTAAACAAATCACAACCCATCAGAAATCAACCACACGCACCACTAACACCTTCTCCAAATGGATCTCGGGGGTCCTTGCTTTGCGGGTTTCATCCGGAGTTGCAAGAGGAGAATTAAGCTAAGAAGTCATCATCTCCATTTGCTCCTTAATTCTCCTCATCTCTTCATCTCTTGCGACCTCCCTTGCGTCTCTTGCCTGCCTTGGCCTCCCTCGCGTCTCTTGCCTGCCTTGGCCTCCCTCGCTTCTCTTTCGTCCTCAAGTGATGATTGGAGTTGAGTAACAATCCCCGACATATAAGTTGGAGTTTTTGCTTAAATGGGGTTGAAATAAAAACTATTTACCAAAGTAGGGTGAATTTCAAACTATTTACCAAAAATGGGTCCACATCATCAATGTTGAGTTTTTAAATTTTTTTTTTCTGAAATTTACAACATATCGCTGTCTCGGACAGCGACAAGTTGTTTCCGAAAAACAGAGTTTGACGAGTTAATTTCGTCACGTCCGTTCTCCTTACCCCGACTACCAAATAAGGAAATACGACCACCATTCTTTTCTTCTAACTTCCCTTATCGTATTCACATTGCTGTTTGAGTTATTTGCTTAATGATTTGCGCAAAAAACGACCCGCAATATCGCCGTTCACAAACAATTAATGTTGATTTTATTCCTCTGCCCAAAACAAATACACACGTAATTTCAACCAGATCGTTTCACAAATGACTTGCGAATAAAAGTAGCAAATTACTAACTAATTGAAAATATACCTGAAATGAGAAGCAGAATAACCGGCAAAGAACACTTTGGTTCTGTTCCGATCAACTTTTTTGTCGATCTATTTCGCCCAAGCGTTTAATGTTTTAGTATACGCTTCTTTCACTTTCAATTTGCCATGCACAAAATCACCCTCTTGAAAGAAATTCTGCCTGCATAATTCATAAAGATGATCAAATTACACACTGTAGAAATAAGTAAAACTCAAATAATACAGTAATATTCATTAGGGGTGAAATTGTATCCATTTTGAGTTTTGTGGTAAGTCCACCAATGACCCGTATTGAAGACAAGAAAATCAGCATTATTATACTTGGAGATTGAAGCTTGCATCATATCGGGTCTAAGGATTAAGGGTGTGTTTGGATAATAAATTGGGAGGAAAAGTGAGGGGAGGGGAATGGAGGGAAGGGAAAGGGAAAAAAAGGAAAGGAATGGGAATGAAGATGGGTTATTTGGATAGTTTTCCTTCCAAATCTTGCCAACATATACAATGAAGAGGTTATAGTTTGGTCTAATGGAGAGAAATTGAATCCTCCCATTTCCCTCCCCTTCCATTTCCCTCCTTCTATATATTGTAACCAAAAAATGAAAATTGAATCCCTCTCTTTTCCTCCCCTCCACTTCCCTCCAATTCTCTCAATCCAAACATCCACTTCCCTCCAATTCTCTCAATCCAAACACAAAAATGGATAACAAAAATGAAGGGAAAGGGAGGGGAGGGAGAAGGAGGGAAGAGAAAGGGAGGGGAGGGAAGGGGAGGGGAAATGATTTATATGTGTTTGGATACAATTTTCTTCCAAATCTCTCCTCCTATGGAAAGATTTTGATTTGTCTTGGAGGGGAGAAAATGGATCCCTCCAAATCTCTCCCCCCTCCATTTCTCTTCCACCCTTATTCCCTATCCAAACAAGGAATTCTAAATCCCTCACTTTCCCTTCCTTTCTTTTCCCTCTAAAACCCCCAATCCAAACGCACCCTAAAGATTTCTCTTCGCAACTCTATGCCTTCCAATCTTGTCGAAATTTCCATTGTTGGACTAAGAAAGGCGCTCTGATGAACTCTATCGTGCAGTTATAATCCTTACACATAAACATCAGCAAACAAACATTAACATAACAGAATCAGGTTAAGATGCATCAAAATCATTAGGTTAACTATTATTATTCGAATCACCTGAAATTCGTAAGCATAGGAACCTTCTTTCCTGAACTATCTACTATCAAGCCTAGCTATATATGGATTCTTTTACTCAAAAAAGCTTTTGTGTTGCATTGAGCTTTTGGTAGCAAGCATTTATCAAAAGTAAGAGTGCAGTGAAGTAGCGAAAGCTTTTCCTTTTTGAATATACTCATAGCCTTCATACTTGTTGAATCATCTCCACTTGGAGTAACTTCAGCCAAAGCAAGCAAATGTCATTGCTAGCTGGAAAATTGTTCACCATACTAATCAGCATCTATCACTGTCATTGCTCAAAATAACCAGATTGTCAAATATGATAATCCCTTGAATAGAATTTGTGTTATATTATCATATTTATAGTTAGATGTACAAGGAGTTACAATCATACCAAGAGACTACTATTAACTACGTTATTAACTAAGCAAACTACAGCTATTAAGAAGCAAGCTAAGCAAACAGCGGTTACGGTATTTACAAAATATGTACTTGCTAACACGCCCCCGCAGTTGGAGCGGGAGGAGGCTGTACGCTCAAACTGGTTCGAAACCGTTGGAAGAGGTGACGAGGTAGCCCCTTAGTAAAAATATCGGCATACTGATGTTCGGAAGGCACGTGGAGTACTCGAACTTCGCCGAGCTTCACTTTATCGCGAACAAAATGGATGTCGAGCTCAACGTGCTTAGTCCGCTGATGTTGGACGGGATTCCCGGAAAGGTAAACAGCCGAAATGTTGTCACAAAAGACCAAGGTGGATCGCCGAATGGGAACGTGAAGTTCAAGCAAGAGATTGCGTAACCAACTAGTTTCGGCGACGGCATTAGCTACGCCGCGATATTCAGCCTCGGCACTTGATCGAGAGATGGTATGTTGTCTTTTAGAGGACCAAGACACGAGGTTATCACCCATAAACACGCAATAGCCGGACGTACTGCGACGGGAGTCAGGGCAGCCGGCCCAATCAGCGTCGGAGTATGCAGTTAAATGAAAAGAGCGTGATGGGCGAAGAGTCAGGCCATGATCAAGGGTGCCCTGGATGTAACGGAGAATCCGTTTTAAAAATTGAAGATGTGAGGCACGAGGATCATGCATAAACAAACAAACCTGCTGCACGGCATACGAGATGTCAGGCCGGGTAATAGTGAGGTAATGTAGTGCGCCAGCAAGGCTGCGGTACAGTGACGGGTCATCAACCGGAGGTCCGGAATTAGCACTTAACTTCGACCTGGGATCCACGGGAATGGAGCTGGGCTTACAAGATCCCATGTTGGCACGAGTTATAATGTCTTTAGCATAAGTAGCATGTGATAAGAATAAACCATGAGAAGTGCGGCTAACATTAATACCCAAGAAGTGATGGAGTTGACCGAGATCAGTCATCGCAAATTCGCGCGATAGACCAGCAATAATTGACAAGAGCAGGGCAGTGCTTGAGGCGGTGAGAACAATGTCGTCGACATAAAGCAGTAGGTACGCGGTGGCAACAGGTGTCCGATAAATGAACAAAGAAGAGTCACAGACACTACTTTTAAATCCCTGGGATAAAATGAACGTGGCGAACCGATGGTACCAGGCCCGGGGAGCCTGTTTCAAACCATATAGGGATTTGCGTAACTTACACACATGATGCGGCGCGGTTTTGTCGACGAAACCAGGTGGTTGGTACATGTACACCGTCTCTTCTAAATCACCATGTAGGAAGGCGTTTTTAACATCCAACTGATGTATGGGCCAAGAGTGAGATATCGCGAGAGTCAGAACGGTACGGATGGTAGTGGGCTTAACGACCGGACTGAAAGTCTCATCACAATCAATTCCGACTTGTTGAGTTTTGCCATTAACCACGAGACGGGCATTATATCTCTGCAAAGTGCCATCTGCATGAAATTTGTGACGAAACAACCACATATAACGGATAATAGAAGCATTGAAGGGTCGAGGGACCAAGTCCCAAGTATGATTATCCCGCAAAGCAGTAAATTCGTCCTGCATAGCACGACTCCAGTTAGGGTCACCGAGGGCTAGGTGGGGGGATTTCGGTAGAGGATATATGGGGGTAGTGGCAATGAGGGCTTTGGGTTTGAAGATGCCATTCATGGCACGGGTAGACATGGTGTGGGTAGGTAATTTAGGAGGTTAACGTGGTGGTGGGGGAGGGGGTGGTGGGGAAGGTGGGGTTGGAGGCGAGGGGGGCAGCGGAGGGAGGGTTGGAGCTGGTCTGGTTGGGTGTGGCAGAGACAGGGGTGGAAGGAGGGGAGGGCGGTTGCGGTATGGGTGCGGGAACAGGGGTGCAGGTATCGGGTGTGGGAGGACGCGGTAGGGCTGGTTGGGGTGGGTCAATGGAATCGAGAAGAAGGGGATTAAAGGTGCTATCAAGGAAGGTGTATGAATTTGGTGTGGTGTGGGACCCTTCTGTAAAAGGAAAACTGGTTTCATCGAAAATAACATGACGGGAAATGTGAGTTTTACCCGTGGTAGGATCAAAACAACGGTAACCTCGCTGATTTGGTGGGTAACCGAGAAAGATACAACGTTTGGAACGTGGGGCAAGTTTGTGTGGTCGGGTAGCGGAGATGTTGGGGTAGCAGGCGCATCCAAAGACCCGAAGATGGGCATATGAGGGGTGTTTAAGATAGAGGGCGGATGTGGGAGTTGTATAATGGAGGGTGGATGTGGGGAGGATATTATGGAGGTGAGTGGCAGCATGGAGGGCTTCGACCCAATAAATGGGAGGGACGGAGCCGTGGTTAAGGAGGACAAGGGTAATATCGTTGAGGCGTTGGATCATTCGTTCCGACTTTCCATTTTGGGGTGACGTTTGGGGACATGAAAACCGGAAAACTAGGCCATGTTTGGTGGCGAAATTGTGAAAAGAAGAGTTATCGAATTCACGACCCATATCACATTGAAAGGATTTAATTGGACGATTAAATTGTGTTTGGACGAAATTGTTAAATTGAAGAAACCGGTCAAACACTTGTGATTTATATTGAAGCGGGTAAACCCACACAAATTGGGTGAAATTATCGATTAGGACCATGTAGTATTTATGGCCATTTTTGCTAGGGATAGGTGAAGTCCAAAGGTCACTATGAATTATGTCAAACGGAGCAATGGTCTGTGAATGCGAATCAGAAAACGGAAGTCGCATGTGTTTACTGATATGGCAAGAAGAGCAAAATTCATGAGATTTATTACAATTAATATGCTGACGAGACTTTAAAAAATGTAAAATAGATGCTCCGGGATGGCCTAAGCGGGGATGCCATACGTCGGAGGTGTGGGCAACAAGGGCATGTGGCTGACTCGTGGATGTGCTGGACGGTTGTGAGGAGGGTGGTGTGGACACGGGGTAGAGCTCGCCGTCACTGTCACTCCGCAAAATCAGTGTCCCAGTCGGAATATCCTTCACAGAAAAGCCAAACGGGTCAAATTCGACACTAACATTATTATCTTTGGTAAATTGACGGACGGAAATTAAGTTCTTAATTATGTTAGGGGCATGAAGGACTTGTTTAAGGTGTAGGGATCGAGAGGCAGTGGGAATAAGTGAGGAACCGGATCCCATAACTGGAATGCTATGGCCATTACCAACGTAAATAGAACGAATATTACTAGCAATTAACGGAGATGAAATCATACCTGGATCCGCGGTCATATGAGAGGATGCTCCCGTATCCATGACCCATGGGTCATATGGCGAGGGGTTAACGGATAGGGCCTGAAAAGCTTGGGCCAAGTCCGTTGGTTGAGGGGCCTCCGTATCAGCAACAAAAGCCTGACCTTGTTGTCGAGGCTGCGAGTTTCGATAATTGGGTCGAGGACCGGGCATGGCATAAGGAGGCCAGGGTTGAGCCCAACCCGGGTAAGTAGGGTAAGGGCAGGGCGGTGGTGTCCACGGCGACGGCCAGGCGGCAGGTGGGGACCACGCTTGCATTTGCGGCACCGCCGATTGGGTTTGATTGTTGGATTGATTTTGGGAGCGGTTATTGTGATTGTTATTACGGGTATTTGAGGTATTATTATTATTATTACGACGATAATTGCGGGAATTACCAGAATTGTGAGGTGCGGCAGGCTTTGGAGCAGGGTCCGACCAAGCGTCAGTAGTGGGCACCGCAGGGGCAGCAAGGGCCGTGGCAGAGTTATCGGAACCAGACTTGCGGTGGAGTTCGAGTTCCAGCATGCTCCGTGCTGTCTCGAAATTGGGAGATGTTTGATTGATGTAGGATGCAACCGTGTCGTATTCGGATGGCAAGCCGCGAACCAACTGAATTACGAGACGGCGGTCAGTGACAGGGGCATCAACATCCTTGAGCATCCCGGCGATCTCGCGGAGGCGTTGACAGTAGGCCTCGAGCGAGGGCATATTTGCCAATCGAAGAGCATTAAACTCAGATTCGAGGGCGGCGGCGCGAGCCCCCTTGTTGTTATTGAAGATGTTTTCAACACGGACCCATGCCGCACGGGCCGTCGATTCGTCTTCAAGGACACGAGGGAGGAGGTCGTCGCTGAGGGTACCGTAAATCCACTGAAGGACGTGCGCGTCGACTTCACACCATGACTCGTAAGAGGCATCGGTGTTTGCGGGGGCAGGGGTTCCGTCGATGTGGGACAAAACTTTGTACCCGCGGGCGTGGAGTTTAAATAGGCGAACCCACGACGCGTACGTAACTTTCGTGCCATCGAGGACACGAACCTTGTGCTGGATGTTGGAGACGGTAAACACCGGATGTAGGCCGGGCTTTGGAGGGGGGGTATCATTCGCCATGGCGAGTGGTGCGTGAGGCGTTTTAGGCGTGAGGCACAGGACAGGAATCGGAATAGATCGAAATACTATTCAAAGTCTGATACCATGTCAAATATGATAATCCCTTGAATAGGATTTGTGTTATATTATCATATTTATAGTTAGATGTACAAGGAGTTACAATCATACCAAGAGACTACTATTAACTACGTTATTAACTAAGCAAACTACAGCTATTAAGAAGCAAGCTAAGCAAACAGCGGTTACGGTATTTACAAAATATGTACTTGCTAACACAGATTGATTTTCTTCATTTATTAGATCGGTTTCGTTTTCACATCAACATAAATTGTTTGTGAACGGCGATATTGCGGGTCGTTTTTTTGCAAATCATTCAGCGAATAACTCAAACAACAATGTAAATACGATAAGGGAAGTTAGAAGAGAATGGTGGTCGTATTTCCTTATTTGATGGTCGGAGTAAGGAAAACGGACGTGACGAAGTTACCTTGTCAAACCCTGTTTTTTGGAAGCAACTGTCCAGGACAGCGACATGTTGTAAATTTTAGAAAGAAAAATTATTAATAACGTGGATCCATTTTTGGTAAATAGTTTGAAACTCGCACTACTTTGGTAAATAGTTTCGGTTTCAACCTCATTTAAGCAAAAACCTTCTTTGTAAGTTTGTGATAAAGAGGACATTCTTGCTGGTGGTTGGTCGTAGACTTATCTATGTTTCGCGTAATTCTTATCTATTTAGTGAAATTTAGAAGTTTCTGCGTATAATTTTTAATGTGATTTGATTTGCTTCCTTAGCTACACTAGTGAAATGATAATTCAATTGGCAAAGTGTGAAAATTAGGTTGAAGTATGATGGTATGAAACGTATGAATGGCTAGGCCCATTAATTATTTGGGCTTTTTAGGGATATCTAATAATAAACTATTATTAGTTATATGGAGTAATTAGTATGTGATCGACAGACCTGGTAATCGGGTGGGTTGACTCGTGTTCGAGTCCGATTGTTTACAGAATCTAAGATTGTGGCCTTTAATCAAAGATTAATAATTAAGGTGCAATTATGATTATAAATACTATTAGTGATACTACAAAATCCTAATCCATCATGTTACAAATACTTTTTATGCATGGTTTCCTTCATCCCCTAGACAGGGGCAAATTACTCTAACATAATGAAATAACAAACATAATGTAAATAGAATTACCTTGGCTTGACTTGGAATTGGAAATTGAAGAAAAATACAATATGAGATAACTTGGAAATGAAAACTTGAATATAACTTGGAATTATAACTTGAAATATAATTGCTAAAGGGAAATAATAAACTAAACTAAACTAAACTATTCTAACAACTAATATATATATAGAGAGAGAGAATTTTATGTGAAAGTTGTGTAAAAGTGTACAAGAGTTGTAGCATAGGACTGATATTTATAGGTAGGCTGTGCACCGGTCCAAAACCGGACCGGACAGGACCGGAACCCCCTAGGACGGCTCAACCTCGATGGCGGAAGTGGGTATCCGACTTCTTTCTCTTCAATTCTTGGCTTAATGTTCAAGGAATACAATGTTCATGTTTTTATGCTCCTTTAATCACCCAATAATGATTCTTAATCTTAGCATCCAAAGCTCCCACCTTAATTTGGAATTTCAATTTGGGCTTGATATTGCATTTGACTTTCACTTGCATTTTTATTCGAATCCAACAATTTCTCATGCAAAAGTCCATGCAACATCTTCTTGTTAGTCCAAGTTTGCTCTTGTGCTTAGCCATTTAAACTAGTCTTGCACTTTTGGTAGATTTTAGCTCCTAAAAAGCTTAAATAGCTCTAATTCATGACAAAACAAGCAAATATACTAGAAACACAATATCATTATATATATAAAAGAAGAATGGTTTTCCGCCTACGTGGCGCAGTCATATCGCAGCATCGGGTATTTCGAGGCCTCACATTCAACCTCAGCATTTTCACTTTTTATAGACCAATCAGATTCTGCCACCTCATAATAAGTTAATAATTTAATAATAATTTAATAATTTAATAATCATTTATTTATTATTAAATAAAAAAACTAAATCAAAATAAAATCTTTCCATATTTGACTCATTCTCATTTTAACAGAATATAATCATCATAATTTTCATAATCATTCTACCCTAATCATAATTCTAGCGTAATCATAATTTTCATAATCATAATTTTCATAATCATACTCCTCGACACCGAACCCGAAACCGGCCCCGTTAACACCGATACCGGACTACTCTGAAGATAATCCCGTTTCAACGGCGAACACCCACTGTACCTAAACGAACTCCCCAAACTCCCACCATCATCCCCACCACTAACACTTCCGCACACGGCAGTCGACCCGATCGCCGCAGCCTGGTAATTGTTGAAAATGAGGCGGCGAAGCGGGAAGAAGTTTTGGGGCGGCTCAGACTGGTAATTGTTGAAAATTTGGGTTTATTATATTGTAACTTAGATTCGGTTGTGTTAATCTGGGTTTTGTTTGGATTACTTTAGTTTAGTTACGTCCTTCGAAATTTGATGGTTGTGACTTGTGAATTAGGGACGGGGAAGCCGAATTGTGATTGTGGAAATTATTTGGTTAATATCCTAATAGTTAGTATATTGCGTTGATTGAGATAATTTGGTATGATTTTGGGTTGATGGTAAGTTTTTACGAATTATGATCGTAATATTACCTCTAATGCCAAGAGGGTTTTGCAATCGCGGGTAAAGGGGATTAGGGTTTTGTGGAAGCAGCTGATGATCGGAGCTGGTGTTTTCATATGAGCAAAATTAGAAATTGAGTAGAGAATTGCAGTCAATCACTGATTCTTTATGATAAAAAGAATCCAGATATGCACAATGTGTCGCCTCCTATGGACATAGGATTACATGATAGAAAATTGAGGGGGTTAGAATATTAGATGTTGTTATAGTTGTCTGCTATATGGGATGGGAAAAATAGAGAAGCTAGGTCATGGACATAGTTGTCTGCTAATGACTGTTAATAGATTTGTATGTTAATCCTGTGTATATTCGTAGCTTGATAGTTACTGCGGCCTTTGTGTTTCAGCGTTTGGTGTTTCGAGCTCTCACATTCACCCTCAGAAATTTCAGTTTTGTAGACCAATCAGAATTACTCATTTATGACACATCATAATAATTTAATAATTTAATAATAATTTAATATTAAAATATTAATATTCTTTAATATTCTATTATATATTAGAAATTAATATAATAAATATATAATATATAATATTCTACACGAATGTTCTACACGGATATTTTAGGAATTAATATAATAAATACTCCGTATATAATATATAATATTCTATTCTATGCCATAAAAATCGTCAAACCAAAATCAACTAAACTGAAATTACGAATATTGTGAAGATTTATTAGGAATATTCTACACGGATATTAGGAATTAATATTCTACACCCCGTTAAGATTTATTACTGCTATTAACATATTTTAGGAATTTGCTGGTATTACGTCAATTATTATACAAAGAGTCCAACTTAATTGTATGTTGGATATTTAGCCCAGTAATAAAAATTTGATAAGCTGCATGGGCTTCGTCTTAACATTATTTGGGCCATTTTATTCGAGAATTTTAGCCCAGTAATATCATTGCTTCGGCCATTGGGCCATTTTATTCGAGAATTTAACAAATGATTTTTTCGGTTTAATTACACATTAATTATTAAACGAATTATTACATTCGATTTTTAAATTATTCCCAGTTTGTAATATATAAAACTAGAATTTTTTTAATTTTTTTTTATGTTAATTATCTTAAATTATCTCTTTACTTTTTAGTTAAATTTTAAGTTTTTTAGTATATAAATTTATATGTTATAAATGACTTAATTTAAATATCCTAAATTACTTACATTTTTTAGTTTTTTAATATATAAAAATTAATTCAATATCAACATCAACCTGAACGTGGATTCGGTTTACTTAAATAACCTAATTATTTTCCTCATATTCATATCGTTTTACTCCTCACGGGTTTATTAGTGCAACAGTTATTTCTGGCAGTCATATCGGAAGCAATGTCTATATTCCCCGCATCACCTTGACTCCTTCCGATCAAACCAGGTTCCCAATTAAGTTTGAAAGAAGACAGTTTCCTTTAGCTGTTTGTTTCGCTATGACTATCAACAAAAGTCAAGGTCAGTCTCTATCCCGTGTTGGACTTTATCTTCCAAGACCGGTCTTTACCCATGGCCAACTGTACGTTGCTATATCGAGGGTCACCAGTAAGAAAGGTCTAAAAGTGCTACTTCTTGATGAAGAAGGACGGATGACTAATACAACAACAAATGTTGTTTACAAGGAGGTTTTCGAGAAACTGTAATTGTCGTGTTGGGTTATCTAATTTTAATACATCCATTTAATTTATATTTGTTATTTAATATTTTTATAGTCGTCTATTGTTTTTTCTTATATACCTTATTTATTAATTTTATCATAAGTAATCCAAATATTATCATCATTACTAATAGCTATTCGAAGATTAGTGCACCAGAAAATTCATCTTTTCACCGTCTATATCTGAAATTCAAACATCCCGTTAAAAAATAATTCGTCCGAATAAACAGAATTGCTATATATTCAAATAAATTTACCGACGACGTCTTTAAAAATAAGTGTACACAACCCCGTGATTTTTCACGGGTGTTACACTAGTTAGCTCATAAAACACTAAGACAAGTGATTAGTTACATGTAAAATGGAGCTAATATAAGGGGTTAAAATATATAAAATATGCACTTATCACTCCCAAACAACACCACATAAACTAAAATCAAATATTGAGTTTTGAAATATAAAATACTTTAGTTGGGCTCTACGCTTGCATGCATCATTTTTTCTATTATTATTCTTATGTGTTAGCTTCTTTGCTACGACTTTGCTTGCAACAGTTTTCATTATAGTGAGATTGGTTTTTTTTTCCGTGATGTTATAATTTATAAAGAAGAAGATGAAAATATGGCGAAGTGATATTAATTTTATGAATATTTGGGGTTTTAAATTGAGAATTAAGGGAGTGTAATTTAGAGTAGAAAATACAATATGAGAATTTTGTTGTTTCAAGGTGTATAGGAATTGTAATATACTTTTTCCATTCCAATCAATTCTATATATTTTCTTTATTCAGGTTTTGTAAATATTCATTTTCTTTTGTATTTTTTAGTTACATATCGATAAAAATTATAAAACTTTGATATTCATAATATACTCGGTAAGACAATTTAAACAAGATCTCATATGACTAACTTTTATGTTATAGAATTGGTTAGAATGGAGGAATTAGTACTTAGAATAGAATTGGTTAGAATGGAGGAATTAGTACTTAGAATAGTTTAATTACAATTTTTATTTTTTGTATTACATGTTGGGGAGAAGGTACACATCAAATACTATAGACTCAGTCACCTACTTTTTTTCTCCGTGTCACTTTGTCCGCCACTTACACCTTTACCGGGTTCATTTCCATATAATATGGAACGACTCATTATGGAGATCATCGTCACAGATGAGAATTTGTGTAAATTATGAGTTATGATAGTCAAATACTTTAAAAAGAGACCTTAAAAAAACGGTCCGACCTTAAAAAAAAGAAGCAATAAAGAAATGAAGGATTAGGGAGGGAGTACATTAAAATCCATAACTGAAAGAAAGGTTAATTTGATTACACAGAAAGTTCAAATTGATATTGTCAAACATTGTTGACGGGTTCACATCAACTCAACAACAAGATTACAAATAAGCAAAGCAATGAGATCTAGTCAACAAGAACAAAAACAATACAAAGTAATAGGAATACTCAATAATAATAATAATAATACTAGTGTGCAAATATTCCAAAGGTTGGTGATCTTCATGGTAGGCAGATCAGCTAACACGACGGCAAAGGGTGATCCCATCTCCAACAGGGAGCTGGCAAATCTCGACCCTTGGATCGGCTGCAATGTCTTTGTTGAACTGCAACACAAAGTCCCTGTAGTACCTAACATACTTCCTCATCGGGGCATCCGCGGGAAGGACCAGGGAACCGTTCCATAGGGTGTTATCATACCCGATAACTCCACCTACCTTGACTAGGTCAATCAACCTCTTGTGGTAGTTCCAGTAGTTGTCTTTGTCAGCATCAACAAAGGCAAAGTCTAATGATCCATGGTTCTTTGGCTGTCATTTTACAATTTAATTAGTCTTTGTAACTACGTATGTGATTAAGGTAATGGGATCAAAGTCATCTGAATACATTACTGTATAAATTAGTTGAGATCTGGTGCTACTTAATTATCGACTTAATGCCTAGTGGCCTTATTACTAATAACAGCAACGACATTATCATCAGGAACAGTGTTTATTTACCGTCTAAGAAGCACAAATCATTTACGAGTCATGCGTTTTAAACGATCATACTTCATCATTCATTTACTTCTCACTATTGAATCGTCGTCGTAAAATGAAATCTAAAGCCGTTTCATGGAGCTAAGTTTGTAAAACAGACCCTATTGCAGCAGCAACTACCAAGGAGAGTCAAGGCCACTGAATGTTTTTTTTATTTTTTTCGAGATCATCCTCTTGGGACATCATATATCCATCAACCGACAACAGTCGAAACAGCCTGATCAGGAACAGATTAAGACCAAAAACGTACATCTACTTCCCACGGCCTTGGGCCGAGCAAGTTCATGCCTCTATGAACTCTAGTAGTTGGGTAAATGACGTGATCTAATGTTAGTGTGCAAGCATGCAATTGTAAGATCAACTCGATTACTCATACATCGGTCATTTGTTTACCTTTTATATTCTTCGTGGGGAGTATTTCAATCGAAGGTAAACAATGATTGGGAGTCTGAAAATAGAAATGTGACATAGGATACTAGCTAACTATGCCTAACATACTAAATGGGCAGATTGTCAGGGCAAAATGTCCATGAAAATATTAAATGCACAAATTCCAAAGGCAATGAAAACAGAAGATGAGTACAAATATGAGGAATTAATAAGAGTAAATGTATGCATAGAAATGGCAACCATGAAAGTGAAGGTAAAGACTTACATCTTCAAGTAAGAGATCCAATTCAGGCAAAGCTGGGCCTTCTTTGAAATCAATTTTGTGGGCAACACCAGCTTTTTGGATCACTGGCAAACCCAATTCATAGTTCTCTCTGTTTATATCCATTGCCAAAATCTGCAATTTTTTCAATCATATTAACTAATCATCACGTACACACATTATCAAGATAAACCCCAAAATCTGCAACAGACATTTCATTGTAGAATTACCCAATTCAGGAGATAGTCATAATTTTGCTTCAGAAACAACCATTATCATCATTTACGGAAATAATCATCAAAATCATTTTTATTTGGTAAATTTAAATTGTAATTATTACCTTGCCATCTTCAGGAAGAGCAAGAGCAGTAGCGAGAAGTGAATAACCGGTGTAAACACCAATTTCCATGGTGTTCTTTGCATTAATCAACTTAAGCAACATGCTCAAGAATTGCCCTTCATCTGCGGATGTTGTCATAAGATTCCTGTAATAATTACACCCACACAAATAAAAAGTCAATTACCCAGAATCGTAATCATTTTTTGTGCAAAACGGTATTAGAAGAGATGAATCACCATGGATGCTTGGCAGTAATTTCTCTAAGCTCCTTCATGGGCTCTGGTTCTCTTGGGTACACACTTGTCTCAAGGATATACTACATAGTTTGTTAACAAATTAACATAAGATTGTTTATTAAAAATGGATCTACTATACTTTTTGGTCTATGGACTTATTTTGACTTGTAACATAACGGAAAAAAAATAAATCAGACATAGATCAAGTGAAATACAAGATTCATAAGCGAGTTTAAAGTTCAAATCCTGAATCCGACACGGAATAAATGATAATTGTATACAGTACCTGGTAGAGATCATCACTTTGAAGAAGACTCTTGTGTCCGACCTCAGAATGCCTAGTAACTTCAGCTTGTGGCTCTTCTTGTTTCGTGGTTTGACCATTATTATCAGCCATTGCTTCTACGACGCTTTGGGTTGTGATTGAATATTGATTAATGGCGTTTTAGAAATTGTGACGGTTTTGAGAGAGTTTGATGTTTGAAGACGAAATGGTGGGATATAAATATATGTGATATGGGGATGGAGGTGGAATCGGGTTTAATCGTGGTTATGAATTATGATTGATTGGAAAATATGTTGTAATAAATTAAATAATTATAATTATGGCGCTCTCTCTATTTTCGTTAATTGTTATCCTTTTGTTTTGATACAAAGATGAATTGGAAAAAATACGCTTAATGAGATGTTATAGAATTTTTAAAAATATAGGATTACCTTATAGCAAATCAGACAATTCAATTTGTCACCTCAGATACTTAACGGGCAAAATCGACGGAAAAAATAATTAAGAATCACGATAATACGTATTAATAAAGTCGAGGGTTACCACGTTTAGTTTTGAAAAATAAGGTGTTCGGGTAGAATTTAAAAAAACACAGAGTTACCGTATAAAATAACACTATTTAATAATAAAATAATAAGGAGTTGGGGTTGGATCGTGGAGGTCAAATGGTGGGTTGGTGAGATTAGGATGGTGGGGCCTGTTTGGTTAGGTGAGGAGCGAGGTGAGGTGAGGTGATGAACACCTTTATATGGTTCATGGGTTTCGTCGACCTTTCTTTCAAAGGACTTGGCACATGTCAAATTATTTATATTTGTGTTATTAGTAAGTCTGGCTTACGATGAGTCGTTATTTGTGACGGATATTATGTGAGATAAAATTGGTAGAAAATGAGTTAGTGGAGAAAGGGGACCACATGAATAGGGTTGAATAGAGAAAAAAAAGTGGGTATTTTGTGAGAGAAAACGGTATCCGTCACAAGCTTGCGACGGATAGTACCGTTGCAAATAAGAATTTGTGTTGTGTTATAACATGCTAAATTATTTGATGGTTTAGGTTTGTCATATTGTTTATACTCCCTCCTATTCGGAATAAGTGTCACATTTCGGGTTGGGCACGAGAATTAAAGAATTCATTTGTTTAATGTAAAGTAATGTGTGGGGTGGGAAGATTGGAGAGAGGGAATGTATTATTGATTATTATTGTGAGTAGAGGTGATTAAAATAAGTAGTGTTGTGGGGTAAGGTGGGGTATTATTGTGGGTTAGAGTGAATAAAATAAGTATAAACAATGTCCCAAAATGGAATATGTGACAATTACGTGAATAGACGAAAACGGCAAATGTGACAGTTATTCAGAATAGGAGGGAGTATGATTTTTGTTTTTGAGTTTATGCATTTGATATATATTCATTCATAAATTCTCATTAAAAACAGACACTATCATTACAAACGGAAGACGAATAGTATCATTTTACATAAATATTCCCATTAATATACATGGCGATTTGATTCCTTGAAAAAATAAATATCTCCTCTTATTTAATGTAGTCTTCCTTATTTGCTTATTTGTTTTATTGGATTTTCTTCCCTATTTTCTCATTTGTAAGTTTTGTGTGATCTAAAATTCATTTACATGTAGAGCGGTATGTTTTATTTGGTCTAAATTCACTTCTTTAATTCAAGAGTTCAAATGATACATTGAATATGAGGGAGTATGTAATAACACTGCAACATATCAATCAAAATTCAAAATAGTAGAAGAAAATGCTTATTTAAGTAATAAAGCATGCAATTAATTAATATTCTTAAACTGAAATTATACATGAGTCATGAGTGTATCAGTTATATTTTTTCCACAAATTTTTATTGAAAACGGACATATTCGTCAGAAGCTAAAGACGGGTCAAGAATACTTAAATTGTTAGATGAGACAAAAGCATAATGCTACTTTCTAAATAATTTGCGTTTGTCTTATCTATCGACTTAGGTAGTACTCAATCCATTTTCAACTTATGGCGAATATGTCCGTTTTCAACGAGATTTACTAGATTTTTGTGGATGACATGAGAAACGCAAAAAGGATTATACAACCAGATGTATAATACTCCCTCCATTCTTTTTATATCACCCCATTACATTATTCACGTTTGCCGATATTCATTTTGTTTTGATTATATTTTTAGTTACATACTACTAAAAATTATAAAAGTTTGATATTCGTAATCCTCTTATCAAGACAATCCAAAAAAGATCTCACATGAATATATTTCCGTGAACGGATTGAGAGAAAACCGACGTTGAATACTCGATTGTGAATAGTGTCAAAACAAAAGTTGGGTGATATAAAAAGAATGGAGGGAGTAGCATTGTACAATCATGGTGTATTTTATTGAGCTTATGTGTATATTTGTTGAGTTTTAAACTATTTTGAGTTATATTTTAATTTTTTTATATTAAAATTAAAATATAGTTCAACTTATATGTATTGTGTTTTAGTTGTATTATAATTTTCAATTCTCAATATTTTGTCAAGGAGTTCATAAATTTTACCTTATAGCTCATATTCTTTCTAATAAAGCTCGAGTTTTCTATTAAAAAGCTCAAACTATATACAGAAAATTGTATACCTCTGGTGGTATAATCCGCTTATTGCATGAGAAAGGATTGTACGTAATACGTACTACAAAATAGAAATATTATGTTCAGTTAATTAAAAAGATTTTAGCACCTATTTGACCATATTATAACGAGTATATATATTAGTCAATTTAATTATAGTTATGCTTATTCATACACATAATTTACTTGATTAAAAATATAAATGACTATTATACCCTTGTCATTTTTACACGCTCATTTTCCACACCTTTCCATTTTGATAAATTATTCTCAAACTACAATCCAAATCCGTCCAAATCATTGGCATCCCCACTAGTGCCTCCCCTCACCACACCAACAAAATTAGGTCTTGCTTACGACGGGCTAATTCCGTCGTAAACTTGTGACCTCTCACAAAAAGGGAGAGGGTACAAAGTGGGTACCTTTTGTGTTTTTCGACTCACCTTTCATGAATATTTTGTAAGAGAAAACGTATCCGTCACAAGCTTGTGACGGATACCACCATCACAAATGAGAATTTGTGCACCAACAATACTATCAGACCCCCTCACGTCCTCACTCACTGGAACATTATTACAAGTACAACATAAATAATAGCATTACTGTTGGTGTCAATATTTCAAGCAATAGGAGTGCACTCTTTCGCCAACGAAGAACAAGGTGAAAGATTAAAGTGTGCGAAATAGTTCAACATTAATAAACATTTTAGATAAGAGAAAATTAAATTAATAAAATGGTTAAAACATTTATGAATGTAATAGGTTTTTTTTATCCAAATACTGGAATCTCTGATGAACATGGTGGATCAATTTATGTAGTAGCCAAGCTTAACAAAAAAAATACGAGTAAATGATCAGGAAACGCTAATTTCATTAATTTTAACTTAATGTCCCAGATTTGATACAACATAGTTAATTGTTTATAATTTACTTGATTGACCGTCTATAATTGAGTACTGTGATGGATTTGATTAATTTTGTGACAAAGGAGAGAGGAGAGTGTTTGTTTGTATTTTTGGGGCGAAAGATAAATAATGGAAAATAATGATAAAGAGTTTATAAAGAGTAATATTTGTCCATAAAAGAGTATATGCGTTTAATTATACCCATAAATAGTGTAATAATAACTAGACTTTTGCAAAAGTTGCATATTTATCTTTTAAGATTTAATGTTAACAAATGTCATATATTTAACCAACATGGGTTGGCCCCAATAGTAAAGAATCCACTTTTTGACCATGAAGTCAGGAGCTCAATTTTCATTGAGCTAAAATATAGCCCTGTTGGTAGGCAATCTGTAAATACCACTTTAAACCCTCAAAGAGGCCGGTAGTCTGCCCTGACCTACCCTTAACCTAAACTTTTTCTTCCAGAAAAAAAAAAAAAAAAACAAATGTTATACGAGTATAAATTAAAAACTTTTGTGATTAACAAGTTATGGAGTTACTATGAAGACAATGATAATTAAAGTCTCTCATATTTACATTATTTATGGAGAAAGCAGTCCTAAATTAGTCCAACCATGAACCAACTCCCCTGCAATTTTACTACTCCGTACTAGTTTAAAGTTATAAGTTTAAGCAGTGTATTCCTTAAGCACTCGAGTTTGACTAGGTGGTGTCGATGGTAGTTGTGCGCAAATTGTAAAGCAAACAAGGTTGTGGAAAGTAACTAAGTGGAGGATATTGGGACCCACAAAGAGTTGGTAGATTGTAGGTGAGCCCTGTAACGTAGGCCCAATGAGTATAACTAAGGGTCCTTATGGCCTTAATTTCACCTTCTTCAAATTTTGTTTACTTGTGGTATTTCGTTAAATTTTATTTACATTTAATTAATTTTGTTTAATTAATTTTTGTACAAAATTAATTTAATTTAATTGAATTTCATTTCATCTTAACTTCAGCCAATTTAGTTCAATTAAACTCTAATCCAATTAATTCAACTCCTATAGAAAGCCTAAATATGGAGCCCTGCTTAGCTAAAAGAGTTGGTGGTCATCTTTTTCCTACCAACTTTCCAAATCAAGTTATTTTATGTGCTTCCATGGTTAAGGCTAGTGCTTCCATTAATTTGGATATTATACTTTTACTAGGACTACATAATAATGAATAAACTTTGGATGCACGTAATATTCTTATTTTCTTTTTCCGATTATTTGGATTATCTTCCTTATTTTTCGTTTTTAAAAGTTTCATATAATCCAAATTTAATTGTATGTGGAATAATGTGTTTGTCTGGTCTATATTACTCCCTTAATTCGTAGGCCTAAAAAGTTATTGAGAATAACAAATTAGTCACATTTTTTATTGACTTAAGCTGATGTATATAATCTCTCAACTTCTCCCATATGTATTAAAACATAAGACTTATGAGTTTGCGAATTATCTACTGAAGGAAGATAATGCTTGAGTTGTTTTTGATAATTAGTCAAGGCTAAATACAAAGTATGCAAGATACATTTCCTTAATTCGAGATATAGTTAACTAATTATAAAGAGAATATTACTACACAATAACATTAACACCAAAGCTAAGTAAATAACAAATTATTTACATAAATATTGTCTTAACACACCAACCACAGTCGAATCAGGAAGTTTACGAACGTTGAGACTGTCACGAAATTCTTGAAAACGAAAGGAGGGAGGGCCTAGGGTGAAAATGTCCAAAAGTTGATAACGAGACAGAGCGTGATGAACCCGAACTTTCCCACGAGTTACACGTCACCGACAAAGTGAATCTCTAACTTGATGTGTTTAATTAGTACTTTGATGTTGGACTGTATTTCTAATGAGTTAAATGACACTTATTGTAATACCCCGTATTTGTGGAATCCAATTAGGATGCTTTAGGAATCGTGTCAGGACCCATAGATGTTAGAAAGTCAATGGTTGATCCTTTATGAGACTTAGTGAAACTTCGGTGGACCAATCGAGTGGATTGGGAGAGATAGAGTGGATGACCAATGGGTCACTCGGTCGAGTGGGTGACCGAGTGGGTCACTCAGTCGAGTGACCGACTGAGTGAGTTCAGGTTGACCAGTGAGAGTGGAACTCGCTGAGTAGTTGACCACTCGATCGAGTGAATGACTCACTCGGTCGAGTAAGTGGTCCACTCGATCGAGTGGAGTGTCAACTTGGTCGAGTCGAATCGAGCAGACTGCCGGTTTAAGGCCCATTCCCATCCCTTCAATTTCATTTCCAATCTTCTTCATCTTCTCTCTAAACTCTCTCTCAAACACCTTCCATGGGGATTCAAGCTTGGATTTAGGATGAAGTGTTGTTTGTTGTTCGGAAACAAGCTAAGTATCTCTAGGTACCACAGAGGTCGTAAATACTCTCCTATACTTTGTGAACCACCCTTAAATACAAGGATTCGAGTCACGGTTTTAGATATGCAATATAGTTAGTGTTAAATTACTTCGAGTAATTTAACACTTTCGAGTTGAATGATTCAGATAACCAAACTTAGAAGACGGGAATTTCAAATGATACTAAAATACCATAAAGTACCACCAACAACAACAGAAAACCAAAGTCCTCACAAGTAATTCTTGTGGTCGGTGAAAGCTAAATTACAAACTTAGGGATAGATGGCGAAATACCTCCATAATCGGATGGGCACTGCCTTGCTACTTCTACAGCTACGCCTAAACTGGACTAAATAAGGTCTTAAGATAGAACTACATTGTTTGATTGTTTGATTTGAGTTAAGTTGTCATTTGCTCGGTGGGAGGAAGTCTTCTTATATAGGCACTTCATCCCATAACCGCTGACTTAGTGGGGGAGCAGTTGAATAACCACTCACTCCCGCTGGTTCCATCCCTTTTTTTGAATGCTGGACCTTTATTCCGCTGGACTTCACTTGGGCTTACCGCTTTCCCGACTCTTCTTTGACCTGACTCTTGCTTTATGCGTCTAGTATTATAGTGGCCTGATGTAGTTTTAAATAACCTCGTAAGCGCACGAAATTCGTTGCACTAGTTGAGGGTCGATCAACAGGGAGCTAGGATGATTACCGATCGTTCTATTCTTGTGTTTAGCTAAGTCTAATCAATTGTTTGGGTAATGATTAACTATCGTTCTACACTAGCTAACATAAAGTAAAACAAGCCAAGGAATAAACTAAGGTAACAAACAAAAAGCGAAATTGAAACGATTTACTCAAGTAAGGGAAAACCTAGGAGATGGTTTAATCGCTAACAATCCTGATTCTCATTACTAGTTACGACGCTTAGTTGCTTCGGGTGGACAAACTAGGTGGATACGCCTCTAGGTCGCCTACTAAATCCCTCCCGGGCTCATAGTAGGACACTAGCCATGCCTAATCAACTCCCTCCCGGGCTCATGACTCGGTCTCCCCCGATTCAAGACTCAAGGTAAGCTAAGAATTGGCCTATTCTGTAACACCCCCATTTATTTAAGAGCCTTTAGCAAGACATTCTCAAATAAATAGAACTGTTACCATCTCGGAATGTCCAAGGTAGTGAATATCAAAGTAAAACAAACCAAGGTACTTAATATAAAACTGATCAAATTTAAACTTTTGATATTACAAGTACTACGCAGTACGCATCAATTAAAGTAAAACTGATAACATCTAAGTATGTGATCTAAATCTAAGTAGGTCCAAGCCATGTCTCTCTCCATGCCCGAGCTCCTAGTCCATCTGTCTCTGACTTGTAGATTCTACTCCCCGTTCCGGATCATCGTAGGTGTACACGAATACACTGTCAACCTCGCGGTTGAGTAGGATAACACAATAAGAAATAATGCAACAATGATGATATGCAAATGCCATAATATGCTCGAGCTCAATCTCATTCTCAATCTCAAACCCGTAACACCCAGCCATATCGAACCTCCCGGCAGACTATAATCGGCCGTCGCCGAACACCAGCTCAATAGCTGATAAGACACCAGGCCTGGTCTGCAGAACCACCCTGGGCTTTATATCAGAACAACATCTGATTCACATTTTTCTCAGTAACCAATGCATATGTCATGCTCATGAATGCAACAATACTCTTAATCAATCAATCATACTATTAAGTAATGCAATGCTCATGCCACTAATAATAAATAATAATCAACAATCAATCCAAACAATATCATTACCATATCAATCATGCTCAGCATCCATAACACACAATTTAACTCTCATTCATAACACATCATAGAGTATAGGGTCAGTGTATCCTACCTGGAATAGCAATATAATCCAATAGTACGCCAGCAAGTACACAGAATTAAGCCACTTCCAAACCGTCACCTAGCAAATATCAATTATCCGATTACTAACTATCACAATGTTCATAACCATTATTATTTCATATGACTACTCGTAGACATTAGTTATATGAAATCATAGAAAGCACGTAAACTATTATGTATACTAATACCAAGTCCGACTCCAACAATATAAAATCTCTTATAACTAATTATTCTTTAATATAAAATTTCATGCCAAAATACTACGGAGAATCGATATTTAAACCGTCGCAACACTAGATATAAATTATTAAGAAATAATTATTACTTGTCAAACACGTATACCGAACTATATATAATTCGTAACTAAATAATAACTCAATTGGTCGATAAAACATGTCGTCACAAAATAAACTAATCAAACACTAATCACCACTTGAATAAATTAAGGTAACTAACTAATCAAATAATAACACTAATTACTAACTATTAAACATACATCATTGTCCACTACCTATACTAACTCATTCTCATGAGAACCACGACAACAACCCAAACCTCACGTAATGAACCGGTTTATGGCACCACCACCACCAATTGATTCAACCTCAACCGCCACTTTTGACCTCAAACCTTGCTTGCACCACTAACCCCATCCTACAGATTCTTACCCACCCCTTGCGACCAATCCACACGCTGCCCCAAGCGCCCAACCAGTCTGCGATACGAACGAACGAGTATTACATGTTACTCTGTTCCTCCATGTAACCACCACACCTAACCCCATCGCCGCCCTACCACCTTCCTACCCAAGACTTCCCTGACCCGACAACCACCAACACCCTTTTCGTTGTCCTCCCCATGAGAGTAACCCATTGGAGGCCAACGTAAACTCGCGTCTTACTACTTAATTTGCCCCTGTTTTCGCTCCCTCGCTGAAACTGAAACCCGCTGTTATGGCCACTCCTGCCACCACTTACCACCGCCACTGTACTCAGGTGGTCAACCTAAAGTAGCAACATCAACGTCATCAACCTACTGCTGCTAGTATCTACCCAACAGCCCCCTACACAGACACTAAGAAAACCGCTGGTCACGAATCACAAACCCTTGTTTTCCTTTTGTTCTGCCGTCTATAAACAACCAAGTTTCGGTGTTGCTCCGGCCACCACGCTCCACTCCAAAGCAACCAAAACAAACTATACATATCCTACTTCAACTACCCAAGCTCTCGTACTCAGAATCAGACCGAAACAATAACCGAAGAAGCAATTAAAACACAACCAAAACACGAATAAACAATGTAATTGTCGACACTGATGGTGGCTGTCGGGACACCCACGGTGGTTCTATGACTGACTGACGGTGGTAAGGGTGTTAAGGGTCCAGTAAGGAATACTCTAGGCCAGCAAATACTAAGTCGATGGTTTGTTAAGTGTGAGAAACAACGATCTAAACTTACCGCGATGGAGAGCAATGAAGATGATGACGGTGGGGCTGCTTCTTCGTTTGTTTTTCCCTCTTTTGCTCTTCTCAATCCACGACACAACAGGAAGGTAGGGTTTAGGTGTAGTTTAGTCGATTTAGAAGAGTTATACGGAGGCAGGGGCTGTTTTAGTCGACATAGAAGTAGGGTAAGGTAGGGTTTTGTGTTTTGTGTACGATGATGGAGGCAAACAGTGTTAAGGTATTAGGGTTTGAGTACGCTTTAGGTTGTTTCTATTCTACGGTTTCTTACTACCCTAACCCGAGTCCAAGTCCACTACTAAAAGTCCATCACGCATAACTAGGTGTAAGGCCTCTATTTACCGTTCACGACTCGTAACTTAAAATAAACGAGTATGTAAAATATAATTATACTAATTAAATTATGTAATTAGTATTAGTAAATATAAATTAAATAAATTATAAGAATATGAAGTTATTAGCACTTACATAAGAATATATATAAAAAAAAATTTGAATTTAAATATAATTACGACTTCAATAATAAAACAAGGATAACTGACAAATAAATATAAAATAAGAAATATATTTAATTATAAATATATTATCAAAATAAGGAAATACGAATGAAATATCATTTTATGAAATAATCGTCTAATATGAAATGATTATGAAATACGAAATAATCGTAGAAACACGATTTATAAAATAATAATCGTTCACGTAAAATACTTTATAAACATTCTATTTGAAATACTGTATAAAACATGGTTTGACTGCCGTTGGCCGAGTCTAATATACGGAGTATTACATATTCCGCTCCCCTCTCACCTAGGTTAAGGGCTTAAGCCCACGATAGACCCCGGTCATCCCAACCCTTCTCCCGAAGGTGAGTTTCAAACCGAATAGCAAAGGCACCCAACGTAGGTTCTCCCTCCCGGGTTCAACCTAAGTCGACAATTAGTCTAATACGGGTGGTCAACACCTAACCTAATGAACTCCCGTTGATGGTCAAGGGTCAAAGGTTTACCATTTCAAATTTCCCAAATTAAACACTAAACAAGTCAAATCCTATGCATGCTAATCTTCAATTCATCACCTTTCAACAACCAAACTAAATGAAACTAATTAAGAGAATCACTCATATTAGGGTCAAACCACCCCCTGAAAAGGGGACTACTCACTACTCATGGCTAATGATTCTAAACTATAGCAAGATGAAGCAAAACTATGCAAATAAACATTTCCAGGGTTTGATTTGTGCTAACTAACATGCAATTAATTACTAAAACGAGATTAAGCGCTAATTAATCAAGGCGAGAAAAGATCTAAGCAAAAGATAATGAAATAACTAAAACAACACAAACAAAAGATTAAGGAAAGATGATTATACCGAAATTAAGGAAAAATGAACTAGCTTGATTACATTAAGGAAACGAAATTGGAAGAACAAAGTGTATTAAACCAAACCCTAACAAATCTCTCTAAAAACCTCTAAAACGTGTGTTGTGAATTGTAAGAATAATGAACTCCCCTCTTGCAAAATCTTATTCTATAGTATATATACAAAGGTCCAAAATAGGGTTAAAAGCCCAAAAGAAAAGAATTAAAATATCCCCAAACAGCCCATCCTGTGTATTGAATATTGATACACCCCGTGCACTGAGATACGCTCCATGGAGGGAGTTACACTCGATGGGTCTTTTTTGGCATTTTCTCTCTCCTGCTGAGTGCATTGACTCTTGTAGGGTGTAGATACCTCACTGCCTGAGATACACCCAAAATGGCTCCTTAGGTGGGTATAGATACACCTGACTGTTGGAGTTACACCCCAATGAGCTAGAAACACCTAGAAATGTTTCCGAACTTGGTTTCTTGGCTTGTAAACTCCCTCGTACTTTCCTTGTAGCCCCAGTTCACCTAGAAATGTGTGACAATACTACGAACACATAGAAAATGCGTGAAAATAGCATGTAATGATACTTTAGGCGAAAATGAGGACATAAAGGGAGACAAAGCAAATGGATTTAGGTACGGAAATTAGGGCGATAACGTAGTTATCATGGCCCAATTAACAACCCTATTTTTAAGGGCCTTCTAACCCTTAATTTAATAAATGCTTAGGACTGTCAATTTTTGGTGCTATCAAGTGTCCTCCCTTATGCCCGATCTATCTTGGTGAGTCGTCTTTATACTTGTTAATTTCGTTTCTAGCAAACCCTAGAACTTGGAGGTTTTGTGGTGGGTCGTGGGGGCTTGATTAGTGGTTATGTTTGCTTATATAAGTAATTAGTAAGCCTACCTTAATAAGGGTTTATGAGTTAGTTTAGTATATAGGCCAGATGTGTAGTGACAGTATTTATGTGTATATGTTAGGATGCGACGGTCTTACGAGACAAATTCTTGTTGGGACGGTATGAGCTTGCATTGTGTTTGATGTATTTGTGATTAATCGTGTCACATGATTAGTGTAAGTGATATGGTTAATTAGTGTTAATGTGGTGATTAAGAAATTGATAATAATAATAACTGACTTGAGAAAGTAATATGTTGGTTGTATCACATGAGTAAATCCTTCGTGTCATTCGTTCTCGCTTATTGCAACTTTATTTTTTATCGCGCATCCTTAGGTCATAGTTAGATCACTTTAACCCACAAATATCGTACACAACTCCGATAATTTTTACCAAAACAATGTTCACATAACCCTTATGTCTCATTCGTTTGCTGGGTTTTATATTTGGTGTCAGGAATATAAGCATCAAGCATGCAGCTGAAGAGATGATAAAGGTGATGATTGAGTTTTAACTATTATTAATATTCATAATACGGTCCCTCACTCAAATGCAAGCTCAAATGCCCATTGGGCAACTATTATTAATATTCATAATACGCTCCCTCATTCAAATGCCCAATGGGCAACTATTATACGCTCCCTCACTAAAATGCCCATTAGACAACTATTCTGAGGTGTTTTGAGGTTGTCAGGATTCGAACCGCGACCCTCGCTCACACGGGATCTGATACCATGATAAATGAACCATTTCAACCAAAACCTTAAGGTGATGATTGAGGCCCAACTATTATTAATATTCCTAATCGTAAACTAATTTATTTGCCTTATAATTTGAGATCGGATGATTAAAGCATACTGAGATTATCAATAACTTTACATTATGTTGCTTAAATCTTTGTTTCTTTTCATCTTATTACCGCATGGAAAGGACCAACAGACATTTTTTTTTATCACGAGGGTTGAATTCCCCAAATCCATGCAATCCCGCATCACATGAACCATGTAAGTCACCCTCTTCGGGGACTGCAATGGGCAAGTGGTCATCGCCCCGCCTGGTAATGTAAGTCACCCCTTCGGTGGTTGCAATGGTCAAGTGGTCATCGACTCAGCTGATAATCGAACCGGAGACCTCTCAACTCTTGTATTTTTACAAATTTCAAGATTTAATTCAATTGCGTAACATCACCCAGTTCGACAAACATATTTTTACTATACTTGGTTTTTAATGGAGGATTTTTATCATGAAATTAAGTTTGGAAAACATCAAATTTGAAACCTAGTTAAATGCATGAGGTAGTTGACTTAAACTTGATCTCCTTTCCACATGTTTAGCCTGATATCTCGACCATTTGCCCAGTAGTATATTTAGCTGGGCTAGCTAATTGAGTTGGGCTTTGTCTTCTTCATATCTGAAGCTGTCAATACGAAATTGCCATACAATGGAGATACATATAATTTGTCCTTGCTAGAATGGGTTGGATTGGCCCAATTTACACATAGTTTCTTATAGAAAACTTAATAATCATCTTAATTCAAAATGGATCATATTGTTTAACAATAAGTCTCTCTTACGACAGGTATATTCATCACAATCTTGTGATAGGTCAAATATCACCAATATGTGTAGATAAAACAAAAGTAAAAGTGTATAGACTTATTTTTATCTACCCAGGTTGATTTTATTTGACCCGACTCTTCTACTATCCGTAGTCATGTAATCATATACTCGTAGTATCTTTAACCTGTTTTAAGCTGCCCAAGTACATTTTTTGGTTTGTTATTTTGTTGAATTTGCAGTCGTGAACTTTTGACTCGTGATAAAATTCATGGGACGCTTTTCTCCATGTCGTTCTCTACCTTAAAATTGTCTTGGGTAAGGCATTCTCTTATGCTCCAAGCCTCCAATATTGATCTCGGCCTCCTTACTTATTGTCATAGACGAAGATATGCCTGGCCCGGCCGAACTACTGCCCAGGCTAGTTGTTTAAGAATAAGTAATAAATAAGTATATGCCAATTTTCAATAAAACTTGTGTGGTGTAGTGGTAGTTGATAAAGTGGTAAGTATTTTCTTTGCAAGAGGTCAGGGGTTCGAGGACCATAACTTCATCTTTAGATTTATTTTTGAGTTTTTAATCTCTGTATATTTTATTATTGTTTATGCTTGTTATATATTAGAATATATATTTTTCATATCTATATCCTCTGTATATTTTGCATATATTCCGTTACCTAAATCAATACGATTGCCTCAATCAATATAGGATCAATTAGTGATTGTCATCTCAAATCAAAGGCTAACATTATGCGATTGCATCAATTATATTAGGCAAATACTATTGTATATAATAATGTACTCATGTGATTGTTTTGGTGAAACAATAAACTATTTTAATGATTTTATTTATTGTTTAAACTAGTATCAGAATCTTCTATAAATATCGAGTAAATTTGTTTAAAAAAAAAAAACAATACATAATCAATAAATCTATAAGTATGTTTTATACTCTCTTAAAAATATTATTAAATATAAAAAGACGTTGATATATTGGTGTGCCCTAATAAATAAATATATATCGATAAAATAAAAAACTGCCCAGGGACAAATTTCGTCTTAGCTTTGTTCCTACTTATTGTGATATTGATTCGGTTACCTGCCCTCTAAGCCGATGTAAGGTTTTGAATATCTTATGACCCGGATTAATTGACAATTTTGCAAATATTAAACAAAATTAACAAAGTAAATAAGATGAATCGTTACATGCCTTATAGTTAACATGTAGAATTGATTGATCATATAATTCAAGCTTATCAATTGTTACAATCTTTTATAGGTAGTAAAATGTGGATCTTAATAATATTGGTCAGAAGCTCAAAATGATTTAAATTTGTTGTTAAAATAGTTCAAATTCCATAAAATTTAAAATTGCGTTTGTGATTTATTCCTTAAAAAGCATACTGAAATAACTAAAAAAATTAAAAAAGAACACTCCTAGAATCAATTTAACATTTTTTTTGTTTTTAAGAGAAACTAGTTTTTTGTACGGGTCTGTTTCTAAAAATTTCGTAAAAATATTGATTAATTAGTGGAAATATAATTCAACATGAATTTAAATGAGAAATATATAAATTATCAATTCGAGAGTAATTTTGACTCCAAATAATTTATTTACTGGTATTAAATTAATTAAATTTTTTTAAAGATTATTATAAATTGAAATAAATTTTCAATTTTAATGTTATTACCATAAATAATCAAACTTTATGAAATAAATTTGAACCAAAGAAAATAGATAAAGAAATTGCAGTACTTCTATAATTTACCTTATAAATAACTTAATCTTTAAATGAAATTAAAATGATAGAAATCTTTAAAGAAATGTTTTTATATAGAAAATAATAATGTACAATGTATTGTTATTAAGACCATCTTTGTTTCTCGATGTTAATATTGTTATAGTTTTAATTGACTAAGTCTTGAAGGTTGTTATATTTTCTCGAAAATCGAAGATTTATATTTTTTGTTAATTTTATAGGTTGGGTTTATTTGATCATATTCAAATATCTTTGATCTACGTGTTTTTCATTTTCTAATCTACGTTTTTTATTGATTTGTATCTCCTCATATTTTTTTTTTCATTTTTTAAATTTACGCTTTTTTTCTGTTAATTTTTAACTCTTTGTACGTATAACTTTTTCGTTTATATACCTCTATATGACTACTTTTTTTGTTTAAATACTTGTTAATTACTTCTAATTGTCCAACTTTCTTTTAATATTGTTGAATTTTATGTTTCTGAGTAGAATTTTCTTGATTTTTTAATTTTCGAATTTGGAGTAAAGTTGGGTTTTTCTTATTATGAAGGTAAAAATTATTTGTAATTTTAGAATGTTAAATGGAGAAAAGCAAAATAAAGAAAAATTAAACTTCTTTGGGTCAGTGGTGAGACGGGGTGAGAAAGAAGATTTTTTTAGCTTCCTAGTAAGTTGTTTCCTTATTATGTGCATTTTATTGTATTATCATAATAGTAAGATTCCAGAAATTGCTCAAATAAACTGATTAATTTGTTTCATTGTCAACCTCATATTGTTTAGATTTTTAGTTGAATTTATATAAAATTCAACTAAAAGATTTAAATTCAACAAAAAGACTTTGAGTTATTTAGGTTGAATTCCCGTTTGCTTATTTTTTGCGCTGATGTACACGATTTTTATTTTGTCCAATATACATGATTTTTATTATTATATGACATTGGCGAAATGTAAACTAATCATTGATATATATTTGATCGTTGTATATCGTGTTTTACCGTATTTTATCTTGTTTGGTATCTTAATAATTTGTATTTGGTTTGATTGGAAAATACAATGTAGTTTAATTTTTTGACTGTAATTATTTTTCCTGTTTGTAAATTTTTGTTTTTGGGATTTAATTTTTGGACCGTTATATATCGTATTTTATTGGACATGGTATACTGTTATTTATATTTTCGATTAACAATAATTTGATCATATCGTATTTTATTATAAAAATGACGAAATTTAATACTGGAATCGATTACGTAATTAGGATGAGGAACGATCAAAATACATAATTAGGGATGATGAAAGATCAGATTAATTCTGAAGTTAGGAGAAGGGAAATTAAAATTGCAAAAGTTAGTGGGTCATTTTATCCCTTATTTCAAGGAGTCAATAAGATTAAGTTAAATTCTATTGCTTTTATAGAGTTAGATTAATTAACATCGAGTTTTATATGTTGAGAAAGGTTTGGCGATACTTCTTCAACATTCTCAATTTGAGTCTCAACCCTTGAATATCCAGATTAGCCAACGGATTTGCACATTTATCGGCGTAGTAAACAACATTGTACATGAAAGTTCCATTTTAAAGTCAGCAAGTCTCCCTTGTGACGGTCAAATACTACTTATGTTATTTAAAAAAATAAAATAATTTGCAACTACCAAAATATTATGCTTTTATCTTATCTCTCCATATATATACGAAGTATTATTTATCTCGTCGCAAATTTACGAATACGTCATTTCAAAGTAGCTATCATCCTCCAACATTGTGGTGAGTGGTGAGCCTAACCAAAGCTAATGACGTATTGACTCATTTATTGGGAAATTGAATTCTTAAATTGAGTGAGACCATACATTAGACCAGTCAATGGCATTGGTCCATTCATATTACGTTTACTAACGAATAACCATATACACGCCCATCTAATATCCACTTCATTATTATTAAACCTATACTTTTAACACCCACTCTCACCACTCACCCCTCTCTCATTAGATAAAAATGAAAACTAACTCGGTTTTAAACCGACACTAGTTTTATGCCCGTACAAAAAATGTACGGGTTTATTTCTAAAAATTTCGTAAATATATTAAAAAAGTAGTACAAATATAATTTAATATGAACTTAAATGAGAAATATATAAATTATGAATTCGGGGATGATTTTGACTCCAAATAATTGATTTACTGGTATAATTAAATTTTTTTCAATGATTATATAAATTGAAATAAATAATCCTGACATTATGAAATAAAATTGAACCATATAAAATAGATAAAGAAATTGTATTGTATTTCTATATCTTACCCTTAAAGAACTTACTCTCTAAATGAAAGTAAAATGATAGAAATACTTTTAATAGCAGTCTCTTAAAATTTGTGGATGATTTTATAAAGAAAATAATAATGTATTGTTATTAAGACCATCTTTTTACTCGATGTTAACGTAGTTTTAATTGACTAATTCTCGAAGGTTGTTATATTTTATTAAAAATCGTAAATTTATATTTTTTTTGTTAATTTAATGGGTTGGGTTTATTTGATCTTATTCAAATAAAAATTGATCTGCGTTTCTTTCATTTTTTTAATCTACGTTTTTTTGTTAATTTTTATCTCCTCGTGTATTTTTTTCATTTTTTTAATTTTATGGGTTGGGTTTATTTGATCTTATTCAAAAATCTTTGATCTACGTTTCTTTCATTTTTTAATTTACGTTTTTTTGTTAATTTTTATCTCCTCGTGTATTTTTTTCATTTTTTAGATATACGTATGTTTGTTAATTTTTAACCCTTTGTATAGTTTTTTTCGTTTTTTTTTCGTTTTTCATACCTCTAAATATTTGTTAATTACTTCTAATTGTCCAACTTTTTTTAATATTGTTGAATTTTATGTTTCTGGGTAGAATTTTAGTGATTTTTTTATTTTCGAATTTGGAGTAAAGTTGTTTTTTTTTAATGGAGATAAAAATTATTTGAACTTTAAAATGTTAAATGGAGAAAAGTAAAATGAATAAAAATTAAAGCTCCTTGTGTGAGTGGTGGGACCTGGCGAGAAAGAAGGTTTTTAATTTCCTAAAATTAAGCAACCAATGAAAAAACAGGAAAAGTTGTTCCTTTTATTGATAAGGGATTTAAGCTAAAACCGTATATAATAAAACGGCATTGTATATTTTTGTTGACCCCAACTATTTCTGAGCTTGTAAAAATATATATTTTGGGCTACTAATAGACAACCATAAAAACATGGATCAATATAGATGCATGAGTCGACAATATCACCTAATAATAATTATTACTCGTATTATTTTATGTAGCCTTAATTTACCATTTCGCAAAATTCTACTTTACGACGGTCGCACATGCGACCAGTAGGAAAGTGATCACATTTTGATACGTAGTGACCACTTTTGATTAAATAGTGACCTTTTTTTTCATATTTTTGGAAATATAGATATTTTTAGGATTTATTTTTCATCAAAATCTTAAATTTGGGCCTCGTCTTAAATTTAATGTATATGTTTATATAGTATATAAATTTGCTTTTATACATTTTAATTGTCACAAATTATAGAGTAATACGGTCTCATATAAAAAGTTGTTCCTTCAGTGCTAATAAACGATTTTTCTTTTTATATATGTTGATCGTCTTATGGTATGAGAGTATGAGACCGTTCATACAAAAATTCTAATTTAATTTTAATTGTCAAGGTATCCAAGAGGTTAATTTTCCGAAATTGTAATTTTTTTTTATTAAAATTTGTTGTCCCCTATATAGATTTCCGATTTTTTTAAAATTTTCTTTTATGGTAAGGTTGAATGTGATTAATTTTTTTTATCATAAGGTTTTTAACATGAATATGTATATGAAAAATAATAAGAAATGAGGGGAGGGTAATTAATTGGAGAGAGTAAGTGGTGGGAGTGGGGTTGGTTAATGTGTAAAAAAAAAAGTAAAAATTCCGGCCAATCACAAGCCTAGAAAAGACCTTCCTTTTATAGATAGGGGATTGTTAATCTACATTTCAATACAGGTTAAATACATATTAATTCGCATATTACAAAAACTTCCGAGAGACGGTTTTTCAACAGCGTTATTGAGATAGTGTCTCTCACAAAACTACATAATATTATTTAACTCGTTTTAATACTGAAGATAAACACTCGATCTTAAATAAGAGTTAATCGAAAATGATATTGAAGAATCCTTTTAAAAAACAAAGTAACTACATTCACAGGTTGTTGCCGATAAGAAACGTTTCAAACTAATTAGTGACATGTCTACAAGACTACCACCACCTAATTCTAATTTTACCCTCTTCATCCTTTGACAATTACACAATTAATTAATTAACACTAATAACAATCGAATTAATCAAATGACCACATCCAAAATTTACTGCCCTCCAAAAACAAAAATTACCCCGCAGTCAAAACGGAACGACGTCGCTGCAATTAAAATCATCAGAAATTCCAATAGAATGATCGGGCCAAGAATTTCTAAGCAACTTCAACAACATCTGCGCCTTTCTCTTAGCGCGTTCCGTACAATCGCTTTGAACCAACAATAACAGCTGGGTCAATACCCCTGCGTTGACTGCCTCTATTTGAAGCCTCTCCGCGGTTGAGCACAGTGACAGCAACGCGCCAGCTGCGTACTCCGTAGCGCGGTCCGAAACTTTCAGAATTGTCTTTACTAGCAGCGGTACCGTTAGCGCGTGCGCGGAAAACGCCGCACATCCCTGTGGAATTCGACATAACAATTCTACGGTTGCTAGCGCTCTCTCGCAATCGCACTTGTCCAGTTCTGCCAATCGCATTATCAGCGCGTCCACTGCACCCGCGGATACTGCTTTGTGCCGATGTTGTTTGTTCAGGCACAGCGCGAACAGCGTCTTTACCCCGACTTTCAGCGCGCGTGGGGATGGGCTAGCGAGCGTGAGTATCGCAACTACTCCAGGGAAGACTTCATCGTATGCGGTGATGTAAGACCGGAGCTCCGGCGATTTAGTTCCGGCGATGACCGATTCCAACAACGAGGCCGAGTTGACTCTGACCTCGATCGATGTCGGGTGAAACAATAAATTCACCAGATATTGAATTTTCTCAGGATCCGACGCGATTGTCGGACAATCCGAATCGGATGGCGGAAATACCGCCAAGAGCGCAAGGGATTCATACCTCAGTTCATCGCACAAATCCGGAGCTGAACTGAATAGAATTGAAATTACAACGTCTCTTACATTCAAAGCGGAAATAACCAGCCGATTCTTCTCCGAATCCCGGGCAAGACCCCTAATCCTTCTCATGGCGGCAACCCGATTTTGAACCAGGTTTGAACCGGATGCAACCTGGTTCAATAAGGAGCGAACCAAAGACGGGTCAGCCGGCTGTTTAGGCGTGGGAATACGCTCAACACCGAAAGAGCGGTTGGCAACGCACCACTCTTGAATGAGCCGGCGGAGAGTATGATTAGGAATAAGGGTAAAATCGGAAAGAGGAGAACGGGTAACCGGACACGTAGTATTACCGGTAGAAACCCAAGATTCGATGCTGGAACGGTCGTAGGTTTGACCGGTAGAAACGGTAACGGGGTCAGTCATGAGTTCGAGGGAAATGGGACAGCGGAAGTAATAAGGGATTTGGAGGCCGGCAGCGTCTAACGGCTCAATTGGTAACGAAGGCATCCTTCGCTCTCTCATTAAGAAGAATTGAAGAAATTGATTTATTTATTTATTTACAGAGAAAGGGAGGTTTGGGAAAGGGAGAAGTGTGAAGGGGAAATGGGAAATGAAGAGGAAGGAGAGGGGGTGAGTTGGGTATTTATATTCCGATGGGTGTTCTGTGGAGAGACTTCCACACGTGTGGCTGTTTTGACTCAGGGGAGCTGTGGCCCTGTCCCCGTGAGTGGATGTATTTAAAAAAAACAAATATAAATACAAATTTATTCTTAGGTATTTGAAACGGTCTTTTAATAAGTTTACTAGTATTTTTGCCCGTGCGATGCACGGATACTAAATTATTTGTGATATTTATAAAATTCGTCACCATGTAATAAAAATAAATCATAATACTTTTTTTTCTTGATATAAAAATAGTATTAGTTCGTTCTATATTCATTTATGTCATTAATGCTATCATTATCCATACACCTATCATGCGTCCATCGTATTAAATCACAGATACATTTAATAACCACACAACTCATCGTAATCATCTTCAGTACCATACGAAAGAACCCTTTAAACCACTACTATTACCCTTCAACTACACGTGAAACGGTCCACAATCCCAAGTCACGCCTACTAATTAATCTATCATGAAACTAACCACCAAATGCGACGAAGTCATCTTTATTCCCACCTCAAACAACCATCTAATTCATCATCGACGCCCTTCTCCCAGTTTCCAATACACACCTAAAATATTCAAGTCACCCCTCCTTCACGAAACACTCAGACTTATCTCTCAAAGTTAGCTCTTCCTTTGAAAAGTTCATCCATCTATCATAAACTTAAGTTTTACCTTCAAAACCGACATTGTTTGAGTGAGAAGTGCTTGACGGGGAAAAGAAAGACATGCAATTTTTTGTTTAGTTAACAAATCAGGTAGGAGAGAAGTGTGAATAGGTCATTGGAGTTGGATGTAAAATTTAAATTATGATGCTTTTTTAATCGATCACCAAGACAATAAAAAGCCTAGTTAAAAATTCATAATACTTTATTAACATGACACTTATTAACATTTAATTAGGTATAAAAACAAATTTGAGTTTACAAACATGATCTTTTAAAAAAATTTAATCTATTTTTATTGCATATATGCCTATATCATTTACACATAATGCAACCTTGAAATACAATTTATATACTTCTAAGTTTTCTTAATACATACCCTTCATTTTCCACACCATTCAGGCATTCATCGTACCATTTTCACCCAACTAACCAACTTGACCATCGGAATTAAACGTATGCGTCACTGAACAACCTCATCGTACCTATATTTACTTGTACTACTCAAATCACACTCTTAAATGTCCCTATCCTAAAAACACGTACCTCCTACCTTAAGACCTATATTACCCCACCTCTAAAAAATAGACACATCCATTGTAAAATCAACCCTCATCATATAAGACAATCAAAATTAAGTACATATATATATATACATGATATTTAAGAGATTTTTTTAACTTATTTTTAGAGTATATGCGTCTCTGTCTTTTCTACATTATGCAAACTTGAATGAAATTTTTGTAATTATTTTATCAATTTTTCTAATCATTGTCTTACTACTCTTTTTCCACACCATTTAGGCATTCATCATATCTTCTAACCCAACTAACGAACTTAAATATTTTTCCATATTAGTTCCACAATTTCTTAATTAAGTGGAGATATCCATTTTAATTTTAAGAAAGGTCAAGTAATATGGATAAGATAAAAGCATGATGTATAAAGAAAAGTAACAGATTTGTGACGTCGTTTGACCCGTTATAATGTTAAGACGGAGTTGCATTTTAAGAAAAACTAACCGAGTTAGTTCTTTTCTCCCCATTTCCCATCTTCATGTTTATTAGAAAAGTTGGAAAAAAAAAATTATATGAAAGCATACATATATTAAAGAATATAAATTTCTAATTTAATAAGGGGTAGAAAAATTGTAAATAATTTATTATTTCCTAATTCTAATAGAAAAATTCTAAATAATTTATTATTTTCTAATTATAACAGGAAGGTGGTAAATAAGTTTTTTTTTTTTATAATCAACTACAGTATATTCTAGTTCAAATAGAAAAATCGTACATATTTTATTCTTTTCTAATAAAAATTTTAATAGCACAAAAAACATTATAAAGTCATTCAACATTAAAATTTATGCTCCGACCCAAGAGAGCATTCGATTAGATGAGTATAACATTTAATTGTTTAGTTTTATTTTTAACAAAGAAACAAAATTGAGTCTATACACATGATATTTTAAAGGTTTTTAGCCAATATTTATATTATTTGTGAGTTCTTATTTTTATATAATGCACTTTTCAAATAAAATTTATTTATTCACCTTCTCCAATCAATATGTCACGTATCTACCATTTTCCATATTTAACCATTTCCACCTGACTAACCAACCAAACCCATCATAATCAACCATAACCATATCCTTATCCTTGAACAACCTCAGTCCAACATATGAATATATTTTTCTAGCTCTTAAAACACACTCGTAAACGCCGGAGAATAATCCTACCCGCCGAGTACCCTACTCACCCACCTAACCAACTTAACCATCAAAATCAATTATAAAAGGTATCCCTGAAAACCCCAGCCTATCGACATTTACCTGAACTACACAAATCACATTATTCAACGTTGGAGAGTAACCTTACCCCTAAGACACTTATCTCCTCCATCAAGACCTATCTACCCCACCCCTAAAAACATAGACATTTCTAATGTAAAATCAACCCCCATCCTATAATAATCAAAATTGTGTATATATATATACATGTTACTTCAAATATTTTTAACATATTTTTACAGCATTTATGTCTCTGCCAGTTTCACAAAATAGAACTTTGAAATAAAATTTATCTACTTATTTTCCCAGTTGTTCTAATCATAACGTTAGTACACACGTACCATTTTTCCATACCATTCAGGTATTTTTCGTACCCTTCTCATCTAACTAACCAACTTCGCCAACAAAATCAACTGTATCCCAAAACAACCATAACCTATAGACATTTTTTTGTACAACTCAAATCACACTTAAATGTCGGAGAATAATTCTACCCCTAGACACTTACTTCATCCCTAGAGACCTATCTACCCTCATACCTAAAAACCAAAAATCAACGGATCTAATTTTAAATCAATCATTACCCTATAAGACAATATCTTATTGTAAAAAATAAGTTGAAAATATGGAGGGACAAACAGAATACGGACTATAATAAACTATAATATAATACTATGATTAAAAATAATTTCGGTCTTTTTACTGCTTACTCTATCCGTCCTGGAAACACCCTTTATTTCTCATTATTTTGTTGTTATATCAAATACCTTCTGATACATAATTAAATTTCATCTCACCAACACAGTTATTCCACTTAATTCATGCACGTTGTTGTGTTCTTTATTATTTATATTTATAATTATATATTTGTACTCATTAAATCGAAACTTGATAACCTAACTAACCAACTTGATCCTCAAAACCATCAAATGTATCCCTGAACTACCCCAGCCTATCGAAATTTTATTGTACTACTCAAATTATATTCTTAAACGTCGGAACCTAACTCTACCCCTTGAGACACTTACCTCCTCCTCCAAAACCTATCTACCCCACCCGCGTAAAAAATATAACACTTTATAAAACAATGTCTCATCTATAAAGAATAAAGTGAAAATAAGTAGAAAAAATATTTTGTATTTATGAAATCTGTTTCAATACTCATTTAAAATAAATGACATCCACGTACACAATTATTCCACTTGATCTATCTAAATCATCATTGTGGTTTTTAATAGTTATATTTATACTCATAAAAGTATAGTATATTTGTCATTTGTCTTATTTCAGTTTTTAATTACTTGAAGAAATTATCCCATTTTTTTCGCATTGTTAAGTACGAAAGTGTATAATGTTATATACTTAAGTACTTCCATTTATTAGTTCAACAAATTTTAATTAAGATGTGGTATTCAATTTAAATTTAAGAAGGGTCAAGTAATATGAAAAAGATAAAAATATATATAAGAAAAAGTAGCAAATTTGTCTTATATCTCCAAGTGGGACTATTTTTTATCCATTTTAATGTCAAGAGAAGACAAACTAAGTTAAAGATTGAATAAAGTTAATAACCTTAAATGGTAAGTATATAAATATTAAAAAATAATATTCTAAGTCTAATAGGAAATCTGTATATAAGCAATTATTTTCTACTCATTTCTCATTTTCATATTTAATAGAAATATTGAATAAAGTTAATAACCTTATATAGTAAGTATACAAATCATAAATAATAATATTGTTCTAAATCTAATAGGAAAATTATAAATAATCAACCATTTTCTAATTATAATAGAAGAACTAGATTTCATGCCCGGGCAATGCCCGGCTAATATCTTGACATAGTTTCAAAGTAATTATCGTAACAGTTAATCTTCTAAAAATAAATTCAGGTATGATTGTTTTTTATTACTAATAAAACATCACATGTATCAGACTCGTATTCTTTTCTTATTAGCCCGTACTCTTCTTACATTAACTCGTATTCTTTTTATATTAGCCCGTATTCTTACATGCTCGTATTTGTAAGTTCGTGATCCTCTTATACGCTCGTATTCTTATCTTAATAGCTCGTATTTTTTTTACATTAGCTCGTATTCTTAGCTTAATAGCTTTAATTACCTCGCATTAGTACGTTAATAGCTTGCGTTCTTGTGTGCTCGTATTGTTCCCGATCCTCTTAATTTCTTATTTCTTTTACATTAGCTCGTATTTCTTATATATTCGTAATTTGTAGCTCGTATTCTTTTAATTATACCTCGTAATCTTAAGTGCTTATTATATCATGAAATTTGACGCACATCTTTCAGTTCTGATTCGATTTTTTTAGTTCGAGAAGTGTTTCAATTAGCTCATGTTTTCATATTCTGTTTACATTAGCTCATATTCTCATCTTAATGGGCCGTATTCTTATGTGCTCGTATATTTAAACTCGTGATCCTTTTAATCTCGTATTCGTATTCATTTGTGCTCATATTTTGAAGCTCGTCTTATCTTAATAGCTTGTATTGTTTTTCCATTAGCTTGTATTCATTTGTGCTCGTATTCTAAAGCTCGTCTATGCTCGTATTGTTTTTACATTAGCTCTTGTTCTTAGCTTAATAGTTCGTATTCTTTTTATATTAGCTCGTATTCTTAGGTTAATAGCTCGCATTCTTCTGTGCTCGTATTTTTTAGTCCATGATTCCCTTAAACTTTTATTCTTTTTACATTAGCTCATATTCTTATGTGTTTGTATTCTGTAACTTGTATTTTTTTTAATTATACCTCGTAAACTTAAGTGCTTAATATATTCATCAATACATATATTTATGCTTTTAAGGAAAACAACAAATTATACCATAACTTTATGGTAGCCAAAACTCTTATTTATCAATTATTTTATTAACTAATTCAATAATTATCCAACTGATATCTTATTACTATTTAATTATCTTTTTATTTATATACTTAATTTATTTAATTAAAGTAATAGCCAATGTAATCACTCTAAAAACAATAATTATCCAACTGATATTTTATTACTATTTAATTATCTTTTTATCTTTTTATTTATATACTTGATTTATCTAACAAAAGTAATAGCCAATGTAATCGCTCTAAAACAATAATTATCCAACTAATATTTTATTATTATTATTAATTATATTTTTATTTATATACTTAATTTATTTAACAAAAGTAACAACCAATGAAATTGCTCTAAATAATAGCAAATGAAATCAATTATTTTATTAACTAATTCAATAATTATCCAGCTGATGTTTTATTACTATTTAATTATCTTTTTTATTTATATACTTAATTTATTTAACCAAAGTAATGACCAATGTGATCGCTCTAAAAACAATAATTATCCAACTGATATTTTATTACTATTTAGTTATCTTTTTATTTATATACTTAATTTATTTAACAAAAGTAACAACCAATGAAATTGCTCTAAAACAATAGCCAATAAAATTGCTCGTAAAGTTCCTCTTTTAAGTATATGTATTGATATTGATTGTAACTAATTTATTATTTTCTTATTTTCTAATTCTAATAGGAAAATTATAAATAAATTATTATTTAATCAACTATTTTCTAATTTTCTAAGTTTAATAGAAAAATTGTAAATAAATTATTATTTTCTTATTTTCTAATTCTAATAGAAAAATTATAATTAAATTATTATTTACAAATATAGTGTTTTGTAATAGTTGAAGACTATCACGTTGCTTGAAAAAAGCCTCCTTTAATTATATATATTGATTGATTGATAAAAATTATACTAATTTTAAAGATACTAAATATGATAAAATATGTACAAATTATTATTAAAGATAAAATAAGTACATTTATTATGTAAATAGGTACGAAATTATAGTGGTACGATCAATGACAAAAGGTCACGAAATACAAATAAAAAGCTACAAAAGAATGGTCTCTCAATAATTTATTGAAATATCGTCTTTCTCAAGTTTTAGTAATTTATATATCTATATAAAATTATAAAAGAGAAACCGCCAGATAAACATCAGTTTCACAATCATTTTCACATTAGTTTTTTCCCGCTTAAATATAATCTACAATTTAGTTATTGTTTCAACATCTTTTACATAAATATTATCTATATAAAACGATATATATAGCAGCCAAAATTACTACCGAGAATAATCTAAAAATATTCTATCACCTTGGACTCAATGTTGGATTGTTTATAATTACGGAGTATTAGCCAAAAATAAGGGTCCTGATTTTCGCAGTACACATTTTACTAGATGCAGTACACTGTTGACAATTTTGCCCATCTCATTTTCTTTTCATTTTCTCTCTCTAGTCTCTCTCTAATGTTTTCTCTCTAATACCAAAACGTGTACCACGAAAAATAATTTATTAATCAATAGTATAAGTATTATTAGTTTTATTTTATTTTTATTATTTTATTAAATTTTTTTACCCTATTTTCGTGACGAGTAATTTTTTATTTCTTTTGATGAAAGGTAAGTAGTATATATCAATACAAAGGTCAAAATTACTAGGATAGTCAATATGAGATACAAGTATCTACGCTATAGCACGACCTTGTGAAAACCTGCTTGAAAGAAAACAAAAACGCTACATGTAAATGCAACTCCTTGCTCTCTCAAAGACGAACCCACTCCCATTTGCAACCATAACCTGCTCACGTCTGTCCCATCCCATCTGCTACTCATAAATTCTTGCCAATTTAACTTGCCCATCAACCAAATCAAAACTAAATCCCCAATACACTAGCTTTGAGTTGTTCACGTTGCACAGAAGCTCCCCCTTGAGTGTGCTTGAAGTGTCTGCATACAAACTCCTTACACGCACAAACCCAAAGCAGCAGCTACTGCAACTACTGCTATTCTGCAACTTAACAAACCCATTTCGGCAAATACAACCAGCCCTTTTGCCACTGTATCTGACCAGCAACAGAAGCAAAATGCCGGCTATACTTCCCCAATCAGACTTCCAGACCAACACAGGTATGCAGACCGTGTTATCAGCCCTGCAACACCTCTGCAGTACAGGTCTTACACTGCCCTGCTGCACCAGAAACGGCCCAGCACGCTGCTGCTAGTTCCTGAATGTAGCACTGCATATCTGCTACACCACTGTTAACTCAGAATGCATTCTGTACAGAAAGAGTTCCTGCACAAAACAGATTCCGGAACACCTACTACCCTATTTTAAATGAAAACCTTCCTCATAGCAGACTGCAGCACGCAATCTGTCCATCTCAGACATCCGCTAATGCTGCATCTGCCCACCACTGTCCCTCCCATCTACGCCAATGCCCAGTTTGTTCTTACCACTGGCAGGCCCTACGAGAGCATTGCCCAGAGACGGGAAGTGAGTAGCATCAAGAGCGAACGTAGCTGTTGCATCAGTCACAGACGTCACTCCAACACCCTTAGCCTCTTCCTTCCTTCTAGGATTTAGCACTTCCTTATATGACAGTTGCCCAAACCCAGTATCAGCAGTCTTCCCACGCTGCTTAACTGGTTGGATATGCTTCCGAAGAACTTTGCCCAGACCTTGCATTCTCGTGCTTTCACCTTTTCGACACAATTGAGTTTCATGCCCCAGCCCCTTACATTTTTGACAGGTAATCGGGCGCCATTCATACTCCACCTGCACCCAAACTACATCACCATTCTCGTCCTTACCCGCAATCTGTTCAGGAAACTTTTGATCCATTTGCAATTCAACCAGCACCCGAGCGAACCCCAACCGAGTCCTATCTTCAGTGGCCGCGTCCCTCTTCACAAATTTTGCAATAATGGAAGCTATCCTCAGTGACGAGTAATTTTATAAAAACAATATGCGCGAAAATTAACGTAAGGTAACATAATAATTAAGACTATATTGATAAAAAAGGAAAAAAAAAACAAAAAAAAAACTGTACTACTTTGAGTAAAACGAAAAAACCCTAATTAATGAAATACGTTTGTTTAGTACTAATTGACAAAGATTGATTAAGCAATTAACATATGTTGATTTGGTTTCTAAATCAATTGAAGTACTATATAGTATTAAGCATCTCAATTCGTTTCTAAATAATTAACAATGATTCTTTTTTCATGTTGATGAACAAACCCTAATTAAAAAAAAAAATATATTATTAAAAAAACAATCAAATTATTAAGTAATATAAGATTAATGAACTAATTACCTGTTCGTCACTTGAATACTTGAATAATCGTTCATAATTGTAAATTTTTAATGGGGTGGAAGATGGTAAAAGTTTCAATATTAGAGAGGAGAGGAGAGAATTAAGTTTAATGTTTTTCTAGGAAAGGGCAACAAATGGAAAATTTGGCGTAAAAAGTACTTCCTCCATTCATATCCAACTTACATATATTCCTTTTTCATCCATTCATATCCACTCTACCACTTTCCTAAAAAAGAAAACAAAATGACTAAACTACCCTTATGAAAACCATTTATCTACATAAAATGCCACTACATGGCCCACCTATAATCCACCATCACACATTTAAATTAATAAAATAACATCTTACACACCTCCAAATGTACCTTTAATAGTTTTTTAATATCTTTCTTAATATTTGTGCAAAAAGCATATATGCGCTTTGGATATGAACGGAGGAAGTACTGTATTGAGTAAAAAACGTACTGCGAAAATAAATTGCGAAAAATAATAATCTAATACGGAGTATAATAAAAGAGTTATAAGTAGCCTAATTTATTACAATATTTATCGCAGTATTAATTATAAATTATTATAGTATTATTGTTAACCCGTTTTAAATTTTATAGTATTATAAATAAAAGTTATTATATTATTTTGATGCACTTTATTGAATTTGCTCAGGAGTTTTTTCAAAGTGATCCTGAAATAGGTGTATTAGTGGTCTCATATATTCTACGAAGGTCAAAGTTGTCAAACTCGCAAGATTTGGTCAATATTTTTGTTGATGTGAATGCAGTTATTTTTTACCTTCTTATTGATATTTGTAGTTTACATATTTTTATTTATGATAATATATAGAATATCATTTGCCAAACAATATTGGTTAGACCATTAATTTGTTTCATGGAGAAAGAAATTTGTTATTAAATCCTTTTATCTCTTTTATAAATATGAAATCAATATAGTCAATTTTTATATTTCATACGTCAATTTATTTTATTTGTTTAATTAATAATGAATAATGAAAATTATTTGGATCAACACAAATTCTTAATTATATAAGATAAAACTATTCATAATTTTAAGACGAGTCAAATATCATACCACTGTATATGATAAATATTTTACTTTTCTTTATGCATTTTTATATGTTATACACAAGTGGTATGTAAGTATATAATTGTTCTGTCTAAAGAAAGACTAATTTTCTTTTTTGTTTTGATTGTGTAGAATTTCTATCTATTTGAATTTACTTGAGTAATTCGATGTTTACGGAGTATTACCCGGTCGATAATTTCTTATTTGTAAAAAAGTACTCCCTCCGTCCCGATCAATTGTTATCTATTGCTTTTGACACAAAGATTAAGAAAAGAAGTATAAATGAATTTGGACCACACAAATTATATGGCCCCACATGTAATCAAATGTCATCCACAAAAAGTTGCCAAAAATGGAAATAGATAACAATTCAATGATACACCCCAAAATGGAAATAGATAACAAATGACCGGGACGGAGGGAGTATATGTTAATGTAATTTAATTCGGGTTCTACCGGCCAATTCGGGTTATGTCCGTTTAGTTCATCATTTTTTCGAGATAATTAGGGTCAACTCGAGTTGGATCATTTCGGGTTGGGTCGGATCAGATCGGCGGCGGGTCAATGATTAGGAGAGAAATCTTATTTCAAGTCATGGTGGTCATTAGGGTTTTGTTTTTCCAGGTTATTTTCGGGTTGGGTGGTTTCGCATCATGTCACTTCGGGTTGGATCAGTTACGGTTTAAATTAGTTTGTGTCATTTTTGGGCCGAGTTAGATCAATTCGGGTTTTGGGTCATATTCGGGCAATGTAGTTTGCCTCAATTTCGGATCTCAGGTCAGCCTATTTTCAGATATGTAACAACTATTCTTCTCAAATTGAAATATGACAAAAATAATACTCCATTCGATTTCTTGTGTTGTTCCCTTTTCATTTTGACATAAGAAATAAGAGAATCATTTTGGACCACACAATACATATGACTCCACATGAAATTAATTTTGGACCACACAATGTTGTATAAAAGAGGAAAGAGGGAACATCAATGTTATTGGAAATGGAAAGAAGAACAACACAGAAAATCGAAGGGAGTATGTAGTAAGGGAAAAACCGTAAGAGCCAGGCAATGGAAAATAGGAACTTATAAATAAAGATAAAAAACGTGACCAAATATTACTCTAAGTCTCAAATACCAAAAATGAATTGTCGCCGAACTAATTCTAACATATTAATAACAATGTTATTATGATTTTTCATACATTTTAAAAAATTATCTATATAAAATTAAGAACTATTCAACTTTGCATTTTCGTGCCAAATTTGCACGCGTTCTAAATTAGTATTGTATAAATATGAATATCCCTATATAATAATGACAGTGTATAAAATTTAATGTTTTTTCACTAATGTGTTCAAGGCTTCAAGCCTATATTTGAAAATAAATTAGATCTTCATTTATTAAACTAATTTTTCATTTTAAAAATAATTTTTCTCATGTCTTGGTCAATTTTTGTTTTTGTTTTGTTTTGACACAAAGACCAATAAAAGAAGATTAGGTCAATTATAATTATATCAAGTGGACAAGATTGCGTGAGAAATATCAAACTGCTTATCAAATGCAATCTTAAAATAAAAAGGATAATAATTGACTTTGAATATTGTAATTTAATACGGTTCAAATTTAATATCACGCTCTAGTTTACTCATCATGACCCTATTTCTTCATAAATCATAAAATTTTCCATTTTTCCCATGCTTTTATTTGTATGTTTGAAAAACGTTAATTTTTGCATAAATTATTATAGTGTAGGTAATAAAAAAGATTAAATTAAAAAACAAATAATAACGATTAAAAACGAAAAAAAAGCTTTAAATGACCACAAGTTTGTGCTTGAGTTTCCAATTCCATTAATTTATTTTCAAACTTTTATCGCATTGAGATAAACGCAATGGAGCAAAAAAAAAAATAGAACTTAGTTCATCTCAAAACACAAACTAATCCAAGCTAGATCATAAAAACATACAAATGGATTATGTTTAAATGTAATTATTTTTGTTTATAAATGACTTAGTATTTAGAGGCGTGATATAACAATTTGTTTTGTATTATAAAAAAATCGGACATAGAAACAAATCACCACGCAGGTTCTTAGTCTTTCATGAGGGTTCGACTCCTCATCCTTGAAAATTATATCCAGGCAGGAACTTCCCGTGAAAATATTTCAAGGGCAGCAGAAGTTCCCCCTCTTCTCCTTTATTTAAGGAGCAAGTTGAGTATTCTGCAGTTATTCTTGAGAATGATAATGTGGTTTAAGATGAAGTTGTTTAACAAATTGCTAAAGAGAACCGGGTATCACTAGGATTTTTTCAAGTTAGCAAGGAATCTGCGGTTCAGTTCCAGTTTGTTGGCGGTAGAGATGACAATGGAACCCGAATCCTACCCAGATCCACCAGACCCTATACCCAAGGGTAGGATATGGATCCCATTATTTTAGATCCTTAAGATTCGGGTCGGATCCATATCCTTATACGAGTACAAGGGTCGGATCTGGATCCCAACACTAAGATCCAGATCCTACCCTTGGACCCTCTTTTAATTTGTATAAAGGTAATTTTTGGATAGATTCGACTCTTCAAATGTAGATCATTGAAACAAGGAATGAAGTATTAGTGTTTATTTTGTTTGAACAATTTGTTTTATTATGAATTGTTGTATAATTATTTTGTGATTTATAAACCTTATTTGTAAGTTGCTATAAGACTTTTAACACTTTGTACACTCTTTTTGTTTCTTTTAGACTATAATTTTTAAACCCGAGAAGCTAATAGAGGGTAATTCGACTAAAACGTCGTCTCTAATTGACAAACTAAAGTGAAATTGTGTATAATAGTGACTTGGTGCGGTTTCATTTGAATGTATCGTTGGAGATTGACGGATCTGGATTTTACCCAGATCCTACCCAGATCTTTATGATGCGGATATGGATCTACAAATTTTGGACCCTAAGGATAAAGGTAGAGAATCTGGATCCTATAAGATCCTATCCAGATCCTATCCATTGTCATCTCTAACTGACAATTAGCGAAAACAAGAATAGTAGTACATAACGTACGTTATAGACATAAGGTAGATTATTCCCATCGTCCGTAATATTAGAAAAAAGTCGGACAACTTATTAGATATGGATTAACCCAAACCTTTGGTTTTGGGAAATGTGATTCTTTATTAAATTGGAGAAAGGGGAATTATTTAGAGGATTTGGTCAAAGTTGTGAGTGGAGTGAAGGAAGTAGTGGAGAGAAGTGGGACATGGCTTGAATTTTGGCCTGGCCTAATTAAGTTGGGGTACCTTCAATTTGAAGAAGAAGATTTTAGGGAAGGTATCATTTTTCTTACTTTTTACTCCGTAATTGTCTACGTTAGAAATGGTATTTCTTAGGCTATTTTGATTGGCCCAGGTTTTTGTGTACCCACGACCCATGAGTATGAAATGAGAGAGCTAGTATGGTTGGCTGGTTGCCCCTTAAATAGTACTCCCTTCGAATTGAAGTGTTGTTTCTTGTTTCTCTTTCTAATGTGAGTTTAGTGATAGTTTCTATTTTTCTTTGTAGTAACTTTTTTGTGGTTCAAAATCAATTCAACGTAGAATAGGGTATTTTGGGTGGTCTAAAATGATTTTCTTATTTTTTTGTGCAAAAAGCAAAGGGAATCAACGCTCTGACTCGGAGGGAATACTATATTGATAAAATATGATGAGTAATTAGATCATTTCCGATAATGAGTTATCCTAATTTAATCAAAAAATTTGTGTTTGAGCCGTATGAACACACAAATAGGACTATACATCCAGATGTATATGAGCATCGTACATCCAATGCAAATTTAATTGAACTTATATGAAATTTTGTCGAGCTTTCTTGTACTATAATTTTTTAGTGTTAAAATTAAATCTTTGGGTTTTATATGTCTTATTTTTGTGTTTCAATATAATGTTTTAATTTACAATTTTTTTTTATAAGGACGTTCAGATTCTTTTCAATAAAGCTCGTAAAATATATATATAAACTCAAATTCTCTGTTATAAAGCTCGAAATCTATACAACCAATGTATACATCTGGTTGTATAATCCTCTAATTGGTATGAACACAACAACATTAAAATCTATAAGGCAAAATTTTACCCTACTTCAGACTAAACTGAATAATACTCCGTATATATTAAAAAAAGGATAATTTATGAGAAACTACCTTACATTTATGCCCATTTGTGAACAACTACCTTACTTTTCTTTTTTTAGTTAAAAACTACCTTTCATTTTAATTTTTTGTTAAAAACTACCTAAAAAAAGTTTTGAGGCCAATTTCTATTTATTATTGGTTTCACACGTGTGAGTTCTCTAAATTTTCATTCTTATTTTGTCGTTAAACTTGATATCCAAACTTATCCTTCTTATCTAAAGTTCTAAACGAAAGGGAATTACTTGCTAGTGAAAGGATTTAGAAGGTCCTTTGGACTGCTACTGTAGCACATTCACAATAGAACTTCGTTATTTACGCTGCAATGCCCATTACCACATTAAAAAACTTATTCACAGTAGCAGTCCAAAGGACCTGCTAAATCCTTTCACTAGCAAGTAGCACTTGGACATCCTACTTCTACCCCCTAAGTAGGTTTTGACAAGAGAGAGAGTTACTATGGCTGCTGCAAATGAAGTATGAAGTATTATTGCGGCATCAACAATGAGTAGAACAATATGTATCAGAAATGCATAAACCAATCAATATTAGTGCATTTTATCAAATAAATGCATGACTTACACCTATTCACTAATAGCATAGAGTTCATACAATTTAGCCCATGTTCATCATCCAGAGCAATTATTCCACATGCTTAAAGAAAGAAATTGAAGCTAATGGCAAAAATTCCTTTTCGTTTAGAACTTTAAATAAGAAGGATAAGCTTGGATATCAAGTTTAACGACAAAATAAGAACGAAAATTTAGAGAACTCACACGTGTGAAACCAATAATAAATAGAAATTGGCCTCAAAACTTTTTTTAGGTAGTTTTTAACAAAAAATTAAAATGAAAGGTAGTTTTTAACCAAAAAAAAATGTAAGGTAGTTGTTCACAAATGGGCATAAATGTAAGGTAGTTTCTCACAACTTATCCTTAAAAAAAAGATTGAATACTCCTTTCGTTTTTCCTTTTCTTCATGTCACTAAAAATCAAACTTTAAATTCAATTTGAATACTTTTGTTTTATTGAGTTCGCCGGCCGCATTTACACTACAAGGTGAAAGTCAATTAGTTACAGATATTTCAGTAACAAACCACGTGATTTCGGTAGCTAATTACAAATAGAGACGGAATTTTCGACGGAACCTAATCCGTAGCTAATAGTCTTGTCGCTAAATTTGCTACATAATTGGGTACTGATTTTAGCTACCAAATATAAAGTAGCTACTTTTGCGACAATAATAGAGACCAAAATGTAAATAGCTAAATTAGAGACCACAAATTATATTGTAGCTAAAATAGTGACCGACTTAGAGACCGATTTAGCCGTTTCTAAATTAGCGACCAACATGTTAGTATCTAAATTTTTTAGGACATAATAAGTGAGAGCCCTATATGTCACGACAACCTAGCTAGGCATGTCTTAGTACCCTCCCGCAATTGTAAAGGCAGTACGTAGTACGAACTTTGCGATTGGAGAAATACAAGAAAAACCTAAGAAAAAAAGAAAGTCTTCATGTCCTCATCTTAATCTCGTTCGAAACATTTATCCTGAATCTTCTTTCTTTTCACAACTTGGTTGGTAAGGGTGCGTAAAGAACTCGCCAGACAAATTTTGTTATGTATAGGATTCGTCAGACAAATTTTGGTGCGTAACTCGCCAGTTTTTTTAATACCTCACCACCTTAACAAACCCTAATGATAGTCGGTTCTAATGAGCCTGATTTTCTATATCCTAATAAGAATTGATGGATAGAAGAATGGAAATGGTGAGATGTGATAATATTATTGTCGGTTATAAGATTAGAAGGTGGAAAAAGAAGTGGTTCTTGGAGCTTATGAATCTTATCGCGTAACTTAGTTTAAGGGAAAGGATGACATACAATTGTCTTTAACGGACAACTACCTATCAAATATCAATCAATAAGTGCATATGCGGTTACACTACTTTGAATTCAATCATTTTTGCTTAAATATTATTGCTTCAACTAACTTGCATTGTCTAAAGCTAGCCACTTTATTTATTAACACGACGTCGTTGCTTGCTTCTTCAATAATTTTGGTTGTTTCCACCTACTCATTATCATATTGCTAATCAATGCCAGGCCCTTCTTACGCTATTCGTTTCACGTTTGTACTAGTCAAACTTAAGACCTATTAACACTTAAATTAACTCGTAAGGATTATTTTAATCTAATTCAAGTTTTGCAATAATCTACTCGATCTTAAGAATGTATTAGAGTATAAAATCGATTTGGGTATTTCAATTATCAGTTTAAACTTTTTGTGGAAAGAGTTGTTTTGATGGGAAACCATCTCAACCAAAAAACTTAATTAAGCTAATGGTTGGAGTTCCAAAATCGATTTTATACTTTAACAGAACTCTACATTAAACCAATGAGCGAGAATTTTGTCCCCATCCCTTTGCGGGCCACAGTGGCCAAGTGATCATCGCCCCAGTGATTCGTACTCCAAACCTCTCAACTGTTTTTGGAAGATTTTAAGGTTTAACCCAAAACCACTAGACTAACAAAGACCACTTGGCTAATGATAAGAATAGTAATGATATTGTTTTGATTATTATACAAAATTGAAATGGGACAATATGTGTTTTAAGTTATGAAAATGATGTATTCCAGTATAAGTTATAACATAAGAACATACATAAGAACATAAGAATAGAGTAATGTACATAAAGGGCGAAAATGACATGTAACAGAATTACGTAACAAGGTAAGAATATATATATACACATTAATAACACAATGGTTTATTTTTCCAGCAGAGGAAGACTCTGGAAGAGAAGGATTCTCAAGTTAAAGGTATTTCAAGAGTGTATGTGTATTGAAGCCTTGCATGATTACTTGAATCTCAAGTTTTCTAATAATTTAGATTTATTTTATTTCTGCTTTAAAAAATAAAACAAGAAAATATAAATAATTCAAAGAGTATATAACTCACTAACACATATCTCTGCCCAAATTAATCTCGTAAGTATATGAATTTGAGACTCAATAATATTTCACTTGTTTTTTGAGATACTATTTTTGTTAAGTTTATATGGAGAGAATTGTATGTGAAATAATTGTATTATTGATTGTGGTTTACATCATATATGAGTAGGTATTTATAATACCTTACCTCATAATTAAACCTAATCCCTAGGTAACCCTAATGATAGCCGGCCCTAATGGGCCTGATTATCTGATATCCCAATACCCTCCCGCAATCGTAAAGACAGTCTTACGAACTTTATGATTGGAGAATTAAAAAAAAAAACATAATCAATAACAAAAAAATAGTCTTCATCTCGATCTTCTTTAAAGATCTCATCTTCACAAGGTGGTAAGTGTTGCGTATAGGACTCGCCAGACAAATTTCATGCGTAACTCGCCAGTCAATTTTCGTGCGTATTGGACTCGCCAGACAATTTTCAGTACGTAACTCGCCAGTTTTTTCAGTGTGTATTGGTCTCGCCAGACAATTTTCTTGCGTAACTCGCCAGTAAATTTTGGATGCCACCTCGATTAAACGAAAAAATTGAACAGATTTTGCATGAAAACTATGGATAACATTTTATTTTTTGGTTGAGATTTCTGAAAATTAACAAAAGAAAGGATAAAATTGACTGACGGTAATACTCCATTCATGAAAACATGAACAAAAGGGGATAATGATGACATTAGATCCATCATCCATGATCCAAAATTTATAGTCAATATTCATGAATGGATTTTGCATATTCATGAATGGATATCAGACCAGATCCCCTGAGAGATCAACGTGGCTTTTTTTTTTTGTCCCCTTTTTTTTTCCTGGTATTGGTTTTTTTTTTTTTCCAAAATAAACATGTAAATTATCAAAAGACAGAAATCCTGCCGGTGGATGTCATAATTTTTCACCCACCGGCAAGAAGCGGAAGCAATTACAGAGTGAAAGAGGCTTTAATACCATGTTAAGTTTATATGGAGAGAATTGTATGTGAAATAATTGTATTATTGATTGTGGTTTACATCATATATGAGTAGGTATTTATAATACCTTACCTCATAATTAAACCTAATCCCTAGGTAACCCTAATGATAGCCGGCCCTAATGGGCATGATTATCTAATTCCGAATAATTTTTCACATGTGTTTTTAACCATAGGTAATTATGTTGTTTCGTAAAGGACACATGTGAATCATAAGAAATGTGATACACTTACCAAAAGAATTTCGACGCATTTTAGACACACTTTCAAACGAAATATAGCAAGTTGAAAGTAAGGTGAATATAGTGCATTGTTTTATTGTGCAGAAATGAGTTTAGGGGAATGATGATCTTTAAATGATGAATGAAATATTGAAAGAAATTAATTAGAAGATGAATTTGGATGAGAAATAAGAGTGAGTTATAATCAAGGTAAACTTTACTCTTACTTAAATTTAATATAATATCAAATATTTTTGCAAAAATAATATTGTACATTTATAGCTATTAAATATATATTATTAAATTTAAATAATGTGCCTCGTCTAAATTTTATGGGATGTTTTGTCATGTATCATTTTCGTGTTCGTATCTATGTCTGTATCCGCTTTGATACTATATAGATCTTAGGTTTGACCCACACAAAAATTACCCAAAAATATATATCTATTGAATATTAAATAATATACTTGAAATAAAAATGAATAACTAATTATCAAAACAAATAAAGTATGTACTTTTTTTTAGTTCTCCCAACGCATATCATAGTACAAGAGAATGATAATTTAGCTACTAGTTTAGCAACTGACTAAAAATTAGTTTCTAAATATACAGTTTAGTGACTAATTTTGAGACAAAAAATACATTTAGTCTCTACTTAAGAGACCAAACTAATATGGTAGCTAATTATGTCTCTATTATATAGACTAAATAAAGTAGGTATCGAATTTAATATCTAATTTAAATTTTTAAATAAAGAAATTTATCAGTATCTAAGTACGTAGTTATTATAGAGACAAAACTAAGTTAGTAGGAAATTTAGTATCTAATTTAAGTTTTCAGCTACGGAAATACGTTGGTAGCTAAATTTATAAAGACAAAACAAAATGAGTAGCAAATTTAGTATCCAATTTGAGTTTTCGGCTACGGAAATACGTTGGTAGCTAAAGTTATAGCGACAAAACAAAGAGAGTAGCAACTTTAGTATCTAATTTAAGTTTTCAGCTAAGGAAATACGTTAGTAGTTAAAGTTAATTTTCATTATCTTGTTTTTTAATATTTCATATAAAATGTATGTCAATTTAAAATATAGTTTTGATATATTATTATAATCTATTTATACTATTATAACTATTATTAAAAAAATATCTTATAACACACATACGTAACAATGACTTTATGTAAATATCTATTACTCAAATAGTCATTAATCTTCATGTGCCTCAATGGTTAGAATGTTAGTTACCGACTTGGAGGTCATGGGTTCGATTCCTCTCAACAACAAAAATAATCAATCTATCTAGAAGAGGTGACAAATATATACATGCTCGCGGTCCTTATAGGTTTGATTTTTCTCAGTTAATCGTTAGTAGGGATTAATATCAGAAGATCAAGTATCTATTCCAACCTAGATCTTTCAAAAGATAATATAGGGCTCAGGTCTAGATAGTTTATCAGTGATTGATCCGAGGGTGCCCGATGATAATTTTAGCAAACTGAAATCTTAAAGATTAGTAAGGGTTAGGTCCCTTAGGCCTCCCGTCATAACTAAGATCCTATGTTATTCTTAATACTTCCATTTTTTAAAATTTTGCAATTTACCTATCTTGAAAAGTGGGAAAAATACCGAATTGTTTACCTTTGTTTAGTTAAGTTACACAATCTTACCCTGTAACACCCCGTATTTTATAATAATATTTTATTATAAAAGTATTTTATTTAATTAATTATTTTGAAGTTTATTAATGGGTTTGGAAATATATATTTATAGCTTCCGGTCTCTATTTAATTATTTCCTCGTTTTGATCTACTTTTGGATGGGTTAAAAAAGTCCGTGCAATATTTAATTATTTTAATTTAATATTTACTTTTCTATTTCAAGTTCTCCTTGCGTTTTAGTATGACTCAATCAGATTTGTAATCAGATAATTCATTGTATGAGCTAATGAATCAAAAGCCCATTAGTTAATCTTCTTATAAATAGAATTTAACCTAGCAACCAACTAGGTCAAATCTTTATTTCCTGCGTGAACCTTGCCACGCCTTTCTTCTTCTTTTCTCTCTTTTGTTCTCTTTTCTCCTTTCGACTCCATTGTTGAATATCTTTAATTCCTCCAAACTCATACACAAATTATATTTTCACAATCATTGCTCTTACCTCTACAATATATTATATTCAAAATATTTTATTGGTAATTATTTGTATGGACCTTTAAACCTATGTTTTGGGTCTCTTGTTTTGTGTTTAAAGAAGAAGAAGTCTTTCTTTTTGGCGTTTTCGAAGAGTGATGGTTTGGTACAATGTCTATCACAAGGATTTGGATTTCCGCTTTCTTTAAAGTTAATTTTTGGGGTTATTGACACGTGTTGGAGACAAGGCTTTGTTGGTCGTATTCTTTATGGAGGTTTTCATTAATTGCTAAAAAGGTAACTAGGTGTTTCTCTTTTAATTGTGTTTATGCCAATTGATGTAATTAATATGATTTAATGATTGTTTGTACAATTAGTACATGTTTGATTATTTATTGTCATGATTTATTTGTGCTCTATATATTTATGTATGTGTTATTATCGTAATTGTGGATTAATGTATCGATAAGTCGTTATGGGTGTCGTGTGCGCAACTAGGGTTCGCGATAAAACCCTAGATGGCGGCATGGCGAACGGCCAAGAGTGTTACTCAAGGTTATAGTGAAGTATGTGTAACCTTGGAAATATGATCCAAGGTTATAGCTGAACTAGTACAACCTTGAGTACGACTCAAAGTTATAGCTGAAGCTAATATAACTTTGAACTACGAGTTAAAGTTATAGCTGAGACTAATGCAAACCTGAGGTATGACTCAAGGTTATGGTTTGTGCTAGTATAACTTTAGTTTTCGTGTCAAGGTTTAGCTAAGGTTACTATAACCTCAAGCCATTTGTGGAAGTTATAGTTGAGGTTAGTATAACCTCGCATCCATTACTTATGTTATAGTTAAAGCTACTATAACTTTGGTTGTTTATACTTGTTCCACATGTTGAGTTGTGTTCAGTGATCGTATAATATTGTGTTTGCATATGTCGTTGGATACTTCTATACATTTGAGTTGGACAGTCAGTTAAACTGTTCTATTATGTGCAGTCAGTTAAACTGTGCATTGTTGTTGGCTAGTTTGAATAGATGACGATAGTATCAGTTAAATACTATCGGAATGAACTAACGCCACCCATTGATGTGGGATTTATTTTGGTCTATGTTCGGGGGTGGCCATATTCGTCAGTTAAACGTTCTGGGTCCCGAGTGTCGTTCGATGTACAGTTAATGCATCGAGAGGTCTGGCCAGGTCTTAGGCATATAGGCAGTGGTGATACGCTATACATAGTACCGTGGTGGCAGTGGTGATACGCTCCACACCGATGGAGGCAGTGGTGATACGCTCCGTCAGTCAGAGGCAGTGGTGATACGCTCTGACAAGTTAGAGGCAGTGGTGATACGCTCTAACGGGCGTTCGCTCTATTCGCTATGCTTTGATGATAGCTTTGTGCCTTCTGTTGCAATGGATTGTGTGTCACCATATTCGCTACGCTTTATTGATAGCATTGTGCCTTATGTTACAATGAGTCGTGAGTTACTTGGGTTGTAAGTGTTCATGGTCTAGTGGTCGCATATGGTCTAGGTTCGTTGGTTTCATTGGTCTGGTGTTGAGAATATCATGGTATGGTAAGTTTGCTTTCATGTCATGTCTCGTTTATATCTTCACATGATTGCAGTATTGTGTCTTCAAATGATGGTAAGTTTGATTGGACCTTCATGAGTATAGGTGATCTCGCATGTTTACTAGTTTTACATTTCAATTGTTACTGATTGTTGGTTACATTCAATTGTTGTAAACATGACTGGGAGAGCATCTAGTTACTCCCGACTGATTGTCGACCCCCCCTTCTCAGGTTGTTCAGGTTGTTGCTGTTTGGTTGATGCTTGCTTGGGGAAAGTGCGAAGCGAGCTTAATAAATTGTTTAGGACCTTGCTTTAAGTTTTAAGAACCTTTGAATAATGTATTAGTTTGGTTTTCGTTTGAGTATCGATCCGGATTTGGGTAAGGTGTTTCCGCCACCTTAACCCAGTTATCATTGAGTTACACTCTGATATTCTTTTATATTATGTTTTCCTTTGTTTTGTAATCCGGGTTGTTACAACTATGCTCTTGGAATGGTATCTTCTTATCACCAGCCGGACGCCTTACCTTGATTAATTCGGTGCTCTCCTCCCTCTCCAATTTTATTCTATCGGTTTTCAAAATACCGGTAAGTGTGATTAAAAAGCTTGAGTCTTTAATATCACATTTTTGGTGGGCGGGTACTAAAAATATCAACTCGGGTACTATTCACTGGTGCAGTAAGAATTTCATTAGTTTACCAAAGTCTGAAGGTGGACTTGGAATTAGGAATCTGAGAATTTTAAATCAAGCTCTTCTTGGGAAATTAGCTTGGAAAGTTATGAGTAATAGAACTTCCCTTCTAAGTTGTATTTTTTATCCTAAAATTTTTAAGGATGATTCATCCTTTTCTTTAAAATCTTTGACTGGGTCCTCATGGGGTTGTCGGAGTATTGCACATGGAGCTTCTTTGGTCATTCCACATTCTTCATGGAATATTGGGTATAGTTCTTCTCTATACGTTTGGTCATCAAAATGGATTAATGGCTCTTCGCCATCTCCTATTACTAGCTTCGGCTATCATTATCCACCTTCTCTGCAAAACTTGATGGTTAAGGACCTTGTTCTTCCAAATTGCGTCTGGAACAAAGATCTTATTTTAGAGGTTTTTGAAGAATGCTGGGGAAAGTGCATGGGGAAAGTGCGAAGCGAGCTTAATAAATTGTTTAGGACCTTTGCTTTAAGTTTTTAAGAACCTTTGAATAATGTATTAGTTTGGTTTTCGATTTGAGTATCGATCCGGATTTGGGTAAGGTGTTTCCGCCACCTTAACCCAGTTATCATTGAGTTACACTCTGATATTCATTTATATTATGTTTTCTTTTATTTTTAAAATCCGGGTTGTTACATACCCTGTATTTTTTCGAATTCTACGTTTTATTCGTGTGATTTTGAAAACATCGGTGTCAACTTTAAATTTAGTAAAATGTAAATAAAATACCGAAAGTACTACGACCCCGTTCTTTCTGCCTTATTTTCAGCTCGTTTCAGTTCAGCTCAGCTCTGTTCAGTTCACTTTAGCTCAGCTCAACTCCATGCAGTTTAGTTCAGTTCGGTTCAACTTCATATAATTTAGTTCAATTTAGTTTATTTCAGTTCAGCTTTATTAAGTTCAACCCACATTATTATTATTATTATTATTTTATTTTATTTTTTTATTTTTTTATTTTTATTTTTGGTAAATGGTAAGTATATTAATCAAGAGAGTAAATTACAAAGAGGACCTAGATAAGGCCTTGTAGAAAGGCCTTATCTTTGGTGCTTAAATTACAATGCATCCGTTGTTTATATAAACAAACTAATTCTTGTTTAATTCTATCAGCAACAATGTTTGGTCTAATCACAGCTTGCTCATTTCGACTTTTATTCCTCTGGTTCCAAATATGATAAATGATTGCATTCAATACTCCATTTCTGACAGCCCGTTGTAGCTTAGTCCCTTTGAATCTCAATCTCATGTGCACAGGAATACTATTATCAATCTTCATGTTCATCCATACTGCAACTTCTTTTAAAATAACACTGTTGTATACGCACTGGCAGAATAAATGTTGTGCATGTTCAGGCGCATTTGCACAATTACAGCAGTCATCATTGGTAATTAGGTTCATAGATTTCAATCTGAATTTGGTGTTCATAGCTTGATGTTGGTGCATCCAAACAACAAGACTATGCTTAGGAATAGTCCATCTATTCCACACTAATTTGTGCCAATCAACCTCTTCTGACCTGTTCCTCAACTTGTTATATCCCTTTAGCAACTGAGTAAGCATTTGCTCCATTCCAATCCCACTTCCTTGCATCATAGCCTTGCTTCAGCCAGTCTCTCATCTTACAGACCTTCTTCCAATACCAATTTGTATCAGAGGATGGTTCATACTCCTGCCAGTTTTGTCCTTTCAAGTACACATGATGGATCCACTGCACCCAAAGCTTATTTGCATTTCTGTTAACCCAGACTGTGACTTTTCCTATAGCAGTAGAATTCCATACAACAATTTGCTTTAAATTAAGTCCCCCTCATTGGTTGGTCTACGTATTTTCTCCCAAGCTACCAAAGGGACCTTCAAAAAATCTGCTGCCCCAGCCCAAAGAAAATTCCGACATATAGCATCCACCTGTTTTGAGACAGCATTAGGTAGCACAAAAATAGAAGCCTAGTAGTTGGATAAGGTAGCAAGCACAGACCTAACCAAAACAAGACGACATGCATATGACAGTCTCTTGGAACCAATCCTTCTGATTCTGTCAACCACCCTATCAATCAAGGGTTGACAGTCTTTGATATTCAGTCTAGCAATTTTGATAGGAACTCCCAAATATTTAAATGGCAGTCGGTCTTCCGTACAGTCTGAGACTTGTATGATATCCTGTTTAACAGACTCCTTCACACCAGCAAAATATACATTGGACTTCCCTGGACTCATTTTGAGTCCAGAAGCCTGTGAGAACGTGGAAAAGGATCTGAGGAGCACCATCACGGATTTAATATCCCCTCTACTGAAAAGAAGCAAATAATCAGCAAACAAAAAACATGAAAGTCGCATTGGTTTACACATGGGATGAAAGTTAAAGGTCATAGTAGAGGTAGTATATTTCAAGATCCTGGTTAAGTATTCCATGCAGATAGTAAACAGAAGAGGGCTAAGGGGTCCCCTTGTCTAACTCCCCTCCTCCCTTGGAAAAATCCAAACTGCTCACCATTGAGTTTGAGGGAATATGAAGCAGTAGTTACACACTACATGATGAGATTTCTGAACTTGGGAGGAAATTGCAAAGACTGGAGCATTTGGTCCAAAAAAGACCACTCAATAGTGTCGTATGCCTTCTGCATATCAAGTTTGAATAAGGATCTAGGAGATAAAGTCTTCCGATTATAGCCCCGAACTAGATCCTGGCATATAAGAATATTCTCAATTATGCTTCTGCCTTTAATAATCCCACCTTGTTCAGGACTATCAAATCAGGAAACACTTGCCCTAGTCTGTTACAAAGGATCTTGGATATGCACTTATAAATGATATTGCAACAAACAATAGGTCTGTACTGCAAAACAGATCTAGGCCTCTCAACCTTTGACACTAGGGTCAGTGTAGTGGCATTGAGCTGCTTGAGTAGCTGTCCAGACTGAAAAAAATCTTGTATAACAACACAAACATCATCACCTACTATGTTCCACTTCCTTAACGAATTTACTGGTAAACCCATTTGGGCCAGGAGCCTTATCATTAGGGATGCTATACATAACTTCTTTGATCTCATCATTTGTAACAGGATTTGAAAGTACTTGCAGGTGATCAGCAGTACAAACTGGTCCTTGGTTAATAATCCTGTGACTAACATTTGTAGAATGTGCTTTTGAACCAAGCAGTTGCTCATAGAAGCTGAGAAAACTCTGCTGAAGCCTGCTGTATCAGAATGGACATTCCCACTTTGGTCCTCTATTTAATGAACAGTATTAGTAGCTCTTCTTGCTTTGATGGAGCAATGAAAATAAGAAGTATTCTGATCCCCTTTGTCAAGCCACTGCACCTTGGCCTTTTGTTGCAGAAATTCCTGAGCCATAATCTGCAGGGATGTAGCTTCTGCCAGCAATTATTATTATTATTATTATTATTATTATTATTATTATTATTTACTATTTTATTATTATTATTATTATATTTATTTATTATTATATTTTTGTATTTGTAGGAAAATAAGGACATACCTTTATGCGGAAGCGATCGGATCGTTGTGTTCGCTAACTGCCCACTACCGTATATCGTACCTCCGGCGGCTACTAGAGTCCCGGAATATTTCCACACCCCAAATCCCAAGTCCCATATTGATGGTGGACCTAGCCTCTAGAAATTGTATATTTTGCATAGGTATTGTGTATAGAGATGTTTATATTTATCAATATAAAATTACCTCTTTCTAAAGCTTTTTCTCCATCTTATATTTCTCCATAGAGAAGTACAAGGGAGATAAAAGTCTCACTTAATCACATACTAAATGTGATTAATTAGAGTGATTCAATACATTATTAATAGACAATGAATAGTAACATTCACCTTAATGTGGCCGTTACAAACATAAAATTCAATACTCCCACTCGGCCACACAACCGAGTGAACAATGCTCCCACTTGACCACTTTGCCAAGGCATTATAGTACGTTGGTACACAACCAAGTAAACTTTATTCCTCAATCACAAAGATAAAGAAACGCATCAACTTGATCACACAATCAAGTTTATGACAACACAATACTCCATAAACAATCTCGCATGCTTCATACAGGAAATGGGGTGTGCGACCAAATAGTAACGAAGGAGCGTTATATTAAGTTACCATCAAAACTAACATAACACTTTCACATTATCAGTACCCCAAATCATTCAAACATCACCGTTAGCATACATAGCCCCTATATGCTATCATAATCATTTAGTTACATACAAAATATAACCCCTGGCCAGGAAATTATGGTGAAGTTGAATTGATCATTCCTCCGACACTAATAATAATCTATCTCAACTTAACTGCTTTCCTAACATGATCCGTTGAACCTTAATCTTTTAGGCCCTTAGAATTCATATTAAAGTAGCAACATCAAGAATTAACTTCATATCATAGCTCCAAGTCAAAGGGCACCGAACAAAATTGGACAACACAGCCCATAGGATCACACAGTGACAAAGTAGGGAATCATTATCACTCCTAACGGTCGACTTACTAACACACATAGTATGATATATGTGTCACAACATAGCTCCCACTACGGTGGGCATATCACGCTTCCATGTCGTGCGAATCATAAGTCTAGATACTACTCAAGTATCTAACTCAAGCCACTAGATTGATAACACATATCCAATCTGACACTTGTGATTCGGTTCAAAGCTTAAGTATGAAAATAGGGTGTCTTGTCATACTTCGACTACAAAAGTCTCATCATAGACTTACTAAGGCGACTATATAACGAGTCAATATCTTTTCCATACAACTCATGTACAAAGATAATCTCGAACACTCACTAAGTGTTAATCTGACTCAGTCTCATCTTGCCCACTACACAAGTGTCAAGGCGATTACCTGTGTGACTAGGCAATCTTAAAGCTTGGTGATATCTATGTGCCTCATCATGCAACAAATGCATCTGAACATTTTCAAAAGATACAAATCTTTATCCAAAAAATGTTCATCATCAAACACATCCACAACTCAACAAAATTAAAACTTAAGTTGACTTTTTCGCGCAAATTAGCTCAGTACATGAACTAATTAAGAACACATCTTATTAGATAATGCGTCAATCATCTTGTTATTTAATCTTACTTGAAGACAACTCTTAGTCCTACACAAGAACTAATTTACTCTTGTCACAAAATAAAGCAAAAGTAAAAAAAACTTGATTACATATCATTGTGCGTGTAGAGGATTGATTAGGTAACAAATACTTATCAATCACAAATTGACGTTCAACTATGTACTAAACAAGGTACACATCAAAAAAAAAACTACACTAGAACAAGAAACAATACCTAATCGTTCCTTGCTTTTGAGCATAGGTTTATACATAAAAACTTTATTTTTTCTTCTAAGTACCAATATGTCACCAATCAGCAAAGAGAAAACTTATTATCCTTTACAATTTTGACATAACCACATAAATTCCACCATTCCAACAAAATCATCAAACAAATGATTTATGGAATTTGAAATATATTTAAAAAGTTCATTCAACACATGAATAAGCCAATACACACACATATAAATATATCATCTTAATCATTTGAGACAAACTTAGCTGATCAATTTATGCATACTTTTTTCGAGTAACTTGATACGAAATAGTCTTTGCATTCATTTGAAATCAAAATCCAAATGGATCGCCAAAACTTAGAAGAAAAGCGGAACAAATCCGAACATTTGAGAACATATCTCATAATAATCTTAAACCTTATTGCCATAATCATTCATTGTCACAATTTCTTTCTACTCTCGTAATAACAATCAATTTTATTACTTGGCGAAAATAAAAAAAACTCGCTTACTAAAAGCGATAACTCCCACTTACTAAAAAGTGGTTCGGAAAACGAATATTAGAGGAAACAACTCCCATTATCGTCCGTCATGAGCAAAACACCTTAAGGATCGACCTTATGTTAATCCTTAATTATAACTTGACAAACAAGTTAAAATTTACTCATTAGCAGATTAACTCTCATCTTTTACTTTGGATCATGAAACTACTCTCACTATCCAAAATATAGAGAGAAGTTAAACTATCCTTGGTGTCTAAACGGGTTCACAAAAATTCTCCCACTCACCAAGAGATAGTTATTTATATTGTAACGAATACAATAATACATAGATCTACTAGTCTCCGCCAACACTTAGAAACACATCTAAGTGAATAAATATTGTGGGTCATTTAAATACAAAGTTTGACAAATGTTAAGATGGATGATCAATCTATTACCCGAAACTTATGTAGAGCGAACAAAATTTCCTTAAAACATATTTAAGGAATTCTTCGTAATCTATAAGAAGGAAAATTGATCATCATTATAATTCACTTAATCATATATCAAGTGATGTACAATTTTTCTCATCTAAAACAAAAATGTCATAGTGTTTAAAAATTGTATGATCGACGCATATTTTTTCCTCATTTACGCTTTGAACATATCAAACAGTTATTCACAACCAACACATATACTAAGAGTTCTGACTCTAAGTTTGAAGTTGGTTTCCACTTTTATCATAAAATGTTGGAACATATCAAACATTTTATAAAATTACAAAATAATTAATACACACTCATATAGCGTAAATCAATCATCTCAAAAGAAGAAGGGAAAAAACATAAGAACTCATGATGCATCTTTAACATTTAACTATCCACAAATAAAATAAAAAATAGATTGAAATATAAAAAATAGAGACAATGACCATATATGATAATGTAATCAAAGAAATGAATAAAGTAATGCGGTAAACATATATACATGGTCAAACACATTGCCATAATGAACTACAAACATGAGGTTAAATAAAAAAAACGTGATTTCCAATAAACTAGTTATTGAAAAAAAAAACACACGCTCTAAGTACGTAGAGAATTAACAAGTCAAAATAGCACAAAGCCTATTTGAATTGTCCATCAACAAACAATGGATTAAAGAGCTACGAGTTATAATAATTCTCGCTCTGTTTCTAAATCCACATAGGACAAGAATTAACAGGTGATGCAAGAAACAAACATATAACTCGAATTGATGGAGAATGGTGTTATTTGGCTCAAAACAAACATGAACTAAACAAATAATATCTCCATACTCTTCTCTCATTGACACTAAGTCAGACGTATTAAACAATACCATATATTTGTCCTAAATAGTAAGAACATAGACTATTAATAACCATACCTTGGGACTTTTCTCCCGGATAAGTTTTTGAGACATTTACTAAGGATTGAGTCTACTTACGACGAAAGTTTTTCCATTTATCTATCCCAGAATCGGATGGCAAACAAATTACCATGGAAAAATAACTCATTCCGTAAGCCAACCACGTGTTTAAAAAACATTTCACCTAAGAAAAAAGAAACACGGTGATAATACTCAAATACTCCGGGTCAAGACACACAATCCTGTATCCCACGTCAAAACGAAATTGACTTACACGTTATTCTTACGCTACATAAGCTGTAAGACTTGTCTCAAAATAATTTAATAGATCTCCATACAAAATAACACAATTTTGCACGAATCAAGCTTACTATACTTGAATGAGTAAATATTGGTGAAAGCATAGATTTTCATAATCCTACTCATTAGTAAGATATTCAACCTCGTTTAGATAATAGTGATCACAATTTCTCAAATCGTGATTATTAATAAGATACAAAATCTTATAACTCTAATTATCAAAGTTCAAACCGCATCACTATGGTGAACAAATCACCAAAAAACACTCGTTGTCGTACACAAGTATATGGATTAAGGCACAATTCCAATTAAATTATTAAAATTCCTTTGTTTGTATTGTTTGTTCGAAAATTTCGCTATGCTCATAATCATCACAAACGCAATAAACTAGAAATTTTAATAATTCAATTAACCTTCTTGAGATTAAATGAAACAAAATCACTTAACCCTTTAAAATACGCTAAACAAATTAGCTATTACCCTTATAATAACGGCTAAACAAATTAGCATGAACAATAATATCATTTTGATATTATCAAAACACTATGCAAAACAAATTTGCACGTCTCTAAAATCAATTAAAAAAAAATCTTTATCATAACACATATGACAGTTTAATGAATTATTGATACACAACTAATACGTATTTAATTCTTTTCTCATCTCCCATGTAAAAACTAATTGTACATGTACCATTATTATATATATCACTAAGATATATAAGATTTTTTTTTTTAATGTAAAACACATTTACAAGTACAAGTATACGACGAAGATATAAGTCACTTCGTAAAACAAATTTACGATTACTATTATATCACAAAGATATAGCGCTTGTATATAAGTTAGAAAATCTCATGAACAACAAATGTCAATAAGATATTTATTTTTATGTACTACAAAATTACACAATTTTCACAAGATAAAATAAACGAAACGAATTCGTAAATTTTAACATTATCTTGTAAAATACGATATATCACATAATTATGAGTAGCATATACAAATCGAACACGGAGTCGAAAATTAGTATTTCTCATACTCATGAATTTTGCTAGTCAAACTTCTAAAAGCAAAATGTCACTCAGACATTTAAAATGTACATACAAGAATAAATTTACATAACTTGTACAATAATATCACTCAGATATTTACCATTTACTCGTAAAGTAAACGTTATGAAACATATTCATAAAATACTAGCTAGAATATAATATATATCACGAACTATTTATGACCCACATAAAACAAATTTACATGGTCCATGTTTTCATAAAACATATTCATAAAACGTTCTAAAATATAATTAAAATCACTAAGATATTTAATTATTCATATAAAACTTATTTATATGACTTCCATTCAACTTTATATGAAACATATTCATATACTTAAAACTTAACTCAATATGAAACATATTCATATAATTTTTTTTTTTACGGAAAACAATCTATGAGACATACTATAATTAAATCACTAAGATATTTTAATATAAACTTATTTTATATGGTCTATCATATGAAACACATTCATATAATCATAAATTTAACCAAACACATTGGTACCATAAAAAAAGTTATAGTATGACAAATTTATATGGTTGATGCAACCGTAAATGAAACATATTCATCAAATACTTTTATCATAATGAAACAAGTGATCAATTATTCATATAAAACATATTTATATGATTCACCCACAAAAGTATAAGAGACATACTCAAATACAAAATATGTAATGGCTCACAATTAACTTTGTATAAAACATATTCATTCATACACTCATAAAACTTGACTTAATATGAAACATATTCATAAAAAAAACGAGACAAATTAGCATAAGTTGAAAATTACGAAACATATTCGTAAAAAATTATAGAATATAATTAAAATCACTAAGATTTAAAAGGACATATAAAACACATTTATATACTCCTCGCGCTTTTATACAAATAAAACACATTCATATGATCCATACTAGATTTTATATGAAACGTATTCATATAATACGCAGATCAAACAAATTGATAGCATTGTAAACTCATAATATCACAAAGACATTTAAGCGAATACTATTATATGAAATTAGTACAGAAAACAAATTTATAAAACGAAATTATAAGAGTGAGAACACATCCCAATTCCAATGCATCAATTTAGTCATATAAAAAAAAACAGTCATTTTATTAGTCTTTCACCCTTACACCACTCAATTCTCGATCCGTCTTATACAAATAAATAAGAAAACGAAATTCAGTTTTTACAAATTGCTTTTCTCTACACAAGAAAAAAAAAATATTACTACCACCATCGTGTGTATACACCAAAACAAATTTGTATTATAGGATGGATAAGATTATGGCATTTTTTACGCATAAAACGAATAACCGTAGGGACAGAAGCAAAAACACATTTGCTCTGGTACCACTGTAGGAAAATAAGGACATACATTTATGCGGAAGCGATCGGATCGTTGTGTTCGCTAACTGCCCACTACCGTATATCGTACCTCCGGCGGCTACTAGAGTCCCGGAATATTTCCACACCCCAAATCCCAAGTCCCATATTGATGGTGGACCTAGCCTCTAAAAATTGTATATTTTGCATAGGTATTGTGTATAGAGATGTTTATATTTATCAATATAAAATTACCTCTTTCTAAAGCTTTTTCTCCATCTTATATTTCTCCATAGAGAAGTACAAGGGAGATAAAAGTCTCACTTAATCACATACTAAATGTGATTAATTAGAGTGATTCAATACATTATTAATAGACAATGAATAGTAACATTCACCTTAATGTGGCCGTTACAAACATAAAATTCAATAGTATTATTAATTATTAATTATTATTATTGTTGTTTATTTTTAATACATACTCCCTCCATTCTTTTTATATCACCTTATTCCCCTTTTGGACACTATTCACAATTGGGTATTCAACGTCAGTTTTCTCTCAATCCGTTCATGGAAATATATTTATGTGAGATCTTTTTTAATTTGTCTTGATAAGAGGATTAAAAATATCAAAATTTTATAATTTTTAGTAGTACGTAGCTAAAGATGTAATCGAAACAAAATGAGTATTGACAAACGTGTATAAAGAAATGGGGTGATATAAAAAGAATGGAGGGAGTATATTATTAATTATTACTATTTGTGAAACAAGGTAGATTAGAAAAAAAGATACCCGAGAAGTAAATTTTGATAACATTCAAATAGTAATATTTGTTAAAACAATCGAAAATCATAATCTTGAAATTTAGATATCATTAGCGCAAAAGACATCATTTATGTTGCTTCGTTATTGACTTCCATATCATTTTGATGTGCTTCATTATGGTGGTCATTATGGACACCAATAACACGCCCTATTTTTTCGAACTTTGTCCATGAGTTTCTTCTGTTCTTTATCATTCATGCTTGAATCTGTTCTTCCTTAAGTATTTTGATGTTTTATAACTGTTATACCAAGTTTATGCATCTGAATAAAATTAGTAATAATTTTTTTTTTTAAAACCACAATCTTTTATTAATCAAACAAAACTTTAATTATTATTATTATTATTATTATTATTATTATTATTTTAGGTAGTTCAATTTAATTAAACTTCATTCACTTATATTAATTTCAGCTTCATTCAGCTCGGTTCAGTTCAGTCCAACTCGACTAAATTCAATTCAGTTCAGCTCAGTTCTGTTCAGTTCTGTTCGATTCAGTTTAGTTCAGCTCGATTCAGTTCAGCTTCATTCACTTCAATTCAGTTCAACTCTAAAAAACAAGAAAAAACAGGGCCTAAAAAGTACGTTTTTTTAATCCGTTTAGTTTTATAATGAAAATATGTTTACGATTGAGTAAACAAAGTTCATGTTAATGGCATGACAAATTATTGCCCAAAAGTTAATCAAAAATGTGTAAACTAAACATTTAAAAAAGTGAACTACATTTTTTTAAGTATTTTAAGATATTTTTATTAAGTTTAAAAATACTCCTAATATTTTTAAAAAAGTGGGAAATACCAGTTAAAATTTCGAAAAAAAATATACCACCAAAACCCCAAAAATAAAGGTGGAAGATTATGGTAGGTAGAAACTGCAAATCTTACTTGTGATAGATATATTTGTTATAAATTTGCAGCGATCAAATAATACTAATGTAAATAGATAAAATAAAATGGTTTGCTATTTTCAATGTATTATGTTTTTGCCTTATTTATCCTGTATAGATAATATTTAACCCGTCGTATAATTGCGATGAATTTGTGAGGTAGAAAACACAACCGTAGAAGTTGTAGTCAAGAGTCAAAGGTCAAAGAAGGAGGGGTGAGGGGGCATGGAATGTGAAGCTGTGAAGAGGCCCAGGTTGTCCTCTTTCATTCTTTTCATGGGTCCCTGCCGCGTGGCCTTTTTGTCCTTATTATTTTATTATTTATTTCTGACACTGGACCCCTCCACGAAGGTGGGATGAAGATCCGTCAAGCATATGGGTCCCAACGTGGATCATCACCAATCATTCTCGCTAACTTGCTATTGGGACTGTTTATCATGCTTTCACGCGAAAAAGGCTACGGATACACATTGAGTATGGAAAATTCTATACACGATTAATGATGGTGTGTGTCACCTATTAAACCATAGTTCAACATATATATATAAATATGGTAAGAAAATGTGATTAATTATCGTATAATTAATTAATTTTAATATCGTATATTAAAACTTATATTGTTTATAAATATCGTATGTTCTAAAAATATATTACTTATAAATATAACATTTTTATTTATTTAGAATTATCATTTAATTCATTTCTCCTAATAACCATTTAATCGTATTAAATAATTATTCATATTATTTCCATGACTATATCAGTATATTATCAAATTTCTTGGAACTATCCTATAAGTGTGACCGATAGGGACCAACTAATTACCGCCATCAGTATGACAGTAACGTCAAACTTCTAGCAAAGCCAACCGTTACTGATTTATGTTAATTAGTTGATAAATATACAAAGTATCCCTTTGTGACGATGTAAGAGATTTATATTGTAGTCGCACTAACTGTGGAGTACACATGTTCCAACACACATCCCCTCCATGGCGGTTCCACGAAGGGCGATCGTAGGATTGAGAGTCATTTCCCGCAATTGTCAGAAACATAAATTACACCTCTCATCTCGTAACCACAAGTGATATCAGTCTTACAACACAACAATAGCATCGTCACAATATATCATAAATACCGTCACAATCACATACCTGATAACTGAGTAGTAGAACCCTAACTCAAGGCAAACCATACGGGGCAAAGATCCAATCGATTCTACCATCGTTCCTCTATGAAATCTCCTTCTAAGATAACATATATGGTATTACTAACAATCATCACAAACATATTCATCCTAAACGCATGCTAATAACAGACGAATTAAGGACTTACATAACGACGACGACACGAGGCTAAGACGATCGGCGCAACTAGACTCTGGAAAGTAAACATAAGGATTTACGCTGAGAGGTTTTGAGAGAAGAGTGAAAAGGCAACAGACAGATTATGGTAAATATGATTTTAACTTCCGAATTTTATTTTATAAGTTACCGCGACACTGAACTCGGAATCGCTAACTCGGCCGAGTCTGACCAACTCGGTCAAGTTACCTCGCAGTTCTCAACAGCGACCAGTTTTCGTAAAACGGTCATATCTTCCTCAATTCTTGGTCGATTTGGGCGTGTGACCTATCGTTAGTATCGTAAAAGAAATTATATCTATATATCAAGTTATAGCAGTTTTAAGACAACCTATCTATAAGCGGGCAACATAACTATTCCATTTTCTTTCTCAAAGAAATTATACATCAACAATGCGGCCGAGTGCATCCAACTCGATCGAGTAACACATACGACAAATAGAGGGGTGCTACATTTATACGTCAAGGTTTACCGAGTAACTTGTAAATTGAGCATTGCTAAAAAATTATAGATGAGGTTAGTAAGACAATCCCCAAGCAGAAGATCACACTAATCGAGTCACCAAATTTTTTTACTTTTAATCTCACTCTAATTATCTTGACTCACTTTCACACTTCCAAGTAGAATGTCATGACCGAGGTCATCAACTCAATCATTTTCCACTCATTTTCCATTTTTCATTTTCCAATATTTCCAATCATTTACTACATTCTCTACCCTACCAAAATCCCTCTTACTTTTTTATTTATTATTTACTAACATTATAAATAAGTTATTTTATAAATTTGATAAAATAAAAAAACTATTCAAATATGTGTAGTGCATATGGCTAAAAAATTATTAAATAACAATATTAAAATTTTAAAAAGTACAAAGACAATTCTATTGACAATAAATAAAAATAACTAAAAACATGATTCAACGTATATTAATCTGCTTACATAAAAGAAACATTAAACACTAAGAAAAAAATGCATTTAAAATTGATTATATCTACAAGAGTTTTGTCAACCATGCTCAATGAGATCATTTTTCAGAGCAATATGAGTGACACGATTACGAATCTCACATGAAGTAAGCCAATAACACAGTGACACATGTAAAGTCACCACATTATTTCAAGCAAGGTCACAAATTGAACTTGAAAATTTTCAAGATTACCAAAATTAATGGTCACCAAAATTAGTTAGTTAATTACGTCATTAGCATGATCCAATAAGGTCGCGACCTTCTTGGCGATCTTGCTTAAGGATGGTCTAATAGTAACGTGAAATTGGCGATCTTTCTTCTTCTCCACCTACTCCTTGAAATTTTCATTTTTGTCTTATTTATACAAGTGAATATTACTTGATCCGTCTTAACTTAAGACCTATATACCCATCTTAAGAAAGACTTATTGAAATAGAATATGAAAAGAAAGGGTGCATAGGTGCATTGTGCATGGATGTAATGAAAAATGGACTAAAAATAGTTAAAAATAGGGAAAAGGTGGGCGTGAGGAAATGTAGAGAAGAGGTTATAGAGGTGGGTGGAGATGTGGGGGAAGCAGGAATGAATGAGGAACCTAAACAAAAACAAAATCCACCAACTAATATGGATTGGAGTACTACTTACTCTCGTAGTCTCGTCAACATTTCCCATCTATCTATCTGTCTATCAGTCTATCCATCCATCTATCTTTTCTTGCACGTGCTACTTCTCCTCACTCCCATGCGTACCTTCTTCTTTAATCACACAACGCTCTATTTTGTAGACTACGGAGTATTATTTCTATTCATGTCTTGTCTTTGACTATACCTAATTATGCGCATCACATTCAACAATGCTCCATACTTGTATACATAATACATGTATGGTACGGGACTATGGGGAGGATGTATGTTAAACCATCCCCAGGTAAGGTCGATTGTGAGGTCGATATAGAGTCGAGTCAAGTTAATTGTAATTAAGAAATCAATTAGAATTGACTCAAGTCGATTTGAGTCACAAATCGACCCAATTTGAGGTAAATTGACTCACCAATCGACCTCATACGTGACACATTTTAATTGGTTCCAACCATTTAAGAAAAAAAAAAAAGAATGAGTGAATTTGTTTGATTTCTTAATTAAATTGATTGGGTTATTGACCTAGTCGTGACTTTTTGCTTGTAAGGGTTTAAGTGGGTCAAGGTCAATAAGGGAAGATTAAGGTATAATATGTAATTGACCCGATTAAATTGATTTCTAGCTTGGGAATGGTCTAACATGTAATTCCTAGTATTTTCCCGAACTTGTTTTAAGATAAGATTATCCGTCAGACTTCTCAAGGTCTTGAAACTCTGTCACATCAACTTTCCATTAACTTTTACTAATATTTCTTTATTGTTCAAACTTTATACATTATACTTAAGATTTATCTCACACTCCACTTTTCTACACCACTTTTACCCAATTTAGGTTGTTTTTTAATAGACGGTATAATAATGTATATATCGTAATCACCTTATTTGGTTTTCCTCGGAAGTGCACCCATATCGTGGAAAACGAAAAAAGCTAAGCAGTCAACCGTCTCACACTCTTCTGCCGAGTCCGAATACAGACTAGAGCTATGTCCTACACCGTCTGCGAACTTAAATGGATTCAAGGCTTACTCACCTTTCTTGGCTTTCCTCGCACGTCCCCAATTGACCTCCACTGTGACAACCAATCCGCCCTTTATATTGCTCGGAACCCCGTTTTTCACGAGCGCACAAAACAGATAGAGATTGACTGTCATTTCATTCGCGATGAAATACTAAAGAAATCCATTCAGCTGAACTACATTCACACGAAACGGCAACTGGCCGATATTTTCACTAGGGCCCTCGGAACGACACTCTTTGATGATCTCTTGGCCAAGTTAGGCGTCGTTAATCAACTCGCTCCAACTTTGGGGGTATTACGACCAACCGCGCAAGTCACGGCTCCTACTGCAACGGTCCTCAAAGGACAACGACTACTTGCCAACATTAGAGCTATGTATATATTGTTACCATATTTAGTTATATGACTCCCTTTCCTATCCATAATATATATATATATATATATATATATATATATATATATATATATATATATATATATATATAGAGTTGAGATCACATGAGTACACCCTAAATATTTGAGTCCGTGAGTCTAACAATAATATCACAAGTTATATAAAAAAGTATCACGGTTTTCCAATATCAAATTTTTTGCCTTTTTTTGTTTTTTCTTTTTCAATATTACTTTTTTTTTTTTTTTCCTTTTTTGCCTTTTATTTTAAAATGACATTTTCTTTATTAAAAAATTCTCTTTTTCAATATGCACTTTTTTTTAAAACAAACACGTTTTTTTTTTTTTTTATAAAAAGGCGTTTTTTCTCGAATTTTTTTTTCATTACAATATCACAAGTTACTCAATACAATATCACCGATTTTTCAAAATAATATCACAAAAAAAAAATTCGAAAAAAAATATTTCGGAAAAAAATTCGAGGAAAAAAAATTGAAAAAAAATATTTTTGGGAAAAAAAATTTCGTGATATTGTTTAATATAGTGCGTGATATTGTTTAACAAAAGGCATTTTTTCACGAAATTTTTTTTTGATTTTTTTTCACTACAATATCACAAGTTACTCAATACAATATCACATGTTCTTCAAAACAATATCACCAAAAAAAAAAATTTGAAAAAAAAAATCGAGAAAAAAATTGAAAAAAAAAAAATTTGAAAAAAAAAATTTCGGGAAAAAAATTTCGTGATATTGTTTTATATAGTGCGTGATATTGTTTCCTGTGATATTGTATTGAAAAAGTTGTGATATTGTAGACTTTCTAGTGTAAAAAAAACGTGATATTTTTTAATATAACTAGTGATACTTTAGATGGACTCATTGACTCAAAAATTTAGGTGGACTCACCGGATCCTGCCTATATATATATATATATATATATATATATATATATATATATATATATATATATATATATATATATATATATATATTTAGCTATATATACATGTAATATCAGTAGGTTGAAAATACAATAATACAATCAATTATAATAAGATAATTCTATATTCCAATTTTGATAAATTCTTAAGATCTGATCCACATACATTTTGGAAAATAATTTATTTTTGAGAATTTTGACATGGACAGTCAAACCTCATCTATTGTGATTCCTACATGATAATAGACACAATAACTAAAAGTTGGTCCATCTTTTAAAATCTTTACCTTAAAAAATAAAAGTGCCTAATTATGGTTAGATGTCATATGTGAAGGCAACATAAAACATAAATGTAAGGTTGGCTTAGGCTGGCTGATAGTAGAGACTAGAGAGTATGAAATTCCAAGACATAAAAAAATGGGTGAAGAAGAATAAAAGTAGAAAGGAGAAGATGAGAGGAATTAGGATGGATGTGGTTTGGATGATACTTGTATTACAAAAGGGCACACATAGTAGTTAAGATGTGTTTTGTTTTGTAGTATTAATATGTGTTGTTTTATTGTACTAAGCTGTGCACACTGTTCTTTGGTCGTCTCTTCTCGCTACAGTTTTACAGTCAACCTACTTCCACTGTTTTCTTTTCTTTTCTTTTCTTTTCTTTTCTTTTCATTTACACTCTGGAAAGTAGATTTTCAAGTTCATGTATACATCTTGCATTCTGTCTTTTTGAGACCCACTCGGACATGGGTAGGACGGGTATAAGTCTCATATAAAAATATTAGGTTTGGGTCCGAGTTTTAGTGTTGGGACCCTATCCGACCGTTAGATCTTTATATTTATTTTAAAAAAAAAAACACACATACGAACGTTAATAACTCAAATAATACACAGATACATACGACCTTTATTAGTTAACACTAATATACTATACCCATATCTTAATAACCAATAAGAATAACTAGGAAAGTGATGAAAATGATAAGTTTGGTTACTAGGCAAATGATATAATTTAGGAAAAAAATCGTTTATCGAAGAAAAAAGCAGACCCTAGAGTAGACCCTACCAGATCCGGACCCTCTGGGTCGGGTATGGTCCATTAATTTCAGATCCTTTCGGGTATGGGTCGGGTATGGGTTCAAGGTATGTGACTCAGGGCCGGGTCCGGATCTTGTTGGAACCTACCCAGACCCTATCCATTGCCAACCCTAGTCCTCACTCATCCTATTTGTTTTCCAATATTTTTTTTGTTCAAGACGGATATTATCCGTTTAAGCTTAAAACAGGTAAAATATTATCAAGTGGGGTAATAGAGATAATTTGTCATTTTATAGGTGACAAGTGGGGTAATTTAGTATGTATTTGTATCGTCTTACGCTGTGTATTTTTTGACGGTCTGAATGAGAATTTGTGTATTTTTTGTGTTCACATAAAAAAATATTTTATTTTGATACCTAAATTTTTATATAGATAACTTATATATTTGAATATGTTAGTTTTCATTGTAAAATGTTGATTTGTTAAAGTAAAATTAAAATATAAAATAAACTAAATTTAAAGTATTATTTTTGAGCTTCTCTCCTTTTAAATTAGTCGTATAATTATACTATAAAATGACCCTATAACATAGTTGATTATTTTAAAAGAAAAAACAAGGCCCAAGACTTTCTAACTTTGACGTTTACTAGACTGTTCCTCTTATCATAATATCTAAAAATTCTACTTCAAGTAATCAACAAAGCTGTAGTAGCACATTGGCAAATCTCTTGATATAGATTCCAGGTTCAACTCCTGGCTACAGCAAACCCTTTTTTCTTTTTTAATTTTTTCTTAGAAAAAGTCATTCAATCCATCCCTCTGCAGTTGAGCTGATAGCGCTGCTTGAGGTTGGCAATCTGGCCTAAGCTTTGACTCTTAGAGCGATCTGCCGTTTTGCTATCTGAAGCGGTATACTTTGAAGTGATACTACCTCTATTTAAATCCACTCTACCACTTTTAATTTTACACACTATTCACAAGTAAGCATTGAATTCCGATTTCCGCTCAATGCATAAGTTAAAATATATTCATGTGAGATTTTGTTTGATTCGTCTCTACGAGAAGATTAAAAATATCTAACTTTTATAATTTTGATGTGAACACGAGTGTTCTACAAGATTAGCATTATCGATCATTTGGTCAAACTCAAAATAGTACTCCTACTGAGTAATCTGTATTTGTGAGTGGAATGCTACTATTTGCACTTCAAAACTGGCTTCTGACTCACATGATTCTGTTTAGGATAACAACTAGTTAGCGCCAAAATAGATACGGACATGTGATACGACACCCTATGAAATTTTGGACACGGGACACGTAATTTAAATATAATAAAATATATATTTTATGTTTATAAATAATGTACAATATTATTTTTATCATGCATTTGAAACTAAATCTAAACAAGTAAAAATACAATTTGAGAGTCGGGTGTCTGAGGGTCGGACACGGGACGACTAATTAGGAAAAGTGTCCGTACTACCTAAAAACGAGAGTACATGCAAAACTGCATTCAACATGGTTAAAAAGCAGAGGCGTCCAATGATTTTAGGAGGTCCGGTTCAAATTGTCAATTTGGGACCCTTATTAGTAGGGATGTCAATGGGGCGGGGCGGGTGCGGAGGGGGGTCAACCCGCACCCGCCCCGCGAACTTTTAATGCGCACCCGCGCCCGCCCCGCGACCCGTGGCGGGTTGAACTATTCAAAACCATCCCCGCCCCGCGGGGACCCGCGGTTGACCCGCCTATCTCCTCAAGAAACGTAAATCTTAAAAAAAATATACTTGTCGTACTACTTATACAAATAAGTTTTCGCAAAATGACTTAACATTCAATTAACTAGAGTCCGTGGAGTCATAAAACGGTTTTACATACAAATATAACACCAAAAACATGCACAAACAGCAGCCGAAAGCCCAAATTCTGACAGACAGAGTACTAGAAAAGTAAACAAAACTACACAACAAATACTCTTCAATTCTTCATCTTCAGTTCTTCAGCTCCGTTTGTTTTATCAGTTTGGGAAAATGGGGATTTAGGGGAATTTGGGTAGTTAGTGAATGGTCTTAATGTAGTGATACGATTTACGAATGATTATTGTTTATTGCCTTATTGGACTGCGGAAGTGGGTAGTCCGGGTTATAGTGGGTTATTTTACTTATTTACTTGTTTGGGCATGGGGAAGTGGGTAGCTTGGTAGGATAGATTTAATTTATTAAAAGTTTTTTTTATTATTTTAAGTTATATTTAATTTATCTTATTATTCTTATATATTACTATTAGATATTATTATTTATTAGGCGGGTTTAAGCGGGGCGGGGACATGTGGGGCGGGGCGAGCGGGGTGGGTGTGGGGCGGGGTGGGTATGGGGCGGGTCTCATGTGAAACCCGCACCCGCCCCGCGACCCGCGACGAATGTTGTTTTTGAATCCCATCCCCGCCCCACGACCCGCCAAATTATTACCCACACCCGCCCCACGTGGGGCGGGTGCGGGGCGAGACCCGCCAAGACCCACCCCATTGACATCCCTACTTATTAGGGCTTTAAACAAATAATATTTTTTTAAAAAATAATTAAAATATAAAATTGTTGAGATTTTGCTACCAAAATGAATCGAACCTTGGACAACACATTAAAAAGTGATGTTCGAACCACTACACCCAAGCATATTAATGCTAATTTAGTACAACAAAAAGTTAATGTACTCTAACCATACTGAGTTTTGGGCCCGGTTCTTAAAACCGGTTGAACACCCTGTTTGACGCCCCTGTTAAAAAGGTGGTTCGATGATATGGTGACAAATTTATTTGGCATAGTGTAAGCATACTAATATGACGACAGGTGGATAGTGATAAATACATCACAACTAAAATCTTAAGATGATGGTTGTGGCATAACTATTATTAATATTTTTATTACGCTACCTCATTCACATATTCGTTGGACCCAAAACTTTAAAGTAATGGTTAAGGTACAACTATTATTAATACTTCTATTAGATAGAATGAGAGATTAAATGAATAATTGCTTAGATTAACAATAAAATAGGAGTCAAATAATTAGTCTAAGAATGAATTGGCCATCATCATAACTCATGAATCATGATGCATTCGGGTCTTTTGGCAATGCATAAAGTAAACTCCATCTTACTTTTTTCACGCTGCACATAACAATTCCGTTGTACCAACTAACAGCTAGCTAGCTGCACAAATTCTCGTTGAAAATGGATACTATCCGTTACAAGTTGAAAACGGATAGTGTCTCTCTCACATAATACAAGTTGCACTATTTATAAATTGCTTTACCCACAGATATATCTTTCACCGGCAAGACTTTTTGAGCTAGCAACCCCTATCTTTTTAGCCTCTTTTAAGTTTTAGGTCAATATTAAAAGTAATACGGCTTTAACAATGACTGCTTTGTTGCATGAGTCTTATAAATTCATACTTCTTCAAATTTTTACTGCTTTAGGTCATTAGGTGGGGTTTGACCAGAGTGTAAAGGTCTTGCTTTATGTTAGTTTGATTCAGAATGGATTTACAAAAGGCTAATTTAGGCCCTGTTCTTTCTGGCTTATTTTCAGCTCGTTTCAGTTCAGCTCAGCTCTATTCAGTTCAGTTCAGTTCAGTTCAGTTCAGTTCAGTTCAGTTCAGCTCAGCTCTATTCAGTTCAGTTCAGCTCAGTTCAGCTCAATTCAGTTCAGCTCAGCTTTTTTCAGTTCAGTTCAGTTCAGTTCAGTTCAGCTCAGCTCAGCTACATTTAATTCATTTCAGTTCAGTTCAGTTCGACTTTATTAAGTACATCCCACATCATCATTATTATTATTATTATTATTATTATTATTATTATTTTTTTTTTTTTTTTTTTTTTTTTGAAGGAGAACTTTTATTAAAAAGACTGGAAAAATTACATAAAATTTGTGGGCGCCCACTCCCTTAGCAATAGCAAAACTAAGGCGAGAAAAAATAAAAGCAGCGCTCCGCGATCCGGCATCCTGGGACACAGAAAACTTCTGAATCCGCTTGAGCAAGGAAACGGCATCTTATTATTATTATTATTATTATTCTATTTATTATTATTAATTAATAATTCTTATTATGATTATTATTGTTATCATTTTGATGTGCTTCATCTTCGAGGTCATTATGGACAGTTGGACACCAATATCGCACCCTTTTTTTTCAATTTCTTTTCGAACTTTGTCCATGAATTTTTTCCGTTCTTTATTATCATGTTTGAATCCGTTCTTAATTCCTTGAATACTTTGATGTTGTAAACTGGAATACATGGTTTATGCATCCGAATGAAATTATGAAATGTAAAAGCGGATACGATAATTGACATTTGATATTTCATTGTCATTTGTGGCATGTTTTTTTAACACCTTCCACCTTCTCTTCAGCTAACCAAACGCCATTTCAACCGTCATCCTCAAAGATGAATGTCGATAATTAAATGTTCAAATATTCCGCTAAGAGGTGCATGCTTATATTCAGGCACGTGGTAGTTTAATTTGGATGGCTAATAGGAGATAAATACCCAAGTGTATTCGGGTATCCCGAATCCACCAAATAATATTTACCTATAAATGTTATATATAAAAATAAATAATGTTTAGATGATAAAAAAAATGAAACACATGCCATATTTACCACATTTAGACGTAAAATGTTTAGATAATAAAAAAATAATTAATGTTGATTAGACGTAAAATATTCAAATGTTTCTTTTGTTAATTTTAAAACACAAGAAAAGAAAAAAGCAAAGTCCATTAGAGTTTACTACAAAAAAAATACTTAAAAATTAATAATTTTTTAATATAATTCTCTTTTAAAAAATCACAAATTTGTATTAATCTAACATTTTTTCTATATTATTATTATTAGTTAGTATACTTTAATTAAACTTAAGTTTTTTCTATTAATTTCAGCTTCATTCAGCTCAGTTCAGTTCAGCTCGATTAAATTCAATTCAGTTCAGTTCAGCTCAGCTCGATTCAGTTCAGTTCAGCTCAGTTCAGTTCAGTTCAGTTCAGCTCAGCTCGATTCAGTTCAGTTCAGCTCAGTTCAGTTCAATTCAGTTCAGCTCAGCCCCATTCAGTTCAGCTCTAAAAAACCAGAAAGAACAGGGCCTTATTGAGCCAAACGAAACACATAGGACCATTTGTTCATTAAAGTGGATAATGTGATTAAAAAGCCGAATCACTTGAAATTCACACAAAACAAAGTTACTTAAATTTCTTAATCTTGCTTTCTTAATACAAGTTTCCTTACTAATTAATTTGTTCCCCACCTACTCCTCTTTCCTAACAGAGTCATGATTTCGTAGTGTTAGAGAGTGACATTACAATATTCTCGTTACAAGCCTGACTTATAAAAATTAAATTTAATTTGATGCTATATAATAGACCTGATAAAGATGATATGGTCAAAAAAGGTGGCTGAACCGAAATTTGATAGTAATCCAAACTTGATTTTTAAGACATTAATTAACATGACCCGACCAAACCCAAAATGACCTGACTTGAAGTGGCGGAATGAAACCAACGATTGACTAAAAATGACCAAATCTAGATCAAACCCCAACAAAAAATGACCCGATTCATTGAATGACTAATAATAAATTATTGACTCAAAAAAGTCCAACCTGAATAACATATTTAACGGTTCTATAAAGTGTTACTTAAGACTACACGAGTATGGAGTATTTATTCTTGATATTTCTATATGGATTAATGAGCATTTTGTAACTTTGATTAGAAAAGTAACACCATAACTTATTGCATATCTCGTCATCACATAAATTGAGTGCGAGTGAGTATCTAATTAGTGAGATGTGTGGTGGGTGGAGTGGATGGCGCATCAACAAAAAGAAATCAGTTATTCTTCAATACAACGGTCTCATTCAGTATTTTTCTACAAAATACGATAATTTTGTGTTAAAAAGTGACCGCGTTTTTTTATAAATAGACCACTTTTGAAAAATAGGTTATTTTTTAAACAAAAAAGTGGTCACCATTTAATCAAAAGTGGTCACTATTTATTAAAATTTAATCACTTTTCTACGGATCACACCTACAATCATCTAAAAGTAGAATTTGTGAAGGCAAGAAGGAAGAGTGAGCATAAAGATAAATGAGCATGTAGTAAGAATAGGATTGGGTTAGAATGATGTGGTTTTCTGTGATATCCAAGTTTCATGCACATAACCATGCAGTCAAACTTTGGTCTATTTTCTGTTTTCATAATTTATTATCCAATTAAATTGATTACTTCTATTATACTATAGTACTTCGTATTACTTACCTTGGATAATACCCACGCACTAATCTTCCGCTCAGACTTCTTGTCAGTAGTTATTGTTAATAATCTTTTAGTATTTGTTTTATTCATTGACCTATACGGCCATATGTGGAATATGTGCACTTATATGTCACACTAGCCTCCCTTGACTGTGTCTATGTGGGCATGTGCCCCGGGTTTCAACATTAGGCCTCATCTAATTAAACTGTGGGTAAGGTTAATTAAAAGTTTAAAACATAAAATCGTTGGATTACATTGAAATAAGTTGATAAAACGATCAATGATAAATGACCTATTTTAGTCTCAGTTATTATATTTATTCTTATTAGTATTCATGTTTCTTATCTTAATCATAACTACTTTGTCTTGTCAATTTTTTGGTAGTGTTTTTTTTTTGTTCTCCTTGTATCTTATACGAGAGCCTACTCGGTGTAGAGTTTAGATTTATACTCTTTTATCAAAAAAATAACTAATTTTTTGAGTTAATCTTATATTAACATTTTTAATATGATTTTGTATTTCACTCTTAAAATCTCCAATGGTGGTAATATAATGTACGATTATTTTGCAGATGTTAACAACTAGCTTAGTTGATAAGGTAATGAACGTTGACATGTTACAAAGGGTATCTAGCTAGGACGACTATAGCCACGACGCATACGTAGCCGGTGTCTCCCTAACAACCTACACTAGTTTCTTATCATCACTACATAAAAAACCACTTTGTTTAGTAACTTAAATAAACCGTTTAGTGACAAATTACATCGAACCTAATTAGTTAATTAAAGGAATTTGTAGCCATGTAGGGTGGTCATGCGCTTTAAAAGTCCTCGTCTATAAATATGTGTTGTTATTCTGTATGAAATAGTATTTGAAACTTTAGATACGTTCTTGAGCTCTGCGCAATTATATTTTAATATCAAGTTTTTCCTTCCAAAGTTGTGTAGCCTTTTTAGATTTTCCTTTTTGGGCGGCAATAAAGCTATTTTTTGAAGTTGTATTTCAGAAAAATTATTGTGTATCTTCGGAGGAATACTGTCTTTTTATGCCTAAAGCTGAACAAATGAGGTGTAAGAAGCTAGGTAGCACGGACACTTTTTCTAATTGGCCGTCTCATGTTTGACATTGTGTTCGATACTTGGACATCCAACACTTCTTGGACACATGGCTAAACATATTATAATTTAGACGAGAAATAAAATATTAAAAAAAATCGATTAAAAGATGAGTTTGACTGAAAATAGTGAGAATTAGTTATAATAAAGGTTGAATAAGACGGTCTCATACAGTGAGACGATCCATTTTTATAAAAAATTGCTCATTTTATTACTAACAAATGAGTTCTCTTTTTATATAATGGGACTGTTTCATGGTGTGAGACCATCTCATGCAAGAGTCATCGCATATAATGATATAAACAGCTAAATTGATCCCCATTAGTCCAACAACTTTACCACCTAATTGAACTAAAGGGTAGTTAACCAACAATAAGTCCAACTAAATTATGCTACTTTGCCTTGCACTCAACGGTAATTACTAACCACTGCAATTCACAAATCACAATGACATCAAACATGTTAGACTAATTGTCATTAATAGCCACCAGAATTGCAGCGGCCGACTTGGATAAGCAAACCCAGAAACAAATTTTGCCATAGGCGCTTCAGCAGCCTCAGGCATGCTGATGCATGATCCAAATATCATATTTGCCTGCTCATCCAAAGATTTCAAACCTAGTTAGCAAGATGCATATAAACTTACACGCAGGTACGAAGCTAGGAAAAAATAGGAACACGGGCCGCTTTTCATTTCGTCGATATATGTTCATTCATCGTCTCATTGTTCACATCATTAGGATAGCATTTTCAGTAACTAATACGGAGTACTCCATAATATTTTTAGATTATTATATATAACATAAAATTAATATTAACATTTGTTTAATTACAGTATTATAAATCCAATTATATTAACTTCCTATCTAAGGACTTTATAATAAACTAATTTAGATGGGACAAAGACGACTACCAATCATAAAGTTTATAAAACAATAACAATCCCAGCGATAAAAATACGAGTCCCTGTTTTCTAAATATAAAATATTATACGAATATTACAAAAGATTTTTAATTTTTTTTATAAACTATTAGTACTGATTATTATAAGAACCATTGTTTGAAAAAAAAAAATAATTGAAGGTATAAATAAAGATTGAAGGTGGTCTCACATCATACAAGACTTGGTCAGATAACTAGCTTTTAGCATAAAAGAAGTGATGATATGCGATTACTTAGAACAGAAATGCCAAAATGAAAAAAAAACAGGAACAGATAACAAAAGACTAAGATAAGTAAGATCAAATGGAAGTTTGATCAAATAAAAACTACGAAAATAAAACTAACAAGTCTGAGTCTCTGAGAGTGTTTGGTTGTTTACTAACCTTGCATTCAGCGATATTGGTACAGCCGCAAACTAGCTGACCATTCATTTCATCCACAGCAGCTGGAGCTCCACCTCCGTCGCTTCTCTAAATTAGTTGTGCAAAGAGAAAAATAGAGATCACGGTTACTTTCTATGCTTAGTTGCAATCAAGATAGTAATATGCTAATATGCTATATTACTCACACTTGGGCGTGAGTGCTGGACATAGTTACACTTCCTATGGTCGATCTTGCCATGGCTCAATGTTTTGAGATACGGGAGGTCTATCCTAAAATGATGATAATAAGAGTACAGGAACACGTCTCAAGAACAAAAATGTACAGTAGATACCACTTCGACTATTTAAAGTTTATAAAATATAGTGATGCGTGAGAAATAGATATGGCTTAAACCATCACATGTAATGCTAAATGCTTCATATACATACAGTCTCTTCCTCAATTTTTTTTCTTCAGAACCGTCTATTTTTGCTTCTTGAAGGAGAATTGTCCATGTGGTAAGGATCGGGGTACACATTTCATACCCATACACTTGAGAGTCGCTTTGGACAAGGGATCAGACTCAAAAGTAAAGAGTGGAAGTAACAAAGGTCATAAGATTTTGCCAGTCATTATTTATCATATACTAATATCTAGTACTCCGTACCTTGTAATAATCAACTGCAACAAAATTAGCCCATCTTCTGCCTGATGCATTATAGCAGGTGCTTAGCATGTTGACCAGCGGACCTGAATTGTGCTTGCATGCTGTGGTTACATCGGGTGCATCTGGAAAATAATTGACCAACACCAATGATCTGGATGTTGTGTTCATAGGAGGTGATTCAGCACGATTTGGACACGAACCAGAAACCATCCCGCCATTGCCATCTACAAATTAATGATGGTTCGCAAACTTAGTTTCCAGCTTTCACTTGATATACTTGATTAATGGCTTAAATAGGTGATATTTCTGCACTTACATTGATTCTCGACTAAATACTTCCATTCGTACGCAATCCCTTCATCAGCCTCTTTACTAGCTTTTGAAGTGAATACAACCAGTCTCTGATTCTTTTGGATCATGTCATCAACAGTGGGCCAATCTCCACCATTTTTGGGCATTCGGGATACTGGAAACCAGAATTTTCTCAAGCCAGCAGCATCAAATACCTTTGTCAGTCCCTTTGGAGCTGTAACATAGTCCTCAATGATGATGGTTATAATCTCCAATGGATTTGTATCCAAGAAACTCTGAATCTCACGTAGAACATTGATGGCAGGTTGCTGATCAATCAGAAACAGTGATAAGAATGGAGTACAAGGAAGAAACCAATTCAGACAAATGGAATTACGGCCTAACTTCAAAGAATAAAGTAGAAAAGAAATAAACTTCCACACTTGCTTAGAAATGCTACAAACATTACTTACAAAGGCTGTATAGTTGAAACACTTCCCCCCGAAGGAGTGACATAGCCAGACATCATTTTCAAAATCATACATGTCAAGCATCAACCCTCTTACACCATCCTGCAAGGAAACAAGTACCAACTCTCAACATAGACAGCAATTTGTTGCAGAAATTTCTGATAGGTTTATTGCAGACTCGCAGTAAATGCTAATAGGGGATGATCATGGTATGTTTTATCAGACTCTCAAGCCGTTCGTGCTCCTAAACGTTCACTCCGTCACCAAGTTCGATGGTACCAACTATCGCCAATTGCGTCTCCAACTGGAGTCGCTATTCCATGGCTATGGTCTATCCTCCTACTTTGACGGTAGTGCACCCCATTCCAAAACCATTTCAGATGCTGATAAACCACCTACCCCCAACCCAGCCTTTGAAACTTGGTTCCGTCAAGACAAGTTGTTATTTGGTGCCGTGGCTAGTACCCTAACCTCTGCTATTAGCCCTCTCCTTAACACTCTCCTTAACCTCGTTTCCACCACTCATGAGGCATGGGCTGTCCTTGAGTGAGGGGCGAACCCATGATTAAAGGTTTGGGGTAGCAAAAAAAATTAAAAGGGGATTTGAACCCAGGGCAATAGGTTAGAAAGCAATGCCTTTACCATTCTACCATAAGATATTTATTGTACCTTTAATTGGATATCAGTAATTTATCTACAATTCAACATTATTTAGGGTAGCAAAAATTCGTCTTCTAAGTCATTTTTTTTTTATGTTTGGGGTAGCGTCCACCATACCTGGCTACTACCTAGGTTCACCCATGAGTTGAGTCAACCTATGCCTCACCCACCCGTGGAGGCGTGGACACATTAAACAGTTACGACACAAATTAAAAAAAACATAACCAAAGGCTCCCTGTCCATTTCTGAATACATGATCCAAATCAAGACAACCGTCGATGAAATAGCTCTTCTTGGCACGGTCATCTCATAAGAGGATGTGACTGACCAAGTGCTTGAAGGGCTTGACTCGACCTACCAAACTCCTTGAGAAATTAATCAATCGTGAATTGTTTAATTCTCACACCAATCCGTCACCCATCGCCAACTTCCTCGCCGTCGCACATCCCACATGTGCCCGTCATTCCTCCAACCACCATACCTCTACCCGTCACCCACAACCAGCCTCCTCTACCCATAACCAGAACCCTAACAATCCCTTCAAAGAGAAATGCCAATGGTGTCATACTCAAGGCCATACCCTCTTTTATTACCCCACCTTTAAAACCTTATTCCCTGACATACATGTACCCAAATATACCCGCTCTCCAGCAACTGCTGCCCAAGCCAACACAACCACCCTTACACCACAACCCCTGCCTTCCCCCTAGTTGTTAGACAGCGGTGCCTCGCACAATGTCACTGCTGATCTTGACAACCTTGCCCTTCAATGCCCCTACGATGCTACCGATGAAATTGTCATAGGTGATGGAACGGGTCTTCCAATCCTTAACATTGGTACCACCTCTATCTCCTCTTCCTATCGTTTAACTAATGTCTTTCATGTTCCCTTACTTTGTAAAAATATCATCTTTGTCTCAAAATTTTGCGCCAATAATAACGTCTCTATTGACTTTACTTCCTCCTCTTCTCTTGTCAAGGACCTTAACTCAGGTACCCTACTCTATACAGGAACGGCGAAGGATGGTGTTTACTATTGGCCGATGGCGTCTCGACCTCAAGCTCACACGGTTGCCGTTGCTCACAGCGTTCCGATCACCGATTTGGTCACCCGCACCTGTCGGTTTTGAAGACCATAGTCTCTGTTTTTAATCTAAAAATTTCTCCTCATTCGAATAATGTTTGTCGCGCTTGTCAAATTTATAAAAGTCATAAATTACCCTTTCATGAGTAATCTCTTTGCTCGAAATATCCGCTTGAAATAATTTTTAGTGACGTATGGTCATCACCGGTTCACTCAATTGATCACTTTAACTACTATGTTATATTTGTTGATCATTTTACTAAATTCACTTGGTTATTTCCACTCAAGAAAAAGTCCCACAATTGATCACTTTAACTACTATGTTAAATTTGTTGATCATTTTACTAAATTCACTTGGTTATTTCCACTCAAGAAAAAGTCTCACACTCAATCCACATTTCTGACCTTTAAAACCCTGGTTGAGAAACAATTTCCACACTCCCTAGAAACTTTTTACTCCCGATAACGGAGGGAAATTTGAGAAAATTAAAACCAACTTTGCAAATTTTGGTATACAAACATCTCACCTCTCCTCCTCACACCCCGAGCACAACGGTTACGCCGAAAAACTGAAGTGGAACAATTTATTACAATTACTCAAAACTTATCTATCTACTAAAGTACATTAATATAAAAACAATCTACCGAGAACTGTAAATACAACGCATTTTCATGCTTGAAGTTCAATTAAACAGAGTTCAAAACCCTATGATTAACCTACAAAATGATATTTTCCAAAAAAAAAAACACGGAGAATATAAGTTGTTTTTGACAAAGAAATTGACCTGAAGCTGAGAAGTAACGGTATCCTGCTGATTAGTAGGAGCAAGAATAACGGAGCCAGTTGCCGATCTCTGACCAAATCGAGCGAACGAGTTGTGACTCGTCAACCATGAGTACTTGTTAAACGGCAATCCTTTCACCTTCATACATTCAAAGTAACAGTCATATAATGTCAAAATTAAATCAGAGAAAACATCAAACAAAGATACAATTAACAGAGATAATAATGAGAAAACGATACGTACTTTGGAGAAAGGATTAAGAGGTCGAATACGAGTACATCGAGGTCGAACGTTACCATTAGCTAAACACGTCTCGCAGTGAAGTCCGTCATCGCAGTTGCGGTCCGATACGCACGTCTCTCCAACCTTAAATTAAACAAAATTCAAACTAATAAAGTTGATTAAGGATAATTCGATAACACAAACAGCTCAAGCACCAAAAATTCGTCATTGAGGAAACCTTGAGAGCAGCAATGGAGTTAAATTATGTTAAAACAAAAGCGTAATTCAGTAACACTGACTCAAACATCAAATGTAGCCGTTGAAAAAACCTCGAGAACAGTATTGGAGTTGAGCAAGCATAATTTGATAATAAAAAGAACTTAATCACCGAAAAATCGACATTGAAGAAACCTCGAGAGCGGTAATGTAAGTCAATTACGCAAATTTCAAACTAATAAAGAAAATTAAGCATATTCAACAGCAGAAATAAGTCAAGCATCGAAAAATCGGCGTTGAAGAAACCTTGAGAGCAGCAACGGAGTTGAAGAGGAGAGAGAAAGTGAAGAGAAGGAAGGGGAGAGTGGTTGAGCGTAATGTTTGCTTCTCCTGCATGTTTAGTTGGAGGTTCGTTTAGTTTAGGCGAGAATCAAGGAGCGATGGAGGTAAAAGACAGAGAGAAAGAAGAGAGAGATAAGAGTACCGTAAGCACTGCCATTGATGAATACTTGAATGCCGTGATTAATATTTTATTTTCTTGTTGGGAGGAAATGGAGGAGAATAAATGTTGGTTAGTTGGTAGTGTAGATTTACTGTAGAGGAGAGAGATACGTGGGGGTTGGATTTTCGGCAGTTGCGTTTGCTTCCCTTCTCCCTCGCCTCCCTTCTTTTCCGTTGGCGGTTTTTGTTGCTTTTACGCCATTTTCCTCTTTTTTCCATTTTCTTCTAGTAAGATTTTAGTTTTGCTTAGCGGTTGGGCCCATTCAATCTTACCCAAACGTTTATCGTCGCCTCGTCGGACGTTAGGTATTCAATACTTGTAAGTCATTCACTCCCTTAAATAATTTCCTAGAAAGACATCTAAATTCTAAAATCTAATTTATTAAAGCAACAATCACAGTTGAACCTTTATGTGGTCGTGTTAGATATTTAAATCAACCTACTAATTTTTTTGATATATTATAAACGAAATAAATGAATAAAATTGGAAATTTAGGATTACATAATTATTAAGTAAATACATAATGATAATTTTGTATAGTAAAAGGCGGGATACGTTTATTCAGCCAAAAACGCAGTTTAATTTAAAACAACACATATGTTTTTTTCTAAATTACTTACATAATCAAAAATGTGTGAATTAAAATAGATTATACAATTTGAATAAATTACGTGATATTATTAAATCATAATACAATAATAATACCAGAACTAAAATCGTATATAAGCCAATCATGAAAAAAACACATAAAAATATTGTAAAATAAATTTGAGATAAGCAAAAATTGAACTAAAAAATCGCAGCACTTTTTAACTAATACAGAATAAGCGAAAAAAAACTAAAAAAATTATTTAAACTGATAAAATAATAATAAAAAAATCATATATGTCATGACCGATGAGTATCATATATATTCGAGGGTAATGATTAGTCATGGAGTATAATACCCGGAAGAGTAATAGCTCTGATTGGTAGTTAAGAGGGTTGAAAAAGAGTAAATATAGCGTCAAGATTTTATATGCACATAAATGGGCAACAATATGAAAAAAGTAATTAACTGGTTTAGGTCCTAATTAATGGGCAACAGTATGAAAAAAGCACATAAAAATATTGTAAAATAAATTTGATATAAGCAAAAATTGAACTAAAAGATCGCAATACTTTTTAATTAATATAGAATAAGCGACAAAAAGAAAGCCAAAAAAAATTATTTAAATTGATAAAATAATAATAATAAAATTCATATATGTGATGAGTACCATATTCGAGGATAATGATTAGTCATGGAGTATAAGAGCATGTGCATTGAAGAGGATGGTTTCATCCTCTTATTTCTTCTTTTTTCCACTAACTTTTTGACACCTCATATTTTCTTTCATCCAAATCATTTTCCACTATCTTCATCCTCTTCCTCATCTTCTTTTATTTTTTTCTTCACATCAAAGAGGATCCTTTTTCATTCCTCTTTCATGTTCTATAGTAAGTCTTGATTGCGACGGGTGACCATTTGTGACGGATATTTTGTGAGATAAAATGGATACAAAATGAGTTAGTGGAGAAAGGGGACCACATGAATAGTGTTGGAGAGAGAGAAAAAGTGGGTATTTTGTGAGAGGAAACGGTATCCGTCACAAGCTTGCGACGGATAGTGACGTTGCAAATAAGAATTTGGGCACGTTCTAATATCTTTTTAATATCAATTTATATGTTTTATTTCTTTTGAATCATATTTACAAATTAATAAGGTTCTTACTAAAAAAGATGATGGCGTTATCAAATAAAATACGTTACAAGTAAATTACAAACGGATTAAAAAGATACATCAAATGAAATAGAATTGATTTTTTTGACATAATATGAGATAAAAATAAGTGCTTATTTATAAAAGAAAAAAATACAAAATTGAATAGAATTAGTTGAGAATGCATTTAATACCCGTAATTTACCAACATCAAATATATACTAAATCCATGCAATGTATACATTTCATATGTACGAAATGTAGTACTTACTACATGATTCCACACTACCACTTGCAATATAAAATGTACTCCATAGTAGTTAATTATCATTAACGAAAATTCAAACATGCAATATACGAAAAACGTAAAATTATTATCGTACAATATACGAAAAACATAAAATAAAAATTATCGTACAATATACGAAAAACGTAAAATTATTATCGTACAATATACGAAAAACGTAAAATTATTACCGTACAATATACGAAAAATGTAAAATTATTAACGTATAATATACGAAAAACGTAAAATTATTCCACCTACAAATTTTATACATTTATTTTAATAAAAATTATGTAAAATAAAATTACATGCATCAATCCTATTGGATGTTGGGCACAAGGGCCGAGGTTGTACTTCCTCTAAATATAGAGGAAGTCTTCCTCTTCCTCCTTCAAAGAGGATGGTTATTATAAGTTCCACATTGAAGAGGACATCCTCTTAGATGAGAGAGAGTGCTAAGAGGATGGGTGATCCTCTTCAATGTGGATGCTCTAATACCCGAAATAGTGATGGCTGATTGGTAGTTGAGAGGCTTTAAAGAGAGTAAATATATGTCGAGATTTGTTTACAAAATTTTATATGCACAAAGGTATAATATGGCTTATTTGGAGGTGAGCCGTGTAGTTTATGAAGTAATATTGAATTCGTTTTAACCCGTTGTTGATAACAAATTTACCCGCGTACTACTCAATATTTATAAGTTCTTATTTAATACGGATGTATTTGTCTTAAGTTTAGGACGCGTTAGGTAATATGTGTTGGATAAAAACTTATTGTATTGGGCTAAACAACAACTTTGTTATTCTTTAGAGGATCATATTTGACCGGTTTTGATGTTAAGATGGATACCTCCGTCTTAAAGGAGACTAACCTATTATTTTTTGCATGAGTTATTACTTTGCACATAGTACAAGTTTGGGTCGGAGATAGTATTTGGTAATTATTTTATGGAGTAATTGTTTGTTCGGGTATTGGTAAATATGAATTACTATTTACAATCTTTTTAACAATAATTATTCATGTAATTTTTCTAACACGTGAAACAGATAGTATTTCTTATGTAGTGCATGTTAATGAGATTTTTGAAGTATCTTTATATGATAATTTATTGGGTTTAAATATATAATAAATTGATTAAACCGTTTTAAAGATGCCCAAGTAAATTCTAATTTTGTTCCATTTACTAAGTAACAATTTGTACTAAATGAAAATTGAGTTAGAATTTGTATTTTAGGATATCTACGGGTCAAAAGTTTCATTTTGCCGTGCGCACGGGTGTAAGTGTAATTAAATGAAAAAACAGGTTAACAATTTGTAATTCACTAATTCTATGATAATTTCCGCAAGAATAATTTGTTTTATCTATATAAGTGAGCATTTTTTAAGGCCACCGCCTAAGTAACAACGCCTAAGTAGAAATTCAAATTTAGCTGACAAGAGTGCATATCTTAGTATAATAATTACTCGACCAATTAACACTATTGTATATTTGTATCATTTTATAGTAATTGCAAGTGAAATTTTCAAATGAAATTCATATTTTTTTTTATTAACCAATTATTACATTGGCCAATTAAGTTGTCAAATAACAAGTAAGGGGAATTCTATTACTTTACTTTAAAACTTAAATTATATTTACAATTTTTTATAATTTCTTAAATAACATACCCGTGCAATTTGCACAGGTTTAAAATTAGTAATGACTAAAAAAATATACCCATGCAATTTACACGGGTTTAAAACTAGTTGATCTGAAATCAAAATAACTATATCCAAATCGATCGAATTTGGATACTTACAAACACATATGATACGTAGTCCGTACCCAAATTAATTAGACTGCACCTAATCTAATTGACATGTTTGTCAATTTAATTAGTTATGGATTCAGGGAAAAGACCACCACTACGGTCACCAATCTATCATCGACCCCATTGTCACTGACCACCTATCCTCCTATCGCACCACTCCGTTCTTCCCTTCCTTTCCCCATCTCCCTTCTTTTTAGGACTAGTTTTATTCCCGTGTAAAAAATGCACGAGTCGTAATAAAAAAACGCTTAAAAGACGAAAAATGTGAGATAATAACTACACAAATAACATGATATAGTTATTGATAGGGATACCAAATTCACTCACCCCCTCCAAATTCTGAATTGATTCAAGCGAACAATTTCGCAATTCGTTTTTGTATTAATTCGGTATAATTCTTTAATAATTCGCTCAGATAATTGTTATTTTATTTTTATTTTTTATTTTTAAAATCCTCAAAACAATATTTTTCGATACGAATTCATGTAAAATTAATTATTATTCTTCCTTTCTAATTTTACAAAAGAATGTTCCGTTTGTTAAAAATGTATATAGATTTGATAATTTGAATTTATGGGTTTGTAGTGAATTTCATGAATTTGGTGTTATTATTCTTGTTAACTTTTTATTCTATTTATGATAAATAATTGAAATCGTGATTTGTTTAAAATTTATGTTTCTGTTTTGATTATTATTAAATTTTTTTGCAGATAAAATTTTGAATTTGAATATTTGGGCTTCTTATACATTATTAAAATATTCGTCATTCTAGCTTATAATATAATCACATATAAGAACAAGCATAACACAATCATATAAACATATAATATACAAAAATAAATTTTAAAATATGCTTAAATGATGAAATAAATGAGAGGGAAATTAAATGTTAAGATAATGAGAGAGTAATTAAATATTTTGAGTAAATGTGGGTTCCTCTCTATCATTTCCAATAGCCAATAGAAAGTCTTGAAATGTTGTTCTTTTGTAAAAAGGGGATTTGTCATCTGTCATGGAGGTTCCCATTTTCTAGGTTGGTGCATCAGTTATTATCCTCATAAACTTTATTCAATTAATTGAATAATCGTAGCTATATATGTAACACCCTATTACTTCATAGCTCGTGTTTTAAAGATTTTAAATGAACTGTCGAAAATAAATACTACCTTCGATTTTCTATGATGTTCCCCTTCCCGTTTTGGTCTAATAACATTGATGATCCCTCTTTCCTCTTTTGGACAACTTTGTGTGGTCCAAAATCAATTTCATGTAGGGTCATGTGTATTGTGTGGTCCAAATTAATTTCCTTATTTCTTGTGTTAAAATCAAAAGGGAACAACACAAGAAATCGAAAAGAGTACTTCTTAGCTCGTATTTTTAGAGGTTTTTAAATAAATCGTCGGAAAATAAATACATAATTCTTTTTCGTAAAATTTTAGTTGAGAATATATATTTAATTTAATTTCACTTGAAATTTTATAAGTTTCGGAATTTTAGATTTTCGTCTTTCTCAATTAATCCCGTCCTCCCTTATTTCCCGACTCAACCTTCTCGTGCATATATAAGGTGTAATAACATATCGTGCATTGATTTCCAAACCCTAATCTCGTTCATCGTCAGAGTTACTACAAAAAAAACAACTCACTTCACTAAAATCCACTTAAATTCTTCATTATTTATCGTCGGAATTTAGCAATTTTTGCGTCCTTAGCTTCCTCGTATCGTCTCCGACGTTTTGAGGTATGCAAGTGTGCGTTTTAGGATGGCCGAAATTCTGCCCAGTTTCAATTCCTCTCTCTTTCGACTCATTTTTGTTGTTTTGATGCTCATAGGAGGTGATATTAATGACCCAGAGGTCGACACCGTAGTCATTGATGAAGGCTTCGCTGAGTTCATCACTTAAACAAGTAACTTTGAGAGGAAATTCGACTTATGGCAAAAATTCATTTTGGGTTAAGTGTATGATGTTTGTTAAGTGGAATTGTAAGATGTCGTGGTATTGTACATCGTTGTTATTGTTGATATTCGTGTGGTTATTTTTGTATGGGCACTGTTACTGCCGCCACTATTACTGTGTTGAAAATAATGTGTTGAGTAATTGTTGTTGTCAATGTTGTTATTGTTGTTGTGTCTGTTCTGCACTGCTATTGACTGTTGTTTCTCGCAAAGTTTTTGTCGCCCTTGTTGTTATTATCCTATGTTGTTCAGTACTACTTCATCGTGTGTATGGTTGTTGTTAATGTTATTGTTACTGCTGTTGCGTTTGTTATAACGGTTGCGTCTGTTATGCTACTGCCCTGTTATCGGTGTTGGGAAGTGTGTCCTCAACAATAGTGCGATCACATAATTAAATCTCATAACGAGAATGCGCAAGGGATGATACGATTTTATATTAGTCAACTGACCAACATTAATCGGTAATGATTGGCTAGCTAGAGTTTGACATTACTGTCGTGTGACGGTGATGGTCAGTTGATCCCTTTATTAGGTCACACCTTTAGGACAATTCCCTTAATCAATAAAAGTGATCAAATGTATATTGATACGATTTGCTCATATTCCTTAAACTCGTATATCGAGAAATTAGAGGTTAAATCTTAATGTAAGATTTATGTTTAAAATTGAAATGTGTCAATTGTTAAACAGTAAACGATATTTTATTATATCGTAATTAGAATGAATTGGGTTATAATTAATACAAAGGTTGTAAATCGTATTGACGATAATTATAATTAATCATTTTACAATTGTAATTTCGAATTACTTGTCAATTAATAAATAGGATTTATTTAATTATAATATTTATACGATAAATATTTATATATATTTATATACATACATATTGTATTACATTGTTACATATAAGATGTCACAATTCTATACAATTTGTACAATTGACAAAGTGTAAAATGGACAACCATTTTAACCTTAAATGTGACGGTTTGGGGAGGGTTTGAGGAGTGTTTTAGAAGCATGCTTAATACCCTATTAACCTAATGATTATAGTGTGCCTTGATAACACTACCTAAGGCCAATAGAATTGCATAGGAAAGGGAAGGTGTTCCCTCTTGTGGCTCCATATGCTTCGGCCGTCCCAAACCCAAGATCACACTAATAAAAGTTGTGATCTTCTAATCTCACATATTCATCATTCATTCTAAGAAAAACCCTAGCAAATTTTTAGAGAGAAAATTTGTGAGAAAACCTCAATCTAATATTATTATAGTGATAATAATAATAATACTAATAATACATTGTTAAAATTAGTATTGTATTTCTAATTAGAGAGATTAGAGATAAGTTTAAGGAGGTGCTAGCTTGTTCAAGTCTCGGTTGATTGAGGGGTTGTCTTGGTGCATCCAAAGTAGGTATTTTATTTTGGGTACTTGGAGGATCATCTTTGCCATTCTCTTGGACCGTTTGTAAGGGTTCAATATCTCCTTATTTCCGCTATATTTAGCATGCATAAGATCATTTTAACTAGTATATTAAAATGTTAATTACAAGGTTATGTTAGTATGACTAAAATTAGTTTATGAACAACTAATAAAACCTAAAAATTGGTATCAGAGCAATAGGTTGTTTGCATGCTTTCCGTTTACGTTTTTACGGAGTTATAGTGATAACAAAATAAAATTTGAATTTCGTTTAATATATGATATGCACGAAATAATTTTAGCATGAATACCTACTGTTTTCTAAAATGTTTTAGAATATTTGGAATATATTTTGCATGAATATTGATTAATGGTATATTAAATCTCGGTTTTTATAAAGTTTTAATGGTTAAAGTCGTTTATTTTGGGAAAAAATAGCAAAAATCATCTATTGGCCGAGATTTTTCAGTATGTTATCACATGTATTTTCTATGATATGAATATGATTTTTCGTAAATTATGTTATAAAACGTGTGATATGAATTTTAAGTGTTAAAATGCAATAAGATGAATAAAAAATGGGTTAAATAGTTATATTGTGAATTTGACTATAAAAATTTATGAGGATGTCACATGCAATATTTAAAATTTATGTTGAATTTTCCAGAAATTTATCTCAAATATTGCAATATTATAGATTTTTACTGTAAAAATCGGGTAATTAGTGACATAATTTCGACTTTAATAGTTTAAGTTGGAATTTGGCCATAAAAATTTAACACGATGTCATATATATTATTTCCAGCATGTATAAAATTTTCGAAAATTTTATCTTATTTTATGCTTGAGAAATAATTTTAAAGGTTGAAATCGTACGATATATGACGTAAATCGTTAAAATTTGCAATAGTTGTTAAAATGGCCGAAAAATTTAACCCATATTAGTCATATATGATATGTTCATCATGAAAATATTCTTGGGAGCCAAAAGTTTCAGATTTGATTTAATTTTAATTTGTTAAAAAGTTACATTTAAAATTAAATAAAAAGAGTCATGCATTTAAATTTCGGCTCATTGGGCAGTGTACCATTTAATTTTCTGTCCATCTTGTGTTCTTAAATTATTTTGGAAAGTGTAAAAATATTATTAGTATTTTATTTGCATTTATGGAGTTAATTATTGAATTTTCCGACTTAAAATGCTCGTTTTACGTATTATTTTCGAAATAATGTTAAAACCGTTTAAATACTAATATTTTTAAGGTTCTGAAATTTTAAGAACATGCTGGAATTTTCAAAATTTGAATTTTGAATTTTCGAAATTTTTATGACTCTTTTGGATTTTTATATTATTTTTCCCGTAAAACCGAGTAATACCGATCAATATTGAAATATATTAACTTAAGTCATGTTCAAAGTTTGAGTAAGACTAAATTTTGAATCCTATGCGAGTTAGGATGATTAACTTAAGGATGAAAACCGTTTCATATAATGCATAGTGTTGTTAACCGTTAGAACACGCGATTCTATAAACCAAGGTTTACGATAACTATTTAAATAAGTGTTTTAAATAGGACGATTTGGCTTAGGGTTTGCATGTTAATTCATATTTACATAAGCATTGCATATTATATTATGAATGTCATGATTTATTTTACGTAATTTTGGGAATTATGTAATTTACTTAGTATGGCCTTAGTTTTAATCGGTATTTCCCGTAATGAAAGGGGTTATCGATTCGGTTGTAATTTTGTGATCTCGTATCACCCAATTGTAATTTATTTCTATTTTATAATGTATAAAGTAGACTAGAAAAGTTGTAATATTTGTAAAATCCGGAGTTCCTTGAAGACGGTGCCATTCGGAAAGGAGTTCCGATCAAGACGGTGTTTACCTCGAAGTGCGTGCCGCGTGAAGTTCAAGGGACCAAATGAGTTGGTTTCCGAATTTGTACTTTGTTATTTCTTTTCTAGGAAAGGCCATACTAGGGTTTAGTTTTATGCTTTTATTTGCTTTTATATGTTTGCATGCATAGCCAAATCGTCATACATCGTATCATGCATGTTTCGACCTAGTCGACCTAGTCTTTTATTTTATCGTTAATTCACCGACTTAGTTCACTTATGCGGAGATAGATAATAATTTGACTAGATCTCTTACATATAAATATTGACTTAGCCTTACCAAAGAGTACGGACCCATGAATCCCTTCTTCACAAGAACGTAGGCTCGGCTACACCGGGGTACTAAAATTGTCACGTTGGGTAAGTGGGGTAATAAGATTACACCTTGAAATTTGGTTGATCTCAACAAAAGTATTCGTAACCGTAGTTGCAATAAGTTCGGGCTAAAGATAATTTTAAGAAAATTGTCGACCGAGAGTTCTAAGAGTAGAACCGATTAAAGGGTTAATCCACCAAATTATACCAATACGGGTTGAATCGGCTACACCGTGCCCGGATTAGTATGGGTTTGGGTCTCGGAATTGTTTACTTAATTGGGTAAGAGATCATTAAGTAAATATATAACTAAACTTGTTAAAGTTTCTAGTTTAAATTACGAATTTTAAAATGATGTTGTTTTTCCTTTTTATTATTGTAGTTTAATTTTCGACTCACAAATGGCAACCAATGCTCCACCTCTCACTAACGTATCATGGCTTCGATCCTTTATGGATCGTTGCAAACTCGATAAGCATGGTTCAAACTTTAAGGATTGGGATGCGCAATTACTTTTGGCCGCTCAAGGTGACGATAAGAGTCGTTACCTATCCGAAGCCGCTCCTCCCGCTCCGACCGCTCGTTCGTCGGCCCAAACTCGTGAGGCCTATGAAGCCTGCATGAAAGAGCCCTCCGCTCTTAAAAATGTGCTCATCTTCTCCATGGAGCCGGATCTCCAAAGGAGTATGATAAAGTTGACCACATCGTATGAAATATACACCAAGCTTGCGACCATGTTTTCGCAAACTCCAAGGGTGATTCAATATGTGGCAGCTTCCGCCTTCTTTGACATTACATTCAAGGAAGGGCAAAAGACAAGCCCTCATATGCTCAAACTCGTTGAGCTCGCGGAGACTCTAAAAGCTCAAAATGTTGATGTTCCCGACTCTCTTATTATTGACCGAGTTCTTCACTCACTCAATAAGGTTAAAGCATATGCTCAATTCCGGGTGAATTTTAATATGCGAAACCAAAAGACCACGTTGGATGAGTTGCATAAGATGCTCTTCCAAGCCGAAAGGGACATGGGACTTCATGAAAGTTCCACCAAGGATGTTTTGAACATCGAAAAGAAAGGGAAAACGAGCTTCAAAAGGAATGCCTTCAAAGGCAAGGGCAAGAAAACGTTCAAGCCCAAACCGGCCAAAGAAAAGACCTTTTTGAAAGGCGTTTCCACCTCATCTTCAAAGGTTGAAGACAAGTGCCTCTATTGCACGAGGTTAAGTCATTGGAAGCGTAATTGCCCCAAATACTTAAGCGATCTCAAAAATGGGAAGGCAACCGCCGTAGGTTATAATTCTCGTTTACTTTCATGTTATTTTGTTAACTTTTGTATGGCGATACAAGTTGTTGACTATCACCCCTTTTAAATTGTTTTAAAGGGGCACCTTATAAAGATAAGGGCAAGGAAAAGGAAGCATGAAGTTCCTTACTTGGATGGCTATGGTAGCATCCAATTGATCGAAGACTTGAAGAGCTAGGCTCTAATTTTCATATCGTCTTCTTTCATATTTTGCATTTTATTTTGGAACAATTTACTTTCTTGTAAGACAAGGATTAAAATCCTAAAACAATGGTTGTAGTTTTGGATATTGGTGACTTGGTTTTCAACCCAAGTCACTACTTTTGTTCTTAATCAATATTTTGGTTTCTCAAATAAATTGCATACCTTGTTTAAACATGAATAACAGTGATTTTATCACGCAACAAACTATTGATATGATCAATATAATATACTCAAAGAGTTGATTAAAACGGAGAACTACACCCCATGAGATACTTTCAATCAAATACAATATTAGTTCATTATAAGATTTTCATTTTAAGTGAAAATGAGAATGTATTCATCACACCTATAAAACTTCAAACATTCATATGCATTGGTTAATCGAAATAGCTATCCTTAAACGAATAAAGGTTATTGTTAGAAGGATAGAGTGGGAGAAAATATTTCGCTCGCAAACCAATGATGAATATAAAGGATCTTAGAGAAGATTCTTACTTGGGAGTCTTAAGAAGAGCCCTAAATGATTTGAAGAAACTACGAGAGGACACTGAAGAAACTACGGGAGAACACTCGAAGAAAGGTTCTTTGTGTTCATTGTTTCAAAGAGAGGAGACATGAAACCCCGTATGAAATCGGAAGGAAAACGGTTCCTTAAATAAATGATTTTTCTAAGTTTATAAGATAAAAGAGAAGAAATCATCTCAATCCTCTCAATGTAGTTATAAAGAAATTATCATGTCATTTTCGTCTCGAGGAAACAAAGACATGATAAGAGGGTAATGATTGATTGAATGGAAACAGATCACTATAGGGATAGTGATAGTGATAATGATTCGAGTAATAGTTTAACATGCGAAAAATGAAAAGGTTCATTTAAGATATCGAGAGATTTTGTTTTTAGTGGGAGCGATGTTCATTAAAAGAATTAAGCCTACCATTTAGAGAGGATGGGTGATTCTTTAAGGTGTAAAGAATAAGAGGTTTTCAATTCTAGATGAACTAATACCTTATATCATAAGATGATGGAGCTTTACGGGAAGGTTTATTATATGGATAAAAAAGGTCGCCACTAGAAGTTAGAATGGTTGGATACGTTATTCATAACGATGAATGAAACCATTATCAAATAGCCAAGATGAGTGAAAATTATTAAGAATGATGAAATCATAAATAAACTACAATATAGATTTCAGTACATAAGTGACTAAAGAGAGTGATTCCTTAATCCCTCCAGTATATCGATACGTCACAAGTTATAAGATAACAGTGGGAGCTTTCCTCCGGAAAGGAAACTCAAAATCTTGAAAGAGTTCTAGATATGTACTCAAATAGAATCATATTATACGGGATAATATGAGAATCAAGGAGACCAAAATTTGTAAGTTTTGCAATCATGAATAAAGGTTATTCACAAAACACTAATACAAATAGATGATTGTGCATCAAATGCAATGTAATAGTATTGACTATTGTTGCATGACAACATCATTTGAGTTATAATTAACTCAAAGTAAAAGATACTTTGTCAGAATCCAAATGGGTTGTAAGAGACAATTTTGAACCCCATAAGTGAACTGGATTGACTTAGTATAGCCCCTAGCCGCTTACACACTACAAGAAAAAGTAAAACAGGCGACGACATATTGGCGACTGAACATTGTAGTCGCCAAATTGGCGACTGAAGGGAAATTGGCGACTGAATTCAGTCGCCAATTTGGCGACTGTAAGATTTCCCCAACTTTTTTACCACCGACACAAAAAAGCGACTGATGATAGGTTTTGGCGACTGTATTCAGTCGCCAAAATTAGCGCCAAAAATTGGCGACTGAATATGTAGTCGCCTAAGAGAATTAACACAGTCGCCAATTTGGCGACTGAAGGAGACAGTCGCCAAATATTTAAGTTCAGTCGCCAAATTTCGCGGATGATAAATCAGAAACAGCCCCTTCCTCCTTCATTACGCGAGTTCAAACTAAAAGAAACAAAACAACGAAAACCCAGCGCCTCTCCTTCCGTCACCACTCACCACAAGTTACACAACCACCATCACCAACGGCCACCACAACAGCCACCACCACCACCACCGGCCACCACATCAGCATCCCTCCTCTTCTTCTCCTTTTATTCAATTGAAGGTTTGCATTTTTCTTAGTTTAATTTCGATTTTTAGTTTGATTTTTGTTTTGTTTTGTAGATTTATTGATGTAGTAGCCAATTAAGATCGTCTTAGCTTATTAGGTTGTAGTTAATTAAGTAATAGAGCCAATTAGGATGATAATTAGTGAAATTGGGGGTTAGGGTTCATATGAAATTGGGGGTTAGGGTTCATATGATTAATGTTGGTTGCCTTATTAATGATTTTATGTTTGTAATTTTACTTAATTATGTTAAATTATGGGTTAGGGTTTATAAAAATTGAAAATTGGGACAAACATGAAGCAAAATTCGTGATTGATTTCAGTAAGGAACATCCTAGTGTGAGTAAGGATGATGTTTGGGACAAACATGAGGATAAGTTTCCAAAATGGTTTCAGAATCATGTCATTGAGTTCAATATCCAAGATGATTTGATAAGGAGTTTGGCCTTCGGTCCTTCACGCTTGGTTAAGACGTGGAACCGATATTCAGTTAATGGATTTAATTTTCACACATTTGACCATGGTAAGGGTAAGGCTAGATGCAACTATGGTGTCACTATTTCTTCTACTGATGACCATGAGTACTATGGTATTGTAGAGGACATCTTTCAGATGTCTTATAATGGTCGTGATCGTGCTTACAAAACTACCTTATTCAAGATTGAATGGAAGGATAATTCCTCGGCTGGAATGAGAGTACATGAATGTTACAAACTTGTGGAAGTGAATAGTACCCGAACATACTCTAAGTATGATCCATTTATACTAGCACATCAGGCTCAACAAGTGTATTTCGCTTCCTATCCAAGCACGACAAATGATAGAAATAGTAAGGCATGGTGGGCAGTCATTAAGACAAAGGCACGATCAAAAGTTGATACCACATTTTTTCAAGAAGAAATAGTATCAAATGGGACAATTTTGCCTCCAACAGACGTAGTCATTGACCAAAATGAGAATGAACAGTTGGAAGACTTGGAAGAGGGGGAGGATGTTGAGATTAATAATTTTGATGAGTTGGTTGAAGGATGGGAGGAATTAGATGAAGTGAGACCTGAGGAAGAGGAAGAGGATGAGGATGAGGAAGATGATGAGGATGAGGATGAGGATGAGGACGAGGATGAGGAGGATGAGGATGATGTTGATCATGAGGATGATGAAGACGATGATTAATTTGGTATAGTTGATCATGTTATTAATTATATAGTGTTCATATTTTTATTAATCATTTATTTTATGCATGTTTAATTTGTAAGTATTAATACTTTTATTTATATGATTGTAGATGGCAGGAGGTAGAGGAAGACAGCGAGGCGGGCACAGTCGTGAGCAGAGCCAGCCCGCTGTGCAGCAGGAGGAGGAGGAGTTGGTTCAGAGCGAACCTGAGGAGGACACACGTGTACAGATTCAGTACACAGAGGATCGCAGGAAGATACTTGATCCAGCAGGATTTTGGTAAGTTTTATTAAATTGAAATTATTCATTTTATTAGTAATAAAAAGCTATTTATTAAAAGTTACAATTTATATATGTTTCAGGTTTAATCATCAGACCGCTGTTCGAGGTGTAACCAACAGCACAAAGTCATCTTTGTTAGGTCCTGTGCCCCTGAATTGGACAGAAGCTAGTGAAGCTCAAAAAGAAGCCTGGTTTAATAACTTCCGGGTAACCAAAAACTTTTTTATTAATTACTTATTTTACTCACTATTATAGTTTTTCAACTAATACTTAATGTTATATTTCTGCAGCTACATTTTTACTGGCCGCCTGAATTAGAGTCTACTGTCAATAAGAGGTGGCGTGATGTTGGAGCAACTAGATACAAAGACATTATCCATAAGATTGGTAAAAGGGGAAAGGCCTCACATCTTAAAGGTATATCTGTACAATTACCTTTATTTGTCAATTGTATTGATTAAAGGATGACAATTCCACTGATAATGACATAATTTATCATTGTTGTAGGTGAGGCGCTTGAGGGGCTTCTGAATCGGCGTGATACCCCAGAGTTTCGATCCAGATCGGCACAGAAGGCCATGAACAAAAGGGGAGGCAAGAAGGAAGGAATGGCTGAGCCTACCCATCATGCTGGTTCACGGTCATTTCTGGACATATTTTTTGGTGTAAGTTTTTATATTAACACTTATTTATTTAGCTCGTTTATTTGGATATTGGTAATAATAATGTCCCTAAGCAAACATTGAATTTTGTTCGTGTATGTAGCTGAACAAGAAGAAGAATAAAAAGAAGAAGTCAGCTGAGCAGTCAGCTGATCAGAGTGCTGATGATCAGTCAGCTGATCAACCGGATGATATGTTGGTTGATGATCCTCAGGCGACGGTCCCGGAACTGTTCCTTGCCACACATTCAAGGGTGAACGCTAAGAATGAGAGAATTTGGATTAAGCCAAAAGACAAAGCTTTATATGTAAGATTCTTTACTTAAGATAGTTTTGAATTGTTACCTAATGAAATTTATGTTAACTAATGATGGTAATTTTTTGTCAACTAATGTAGGAAGCATTCGAGGCTGAAAAAGAACAACATCCCGAAGTACCAGATAATGAAATTTGGTTTAATTTGGTGAACGGATATAAGAAGGGTAATGTGTACGGCACCGGAAAGGCCCACGGTGTCTTCTTCAAAGAACCGGCCAGAAGATCCTCCTATGAGCCTCGCCAAACATATGAGCCGGCTGTTGTGAGTCAACTACAGACTCAACTCGCTCAAGAAAGAAGAGCGAATGCTGAAAGAGATGAACAGTATCGGCTGATGAAAGAGCGCTTGGAGGCCATGGAGAACTACTTCACACAATGCAACTCCGGTCCCCAATATCGGTATGACCCCAACGATCCGCATGGTAAGGGTGGTGGTAGTGGAGCCGGCATGGGATTTGCAGTTTAGGTTGTTTGATAAGTTTTAGTTCGTTTAGGTTGAACTTGGATAATGTAGTTGGTTTAGATTAAGGTTGGATAATGAACTTGGATAATGTAGTAAGTTTAACTTGTAGTTGGATAATGTTCTCATTTTTTAATAAATGAGAATTTCGTGTTACAAAAGTTGCGGTTCTCGCAAATGGGTTCGAATTTTCTGTTTGCAGGTTTTCATTGGATATTAGGATGAATAAATACGAGATTTGGCTAGATCAAAAACGAATATGACATGAAAAGTTCCAGCCAATTCGGCGACTGAAATGGGGGTTTTGGCGACTGCAATCAGTCGCCAAAACTGGAAAAGCTACTGAAAAAAACACAAACTGGCGACTGTGAAAACCAAATTGGCGACTGCCATACAGTCGCCAAATTGGCGACTCCCTTTCCTCTTCAGTCGCCAAATTGGCGACTCCCTTTCCTTTTCAGTCGCCAATTTCGCTACTGAACCTTCAGTCGCCATTTTCCTTGTTATAGCGACTACAGCTACAGTCGCCAAATTTGGCGACTGACAACAGTCGCCAATTGTTTTTAGGCGACTAGGACTTGCGACAGAACTTTGGCGACTGAAGACAGTCGCCAAATTTGATTTGGCGACTGTCTTCAGTCGCCAATTTCCGTCGCCTGTTTTATGTATTCTTGTAGTGACATGAGGTGACATCTCAAAGCGACTAGAGTGTGAGGCGATTGATGGCAAGTTCAAGTGCCATAGAGTCATATGTGATGACTAGTCGATCACATAGGCAGACTGTAAGAGACACTCTGTCGGGCAATGTGACCGCTTATAGAGTTCTGGAAATTTTATAGCCGGGTCGTGGCGAGAGCTGTTATAGTATTCTTGTGAGTCAATTCTTAGACTAAAGACTACTCTCCCAAGATGGTACAGTTTAGGCATAGCCTTGATCTGTTCTCTACGACTTTTCGTAACTGGAGTCAAATGGGACTGCTTCAGGCTGTGACTAGTCAAAGGAAATAGTGCGATAGAAATTGTCCACCCATTGTCAGGGTTGTTCAAATCTCAAGGCCACTCGAGGAGAAGTTAACTGGAAATGCGTGGCCACGCTCGGAAGGTATCTATGGTAGATAATTCCGGTCAGACAGTTATTCTCCAGATCGAGGAAACCACTCATGATATGATCAAATGCAAGTACGACCTCAGAGAGACATCTTGCATTGAATGGGAGATTGTAATAGGACAAGAGAATTGGTGACGCACACTTGTCGAGGACAAGTGGGAGATTGTTGGGAAGTGTGTCCTCAACAATAGTGCGATCACATAATTAAATCTCATAACGAGAATGCGCAAGGGATGATACGATTTTATATTAGTCAACTGACCAACATTAATCGGTAATGATTGGCTAGCTAGAGTTTGACATTACTGTCGTGTGACGGTGATGGTCAGTTGATCCCTTTAGGTCACACCTTTAGGACAATTCCCTTAATCAATAAAAGTGATCAAATGTATATTGATACGATTTGCTCATATTCCTTAAACTCGTATATCGAGAAATTAGAGGTTAAATCTTAATGTAAGATTTATGTTTAAAATTGAAATGTGTCAATTGTTAAACAGTAAACGATATTTTATTATATCGTAATTAGAATGAATTGGGTTATAATTAATACAAAGGTTGTAAATCGTATTGACGGTAATTATAATTAATCATTTTACAATTGTAATTTCGAATTACTTGTCAATTAATAAATAGGATTTATTTAATTATAATATTTATACGATAAATATTTATATATATTTATATACATACATATTGTATTACATTGTTACATATAAGATGTCACAATTCTATACAATTTGTACAATTGACAAAGTGTAAAATGGACAACCATTTTAACCTTAAATGTGACGGTTTGGGGAGGGTTTGAGGAGTGTTTTAGAAGCATGCTTAATACCCTATTAACCTAATGATTATAGTGTGCCTTGATAACACTACCTAAGGCCAATAGAATTGCATAGGAAAGGGAAGGTGTTCCCTCTTGTGGCTCCATATGCTTCGGCCGTCCCAAACCCAAGATCACACTAATAAAAGTTGTGATCTTCTAATCTCACATATTCATCATTCATTCTAAGAAAAACCCTAGCAAATTTTTAGAGAGAAAATTTGTGAGAAAACCTCAATCTAATATTATTATAGTGATAATAATAATAATACTAATAATACATTGTTAAAATTAGTATTGTATTTCTAATTAGAGAGATTAGAGATAAGTTTAAGGAGGTGCTAGCTTGTTCAAGTCTCGGTTGATTGAGGGGTTGTCTTGGTGCATCCAAAGGAGGTATTTTATTTTGGGTACTTGGAGGATCATCTTTGCCATTCTCTTGGACCGTTTGTAAGGGTTCAATATCTCCTTATTTCCGCTATATTTAGCATGCATAAGATCATTTTAACTAGTATATTAAAATGTTAATTACAAGGTTATGTTAGTATGACTAAAATTAGTTTATGAACAACTAATAAAACCTAACAATCGGTACTAGTTTGTCGCTGGTTGCTGCTCTGTTTTATTGATGTTGTATTGTTTTGCCACCGCTGTTACTGTACTGCATGTATATGTTGCCATTCTCAGCTCCCACGCTGCTGTTAAGGCCTGCTACTGTTGCTAACATTACGGTTTCCTACATACTGTGTCTGTAACGTAAGACATATCCATAGAAGAAAAAGAGTTCACATTTCCATAGAAGAAAAATAGTCCACATTTCCACTCAAAGAGTCCACATTTCCACTCAAAGCATCAAACGTAGAATATTCATAACGTTTAAGTTTACTTTGTGGTCCTTTCTTAGATGTAGCCCAAATAGAATTTTGATTCTCATAGGCATAAGCCATGTTCTCAATCAAAGCTCTAGCTTCATCAACGCTCAACTTATCAAATGCTCCCACCCCGGATGAAACGGTCACAAAGTATTTCAGAGAAGGAAGCAAACCATCAAAGAAAGTAATCATAACTTGGCAAGGGGAGAAACCATGATGGGGACAAGCTCTCAACAAACCCCTAAACTTATCCCAAGTCTCACTCAAAGTCTCAAATTCACTTTGGAAATTGTAGATTTGACGCTTCCTAGAGGTGGTTTTAGGAGGGTAAAACAGCTAAAACTTGTTTAGAAATGCTTGAGCTAAGTCATCCCAAGTTCAAAAGCGTAACCATCTCTTAGCTTCACCCTTAAGACTAAAGGGAAAAAGCAAAAGTCTAATGGTTTGGTCTGATAGCCCCTCCTTCTTGACAAGGTCACAATTTGTTTCAAAAGTCTCTAAATGGTCAATTGCTTCATCACTTTCTAAACCACAAAATACATCTTGCCAAGTTAATAAGACCTATATCAAACTCATAATCAACCTCCACAACCCCAATATTAATAGGTCGGTTAATATGAGTAAGGTTTGGTCTACAAAAATCGCGTATACAAGACATTTTCTTGTAAGGTCAAAGAAGTCATAAAACAAACTAAAAGGACAAATCACAAGAAACAAGTAAAAATGCAACTCTTAAGCAACATGCAAACAAGTTTCATGCAACATGTATCACGTAACAAATAACAAAAGCATAGTCTAACAAATCCAAAACTAAACTAATATCAATCTATTAACCTCCCCGGCAGCGTCGCCATTTTGGTAGCGGGGTTTGTCGCCCTCTCCCACATCAAACACATTTATGAAACTCAACTACTAAACTAATGTAGTAGGGTAGTCGAGGTCGATCCACAGGGAGGTCAAGTTTGAGTTCTAGTCTTGTCTTAGATTATAGGTTAGCTACGCGAATCAATAAAATGATTAACATTAAATTAATTAACTAAACTAAAAATGAATTAAACCAAGACTACTAAACTAAGAAAACGGACAAATAATAGAACAAAGATAAAAGCAATAAAGAAAGGCCTAGGGCGCGATTTCGACTTCTAACACTTGTAAATTACCGCTTAACTCTTGTAACAAGTTGCCAAGGGGAAAGATTAATGGTGAGACGCCTCTAATTCGCTCATAAACTCCCTCTCAGGCTCACTATAAGACACTAGTTGTGCCGACACAACTCCACCCGTACTTATGCATCAAACTCTTTAAGTCAAGGGTCAAAGATTACCAAAATATGCCTATTTTGACTCCCCTTTCCCCAAGATTAAGGTTCTAAGTACACGCTATACCCGGTCATCCCACTCCCTCTCCTGAGGGTCGATTTCAAACCGAAAACTAAGGCCCCCTCTCAATTCCTCCCTCCCGGGCTCGACTCAATGAGGCTACTACTCCCAACAAGATGTCCCGACTCAAGTCTAGCCAACTCTTGTTGACGGGCAAGGACTCAAGGTCAAAGCACAAACAAGATAAAGTAATGACAATTAGACCCCTTAATTAACCCAATAAACTCTCCCTAGACACCAAGTTGGTGGAATTAAGTCGGTAACCTACACATGTCGGAGTCTAATCGCACCCTAGTGAAAATACTACTCACTAATCATACAAGAATTATCATTAAACACACTAACTATTACTCTAATGACAATATTAAACATAGTGAAAACAATTAAGATTAAAACTTTAAAATAAACGAGATTAAACTAAAAAATAACACTAACAATAACATTAAACATGACAAGAATAATAAAGATAGAAACTTTAACTAAGTAATTGCATAAATTAATAAAAATAATGTAAAGAGAAGAGGGATTGTTTTGATTTTATTGAACAAAAAACTAAAATTCCTACCCTACTCTACTTCCTCCTCTACTTTCTTGCTTCTACGAAATCTCCCTGTCCAGAAACAAAATAAGCTCGACCTCCTGCCCTTTATGTTGCTGCCGCACCAAATTGCTTCTTTTTCTTCCTTTTGGGTTTTCGGGAATAAGACTTTACAAATATGGGCCCTTATAAATCTTGCAATATCAAAGTAGCAGCCCAATAACAGAAATAATGTGTCATTGAATTTGCCGAGTCAAGTCGTTAACGGGTTTATTTTGGTTTCGTCTTTCTTTAATTCGTCTTGAACCGGTTTTCGTATCCGAACTTGGTACCTATAAAAAAAAAAGGCGAAAACAATACCAAAACACTAACAAATAATATGAAATAATATTATTTTAAACTAGTCGACTAATATATTATTTGACACTAAAATGAGTGAATTAAGCTAACTCGAGTTATTATTTCGACTTGTGAAACTAAAGGATGTGAAGATGCAAAGCAGCAAACAACAACCAAGTGAAGATTCATAACTAACTTTCTAACAACTAGCCAAAGTTTGTTACTCGGTCAAAGTTTGTTACAACTAACAAAGTAGTTAGAAGTAGTTAGTTAATTATTAAATGAATTGTATAAAAGGACTTCAGATTGTACATTTGAACTAACTCAATACACAATTCATTTTATTTACTCTTTGGTTTTTCTCTCAAAATATCTTCCAAATCAGAAAATATCTTTTATGCTCAAAGCTTCCTTGAAGCATTTCAATGGCTTCCTTCGCCATTAGTGAGTTTTCACATGGTATCAGAGCACATATTTGACCTGCTCTATATGCTACTGTGTACACGTCTTATTTCCTGCATCTTTTTTTTAATCCTTTCATTAAAGTTTTTTTTTTCCTCCGCTGCTTACTTCTGATCAATCACAATCATCATGACAAATCAATCATCAAATCAGAATCAATCAGAATGCTAATTCAAATTCATCAAGTCAATACAATGATCCACTCTTCTTATCAAATGCTGATTCTGCTGGAACGATGTTGATTACGACAACTTTCAATGGAAAGAATTATCTCAATTGGAGTAGAGCTGCGATTTTAGCTCTCGGAACAAAGAATAAGCAAGGCTTCTTAGACGGAACTACTGCCATGCCTGCTGCAACTTCTTCTTCATATCCTCGGTGGTTTCGAAGTGATAATATGGTTCGCTGCTGGCTTCTTAATTCAATTGCTGAAGGAATTAAAGAAGGATTCATGACAGTCAAATCGGCGCGATTACTCTGGTCAGAACTCTTTGAGAGGTATGGCCAGACAAACGGACCACTTTTTTATCAGTTAAAGAAAGAATTGAAGGATGTTATGCAAGAAAATTCTTCAATTGCTGAGTATTTTAACACATTGAAGAAGTATTGGGATGATATTGAAGATATTGAAGGCTATCCTATGTGTACATGTGATGCTATAAGTAGCTGTACATGTAATCTTCTCAGGCGTATCTTAGATGCGTCATCAAAGGAGAAGGTTATTACCTTTCTTATGGAACTCAATGATGCATATGATGTGCTTAGGACACATATTCTCTCAATGGAGCCTCTTCCTACTGTGAACAAGGCTTAGTCCATTGTTCAACAAGCTGAGGGTCAAAAGGCTATCTCTAGTGTTATCCAGAGTACTGCTGAATCTAGTGCTATGAATGCTTCTAGATCTTACTCAAGAAAGTATAAGAAGGATGCTAAGAAACCTAGAGTTGATGATAGACATTGTGATGCTTGCAATAAGGATGGACATACTCGTGATAAGTGTTTTATGCTATTTTCTGGGTTGCGAGCAAAATATAATGCTTCCAGATTTGGTTCTGGTACTGCTTATGGCAAGACAAATTATGGTCATTTCACCAAAGGATTTGCCAATGCTGCTGAAGTAGAGGATGATATGCCATTTGATTATGGTTCTCCTACTGGTCCGAGGCTTCAGGAGACTGCATCAAGAAGTAATGCCGCAGCTCAGCCTTCTACATTTTCTAGTCCTGATGCTGCATTGGTTTCAGCAGTATACTAGCAAATCTTACAGTCTATGAAGAACAACCCTGGTGATTTCTCAACTAGAAACCAGTTTGGCAGTGTGAACTTCGCAGGTACTATATTGGCTTCCAATGCTTTCTCTGGCAGTTCTATTTCTCAAAAATATGGCTGGATTATAGATTCAGGAGCCACTGATCATACGACTGCCCAAAGACAACTATTTAGCACTCTTAAACATCTTAACACCCCTATTAAGATTGCTTTACCAGATGGAACAAGTAAAATGGTGACTTGTGTAGGGAATATTCATATTCACCCTCAAATTACACTATATGATGTCATGTACATACCGGATTTTAAGCATAACCTTCTGTCTGTTGGGAAGTTGCTGACCTCTACTGGTTTATTGATTCATTTTGATGTGAATCAATGTGTGATACAGGACCCTGCTAGGGTGGCAGTGGCTGTTGGTCCAAGAAAGGATGGGTTATACAAGCTTGATCATGAGCATCTTAGTGCTGCATTTCATAATAAACATGTAGTTTGCAATAATGATTCTGCAATTATAGGCAAAGTGGGATTGAATTCCATTTCTTCTGGTGTAATATCAAAGACTAATAATGACATAGATTTGTTTCATGCAAGAATGGGTCATATTTCTGTGAGTAAAATGCAACATATTCCTGATTTACACTGTTCTACTATGCAAACATATCATTGTGATACTTGTTACATGACAAAAATTCATAGATTACCTTTTCATAGGAGTACTTCGAGGGCAGAAAAACCTTTTGATCTAATCCATGTAGACCTTTGGGGACCCTATAAGGCCTTATCCATTACTGGTGCACCCTACTTCCTCACAGTAGTTGATGACCATACACGGGCAACATGGACCTTTTTGCTGAAAGACAAAGTTCATATTGCTTTTGTTCTTGAGGGTCTTATTAATAATGCTCTCACTTAATATGGGAGTGTTGTAAAGGTTATAAAAAGTGATAATGGTACTGAAATAGTACAAGATATGTGTGGTCATTTGTTCAAAAATAAAGGAATACTTCATTAAAAGAGTGTTCCAGGGGTACCACAACAAAATGGTCGTGTGGAAAGGAAGCATAAACATTTGGTAGATACTGCCAGAGCTATGATGTTGCATGCTGGACTTCCTAAGAAGTTCTGGGGGGACTGTATCCTAGCTGCCACTTATGTCATTAACAGACTTCCTATGGCCATCCTACAGTGGGATACACCACTTAAGGTGTTGACAGGAAAGTCATCCTTTTATGAGGAGCTAAGGGTGATAGGATGCTTATGTTATGCACCTGTCTCATTTCCTAAAAAGGATAAGTTTGCCCCTAGAGGCAGAAGATGTGTCTTTATAGGCTATCCTATGGGGCAAAAGGCTTATAAAATGTATGATTTGGATACACATCAGTCTTTCGTGAGTAGAGATGTGATCTTTAAGGAAGACCAACTACCCTTTAAAGTTTCCCTTAAAGACTGTTGCAGTGAGCAGTCCATTTCAGAACCCTGCAGATCCTTATGTCTTTGAGACTGAGGAAGCTACTGCAAGGGAAACTAATTCCCAACACACACCGCACATCTCTTCTACTGGAAATTTGGATGCTTCTGTGTCTACTTCATCTCTTGATGCTACACGAGCCACTGTTGTGGCTGGACCTGGTTTTTCTGAAGTTACTGTAGTAACTGAACCTAGTCCTTCTGAGCCTATTCTTCTCAGAAAATCAGCAAGGGTAGGGCATCCTCCTCCTAGTCTGAATGACTATATCTGTCCCACACTTTCTAAAAGTGTTAATTCTGTCCTTAGCATACATGAGACATCAACTTATGCTCAAGCTAAAGATGATCCAAATTGGATTTCTGCAATGTCTAAGGAATTGCAGGCTTTGGAGGACAATGGGACTTGGGAAATCAGTACATTACCTACTGACTTCAAGGCAATAGGTTCTAAATAGGTCTACAAGGTCAAGTTCAGACCAGATGGGGCAGTTGAAAGGTATAAAGCACGCTTAGTTGCAAAAGGATATAATCAAGTTGAAGGGAAAGATTTCAAACACACTTTCTCATTAGTGGCTAAATTCACTACTGTCAGGGTTTTACTAGCCTTGGCAACTATTCAGCAATGGGACATTCAACAACTTGACATTAACAATGCTTTTTTGCATGGGTTTTTGGATGAGGAGATCTACATGCTCCCACCAGAAGGCTATACTCAAGCCAAGCAAGGTCAAGTTTGTAAACTTAAAAGGTCTTTAATTTTATAGGCTGAAGCAAGCTTCTAGGCAATGGAATGTTGAGCTTAGTAAGCTATTGCAATCACAAGGGTTTATAATAAATCTATGCATGATTACTCCTTGTTCACCAGATCCTATGATTCTTCTTTCACTAGCATTCTAGTATATGTGGATGATTTGCTAGTGACTGGGAATGACAATCCTTATATTGCTCACATCAAGAGTGTTTTAGACAAAGCATTCACCATTAAGGAACTTGGTCCAGTGAAATACTTTCTTGGCTTAGAAATTCAAAGGACAACTGATAGTTTATCCTTGAATCAGAAGAAATATGTTGTTGACATACTTCAAGATACAGGTCTGTATGATTGCAAGGCAGCAAGCTTCCCTCTGCCAAGGGGTCTGCATCTGTCAACAGAAGAAGGTGCTTTACTTAAAGAACCAGAGCACTATAGAGGATTGGTAGGCAGACTACTGTAACTCAATCTCACCAGGCCTGATTTATCCTATGCAGTTCAACATCTAAGCCAGTTCTTAAGCAATCCAAGACAACCTCATTTTCAGGCTGCACTTCAGGTAGTACGTTACCTCTAAGGAACTCCAGATGTTGCACTCTTTTATTCTGCTGATTCCGCTCTTACATTAAGAGCATACTGTGATGCAGACTGGGGATCATGTCAGTTTAGTTGCAAGTCATTGACAGGACAGTGTGTGTTCTTGGGACACTCATTGATCTCATGGAAAACAAAGAAGCAGAATACCATATCCAAATCTTTTGCAGAATCAGAGTATAGAGCAATGTCTTATACTACAGGAGAAATTGTGTGGCTCAGAGGATTATTGCAGGATTTGCAGGTCAATGTTCCTTTGCCAGTACAGCTCAATTGCGATAACAAAGCTGCACAACACATAGCTGCAAATCCGGTCTTTCACGAAAGAACTAAACATCTCAACATTGACTGCCACTACATACGAGAAAAAGTTCAAGAATATCAACTGCGCATGTCAGTTCCAGAATGCAACTGGCAGACCTACTGACTAAGCCACTTGGAGGACAACAACATTTTTTCCTATCTTCCAAGTTGGGTTTGCTCTTCTCTAATGAAGCAATCTCCAACTTGAGAGGGGGCTGTGAAACTAAAGGATGTGAAGATGTAAAGCAGCAAACATACAACAACCAAGTGAAGATTCATAACTAACTTTCTAACAACTAGTCAAAGTTTGTTACTCGGTCAAAGTTTGTTACAACTAACAAAGTAGTTAGAAGTAGTTAGTTAATTATTAAATGAATTGTATAAAAGGACTTCAGATTGTACATTTGAACTAACTCAATACACAATTCATTTTATTTACTCTTTGGTTTTTCTCTCAAAATATCTTCCAAATCAGAAAATATCTTTTATGCTCAAAGCTTCCTTGAAGCATTTCAATGGCTTCCTTCGCCATTAATGAGTTTTCACACTACTAAATAAGAGATAAAATGTGGGCTAAAATTCCGTAAAATAAAGTGTTATCATGGGGGTGTTACAGATACGACTGTGGTGGCGATCAACAATTTACCGGTAGTCCCCAATCATTTACACTAATGCAGTCAGACACGCCCAATCGAGATTGAGAGCACGAGAACGATTTCAAAAACTTTACCCAAAAACATTTAGAGAGGAGAGAGAAGTTTGTAGTATTTTTTTAATTCTGAAGAGGAGAGTTGCTCTATTTATGGCAAAATAGAGCAGGAAAAGGAGCCAAAAACAGTTTCACAAAGTTAAAAGGCATGATTAGTGGAGTTAATGAGCCTCCTTAATCATAATAACCATTAATAGTCATAATTGAATGACTGTTATAGATTATGAATATAAACACATACATTGAATGTGGACAATCCACAACACACATATGCCCAAAAAGGATAAAAGTAGGTCAAGACTTGCACCATAGGTGCTCAACCCGAGTTTGAGTACAAGCCAAGCCGGGTCGTTGCGCGCTTGTGTGTGTTTGGACCCAAACTCACATGCCCAACACTCCCAACAAAAACCTCTTTGATTAGCTCCAGTTAATAAATCAAGTGAAAGTTGGAATATAAACAAAGAAAGATTTGTCTTGCCCACCGATATGGGACAAACAAATAACCAAAACAAACTTGTTCTCAAGCCTTTTCTAAGGCATCGTTTCCAACGGAAATCACCCCTTATGTCAAGATCTCACTTTACACGAACCACTTTTATAGCTCCAGATCATGTCATTAACACCCCTTTTGAACCGCTTCTTGTGAGAAAATTCGCCTACAATAAAGAACTGTTTGACACTAAATTCAGAGATCGAGAGTGCTTTTTTTTTGAAACCAAGATATAAAAATTTCACAAATTTAGCTAATGTTTACAATTTTTTGTTGAGTCCCTCTAATTGCTTTATCACTAAAACTTGAGAGAGACGGTCTTTCAATAAGTTATTGAGAGACCATTCTTTTGTACCCTTTTATTTGTATTTCATGACCCTTTTTTCATTGATCGTATCATAGTAATTTCGTACTCATTTACATAATAAATGTACACATTTTATCTTTAATAATGATTTGTACCTATTATATTAGTTTTAGTACTAGTTTTTCTTAAATATGTACAATAGTCTCTCAATAAGCTTATTGAGAGGCGGTCTCTCAGGAGACCTACTGTTGCTTTATACTCCATAATCACCACCGCAAATATTTCACTACCCGTACTCCGTACCCGTCATTTATTTACCTAGTTCCATTTATGAGTTTATGAGCCGTTTATTTACCTTTTTATATTGGATATATTTTTGAAGGTATTTTGATCATCCCCGTAGCATATTGTCTACTTATCACCCTATCAATAACACCCCTCAAATGATTTCCTTCCCTTTTTGGTCTTTGTGAAAAATTCAAAGATGAATAGTACATTTTAACCCCAAAATTTAAAATTGTTAGATCAAAATTTGATTGGCAAATGAGGACAAGTGACAGCCAATTGGTTGAAAAATAGAAGAATAATGTTAAACCTAATGATCATATTTGTAAAAACCTTGTCTGGGTTGAATAGAGATGAAGCTTAAGAAAGAAGCCAAAAATTGGATGGGTTACTAATTTGGAAGATAACTCGGAAAGATTGGTAAAGGAAGGGGTTGCTTTTGCATCTTATCTCAAGTCTTAACACAAGGAACCCAGGCACGCTTGCACGTTCAGATAAGAATCTGATGCTTACCTTGATTGCTCCATTTTAAAGTACCACTAATTTATTACTTAATTAAGGTCTAAATAACAACATTGATTTTACTTGCATTAAATTAATAACAATTTGACATAATTTGGCCTGTTTTTTTACTTAATTTCAAATCATTTTTTTTTTTTTGAAAGGGCAAATCATTTTATTTTAGTGTACTTTTATTCAGTTTAGATTAGTACTGTTCAACTTTATTTAATTTAATTTGGCTCATCTATTCACAAATTAACACTTACTTCAGTTCAGTTATGCTCCATTAAATTCAGTTAAGTTAAGCTCCATTAAACCTAATCCAATTTAACTCCATTAAATTTAGTTTAATTTAGCTATTTTTCAGCTAAAAGCACAAGGTCTTAATGAACTTGAGAGTAGATAACAAAATGAACTCGTTGGAAATTTATTGTCCTAATATATTCATAAATATTGAGAAGTTATCACATGTGGTTGGTGTGAGAGATAAGAAATCTCGTCTCTTAAATAAATGTGTACAAATTTGTGCTCATTAAATTGTAATCACTAATTCGAAAAAGACTGTCCAAGCTTTCAGTAGAGGGTGTTCTTTATAAAAAAAAATATCAAAAAGTTTCATCCATAATAAATGTGAGACTTAGTTATTGAATGCCACTCAATTCAATATAGTCTCTTAATTATTTTGTCTAAATTAATGCCCTAAAAACTTTATTAAGTAAAAATAAATGAAATAAATGATTGGGATGGGATTGATGAAGGAATATCAAACTAACTCAAAATATTACATTGACATTTAAAAGTATACATATAAACTCAACTAGATTTTAATTTTAATACCTAAAAAATTAAAATGTTAGTCAAATTTTTTTAAAACTCGAAAAATTGCTTATAAACTCAATTAGATTTATATTGAATGTATATTCTTATTTGTGAAGTTTCGTGGGTTTTAAATCACATTAGACCCAAATCAGATTAAATTATTAGAATTTTAAAATTTATTAGGACTTTTTATATTAATGCAATACTAGTATAAACCTCATGCAATAAATGCACA